>CP126890.1:39374000-40635500 GCA_030440675.1 Furcifer pardalis | reverse complement strand
AGAGGTCACTTTCCTTTTGATATATGAAGAGGAGACCTTGGCACTTCTAACGGAAGTCTACAGCTTGATTTAGTTCATAGGATTAAGGTTATAGTGCTTTGGGCTATCAGACATTTTGGTCTGCAGTCCAACAGTACCAGCGTCACAAAGGGTTGAATTGACAGAACTGGCAAGCCAAAACATCCGAAGGTCTAAAGTTCTCAGAGCAGGTCTTTTCTTTCTTTCTTTCTTTCTTTCTTTCTTTCTTTCTTTCTTTCTTTCTTTCTTTCTTTCTTTCTTTCTTTCTTTCTTTCTTTCTTTCTTTCTTTCTTTCTTTCTTTCCTTCCTTCCTTCCTTCCTTCCTTCCTTCCTTCCTTCCTTCCTTCCTTCCTTCCTTCCAGGTATTTTAACCTAGCTTTCATGAAGATCCATCAGTGCTGGATCAATGTGATATTTACAGCTAGTAGTACAGAGTTAAAATTTTGATTAGTTTACCCTCAGAGATGCACATGAAAAATTTCAAAAGTTATCTCCCTACTGGATGAGATTTGAATTTTTGTCAGTGCATTTTTTGCATTTCAGTTTTTGGAGATTTGTGTGTGTGTGCAACTCTCCCCACCACTTTATATTTTGCAAAAAAAAAAAAAAAAAAAAAAAAAAAAAAAAAAAGGAAGGAAGGTGAAATCTGTTTTAAAAATTGCCTTTATGTTCTCGGTTGTGGGACTAAAACTGTGTAATAATAAGGAATCCCCCCCCCCCCCAATAGACTGTCTCAACCTGTCAAGAGACACTCCTTCCAATAAGGCTGAAAATGTTTACAATTATTTGTTATGTCATCAGTCACTACACTTCCACACAATAAGATGTCAAATTGTAAAGATCTGAATTGGGCTTCCTAGATTTATGGAGTGTGTGAGTGGAGCGGGTGGGATGGGGATGTTGCCCAATGTACCACAGGCCAAATTTATATTTTCATTATGTGTGTAGCACAGAGGTTCGTAGCCCTAGTTGTACAATCAAGAGCCAAGAATTGGAATTCCACTTTTGCTTTCTGGGAGAGAGGCCAACTAAGATTAGCCAGAGTATGTGTGGTTGATGTGGGTAAGCACCCTGCCTTGGGCAAGCTGCACAGTCCCACAGTCCCCCCCCCCGCCCCTGCCCCTAAGGAAGAGAGGCTAAACAACCAAACAGAACTGAATACCAAGACAACTCTGGGAGAATTGTCTGAATGTGAATAAATTTCTTTCATTCTTTAATTTATATGCCATGTTTTCCCCATAGGGCAGGGGTGCCCAAACTACAGCCTGGCAGCCATATTTGGCCCCTGACACCAATTCATCTGGCCCACGCCACCCTTGCCACTCCCAGAAGCAGAAGTAAAACGTGCTTGGATGGGTGCATTTTACTTCCTGTTCTGGGAGCGACAGGGGTGGCGTGTCCCGGATGAATTGGGATCGGGGGCCAAATCTGGCCCCCAGGCCATAGTTTGGGCACCCCTGAACCATATGACCAGCCCACTGCCCAAAAAGTTTGGGCATCCCTGCCATAGAGGAACCCCAGATAGCATTCAGTCAATTCAGCCTTACTGAATGATAAGCTATTATTAATTAGGAAATAGTATAAATGCTCTTATCAGAAAAATGGACGTATTTAAAGGGTCAGACTCGACTATGCAACTGAACAACTTTCATTTAATATTTTATTCATAGAAAGGGTTAGAATAAGGCCAAGTTTTACAGCTTGCCCTCCACTGACCCCAGACTTTTCTTCTCCTTCAAGTGCTGTATCCGATTCCAAATACTGTATTGGCTATCGCCATGGCAATCAGCCATGAGAATTGTCCTGGGAACAATAAAAGGCAGTAGTCCTCCATTTTCCTTCTGCATCGCAGTGTGACACTCTTACCACTGATCCAGTTCCACAAGTCACTTTCTGGTCCTGAGCCCTTTGGGCACACAAAGTCCTCATTGGTCTCAGGCCAGTATTGATGAAGCTGCTGCCATCCATCAAGATGGATTCAAGTGGGATTTAATCCACTTGGGGACCATCATTCTTCCCTGTGGACTTCACCACTCAAGGTCATTAGTCCTCAGGGTTGTCAGATTAGTTAACCACCATCAGTGTTGGGTTATTGGCAGTATGGTCTTCTCTATTACCATACCAGGATAACCTTGCCAGACTCTAATCAATGCTAGGAATCATTTAATAATTGCGTAGGAAATTCATTTCCCTGCTAGAGCTATTTGAAAGCTGTTTCCTATTATTTATTTTATTTCTCTGCCTATTTGAAGTTAATTAAAATTTCTGAGGGGCTGCGGTGGCTCAGTGGTCAAGAAGCTCACCTTGTTAAGTGGAAAGCTGGGAAGTCAGCAGTTCAAAACCTGGGTACTGCAAGACGGATTGAACGCCCATCTCTGTCCCAGCTCTTAGGGACATGAAAGGAACCTCATGGGGGAATTCCTTGAACAGAGTTTCTTCCACAAACATCCTTTCAGCCCAGAATAATTTCAGACACGAATGTATTATTATTATTAAAATTTCTGATCAGGAAATTTGAAGAGCAGAAATGATAAATTTCATAGGAGGCACCATGATATCAAATTCTGCTGCTTGAACAAACCCTGAAACTAAATCAACTCCGTATTTAGAATGGAAAAAAGTATCCACACCTCACACAAAATTCCAGGCTTTCACCATCATCTCTGATTCATTAGACTCCACAAAAGACCGTAATCTCAGAGGACCGTTTTCTCTACTGTTTGAAGCCAATGGGACCTGTTCTCCTTTCCCAGACTAATATACAGATTGGCACAGGATTTTCATTCTGATTAGGTAGCTTCCAAATTTTGTGCCACAGTTCTCTGCTCAAAAAGTCATATAAAATGCATGTAAGAGGGAATGTTCTATATAAAAACAGATACAGATTTCTGTGTATTTTTAAAATTCCAGATTTATGCAGAAACTGACCCCAGCTAACTGATGACTGAATGCATGAGTCTTCCAGTTAAAAGCCAGGAGCTGATAAAAGGGTGTGTATTGATCTCGGTAGGGGCTGAGGATGCTGTTTCTTTCCTGTCCAAAATCTATGGCTTCATATGGGCCTCTTCATTTACTGTTGGACAACAATGAGTTTAAAGTGGGGGTTGTTCTGGGAATTCCCTAGGCCAGTGCCGGCCATTTGGGACACAGGGACAAGTCCCAGTGTGCCCCAATGACTGGCGCCCCCCAGAGGTGGGCAGAAGGATATCACCTGGGGGTTACACTAGATTTCCACCAAGTCGGAACCTTCCAGGTGGTGGGGCACTGTTTTCATGGGCTGGGTATTGCCATGCACCAACCAGCTCCACCCCTGCCATGGCTGGTGGTGCATGTTGGGTATTGCTGTGCACCAACCAGTTTGACCAGCACAGCTGCTGCTGCCACCACCACCGCAAGCCTTTCCCATCTGCTGATTCTGAGGGAGAAGGCAGGGGTTGGGGGTTGGAGGTCTCATCCCAGGAACCATCCCAGCAGCCAGGATCTGCCATGCTCAAACCAAAATGCCAGGGAGAGAGGGGGGGTTGGTGGAAGAGGCAGTTGAAGTGGATTAAAGGTCTCTCTCTCTCTCCGCTGGGTGCCACCTCTTCCTTCTTTCCACCCCTCCCCATTGTTTGGCAGAGGTGAGGGGGAGAGGAAGACGAGGGAAGCACCTTTCTCTCTAGTTCCCCTCCAGCCATTACTCTCCCCCTCCGCAAGGTGGGTGAATGAGGATCCTTTTATGTCCCCAAGATCTTTTCTCACCAAAGTGGTCCCTATTGGTCTACTTGTAATGTCTTACTTTCAAACAGCTAGGTTGGCAGGAGCTGGAATCCGAGATGGGTCCTTAATCCATGATGTCATGCAGTACACACACACACACACACACACACACACACACACACACACACACACACACACACACACACACACACACACACACACACACACAGGTGCCACCCCTCCCTCCCTGTCCAGCGCCATTTTAGCGTAGCCTCACGCCCCTGGGATTTCCTAGTTTCTGATTTAAATTTTAAGCCAAATGATTAGTGGGGGTGGGTGGGGTATTAAGGCCTGAGGAAGTGGGGAGAATTTATGCAAGTTACCACAGGGCATCAAGGAACATGGGCCTGTGACTTAGTAAGGCAAAATTAAAGGAGGGTTAAAAGGATAGCGCTTTCACCGGCTAAGGACTTCGCTGCCTCTTCCCACTGCCCATTCCATCGGCCAGAGATGGGAGGCAGCTGTGGATGCCGACGCCGCCCTCCAGCCCCATCAGACCAGAGGGTTAAAAGGACGGCACTTTTGCTGGCTAAGGACTTCCCTGCCCCTCCCCGCTGCCCATTCCATCGGCTGGGAATGAGAGGCAGCTGTGGATGCCGTCGCCCCCCCCCCCCGGGCTCGTCTGGCTAGAGGATTGAGGGAACGTTGGGGTATTGGGGTGCTCTTATTTCTTGTGTCCCCTTTCCTGACCGGGAGGGGATAAAAGAACTCTTGGGCCTCGTGGTGGGCCAAGGACCATTGTTGTCGCCACCACAGCTGCCCGAAGCTATGCCCCCCCACTTGGCTAAAGAAGGGACAGAGAGCCACCTTATTGTATTGCATTGAATTTTTTCTCCTCTTATGTTTAGATATATTGATTGTATTAACTGTATTGTGTTATGATGTTATATTTATGTTTCATATTGTAACATTGTTGTTTCACAGAATGTTATACAGTACTGTATTTGTGTTTTTTCTTTGAGCCGCCCTGAGGCGGTTTTTACCAAGTAGGGCGGCATACAAATTGAATAAATAATAATAAAGGAAGAACTGATAAAATTGGAAAGGGATGTCAAGAAAAGAAAAAGCAAAGGAGAAAATGTTGTGGCACCTTAAAGAGTGATAGATTTGTTTCAGTGTGAACTTTTGTAGATCAAAATCTACTTCCTCAGACACAATTTGAGTCAGACCAACATAGAGGCTGTCACACCTCCTGCTTTTTAAAGCCATTTTTGCAGTGGTTTGGCATGACTCAAGTTTTGGCATCCCACTTAGGAGCTATTGGGTCTAGCCATGTCTCCCCCTCCCCCAATTTGCACTTTTTGGAATCCCTGTTAGAGGGTTCTATTAATTTGTGGCAATCTAATCCTATTCCATGCCAGTATGTTCTCAACCACATTGTAAGAGCCTTTCTGCTGCCTCCAGTGTCAATATTTAGTTGACAACAGTTGCAGGATATCATAAATTGTCAATTTCTTCTGTAAACTCCATGTAGATTATGAGGGAAAATAAAGTATATTTCTCTATGTAATCATCATTGTGTTGCATTACTTCAGTGAAAGGGGGGGGGGAATACCAATTTCTATGTATTGCATATCGAACTTGATCTGCAGTGCACGGAAAGCCGAACCCCCCCCCCCGTCATGTGGTGCAATGACAAATGTATATTAAAAATATTTTATTTTGTTTCCTTTCACTATCCACAGATGGTCAATTCAGAGGAAATTATCAATTTTCAATATCCTGCACCAGCTATCTGTTGCTTCAGGATCCTGGAAATTGGGCCACTAGAGGAGAATAATGTTATTGGGAGGCAAAGATTACATCAAATGGCATTTTGCTTTTCCCCACAACTGCAGATCATGCTAAGTTGGACTGGAAGAGCCAGTAAGCAAGCCGTAAGTACTTCTTTGGAAACTCCAATGACTTCAAAGGTCTGCATTGAAATTCTGGGTCCAGCAATGGCTTATAAATGGAGAAGGTGGGAGAAGATCTATGAATGAAAATGAATCAGCCGGAAATAGAATTTTGCACATTCCTAGTTCTAAAAGAAAATGTTAAATTGCAGAGGGGAAAAAATGTTATGATTTTCTGGTTTTAGGGACCTTTTGTGGCGATGGCACTAGTAAAAAGGTAAAAGTATCCCTTGTTCGAAAGCCAGTCGTATCTGACTCCAGGTTTCAGTGCTCATTTCTGTTTCAAAGCCGAAGAGCCAGCGCTGTGTGCTTCTGCAGACATTTCCGTGGTCATGTGGCAGGCATGACTAGACACCAGAGCACATGGAATGCTGTTTACCTTCCCACCGAAGTGGTCCCTATTTATCTACTTGCAATTTCTTGCTTTCAAACTGCTAGGTTGGCAGGAGCTGGGACAAAAACAGGAGCTCATTCTGTCCTGCAGTACTCGGGAATAGAACTGCTGACCTCCTACCTTCCAGTCAGCATCTTAGCCACTTGAGCCACTGCAGTCTAGTGGCGATGCCACAAGAGAACAAATAAAGAGTTGATTTTACAAGAGATTCTTTTGTATATGTGTGTGTGTGTGTGTGTGTGTGTGTGTGTCTTCATTGTCTTTTATATTTCTCTGAACAACTTGCAGAAATTTTAGATTACAGTTTTTCAGAGGCCATGAAAATCCTAATCTCTTCCTCCTTTAATTCTGGAGTTTTTGGAATGGAATTGGCTCAATGGCATTCATCTGCTACCCCCGCCCAGTATCTGCTCTGGCTCTTCCTCAGAAGACCTACTTTGCCTAGGGTGATGCTGTGTTGCCTTCTCCTTCACTCTCCCTCTCTGACACCAACTGTCAAGGGCATGAGGAAGAGAAGGAGAGACACAGAACACAATGACACAGATTTTTGCAAGTAAAACTTTGTGTGGGAGGAGAGTGGGAAAGAAATGTGGAAGGATAATGGCCGCCTTTCACTTTGGTTGATATATCAAACCCATACATCTTCCCCCACTCCAGCTCAGCTGTCAAGCCTTTACATCCGTGTCTTCTGTGTCAGCACATTCACTTCCTGTTACCTAACAGAAAGTTGAGTGAAGCTGTTCTTCAGAAACAAGAACAAACATTTCTTTTTTATGTAGCACAGTGCCTTTCTTTTAATATAGATGACTTTACCACCTCTGGGTTAGTTAGCAACTAGCGGACAATCCCTAGAGAAGCAATAGCAATAACATTTGGGACTGCAGTGACTTAGTGGTTGAGATGCTGAACTTGACGACTGGAAGGTCGGCAGGTCAGCAGTTTGAGATCTGGATGCTGCACGATGGAGTTACTGCCCATCTCTGTCCTAGCTCCTGCCAACCTAGCAGTTCTAAAGCAAGAAATTGCAAGGAGATAAATAGGTACCGCTTCAGCGGGTAAGTTAACAACATTCCATGCTCTAGTGTCTAATCATGCCTGCCACGTGACCACAGAAATATCTGTAGACACAGACAGTGCTGGCTCTTTGGCTATAAATGGAAATGACCACAAAACCCTAGGGTCAGATATGACTGGCTTTTGAACAAGGGTGACCTTACCACCGCATAACACTTAGTGCACTCTCAGGGCGGTTCACAAGTTAATTCCCATTTTGCCCCCAACATGCTGGGTATTCATTTTTACCAGCCTTGAAGGATGGAAGGCTGAGTCAACCTTGATCACTTTCAAGACTGAACTCACAATGTTTTGGCTGCAGTACTATCAGGGCTCTTACTCATTGTGCTCCTTCTACTGCCTAATATTAATCTGCCTCCTCCTCCTTCCATGTCTTGGTCAGATGCGAAACTGCCAAAATGAAGGCACCTTTGGTAAGTTCATTCTGCAGTTCTCTTCACCTGGCCTAGTGTGAGAGAAATTAGCCGGCAACACAAGGTTGCCATTACCAGGGTACGCCCAAACGGGGTTCAAAAATACCACAATCTGTGAGGAGGCTTTTTCTGTGTACCCCATTAACTTGCCTGACACTGGGAGTTGTTTAGGGGGAGAGCCAAGCATTTCCAGGTGACCAGGCTGCTTAAAGCGAACAGAATAAACAATTCCTTTAGCTTTTTAAATTCCTTTATTGTCTGCTGGGTTACTTCCTATCTAGATGTGGCTCTTGGCATTTCCCCCTGCAATTGAGACAATCCTTTCAGGAGAAAAATGAACCCCTGCCAGATGAGTTGTATTGCATACATGGGGGTGGGGTGGGGGTGGGGTAAAGCCCTCCTGAAGTGACAGATGATTCATATTGCTCGAAGCCCGGAAACACTCCTGTAATGCTGATGCAACTGTAAGAAAATAAAGCCTTTGTATTTCCAGTAGGAAATGAAATTTGACTCAATGCTCAGTAGCAGCTTTTACACGGGAAAGAAGAGAGCATTGTATGGCATGTGAAAGCAATGGAGCACATAGGCAATATAAATCTGAACTGCCATTGTTTATGCATAGAGCGCTCCAAACTGCAAATGAGGCACTTAATTAAACATTAGGTAATTCATGTTTCCACCGATGACTCCCAGAGTTACCACAGCCTATACATCTAGTGAGGGCTGTGGTGACTTAGTGGTTAAGATGCTGAACTTGATGACCAGAAGGTCAGCAGGTTAGCAGTTGGAGACCTGAGTGCTGCATGACCGAGTGAGCTGTCGTCATCTGTCCCAGCTCCTGCCAACCTAGCTGTTTGAGAGCAAGAAATTGCAAGTAGACAAAAAGGTACCACTTCGACAGGAAAGGTAACAGCATTCGGAATGCCATTACTTTTCTCTCCGAAGTGTTACCTATTTATCTACTTGCAATTTCTTGCTTTCAAACTGCTTGGTTGACAGGAGCTGGGACAGGAGACGGGAGCACACTCCATCGTGCAGCACTCAGGTCTTGACCTGCTGACCTTCCAGTCGTTAAATTAAACGTCTCAACCACTAAGCCACCCCGGTCCCTAGGGCAAGGTACAATTTGTAAGATCGTTTTAAATTACAGTGAGTTTCTGACAGTATAAACCAGTTTAATAATCAAAATAAAACCTGCAATGGAATGGGACAAAAACCAAGGAAGATTCCCACTGGGCTCCCTCCTCGCCACAAATACATCATTGACCAGCCCAGCTTTTACTTTAATGTTGAAATGAGACCAGTGTTGGCCTGGCCTCCAAGTGGACAGCATGCCTCTTGGCAATTCCACATTGTTTATATCTCGCAAATATGATTGGGTTTTGACTGTAAATTCAATGTGTGCCAGGAGAATCTGTTAAAACTAATCAAAATTATGATGATGATGACAATGCCGCCGCCGCCGATGACGCCGATGACGCCGATGACTTATATGCCGCTCTATTCTCCAAAGCGACCTAGAGCAGCTAATAACATAAGCAACATATACAATATTACCATCTCAGATATAAATACAACATAATCTAAATATAACAACAAATGTAATACAGTTAATGCAATCAAAAAAAATTTTTACTTGGGGGGAAAAAGATACAGTACAATCAGGAAAATACAATACAGTCCTGAAAGTCCTTATCCCTGGCCACGGTTCGCATAGCTGTCCCTCATTCTCCCCGACCGACCAGCCGGGGAGAATCCGGTGATGTTCTGGCGGCGGGCACATTGGCGGCGGCAGAGTCTTATATGGCCAGCCCGGCCAGTCTGTACAGCTGTGTAAGAAATGCAGTTCAGTTCAGTTTTAGTCTGCTTTGTGAGGAACAGCCACTTTGATGAGAGGAAGCTTTGCACTGGATTAAGTAAAGTCTGAATCGAATCTAAGAGTGAGACCTGTGAGGGGACAGTGAAGAGCTGTACAGAGAAAGGTCTGAAACTGTCGCGATATACAGTGTTTTGGTGGAGCCAGCATAAAATCAAACATCCATCTATATCTGCTTAAACTGTCAGAAATAAAGTGAAAGAGATTTCAGCTGTTTGATAAGATCATAAAAGCCTATAATACCAAACCTTTCTATTATTATGTTGTTGTTGTTTTTTTTAAAAAAAACATTTTTGTGCTTTATAAATACTATTTATTTTTAGTTTTGAAAATTAGCAGTCACAAGATAATAACGTAGTGTTGGCCAACAGTAGGACACATAGCCCTTAGCTGTGGCAGTGGTTAAGCCTCAGTGGAAATAAAACCTGAATGTTTGCATAATATTGGTGATGGGGTTATTCCAGGGAAAGGAGTCCCTATTGCAGGTGAAAGGTCAATCCCTCACTTAGATGAGTGGCATTTTGGAAGGAGCACACTCTTGGTGGAGAAAGGTGGGTTGAGTGCCATAATCTCAGCCAGGGATAGGGTTGCCATACGTCCTGGAAAACTAGGATTGTCCTCATTTCAAGGTTCAAAAAATTATCCAGTTCAATAAAAATCATGTTAAAGCCCCAGGTTTTTACGCTCACATTCAAGGTGCCATAAGGGGAGGTTTTGTCTTTTTGTTTTGTTTACTCTCTGATATCTCCTCCCTGGATTCCTGAATGGTTCCTGCAGAACAATCTTTCCATGTCGTTCCATGGGGTTCATGCTTCCACTCCCTCTACTAAGAACAGTCGTGTGAGCCGCCCTGAGTCGGGTTTCCTGAGTGGGTGGCATACAAGTATGAAAATTAAATTAGATTAAATTAAACAAGCTTAATTTGCTTTTATCCCCTGTTCTGGTTTTGTGCGAGAGAATTGTGGCAACCCTAGCCAGGGATTATTGTGTACCTTGCACACTTGGGCATTAGACTGAGAATTCCATTCATTTCACCTCTTGTCCTGCTGGTTTTGAAGTGTACCTTAACAAAGGTAAAGGAGAGGAGCAGCAAGAATGACTGTTTAGATTAATGTAGCCAAAGTAAAAGACTTGAACCTAATCTTGTCTTCTTCTGCTTCTTGTGCTGTATCTGATTCCAAATATTGGCTATCCTCTTGGCGATCACCCATGAAGATTGTCCTGAGAATATAATGCAGTGACCTTCCATTTGCCTTCCGCATCGCAGCATGACATCTGTACCACTGATCCAGTCCCGTGAGTCACTTTTTGGTTCTGAGCCCTTTTGGCAAACAAAGCCCTCCTCAGTCCCAAGCCAATATGGATGAATATGCTGCCCTACATCAAGATGGATTCAAGTGGGATTAAATCCACTTGGGGACCATCACCCTTCCCTGTGGACTTCACTACCCTGGGCCATTAGTCCTCAGGGTTATCAGGTTAGTTAACTATTGCCTGACGATTGGCATTGAGTCGCTGCCAGTAAGATCTACTGTTACCATAGCAGGATAACCTGGGCACACTGGACGCAGTCTTATACTTGACGCTAAATCTGAAGTATTGCAGCATAAGGGGAAAGGTGCTTTGCATTCAGAACTGGAAAATACATTGTAGAAATGATAGACGCATCTGTCCTGTGAAACTGCTGGGTTTGTTTAATATAGCTCTATTTTACATTTCTATCCCACTTTTCCTCCAGCGAGTTCAGTGACCTTCTGTACAGCGCTCCTCTTCCCAACAAGGCAGAGGGAGACTGACTGGCCCAGGTCACCTCCTAAGTTATGCAACTTGCCAAGAACTAGCACCAGGATCTCCTGAGTCCTAGTCCAACACCCTAACCTTTGCACCATGCTGGAATTATTGTCAACTAGATTACAAAACTATCTATCAAGTGATCGGGATGCAATAGAAGGCTGTGCCGTTCATGGTGCAACCTTGCAGGTGGTTTCAATAACCATTGTTTTGCTCTGGATGACATGATGTCAGGAAATAAGAAGGGCGGCACTAAGTATTCTTTGCCATTCTTTTGAGCATGTATGAGCAAGCCAGGAGAAGGCAGGATTATCTGGAAAAGACAATAAGGCTGGGAAAGGTGGAAGGCAGCAGGGAAAGAGGAAGACCAAATGTGAGATGGATTGACTCCCTAAAGGAACTCACAGCCTTGAGTTTGCAATTAATGAGCAGGGCTGTTGAAGACCTGGAGATCTCTCATACATAGGTTCACCATAAGTTGGAGGTGACTTGTTGGCATATAATGATGACAAGTTAGCAAACATACTAACGATTAAAACAGCCTATCAGACATGTTGTACAAGTACTCATAGGATCTCTCAGTCAATACAGGTCTCCTGGCTGAAGGATTCTATAGCCCAGCACATCTGGGTTATGTCAGGTTGGGGGAAGGCTACTATACGCTAAAGTGTGCTTTTATTTGTTTCTTTAAACAAACAAACTCATAACAGCCTTTCTCTCCTTTCAACAGGATGTGTGCACGCGCGCGTGGGTGGGTGGGTGGGTAAAGCCAGTGCTGCTCATACCATATCTAAGATTGCCAAGAGAAGCTTTATGAGAGATTCACACACATCACCCTTGAAGCCTTCAGCTCCGTTGGGCAATGTCAAAACACCAGGTGCGGAGTTGGTGGATAGAATTTCCATTGACTTTTCCTGGGCCTCTTCCTCCCTCCCCCTCCTTTTTTTTTGGTAACTGCTGACGTCACATGTAGGTAAAATGTTCCTTTCAAACCACATTCACTGTGCATAGAGCTAGAGAGATCAGGCAGGAGAAAGTAAGATCTGCATGTTTTAATATTTGGAAACTCCAACTGAAAATGTTATCTTATTCAGAAAATCTCCAGTTGCAGGTGTGCAATTTACAGTCAACTCATTCAGGTAGTGAGAGAGCTGAATAAGCCCCTTTTTTTTGCTGTGACATGTGCAAAATGTGTTTCAGCTGTTTGGCCCACAAAATAACTTTTATTGTCCTCTTTGCCCTTGTTAATCTTTAACCTCGAATTCTGTGAGTAAAGAAGGGCCAGGGGCAGTAAAAATATATATAGCTGTTTCCACTTGGCACCTGCTACTCTGATACTTTTGCTTGAGCATGATGTCCTTACCTAGGTTTCTCAGCCTTTTGTACCAGTGATGGGATGTAACAGGTTCGCACCAGTTCGCCAGAACCGGTAGTAACTTTTCCCAGTGTCCTGGAGAACCGGTAGCAGCTTTTGGGGGGGAACCACCTTCAGGGCTTACCTTTTCACTGGTCCCCCACTGTGCACCAAGCACTTGGTGTTCATGCATGCCTACAGTGCTTGGCGTGTATGCACGGCCTCCTTGCTGTCCTTCCAAGTGGGGAGGAGGAAGAGAAGCTGCTAGCCTGAAGCTCCCTATAGCCTGAAGCTTCCCAGGGTAAGTGACTCACCTTTGGATGTGGTGTGTCTGTGTGTACTACCACAGTTCCTAAAAATGCCTGGTGGCCTGGCTTGGGGTTTTTAAGCAAAGTCTTGAAGTTACCTCATCAACAAGCTACACCTGTGCTGTTCAATTGCTGTTCCAATGGGAGAACCCTTAAGGAGGTACAGCTGTTTTACATTTACATTAAGGCATATTATCCTAGAGAACTGGCTAGCCAAAGACTTAGTACCTAACTTCTTTAACTGTTGAGAAGTTGAAAAGTGCCAAAATGAAGCCCTCTTGTGGTGAGTTCATTCTGTAGTTCCTTCCATCTGACCTAGTGCGAGAAAGATTAGCCAGAATAAGCTTTAAGCTCTGGTTTAAAAGCTCTGGTTGATTTGTGTTTGGGGTGGGGGGGTGTTTGGGTGGGGGGTGTATTTTAATGTATTATTTATTTATTTATTTATTTAATGTATTTACGGGTTTGTGTTGTGGGTGGGTGGGTTGAGGGGTGTTTGTGTGTGTGTGTGCGCTTATTTTTATCTTATTTTATTATTTTATTATTTTTTATTTGGGCCTGCCCACAATGTCATGATGTCATGTTAGCTCCGCCCATACTGTGATGATGTCACGGTGGGGTAGTAAACATTTTGACATCCCACCACTGTTTTGTACCCACAATATTACTCCCCCCCCATATTAATGTTAAAGGAGTAGTTCATATGTGAGCCTTCTCCCTGTCCCCTCACCACACTTACTCACACTTTCCCAAGCACAATAGCCATCATTCTATCTTACCAGAATCTTCCCATCTATCCTTACTCAGCTCACACAACAATTTGCAAATTTCCTCCTTGCCATCATTAGAACACATTAATATACATCTCCCAGTGTCCTGCCTTTTCTTTTATTCAGGGAGGTACCTATCTCTTCCAGACAGTAGTGAGTCTGTCAACACTACCTCAGACTTTATACTGTGGACTGCAGTGAATCATCATTGGCTGCTACTAATATCTGAGTATACATTCCCCCCCACCTGAAAATCATTTTCACAGTTGATGAATGTGACTCCAGGAAAAATGCCACTGGTGTGAATTTGTTTAAGGTGGATCCCAGCTGCCCATGAAGTGACCCACATGCTGTGATCACGGAGCCATCTCCTGCAGCACATATGAAATGAGACATGCAGGTTTTAACACCGGGGCTGGAATGGATTGCCACAGCTTTGAGGATATGGACAAGGTCCGCCTTCACAGCCAGTCCATTTGACATGGCCTCTTCCACCTCCATGACCATTGGGAATCAGAATAGTAAAGTGGTTCCTTCTCTGCTCATTTTGCCATTGGGCCCAATATGATGATTTTCAGTGGCATTTCCTCCACTGAGGGGGCTATCACCCCATCTAAAGGGGCTCAGCCGCTGGTAGCCATTGGCCCCTTTGGGGAGTCAGGTTATTTACCACCACCCAATACTTGGCATTGAGTTGCTGGCTGTATTGTCTATTACCATAGTCATAGTGGGCTGTCCAGCCAGACAGCAACTGCAGTGACTGTCTATAACACGACTATCCATATATCACCAGAGAGCAGGTGAGAAACCTATAGTGTATTTGCCTTGTTCACTGCCAGAAGCATAGCCTGATTTGTGCACCCACTGTGTGGCTGTGTTGTCTAATGCACACTGCAGCCCATTATGTTCATCCTAGCATGTACTTGGAGAGTCATAATATGTTCTCTTAGTTTCTGGTGTGGTAAGAATCCCACAGGCAACATTGCTGAATTTAGAGACTTTTAAATATGAGAGCACTAGGAATTATTATTTTTAACTCCATTTGTTAAACATTTTTGGACTACACCACAGCTTCCAGAATCTTAGCCAGTGTGGCAAGAGCTCATTGGAGAGTTGTAGGAATTGTAATAAATCCGCCCCACTCTAAACACTGCCTTTGTCTCTGTGTCTTACTTTCTGAAGTACAGTCAAACCTCGCATAAAGAGCACCTCACTTAAAGAGTAACTCGCTTAAAGAGCAGAATTTTCTCTGAATGTTTGCTTCGCTTAACAAATAAAACCACCCAAAAACTCGCTTAACAACTAAATTGGGGTTCGCAATCCCCCCCCCCGAAGTCACAATTGGTCACTTACAATGGTGTTTCACTTAAAGAGCAAACTCGCTTAAAGAGCAATTCTGTGGAATGCATTATGCTCTTTAAGCGAGGTACAACTGTATAAGCAAAAGGCTAGCACCTGGCTCACACAGGGAAGGAGCGCTAAAGTAACAACAAAACCCTGATGCTAGTTTGTTCAGGTGTTAACAGGCAGGGATCCAGGATCAAGTTGAAATCTGGCAGAGTGGAATCATCCCCTGGGATACTCATGTGTCATCTCCCAGCTTGTCTCACTGTGCGGACATGTAGTAATACTGTGAAAATAATGTGTTATACTAAGGAGGTGTTATAGCATGTACCATTCTTTCCTCTGTAGCAGGGCATGCATTCATAGGCTTCCATCCTTGCTTAGGCCTTTCTTGGCCATCACAACACTCCTTTTCATACCTTTGGCCTGACCTAACAGATGATTGTCTGCGAAAGGCATGTGTTTATCTCTGTTGTAACTTCAGCATCCTGGAGATGGGAAACTCAGGTGATACCGCTTTGCTCATTAGTCCAGTGCTCTGAAGAAATCTGTGTCATCATTTTGCCAATTAGTATGGTATTTTATCATCATTGTACTCATTCTAGCACTTTTATCAATTAAGAAGGAATGTGTTTTGTGGTAACTGCCATAAAGGTAAACAGAGATGAGCATCAAACCTAAAATCAGATGTGACTGGCTTTTGAGCAAGGGCAGCATTCAACCTCTTTATACTGCATTTAACTAATTTTTTTAAATGAGGAGGACATGCACACGTAGGGCATGGCTTGATCTTCACTGGCAGAAACATCACAGAAGAGTCTCTGTACAGAGAACCTACTGTGTATTAACTACCTTTTGCTTCACCTTTTATAATGATAAGCCTTTTGGGAGTCTGTTTTTTTTTTTTTTGCAACTGCCATTGCTGTGTCATGTTAAGATAAAATGTGAATAAGTCTCTGTAGGAAGTGGAGTGGGACCGTTGTGGCTTAGTGGTTAAGACACTGAGCTTGATGACTGGAAGCTCAGCAGGTCAGCAGTTTGAGACCCGGGTGCCAGGTGACAGAGTGCACGCACATTTGTCTGTCCTAGCTCCTGCCAACCTAGCAGTTTGAAAGCCAGAAATTGCAAGTAGATAAATAATTACCACTTCAGCAAGAAAGGTAACAGTGTTCCATGTGCCTGCCACATGACCATGGAAATGTCTGCAGATGCAGACTGTGCTGGCTCTTTGGTTGTAAATAGAGATGAGCACCTGGATTCAGACATGACTGGCTTTTGAGCAAACCAGACCTTAACTTTTAACTTTACCTTTAAAATCCAGAGTAGACAAATTGGTCAAGTGTGATTCCATTACACTCCCCACCCACCCACATTCCTATTTTCTCCACCCATTCCTTCTGCAACTTTTGTGTGCTGTTCAGAATTTAAATCAATAGAAAACTACAATGACATTTAGCAGTTCCAGCCACTAATGGCAGCAGCAGGAGGAGGCTACCCCCTTTGAAATGCACACATACTCTGGTACCCAAAAATGGAAGGGGTGGGTGGGGAGACAACAGTAGCGGCTTTGCCCAAGGGTGACGACACTGGGTGTTCCTGGTCTCTTCTTGCTGGAGAAGGCCAAAGCAGTTGCCACAGAGATCTCCCTCAGGAAATGGTGCAGGAGTTGCTGCCAAGGACAGTAGTACTGCTGGGTGCTCCAGGAGTGATTTGCCAGTTACGTACTAATTTCCCAAAATAGTCTAAGATAGTGGTGGCAAACCTATGGCACGCATGCCAGAAGTGGCACTTGGAGCCCTCCCTGTGGACACCCGTGCAGTCGCCCCAGCACAGAGTTTACCCCACCCTTCTGCCCAGCAGCCCAATGGGAGTGCTTCCTCCTTTCCCCCAGCACAGAGTTTACCCCACTCTTCTGCCCAGCAGCCCAATGGGAACATTTCCTCCCTCCCCTGTTGGCACTTTGTGACAAATAGGTGGGTTTGGGGTTGCAGTTTGGGCACTTGGAGTCTAAAAGGTTCACCATCACTGGTCTAAGAGCTACAGCTTCCCTTTTCTGCCTTCCTTTTAGTCAGAGCTATAGCGGGGTGGTGGTGGGGTGGGGTACTGTTGTCTGCTAAGTGGTTGATATCTAGGTGTCTTTAACATTGTAAGCAGCTTTATGTCCCCTCATTGGGAGACAGGCAGCCTACAAATGAGACACAATAAATAAACAGACTCCATACAGTCAAATGTGAGAGAGCTCCGGAGTTCCAAATCACAGCATTTTATTTTGTATACTGTCATATGCTCACTGGCTCTAGAGTCAGATCAACAAAGTTATTGTTTTTCTCCACTGATTGAAAGTTATAACCTCTTGTAAAAAGCAAAAAGGAAAAGAAAGTTGAGATACTGACGTAAAGGAAGAATTTGGTGGTAAGAAAAAAAAGTCCATTTTCACACACCACATCAAACAAGAAAGATGTTTAGACTTCATGACAATGTGGAACAAGGTAGCCTAGTTTAATCCTGAGATCAATATCCTGTCAACTTTTATTTTCATGAGAGGCTGTACTGAGATGATGGCATTTTAAGCCTTCCTTTATTTATTTATTCATCTCCCCACCCATCCATTGGTTTATTTGTTTGTTATTTATCATGTTGAGCATCTTCCACCATGCAAGATTATAGCTGGAAGACCCTCAGAATATGGAACATGAAGTGGTTCTCTTGATCAAGCCTAGAAGGTTTGGCCTTGTTCAGATGTATAGATGAGATCATCCACATTCAACATTCACAGAGATAAAACAGGCTTTGGGCTTAGAAAGATATTTTTTAAAAGTAACGACCTAGTTATGGCATCCCCAGTAATTAGTTACCATTATACAGTACAGTGGAACTTCATACAACAATCGCCCTGTAGAGCAACAAAATTGCATAACAATTAAGGTTTGTGGAAAAATGGCATCTTGCATAATAATTTTCCCTATGAAAAAAATCCGTACAACAATTTTTCAATGGGAAAAACCACTTAGCAAAAAATAAAATAAAATAAAATATTAAAAAAATCATTGTATGATAAATCCCATAGGGAAAATCACTATATGATGCACTATATATAGCAATTGTTTCGTACAACAACAAGACCCATAGAACAGATTAAAATCGTTGTATGAGGTACCACTGTATTTGTATTTTTTTAAAAAAGCACTGCTCTCTTTGTTGTTCAGCTGCACAGTTGAGCCTGACCCTTCATGACCCCATGGACCACATCTGTCCTCTGCCATTCACCATCCTCAAGAGTCTGCCCAGATCCACACCCACTGCATCAACAATACTGTCTAACCATCTCATCCTCTGCCACCCCCTTCTCCTTTTGCCTTTGATCTTTCCCAGCATTAGGACCTTTTCCAGTGAGTCCTCTCTTCTAATTTGGTGGCCAAAGTATTTGAGCTTCAGCTTCAATATCTGTCTTGCCAAGGAGCTGTCAGTGTTGATTTCCTTTAGGATTGACTGATTTGCTCTCCTTGCAGTCCAGGGAACTCCCAAAGAGTCTTCTTCAGCACTACAGTTCAAAGGCATCTATTCTTCTTCGCTCAGCCCACCTCGTGGTCCAGCTCTCAGAGCCATACATTACTACTGGGAAGACCATTGCTTTAACTATACGCCCTCTACTTTCATGTTAACCCAAATGACCTAGAATAGTAACTTAAAAATATGAAAGGTACAACCTGTTGGTTTGGGGTACAAGAAGCATCCCCCTCAACACTTGGAAGAGAATGCAATGTACAACATGAAGCAGGGTGCCAGTTTTGCACCATTCCTCTTCAACCATAGAACAAGGCGACAGCTCTGATAACTATTAAAGTTACAGTTATGCCACAAAAAAGCAAGGTTACCTCTTACTTTACTGAGTTACAATTGCACTGTAATATTGTTATGCCTTTATTGTCATGAAGAGTGTTCTGTTACTACAACTGCTCAATTTGAACTAGTTACTGGCAAGGTGTTGGTTCTGAGTATAAGATGTATATCAGGGATTCTCAACCTTTCAAGCTGAAGGCCAGGCCACGCTCCCTCAGGCAGCTTTGGGATCCGGATGGCTATTTTGCCCTGCCTGTCACACATATCACTTCTGGGTGTGGCAGAGGCAGGGGGGGCACATGAAATGGTATTGCAGGCCGCATCTGGCCCACGGGCATAGGTTGAGAACCCCTGATGTACATTAACCATGCAATTCCATACAGTTCCTGCTGAGTTTTCAAAGGGACTTCTAGGTAACTAGAAAAGGTGACAAAAATATTTACATTTTGCTGTCTAGAACTAGGAACCCTGGTGGAGTGGTGATTAAACTGCTGTACTACAACCAAAGGGTTGTGAGTTTGATCCGGACCAGGGCTCAAGATTGACTCAGCCTTCCATCCTTCTCAGGTTGGTAAAATGAGTATCCAGCAAGTAGGAGGCAAAATGCTAATTAACTTATGAACTGGCGGTATCTTATGAACTTATGAACTGGCGGTAACTTATGAACTGGCGGTATCTAAGTGTGATTGCTTTGCTAGAATTATTTTACTTTGATTTTTCTATTGAATCGTATGGCTTTAATATGTTTTGAAATTTGTTTGCCAAAGGCCCAGCATGATTTGCTGCTCAGATGGGAAATGTTGCACTTCATTTTATTTTTAGTACTATTTACTTGCCCCTTCCCCCCAAAAGAAGAACCCACAGTTCAGGCGCAGCATCTGATTTTCTGCAAGGTCTTGACTTGCTTTAAATAGTTGTTAGGAGGAAGAAGGGAGGGAGGGAGGAAGATGAGATTGTTGCTTGTAAATATTTACACTTTAAGTCCTTGCTAATGAGCCTTCACAAAATAATGCAAGAGATTATATTTTTGTTTTTTGAGCTCACAGTTTTGCCTTTTCTGTTAGATCATAGACAATTATCCACAAGAGCTCAGAATTTATGCTCAGTATTAAGACCAACATGTCTTTAAAAAGTTAGATTCCCCAGCTACAGCTGTATGCTAAATGTGTTTTAATACACACTGGCTTTAAAAATGAGCTTTATCACTTAACCATATTGTTTAGATAAACTGAGAGAGGTGAGTTCTTCCATATGTACAGGAAGGAACCCTATATGTATAACAAGCCCCTCAAATAGATAGAAAAAATATGGTCCTCCAGGTGTGTTATTGTCTCCATTTGTCATTAGCCAGAGTAGCCAGTAGCTGGGGACCATGGGAAGTGTAGTTCAAAAGTACTTCTGGGATTGCAAACTCCCCAACCCTGCTCTATGGTGATGAGGTAAAGGTAAAGGTCGCCCTTGCTAGAAAGCCAGTCATATCCGACTCTAGGGTTCAGTGCTCACCTCTGCTTATAGCTAAAGAACCAGCGCTGTCTGCATCGGCAGACGTTTCCATGAACATGTGACAGGCATGCCTCAACAGCAGAGTGCATGGAATGCTGTTTACCTTCCCACTGAAGTGGTCCCTATTTATCTACTTGTAATTTCTTGCTTTCGAACTGCTAGGTTGGCAGGAGCCGGGACAGAGACGGGAGCTCATTCCATTGTGCAGTACTCAGGTCTTGAACTGCTGACCTGCCGACCTAACAGTCATCAAGTTCAGTGTCTTAACCAATTGAGCCACCCCAGTCCCAGTGATGAGGTAAGAACATACAAAAATCGCTACTAGATCTGGCTGATCAGTTTTACACAATAGCCATCCAGAGTCTGCTAATAGCCACAGAAGTAGGAGGCAGCCCTACCCCATTATTTGTCTCCAGGACTGGGTATTTAAAAATACACTACCTCTGAGGTTTTTCCATTTAGTATTCATACCCAATTACCATTATAGACTCATTCTTTGATTATTATTTTTTTAAAAACACCACTAGCAACACAGTTATCTAAACTAGACATTGTTGCCTCATTTCATTTAGCAGGAATTCAATAATTTAATTCCATGTTCTGTTAAATACTTTCTCTTATTTCTTCTGAATCACCTAATGGCCCATTTGATCTTGAACACCATCATTTATTCACTTATATTGCATCTTCTCTCATAAAGCTGTTCAAGGCAGGGTACACAGTTGCCTCCTCCCTGTTTTATTCTCACCCAACAATCCTGTGAATTTAGTTACATTAGAGAGATTGTGATAGAACTAAGATCACTCAATTCGTTTAGCAGCTAAATGAATTTTTTTTCACTCCTTACCCATTGCTCGTTGCTGTAGCCCAGTGATGGTGAACCTTTTAGAGCAGGAGTTCTCAACCCTTTCACATCATGGGTGGGACCACTCCCCTTCAGAGAGCTGAGCGGGCCAGACAAGTGGTTTTCCCCACCGTAAACTGCGATGGGCACATTTGTGCATGCGTGAGCACGGTTATAACTGTTGTAAATGTGTCTGCTTCTGCTTCTGAGGTCATTGCTGCAGGCCGGATGATTTGCCGTTGGGGGCCCAATCTGGCCCATCAGCCGTAGGTTGCAAACCCCTGTTTTAGACACCAAATGCCCAAGGAGGAGGAGGCGGCATGCGAGCAGGCACGAGTGCCCACACACCCATGTGATGTCACTGGTGTGCTTCCGGCAAAGTCACGTGGATGTGCACGCACACCGCTTGGGGTGTGCTGGTGACACCATGTGTGCTCCTGTCTCCCCATAGGTGCTCCCCACACCCATGGGTGTTCCCCCCGTGAGTGTTCCCCACCCCCTGCTCCCCATGGGGCATTCCCACTCCCATGAGTTTCCCCCACCCTCTATGAGTGTCTCTCCTTTCACCTCTCCTTTGGCAGAGAGAGATGAGTAGTGGGGGAAATGGCAATGGCTGGGCCTTGCAGGGCTTCCTCTTGATCGTATGCATACTAGAAGAAAGGCCTCTGTGTGTCACTTCTGGCACACATGCCACAGGTTCGCCACCAGGGCTATAGCCCATTAACTAGTGTTGGGAGAGATAGTTGATTCTATCCCATGATAATTCATGAGAATACATCTACATTGTCTTCTAGTACTGCCTGCCCAATATCCTCTGCTAACTGATTAGTCATCTGACCATATCAGGTTATAATCAGTGATGGGATGACACCGGTTCTGACCGGATCCACAGAACCGTTAGGAAGATTTCCGGAGGGTTCTCCGTGAGGGTAATACCATTTTTGAGGCGTCCGGATCGGATGCCTCACCGGCAGGAATTTTTTTTAAAAAAATTGGAACCAAAATGGCTCCAATTTAGAGCGCATGCGCAGAAACTCAATCTGGTGCATTACGCATGCGTCAGATTGAGTTTCTGCACATGCGCACTAAATTGGAGCCATTTTTGGCTCCAATTTTAAATTTTTTTCTTTCGACAGCCCTTCCTGGCTTGGTAGCATTGCCTGGTCCTGGAGCACGGTCCCTTCTGCAGGGCTGCCGGGGGTCCTCGACAGCCAGAAGACGGGCAGCAGGGGGTGGGGGAGCACAGCTGAAGCCAGCAACCCCTATCTAATCAATAGAACATTTTCTCTTTTGAATGTCCCGCTATAATTCAGGAGTCTAAATACATCTACACTGTCTTCTAGAACTGCCTGTCCTGAATTTCGCTACTCCAGAACAGTTCATGCTGGCTAGGGGTGGTGGTGTCTGGCAACGCTAAGCCAAAGCAGAATTTTCTCCTGGCTCAGCCACTTTTTGCATTCATGCTGCCAAAAAAAAAAGGGGAGGGGAAGTAATTTTCCAAACACTGCTCTAGTACTTAAGCTATTCTTTATTGGGAGGATGCCTTAATTCCATTATCATCGTTGGTAAGTTAAACAAAAAGGCAGTGATGGATGTTACCAGTTTGGACCGGTTCGCCTGAACCGGTAGCACCCCATCAGGAGGGGTCGCCGGGGTGTGTGTGGTAAAACCATGGGCGACCAGTTCGGTCGCCTCTCTGGCCCCCTCCAAAAATGTATTTCTTGGCAGCCAAAATGGCTGCTCAGAACTGCGCATGCGCGAAACCTCAGTCATGATGTCATGATGTCATGACATCAGCTACACCCACGACGTCCATGACATCACGGTAGGGTAGCGGGAATTTTGACAACCCACCACTGCAAAAAGGGATATAGTCTCTTTAGATCCCATGAAATCTGTGAGATTAGCATCCATGCAGTATTACTAAACATGTGACCAAATATGTTGGATGTTCTGGATGCTGTCCTCAAAATGCTCTCTTTCTAGAGCAGGGCTTCTCAATCATTTCAAGCCAAAGGTCACCCATCTCTCAGTCAGCTTCGAGGACTGGATGGCCATTTTGCTCTGCCTTAGGGATGTAGCCAGGATTCTCGATTTTTTTTGGGGGGTGGGGGTGGCGGAGGATTTTTTCAGGAGGGGGAAAAAAGTTTTTCACTAGGGGCAACAATGTCACACTCACATATATAACAATGACACCACGGGGGTGGGTTGGGGGGCAGGCTGTTAGCTCAGGAGGGTTTTTGCCCTCCCTGCCCCTTGCCTACGGCCCTGCCCTGCCTGCAGAATGGGGTGGCCATTTTGTCTCAACAGCTTCAAACGAGTGGCCATGTTGTTTCTTGAATGACCTTGGAGGTGGTCGGGGGCTACATGAAATGGTGCTGTGGGCCAGATCCAGCCCACAGGGCTTAGTTTGGGAACCCCTGTTCTAGAGCAACAGAAATGGAATAACCATTGTTCTGTGTTTTCACAGAATGAGGACATCCATGCTTGATTTCCTGTGTTGGATTCTCAAAAAAGTTGTGTCCTTTGTGGCACAGGAGGCCGTGATCTCAGGTGTGTTTCCTTTCCAATGAACTTTCCCTTTAAAGAACATAGCAACAGGTGTGTAAAAGAAGATAATATTCTCCTGGTGTTTATAATCCCTTGTCTATACATTTCCTGAAGCATGATCGAGACAAAGACACAACTTCAGTATCAGTGTTAGTAAAATATTACTTTTATTTGCTTGCTGCTTGTTTGCAGGTAGTCCCGCTGTCCTTCTACAGTCACTTACGGTGTGATTACACAGGGAAATGCACTCCAGCCAACCCCAATTCACCCACCTGTCCTGTAGGGCTTCTACTTTTGGGGCCCAGGCTAAAACATTACCCCATCAGACAGAAGCATTGCTTTAGGGGAGATCACTCCTATAAAAGCAATCATGTGATCAGAAGCATGCCTTTGTACATACAGTAAAACCTTGAGATAAGAACTGCTCGACTTAAGAAAAACTCAAAGTACATCTCAGGAAAAAAAATTAGGTTCAAGATACACATTTTTAATAGGATTTTTTCAAGATATGAAATTCAATGCATTCCTATGGGAAATTGCATTCAATGCTTTCCTATAGGAAATTCAAGATAAGAATTTTTTTGAGATACAACCAGTCTCGAAGAACTAATTAAATTTGTATGTAGAGGTTTGACTGTACTGATTTTTAATTTCAGTAGAAAATAAAGCCTCTTTTTTACCCTAGCGCCTAGCTAATATTAAAGGCACAAACTATAGGATAATCTATGGCTGGGGTGTGTTGAACGTATTTCCATTTGTATTATGCAAGTGTTGTATTTATGAATTTTCTGGGATGGGTCTAATCCAGCTCTGATTAATGTCTCTAGAAGAATTTCTGTTGGGCCCAGATTGGACTGAATCTCCTTTTCATTGGAGGGTGGAGAAATTGCTTGTATTTAACATTTTGAAGAACTCACATCCCTTGAAATGATTAGAAGTAGACAAAACAAGGGGAACATTTCTCATGGGGAGCAAATCTATCCAAATGACCTGAGCAAGCTTTTCCAACTTCAACATATCTGTGCTTTACAGGATTTGGAATCCATTTGTTAAATAATACGGGATAAATTTTCCATATAGATGAGTAGTCAGAAACCCAATATTTTCTGGAGCAAAGGAGCAGGGTGTTGTAACCTCAATTTGCAGGCAGTTCCATAATCTCTCCTCTCCAACCTAGATAGTGATGCTTTCCACATTAAAAAATCACTGTGATAAAGCAATTTTTATTTAAAAGACCTTCACTAGTACCTGATGTTCTGCTGGACTTTGATGGCCAAGATCAAGTGTAAACACTGTATACGCTTCTTTTCTGAGACAAAACAAGACATTCTGGTACCTGTGGTAGAAAATCCAAATGCTTTCTTGCAGAGATAAATAACAACAACATCATAATGGACTAAAGATGAACCTGTGTACAATTCAGTTGGATATGTTTTCAGATAAACATGGCATAGAATTACAATATCAAGCAAGCATGGATGAGATTAACCCATAAGTCATTGATCCATCACTGTCTTCTCACAGTAGCCTAAATGACTGCATACTTCAGGGGTTCTCAACCTACAGCCTGGGGGCTGGATGCAGCCCAAGACACCATTTCATGTGCCCCCCCCCACCTCTGCCACACCCGGAAGTGCCATGTGTGGCAGGCAGGGCAAAATGACCGTCCAGCCCCCAAAGATGTCTGAGGGAGTGTGACCCGGCCCTTGGCTTGTAAACAGTGGTGGGATGTCAAAAATTTTACTACCCTACCGTGATGTCATCACAGTGTGGGTGGAGCTAACATCATGATGTCATGATGTTGTGGGCGGGGCCAAATAAAAAATAATACAAAATACAAAATAATAAAAAAATAAAAATAAGCTCACACACACACACACACACACACACCCCTCTCAGGCCTTTTTAGGAACTGTGGTAGTATGTCAATATAGGTAAAGGTATTAAATACACATTAAAATACACACAGACACACCACATCCAAAGGTGAGTTACTTACCTTGGGGAGCAGGCTATAGGGAGCTTCAGGCTAGCAGCTTCTCTTCCTCCTCTCCGCTTGGGAGGACAGCAAGGAGGCCGTGTATATGTGCCAAGCACTGTAGGTGTGCATGCACACCAAGTGCTTGACACGCATGCCCGAAAGGTGGTTCCCCCCAAAAGCTGCTACCGGTTCTCCAGGACACTGGGAAAAGTTACTACCAGTTTTGGCGACCTGGTGAGAACCTGTTACATCCCATCACTACTTGTAAAGGTTGAGAACCCCAGACATACTGCATCATATTTTGCCATGTTCCAATGATCTGGTGAAAGCAGGTCACACCAATATGTTATCCTGGCAGCTGTGGTTGATGTTAAGAAACAGTTTGCTCAATTGCCCATCATCCACCTAATTAGCGGGGGGGGGGGGGAGGATGGACGGCACTTAATGGAACTTGTGACCTGGCAGACCAGAAAGGCACCAGGTTCATCTATGCCCAATAAAGTATGAGGCAGACAGTAGGCAATAGAAGAAGAATGCTGAAAATGGTTTCACTCCCCACATCTGACACTATAGCTTCAACCACCCCAGATGGCATGAGCAGGAATTGAGGATAATGGGAGTTGTAGTACAATAAAACCAGATTCAGGAAGCTCAGGCAATGTGTGTTTTGTTGTTTTCTCCTAACAAAAGTTCAAAGAGCATGCAGGCCATGAGCCACTGTGACCCTTTCTTTGAAGCTCTTCCATTTCTGGAAAGAAAACCCCCAGTATCCTCTGTCATAGGCCTGATGCGACCACTTTACATCCCTTTCCACTATGCCTGTGAGGCACCTCTTTAGAATAGGAACTCAGCTCCTTCTTTGGAGCCCACGTTCTTCTTATTTTACTATAAATTTCAGGATCCTTTTTGGGAAGTTGGTGTTTTTTCTCTTTATAGGCAGCGGTATGGATCCAGCCCAGTTGCTGCCTCTGTGCTAGATTTTGACGTAGTAACCTCGATTCACAAACACAAACCTGACTGGGAAGCTCCTGGTGCTGCTGATTCAGCACCATAACTCTGCATGGACTTGTGTAATAATTCCAGATAGCCTGAGAGTGACAAAGAGCCCTGGAATGTAAAAACAGAGATCTCTCCCAGGCTGGCCACTGGAGACCAAATGGTGCAGGCTTGTACTGTTAGATCCATGATCAAGGTTTTGCAACCCAGCAGCATCAGCCACATTCTTCTTCTTCTTCGTGTGACAGGCCTTTGCACATTTCCTCATTCAGCTGATTGTGGGTGCCATTCTATTTTAAACCCACGTGGAAGTATGAGTTTCAGGCCCATCTGCTACCGGCCCTAACCCAGATGATACAGAGCCTGCCCACAGCATCCTTCCCTCCTTCAGACAGTTCCAGGAACATGCAGTGAGTCAGCTATGCAGCTGAGCTTGTATTTCACTCACCCGGCTCCCCTGCCTGTCCTGGTGGCAAGATGCAGCCCGGCAACAGCCGCTGTCCAGGTGTGAAGCTTTTGTCATGTTTTTGTTACTGAAGCGGGGGTGGCCCCTGGCTTGGAAGGAGATGACTTGGGCAAAAGTCATAGCCTTGCACCAACTGCTCTGGTTGCAGGGAATGTTGTGAAATCAAAAACGGCTTGGCAGCAGCTTGCAAATTTGCATTTGGTTCTTCTAACCTTGGGTGTTTTAAAAAATATATATACTCAGGGTCACAAGGTTTCTCTTTTAGCAGCAAAACATTGCTATGGTGAAAACCATGCCTTATTCCAGAAGCAGCTCTCTCCCTCCTTCTCTCCTCCCTCACTCCCTCCCTCATTCCCTTTCCCTGTGCATATGTAGTCAGGACAGATGGTTGCGTTTTGTTTTTAAATTTGGCTGGAAGCCACCCCCAGCCCCTACCATTGTGTGGGGCCATTGTCTTTAGCCCTGGATGGCCTAGCTTACATTGCCATGTTAATGCAATACTTTTTACTCTTTCCTGTGAAAAGTATTGTATTGAACAGTTTTAATAATAATAATTTTAGAACCACAGTGCTGGAAGGGACCCTATATGGGTTATCAAATCCAGTCCCTGTCAAGGGGGCACTGTGGGGAATCGAACTCCCAACCTCTAGCTGCAGATACCTAAGCCGCTGCACCAGTGGTGGGATGTCAAAAGTTTTACTACCCCACCATGATGTCATCACAGTGTGGAGGAGCTAACGTCATGACGTTGTGGGTGGGGCCAAAGAAAAAAAAATAATAAAATAAAAATAAGCACATGCATGCACGCACACACACACACACCTCAACTCACACTCACACCCACAACACAAACCCATTAATAAATTAAATAAATAAATTAACTTAATTAATTAAATAAAAATTACATTAAAATACACCCACCCACCCACCCCAAACACAAACCCTGTTAGTATAAGTGCCTGGGCAGCACCATGTTGCAAGATGGGTATGGTCATTGTACCAGTTCTCTAGGATAATATGCCTTAATGTAAATGTAAAACAGCTATACCTCCTTAAGGGTTCTCCAATTGGAACAGCAGTTGGAACAGCACAGGTGTAGCTTATTGATGAGGTAACTCCAAGACTTTGCTTAAAAACCTCAAGCCAGGCCGCCAGGCCTGCTGGCCGCTAGGCCTTTTTAGGAACTGTGGTAGTACGTCAATATAGGTAAAGGTATTAAATACACATTAAAATACACACAGACACACCACATCCATCCAAAGGTGAGTCACTTACCCTGAGGAGCAGGCTATAGGGAGCTTCAGGCTAGCAGCTTCTCTTCCTCCTCTCCGCTTGGGAGGACAGCAAGGAGGCCATGCATACGCACCAAGCACTGTAGTCATGCATGCACACCAAGTGCTTGGCGCGCATGCGCAGTGGGGGAACCAGTGAAAAGGTAAGCCCTGAAAGTGGTTCCCCCCAAAAGTTGCAACCGGTTCTCCGGGACACTGGGAAAAGTTACTACCGGTTCTGGCGAACTGGTGAGAACCTGTTACATTCCATCACTGCGCTGCACTATCCAGCAGTGAGTTTTTAATCTGAGAAAACTCAAATCTCTGTTTAGCTATGAAATTTAGTAGGAGACTTTGGGCCAGTCACTATCTCTTAGCCCAGGGGTGCCCAAAGTATGGCCCATGGGCTAGATCTGGCCCTGATGCTGATTTATCCGGCCCACACCACCCTTGTTGCTCCCTGAAGCATAAGTAAAACGTGCAGGTACAGGTGTGTTTTATTTCTGCTTCTGGGAGTGACGAGGGTGGTGTTGGCTGGATAATTGGTGTCAGGGGCCAGATCTGGCCCTTGGGTCATACTTTAGGCACCCATGAACCATGTGACCAGCCCACTACCTGAAAAGTTTGGGCACCCCTGTCTTAGCCTAATATACTGTACCTTAATATTAAATAATAACCACAGATGTTGTGCTGAGTTCCTTGAAGAAGGGTAGGATAAAAATGTGATATGGTTTACTGCTCTGTCTCCCTAAGGGTACCCATATACCAGACAGAAGACAAGAAAAGGACATATTTCTTCTCCCCCCCCCCCCCCCGAGAACCCTGTGAAATTGGCCTGGGGTTTCTCACCCCCAACCAACTAACTATCTGTCCCAATATTCTTTCTAGGAGCCCATACCAGTTACAGCAGCATAGAAAGTAAAGCAACTTGGTATGACAGATAGGATTTCTGAAGTTCAAAGTAATTCATCAAAGGCATTCTATTGGTCACCCAGGTCTGTCATGTTTCACCAGTTTCACTTTCCATCCTTTGAACAGTGTTCCAGATAGCATTTTTTCAGTGAGAGAGAGAGAGAGAGAGAGAGAGGTTTCCCTTGCTCGAAAGCCAGTTGTATCTCACTCTAGGGTTCAGTGCTCATCTCTATGTCAAAGACGAAGAACCAGTGCTGTCTGCTTCTGCAGATGTTTCCGTGGTCATGTGGCAGGCATGACTAGACACCGGAACGCACATGGAATGCTGTTTACCTTCCCAGCAAAGTGGTCCCTATATCTACTTGCAATTTCTTGCTTTCAAACTGCTAGGTTGGCAGGAGCTGAGACAAAGATGGGAGCTCATTCTATCCTGCAGTACTGTACTTGGGAATCAAACTGCTGACCTCCCACCTTCCAGTCAGCATCTTAACCACTTGAGCCACTGCAGTCCTGATATATATGTAACTTTGAATAATTTTCTAAAATGGAGCCAGTTCCCCATGTTCCATTCCCCCTATATCCTTGATTAGGAACTTTTGTGTTTTATCTGAACCATCCACAGCTACATAGTATCTAGTCCATTGATGGCAAACCTTTTAGAGACCAAGTGCCCAAACAGATAGGTGGGTGAACTTTGTGCTGGGGGGAGGGAGAAAGCACTCCCATTGGGCTGCTGGGCAGAGGGGCGGGGTGAACTATGTGCTGGGGGGAGGAAGAAAGTGCTCCCATTGGGTTGCTGGGCAGAGGGGCAGGGTGAACTCTGTGCTGGGGCAATGGTGTGCCTGCCCACAGAGAGGGCTTTATGTGCCCCCTGGCACATGTGCCATAGGTTCACCACCATTGTTCTAGTCCAGGAATTTTCAACCTGAGGCCTGTGGGCCAAATGCAGTTCACGGCGCCATTTCATGTGGTCCGCCACTGCCTCCACCACACCAGGAAGTGACATGTGGTGGAGTAAGGGCAAAATGGCTGTCTAGCCCCTGAAACTGTCTGCAGGAGCTTGGCCCACCCCTGGCTTAAAAAGGTTGTGAATGCCTGTTCTAGTCTAATGAAGACCTATATGGGATAGAAAGCTAGATGATGTTTGTGGACTTTTTCGTCGTCTAATAAAGCCACTGTGCATGCTTGCCTTCAAATTGCATACAAAGATGATAAAACTTTTCCCTTCACTTTTTCAATGTTAAAGTATAATTCTGCTTTTGCACTTTTTCCTTCAACCTTCAAATCGTTACTTTTCCCTGCCAGTAATATGGTGTCATTTCCATAGCTTAAATTATTGATGTTTTCGTTCTCCTTTATCTGAATCTAATTAAGCTTTCATGTGTTATATATTTTGCATGTAGATTGAACAGAAAGGAGATAAAACACACCATTGTCTGACCCATTGCCAAATGAAAACCAATTTGTTTATTCACTTTCTTTACATATTCTTGTACATATTAGGGAAATCCAGTGTTATGGCATGCCTATTTCTTTTAGAGTAACCCATAGCAAGATGTGGCACATATAACAATGTTTAGTTTCTCAATAACTTATTTGGCCCATCAAAATGTACCTAAACTTGACTTGAACTGTCCAAAGCCCACATCTGATCCTACTACCTATGGATATTACATCGCTGTGAGAGTCACTTTGCTTACTCTGCTTGCTTCTGTTTCTTATTTTTCACGGAGCAGCCCTGGAAAACTTAAAAGGAGGTATTTCTGTTTTTATTACCTTCCAAAGTATTTTATAATATTCACTGGACTGTACAGAAACTATGGTGGCTAGTGAGATGATGCCTGGAGCTGGAAACTGCTACAAATAAGCACGAAATTTAACACTCTTACTGGTACCTCTTCTTTTTCCATGTCTAGGTCAGACATGAAACTGTCAAAATGAAGGCACCTTTGGTGAGTTCATTCTGCAGTTCCTTTTGTCTGACCCAGTGTGACAAAGATTAACTGGCAACACAAGGTTGCCGTTACCAGGGTTTGTCTGATTATGGCTCAAAAATATCACAATCTTCGAGGAGGCTTTCTGTGGTATCCCCTTACTGGTATTTATTGTCAGGAAATGGTGGAAACATGGAGACTGCTTGGTTAATGACATATGAGCATTTAGTTCCTCATCTGCCAGCTGTACCAACATAGGCCTCAACAAGTAGGGCCTGCAACGTGGATCCCAAAAGCCTAAATGGATCTCTAAAGACTGAAATGTGACCGAGAAGGCCCTAGCATTAGCCAGAGTGACTCTATTGCCTCAGGTGGCAGATATTGACAGGCAGCAAACAGCAGTCTCCCCTTATTCCCAAATCCTGTGACTATTTCCCTCTGCTGTGAGTGCCACATGATATGGCATGCTTCAATGTCTGCCTTCTGCACACATCCATTCTCACCCAGATCTCCTCCTGAATGGTATTTGTGAAATTTTTATGGACCTCATGATATCTGTATGAGCAGCTTCGGAGGCCATCAATGGAATCTTTCCAGAGCACTTCATTTCTTTGGTGCCTCTGAATGTGATTCTGTGTGTTTCCCCGAAAACAGCAAAACTCCCAAACTGTTCTAGGTCAGCCAGAGTGTGAAGGCTGTTGTCGTCCTGAAGGACTCTGGCTGTCACAGAGCAAACCGAGATCAACTGGTTTGTGCTGAAAGGTCAGAGCAGTAACTCACTTCAAGGGTGGTCTTAACAAGCCACTTCCCAGTACTGTTGACACTATTTCCCTCTGGATTAGAGGTGGTGTAGCCTGTAATGTTTACTACCCAGCAGGGTTTTGTATTTATTCCTTAAAGTACAAAGTCAGTCTGTGTAGGAGTGGGAAGATTTCAGGCTTTAGAGATCCATCCAGGCTTTTTGGACCAAAGATCTGCTGCCTGTAAACTGGTAGAAAATATGTGTACTATTTAAAATCAAATAATTCTGAACCCACCAAGTTGAATAACTGACTGCAGTGAGACACAGAGTTCCTCTGCTATGGTGGGTGGGAGAAAAGCACACTGAAATCCACTTCCAGGTTATCCTAGCCTTTCTTCACTTTGCAGGAAAGGGCAACCTGAGTGCTGTGGTTTTGATTCTAAACAACCTTTGGCAGTGTGTTGAAGATCACACAAGACCTACCAATGGATGTGGCTCTACCATGTCCCACTCCTTGCATTACAAATCCAGTTCTTTAGTTTAATGAGTCACAACTAGAGTTGGCCCATTTGAATCAATAGAAGCTATGGATGAGTTGATTTACAAAATCCCCACTGATTCAGTGGGCCTACTTCAATGTGACTTACTACATTAAGCGACAGGATTTCAGCCAGTGTGTGATGAACACCTCAGAATCTAGGCGGGTTGGCCATTTGTGTTTGAAATGACACCAGCGGCTCCATCCTCATCTCAGCTCCTCAAGTAGTCAGTCATAGGAAGTTGTTGTGCATTTCAGAGGAAGCCAGATTGCTTTAAACTTTCATCCGGGAGTCCTTCTTTTGTCTTCAAAGTTCTCACGGATGATACTGCATGTAAACAGGGGACAAGGAGCTCTCTTGGAGTATAAGTATGTTCTGAACTCTGCATCCATCAAGAAAAACAAGACAAGCCGGCCATTGCGCCAGTGATCTAAATGGTTTCAACCTGTTGTGATTCCGAGAAGTGCTTCGAGGCATGCTTACAGTTTGCTCTCACATGACACTGAATTTGCTCCAGTCCTCTTGTGACAGGCAGCCTTTATCCTCCTTAACAGAAACATCCGCAGCTGCACCGCAGCAAGTGCTGGGCTTCTGGGAGTTACTTCATCACAGCTTGACAGCTGTGTCCCCTGACCATTATCTGGTGGCTGCATACTTCAGTACCAGAGTCAATGTACTGCCTGCAATCTACTATGCAGCAGCCTGATGGTCTTGTTTCCTCTCCCAGAGTATATCTTCTACTGCTACTCAGAGCCCTACAGTTTATCTGTGGTCAGCTTTCTTACCCATTTCCTGCCAGCTGCTACTGGTCGTTCAGTCACATTGCAGATGCATGCAGGCAATAGTCTTGGACTGCACAGTTTATTCACCGAATCACAGTCTATGCCCTGGATTTCTTACCATTGAGTAGTGCATCACTGAAGGCCAGTGTCATCACAGTTTTTTTTAAACCTTTCTGCATACAAGATACCAAAGGAAAAAAAATCACCTTTTAAAACACTTTAAAGTCAATCATTGTCATTGAAATTCAAGACCTAAGAAACCCTGAATCCTTAGAAGCATCAAATCTAGGGTTTATCACCCCTATTTCCACTCTTTGGTACATCATGGTGGGAATGGATTTGAGGAAATAATTGAAATCTTCTTGCAATGAATTTCAGAGTATTTACTTTCAGGAACTGGTGTGTGTGATATGGTTTGCAATACTTAGAGAACTTAGGGCTCTTTAAGAGAAAAGTGACCACCTTATTTTGTAGGTGTGGTAATGCTTTATCTTGAAGGAGAGCCAGTCTCATTTGGATCACCATCCAAACATGAGTTTTAAAAAGTCACTTCTCAGGAAGCTAATCTTTTTCAATCAATACAAGGAATCTTTTAATAATATGCATAAGAAATTCACTTCCCTGCTAGAGTTCTTTGAAAGTGATTTCCAATTGTTATTAATTTTATTTCTCTGCCTACTTGAAGTTAAATAAAACTTCTGATCAGGAGGTTTGAACAGCAGAAATGATACATTTCATAGGAGGAGCCATGATACCAAACTCTGCTGTTCGAGCAAACCCTGAAACAAAATCAACCATGTCTTTATGAGGGAAAAAAGCGGCGAAAGGCATGGATTTTGTTTTGTCTCTTATAATGTTGAGAAGCCTTACATCCTGTGGATACCATTAGCAAAAATAAATAAATAAATCAGGTGGAGAACAAATGTTGTTATTGAAGAAGACAAGAAAGTATTGAAGAATGCTGAGATTTCTAATTTAATTAGTCTTCCAGATTTCTCACTATATGTCTAGGTTTTTGGGTGCTCTGCACACTGGCACACTGCACACTTCAAAGTAAGTAAGTAAGTAAGTAAGTAAGTAAGTAAGTAAGTAAGTAAGTAAGTAAGTAAGTAAGTAAGTAAGTAAGTAAGTAAGTAAGTAAGTAAAAACAAATTTACTTGAGGCAAAACTAGATGTGATGTGTGTCACTGTTCACATGTTCTCCTGTCACCATATAAAGTATGTGGCAGTAAAAAGGGTAGTCCTGTAGTAAGTATTTATACTGTCCTTTGATTAATGTGCAAAACCAGGCTGAATCAAGATACTGTATTTGTGCAATTCTGAAATATGTACAAGACAGAGACACAGTTCACACCCAGGGTGGAGCAACACTGCAATAGATCCTCTGTGTCCTATTTGTCATTCATAGAGTTGAAAAATGGCCAGTGAGTTAAAGAGAGAAAAGGACCAAACTACAAGGAGTGGCAGTTCAACACCCCCAGGTTGCCCAACTAAGGCCTCTCCTGGACAGAGTTGAGCCTTGGGATGGCTCAGATTGAGATTGCCAAAAGCATTTCCTCATGCAGCAGACTTGTCATCCATTTCGTGGTGCTTTTGTTTAGACCAGGGATTCCCAACGGGGGCTGGATCATGCTCTCTCAGTCAGCTTTGAGGGCCGGATGGCCATTTTGTCCTATCTACACGATGGGGGTGGCCATTTTGTCCCAACAGATTCAAAGGGAAAGCCATTTTGTTTCTCAAATGCCCTTAGAGGGGTGAGGGTGGGTCATGTGAAATGGATCCAGCCCATGGGCCTTAGGTTGGGAACCCTTGGTTTAGACAGTCTCTTTGCATTCTGGAATATGTTCCTTTTTCTCTCTCACACACAGATTAGTTTACTAAACTTTACTGAAACTACAGTATTATGTGTGTTTGACTGAGGAAGGATGATTATTGTGTTGACGGTCAATAGACAGGCCACTCAAGTAGAGTGTTGAGTCATAGGCATTTGCATTTCCCCCCATTTGTGAGAAGGTTTTGTCTATGTTGAAATGGAGATCTGGAAACTCATAGGTAATGACATAGACCTGGGGTCACAATTCCTGAAGGGTACAAGTTGGGTCAGCCTTGATCTGGCTTATACTGAGAAAAAGCATTCATCCCTTGAGTTACTTATTACCTATACTTGACTGTTACTGGCAGTCCACAGCTTCAGACAGGAATCTTTCTCAATCCTAACTAGCAATACAACATGGGAACCTGGAACTTTGCCTAAGCATAGTAAGCGATCTTTCACTGATCATCCATGGTTTTACTATGCCACCCTTTTATGTTTCAACTCAGTTCTGCTTTGCCTGGTTCTAGGTTATCTTTGGTTTTTGATTATTATTACTGTGGTTTTTTATACATAATTAGTTTTATGATGTTAGTGAATGTTTAATATACAGTAAAACCCCAACTTACGGATACCTTGTTTTACGGAAAATTCAACTAACTGAAGGAAATTCTGGGGAAATCACATCCCAATTTACGGAAAAAACTCATGTTACGGAAAGGATTTCCCCAGAATTAATGGTATCTGGGAGATTCTAAAATGGCACCCTGCCATTTCAGACTCTAAAATGGTGGCCCCACACAAACCCGTCACTTACCTGTTAGTATAAGTGCCTGGGCAGCACCATGTTGCAAGATGGATATGGTCATCGTAGGATAATATGCCTTAATGTCAATGTAAAACAGCTATACCTCCTTAAGGGTTCTCCAATTGGAACAGCATTTGGAACAGCACAGGTGTAGCTTATTGATGACATAACTCTAAGACTTTGCTTAAAAACCCCAAGCCAGGCGGCCAGGGCTGCCGGCCGCTAGGCCTTTTTAGCAACTGTGGTAGTAAGTCAATATAGGTAAAGGTATTAAATACACATTAAAATGCACACAGACACACCACATCCAAAGGTGAGTCACTTACCCTGGGGAGCAGGCTATAGTGAGCTTCAGGCTAGCAGCTTCTCTTCCTCCTCCCCACTTGGGAGGACAGCAAGGAGGCCTTGCATACCGCCAAGCACTGTAGGCGTGCTTGCACACCAAGTGCTTGGCGCGCATGCGGAGTGGGGGAACCAGTGAAAAGGTAAGCCCTGAAAGTGGTTCCCCCCAAAAGCTGCTACCGGTTCTGGAGGACGCTGGGAGAAATTACTACCGGTTCTGGCAAACTGGTGCGAACCTGTTACATCCCATCACTGCTCTTCCCCTTTTCGCCCCACACCTCCTCTGCACCTTGATTGATTGATCCTCACCGCCAGAGGTTGACTGGGGAGGGAAAGCAGGGGGTATTCTTAGGGCATTCCCTTTTCTCTCCTGCACCTCAAGACCCCCCTCTTCTCCACCCCAGCTGATCCCCAGCGGTGGAGTTCAATCGATCAAGGTGCAAAGGTACAGGATAAAAAAGGGTAATCATCTAAGAACACCCTCTTTTCTCCACCCCAGCCCCATACCAGCTGGTGAGATCAATGGAGGTGTGGGAGAGGATCGTGTCTGACATTTTTTTGGATTATTTTTGGTCCGATCGGGACTGGTTTTTTATTTTTCAATGCATTCCTATGGGATATCATGCTTCAACTTATGGAAAAAAACCGAGTTATGGAAAAAGTCCTGGGATGGACTAATTCTGTAACTTGGGGTTTTACTGTATAGTTTAGCAGCCCTGAGTGATTCTTGCACAAAAAGGGTAGTGTACAAATAAAATAAAAAGAACCAGAATTGAGTCAAGTGTTGGGAGTAGAGGACTGAGGTAAGGTTACATTCTTTCTTAGTTAAATTTTGCTTCCTTCTCAGTTCAATATTGCTCTATTCTGTTTCAGGAGGCTGTAATAAATAACTATGCTGTATACAGAGGTTGAAGAACCCCTGTATATAATGAGGTTCTACGTGTGCAAAAATGTATGGCAAAACTCAGGTTCCAATTTCTGCCTCAAAGAAAATCAGGCCTAGCATGTGTCTGTGCCTTGAAAAAAACAGCTGGACATGTGGAGAAAGTAGGAGATGAGGCTTTTCACAACATAAAACATTTGCAGGTCAAGGACCTATGAAAGGCATAATAGAGGCTAGTTAAAGAAAGAAAAGTTAACAACATTGCAGCTCACTTGCAAAGATCACTGGCTAGTTCTGAGGAAGGTATGGCCTCTCATGCCACAATAGAGTCCTATCCTGGGAACAGAGCAAGCCTTACATTGTGAACTTCCGTCTTTGGGGCACCTGGTTAATTGCACAGGAGCTTTGCCAGGGAAAATCTGGCAGCTCTCTGGGAATTGTTGTTGTGTGTCAAATCTAGGCAACTATTAATTGTACTCTGTAATAAGCTGGGCAGCCTTCTTTATGAAGTCTTGGCTGCAGCTGGAAGCCTAGCATGCTGCTATTTTTGCTTTCTTAGTTATATACTTTGATTTGCTGTAGTTCATTCCCCTCCACAGTCTGCTTTTTGTAGATAACATAAAGCACTTGCCAGAGTGGGTGATAACTGAATGTATGAAGCGTGACATTTTCCTAGATATCCAGTGCACTACATGAACACTTTCCTTTCCTATCAGAACCCAGAAACCGGAGTTGCGTAAGGGCAAATAACTTGCTTGGGTCTTTAAGGAAGACAGCCAGGGAAGCTTTCTGCAGTCAAATTGTTTCATTGGTGTCTGGCACATAAACGTAAGGAGTCCATACTTGACAGAACAAGTGTAAGAGGCCAACAGCAGCAGCAGCAGCAACAAGCTTCGCTGTTGTTCTGTATCGGAACAGAAAATTTTAGAGCAAGTAAACTTATTAGGTAGGTGCAGAGCTTTTAAAAATGCATTTTGAGACCATGATTTTTAGAATTTCTCCAGTCATCATGGCCAATCTAGAACAAACAAACCAACAAACCTTTTCCAAGTTCTGGGGAAGTGTGGTGAGTTTTCCATGGGTGTTAATCAGTTTGTTTTATTAGACTGTTCACAAGGGATTTTTTTTTAATGTCAACGACCATATTTTCTTTGGGACACTATTTTGGGAGATACAGTTGAGTGGTGAACACAGTTGTGTAAGCTAGTTTCCCTGCTGGAATAGTAGGTGCAGCCAGAGCTGAAATTGGTAAGTTCACTGCTTTTTTCCCCTCCTCTCCTTCCCTACCTTTCTTTCTTTGTTGTCTGTCAAGATAGATCAAGATTGCTTTCATTTCCAGTCTGGTCTGATAGTTTGAAGAGAGACATTGAAAATAAGTAGATTACCTGCCCCTTCCTACCATTCAATGGCTGAAATCCTGTTGCTTACTGTAGCACAGTGATTATCAACCTGCAGCCCACAGGCTGGATGTGATCCATGGCACAATTTCATATCCCCCCTGCCTCCACTACACCAGGAAGTGCCATGTGGTGGAGGAAGGGCAAAATGGCCATCTGCCCCCCAAAGCTGTCTGAGGGAGCATGACCCGGCCCCCGGCTTAAAAAGGTTGAGAACTCGTGCTGTAGCAAGTCACAACTACTTAACCTGTGGGGATTTAGTGAGTCTGCTACTATAAGTTCTACTGATCCAGTGGGTGTACTCTAGTTGTAGCTTACTACACTACACTACAGGAGTTCAGCCAGAGTGGTACAGAAGTTTAGGATGCTGTTTTAAGTTTCTGTAAGTGGAGAAGTCACTTATGTTTTCACAGAGGGACAATTCACATAATTAGAAGGCCTGTTCTAGAACAGAATCAAGATGGAATTGCAGAAAATGATTAGGAAAGCAAAAGCTGTGCTTTAAGAGAGTACTGTGTTTATATTTTTCACCTTAGATGAAGTGGAAATACTGTATGTTTTTAAGTGTTAATCACATGTGTTATAAAGCTCTGAAGGAAGGAGTTTGTCTTCTCTATATGGTAATCATAGATGTTTCCCCCCCTTTAGAGCATCCCTGCTCTAAAGGAGAACTTACAGTAGGGATGGGTAATATTGTGTCCAGATGTTGAGGAACCTAGCCAGCATAGTCAGTGGTGAGAGGATGATAAGAGATGCAGTTTGTCCATATCCAGAGGGCCACAAATGGCCCATTTCATTGATTTTCTTCCTGCTCCTTAGCCCAGCGCCTCATAGAGCAATCTCCATTCTGAATATAAATTCTGTCATTTTCTTCCCCTCCAAAAGACTACTGGACAGATGTGCCCTCCTTTAGAAAGTTCTCAAGCTATGTTATTAATTCCCTGTGATTATTATCTCATATTTTTGTAATCCCATCTAATCTATTGTATACCTTGACCAGTTTCTTCACCCATCTTCTGTTTGACATTGATTGAAATGGCAGTCATCTTTTCTTCCAGTTAACGAGAAGAACAAAAGTGGACAATGGAGATGGAAGAATGATGAGGTTGTAGGTCAAAATGACCCAAGGTAAAACACAGTGCTCTGCTGGTTCATTTCTATTGTGTCATTTTTTAAAGGAAGGAAAAGGATCTTGAGGTTATGACAAATGAGTCATTTTATCTCCATTATAAGATTCATCATGACAAAGCTGAGCTGCAGACACTTGCTTGTATCCCCTCCCCAGAGCTAGTAGGACCCTGTTCCACAGCCTCCCCCGCAGCTCCCCTGGTGGCTTAGTGGTTAAAATGCTGAGCTGGAAATTGGAAGGTCAGGTTTCGATACCCGAGAGCTGCACATGGGGAATGAAAGAAGCCTCATTCGGGCACCCCCTAAAAATCCTTTCAACTCAGAGTAATCTCTGACACAAAATTATTATCATACCCCACAGCCCAATTTTTCATTGCACCCATGGAGAAAACATGGTTCCCTCATCTTTCTTCATTATTGGGGGATGGAAATGCATTGTGGCGTGTGTCTTCATGTATGCATCTATGCATGCTTTGTTTATGAATACTGTTTTGGCAGGAAAGGTAACAGTGTTCCATTCACTGTCTAGTCATGCCTGCCACATGACCATAGAAATGTCTGCAAACACAGTCAGCACTGGCTCTTTAGGTGCAACTGTAAACAGAGATGAGCATTGCACCCTAGAGTCAGGTACAACTGCCTTTCAAGTAAGTGTCACCTTTACCTAGGAAAAAAGAACTTACATCAATGTATCAAGCAGGGAAAAAAGTTTATCTTATATTTTAATAAAATGTTAGACATAATATACATCAGTTACTTTGCACACTAGAGTTTAAAATCAGTTGTTTAGTAAGTACGACTATGTCCTGCCATTTAGTTTGCAAGTATACAGAACTATTTTGTTATAGTGATCTTTAAATGATTCTCTGAAGGGTTCTGAAATTGAGGTGCAAAATCCACTGTGAGGAAGTTGGTGGGAAATGCAAGGAACCCTATGGAATAACATAAATAAAATGAAATCAACATGGTCATAGAGTGATGTTGATAATATACAGTGCTAAATGTAGCAGATTGGTGGCCTTCATGCCGTCTCTGAAAGATATAAAGATTATATTGTATACTGTACGCTCCACAAAAATCCATTTCTTATACTGTATTACTTGCTCCCAGATTCTTGCTAAAACTAGAAGAAATCTTTATGTTTTACACACTAGTAGCTAAGAACGTACTGGGGGAGACAGAGGTTGGGAGTTCGATTCCCCATTGTGCATCCCAGAAAAACCAGTCTATGTGTCCCTGGAAAAGCTGCAAAGTCCAAAGGCACCCCCAGAAGAAGGAATTGGTAAACCTCTTCTATGTACTCTCTACCTAGAAAACACAGTAAAGATCACTATAAGTCAAAATTGACTTGACAGCACACAATAATTATTGTTATTATAAGATGAGTTACATTTGACTGTTGGGTTAATCATCGGGTTAAAATACAGACTACATGTTTATTGTCTACAGACAGATATGTTGAACAGATCGACAAGATGTGTATTTATATATGTGTACTGTACTTGGAGACCAGTGACCCCATTTTCCAGGTAATACAGAAGAAGATCTGGCTACCTGCGTGACATTTGTTCTCTTTATGTTAGCTGATGCTTACAGTTCCCAGTTTGATTAGGGCGCTATTAATTGCCCTTGGCTAATGATGACTGGAAGGTCGGCAGGTCAGCAGTTCGAGACACGAGCACTGCACGACAGAGTGAGCTCCCATCTCTGTCCCAGCTCCTGCCAACCTAGCAGTTTGAAAGCAAGAAATTGCAAGTAGATAAATAGAGACCACTTTGGTGGGAAGGTAAACAGCATTCCATGCACTCCAGGGTCTAGTCATGCCTGCCACATGTCTACGGAAACATCTGCAAACACAGTCAGTGCTGGCTCTTCAACTTTGAAACAGATGAGAACTGAACCCTAGAGTGGGATAACGACTGGCTTTAGAGCAAGGGTGACTTTTACCTTTGTATAAACATCATTCAGGCTTTAGAGTAGTTGTTTCAAATCTGCCAAGTAATCTTAGCTAGCTGTTAGGTTTTAGTTCTAGTTAAATGAGTGTGTTTCATAAAACCTAGGCCACAGTCCATTCTTACTCTAGTCAATTTGAATTATCTAGTTCATTAAAGAAAACAAAAGAGATAAGAAAAATAGCATCACAAAGTATATTTCTAAACAGAAGGGCATTCCTTAGGGGAGTGTTTTTAAAAAGGAAATGGATCCATTAGGCCAGGGGTCAACAAACTTGGCTCTCTTGATCAGCAGGTGTACTGACTTGGGCTTCTGGGAACTGAAGTCCAAGAATATCTGGAGAGCCAAGTTTGCTGACCTCTGCATTAGGCTAATGGTTGACGTAAGAACAAATATCTCAGACTACCTCCAATAGGCATGTAGTTGGGTTAACCTTGCCACTCAAGAGGGTGCCAGTCTACACAGTGTTAGCTTGGCAAGACTATGACCATAAGATTCTAATCTTGTGAAAGTCAATTCCTGTATCTCACAAGAGTTCTAGCCTTCAAATTCTGACCTGAATTACTGTCTATTGTGAAATCATATGTTCTTGATTCTCATGCCAATCCACAATAGTAACTGGGTGTGACACAGTTCAGTGTCACAGCTTGCCTCTGAATGGGTTGGAAAATTTCCACTCTCCACTTTATCATGGTGGGGGATATGACTATGTATTCTCTAAACACAGTTGTTCAGATTTTCCTCTTATGTTTCAAGATTCAACACCATCTCAATAGGTAAACAATGCAAAGTCCAGACAAAGTGCAAACCACATACATAACTGACATCAGGTCTTCTGTTTGGATAGGGATTCTGGAGCACTGGAACGATGACCGTGGTCACAGAATTCTGGGGCACTAAAACAGAGGTCACTGTGGAAAGTTCTGTGGATGGAAAGATTTCTGCCACTTCCCAAAGGAGGGGAAGATGCATGTAAAGTTCTAAGATTGTGGTTTTATTCAAGTATTTACAGTATGAAAAAAAGTGGTGGTGATAGGGTTTTTGTTGTTCAGTCGCACAGTCGATTCCGACCCTTTGCGACCCTATGGACCACTGTCCTCCAGGCACCTCTGTCCTCCACCATGCTCCTCAACTCGCTCAGTTCTGTACTCATTGTCTCTACAATTACCATCTAGCCATCTCATTTTTGGCCGCCCCCTTTTTCTTTTGCCCTGCACCTTTCCCAGCATTAAGGCTTTCTCAAGTGAATCCTCTCTTCTCATTTGATGTCCAAAGTACTTTAGCTTCATCTTTACTATTTGACCTTCAAGGGAGCAGTCAGGGTTGATTTCTTCTAAGATTGACCTATTTGTTCTCCTCGCTGTCCAGGGGACTCTCAAAACTCTCCTCCAACACCACATCTCAAAGACATCTATTCTTCTGATAGGGTATTTCTCAACAAATTATTTAGTATTACATAAGAGTATGGACAGTGGAAATTCTCTTATTTCTTTCATTTCAGCTCATTTCATGAATGCTTCCATTTTTAATATTTTTTGCATCCTGGTCCTTTTATTTAACACAAAAGAGAAATTCTCTTGTGTTTTGTTTGCAGTTTCCCTTTCATGAACGATAAATTCTAGCATGGTAAAAACCCTAAATAGCTCATTAAAACTAGTCTTAAAAGAGCAGCCAGGCTTTCTGTTGTTTTAGGATTCTAGTGTATTTGTTCTTTTAGGGCAGGGATTCTCAATCTGCGGCCCATGGGTGGCATACAGCCTGCCGCACCATTTCATGTGCCCCCCCGCCTCCACCACAACAGAAAGTGCCATGTGGTGGAGGAAGGGCAAAATGGCTGTCTGGCCCCTGATGCTATCTTAGGGAGCATGACCTGGCCCCCAGCTTAAAAAGGTTGAGAACTGTTTTAGGGTGTACACCCACAGAGGTTTGTACCCAGTTGATGCACCCTAGTATTTTCTTCACTCCTGTCATTCACACAGAAATATTTAATTTCCCCAAGAAAGTATGTTTCAAGTGTCCACACATCACACAGCTTCACTTCTTCCTCATCTCTCTCTGCTATTATTGCTGCCCTCTTACCCACTTCTTTCCTAACATTCAAATGCTTTCTTTTAAAAAATGTTTATCAAGTGAAATGGTGCTGAACCGATAAGACCATGGTAGGTGTTCGAAACAGTGCTTTATCAGTTTAGCGCTATAGCTATAGTATTAAGAACCAAAGGGGGTGTTGTTTGGACATTACCAGCAACTGCCCCAAAAGACCTGCACAGATGATCACTCAAGTCAAAGCAAAATATACTGCATATCCATGCCAAAAGAGCTGATAATTATTGAGTGCTTATTCATTTTCCCTCAAGCCTTTATATCGAGCTGCCACCTTGAGTATCTTTATACTGAAGTGGCCAGATAGAAATATTTTAGATAAATCTTAGAAACATAGGTTTCTCATCAATTCATATCAAATTCAGAGTAGTATGAAATTTGGGAAATGAAACTGAGATGAATGTTTATAATCATATATACAGAGTGGCACCATGCTTCTGCAAAGGCTTTTCATCAGAACAGATGTCGGAAGAATTATTTTGGTGGTTCTGAAAACTCAGTTCTGTAGTATATATGGAGGGGCGGCGGCGGCAGCGGTGGTGGAATCAAGGCTTGCATTATGGCAATGACTTTGATTTTCCTGAAGTTTAAATAAAGCCTCATAATTGTGACTAGGTAGGCTTATACAGGAGGTAGACCCACTGGAAGGAAAAAGATACATTGCCATATTGACTTTAGTATCCTGGCTTGAGTAGAGTTGGGTAACAATGAGGAGCAGAAAAAAAAACCTCAGAGTGAACCAATTTTGAAGTGCAATTATGAAGTGTCTGAGATATACTGTGTGTAATTATTTTCTCTTGCTCATTCTACACTATTAATGATTTGTTCTCAGGAATGTGGGAGGGGGAAGAAAAAAACGGGTAAAGAAAATCAATAGACTGTGGGAAAGTGTTTTCTGAAAGGAAGAATTCTTTTTATATCATTATCCTCACTGTAAATTGCAGACTTTTAAAAAGAGGTATTTATTTATTTATTTACATTTATACCCCACCCTTTTGATGCAAGGACCACTCAGGGTGGCTTACGATATAGAACTTCAATCCTGTGAAATCTGGTTCTGCTACATTACTGTTCTCGCCACCTCTAGCTGGTGTGACTATAATGGATGGCAGTGGTGGGAGCTGCAGTGCTCCATATCTGGAAGGTACCCATTTGGGGTGTATCTTATAACCATGGGGATGCTGCTTGCTTGTGACACAAGGTGAGAGTGCCAAGTAGGGATAATACTTTCCCCCTCTTGACTGTCATCCCTGGCTCTTGCCCAGGCACAAGGCCAGTGCTGCAGAAAATGGAGGTGATTAATCAGTTCAGCTGTGAGCAGACAGGACCATAGAGAAGTACGGTTCACGCACCTGTTATTTCAATAACCTGAGCTTGAGCTGTTCCACTTTAAAAACTAATGAAGCAAACAACGATACGACACAGATGCAGGCAGCAAAAATATGACAGGGAAAGGCAATTAACCTCTGTACTAATGAAGTCTTTGCAATGTTAATACAGTATTTTCCTATACTGGAGTACCTCCCTCTTACAAGTACCTGGGGAACAAAAGGTTGTAAATCCTCACCTCCTCTTGCGTACACAGTTGCTCCCTCCCAAATCACCCTCAGCGGTTACCCCATGAGGTCACTAAGCACTCTCTTAAGTGGGTGGACAAAGGACCACTGGGGGTCTGCAGCTCCTCGCATTATTCATCATGGGCTGTGCGGGTGAGGCATGATTGGTGTACAATACTGGGAAGTGATACTTTTTTCTGCCTTTCTGCTCTAGGGACTCAACCAGTGAGAATGTCCTTCACACACTCTTGTGAAAGCAGGCACAACTTGGAACCCATGAGGGTTATCTTGTGAAAGCACCGTTTTCTTGGGATTTCCTTTGCTCAGGAGCCCTGCAATTGTTACCTTCACCTCTGAATTGGGAGAGAAAGCAGCTGCGCATTGGTCTGCCTGTTCCTTTTGGGTTCTCTTTGCTCACCTGTTGCAGTGTGTAGTTTGACAGGTGTGTGTGTGAGACACTGCAGGTGAGAGAAAAGGGGAAAGAAAATGATGGGGATGTGAGGGGGAGAAGAGAGGGAGCAAAGCTGGGAAAGTTTCCTTGGTTTGATAGGGGACTGGATCCAAAAAACCTTTTTAACCTTCGTTCAGAAGTACGGTAAGTCCCACTTAGTTCAACAGGACTGTATCTCAAAGATGCTCATATAAGGATTACAACCTTAGGCTTTCTGGAATTTTACAGAGCTGTTTTGAATGAGTTTTTCACAGCCTTAAAATTATTTTTCCATGAGAACTTGATGAAGATGAAGTAGGCTAGGGAGACACATAGGAAGATATTTCAAAAAGCCTGACTTTTGATATTTCAACCAAGTCCACTCTGCCTTTCTGTTGGTATGCTCAAGGAAGTTAATGATAGCTATACAAAATGCAAGAAAAACGAGGGGATCCTAGGAAGGGCCTGAGATTCAGGATTTGAATTAGCAAGAGTGGGAGAGCTGGAGAGGCAGAGCTGTTGTTCCCACAGATGATAAAGCCCTTGGTTCAGGTTGTAGAATTTCAATATGTTTGTGCAAGAGAGGCAATGGAAAGGTTAATCTACATAGTGATCTTATAGATGTAAATCTACACTGTTTTTTATTTTTTCTGTCTGTCTGTCTGTCTGTCTGTCTGTCTGTCTGTCTGTCTATCTATCTATCTATCTATCTATCTATCTATCTATCTATCTATCTATCTATCTATCTATCTATCTATCTATCTATCTATCTATCTATCTATCTATCTATCTATCTATCTATCTATCTATCTATCTATCTATGGTTTTGCCACTCCTAGAAGTGGTTTTGCAACTCCTGGAAGTGGATTATGATTCACATGCACATTGGTGGGCACATCCCCCATCCACTTCTGGGAGTGGCGAGGGTGTTGGGGGCCTGATGAATTGGTATCAGGGGCCTGAAATGGCCCACGGGCTGTAGTTTGGACACCCCTAGAGTAGAGTATCATCATCAAGCCATCACCATTATTGCTAGCATTATCCCATCACTTGGTAAGCAAAGTTTTGCCCAGTTACTGGTGTTCACAATTATTGGGAATAAAAGCAGTTGCTGGTTCCCTCTCAAACCTTTTCTGCTCTACTGTGGTGACATCTCAGGGAATAAGCCACATGACCCACACTCCTCCTCCAAAGGAAATCAGACTGAGCTATGTTGGACTTGCTTGAAGCCATTCCATGAGCAATAGATCTGGGAAGGCTTTTTCTTCATCTTGAGCCTTCCCTGTCCAAAACCAGGTGCTCCAACAAGGGCTTTCTCTTGTCATTACATGTGACTGTTGCATATTTTAACTCCTACCTTGTGTGTGATTTACAAGCCCAGAGCATTTTGTTTCTCAAAGCCCCCACCACACCTGCAAAAGGGAGATAACACCACTTAACTTACCTATCTCTGTGGGATGTTATGAGTCTTAATTAATGTTCACAAAAAGAAGTCTGAAATCCACAAATGAGGAGTGCAAAAATAATCATTTTATATTTCAATTTCACTTTTTAATTAACAGACTGCCAAACACATTTTCCAAACCACTAACCTGCCTAACACGAAAAATGTAAAAATAACTAGAGTGGAGATTTTTAAAAAGTGCTTAAAAACAATAAAAGCATCAATCAGTTTGATTCCATGCACAGCAAGAACAAAGGCCTTAGGAGGAAACACACGGTTTTAACTTGGCCCTTTTCACCAGGCCATTTTATCCTCTGGTGATGGAATACCACTGTTGATTTAGTAAGCACTCAACGTGTTGAATGGGATTTCAAACAACAGACACCTTGGTGAGGCAGAGCAAAAGTCAGCTGATGTGAGCTGTCACAAATTCCTGCATTAATTCAGTCACATTAACAGTTGGCTAAGAGGTATAACAGGACTGCGGTGGCTCAAGTGGGTAAAATGCTGAACTTGTTGCCTGGAAGGTTGGAGTTCGATTCCCATAATGGAGTGAGCTCCCGTCTCTGTCCCGGCTCCTGCCAACCTAGCAGTTTGAAAGCAAGAAATTGCAAGTAGATAAATAGGGACCACTTTGGTGGGAAGGTAGAGTTCCGTGCACTTCATTGTTGAGGCATGCCTGCCACATGTCCATGGAAATGTCTGCAGACACAGACACCGCTGGTTCTTTGGCTATAAACAGAGATGAGCACTGAACACTAGAGTTGGATACGGCTGGCTTTTGAGCCAGGCTGACCTTTACTAAGAAGTATAACCTCATACATTTGGTGATTTAATACAGCATAACTGATTTAAACCCAAGGAACAGTAAGGTGTGCAAGACCCAAGAACAGTAAGATGTGTATGTGCTGTGAGTCACAGTCCTTCTTGGTTCAAAAGAAAAAGATCTGAGATCATAAGACTATATAAATGACAGTGGCCCCTTTCTCACATTACAACCCAAGATTCTGCTTATACTTGGTTGACTCATGTTTCACACATCAGTTTGACATGGTGGATTGAAGCATCATCTCCCACTGTTTCTGATCCCATGCCAATCTCATACAGGGATTCGGGAACTTTGCTCTGACCTGGTCTTCCCATCTGGTTGCTGGTCTTCCTTTTGTTGTTCAGTCGCACAGTCGATTCCGACCCTCTGCGACCCCATGGACCACTGTCCTCCAGGCACTCCTGTCCTCCACCATCCCCCTCAACTCACTCAGCTCTGTGCCCATTATCTCCACAATACCATCTAGCCATCTCATCTTGGGCCGTCCCCTTCTTCTTTTGCCCTCCACCCTTCCCAGCATCAAGGCTTTCTCAAGTGAATCCTCTCTTCTCATTTGATGTCCAAAGTATTTTAGCTTCATCTTTATTATTTGACCTTCTAAGGAGCAGTCAGGCTTGATTTCTTCTAAGATTGACCCATTTGTTCTCCTCGCTGTCCAGGGTACTCTCAAAACTCTCCTCCAACACCACATCTCAAAGGCGTCTATTTTTCTGCGCTCCGCTTTCCTAATGGTCCAGCTCTCACAACCATACATTGCCACAGGGAATACCATTGCCCTGACTATGCGAATCTTTGTTTGCAATTTAATGTCTCTACTTTTCACTATGTTCCCCAGGTTTCTCATCGCTTGCCTCCCGAGAATCAGTCGCCTTTTTATTTCATGGCTGCAATCACCATCTGCAGTGAGCTTTGATCCTAGGAAAGTAAAATCTGTAACTGCCTCTACTTCTTCCCCATCTATTTTCCAGGGACTGATAGGGCCTGTTGCCATGATCTTGGTTTTCTTGATATTTAGTCTCAAGCCAGCTTTTTCACTCTCTTCTTTTAACCTAATCAGGAGCTTCTTTAGGTCCTCCTCACTTTCCGCCATTAGGGTGGTATCATCTGCATATCTCAAGTTGTTGATGTTTCTCCCAGCAATTTTGATCCCAAATTGTGATTCCTCCATTCCTGCATTGCGCATTATGTGTTCTGTGTATAAGTTGAATAAGCAGGGTGACAAAATGCAGCCTTGTCGTACTCCTTTTCCTATTCCAAACCACTCCGTCATTCCATTTTCTGTCCTAACTGTTGCTTCTTGATTCATGTACAGATTTCTCATGAGGCCTATAAGGTGTTCCGGAATTCCCATCTCTTTAATTACTTGCCACATTTTGTTGTGGTCGACACAGTCAAAAGCCTTAGTGTAATCAATGAAACAGAAGTAGACTTGTTTCTGATATTCCTTTGTTTTTTCCATGATCCATCTTATGTTGGCGATATGGTCTCTAGTCCCCCTGCCTCTTCTGAAACCCGCCTGCACTTCTGGTAATTCTCTCTCCACATACTGTTGCAGTCTATCCTGTATTATCTTGAGCATCACCTTGCTAGCGTGAGGGATGAGTGCAATTGTTCGATAATTTGAACATTCTTTGGTCTTCCTAGTGGTTGCTTTATGTCAAGTGGTATCCACCCTGTGATAACTTTCTTCCACCTGCCATCTGTGAAGCGGCACACATGCCTCGCCCACTGATACCTTGCAAACTCAATCAACTGCAAACTCAATCAATGTTGATGCTTGTTTTGCACCTGATTTTATGTGCAGTTCTTCATTTGATATTCAATCAAGCCATCGCATATATAGCATCCTTCACTCAGTTGCTCCCAGCACTGGATTGGTAGTTAGTTTTTGATTCAGGGTCTCAAAGGCTTTCTGGCAATTATTATCCCATTTATGCCTTAGAGCAGAGGACCCAAACTACAGCCCATGGGCCCAGTTAGGCCCCTGTATATCATTAATGCGGCCCATGGTAAGTACCCAGGCTCATCGCGGACCGCCCCTCCACCCGCCCCCCACTACCTGACGTCAGCTGGTGGCGATGATCGTGTTTTGTCCTGGCTGCTCTGTGGCACTAGGAGAGCCCCCTGGTGCGCCTGGGATGATGTCACCACAGCACGCCAGGTTTACCCTTCCAGCACCGTGGATTTTGAAACAGAGGAGGCTCCGAAGATTTTCCTAACACGGCGATCAGCTTTGGCAAAGGCTGCAGAGGGGCTGGGACTGAGCAAGAGGCTGCTTGGAGCAGCCAGGACAAAGCACGATCGCTGCCGCTGCTGACATCAAAACTGTCAGCAGCTGGAACAACCCATCTCCAGCCCCTGCAGCTGTGTGTCGGGGTGGGACGGACCCACAAAAACAAAAGTTTGGGCACCACTGCCTTAGAGTCTGATTCCCAGAAATCCTATTACTCCTAGAGTTGCCTGCTAATAGTGAACTTAATGGCTTGGCTATTACAGAGTATCTTGGTATAAATATCCTATAGTAGCCAACAAGTCCAAGGAATTGCCAAAGACTGTAGGTTCTTAGTCTTGCCCTGGAATCAGCAACATACCTGACACTGTACAGAATCTACCAGCTGGAATTTTAACAAGTTATCTTTGTTGTAAACGTATCTCATTCCCATTTTCCGCTTCCAACTACCGATTTTTCAAATTATAGCTACAAGCCACATTCCGCTGATGCCTGGATTGATCAGGACACAGGAGGGTTAGAACCTAATTTCCATTATTCCTACCTTCACTGTCATGTGGAGCCTCTCCTATAGAAATTCTATCCAGAGTTCAAGATCCTCTCAAGCCTTCTTGCTAAGGGTGGCCTCCTTGAGAGAAGTAAAGAAAAGCTTATTCTGGCAATGTTTACTCTGAAACTACCTCCACCGTAGAGCTCAGGCAGTCTCCCTCTCTCTGATGAAAACTTTGTTGTTTTACAGAGAGGTCTTTGCAAATATCTTTTCCAGTAAAGAGGCTTTATCTTAGATGCCAATCCCGAGTTTGGTTTATATTTTTTATCCTCCCCCACTTTTTGGTTCATGTGCATTTGTGACCAATTGCTGCTGCCAGTAAATAGGGATATTATTTGTCAGTTACTAACTGTCTTTTTTTTTTCATTATTGGATTATTTTTGGTCTTAATGATTTTTGTAAAATGTCTCACATATACAGGTTACTTGGGGCCCTGTATCTGTTTAAAAACCTGGATTCTACCCCATCCAAATATACATTGCATTCAGAACCTATCAATTCCTGCAATATGTTTTCCACACCTTGTTAAATTTCTCTTTTCATAGCCCCAATGATTGGCTATATTGCTTTGAATCTTTTCTTCTGCCTCTGTCTGCTTCTGTCTTCCTAGAGTTTTCTATTACATTCTGATGCACTCAATTTGGCTTGGGTACTTCTTAAACATACCTTCTTACTCCAAATTGAAAGACCACAATTCCATTTTGTTCTTTAGTGGGTTGAGGTTTTCTGCTCTGCTCATGAGTTTGAGGAAAAGTAGCCCTTTCCTGTGTGGTCAGCATATGCTTGTTCATTTCTCTTTCAGATTCTAAATCAGGGATTTTCAACCTGCAGCCTGCAGCACCATTTCAAGTGGTCTCCACCACACCAGGAAGTGCCATGTGGTGGAGGAAGGGCAAAATGGCTATCCGGCCCCCGAAGCTATCTGAGGGAGCATGACCCGGCTCCTAGCTTAAGAAGGTTGAGAACTCCTGTTCTAAATACTGTATGAAATTTTCCTCTCTACTTTCCTAGCATAAAGGTAAATGTCACCCTTACTCAAGAGCCAGTCATATCCGACTTCAGGGTTTGAGGCTCATCTCTGTTTAAAGTCAAAGAGCAAGCGCTGTCTGTGTCTGCAGACGTGGTCATGTGGTAGGCATTACTAGACACACACAAAACGCTGTTACCTTCACATAAAAGTGTTCTATTTATCTACTTGCAATTTCTTGCTTTTCAACTGCTAGGTTGGCAGGAGCTGGGACAGAGATGGGAGCTCTCTCTGTTGTGAAGCACTTGGGTCTCAAACCACTGCTGACCTGCTGACCTTTCAGTCAACAAGTTCAGCATCTTGGCCACTAAGCCACCACAGTCTTTGTCTCTTATCACAGGACTCCTTTAATACTCTTTCTGCAATGTCACTTAATTCTTGTTTGAGGTTTCTGACTTGTTTTGTCTATTATTTCTCTTGCTAAAGAACTTACTGCCCCAAAGAACTGTAGGTAAGAGACAACCTTTGGCCTGTGGCCAGAGCCCATATCTCTAGGTCAGGGATTCTCAACCTGTGTCTTGTGGCACCATTTCATGTGCCCCACCACCCCGCGCCTCCATCACACCAGGAAGTGCCATGTGGTGGAGGCAGGGCAAAATGGACATCCGGCCCCCGAAGCTGTCTGAGGGAGCGTGACATGGTCCCTGGCTTAAAAAGGTTGAGAACTCCGGTTCTAGGTTTAACAAGGCCTCAGGCCAGCATTCTGTAAAGAATTGCTTCTGCAGATACAAGTTAAATTCTCTTTCAGTGATCTCCTTTTCTTCAAGGATGTCTATAGCCAAAGAATGCCCTTGGTTTAAGTATCCCTGAAAGAGGCGCCTTGATGTGTTGATGTGTTGAATAAAAGTTTGCTTTTAACTCAGAAACTGGAACCATACTGCCAAATGCCATTTCTAGAATTGCAAAGCAATCCCTAGCAGCAGCTTTCTTGCCTGTTCCTAAAGCTACAGGCAGGACAGGTGGAAACAGACTTTCTATTATTTTTCTTTTTATATTTTCTGATACTTTTATCATTCCCCACTAATTTCCTGGCTTGCATTCTCCAAATAGCATAATCTGTTTCTCCAGATGGTTTGGGTGTAACTCTTGAAAATATTTTCAGTTTAACTTTGAGAGCTGCTTCTGCAGCCCCCATTACATTTTCAGTTTGCAAAGCTTCCGCTAATAACTGATACTGCAATTCAGATGCAAGATGTATTGCTAGGTTGCTATTGTAATATCTTCCACTTCAGAATTACCAGGCACAGCCTTTCTTGCCTCTTCAACTAATAATGCTGTGACTTCTGCATCTATAGCAGGGGTTCTCAACCTACAGCCTGTGGGCCAGATCCGGCTGGTGGCACCAACTAATCCGGCCCATGACCCTGCTCCAGCCGCCGCTTCCGCCGCTTCCGCTGCCGCCGCTGTTGCCACTGCCTCAATCCTTTTCTCCTCCGTTTGGCTTGGCATGTCCCTAACACTGTTCTGTAGCAGGGTGGATGTTGTAAGGCTTACAACAGCTACCCTGCTATGGAGCGGCATTATGGATATGCCAAACCAAGCAGAGGAGACAAGGATTGAGGTGGCAGTGGCAGCAGAAGTGATGGCTTGGGCGAGGCCACGGGCCAGATGATTTGGTGCTATGCAGCTCCTCCAGGCCTGTAAGCAGGGAAGCGGTGTGTGAGGGAGAGTGGTGGGTGGCTGAGGGTGATCCCATTGCCACCTGTGGTGGCAGTGTGGTGGGAATGGCAGTGACAGGACAAGCCCAAGTCCCCATCACACACACACCCACACACACCGATGATGGTGGCAGCACCTATCAGGCCTGCCAACAGTCTGAGGGGTGTGATCCGGCCCCTGGTTTAAAAAGACTGAGGACCCTTGATGTATAGCAAGGGTGCCCAAACTTTTCGGCCCGGGCGCCGGATAACATTTTATCAGAGGCTCCAAGGGCCGAACTATCTCTCCATGGTACATACATCCACCCAGCCTTGCTGCCTCCTCCTCCGCCGCCACCACTAACGCCTTTGCCGCCAGCTCCTCTTTCACCGGCTCCTCCTTCGCCGCCTTCGCGGTGTCCTTTAAAAATGTCCTTTTTAAAAAATATGACAGATCCTAGAAACTCACATCCAGCTTGGTCATTGTGGCATCCAAGGAGCTGTTGTTGTGTTCCAAAGCTTCAGGTAGGTGGGATTTTAATTAGCAATGAAAAGTCATTAGCCTTAGAAAAGATCCGCTTCCTGACATGATGTCAGGAAGCGGATCTTTTCTAAGGCTAAAGACTTTTCATTGCAAATTAAAACCCCACATACCTGGAACTTTGGATTTTAATTAGCAATGAAAAGTCATTAGCCTTAGAAAAGATCCGCTTCTGACATGATGTCAGGAAGCGGATCTTTTCTAAGGCTAATGACTTTTCATTGCCAATTAAAACCCCACCTACCTGAAACTTTGGATTTTAATTAGCAATGAAAAGTCATTAGCCTTAGAAAAGATCCGCTTCCTGACATGTCAGGAAGCAGATCTTTTCTAAGGCTAATGACTTTTCATTGCCAATTAAAACCCCACCTACCTGAAACTTTGGATTTTAGTTAGCAATGAAAAGTCATTAGCCTTAGAAAAGATCTGCTTCTGACATCATGTCAGGAAGCAGATCTTTCATAAGGCTAATGACTTTTCATTGCCAATTAAAACCCCACATACCTGGAACTTTGGATTTTAATTAGCAATGAAAAGTCATTAGCCTTAGAAAAGATCCGCTTCCTGACAACATGTCAGGAAGCGGATCTTTTTTAAGGCTAATGACTTTTCATTGCCAATTAAAACCCCACCTACCTGAAACTTTGGATTTTAATTGGCAATGAAAAGTCATTAGCCTTAGAAAAGATCCGCTTCCTGAAGCAGATCTTTTCTAAGGCTAATGACTTTTCATTGCCAATTAAAACCCCACCTACCTGAAACTTTGGATTTTAATTAGCAATGAAAAGTCATTAGCCTTAGAAAAGATCTGCTTCTGACATCATGTCAGGAAGCAGATCTTTTCTAAGGCTAATGACTTTTCATTGCCAATTAAAACCCCACATACCTGGAACTCTGGATTTTAATTAGCAATGAAAAGTCATTAGCCTTATAAAAGATCCGCTTCCTGACAGGAAGCGGATCTTTTCTAAGGCTAATGACTTTTCATTGCCAATTAAAACCCCACCTACCTGAAACTTTAGATTTTAATTAGCAATGAAAAGTCATTAGCCTTAGAAAAGATCTGCTTCCTGACATCATGTCCTGCCTGGCTTCCTGCAGCTTCAGAGGGTGGGGGAACTTCAAAATTAGTGCGCATTGGGTCTCCCAATCAATTTAAAATCAGGAATTACACAATGCACAGCCATAATACTGTAAATCAATTTTGACTTCCAACTTATACCAATACAGTAATACCCCGTATAGCGTGAGTATCATATAGCGCTAAAACCGTATAACGTTACAAGATTTTCGGAAAAATCTTGTATCGAATAACACGATTTTAACGTTATCCGATACAGTCGTTCTTAGCAGCAGGGTGGGTGGAAAGCTGAACGGGGTTCTCCGTTCAGCTTCCCAGCCACCCTGCAGCTACGGAGGCAAGGGCGGGTGGCTAGGGAAGCCGACAGGGAGTCCCCGTCAGCTTTCCCAGCCACCCTGCAGCTGTAGATCGGGTCCTCTGATCTCTCTGGAGCAGGCAGGGGACACGATCCAAGCTGTTTCTGGGATTCCCCGACGTCCTGAGCCAGTGCAGCAAGCCAGAATGTCAGGGTTCGAATCCCGACATTCTGGCTTGCTGCACTGGTTGAGGACGTTGGGGATGCCCACAAACAGCTTGTATCGGGTCCCCACACCTCCCTGGACCCAGCCGGGGGGGGGGGGGTCAGAAACCCCAAAATTGGTAAAAAAACGGACTTTTTTTTTTTACCAATTTTGGGGTTTCTGACCCCCCCCCCGGCGGGTCCAGGGAGGTGGGCAGACACGATCCAAGCTGTTTCTGGGCTTCCCCAACATCCTGAGCCAGTGCAGCAAGCCAGAATGTCAGAGTTCGAATCCCAACATTCTGGCTTGCTGCTCTGGCTCAGGACGTCGGGGAAGCCCAGAAACAGCTTGGATTGGGTCCCCACACCCCCCCCCCCGGGTCCAGGGAGGTGTGGGGACCCGATCCAAGCTGTTTCCAAAGTTCTCCCACCTCCCTGGAGGCTGTAGCAAGGCAAAATGTCAGGATTCGAATCCCGACATTCTGGCTTGCTGCAGCATAAAAGAGGGTGGGGGAAGTTCAAAAGTAGCGCGCATCAGCTCTAGGGAGGTCGGGAGACACACACACACACACACACACACACACACCTCTTTCTCTCCCCCCCCCACACCTCTTTCTCTCCCCCCACACACCTCTTTCTCCCTCTTCCAGAAGAAACTGCTTGTAATCCTGGACACACACACACACACACACACACATCTCTCTCTCTCTCTCTCTCTCTCTCTCTCTCTCTCTCTCTCTCACACACACACACACACACACACACACACACCTCTTTCTCCCTCTCCCAGAAGAAACCATTCTCCCCCCCCTCAGCCCTGAATAAGCGGAAGGCTAAGACAAAATGGTGGACGCTTACTTTTAGCTCCCGGATGGCCTCAGGCTCAGTCTCTCTCTCTCCACTCTTAACAGCCAAATCAGCCAGGCGGAGGGATTCAGCAATTCTAAATTAGATTTGGCAGAAGTCCTAGTACTAAGCAGCACAAGGAAGGAACTAGGCACTGATTTGTGATCCCTCCGCAAAAAAAAAAAGTCCACAAAAAAATTTAAAAAAATAAAATAAAATAATAAGAGTTCCTATACCATGTCGGGGGCCGGATGAAATGGCCTGGTGGGCCAGATCTGGCCCGCAGGCCGTAGTTTGGGCATGCCTGATGTATAGGAATTGCTTCCTATTTCTTTTGCAATCTTTTGGTCCAACATTTCCTCCCAATTCTACAAACTGCATTGGGAGTTTGGAATTCACCTGATAATATTCCTTTCTCCTTTACTTTTGCATTTTAGCAACAGTACCATATTTCTATATAGCATTCTTAATTCTACCTTCTCATCTCCACAGTCCATAGCAGTCAGCAGTACCGTTGTGAACCTATAAAACCTCAACTTTCTACACAACTCCCTTACAGCAGCTTTGTGTTTGTAATTCCATGGCAAGCCCATGGCATATAATAATAATAATAATAATAATAATAATAATAATAATAATAATAATAATAATAATAATAATAATAATAATAATAATAATAATAATAATAATAATAATAATAATAATAATAATCGTCATCGTCATCAAACTCTAAAATCTTAAAATCTCAAATCTAAAAATCTAAAAACTAGATGGCAGAGTTGACTGATAATCATATGAACCAGCGGAGGTGGGGGGATGGGGTGGGTGGTGAAGGTCCAGTAGAAGCACCTCACCCCCGCTGGGCCAACCATGTCTTTAAATCTCTTTTAAAGGCCAACAATTCTAGTTGGAGGCAGAGGTCAGCCAGCAGGAGGTTCCAAAGGGACAGAGGGGATAGTGAAAAGGCCCTCCATCTAGTGGTAAAAGACCCTCTGGTCTGCTCTAGTGGGGCTGGCAGATGTTCTTGGGGTGACGGGTCTCTTAAGTATCCCTGGCCCACTACCATGTAGGGCTTTAAAGGTCAGACCCAGCACCTTGAATTGCTTTAAGACCATGATGACTCAGAAGGGAGCCAGAAGTTTCATGTTGCTAGAGGACGAATGGGATGAGGAACAGGGAGTAAGAATAGTAATTGTGGAGGAGGAGAGGAATTTTTAACAGTGGATTTGAGAAGGGATAGAACAGGTGGGATTGATGGAAGAGAGAAAGCAGGCAGGAGCCAGGCTTTGGGTGCTTTGTACCTTCAACTTGCGGATGTCTTTTGCTGCTGTGCCTCAGGCAGCAAAATGTAGAGGGCAGGCCTCAGGTTTAGTAAAAACCAAAGGCAGCCCCCGCCCCCGCCCCCGCCCCCCCCGGCCAAGCTGGCAATGATTTTGCACTGAAAAGTGGGCGCTTGGCCTCTCTTCTCTTTATGTGCAACAACTTGGACTTGGTTCAAAATGAATCTTTTGTTTTGCGTATTTTTGAATTAACAGTAGTAACATAATCCTTGCAAACTGTTGTGTGCATACCAGATGCCCTCATTATAGAAATGATTATATTGCAAATGTGATAAAGATGCCATTTTTTGTACACAAGCGCTGTATGTGATTAATTCTGTGCAGGTGTATTTGTGTATTGTGTATGCTATCCCTGCTATCTCGATAGAAAACATTTTATAATATTTTCATTCCCTTTCCTGTAAAAAATGCTGTTAAGATGGATGAAGATGGGAAAGAAAAGGTAAGAACTAGGGCCTGGTTGAAGCAAGCTCTCCATCCTGCTTTATATTTTGCTCATATTAAATAAAAATGGGGGAGGGAGACTGAGAGAGAAAGAGAGAGAAAATGTTCCCTGCTCATTGAGACAGGGAACGATCTACATTGATTGATGGGGAGAAAGAGAACATCATGACCTTCATTCTTCTCTTTTGCATATTGCAAGTATGTCATTTCAAGCAATTCTTGCATGAAATACAATAGTAATATGCTGATAGAAGCTACACCCATAATTCCCATATGCATATGACTGGGATTTTTTTACAGCATGGAGTATTCTTTACCTTTAGTTGTGCAGCCATTTGTCTCTGTCTGTAGAGGTTAATGACAGCTTATTTGATGCATTTGTCAACATGGAAACTGCCTTGCATGGGAATTGCTTTTTGTGCTGCAGCATTTCGGTCAGGCAGGTGTAGGTTGGTTGGTCTGTTATCATCTGTGATCTCCTAATGGTGTTCAAATGCTTTTTTTTTTTAAAGCCACAAATGTTTGATGCTGTTGAATTTATTGACTTATTTTTTTCCTCCTCTTCCTCTTTTTCCTCCTTGTGGCCTTTGGAAAAATCTTGTGGCTTTTCAAATTTCATAATTACAAGTAGTCATGAGAGCTGGTACGCTCCAAGTTTAGAGGCAAAATGCTTTGGAACCCCCATATGCTGGGGCACAGTTGTGGTTGTGCTAGTTAGTGACTTCTGGAACTTATAGTCTTATAAACAAAATAACTTTTCCAGCCTCCATCCCTTTTATGCTGCTTGAGGGCTTCCTCAAAAGCAAGACGCATCTGATTATCCACTTTGAGAGAGATGTGCTGGACATTTCAAATGTCTGGTCTGATGTTTACATCATACCTTTAATTTAATTTGATGTAGTATTGAGTTATTGTAGGTATTTCAGATTAAAAGAAAATTATTTTCCACTATCCTTGAGCTGCTTTTAAGTTTTATATGACCTTTCTGATAGTATTCCATTACTATGTAGCTTCTACATCTTGATGATGATGGTGGTGGAAATGCAAGATATTTCATAGGTTACTTATTCAAACCATTTGCTCTTCATACTATGTGCCATGTTCATGTAACACATGAAGCTGCAAATGAAGGAAGTTGCACACATTCTGAGACAATGTGGTAAGCTGACCAAAGGTTTTACAGTAAAACACTGGATAACGATTGAATCGGATAACACTAAAATCGCATAACGTTAAGTAATCTGGGGAGGAGAATTGGATCAAATAACGTTAAAGTCCTATGGAATGGATCGGATAACAACCGCTAAAGCCTGTGTGGTTACAATGTATCTCTATGGAGCTTTAACGTTATCCGATCCATCCCACAGGATTTTAACATGGATCGGATAACACTAAAAATCGGATAACACCAAGACTTGTGGAACCAAGTTTTAGTGTTATCCGGTGTTTTACTGTATTTTGTTTTCTACTCTTATGAAGCCATCTCAAAGAAGAACTAACCCAAAGGACAGCAGTTGCTGCTGGATAGAAACAAGGGAGATTAAGGAAACCCACATATTATTGTGTGACTCCAGGCAGGTTTCTGTGTACTGGGACCAGTAAGAGACCAGCTTCTTCTTTTTGTTGTCTCCATTTCCAAATTATGGACAGAGTTTTCTGTTGCAGAGTTTTGAATTTCTGGTAAAATTCTCTTTAGCTGCACAGTAGAAATACAGAGACCCACAGAAGAGAATACAGTACTGTACTTACAATTCTCTCATAGTCCACCCCTTTCTCATTAACTGGCACTTATAGTTAAACATGCTAGCAACCAACCAAACAGATCAAAAGCAACAAACAACTGACAAAAGAGAGGGAAAGGACACAGAACAGAGAGATATGGGACTCTCTTTGCATTTAGAGGTAGAAAGGAAGGATAGCTTAGAGCCACGGTTCCCAACATGGGGCACCTGCCCCAAAAAGGGGTGGTTTGAGTTTTAAAGGGGGCAATTTGAGAATGAGTTATTTTTTTAACAGTGAATGAATGGCCTATCAGGCCTTCTCCATGTGAATAGGAGTTCACTTTTTGAATAGTAAGGATTATATATCACCAGGGTGTGTGTGTGTGTGGCAGCATCAGGATTTTAGAGATGCTTAGGTTGGGCATCCCCATAAATAAATAAATAAATAAATAAATAAATAAATAAATAAATTGGGAACCACTGGGTTACAGCTAGAGAGACATTTATCCATTTATCCCTGCCCACAAAAGCCCCCTCATCACTCCTATTACAATTAAGGTAGTTATAAAATAAAACACAGCGAATCCTATGTTTTAACTTCTATAATAAATGTAGAATATTTGAAATTGACTTTCCTATGTTTGGATCATGACTTTAAAAGGTTGAGGGTGATATTAGACAATCACCCCAGCCCAGAAAGGTCCCTCCTAGTCCCTTCCACTACAGGTAGCATGTGAACTTATTATAAAACTGTACCACTTTCTGGCTGCTAACTGCTGGGGGGGGGGGGACATCTGAGGGAAAGAATAGGCTTTGTAAGGCGGAAAGAACCAACAAGGACTTGTTATAGGCAGCTAAATGTCTAGTTTCTCCCACAGACTATTTCTGCTCAGCTTTTGTGTAATGTACTGTAGTTAAATTAAAACATTCACACAGTGGTGGGATTCAATTTTTTTATTACCTACTTTGTGGTCGTGGTATGGTGGGTGTGGCCCAGGGGAAAGCCCTGCATTGCACCTGAATTAGGACTACGTACTTTATTTCAAACTTGGATGGGCAGAGGGGCCAGCCAGAATTTCTACTACTGATTCTGGTGAACTGGTGTGAACTTGCTGAACCACACACACTGACTTAGTGTGAGAAAGATTAACTGGAACAACAAGGTGGCCATTACCTGGGATATGGCTGCTTGTGGTGCAAAAATGCCACAATGTTTGAGGTGACTCTTTCTGTGTACCCCATTTTTCCAGTAGAAAAGGTAAACATATGCTTCTAAAGGTCCCCAGGAGCAGCAGTTCTCATTGTGAATATGACACACTTACCCTTTCGTAATACCTCCAAATAATTCATTTTTCAAATGTGGAAAATGGACTCTAAGCCATTTCTGTCTTCATTTTGTAGCAATGCTTTTAAAAGCATTTTTAGTGGTCCATCAACCATGGGGCATAAAATTGGCCCCAGAACCTGCCCGAAATACCAAATTCTGTATTACTGTATAAATGTATCTTTGCATTTAAAAATACAGATAGCAGTGGGAAGGGGCCTTGTGACTATGGGGATTTCGGCAGCTAAGAAGAGGCAGTTTAATTGCCTCTTCCAGTGCCACCATCCAGAAGACCATCTGTTCCTCTAGGACAGGCACTGGAAATAAATCCCCTCCTTCTTTCTCAAATAGATAATTTCCATGGAATGGTTTCTTTTCTCCCCACCTCAAGGGAAGCTGAACCAGCCAACCAAACCCAGGCCTACTGAGATCCTTTGCTTTTTATGAATAGTGGCTGGAGAAGGAAACCATCTGATTGGCTTCCAGACAATTAAATGGCAAGCATGGGACATCTAATGATCCTTTGGAGTTCCTCCTTCGTTCTCTGGCATCTATTTTGTGAATCTGGTTCAAGCCTGTTAATACTGTCCATAGAGGATGCTTGAAAATTTATTTCCCCATCAATGAAGGGGAAAGGAAAAATAGACAGTAACAGATCTCCCATTCTCGTGAATGAATAATGAGAAAGAACAATAGGTGCTGTATATGGAAATCATTTTTCTTTTGAAAACACTTGCACCAGGAGGGCTGTAAATATAATAATCTACTACAGGTGCTTCAGGAAGCTCTGGTGGTGTGTGTGTGTGCGTGTGTGTGTGCGTGTGCGTGGGCTATAGAAAATAGAAAGCCCTTTTGGCTGTGATAAAGCTGAAAACCTAAAAAAATCCAGCTAATAATTCTGAATATGCAAGTGCAGTTGGTTCAAAATCATGTTTGCAGCTTGAGCAGGTGAATCCAAGGTATTATCCCAGTTAATAGTTTGCTCCTGGGCCTTATTAAAGAGTCACCATTAATGCTGTTCTGAATGGTCAGTTCTCCTAGTTGTAAGGAATATCTTTTGGTGTTTTGCTTGGCTTCAGGGAGACTTAAGGCAGCTCTTTCCAGACAGCTGTGAATGACACTTCTTTTTAATGCTTTACTAGCTTCAGCTATATCTAGGCTTAATAGCACAATATTTCCCTGCAGAGTTTGTCTAGGGACAGACTAGCAGCAAAGGCTTTCTTTAGGGAAAAATAAAAATAAAAAGAGGTTGCTAGAGAAAAGGACAAAAAAATCAGAGAGAGGGGTGGAATTAATTTTTTTTAATGGCAGCATGTTTTTTGTTTATTTCCATTGTGGAAGTCTTCGAATTTCTGATCAAATTTCATTTCAGTACATATCACATAAAAACACATCACCCTCCATATATATGATATATAGGTGCAAACCTATCTATGATATCTGAGAATTACTCTCAGTGAGTTTGTTTCTTCATGAATCTTATTTCTGATTTTAACAAATAACGGTATTAAATTAATGTTTAAAATTTGCAACTAGTAATAGTAACGATTCATATAAAACAGTCATATCTTTTTAGCTTTGCTTGGAACTGCAGAAGCCAGGGGAAATAACAGTGATATCACACATTAGAATAATATTTATTTATTTATTTATTTATTTATTTATTTTATTTTATTTTATTATTTATTTATTTATTTATTTTTCATACTTCTATGCTGCCCTCCTCGCCAGGGCGATCCAGGGCGGTCTACAACACCATAAAAAACCACACAATACAATACAATCCCATCATCCCAGGATCCCAACTATAAAAATTTAAATTTTCAAGATTTTAAAATGTTAAAAAAATCAGTTAATTATCATAATTAAAAGATTAAAAATTAAGTCCGAAAGATAAGATTAAAAAATTAAATTGAAAGACCAGGGGAGAGAGGGAGCTCAAACTAATAATATTTACATGCCACAAAATAGATTTGTAGTCACCCTTTCTAGGGCATTCCATATGAAGAGTTTACCATTCTCCTTCTTCTGGTGGTGCTCTGGGACAGTCTAGTTTAGTGATGGTGAATCTTTTAGAGACCGAGTGCCCAAGCTGTAACCCAAAACCCAATTATTTATCTCAAAGTGCCAACACAGCAACAAGAAAGGAAGGAAACACTCCCATTGGGCTGCTGGGCAGAGCAAACTCTGTGCTGGGGTGACTGCACAGGTGCCAACAGAGAGGGCTCCAAGTGCCACCTCTGGCATGCATGCCATAGGTTCGCCACCACTGGTCTAGTTCTAGGCTGCACAGGCTGGCTCTTCTTCTGGGAGGAACACTTGGGAATTGAACTCCCAACCTCTAGCTTCTAGCTATCCAGATGGTGACATCATGCTTAGGCACAGGCCTAAGGAAGCTGTGTTGCCTATTTTTGTGGGTTCCCTATAAAAAGTTTGTAAATCTTGGCAAGGAGACACATTTACTTACTTATTTGTTGGGTTTTTAAAAATTATAATGCTCTGGAGCAGGGGTAGGCAACCTATGGCCTGTGGGCCAGATCTGGCCTCAGAAACAATCCAGCCCCGCCTTCACTCCAGCCACCGCCACCACTACTGCCACCACCACCAGAATCGGCCACAGACTTGTTTATGGCTGTTGTAAATGCATTTATGGAAGCCTTAAATGGTGGTGGTGGGGGGCACTAGTCCAGCCTTCTCGACTGTCAGAGAGAACATGACCCAGCCCCCAACTCATAAAGATTGACAGCCCCTGCTCTAGAGGGAGAAAGAAAGGAAAGAAGGAAAGGAAATAGACAGGATTTGGCCATGGTTCAAGCATACATATTAGCTGACCGTGTGTTCCCAACACAAGAAAATGTTCAGCATTAGCATCAGTAGAATAGATGTCAATTTCAAGCAAAAGCAATAAAATCTTCGTACCACTGATAGATATTGAGTACAGTAAAACACCAGATAACGATCGGATCAGATAACTCTAAAATTGTGTAACATTAAGTAATCTGGGGAGGAGAATTGGATCGAATAACACTAAGGTCCTATGGGATGGATCGGATAACAACCGCTAAAGCATGTGCGGTTACAATGTATCTCTATGGAGCTTTAATGTTATCCAATCCATCCTATAGGATTTTAACATGGATCGGATAACACTAAAAATCGGATAACACCAAGACTTGTGGAACCAAGTATTAGCGTTATCCGGTGTTTTACTGTATTTATCTTTCCAACTTTGACATATGAGGCATTTATTTTCTGTGAGAGCCCTCTGGATCCAGCCACATTGACCATGGGTTAAGTTCTAGGTCATGGAAATAGGGTTAACATGTCATCTGCACAGATTTAAAATTAATACACTGCAGAATACTTGAAGAGACACCTGAACAAGACTCCCCGCTCCCTGCTTTGTCTCTGGGTGTCTGCAAAACAGGACCTTCATGGTAACTAACCACTAAGCAACCAACATGCTGCCATGGAAGCCGAGTCTATTGAGGAGCAGGGAGAATCCGCTCTGCACCTGTTTAAGCACTAGAACAAAAAGCTCAGGAGGTACTTAGCAAATGAGGGGCACACCTGTGTGTATTTGTTTGTATTGTGTGTGTGTGTGTGTGTATTAATAAAGCCTCTTATATTTAATCATGTGCTACAAGTCATTTTAGAACTGTCAGGCTGTTTTTCAGCTCCTTGTCACCCTCGCCCGATGCATTTAATTAGCCCTGTCTTCCAGCTGACAAATATCAGCTGCTCCTAACTAGAAGATGGCTTTCCCCTTAAGTACATCCCTCTGGCAAAGTGCAATGCTAATTTTCCCCCTCCCGCCTGCTTTATTCCACGATTATTTGTGGGTACAAATGTCACCACAGGACAGGGCTTGTGTAACTCACTGTCATCAAATGGTCCAAGTAGGATTTTTGGGCCCAGAGAGCTTGTACAGCAAAGTCCTGAAATGTAGAAGTGTCAATGTTTATGTGGAGGTTGTTCTACACCAGTGAAGGTCTGCCTACACAGAGGCATTTGGAAAGGTTTGTTTCAGAGCTGAAAATCTTCTTATCTGAACTGTGATACCTTTTATCTCTCACTTGAGTGACCTGCCTATACTGGAGATGTTTATTCCCCCATGATGAGGACCTGCATTGATCTGTAAAGGTAAAGGTCACCCTTGCTCGAAAGCCAGTCGTATCCAACTCTAAGGTTCAGTGCTCATCTCTGTTTCATAGTCAATGAGCCAGCACTGTCTGCTTCTGCAGATGTTTCCATGGTCATGTGGCAGGCATGACTGGACACTGGAGCACACATAACATTGGTTACTTTCCCACCTAAGTTGTCCCTGTATATCTACTTGCAATGTCTTGCTTTGAAACTGCTAGGTTGGCAGGAGCTGGGACAAAGATGGGAGCTCATTCTGTCCTGCAGTATTCGGGTATCGAACTGCTGACCTGCCACTTTCCAGTCAGTGTCTTACCCACTTGAGCCACTGTATATTGCTCCAATTTGTTCCCTCTTTGATTATTGATATCCCCTTCTATACCTTTCTTCTCTGGTGAAATTCTCCTCAAGAAACATTTTCATATGCTTGAGCAAGAGTTGTGTCTTTCTCTGAGGAAAAGAGGGGCTGCAGTGGCCTAGTGGTTAAGGCCCTTAACTTGATGACCAAAAGGTTTGCAGGTCAGCAGTTCCAGGCCTGGGTGCTGCGTGACAGAATTAGTGCCCGTTGTCTGTTCCAGCTTCTGCCAAACTAGCAGTTCAATAGCAAGAAATTGCAAGTAGACAAAGAGATACCACTTTGGTGGGAAAAGTAACAACATTCCATGTACTCCAGCATCTAGTCATACCTGCCACATGACCATGGAAACATCTGCAGACACAGACAGAACTGGCTCTTTGGCTGTAAATGGAGATGAGCACTGAACTCTAGAGTCAGATATGACTAGCTTTCAAGCAAGGGAGACTTTGACCTGAGGGAAAGAGTGGGGAGCTTAAGTTAATGTTTTTGTTTATTATGTTTGTGCCTTCTTCCTTTTAGAATTTTCTCTAGCTGCAGTATGTATGTATGTGTGTGTGTGTGTGTGCGTGCGCATGTGCGAGATACCAAAAGAAAGAAAGAAAGAAAGAAAGAAAAAAAGAAAGAAAGAAAGAAAGAAAGAGTGCATGCCTGTGAGAGGACTTTTGTGTAGAAAGTCAGTTCAGTCCACCTAATGAACATGTAAGGACACCAAGACACCACTCCAATCACTTTTCAGCTTGCATTTCCCCCCCGGTGAGTAAAGTTTATCCAGTTTACTCATGAGTAAATTTATCCAGTTTACCCATGAATAAGGAGGCAGCAACATAGCAGCAACAACCATCATCCTGCTGGCTAAGATGACTTGCCTTCTTTGTTTTTGTTAAATAAAGTGACATAGCAAAGCAGTGATACATCTGCCTATCATGGTACACCTAGAATAGTTTGGAAACTGATAAAAAAAGATTAGACTCACTGAAATTATAGGAAGGGATTTCTCTGTTGTCCATTTTAATCTCACACTTCACTACATACATCACAGGCTTGGCACCTCTCATAACACCATCCACAACTTTATTTGGGTGCGAATTGACAATCTACATGGGCTACAGAATGGGATAATTAGCAGTGCACTAGTACAGAGGTTCCCAATTAGTTTTTTCTACGTACCACTTCAAGAAAGACCTCAAACTTGTGTACCACTTATTGCAGAAACATTAAATAAAAAATGAAATCAGGTGTATTTTATATTTATTATCATCAAAAGACATTCTAATGACAGAGAACATATGTTTCATTAATGTGACAAATGTGGACGTTTTTCTTTGCACAACTCTGAAAAATCTGGTTGCATTTTGATCAGCTTCAATCTCAAGTCGTCTTCGAGTTGAAGTCTGTGACGATGTTTAGTTTTTAAGTTTGTCATTGCGGAAAATCCGCTCTCGCAAAGGTACGTCATGCAAAATGGCAGTAAATGTTTTATTGCTACTTTGCTGACACGATAAACATCTTTAAGACCAGCCCAAAAATTAACCAGTGATTGCTCCGCAAAACAACTTTTGAGTCTACTGTTGCATGAGATGTCTATTAATTCCTCTTGATCAGAGATGGATAGGTGATTGGTGGGACAGTTTCCAAAGGGGTTGTTTACCCAGTTCCATTGCGACGATATTTCTGGGAAATAATGCGTAATGCGGTTGACAAATTTTGCAAGTGCCATTTTATGGCTGATTTTACTTCTTCATTCACTGATAAAGAAGTAGTTTCCAAAAAAAGTTTTAAATTCGGAAATTGATCATATTTACATCTGTCGATCAAAGCTGTCCAGAGAGACATTTTTTTGATTGTTGACTCAACCTTCTCCTGCATAGTGAATATGGTTGTATCCTGGCCTTGAAGCCCCAAATTCAACTCATTCAGTTTTGTAAAAGTATCTGACAAGTAAGCCAATTTTTGTAGCCACAAAGCATCAATCAGCATCTGTTTGTACTCGGCATGTCCCTGCTCGGTCAAAAATAACTCAATTTCATGTCTCAACTCAAATATTCTCAAAACAACTCTTCCTCTGGACAGCCAACGTGCTTCAGTATGTAACAACAGGGTCTCATGCTCGCTGCCAAGCTCTTTACAAATGTCTGTAAAAATTCTTGAGTTTGTGGCACAGGCCTTGATTAAATTGACAATTTTCACAGCATTTTTAAGAGTACTATCTAAGCAGGCTGGAATTTTTTTACAAGCAAGTGCCTCTCGATGAATACCACAATGGGTCCATTTTGCTTCTGGGGCTACATCTTGTATTCACTTCACAAGTCCTGAAGGTCGCATTTCGACCAATCCAGTTTGTTTTCTTTTATAAAACCGTTGACCATGTGAAATATGTCCTCCCCGGTAGTATGAATTGGAAGGGCACAACAAAATAGGAACTCTTCATGAACCATTTTGGAATGAACATAGCGAACATATGTTAAAAGTTGAGCCAAGTTTGATATGTTTGTGGATTCATCAAGTTGTATGGCAAAGTAATCGCTTTGTAAAAATGCGTTGAATTTGGTGGTTTTTCCGATTATCTGACATGTCTGCAATATGACGAGAGACAGTGTTATTTGACATAGGGATAACATCAAGTTCTCGGGCCATTTTTTCTCCGAACATACATTTCACTATCTCTTTTGCTGCAGGCAGTATAAGGTTTTCCCCAATTGTATGCGGTTTTGCTTGCTTGGCAATTAAATAACTAACTCAAAAAGAGGCTTGCAGGGCGTTCATATTTGTGTTTAAAGAAAGCACCTCAATAGATTTTTGTCTTTGTTTGAGGTCTTTTAATTTATGTTGAAAGAAGGATACAGATTCATCTTTCAAATTAGCATGTTTGGTTTCTAAATGGCGACGTAGTAAGGATGGTTTTAACGAATGATTTGACAGCGTTTCTGCACAAACGACACATTGCGGCAATGGGGAATTAGGATCTCCAGAGCTTGTAAAACCAAACTGAATATAACTATCATCATATTTCCTTTTTTTGAGAGACGATTCCTTGTTATCAAGGTTTCTTTTTGTGTGTGTCAGAGTACTAGTAGAGGGTGACACATCATTAGCAGGTGACTGTTTAGTATTTTCTGACACCTCCTCCTCAACCTTTCGGTGCCTTAGCAGCCACTGTTCCATCTAAAAAACAAGGGGACTTATTAACTCAGCTTTTGTATTTTTGTAATGTAAGTAATTAAAAAGCTTAGAAAACCGAAAAAACAAAAACAAAACAGAAACTGCGAACAGGCAAAAAATTGAATTTGTCCTTCTGTATTCGAAGTAGGTACATAGTAGAAAACAAATTAAACATTATTGCTTTGTATTGAAATTTACAATGAAAATAGTATTAATGTAACTTAAAATCTAGAAAACAGAATCTGCGAACATGCTTACAACTGAAGCAGCTTGAATATTATTTTTATTTTCTAAACATCATTACATTATATTGCAGTTTATAGTGAAAGTGCAAATTTAAACACAGTTTTAAAACATTATCTTACCGTTTACCGAGGTAGGTATATAAGGCTGATCGACGCGACACGGTGCGACGGATATTTATTAATTCACAATTAAAACAACACAACGAGCACAGCGACATGCTCACGCGACATAAACCGAACTGACTGATTGACAATGACGAGCAAATAGGCGGGAATGGGGACGGCCGCGATCGGGTGACGCAAGGCATGGGAGGCACGGGAAAAACCGCCGCGGCGGGAGAAAGCGCTTGATGCATACAATTGACTTACCTACTGATCGTTTAATTAAATTGAATAATTTTTTGGCAATTGTTATTGCATTATTGTTTTTTAAGGATTTAATATTTTAGTTAAGAGATTGCTGCGCGTACCCCTTGATGCAATCTCGCGTACCCCTGGGGGTACGCGTACCACTAATTGGGAACCACTGCACTAGTATAATTGGAGCCCTAGTGCTGTGCCAGAAAATAGTGGGGCAGCAATAAAAATAGGTGAGATGAGTACTTTAATTCAAAGCATGTTTGGACACTAATTTGAGTCAACTGAAACCACAACAGAAACAATCAAATGAGCAACAATATAGAGCGGCTGTGAGTTGCAGAGCAGTACCTCCTGGGAGAATAGCCAGCCTGTGTAGGTTTGGACAAGCTTCACCATTCTAGGGTGTTCCCAGAAGAAAGGGATGGGAAACTATCCCTGAGCACCCTAAGTACCCTGGAACCCTGAGTATTTAGGAAACTCTGGAAAGGATTGCCTAAATTAGAATTGCCTCCATCAAGATGGATTCAAGTGGGATTTAATCCACTTGGGGACCATTACCCTTCCCTGCTGACTTCGGCACCCAAGCTGTTAGTCCTCAGGGTTGTCAGGTTAGTTAACTGCCTCCTGATACTTGGCGTTGAGCCACTGGCAGTATGGTCTACTCTGTTACAATAGCAGGATAATCTGGTGAGACATCTTGATGGAGGGCAGCAGCTTCATCAATACTGGCCTGGGGCTGAAGAGGACTTTGTGTGCCAAAAGGGCTCAGGACCAGAAAGTGACTTGTGGAACTGGATAAGTGTTATGGGTGTCGTGCTATGATGTGGAAGGCAGATAAAAGGTCACTGCATTATATTCTCAGGACAGTCTTAATGGATGATCACCATGGGGATCACCAATATTTGGATCAGGATACAGCAGAACAACAAGAAGAAGAAGTCAGAATTGATTTGTCAGCCCATAGTTATTACGAATTATGTCCTAATGTGTGAAGAGCAACTATGTTTCCATAAACATACAGGGGCTACACATTTGGCAGCTGTGGCTGGCCAAATCTCCCCTGGCCTGTGTCCTGTCTGCCACATGAAATTCACTTGGTGCCCAGGTGTTAGTCAGGCATTTTCAGCTTCTCCTACCTGGCAGGACTGTTGTGAGGATAACATCAGGGGATGAAGCTCAGGTATGTTTCCTTCAGCTCCTTGAAGGAAAGGAAGGATGCAAATGGAATCAATAAATACATCCATACTTCACATGCTTAGCATGTAACTGGTACAAGGTAAGAAACACAATTGTGATTGAATGTGAAGCAGCTAACAAAGTAAATTTGATTGGTTCAAGGTATGATGTAAAATGCTGTGGTGAAAGCTCATCAATTGGCAAATCTAAGCTTTTTTTTGGGGGGGGGGCAGGTTGGGTTGCTGAGCGCATGATCCTGGCCAACACTGTAACACTGTAAACTCCTCATTCAGTCAAATATTTTTTATGGTTCCTATTTGGCCATCCTAATCAGCATTGGCAGGAAGACAGTGAAGAGTCAAAGCACAAATGCCCCAGTTTCACTTTGTTTGGCCAAAATCTGAATAGGACATCCAAGATAGAGTGAGCACAAAGTGGACCTGTTTATTTTAATGTGTTGTATCAGCAGATTTTTCAGTTCACACTTGTAATACAGAATTTGAGGCCCCCGATTTTGATTGAGGATACCCAGTTTGATAGAGTGGATAGAGTGACAGATTAGGCCTATGGTTTGCATTCTCATTTGACCATGGAAAATCACCAGAGGTGTGGAACCGGTGAAACCACTCCTTGATCTCACTTACCTTGAAAGTGCTACTAGAGTCGGGGTAAGTGGGTTCTGGCTTGAAAGCTCACAGCCACCACTGTTGGGGCAACATTGTATATGTTGGAAAAACATGGAATAAATTAAAATAACATTGTATAAAATGGGCTAGTGAAATTGACTAGGGCAGTGGTGGCGAACCTATGGCATGCATGCCAGAGGGGGCACTCAGACCCCTCTCTGTGGGCATGTGCACCATCACACCAGCACAGAGTTTGCCCTGTCCCTCTGCCCAGCAGCCCAATAGGAGTGCTTCCTCCTTCCCCTCAGTACAGAGTTCACCCCACCCTTCTGCTTGGACACTTGGTCTCTAAGAGGTTCACCATCACTGGACTAGGTAATGTCATTTCCTGCTTTTGTTGAGCAAATAATTATCTAGCAGATACATTCTATCCTGCTCAGTTTAACAGGATACAATGTATGCACTTAGCTTAACAGGATACAATTATCTAGCAGATACACTCTATCCTGCTCAGCTTAACAGGATACAATATCTGTTCTCTGCTTAATAGGATACAATGTATGTACTCAGCTTATTTATCTATTTATTAGTTCAAATTTATATTGCCACCCACTTGCCGTGGTGGCTCAGGGCGGCTGACAAACAATACATTACATTACAATATGTTGGTATGGGCACAGGGGGAGGGGCAGTGAAGTCCTCAACCTGCCCTAGCTTCTTCCTCCCCTGGCAGTTGGTGTAGGCGCAGAGGGAGAGGTGGTGAGGTCTTCAACCTGCCCTAGCTTCTTTCTCCCCTGGCAGTTTAACAAGATACAATGTATACTGAATTGACAGAATGCAATTTATGGCTGGTTGTGTATGTGAAACCATGAATTATATTCAGGAGAGTGGAAAAAATACTGGTAGATTTGGGATTTTGTTTTAGCCACCCTATATAAACCTGTTGGTTTTGTAATTAGCCACTTCAGAGTAATCTGCAGAATGTGCACCTGGCTTCATTCTTGATTAATAAACCAAGCTGTTTTCTCCAATCTCTGACTCTGACCTTTATTGATCAAATGCTGGTCTGGGTATAAGGTGACTCCAACACCGCCGCCACAACAAATTTGGGCAATGGAGAAATGGGTAAGTATGCAACACACACATGACAAGTCAAATGTGTTATGAATATATGGCCGCCTTTATTGATGTTTTGTTGCTGTTTATTAAACAAAAGTTTAGCAAAGATGCGGTGTGTGAGACCAGCCCACCTCCAGTCTTGCACCATGTAAAAGTAACTTCTGTTTTGATTCCAATGTACAGGTAATAAATCCTGGAACCCACCATAACCTGCATGTTTGCTCTGTGTGATTTTTTAATATCAAAATTAACTTATGCAGAATTAGCATTTATATGATCTTCCCAATTAGGCATGCCTTTTGGATGTGTCCCTAGCCACTTGGATGAATAAAACTACAATACTAATCATTGCAGCATTCGTTTTAATATTTCTCTGGAGACTCATCTCCGTCCATTATTTTAGACTGCAGTTACAGCAATGGTGATATGCCACAAGCTCCTGTTGAGATTGTTCACATGACTAAGTACTGCACTTTTCATTTTCTGTACTAGTATGGGCTCAGGGAGAGGCCAGCATCCATAATGACCCAAAGGTAAAGCTATGTGTCTGGCAAAGTTGTATATTTCTTGATGCATGCCTGATCAATAAAGGGAGAAGTAAATCCCATCACCTTGTATCTCACTTTACTGTTGCTGTTATCATGATTTTGTTCTGTGTTATCATACTGTATTCCTATATAAAGTATAGTTGGCTGGATAGCTTAGTAGTTTAGGTATTTGGTTGCAGAGTCAGCGGTTGGGAGTCTGCCTCCAAGTCTGTATAGTCACTTCTGTGTATTTTCCTAGAAAACCCTGGAAAGGGTCAAAGTAAGCCAGAATTGACTTGATGGCAATGGATGAGCCTTGCCCTGAGAAAACCACCTTTGTGATCATGGTGTCTCCCCTGCCAGGTAAGAAGATCGCTGACATCTCTGGCTCACTACTATAACAGCAACGAATTTGAGATCAACTATCAGAAAATCAAAGTGATAACATTTGCTAAAAGGCTTAAGAAACATACCTGGAGAATAAATGTTCACAAGGTTACCAGTTTTAAACACTTGGGGCTTGTCCTCCAAGCTTCAGGCTCAAGGAATGCCCATGCCACACACACTGTTCTCACAGGCCAGAGATCCTCCTTCGCCATACTAACATTCCTGAGGACAAAAGGAGGTCAATACATCCCTGCTGCACTCAAACTATTTGAATCCAAACTCCTCTTACAGCTGTTATATGGAGTCCAATTAGCACCCCCAGCCCAACAACCTGGCTCTTATGGGAAAAATACCATCTATATTCATACATGCAGCAGTCCAGACCCCTTGCTGTGTATCCAACATCACCCTTCGCCTGGAGACGGGCATAATAAAGGTTGAGGTGAGATTGTGGATAGATATTCTCAACCTTTGGCTCAAAATTCTGTTTAATCCCAATGGCCAGGCTCTTCTAACTCTCCAGGATAGCTTCCAATCAGCATGGAAAAGAAAGATCCAATCCAGATTGCAATATATTGGCCTCTCCTAACCTTTCATAAGGCTGTGAACCACAACCAGGCATAACAGGCCATTAAACAGAGAACACTAGACATGGAAAGACAAGAAGACCTAGCCAGGGACCCCTACCTTCCTGGCTCTAGAGAGTCTTGGAGACACATTGTTGCCCCAGTACCTTCTCCAATTTTAGACACCAAGTCATTGGAGGGCATTTACGCTAGTCCACTGCCAGGCCCTCCCTTCTGCAGTTCTTGAGGGAAAGTTCCCAAGGACACCAATGACAGAGAGAAAATGCCCCTGTGTGAAACTGGAGAAATTGAAACCACAGAACACGTTCTCTGCAGCTGCCCTTTTTATAGAGACATCCAGAGCAAGTTCATATCTCTGCTCATCTGCAAGTATCCTGGCCGGACAAACAGCACAAACACCCACTGGCTGCTATCTGTTGAAAGACCCACCTTCACCCACAGCACTGCCAGATTCTGTGCTGCAGCATGTAAGATCAGAAGAACAACCCTGGCAGGACCTCCAGCCAAATAAACTACTAGCACCATAACATAGGCTTAGTAACAGTTGTAACATTATTGATCTTATGTTCTAATTTTACTTAACTCTGAGCAGAAATGCTCCTTTTTAAGCACCCTCATTTTAACTTTTGTTTCTTGATATATTTTAAGAACCCCCATTTTAACTTCTGTTCCCTTTGCTGTTCTGTGCTGGTCTTGGACTGTAATAAAGATTTGGTTTGATTTGACTTCATGGCACACAATTATTGTTTATTTATTATTATACCTGTATAGTAAAGGTAAAGGTCTCCCTTGCTCGAAAGTCAGTCGTATCCAACTCTAGGGGATGGTGTTCATCTCAATTTACAGCCAAAGTGCCAGCACTGTCTGTGTCTGCAGACATTTTCTTGGTCATATGGCAGCCATGTCTAGACACTGGAGCACACGGATCACTGTTACTTTCCCATGAAATCAGTACCTATTTATCTACATGCAGTTTCTTAATTTAGAACTGCTAGGTTGCCAGGACCTGGGACAGAAATGGGAGCTCACTACGTTGTACAGCACTCAGGTCTTGAACTGCTGACCTCCTGATCTTCCAGTCATCAAGTTCAGCATCTTAACCACTAAGCCACCATGTTCCCCTGGATCATGCTATACCTGTATAGCATGATCCAAGAGCAAAAGCACAGGAACAGCGGTGATTTATTTATTTATTTATTGCAATTCTATGCCACCTTAATGCTATCCCACTCTGGGTGGTGTACAAACAGATAACAAATAACAACAGAAATACAGCAAACCAAAACAAGTAACTGACAAATACACCACAAACTAAAATAAAATAAAGTAACTGAGGGCACAGGGACTCAACCTGTTGTTGTTGTTCACTTGAAGTCGATTCTGATCCTTTGAGACACTATGGACCATTGCCCGCCAGGCACCTCTGTCTTCCACCATCCTCCTCAGCCCTGACTGACTAATTTATCGGTAAGGTGATACATTAAAAAGATATAAAATGCATCTTGATGAAGTGAGGAAAAATCCCCATTCTAAACAGTAAATGCATAACATATGCCAACAAGTCTCCTATCTATGTTGTCTACATCCAACCCAGGAGTGGGCAGTGGGCTGCCAGCTGGCACTCACACCCATTTTGGCCCTTCATGCTGCTGAATCACTGGTGCTTCCCATTCTTCTTTTCCTGTTGCTTCAGATAGGGAAGCAGACTCTCTGTCTTATGGCCTTGCAAGGCTTTATAGATCAACTCTAGCTTCCACCTGCAGCATAGAGAGTGATGGCAGCAGCTGCAGCAGCAGTAGTGAGAAATCTAGCATCAATGTGGCTTCCTGTAGGCTTTCTGAGGCTCTCTTGTGTAGCCAAACATATTACAGAACCTCTGAAAGATGCTCAGACGTTGTCCTTGGTGGATATTCATGGATCTCTGTGAAACCCTCTTATTTTGAGGTAGCCCCCATGAGGGCTACGCTTGCCTGATTTGGCACTGAGATAGTATAGTTCCTTCCATGATGTGTTCCTTTCCAGGCCATTTGAAAACAGTTACACTGCATAGCCTAGATAATTAAAAACAGACAAGTTATTAAAGGCATTTTAAAAGATGAAACAAACACAGAGGAGCAGTCGATTGAAAACAATACGGTCAGGACCAGGCCAAAGTATATAGGAACATCTGGCAGGTCTTTGACTTGACCAAAGAAGACAGTCTTCAACTGGCAACAGAACACTAATAAGGATGGGCCAAGCAGCTCTGTTGGGGAAGGCAGGAGAGGAGAAAAAAAGGGGAGGGGAGGGGAAAACAGATGGGATTTTCAATCCCAACGGCTGCATTGGAAGAAGGCCTTTCACATTTTCCTTCAGCCTCAACTGCCTATGGGTGCAATATAATGGCCTCCTTCAGTTGTTTGCTATGAGGACTGTATGGTCCTTAGGTGTTGTGTATCCTTGTTCTGTATCCCTGCCTTGCTCCCTTAAACAATCACACACCCCTTTTTAAAGCTAGTCTGCTGACTTAAAAAAAGCTAGTAAATGTTCCTTGCTGGCTAGATCTAGTGACTGAAGTTTGAGAAACATTTCGCTGTGCTTCTGCTTTGCCAGCCTGTTTTGCTTCCATGCTAGCTGTGGGGGAAGTGACGTCCTTCCCTTTCTGTTGCATACAGAAGCTGAGCAGGAGGCAAAGGAGAAACCAGAACAGCCTGTTTCATTTCCATCCTGCTCACTTGCTAGGAGGGAATTCCAAACACAGATCTGGTCAACGAAGGCAATTGAGTGAGTGGCTAAAATTGAGGCTTTTATTACTATAGCTTTGTAATAACCCTGAGATACTGTACAACTTAGAAAAGAAAACATGGGACTGTTCAGGGTTCTTACTCATGTGTAGAGTCATTGCACAATCAGGAACCTCTCCTCTCCAGAGCTGCCACTAAAACCAGGAATAAAATGATGACAGATAGGGCAGAGCTAGGACTTCTCCTCTAAGCATGATCTACTAATTGGGTTGTATAAATAGGGCTCGCATCATCACAGAAACTGTTGCATACTGTTTGCAGAATGGCACAGCTGGTGCATCCCAAATAATTAAGGCTGAATGTTTTGAAATGCAAACCTTCCTGAAATCCCCCTTTCTTCTCGTTCTTATTGTACAAATGCTCTGGTACAACTTTAGCATAAAGAAAAATAATGGTTTTTTTTCAAGCCTTGTGTTCAAAGAGAGGTGTCAGATAAGGCAAAAATATAATACAGCAATTTACTTCATCTTGGTTGCAATATAAGCAAAAAAACAACAACACTCTCGATCAAATGATGGTTGCACAAGGGTGCTGAGCTACTAGTTTTCTGAGACTAACAATTTTTTTGAGTCAGAAAGAGATTGGACTAACAACTTAAAACTCAGGTAGAATAGACATACCTAAATTGTACTAGTACATGCCCAGACACAAAGTTTAGCGTGGCAAGACAGTTACTTTTGGAGGATAGAAACATTAAGCCTGCTGATAGGCTGCTTAGATTCAAAACAAGAAAGAACTATGTTTGTTAAATGTTCGCCCTTCCATCTCCATGTTAGCATGAAAAACAAAATACAAAGCAGGATGGGACTGCCTGCTGAAAGCTCATCAGAAACATGCTCTGAGGATTATGTTCCATTGTGGCAAACTATAATGTCTTCTCTGTGGGATACTTTTATATGACACATCATTGTCCCCATTTGTGGTTTCCTTAATGCATTAATAAATGATTTTGTCTTTTTGTGCATTGCATTTTTGGACGAACAGTTTTAAAATGCCCAATCTGTCTGTTTTTTATTGTGATCTTCATTGAAACCACCAGTAGAATAGGTAACACTCTGGTTAACTGTGATGCTAGAAATACAGGGAGATTTCTCATTGTCCTAAACATGTCTGTGAAGAGAAGGAAAATTAAATCCAGGACCTCAGTGTTGCAGAGCTTGGTCTAAGAAGCCTTTCCCTACTATGCCCATGGTCATGATTCAAATTGTTCCTTGGGCATTGCTGTTAGCAATAGAGGAGAAAAATACAGCCACTGAGTGAGTGACTTTGTGCTTAAGAATAATATGACTAGTAGCAATTTCTGGGCAACCATTTTGCAGGGGCAGAACACAGACCTTGGCTTTTTTCAAAAGAAAAGGCAATTGAGAAGGATTCGTACATCAGTTCTATCTTACAGAACCTGACCATAGCTTGAGTGTCGAACTGTTTCAGCTAAGGGCCAATGTGCTGTCTCTGCTATGTAATAGACATGCATTTTGCACTCATACTATGCTTCATCGGCGACTGGGATAATGGGATTTGGAATCCAAAAACATCTGGGAGGAAGTGATCACGTCCATATATTGGTCCTAACCCATAATTATTTGAATGGTCCAAAAGATGACCCTTCCATGAATCATTCCAGAGTTTGGTTGGGTGGCATTGGCATGAACTGTCAGAAGTCAAAAGGACACACAAAATGAAGAAACAAATCCCTTCTTTTGTTCTTTGGTAAGGATGGCCTGCACATTAAGCGACTTCAGGCTTACTAAAGGCAAAAAAACAACAACTCAACAACAACAGCCAGTTCTTGTGTGTGTGAATACTGTGGTTGAAAACTGCGAAGGGCCCCAAGACCAAGATCCCATGTCTGCCATATGATTACGTGGCTAATGGTGTTACATAACCTTACAATATGTTGTGTTCAGCAAATATACAACTGACAAAGAATTGGATGATGGGGTGGTGGGTGACATGAGCAAAAATCTCCTCCTGCTTTTGCTTCCAAAGCAAATATCCTTCTTCCTATTCAAAGAGAGAGACTGTGATTGAAAGTTACTGAGGTGGACTGAATCACTCTGAGCACTAAAGCTTCCAAACTGGCATACGTGGTCGGTATCCAATCATTCTAATTATTTCCAAGTAATTTAGCATATCTCTAATTATAATATGAGGTCATCTTAATTAGAATGACATAAAATAATGTTTAATTAGACACAATCCCTTCTTTCAGATACTCGTCATGGATTCTAGTGAGGAAAGAACCTTTGGCTCCTCTTGTAGAGAGCTTTTTGTTCTTAATTTACAGGGTTTTTTGTAATTAATTTCTTTTTAAGAAACAAGGCAAATCAAGCCATTTGAATCTAATTAATGTTTCTTCCTTGCCTTGTTATTTTCTTTCTTTCTCCTCCTCCTTCCTTTTATATCTAGATTGTTCAAATGCATTCACGTTTGTTTTGAATAATAGCCTCTAGTTCAAAACTGGTGAGAGACCACCATGAAAATAGTAGTCAGAAGTCTGGAAGGAAGTCTGTCCTGTCCATTTCTCTGTAGTGTATATTTTAAAAAGGCAAAAAAAAAAAAAAAAGCTCAGATATGTTGCTTTGTCGGACTACAGCTCGACTCTTCTTCTACCAGTTTGGTTTTGGGGACTGACTGGGTTTTTGCGGTCTGAAAAAGTGGTCTTTCCAAGTACTGGATGGTAGAGTAGCGAGGTCAGCCTGGACCTCTTGATTGATCAGCCGCCCAGAGTCGCATGCCAAGTGGGCGGCAATACAAATGTAACTAACTAACTAACTAACTAACTAACTAACTAACTAACTAACTAACTAACTAACTAACTAACTAACTAAATAAATAAATAAATAAATAAATAAATAAATAAATAAATAAATAAATAAATAAATAAACTATTTGTGATTCCCAATTGTTTAATGAAAGCTGCACCACATCCATTCTTTCACTGCCCATCACTACTCTCTGAAGATCTGGGATAACCTGGAGTAGATTTTTGTGTGGGGAATGATTATAATCTCAGTTCAATTCTGATGCTCAGGACACATTCATAAACTAAAAAATAGTTCTAGGAGTTTTAAATCAGTAAAAATCGATTTAGCAAGTAGCCTTTATAAATCTAGGTATGTAGTGGTTTACTGTTCTGAAGCAGTGTGCTTGGACACAGAAAAGCTTGTGAAAAATAAAAAACAAGTTATTCTTATAGGTGCTATATAATTATTTCTGATTTCTCTTTAATTATAATAAAAAAAACCTGAGTAGATGGCATAGAATTGCAGTCTTCACACCTAATGGCTCAAAACGTTCCAGAATTCTTGTTGACCAATGCTATAATTTTAAAGAGCAAACTGTTTTCCTGGCTACATTTTAGTGCTCCTGTGACTGAGGTTACGATAGCACACAGAAGCTTCTGTTTGGAGTACCATAAAAGTGCTTGGTATTTATAAGCAGCATGTTGTGAAAGCCATCTTCTAGATACATCCTACATATAGCTATAGATTTAAAAGCCCTATTCAGACATTATAGAATATATGTTTTCTTCAACATGCTGAGATGGAAGTGCCTAGCCTCATCCCCTTCTGCCATCTTTTTCTTCACACAGTGACCAAGGATTCTGGAAATGAGACACTTCACTGATATGCAGCCTCTATGTATGAGCAGAAGTCTGATTTTTCAGATCACTGGCCTCCATATTCTTGAGATGTTTTGCCTCCTTGGACCGTGGGTTGCTTCATGACTTACAGGCATGCTTGCCAACATTGGTTTTTTTAAAAAAGGAAGGAGATTTTATAATTTTTATTTTATTTTATTAATCGCATTTATATCCCACCCTCATCCAAAGACTCAGGGTGGCTTACAAAATTTAAAAAAACCACACAATTAAAACACATTCAAACAAATGAAAAGGTTAAAAAAAATTAAAAGTTAAAAAGATGCATGACATGTGTGTGTGTGTGTGTCTGTGCGCACGTGCATGACCGTGTGTGCACACACACGTGTGTAGATAATGCCTCCTTTTTATCTACTTGCAATTTCTTGCTTTTGAACTGCTAGGTTGGCAGGAGCTGGGACAAAGACAGGGGCTCATTCTGTCCTGCAGTACTCGGGAATCGAACAGCTGACCTCCTGCCTTCCAGTCAGTGTCTTAGCCACTTGAGCCACTACCACTTTTCTTCTGCAGCTGTTAAAGTCCACGTTTCGCTGCCATTTGTCATTGCTTTCAAGGCCGTAGAATTGAACAAATTTGCCTTTGTTTTTGATTCAGCTTTTGACTTCAAGATGGTTGGAACTCCTCTGAATTTACCCCATGCCATCATTCAAAAAAATAAAAAAAGGTGGTGTCATTTATTGACAGGTATTAATTAAATGTTATTACATTCATATCCTGCCCATCTGGGATATTCTCCCACTCTGGGCAGTGTACAACAGATTAGGTTTTTTCTCAATACCAACACAAAATTAAACGTAAACAATATTATGTATATTCTATAATCTTTTCTGATCTTCCTCTATCTTATTCAGATGATGGATATACAAAAGTTATTTTAATAATTCATTCCCTCACACTATTTTAACGAAGAAATATTATTTAATCTTTCTAACCAGTTAAACAATATTTTGCAATGCAATTACCTAAAGTGAGCATGAAATAATGTAAGTAATTAGCTGGTTCTATAATCAATCCACTCATCGCTTAGAGTGCAATTGAATCTGACTGGGTAAATAATATTATAGAGTGGGCTTAGGATACAAAAAAGTCAGTGTAAGGTGTTGCATTGCAAAAATAGGTTTTATAAACATAAACAGTCCTATGTTGTAAAGTCAAGTGTAATCTCTATAGGTCAACATTTCAAACTGAGCTGAAAATTAACCACATTTTCAAATGCAAGGGTTGGGTTTTCTTTGGCTCCTGCAGCACAATTTTTGATTGGTTTTCCATGGGAAGCTGCCTATGCCATACAAGAAAAACTGAAACTGGTTAAGAATAAATAAGGCTACTGTCCATATCTGGCTCCTCTTCTTGAAAACAACCCCTGTTATTTCTCTGACACAAGATGAATGTGTTTTGTCTGAATTTGAGGAATTATGAAGGCACAAATATTTAATATTTAATGTCACAAAGATCAAATTAGACAGCTGCTGGGTGCCTAGCTTAAAGCTACGATAGTCCTCTATCTGCAGGTGTGTTTGTGTATGTATGTGCATATGTTACTTGCAAAAAAGACATGGTGAGAGTAAGTTTACCCCCACTGTGAATACCAGTAAGTAAAATGCTTACATTAAAAGACCTCATAGGCACAGTTTGAACAGTGTGAGGTCACCTACCCCAAAGCTGAGTCCTGCGGTCTCCTTTCCAGCATACAGATAGTATTAACAACCAACACAACTACTGTATTTCTCTGAAAATAAGACCCATCTGGAAAATAAGCCCTAGCATGATTTTTCAGGATGCTCATAATATAAGCCCTGTGCCTGTTAAGATTGTCAGGAAGACGGATGCATTTTGTATGTCTGTTTCAACACATGACAAGCATATTGAATTATAGAATAATAATATTAATATATAATTAAATATAAATAAATAAATAATATTATTTACATTAATACTTAAAATAAATGATATTATAAATTAATTAAGCAATGTATTTGTAAATACCCAATAGGGTGCCTTTGGACAAGAGGTAAATACTTATGTAAAGAGATGAACTCGAGACTTATTGCCAAATGACCAATCAGAATACAGCCACAACATACAAATAACATGTGCATTTGTTAACTAATGGATGTGGCTGTGTCTAATATGAATCTTCATAATTCAATATGTCATGTGTTGAAATGGACATACTTCATGAACTGCATCCCCTGAAAATAAGCCCTAATGAATCTTTTAGAGAAAAATCTAATATAAAACCCACTATTATTTTTGTAGAAATATGGTATGTTCAAAAAATCCTATAACACCCCCCACCCCTGGTTATTGTCAGTGGGGAGGTCTAGTCTAAGTCTCTTAGATTAGGCAAAGCTCCTTGTGACAATGAGGGTACCACACTCTGCTGCCCACTGAACCCTTGCGCCTCTCATTCCCTGTGGACCAGCAGCTGTGGGGCTGGGACCAGTTTCAGTGGGTTTTTGCTTCCTCTGTGGTCACCGCCTAGAGTTGGGTTCATCTGATTGGGGCGGGATAATAAATCTAAACAAACAAACAAACAAACAAACCATGGGCTCCTCCTGCTCCTGTTGCCACCGCTGGCATCTCCATCCCTGGTGCTCCCTTTCTCCCCAGAAGGAGGGTTTCAAGGAAACCCCAGGGTTCATGTGTTTCTCTTTCTTGGAAGCTGGCAGCTGGGATGGCACAAGGAGTCTTGCCCAAAAGTCCTCCTTGTAGATATAGGTCCAATCACTTGGTGGGAGGGCTCCCTCTAGTTCAGGGGTTCCCAACTTTTTTAAGCTGGGGGCTGGGTCACGCTCTATCAGTCAGTTTTGAGGGCCAGACATCCATTTTGGCCTGCTTGCACAATGTGTGTGTGTGTGTGGGGGGGGGCATTTTTGTCCCAACAGCTCCAAAATGGTGGCCATTATGTTTCTTGAATGCCTTTGGATGAGTGGGGGACCACATGAAATGGCACTAGGGCTGGATCTGCCTCACAGGCCTTAGGTTGAGAACCCCTACTCTAGCTCCTCCAACCTGATAACCTGCTGCTGCTCCAGCTTCTGTGGACACACGCATCTTCTCACTCTGCCCTGTTCTCTCCCTCACAAGTATTTTTACCCAAGCATCTTGAAGATGTGCTTGGGAAGGGGTGGGGAGTTCACATCAATGCAGCTGGAGAAGAAAGGAGTGAGACTTGCCTTGTCACCTGCTGAATTCCACGTAAGATATCCCTTCTTACAAGTGCCCTAGTGGTGTAGTGGTTAATCTGCTGTACTGCAGCAAAAAGGTTGTGAATTAGATCCTGACCTGGGTTTAAGATTGACTCAGCTTTCCATCCTTCCGAAGTCAGTAAAATGAGTACCCAGCATGTTGAGGGGGAACAATGCTAATTAACTTGTGAACCGCCCAGAGAGTGCACTAAGCGCTATGGGGCGGTATATCAGTGTAATTGCTTTGCATTGTTTGCTTCTCCTCTGGATGAAATGCACATGTAGTAACGCCCATCATGTTTGAGATTACTGATGGGATTCCAGTGATGGGATGTTACAGGTTTGCACCAGTTTGCCAGAAATGGTAGTAACTTTTCCCAGTGTCCTGGAGAACCGGTAGCGGCTTTTGGAGGGAACCACCTCGGAGGCTTACCTTTTTGCTGGTTCCCCCACTGCGCATGGACACCAAGTGCTTGGGGTACATGCATGCCTACAGCACTTGGCGTGCATGCGTGGCCTCCTTGCTGTCCTCCCAAGTGGGGAGGAGGAAGAGAAGCTGCTAGCCTGAAGCTCCTATAGCCTGCTCCCCAGGGTAAGTGACTCATCTTTGGGTGTGGGGTGTGGGTATGTATTTTAATGTGTATTTAATGTGTATTTATTTTTAATGTGTATTTTTATGTGTATTTAATTTGTATTTTTATGTGTTTATATGTCTATTTAATGTGTATTTATTTTAACGTGTATTATATGTATTTAAGTGTATTATTATGTCTATGTGATTTGTATTTTTATGTGTACTTATTTTTATGAGTTTTTTATGTTGGCTCTGCCCACAAATTAGGCTCCACCCACATTGACTCTGCCCACGGTGTGGTAGTAAAATTTTTGACATCCCACCACTGTGGGATTCTTATTGTGGTTTCATTTTAAATCATTGAGCTTATTCTAGGGATTATGACCGGGTTCTTCTGATGGCTTGCAGCATTATATCACTGCACTCTTTGTGGGGCTAAGTTTTGCTGACTTTTCAGTAGGTCTGGAGCACAGTAATGAAAACTCTGGTGGCAGAGAGCTGTTCTGCAGGGGCTACAGTGGTTAGAGTTTAGTTTCCTGGCACCACAAAATGTTGTTAGTGAAATATGAAGATTGAAATGTATTAGGAAAGGATGTCCTAAAGAGCAATTCTCCCCATACCAGCCTGTTCATACCCTCTAGATCTGATGGATATGTCTTCTCTAGATTCCAACTCTTGATGAAAGCCAAATTGATGGGGTCAAGAAAAAGCACCTTCTCAGAGGTTGCAAATTAAATTGTATAATTGTTTGTCCAGTAAAGTGAGAATAGGTTTAATAGATTTTATCAGCATGGCATAGACCAGTGATGGCGAACCTTTTAGAGACCAAGTGCCCAAACTGCAACCGAAAACCCACTTATTTATCACAAAGTGTCAACACAGAACAGGGGAAGAAGGAAGTGCTCCCATTGGGCTGCTGGGCAGAGGGGCCAGGCAAACTCTCTGCTGTGGTGATTGTACTGGTGCCCACAGAGAGGGCTCCGAGAGCCACCTCTGGCATGTGTGCCATAGGATCATCATCACTGGCATAGAAATTTCTGTTTGGAGAGATATTTGCTCCATAATGTGTACAATTTTAACAAAAAACTTCATAGTATCTGCAGCATCTGCTCTTAATTTATTGTTTTAATTTTGGAATTGTATCTTGTGATTACTTTTAATTGTGTCCAGCTATCCTAAATTAATTCCCTGGTGGGAAGAACAGGATATAAATGTTTATGTGAATAAATAAAATCAGGCAAAGAAAAGCACTGTATTTTTTTACTTTAGGGGAATTATACCTTTTCCATAATGTAGAGCCATGGAAACTTGACACACAAAAATGACTGCAATGGATGGATTGAAGAATTCAATACAGTAATACCTCATATAACATTAGTATCGAATAACACTAAAATCGCATAACATCAAGGAATCTGGGGGGAAGAATTGCATCAGATAACATTAAGATCCTATGGGATGCTTCAGATAACAACCGCGAAAGCCTGTGTGGTTACAATGTATCTCTATGGATCCCATAGAGGATCAGATAACACTAAAAATCATATAACACCAAGACTTGTGGAACCAGGTTTTAGTGTTATATGAGGTTTTACTGTATTTGCAAATATTGCTATTAATAGACCTGGTTTGCACCTTCTTGGCAGATTTGTGGATTCGAATTTAATCATCCACTAGTGTGAATGTTCAGGGCAGAGTATTTATCAGAATTCAGACACTATGCTTATAATGCAAATTTTGAACTTTTAAAAATATTTATTTAAATACAAATTTAAAATACAAGGTTATATATATCCATAAATGGATCTGTGAAAAATTTAATAATTTGCACAATATCTGGAGCAAATTAAAGCTGACTTTTTAAAGAGCTGCTGCAATTGTCATTCCAGCTTTCCTCATAGCTTCCACCCTGAGCTAATGCTCTGTTGCAGGATGGGATTTAATTAGACACTTGGTTTTTTGTTTTTGTTTTAAAATAGCTGACTGGAGAACCAAATGGTTTTAGGTATCTGGCTGTGGAACCAGAGCTTGGGAGTTTTATTCACTGCTGTGTTTCTGGGAGAAGAGCTAGCCTCTGTGGCCTTTGGGCAAGGTGCAAAGTTCTAGGTCATCCCTGGAAGAAGGGAATGGTAAACTAATTTTGAAACCCTGGAAAGGGTTGCTCTATTTTGGAATTGACTTGATTCTTCTTCTTCCTCCTCCTCAAGTGCCATTTCTGAGTCCGAATATTGGATATTACCATGGTAATCAGCCATGAAGATTGTCCTGAGAATATAATGTAGTGGCCTTCTATTTGCCTTCTGCATCGCAACCTGACACCCATACCACCGATCCTGTTTCACAAGTCACTTTCTAAGCCCTTTTGGTAGATAAAGTCATCTTCAGCTGTAGAGCAGTATTAATGAAGTTGCTGCCCTCCATCAAGAGGGATTCAAGTGGGATTTAATTCACTTGGGGACCATCACCTTCCCTGCTGATCAGGGCTACTGGGAATTGAAGTCCAAGAACATCTGGTGGGCCAAGGTTGGGAAACCCGGGTCTAACTGCACACCAATACTGGGCCCTTTTACCTGAAAGGAGAATGAGCAAATCAGCAGGAAGGGCTGGAGAGAAGAGATGATCAGACAAATGTCAACCACTCTTCCTTTGTCTCCTACTGCAGCAAAGGCCACATGAAAAGGGAGAAGAGCCACTAGCAGGGAAGCATCTTAGGAACTGCCCATATGGCAGCTTCTCCTCTGAGCATTGGTTGTTGTGGTTTTTCCTGAGGGATTTCATATGGCAAAGGGTTCCAAAGGCCTTCCAGTTGAGGTGAGGGGTTTAATACCCCTGACTGGACACCAAGACAACTAAGCAAGAGAATGACCCTCAACATCCTCTGAATGAAGTTGCCTCATGTGCACTGGCTCAGATCCAGGAAGAGCTTTATGGCAAGAACAAACATTCTTGAGGGAATGCAAGAGCAAAACCAAATTAGAAGATGGAGGAAGGAGCTCACTGGACAAAGAATGACATTAAGGGAGGATATGGCTGAGGAATTCAGCCTCCCCTACATCACTTGGAGGACCCTGAATAGGCTGAGGGTTGGAGTTCCTTAACACAAGACCAACATGCTCAAGTGGAGGCTGCTGGCAGACAACACGTTGTGTGAATATGGATAGATACAGAATCCAGCTCATTTACTGGTCTGCCAATTACTGCCAGAAACATGCACCGATGAGGACTTAAGTTTGGCCAACGACAAAGCTAAGAAAGTGGCTTTATTCTGATAGTCCTGGATTTGATCCGGATGTGAAAGAGAGCTGGATGTTAAACTTACTCAGCCTAATGGGTAATCTTGCATTAAAGAATCAAAGTTCACACAGTGCATTGCCAGATAGTTTGAGATTACTCATCAGGTAATTAAATTAGTATTTTTTTAAAAAATTTTTGTGTTCATTTCATTTGTGTATACCTATTGTTCTGACTGCATTTAGACCAAGGGACTGTGGAGCCCTCTGGCAAGGACATCTACAAACGGTCCTTTAAAGACAAGCTGTGTGTGTGTTTTTTCTCCTTGGCATTAAAAAAAAAACAAAAACAAAACAAAAGCAGGACAGATGGCAGAAAGAGACACAAATTTCCTGTGGGATGAGGCAGAGTTACTACAGAAGATGGGGATGAAATTAAACAGGTGATTCCTGAAATCAATGCATTTGCTAACCTCATTTGCAATGGACTTATAGGAAGGCAAGACAAAGCAGGAAGGATCCTGTTATTTTGAATGAGGCTGTGCACACCAAATAAAGTTGGACAAAGTGACCAAGATGACTGAAGTAAAGCAGGCATGGCCTAGACACCGACAACGACGACACAACAACAACAACATCAATCAAACAAATAGAACTGGACTCCCACAAGGTCAGATCTTTGATATGGAGAGAGGCCAACATTTACAAAATGCCATGGTTAAATTCATTGCCATAGGGAAGAAGAAACAAAATAATTTCAGGAAATTTGGTATGGGCTCGCTAAAGGGTACAAAAGAACACTTCTGGGGTTTGTACATATGTCAAACACAGAATTATTATTCCTGTGTTAAACGTTTGTTCCAGGATGAACTCAAGTCTCCAGTTGAGAGCCATTTCATACTTTGGCAAACCTCCTGTTGAGTGGGGCCCATCTATATTATGGGATTGATATTGTCAGTCATGGCAGACTGCCCCAGATTAAAGGCCTGCATACTGTGCCTTCTTTTGAAAACATACAAGAAGGCTGCATATACAAGGCTGCATAAAATCCCATCTATGTTTTTGGCAAATGTATGTTTTTGGCAACTGGATGTCACAGACACATAAACATTAGGGAACTGTCTGACCACGGTGTATTATCGTGATGTCTGTGTTTTGTGCTATGCCATTTGCTTTGCTCAGAAGTACTGTGATTTAATGATTAATTTTTAAAAAAATATATAGCAAACAATTGTGGTTGCTGGTGGTAGACAGCCTTGGCCCAATTAAAAACAAACAGTATATTGCTCCATGCTTCTATCTATCTATCTATCTATCTATCTATCTATCTATCTATCTATCTATCTATCTATCTATCTATCTATCTATCTATCTATCTATCTAAGCATGGAGAGATATACAGGGTGCGGCAGCATAACTTCCTGTTTTCAAAACTTAATAAAACCCATTGTATGACTCAGAATTTTTTTTTAATGTAGGCGCATACCTAAAGTTTTGTTTTACACAGTTTTGAAAATCAAATCAGGTAGGTGATGTCCCCCATTCTCCATACACTGAGTAAACCGATTTCTGGCATTTGTCATGACTCTTTCCAGCATAGCAGGTTGTATGCTGGGTTGCGATCACTGAACAACCGCTTGAAAAGTAGGCCTCAACGGCAAACGCATGCTCCACACTATTCCAATGCATGATGGTGACTGAACTGTGTCAGGACAAAATTTTATAGTCCCGGCTCTCGAACGAGACCACTAGTGCTCTGCTATGACATCAACTGACTGAATTGCGTGCATTAAAAAAAGGAAGTTATGCTGATGCACCCTGTATGTTTTTATTGGGCCAAGGCTGTTCATCACCAACAACAGAAATTGTTCACTATATTTTTTTTAAATTAATCATTAAATCACAGAACTCCATGTGACAGAACTCCATGCAGTTGAAAGAATAAAGGAAGCCAAGACTGGTGTGCAAGATTTAGTGTAGTTGATGTATGGCTAGCAGATGCCAGGGTGCACTAGTGACATAAGGCAAAGAGGAGACTGACCTTTGAGCCTAGCAGTTCTTCCAAGGTTCATTCCAGTCCTTGCCAGTGAAATCCTTTCAGAATAATCTGAAGTCAACGTCCCAAGAAGTCAATGAGATTATTAGTATTAGCTAAGATTAGTTGCCTGAGTGGTGGTTTGTAGGATCAGATCCTAAATTTACCTCTAATCTGCCTTTGCAGAAAGATGTTCTTGATGATCTAGTACAGGGATTCTCAAACTGTGGCCCATGGGCCAGATGTGGCCCACATCACCATTTCATGTGCCCCCGCCTCCTTCACACCAGGAAGTGTCATGTGGTGGAGGAAGGGCAAAATGGCCTTTGGCCCCCGATGCTGTCTGAGGGAGCGTGACCTGGCCCCTGGTATAAAAAGGTTGGGTACTCCATATCTAATAGTAAGTAACCTTACTTCTTAGACGCCTGTGATTTTGCATTCCTGTGCTTGAAGTAGCTGTTGCACTAGCCCAAAGTATTTTTAAGTAATTTATGAACCTTAAGGTTTTAATTTATGAATTTCTGTAAGCCGCCTAGAGTCAGGTTCGCCTGATTGGGGCGGGATAATAAATCTAAATAAATAAATAAATAAATAAATAAATTCAAGGCACTAATGTTCCAAACCTCAACTTTGAATAGTAATTTAGGAATAATAAATAGGAAGTACATTTACATTTCCCTCTTTTCAGTTGTTATCGGAGGCAATGCTCATTTTATTCTGCTGTATCCTAACGTGAAAGCGAACCCTAACCAAAAATCAGAAAAATAGCCAGAATATTCTGTCTAAAACCAAAGCCCAATTATCAGGAGTTTTGTGGAAATAAAAGCAAGCTCCAAGTGAGGCAACAATTAGTCCATACGCTAATAGGGCTGATTTATACAGAAAGGGTGTTTTTGCCATCTCTTTGAAAAGATAATCAGGGCCTCTCTTTGTATTGCAGATATCACAATGGAATTCCCCCCCCCCCTTTTAATGTGAAAAGTGCAACGGGCAGAATTACATAAACTCACCAGGCTGAGCTTTCTGTCAGTGGTTCAGTCAAAAATATCCTCACTTTTGTCCTTTTTGCACAGCAACATTTTATTTATTTATTTATTGTTCACATTTATTATCCCGCCCCAATCGGGTATACCCGACTCTGGGCGGCTTACAAGACAAAACACAATCACAAACCCAACCCCATCCAATAAATACTAATAATTAAAATTTTAAAACTGTAAAAAGGATCATAAAAAACTTCATGTCCTGAACACGGCTATGGAAGCAGAACAGAATAATCAATATCTAATGAGAATTGGAAAAGGGTTGGTCCCCCCTGCCCCCCGTTTTTTGGCAAGCAGTTCCACAGTTAAGGAGCAGGTACCCAGAAATCCTTCCAGACTTACTGGAATAGATAGATAGAAGACCACAGAGCCACACAGTCCCTTGATGCCTGTTGTACAAGCTTCCAAAATTATGGGTGCAAGTGATGATTTAAATAGGGCATGCAATATGGCCCTTATACAAAGATCATTGCCGTTGTTATACCAGCATAGTTAATTTGCATCTTTATAGGGGACATTGAAGAGACTGTGGTGGCTCACGTGGTTAAGATGGTGAACTTGTTGACTGGAAGGTCAGAGTTTGATTTCTGGGTACTGCATGACAGAGTGAGCTCCCGTCTCTGTCCCAGCTCCTGCCAACCTAGCAGTCTGAAAGCAAGAAATTGCAAGTAGATAAATAGGGACCACTTTGATGGGAAGGTCAACAGTGTTCCATGCACTCCGATGTCTAGGCATGCCTGCCACATGTCCACAGAAATGTCTGCAGACACAGACAGCACTGGCTCTTTGGCTATAAACAGAGATGAGCACTGAACCTCTAGAATCAGATACAACTGGCTTTTGAACAAGGGCGGCCTTTACCTTTACCTAGGGGGCATTTTGCAACCTGAAGTGAGTGGAAAAGAATACTTCCCACTGCCTCAATTCAAAGTGTGCAGTATCTAAAGCCAGCCAAGTTGTCCTGACTTTTGAAGGAGAAAATCCTGCAATCAGCTTGTCCCATCCCTGGCTGTCAGAGCCATAACGAGCAATTTTGGCACATATACTATCTATTCTGTTGTATGCTATTACACATAAGGGGACAAAATCTCGTTGTGTAGCTGTGCAAATAACATAACTTTGGATGTAGATTGCCTCAAGTTAAGAAATCATGGTACACATTATCTGTTGCATGTTGAGACTCATGACACAGATTGCAACAGAAATACCTGTGGTGATTTCTTACTGTGAGATTTGACCATTTGCCTCATGTGGCAAGAGGCCCTGGACCATGGAAATATAATTCTTAAGAGTCAGAACAAATCCTGTGCCGTTTTGTTGCCTAATGAAGAGCTCTGACTCTTATATTGGTCTCTGGAGCAATTCACGTCTGTCCTCTGCATTGATCCTTGGTTTACTGCAGAGGTAAGCAATATGGTTGAAAATGATATGCATTGCATTCTGTGAGGTTTTGTCTTTGTTCTTTGACTATTCCACTCTCACTAATCCTTTATTTGTAAATTCTAGAATTGTTCAGGGTCTGGGAACAATACCAGGGATTTGTGTGCATTTGTGTAATATCTGCTGACATGTAGTATTTCAGGACTTTTGTTTGTCTCTTGAGAGGGGAAAATGGGGAGATAAATACATTTCCCCATATATTTTTGAGCTTGCATTGCTTACTGTTGGGAATCCGCTCTATTTTTTATTTTTATTTCTTGTTTATTTATTCTTATTTATTCTTTTACTCGAGAGCAGGGCACGAGTATTTCACATATATGAAGAATGTTTACAAGTCAAAGTAAGGGGAATAAAAGCAGCAGCAGTGAGAGCACAAAAAAGATCTAGAATGGTTTCAATGTATAAAAGGATGGCTCTAATCTACAATGACACAAACAGAAGAAGAGACCAAGGTAGTGCCATGGTAGACTGTATGAGCTTGGCCTATGAGAAGGAAGACATGTTATTGTCTCCCTCAGTGAGAAAATTCTTGTGTGCAGTAACTTCATAGATAGAGGTTAATACAGATTCTCCCTGATATCATTAGTAGTACAGACAATTTTTTTAAAAAAGAAAGAATTCTACCATCCTGGTTCAACACCATTCCTGCAAAATGGGTGGATTAGCTATGGTTAAAATAACAATTGTGGGCAGGAGCAAGACAATTGGCTGCCTGAGGGGAATAAAATGCCATCTCCCTGATTCCATTTACAATGACAACCAGAATAATAGTTGCATTTTATTTTAGCAATAACAAGGGGACATTATATTCTCCCATTACATCTGAGGAAATTGTGTTACATTAGGGCGGGAGTGCCCAAACTTTTCCTGCCAGGGGCCTGACCACGCCCCCTCAGACAGCTGAATAGGCTGGTCATTTGGTTGCTCCCGGTGGCAGCGCATGAATTCACTGTGGATTTTTGGGAAGTTTTGCCACCTCTGCCACTTCCCATGGTGGCAGGAGTGAGGGCAACACCTTTCTGTGTTTTTGGAATTTTTGCCTACATTTATGCAGCATTTCGGCATGTTTTTAGTGCAATTCCATGACTTCCAGTGGCGGCAGGTCACTTCTGTAGTCTGTGGCAATCTGGCCCATGGGCCGTAGTTTGGGTAGCCCTGCATTAGGGCAATGATGGTCAACCTTGGCACTCCAAGTGCTATTGGACTTCAATTTCTAGAAGCTCTGATCAGCAGGTGTGTTGACTTGGGCTTCAGGGAATTGAAGTCCAAGATCACCTAGAGTGCCAAGGTTGGCCATCACTGCATTAGGAAGTTCAAGGCCATGTCCTCTAATACCTTACTGCTGCTGCATAGTATCTGCCACTTGAGGCAGCTACTGCATTCTGTCAAATGGTAGTGCTGGGGCTGCGTCTTATGCAAAGGAAAATTTTGCACTCAACATCTAAACCAATGGAGATGAAGAGAAAGCTTAAATAAAAGGCTAAACCACAGGGACTCTTTAGTGCTTGTCAGGATGGAGAAATCGATGGAGGCAGTGTGGTCTCTGCATTTGGCTCCATTGGATTTCCAGCTAATGTATGTAATTTTGCATTTAGTTTGTAGACTTGGATAATGGTTTTGATTGAAGGACTTGCTTAAAGGAGCAACTAGGCAAGATGTCCAAGGGTCAGCTAGGGGAACACTCTTGTCAGCTGAACATGTGTCTCCTGCCCTCTGAGAAATTGCTTAGAATTATCATCACTTTGGGCTAACTGATGGTTATCCCACTAAGCTAGTGAAGATTTGGATCTAGTGTAACTCAACTCTTTGCTTCTTCATCTCTTGGTTCTTGTGCTGGCTGAGCTATGGAGCAATTGTACTGCGCCAGAGCCTTCTGTTGGCAGATCTGAGATCACTTAGCACAGGGAATACTGCTGACACAAGTCTCTTGCCTATTCCAAACCCACTACTGGCAGCATGTCTTTGAGTTAGGATTCCAGTGGTACATCAAAATTGAAAAGAGGAATTATGGCTTCAGCTTCACGGTATCATTAATATACTACAAGTGATATAATTCGCATGGAAACCTGTACTGTATAACTGGTAACTGGATGTGCTCTGATGAAGTGTTAAAAGTGAAATTCACTGTGGTTGTCTCATGCATCATCTAAAACAATGGAGGTCAATGAGAAAAGAGGAAACCTAAATAGGAGGCTAAACCACAGGGACTCTGTAGTGTTTGTTAGAATGGGGAAAATATTGGAGGTAGTGCAGTCTCTGGGTGTTGACTCCAAAGTATTTTCAAATAATATATGTAATTTTGTGTTTGGTTTCTAGACTTCAAGAAACCTTTGGAGGAGATGGGAGGGAGGGAGGGAATGGAGCTGGCAATGTTACTGTTTTGAACTACAACTCCCCGAATTCTCTAGTCACCATGGCCAATCACTTCTCCAAGCTCTGGGAGAAAATCCCAAAGATTTCTGTGGTAAAAAAAAAAATATGCCTGAACATATAGTCTTTCTGATTTGATAGCATCTAAGGAAGTCACCCAGTGTGGTGTAGTGGATAGAGTGATGGACTATGATTCTGAGGGGCCTGGGTACAAATCACCTCTCAGCCATGGAAACTTACTGGGGATGTGGAATGGTTGAAACCATTCATTATATATCTCAATTACCTTGAAAACTCTATTAGGGCTGCTATAAATTGTCTTGATTTGATGGCAAACAACAACAACAACAACATGTTTAAGGATCATTGAAGGAGAGCTTTTGGGAATCCCTTGATAGAAAATTGGAGTATAATTAAGCGTGTGCAATAGGGGCTGGTGTGTATCATGGCAATTACCAGTGGCTCAGTATCAGTTACAGATAAAGAACCAAAAAGAACGTGGAAGAGCAGGGGATTTGAAGTTGCTCAGCTTTAATTAGCACCTTAACAGCAGTCTAAACAACAGATCCCAATTATTTTGGTGACATTTATTGTATTTCTATTTTCCTGCGAGGACTTATTTCTAAAGGTATTCTAGACGTGTAAATTGGCACATACAAATTTGTTTCCTTGTGTGTGTGTGTTGCATTTTTGGTATTTTGGCAATAAGAAAGTTGCTATGGGTGACTGGCAGCATTGATGTACCACTAGTCTCAGGTAATGTCACTGAACTACATGTTATAGGTAGAACCCCATTAGCAAATGTAGAATGCAATGGCTTCTTGCTCGAAGGGCTCGATATTTGATTTTCTCTGGATTGTAGTTACAGAGCCAGAAACTACACCCTTTAGAATGAAGGGTCCACTGACTTGTGAATTCTTGTCAGTGAATTCTCCCTTGCACAAGTGAATTCTTCCTTGCACAAGTGACTGTAGAAGAGGATCAATGTATATACGGTAATGGAGCATTCTTGTAGGAGGAACATTAATTTAACTGCCAGTCTAGAGTTAGGAAGGAGTCTGAGCATAAAATGGAAGAACGTTATTATGACATAAGCATAACTAAAGTAAGGCCTGCATAGCTGGTGACCTGTTAGTCCCGAATCAATCACTCTACACTCTGTACCCCTGCCATATTTTTGCAGTTCTGCGCACATGCACACAGTATAAACCAGGCTTTCTCAATCCTTTTGGGTCACGGGCCTGGCCACATCTCCTGGGCAGCTGATAGGGTGGTCACATGGTTCCCCCCACCCAGAAGCGGAAGTAAAACACATGCCGTGCATGCGCAGAATGCATTTAGCAGCATTCTGTGCATGTGTGGCACACAGTTTTTTCCACTTCCAGATTTGGCGAGGGCATTGTGGGCTTCAGGGGCCGGGTATGGCCCATAGGCCATAGGTTAAGAATGCCTGGTATAAAGAGAAGATTTACATCTTACCTCAAGGACAACTTAATTCATAATGGCAGAGCCAAAGGTAGCCTAGACCCAACAAGGTCAGCGCAACAATGTTGTTTAGAAGCACTAAGGCAGAATTTGTATGTTTGCAGTGAGTTTTACACAGACAAACTAGGCAGAAAAAAAATGAGCAAACAGCATGGGTATAAACTGTATTAAGTAGGTTCTCTGTGGTAATATGCAGGAAGTGAAACTGCTTCAGGTTGAAAGTATTTCTCAATCATTTCATGCACCAGGAGTCTTTAAAGCGTGGGTCTGTTCCCCCCCCCCAACCCTTTTTCTCATCCAAATGAGCTAAAGCACAGATACAAGGGTGGAGAAAGAAATTTCCCCTGGAATCCACAAACTTCTACTTTCCCCTCCCTCTTCTTCATATTCATAATGAAAGTTTAAAACAAGCACACTATATCTAATCAGTATATTACTGGGAAGCTTTTCTTTTGACATTAATGGCATACCACAAACCAGCTGAGTTTTTCATTTTCTCCATCTTCTGATGGTAGAACTTTTGGTTGCCTATCTGGATTGCTCATGCACAGTTCTCTAGCCAACCATTCTAATTCTCCAGACAATTATTGCTGTGGGAGGAGGACCACCAGCATAGGAAGGGTTCACTTTCTGATACAGTACTACATTTCTCAGAATCCCTCTGCCCATAACAACAATTTCTGAGAGAGCAGGTGGTCCACAGTCTAGCAGCTCCCCCTATTCCACAAATTCAAAGACAAGCATCTGCAGTAGTCTTCAGATGAGGCAGAATGGGGCAGCTGCCTCTAACAGGAGATGCTGATGGGTGCTGTTGTGCCTGCGTGCCTCCTTCAGATCCAATGGAAACCAAGGTGTCACTTTTAACATTTAAGGCCATAAATGTGCCTGCTTCTGCTTCCAGGGTTGTGTGGTCTGGCCTGCTCAGCTGTCCGGGAGCGTGGTCAGGCCCACGAGATAAAGAGGTTGACTATCCCTGCCCTAAACACAGTGGTGGGCAGCAAAAAAATTCACTACAACACTGTGGGCAGAGCCTATGTCATCGGTGGAGCCTACATCATAGACGATCTAGTCATGCCTGCCATATGGCCCTGTATACATCTGCAAACAGGCAGCACTGGCTCTTTGGCTGTAAATGGAGATGAGCACTGCACCCTAGAGTCGGATATGATTGACTTTTGAGCAAGGGAGACCTTGAACCACTTGCAGGGACAAAACCTGATGGGGCAGGGCAGGGAGGGGGCGTGGCCTCCCAATTTTGCTATCCCCCCCCCTCCCAGGGGTGCGAACCTGTTGCTGCCCACCACTGCCAAACAGTATGGAACTTACTTAGCAGAATGGCTTCCCTTCCAGAACATCATCCCATATCACTCATTCCTCACAGATGGTACAGCTCAGGTGCAGACTCTGAGGTTAGTAGAAAAGGTTCTTATTAGACGGACAGCATTCCTGGGAGTGGCACCAACACTTTGGAACTCTCTACCTATTGAACTGCACCCGATCCCATTCTTGTCCATGTTTTTTTAGAAACTGAAATCATTTATCTTTTTAAAGAGGCTTTTAAAGAGATTCTTCCAATTGTTGGACAATAGGTTTAATTAACTTTAAATTTTTACTGTCATATGAGTAAAACTACTGGATATAACCAGACGAGTAGTTTTATTATGCCACTTAAATTGTTTATTTGAGAAAAGAAAAATTAAAAAATGACGATTGTTAGCTTCTAGCATTCTTAACTCATTAACATATGTATCTGCTTCAATTCTATCATGGACTGGTTCTGAGCAATGCAATCGACAGTACAATATAACCAACTCCCATATGTGTCCATATTGTTACACAAACAGAAGCTCTCTTAAACCTTGCTTTGTTTCCTGTCACTTGTTGACTTAGGTGTGAACAGATTCTACTGAAAATCTTCTTCTTGTTTTTTTCCAAAGTGGTGTGATATGAGGTGGAATTTCCATCTGTGGTGCTTGTTCTTCAGCAGTGTCTCTCAGGCCAGATCACCTGAGGCAGATCTGGGGCTAAAAACAGCGGTGACAATTGCAACAAAGTCTTCCTGAGTAACTTTTAACATTGGAGTGGTTGCTTGACAGCTGCTATTTCCCCACCTCTCTGGAGTTTTCCACCACAAAATTTAACAAATAAGTTGTTAAGAATAAGAGAATGACTGTTGTTGCTTCATGCCCACCAACTCAACCCCAACCTCCAGTAAGTATGGTTTATATACACCAGATGCAGAGGTCAAGATGTTACAAGGTAAATGGGTTACAAGGTAATGAGGTAAAGAGTAATCAAGCAGAATAACAGATAAGCATGCATACCAATACAGCTTCCTACAGCTAGCAGTAATAAATGATCCATGGTTTGTTATTCAGATTAGTTTTAAATGTAAGAGTTTAAAGAAGTAAGAGGTTAAACTCATTAGCATATGCTCTGCTAGGCAACTTCACACTTTTAAGATTGAAAAGGGGACATTTAAAACTAATATGAAAGACTCAGTTCACCAGTCTGTGAGGAAAGTTGTCTGGGTATGATCCATTTTTTACATTGATCTCCCCTTCTACGATATATTGCAGTACAGTACTGTATATTTATATTTGTCATAATGTATTATGCATCCAAGATATGAAATCTTGTGTTTCTTAATAATCAATTTATTTTCACTTTCTTATATGATGAAGAACCTCTTTTTTCTTTATCCTGTCAGTCTACACTGGATTTAATGGATTCTTTTATATGCCCACACTTTGAAAGCATTTATTCCATTGAGCACCTCCTTCTTAGCAATCCAGATATCCCATCCTCTTTAGGGGGTTGACAATATGCACCACTTTAATATCCTCAATCTCAGTTCTTTGTTACACTGCATTTTCTTCAACTTTAGAGAAGTTATTCAAGCTATCACGTTTCTTTGCTCTCCTCCTAACCTAGCAGTTCGAAAGCAAGAAATTGCAAGTACAGTACAGTACGTAGATAAATAGGGACCACTTTGCTGGGGAAAAGATCTTGGGGACATGAAAGGAGCCTCATTTCGGTGTCCCCTGAGTGGAGTTCCTCCAGCAAAAATCCTTTCAACCCAGAAAACACCTTTATGTGCTTCTGACACGATAATTTTTCCTCTTTGCTTTGTTATTATATATATTGCAGTCTATTTGGTGTTAATGAAGCATCCTAGATACACATATTTGCCTACTTTGTACGGGTAAACACATTTTTTAATAAAAGGGACACAATTTCATTCCAGCATAAGAGAAAACAGAAACCATTACCAAGACTGTTGATGTGTTGATGCTTCAGCTGTAGAGGCAGTACAGATAAATATTTAATACCAGGAACTAAGAAAAAGTCAAGTCGGCTCAGTATCTATGGGGTATTCACTTCCTTTCGTATTGCTATGCCATATCTTCATTACATAAATATATACCTTTATGTTGTTGTTGTGAATGTTTGCTGCTTGATTATGAAGTGCTTGGAAATGTGGGTCATAAATACTACTCTCAAATTTGTTTGCTCTTTGTCTTTTTCATTTACACATTCAAGCCATGGTATAGATTCTAAACTAATGCAACAACTGGTTTGCCATTAAGTGAAATGAGATGATGACTGGTTACCTTCAGTCTATGATTGGGAAAGGATTTGCTTCGAGGTCTTTCTAGTCTACCTTTGACAGAAGTCTCCAGTGTTACTTTAACAACTTATTTCCAATGTAGCTTGCTATAGTTAGAACAAGCTTGATATTCAAAATTAAAACTCCATGCAAAATTCATGGACACTTTTTGAATAGTTCCCTTTGGATTTCAGGGCGAGCCAAATAGTTTTACAAACATCGATTGCCATTCAATTCATGTCAAGAGAACAACAATATTTAAACTTTCTGTAACCATTTATAATTCACTTCTTAATTATAATATCTAGTGTTTTCATCCCAAAGTACGCACATTAATTTCCCTAAAATTTCTCATAATCGCTTTTCAACATAGTTAATAGCATTTTCCTTGATAACCTTTACACATACATAACTTTTTTTTCTGACGTTCCAGAGCAAATCTGACTGCAGTTCTGTATTCAGCACATATGAATTACTATAAGAAACATATTTTCAACCCAGTAGCAGGGGAAATTTTTGTTGTTGCGTAGTGTTAGTTACCAAAAAATAAAAATAAAAAATGGTAATGGGAATGTATGGGATTTCTCCCCCCACTAGGCGCCCCATCACTTCCTGTCCACTGCCCTCCCAGGGTGCCTAGCGCACCCCTGATCACAAATAGAAAAATACTGTAAAGCTTTCTATTGGACTGTTTCAATTTCTAGTGCATCTTCTTTAACTTGATCTTTTGAGGCATCCCCAACCACAAATTCTCTTATCATTGACCATGTTGGTTGAGGCTGATAGGAACTGTAGTCCAAAATCTCCAGTTTGAGGAGGCTGTTCTAGGTTTTCTGATGCAGATCTGTGTGGTTCTTTAGGCTGATTCACATATGCACTTTCATAGTATGCTACAACATTAAGTGGTAGTGTATACATGTGAATGAGCAATCTGAGAGGCATTACTACAGATGAGTATTTATATTGCCTTGAACACAGGCTTTTTTAAAAAATGGAGCTTGTTCACACCTTTAGCTCTTGAGTCATGAGGTTTGAAGAAATCAAGGATTTTAGATTCTCATGTTAACCAACCATATTTTTGGGTGGGGGCAAATTATGGTGCATCTCTGCTGCTAAAAATACAAACCAGGAAAGACTGACTTTTTTGGAATAATAGCCATGTTAGTCTGTGGTTCAGGCATATCAGAAAACAAAACAAAACAAAACAAAATAAAAAACACTGTAGCACTTTAAAGACTAACTGCTATATTTTTATTGTTAGCATTCATGGATCAAGTCCACTTCTTCAAACAAGGAGTGAAACTTACAGGCATGGTTTTTATGCACCAAATTCAGGGGTCAAATGGAGCAGGGTGTGTTCAAGCAAAGTGACAGACAAGCAAGCACAACAATACAGCTTCCTACAGCCATCAGCAACAATAGATTATTCAGATTAGCTCTAAATGTCTCCCTTTCAATCTCAAAGGGTCTGAGAAAGCCCATTCTGGTCTCTGATCTACCTTTGACCTGCAAACAAAAACACTGTACCTGGTTGCTTCCTGTTTTGCTAAAGAGAATTGGCAGTAAGGTTGTAATATAATACAATATATAAAATATCTAGCAGCATATAGCAATGTGTGTATGGGCTTTCTCAGACACTTTGAGACTGAAAGGGAGACATTTGGAGCTAATCTAAATAATCTATTGTTGCTGGTGGCTGTGGGAAGCTGTATTGTTGTGCTTGCTTCTTGTTTGTCACTTTGCTTGAACACACCCTGCTCCCTTTAACCCTTGAATTTGGTGTATAAAAACCATGCCTGTAAGTTTCACTCCTTGTCTGAAGAAGAGGAAAGACTGCACATTGAAGGGATAATTTTTTAAAAATGTTTGTTTGCTTCTTTACTTCGTCATGTGCTTTTTCACTTTGAGAGTGAAAACTCATAGATCCAGAGCCACAGGTTTGCATTGCTGATTTTTAAAAAAGGCCATCTATTAAGGAGGTGGTTTCTCTCTCTCTCACTCACTTTCTCTCTCTCAGAGAGAGACAGACAGACAGACAGAGAGAGAACGCTTTAATCCACTCATAATACATATATGCAAACTAAACTCATCCTTCCATTTTTCCAACAGATCTCTTGCAGAAGGAGAAAATCGTGTCCACTGTATAGGTGGCTCAGACTCTCTGCACCTGTACAAGGATCATTGGATGATGACAAATCTGTGGAAAAACCCTCCATGCCAGGAAGTATGGGCTGGTGTGTATCTGTAACATGTGTAAAGGCCAAGACTGTGAACTCTTTGAGAAGGACACCAAAAGGAGGTGGTGTTTTGCTGCAGTTTTGGGGGGTGGAGTAGACGTTAGTATTTTAAAGTTTCCTTCTTATTAAGACCGGGGACTGAATAAGGACATTGTCATGAAAAAGTGACTGTAATTGATAGGATAGATCTACAGGGAAAGTCTGCATTGTAAAAAGGGGAAGAAATACAGCAGGAAGACGGGTTTCGCAGGTGGGAGCCAAGCGTTCAAAGAAAAGGTCTTTCAACACCTGTTTTTCTTATCTAACCTTTGCTAGTTGGCATTAACCAGTTCCTGTTTATCCTTCTGATGAAATCACATATCCTTGAAGAAGCCGATTGTGAGAGAGGTTTTATTTTAAAAATACACCGCTCCCTCAATAAATGGGCAACTGTCCTATAGATTTCATGCACTAATTCCCCTCTCCCCCCTAAGTGACAGATCCTCAGTCTGCCTGCCTGCCCCTCATTCTACCCTTGGTTGTTCTGGGGATACATTAGCACAGGGGTGATGATCAGTATAAGCAGATTGGACACTTTCTGTGGCCCACCATTTTGCAGGCTGAGCTCATACTCGAATCCCAAGAGGCCTGTGTTAGCTAAGGAGGCAAAGCCAGGCACAAACAAGAACTCAGGAGACTCGTTTCTTGTGCTGAGCAGCTTGCTTAGCAGTCTCCTAGGGTGACATTTTGCAAGGGGTCACAGCGGCTTGGAGAAGAGCCAGCCCTGGTGTTAGGAAGCATGCTTATTAATTACTCCCGCTGGCTTCCCCACCCGACACGGCCCGGCTCAGGCAGTGAAACCAACACGTTTCAACATGTTTCGGCACGTGAGTTCCGGCCGAGGCCTGTTTCCACAACCCAGCTGAAAAAGAGAGACAAAGACAGAGAGAGAGAGAGAGAGAAGCTGAACAATTAAAACAACAGCAGCAGCAAACCAAGAGCTCTGTTTGTGCCTTAGCACTGTTTGCAGGTGTGGAAAGAGTTGCGACAGCGTGGGTGTGTTGAGATAAGCAGCAACCATGGTGGTGGGTGTCTCCATGCTTCTTTTGCGTGGGGTGGTTACACACACTGAGGTATTCCCCCCCCTCCAAGCTGTACCTATTAAGCAATGACATCTGAAAGTCTGCGTCTTCGAATTTGTATACAGTAGTACCTCGGTACGAGTTACAAATTTTTCACAGTACAAATGAAAATAAATTGAAAATAATGGCTCGAGTTATGATTTTTTTCTGGAACATATTAATTGGTTTTTAATGCATTTCTATGGGAACCCATGTTTCAAGTTATGAATTTTGGTTTTCAATGCATTCCTATGGGAAATTCAAATTACACATTTTTCATACACACGAAAAATGCCTTGGAACGCATTAAATTTGTAACTCAAGGTACCACTGTACATATGAGAAAAAACAACAACTCTATTTTCTTGTTCCGGTGAGTTGACCAGAAGTTTTCTTGTTCTTGTTTTTCTAAAAAGGCAAGTGGCCATGGTAATGCTGTCTCCTCCCTCCCATGCAGGTGCAATAGGGATGGGTCAGGATAGGCAGAAGAGGAAACTCCTTGTTGACACAGGTGATCCGTGCTCGGGGGCCAAAACTGATAGACTGTTTTTGGCATGAGAAGGTGATGTGGCAGCCTCTTTTACATTGAGAGAAATGTGTGGCAAATGGCCTTGATGTATTTCTTTGCAAACCTAGCAGTTCGAAAGCAAGAAATTGCAAGTAGATAATAGGTACCATTTCGGTGGGAAAGGTAACAGTGTTCCGTGTGCATCTAGTCATGCCTGCAACATGGCCATAGAAATGTCTGCAGATGCAGGCAACACTGGCTCTTTGGGCTGTAAATGGAGATGAGCAACGCCCCCTAGAGTTGAACATGACTGGCTTTCAAGCAAGGGAGACCTTTACCTATTTATTTGCAACTCTCTGAATGCAAAGTGTTGGATACTCCTGGAATGAGAGAGATTTTCAGATCCACAGAGCGGAGCTTGGGAAGGTGGCCACAGCTTCTAGAATCCCACCATGGCACAGCTTTAGCTTTTTTGATTCAATTGTGTCGCATCTTCATGTAGCACACAAGTGACACATCTCGCTAGGAAAAAGCTACTGCTTGCATTTTACATAATCACTGTCTACAGCAGGAATTCTCAACATGCGGCCTGTGGGCTGGATGCAGCCCATGGCACCATTTTATGTGACGCCCACTACCTCTACCACACCTGGAAGTCCCATGTGGTGAAGGAAGGGAAAAATGGCCATCCAGCCCCCAAAGCTATCTGAGGAAGCGTGATCTGGCCCCTGGCTTTAAAAGGTTGAGAACTCCTGGTTTATATCAGTGGAGAGTCTTAAACTTTCCAGAAACTGTGTAGGAACAACCACTCATCTGTTTATTCATGAATAAGGCATGGGAGGTGCTACATCTGGGGTGACCTTAGCCTCTCCAATACAATAGGATTGGCACTTAGCAGGGGTGATCCGACAGCATGAAGCAGCAGCATCAAGAGGAGGCATCCTGTCCTGTCCTTGAAGAGATGGGATCTTGATGCCAACAGCTGGTAGCATCCAAACAATATGACAGGATGAGGTGTGCACTTGCAGCCCAAGCCATGATAAGGAGAATTATGAGGCAGAAGGGGGCCATGGATCCGGGTTCCCAGGGAGGATCAAGTAAAGAGGTGGAGCAAAAGCAATGTGCATACCACAGGGAAGGAGTTCATTAAGGAAGAGACAAAGGAGAGGTCATGCCCAGAATCTGGGAAAGAATGGGAAGAGTGGGTCAGTGCCAAGGAGTGGCTCAGCTCCTACTCTAGCCCCAGCAGAGTAACCCTATGCATGCGAGTGGACTTCTCTCAGTACATCCAGGTCAAGGAGCCAATCTTGACAAGACCTGGAGTGGACATGTGTTATGGGAGCCTGATAGAGCTGGCCAGAGAGACTACAACCAATGTGGGGTGTGCTCAGTTAATGCCAATACAGCAGTAATGTTGGCATTGGAGACTGCCAACTGTAGAGACTGTGTCAGCTAGACCAGGTGCTTCTGGCTCAGAAGGTAGAAGGTGACCAGGTGAACAAAGAGGTGATATCCTCAGGCAACTCTGTTTGGTGTAAAATTGATGGAATTAGTCTTCCTTGGTGGGATATGAAGTAAACTACCCTTGGTGTTAAAATGGAGAGAATGGAGATGACAGTCATTAGATTTCCCTGAAAGGTGACGACTCCTTTTGGTACTTGCTGTGGGGGACTGGGGACAGCAGGGTCCTGGAGAGTTCGGACAAATCCAGTGGAGAAGAAGCTGGTTTCTATCTCCAGCCCCATGCAATAAACATGCTGAGACTCAAGAGTCCTAGGTCTTGAGTCTCTTTGTCCATGCTGACCAGCCCTTTTCATACTTCTCTGCCTAAGGCATATCCTGAGGCACACTATTAATCAAAAGTGCTTTCATTTCACCTTTCTATTAAAATAATGCTCACAGAATTGTATAGTCCAATCAATGTGCTAAAACAAAAATAAAAAGAACTCTCCCCAATAAGAATAAAAAGCAGAAATGGCAGATAAAACTCCCAATCTAATCTACTAGTATCCTGTTGTCTAAATGTGGAGTTTCAGGAAAATTGCTTAAGTGTCTTCACTACTCCCATCAGGTTTCCTGTTGGACATTCATTTTGCCAGATTGCAAGGACAGTCATGTGATAAGGAATGGGCGTTGGGGAAATTACTGTAATTTCTCATCCACTCTATGTTTAGGCCAAAGGATACTAGCCAATTTATTAGGGGAAATGACAACAACTCAGGAGTTCTCAACCTTTTAAAGCCAGGTGTCAGGCCACGCTCCCTCAGACAGCTTCGGGGGCCGGATGGCCATTTTGCTCTTCGTCCACCACATGACACTTCCTGGTGTGGTGGAGGCGGTTGGAGGGGCAACATGAAATGGTGTTGTGGGCCACATCTAGCCCCCAGGCCACAGGTTGAGAATCTCTACTATAACTGCTAAATAAGTCATATACACATTGGAAAATAAAGGTGTCTCCCCACCACCACTTTGGCTGGAGGTAATTAAAGATGTGGTTCAAAAATACTACAATCTTTGAGGAGCCTCTTTCTGTGTACCCCTACACACCAGGCGATGAAACTTAGAGTAAAGGATCTAATATTAGACACTCTTAATTTATTCTTTTTTAAAATACTCTTCAACTTCCACAAGAATAACTAGGCAAAAACAAACCAACTGCAGTAGAGGGCCAGAAGGCAAAATGGAACTGGCTGAGGCCTAATGATTTGTAGAGTGATCATATCTTTGAATTATTGCTCCCTTGGGAAAAATCCTTTGAAGAAGCCTAGATCCCTGGCAGTTACTTTTTCTTGTATTCTCAGGTTCTCCTTCCCTTTCTCCTTCTCTCTCTCTCTTTCCTCATAACATTAAGAAACAAGTGTGTGGAGACACAACAAGGCCCTCTCCAAAATGTTCGATAGAAGTGCATCTGTTTGGTGGCAGAGACCATGCTTTTCACACAGGCAGGTCCAACATTCATCTGGGACTGGGAAGGACCCCAGTTTAGACATCTTGCAGAGCTGCTTCTTCCATGTCTAGGACAGATATGAGACTTTTGGTGACTTCATTCTCTAGTTCCTTCCACCCGACCCAGTGTGAGAAAGATTAGCTGGCAACACAAGGTGCCTGGCACCAGGGCATTCCTGACTGTGGTCTAAAAACACCATAATCTTTGAGGAGGCTCTTTTTGTGTTCCCCACCGTGCCAAGCTTACTCTAATGCATCAGAGTAGGTAAGGTGCTGAAACCTCCAGGCTAAAGAGTAGATATATACCATCCATGTGGCTTGCATGCTCTGTAGCTGCCATTTATAATTGTTCCTAGAAGACAAGAGGGCATTTAAAGGTATTAACTCTGAGCAGTAATGGGATGGCCCTGGTTCCATCCCGTTCCCCGGAACTGGTAGGAACAATCTCAGAGGGTTCTCCAAGAGGGTAGCCCATTTTTAAGGCGTCCGGTTCTGAACACCTCACCGAAAGAAAAAATAAAATAAAATTGGAGCCAGATTGAGTTTCTTTGCATGCACACTAAACTGGAGCCATTTTCCCTCCAATTTTATTTTTTCTTTTGGAGCCGGAGCCACACCTTTTCAGAGCGGCGGCGGCAGCAGCACCAGCCCTCAGAGGAGGGCACCTCCCCCGGGGCACGTTGAGGCCAGGTATTATCAGGGTGTTTTTAGGTTTGTAATGTTGCTTAAGTTAGGAACAGGGTTGCGGTGGGAATTGGCCGTCTGCTCATCTGTGCACCAGCAAAGGCACTTAAAGCCAGTGGCGTCGCGCAGTCTTCAGCCGCCTGGGGCGAAGAACAAACTCGCCGCCCCCCCCAGCTCGCCGCTGCCGCCGCCCCCTCCCCCCGACCCAGGTAGAAGCCGGCCCCCTGTTCACTAGCGGCGCGCGCCACACACCTCCGTCCGCTCACACGTCCGGTCGCCCGCCCGGCTGGACGTCGGGGGCTCTCCGCCGCCTGTTGCCCCTGGCAGCGGCTTTCAGGGGGCGGCAAAATGTCCCCTCCCCACCCTTTTGCTGGCGAGGAGGAGAAAAAGTTTTTTTTTTTTTAGGCGGACAATTCAAGGAGGGGCCCGTCCGCCGGGCTGGCTGTCGGTCGGGGCTCTCCTGGCGGGTGGCCCGCGTGCGCGCGCACGCTGCCCACCTCCTCCTGCCCAGCCAGCCCCCAGGGGCTCCCCGCCACGGCGCCACCCACCCCCGACGAGCGCCCTGTCTCACGGCAAGTTGGGTGGGTGGCTGGGCGGGCGGAGGTGAGCAGCGTCCGCGCGCACGCGGGCCGCCCGCCAGGAGAGCCCCAGACGGCCAGCTGGGCGGGCGACCGGGCGTGCCCCTCCTTCCCTCCCCACCCTTTTGCTGGCGAGGAGGAGAAAAAGGGGTTTTTTTTAGGCGGACAATTCAAGGAGCCTCCTTGAATTGTCCGCCTAAAAAAAAACCCTTTTTCTCCTCCTCGCCAGCAAAAGGGTGGGGGGGAGGGGACATTTTGCCTCCCCCTGAAAGCCGCTGCCAGGGGCAACAGGCGGCGGAGAGCCCCCCGACGGCCAGCCGGGCGGGCGAGCGGACGGAGGTGGAGCGGACGGAGGTGTGTGGCAAGCGGCGAAGCGCACGTGGGGCGCTCGCCAGCAAAAGGGTGGGGAGGGGACATTTTGCCGCCCCCTGAAAGGCGCTGCCCGGGGCATCCGCCCCCCCCGCCCCCCCCACGCTACGCCACTGCTTAAAGCACATTTATGTTGCACTTATTAATATGGATGTTGATGAGGGATGTCATGTGTTGGGATGAGGGATGTCATGTTCATGCCCTTTTTCTCCCTACTACGGAATGAATGGTGCAACTTGCACCATTCATTCCGTAGTAGGGAGCAAAAGGGCGTGAACATAAATATGCTGCAATAAATGCCAAAGTCCATGCAGGCAGGATGGAGAAAAGGTGTAACTAGCAGGCTAGCTTGAAGCTGCCTTAATTCAAAATGTCAAAGGTAGATTTTGTTCTCACTTACTGGTCTACACTCTCCCCCCCCCCAAAAAAAAAAAGAAAGAAAAGAAAAGATATCATTATTGCTGGACAAACCAAACCACATTACTAGTAGGACTTATCAGACAGACTCATAGTTCTGTCCTCTTTGGGAAATATGGTTATCTAGGATTTGCCTTCTTCCTCCCCATATGCTCAATTCTCTTGAGCTTTGTATCACCAGTTCTCTTTTATGGCTGATATAAACATTGCCTGGGGGCAGTCTTGTTTTCATGGGAATTTTTCATGATAAGTATCATTAAGGAACTTCTGAGCAGCAAGGCTGTTTCAACGGAACAGTTCAAGCACCAATATTGTTTCTTGGAGACTGGCTTTTCTTGGACCATGCTGGGATATATATCAGTCCATAAACAGAGAAACTAAATGCCCAAATCTAATCTAGAAAGGGGGGGGGAGCATGTGGTGGTCCAGCCCTTGTTGGACTGCATCTCTCATCAATCTCAACCAGCATACCTGACTGTGTGGTGTTGCTACATGGCAACATCATCTAGAGAACGATTAAACAGCTACTAGCCTATGACAGAATCTACTTATTTGCCAGGACTTTTCTGTTATTCCCCCCCCCTCCCAGTTGATGTTAATAGCTAGTGTTACTGACACAGTTGTCATTGCCAATACGTTCTGTATCTAGTTTTAGCTTGATCTTGTTGTCTACAACCCACCTGCCAACTGTGTGCAGTGTATATGTGTGTGTAGACACACATCTTTATAGATTTGAGCCTTTAAATTTATGCACCATGCATCCAAGGAGGCCGATTACCATCTGCAAAAGCTCATGCTAAAATACATGTGTTAATGCTACATGACTCCTTGCAAACTGTTTCCCTCTCCTGTTTCCACTAGTCTCTGTAAACATCAGTGAAGTCTTCTTGGTGAATTATGTTTTCTTTTTAACACTACATGCAACCACAACTCCTCCTTCAGCGAGGGAGGTCCATACATGAAAGTTGGCTTCCAGATGTGCAGCTGGAGAAAACATGTATCACCATTGATACTGTGATGCCCAACCTGCCTGTGGATGTTCATCTCCTTTCACAGCCAGCTGATCTTTGAACTGCACATTGCTAGGAATGGAATGGATGATAGTGTCTACATTCTGTAAAAGCCATCCCTTTAAAAAAAATAATGTTCTAGGCAGAGTTAGTAAAAAGAGAAGACCATATTGCCTTTTGATAGTCACTGATGTTAAATCTAATCAAAGCCACTGTTCTGCAATGGTGTTTAGTTGGTGGCATTTTGCTGTGGATTAACTACTACCAGGGTCATACCCAGGATTCTAGATTGAGGTGTGGATTTTTCAGGGGGGGTGTTGTGTTTCCAGGAGGGCAACAATGTCACACTCAGATATATAACATTGCCACCATTCGGGTGGGTGGTGGGTGGGTGGTGGCTTTCAGCTCAGGAGGGTTTTTGCCTCCCCTGGCTATAGCCCTGACTACTACTTGGCATGTTCAGACACTTATTTCATTGAAAATACAGCAGAACACCGTATAATGAATGCCTCTTACAGCGAAAAAAATAATCATACAACAAAGAGGATTTGAATAAAACCATTTTGCCCCATGTAACAATTTTTTTTGTTATTACGATGCAATGCATCTTTTTGGGGAAAATATTTTCCCATAGAAAATACTGAAAATTTCTATGGGAAAAATCGTACAACAATTTTTTTTTCATTGTATGATTTTTTTCCCCATAGAGATTTTTGTTGTATGGTTTTCCCCATAGGGATTTTTGTTGTACGATGCATGCATCGTATAATGAAAAAAAAAATTGTATAACGAAGTGCCTCGTTGAATGAATTATTTTCGTTATACGGGGTTCTACTGTAATTGAAAGAGGATTTTAAAAATATATATCTTGGAATACATCTGTATGAGAACCATCCTACATTTCTCTGTGTGAAGTTAGAAATATGGATTATAATCACAGTTATAAAACTGTTTTGGGCATGGGCGGATGCATATGCCTCCCTTTGGCTTTAACTGTGTGAACCAAGGGAGAGAGTAGGTGACCTTGTCTAAACTTCAACAGTCCACTTTATGCAGTCTTGAAAACAAAGCATTCCTCTCCTTTTCTCAGTTTTAATTCGTGGCTTCTACCATGCCAGCCTCAAGCTTACTGTCCTCCAGTCCAGCCTCTTGAGCAGATTTTGAGCATCATTGGACCCAAAACACCAGAAGCAGATAGTAATGTAAACATCCTCCTCCTGTCATAGATCCTACTTAGCTTTCTATCAATTTGCTCTATTACCTGACTTTTTTAAATAATAAAAATGTACACCATCAAGCGAATTATTTGATTTATGGCAACCTTTCCCACAATTTTCTAGATAGAGAATACACTGTCCCCTTTTCCCAGGGTGCTCTGGGGCTATGCAGTAATGCAGCTTGCCCATGGCCACACCCGGCCAGAGGAAGGAGGAACATCTGGGGAGGGGCAGTGTCTGTTTAAAAACTGCTGGATGCTGGCCCCTTATCCACCTGGCCTGAGGAAAGAGGAACAGCTGGAGAGGGCTGGTTGCTGATTCAGGAGATGATAGTCCCTTTGCCACAGTTGTCAAATGTATGTGTTGGTCTTTTACATTTTATTTCCCTGTTACCTTTTATTGTATTGTTATATTTTATTGCATTGTTATTTTTATTGCATTGTTGCATTTTATTGTATTGTTATATTTTCTACTGTAATGTTTGATATGTTGTGATTTTTGTGAGCCGCCATGAGTCGGCATATGCTGAGTGAGCGGCATACAAATCGATCAATCAATCAATCACACAGACTGGATATTTTCCGAGGAGGCACAGTGGGAAATCAAACTCCCAGCTAGGGGCATGCTGGCTATGCTAAAATGGCGGTGGATGGGAGGGATGGGGCAGAGCCTATGGAGTTGGATGTGGATTGAACTAGGTCATGGGGAGAGGGGCTGGTGCATCACCGTGCACCAAGTAGTCATGGCGGGGTTCGGGCTGGTTGGTGCGTGGCAATATCCACTCCACGGAAACAGCGCCCTGCTGCCTCAAAGGTTCCAGCTTGGGCGGAAATCAATAAGGACCATTGTGTAGCCACCTGGTGTCATACTTCTATCCACCTCTGGGGGTTACCTGACATTATGGCACACTGGGACTTGTCCCTGTGTCCAAAACAACAACCGCGGGCCCTGCTCCCAGCCTTTGGCTCCACAACCAGATACCTGAACCACTGAGCTATCCAGCCAGTTTAATAGCTATGTGGCATCAAGTCGGTTCTGACTTATGGTGATCCTCTCTTACAGTGGGTAAATTCCATGTAACGTGCACTTAGTCGCCATCCTGTTACAATTTAAACTTGTAACTTTCGCTCATCACACTCCCCTTCATCCTTCCTGTAGCAGCAACAACACCAAGATTATATTGATGGGTTATAATTTACTGACAATCAGCTGCAATAGCCTGAAATTATTTTCAGGAATATCTCTTCTGAACTGAATTAATAGAATTGTATTTCACACTGTACTCCCTCTCCTCCCTTTCCTCCCTCTCCTGTTCTCAGTTTTAATACTCTTTGGCATGCTGAAGCATAAGGTGCAATTAGGACCTTGTTCCCCTATATGTTCAGTCACCTTGGATCAGAAGATGCTTGTTGATTTTACAACATTCAGACTGGTTATCTAGTGTTTTTAAATAATACAGAAGTTTAACTTAACTAAAATGTTTGCTCTTCTGTACATGTTTGCATAGTCTAGGAATACTGTATGTGTCATGTGCCATCACCTTGCAGAGCGTCAGTTGACACTCCAATCCAGTCTAATTATCACTCTTTTGAGTATTGTTTGTCCACTGGTTCACTGTCCACATCTTAGTTTGCATGTTGGGAAAATGATACAAAATGGCATGCCAGTGAGGGTGGAGAAAAGATATGTTTGGGCTTTTATAATTCTTCCCATTAGTTAGTTGCCCATAGTTGATAATTCTTAGGATAATGTACAATAGATAATGTGCTTTGCAACTAAAGTAACAGATGTGCTTCTCTGGTGGCCGCATCAAACCACTATGGCAGGGGTTTGCAACCTTTGGCCCATGGCACCAAATAATCCAGCCCCTGACCTCACTCCAGCTGCCCCTGCCCCTGGAATCGGCCGTGGACTCATTTCTGGCTGTGTAAATACAAAAGCCGTGGATGCATTTTATGGCACCAGTCCAGCTCGCTCAGCTGTCTGAGGGGGCATGGCCCAAGGCTGGAAAATGTTGTGAAACCCGGAACTAAGAGTTTGTCTTCATGAACTCAGTTGGAGCAAAATAAATAGGGTTACTTAAACCTGGCTAGAGGTATGGTATGTCATTTGGTGTGATTCTTACATCCCAATGGTATATGTACCCTAAGTGACCCTTTTTGGGACATCTTTCTTATGAAAACAATAAAACAATGAAAACAAAGAAGCAAAAAGACCTCTCTCTTTGCCATGTCCTCTTCTCCTCCTACTTCAGAAAGGAGGTTTTCAGTTTTAAAAAATCATAGGCAGTAAAGTGCACCAGTGTAGTCATAATAGACTCTTTAAAAATTGCTTCCTTTCTCTGCCCCTCCAGGATGGAGCAGAGGAAATTCAAATTTCCCAGTGTTGTGAAGAACTGTGTTCTTAAGCAACTTAACAATATTTTAAAATTGGAAGTGGAAAGAAAATTCAAAGCTGCAAGCTTTGTTTTGGTTCATTTCCAGTGATAGCACATGCTGGAAACAAACCAAAATGAAGCCATCCTACTCACCCATGCTCATACACATGCACACAAACAGCAGCCCTTGAAAGAAAGTTGTGGGCAGGAATGCCCTGGGGATGGGCTGGTTCACTCTAGCAATAACTTTGTTTGGTTGTCAGCTAAGGGAAAAGACCACCCTGTTTCTACAGCAGACCGAACAAGAGGGCAAATGCTCTTCTGATTGCACCATCAGTCCAAAGTCTGATGTTATCCACCCCAAAACTAACTGACTTCTAAGCATGCCAAGACAGAAATAAGCCCCACTGAATTCAGCAGGATTGGGCTCAAAATTTCAGCCTAAGCACATAATAATTGATATACGTCATAATTCCTGCCAATAGCCGTTTGCCAGGCCATCAAAACAGAATGAGAATTGCATGCCAAGATTCACAACTCTTTTTAAGATCCAGGTTACCCCGGGGTGGGTGTGGGTGGGTTCTCCTTCATCTCCTGTGGTTTTGCTTTCAGGTAAAGGTAAAGGTCGCCTTTGCTCGAAAGCCAGTTGTATCTGACTCTAGGGTCCAGTGCTGTTTAAAGCCAAAGAACCAGCGCTGTCTGCACTTGCAGACATTTCTATGGACATGTGGTAGGCATGCCTAGACACTGAAGAGCACAGAACGTTGTTTACCTTCCCACTGAAGTGGTACCTATTTATCTACTTGCAATTTCTTGCTTTTGAACTGCTAGGTTGCCAGGAGCTGGGACAGAGACAGGTGCTCATTCTGTCATGCAGTACTCGGGTTTTGAACTGCTGATCTTCCACCTCCCAGTCAGCGCCTTAACCACTTGAACCGCTGCAGTCCCTTTTAATTTACAAAATTTTGCTTTTAAATTACAAAGTAGGAAGTGCAGGCTAAAACCAACATGTAGCTTGGGGAACCACTGAAGTTAAAATACAATTTTTCCTGGCCCTGATTATCAAACTCAAACTAAGCATTAAATCTTGTAAACAATGATAAGACAAAGACATCCTTCCCTCTTGCTGTTTTTATAGCTGTGTTGTCAGGCTACAATTTACTGTCTGCAATTGTTAAGGCAAAATAAGTGTTGCAACAGTTTAACAGCAGGAATTAATTTAGACCCGACCCCTGCCACCACCACCACCAGCAGCAGCATTGAGGCAACTTTCAGGATTATTTGCCACCCCCCCTTTCTATTTTATTTTGGCCCGAAATAAATTGCTGCATTGTTCCTGACGTTTGTTCATTAGTTGCTTAATTTTTAGTTCTTTGTTGGGAGTATTCAAACCACTCCAACAGAAGTGAGTACAATTAGGGTTGATGCATTTGTTGCTTGGAGAACTGTAGTCCTGTTATTTATGCATGAGGCAGATGAGAGACCTCACAAAATCAGAACATCTCAAGTCACAACAACCTGTTACAGCAATTCAACATTCAGTTAATTGCCTCTGAAGGAAAAAAAATATTAAAACTCAAAATACATAGTGACCTTTGAGATGTCTTCCCTCCGGTTGTCCCAGAGATGAATGGAGAACATGAGTAATAGAATGCTAGACCATTACTGTCAATTAATCATCAAATTGTGTATATAGGGAAACTGGGCTATAAAAATATAGGAACAGAGAAATCTACCTTCAATCGAGTCAGTCTCCCCAGAATTTCACTGGGATGCTTGCAAGTTCTACATGGAATTTCAAGGACTTTTCACATGCATTATATGAACTCTTACCTGAAGTGAACATCCATGCCTTAGAAGAATCAATATGTGACTGGGATCCTGCCAAACACAATCCTATCACAAGGTCATACTGATAGATTGTGGCTTTTTCGCAGGTTGACCTATCTGTCAGTGTATCTGGAATGTGTTTCTTTTAAAGATAGCATATTAACTTATTTTATAGAAGAAGTTTCTGATGTTTGTAAAGTAATCACTGTATTACCTATTTGTCATGGGCTACTTATACAGTAATTCTTTAAAAAAAATGTATCACTGGCAATGTTATATTATATGCTGTCAAAACCAACTTACAGCGACCTAATAGGGCTTTCAAAGTAGTGTAAGTGAAATATTTAAGGACTTGGATTTATGAATTCTACCTCCCCAGTGAGTTTTCATGGTTCAGTGGGTATATGAACCCAGGCATCACGAGTCCTAGTATTGCTCTATCCACAATATCACACTGGATAACCTTATAACTGACAAACCTATAACTGCTTAGAGTGGGAAGACATCCAAGATGGGTGGTATATAAATTCAATAAATAATAATAATAGAGGTGTGTAGGTTAATGGTTTTGTTCTCTGGCTCCGAGAATTATCCAGGCATGAGTGGCTCAAGTGGCTAAGATACTGACTGGGAGGCGGAAGGTCAGCAGTTCGATTCCCGAGTACTGCAGGACGGAATGAGCTCCCGTCTTTGTCCCAGCTCCTGCCAGCCTAGCAGTTCAAAAGCAAGAAATTGCAAGTAGATAAAAAGGTGCCACTTTGGTGGGAAGGTAACAGCTTTCCGTGTGCTCCGGTGTCTAGTCATGCCTGCCACATGACCACGGAAACATTTGCAGAAGCAGACAGCACTGGCTCTTCGGCTTTGAAACAGAAATGAGCACTGAACCCTAGAGTCAGATATGACTGGCTTTCGAGCAAGGAAAACCTTTACCTTTAGCTTTACTAAATCTGCAAACCTCTAATTTAAACAAAAAACAAAAATACAAAGTCTGATAATATGTGAAACTAGCCAGTAAGATTACCTAAAGGTAGCAAAATTGGTTTCCCTTCCAACTTCATGCATGGTAACAGCTTTTTAAATGAATTATTTCCAAACACTGATTATCCCATACTAAATGCCAATTTCTCCACTCCTGTCAGTGGAGCCTTGCCATGCTATACTGCTATGTTTTTTAAAATTTGCCTTGCATCCAAAATAATAGTTTACAAGCAAATTTGCAATTTAAAGAAATAGAATAAACAGTTTTTTCCAGGTAGAATTTTCCAATAAGCTGCTGGTGCAAAGCTTGAAACTACTGGACATGGTTAGAGTTGGAAGATTTGGAATGGGTTACCCAATAAATGAGTGCATTCATTTACACTGGCAGAATTTTCTACTGTAGAAAACTCTGTTCCAAAAGGTGTTAGTCTGGGCATGGGTGAGACTGGCATAGAGTTTTACATAAAATGAAGGTCCGGGAGATTACTGGGCACAAGAGCAGGCCAGGCTTTAAGAACATTATAAATGCTAAAGCACTTAAGAATGTTAATCCGGCAGGACTTGTTGTTTGCTCTAAGCAGTCTAAACACCTCTTCTGAAAAGTGAGCCTGGGGTGTACGGCTGGAATGGCCCAAACAGTGCTTCATTGTCCCCAGGGACTAGGCTGCGAGATGGCAAACAGCTGCTGGTGATATGTTTGGCAAAACTTCCTCTAAGAAGCACAGGCCTGACAGTGTCGCTATTGAAACTAAAGCACACGTGGACAAAAGTGCCACATGAGAACCTGAGAACTTATTCTTTGCGCCAAGGCTGAACTGTTCTGTGTTTTTGAAGACTGTGTGTGACACCAATAAAAACCAGTTATTCAGAGATGCAGTTTTGTTACCTCTCTGCTGACAGATGATAATCCATTAACCTGCAAGAATGCCTAAAACAACAAAGCAAAGAGTTCATGTTTGGTTTTCTGTTATATCCCTCCTTTCCTCCTCAGAACTCAAGGTGATATATATGGGCTTCACTGTATGACTTTATCTTCTGGAACAACCCTGCCAAGTAGGCGAGTTTGAGGGGAAGTGACTGGCCCTGCATCACCCAGGGTGTTTCATTGCTCCATAGGTTTTGAATCTAGATATCTCAAGTTGTGTTGATTTTTTTTAAGTAATCATAATAATTCTTAATTCCTTAGCAGTTAATTAATAAACATAGCTGGGGCTAAGCCTATTATTAAGTTAGGATTCAAATGCTGAGCATCTTAGTGAAAGAGATTCTAGACTAGAGTTTTGAGTTTAGAAAACAGGTGTCTAAGATCTCAATTCTAAGTGGCAATAATGAACAAGCACCAGCTGAACTTATTTATTTATTTAGTCACATTTATACCCCACCCTTTTGATGTAAGCATCATTCAGGGTCGCTTACTATATACCTCTCTTCATCTTATATAACTGAGAAAGTGGGGTTACCTGTGTGAACGCGGAGAAGAACAAACTATCACCCATATGATACAATGCACACAATGCCCTTCTATGTGCACTGAGGAGGACCTTATGTTGGCACTGTTGTTGATGTGGCCTGATATTTAGGCAGATGTCATCTAGCCCTTTTAATTCCTTTTTGTTTTAGATATGTTAATTTTAGCTTTGTATGCTATTATATGTTGGTGGTGACTCTGACATGAAATATATATATTTCCTTCCACAAAATTAGAGGGTCTTTTCCCTGCAGTAAAGCATGCAAAGAACAGCTTTGGCTAGAGAAGCTGCTCAAAAACTTTGCATTAGATGAAGAGATGCCAGAGATGGAAGACAACCAGTATTGCATCAATAAGAGTAAGAGAAGATGAATGCATGCACCAAACGTATTCACATGAGGTATCACCTGATATGTGATCTGACAAAAAAAAAAAAAAAGGGGGGGGGAACATTCAGAAGAGCTGTTGTTCTTCTGCAGAGATGATCGTTGATATTCTGACATAACCTCTACCAAGAGATTATTTTGAGAACCCACAAAACAAGATGGGACTTGAAGGTTTTTCTATGCAAGCTTGAGGAGGGGTGTTGTGATAATAGCAATCTTGCATACACTAACACTAGGTGTCAGTGGGAGGTTTTTTAAATAGCCTAATATGATTGTCCTTTGGCATTAACGTGATTGGAAAATTAGTCTCCCCCAGCATTTGAACCCTGCCCCTTCTTCCTATTTATTTCTTCCATAGTTTTGTTGATAGTCTTTCTTTTCTGTCCTCCGACCAAGCCTTAAGCATGGAGGTTTTCTATGCTGGAGACTCCATTTTCCTTATTTTTTCCTTCTGATGATAACTATAAGATACCTGTTTCTATTTTATCATACATAGTGATATTTTGTGTGGAAGAAGAAACCATAGGGATGGGCAGTCTGATTGCTCCACATTTCCTCTGCGTAGCTATTGGTTTTTTTCCTCTGCTAATTTAGGAAAGCAAAATTTTCCCAATATTTATGAGCTGCCAGTTGTGTCCCTAAGTATATGACCTATCAGGTAACTGGAAAATGCCCAAGAATGCAACCAGCACCTCATTAATGAGCAGCAATTGGCTGCCAGATTTTATGTGATTTTTGTCTTTTATTAGTACAAATTGGCAAGAGAACTCTGGACACAATCTGTTTAATTTCTGTATTGGCCATCTGGTGATGTCCACGTTGTCTAGTTGCTTGAAGAGTATATTTGTAATAAGCAGATTGCTAGCTTCACAGAAATCTTTACATTATTCTGCATTTCCAGTGCCTAGGCCAATTCTTTGATGATGCTTGGCTCTGCTGTATCCTCTTCTTTTCCATACTGGTTACCTAATAATTATCAGAGCATCCTGCTCTGGTGTATGATTAGTTTAATCCTGGACACACTTCCATAAAGTTTTTCTACTTCTTTATTCAGGGTAGTTAGACCATGAACTTTAATAATGTTTATGTTGAGGGATTCTGAGCTCAATGATGAGTGGTGATTAATATTAATCAATCATATTTCACATTGTAGACTGTAACTACTTGTGCTACATCATGCCTCAGTATTAGACCTACCCCATTTCTTTTGAGTTGGTTATTTCCAGATTAAAACCAGGGATCAGAACCCTGTTGGCCAACATTCTTGTGTTGTTATGTTTGTGGAAGGTGAACAGCCTAACGTTCAGCAGTTTCGCACTTACAGTTAACAAAGCCCTGCTGGGATTGTTGTGTTTATGTGTGTGCCACCACAAACTCTCAGAAATACACATAAACATTCCAGTGGGCACTCGTTCATTGCCATGAAGGAGACATCACAGGTTATGTCAACTGCCTTCCATAAGTGTAAGTCTTTCTCCATGTTGCTTTAAAAAAAATTAACCTGGTTGCTTAATTAGTGACCACATTACTTAAACTTATATTTAGCTCTTCCCCAATAACTGATTGAATGTCCACCTTGCTCCTATAAAGAACCCAAGGCAGTTTAGATTAAAAAAAGAAAACATGAAGCTAAAAAAATTTCTTACAATAGTAAAAGAGAATTAAACAAATATGACATTAAAACAGTGCATATCAACAATATTGAAAACCACATTTTAATTTAAAGCAACAAGGAACAAGCAACCCCATTTTAAGAACCCCCTCTTAGATAGTCAGTCATTGAGGGAAACCCTGCCTGAAGAGAAAGGTTTTTGCCTGCTTGCAGAAGGACAGCAAAGACGGAGGTCAGTCTGGCTTATTGCGGGAGGGAGCTCCACAGGCTGGAAGTAGCATCAGAGAAGGCCCTCTGTTTCGAGGTGGAGTGTAACCCCTTCCATTATAGACTGATTTCATGTTCCCACATCTGTCTTTTGGTTGACCAGTAGCCCTTCTATCTTGTCTAGCTCAGGGATTCTCAATCTGCGGCCCATGGGCTGGATGTGGCCCATGACACCATTTCACATGCCCCCCCCACTGCCTCCACCACACCAGGAAGTGCCATGTGGTGGAGGAAGGACAAAATGGCCATCCATTGTTACATTAGGATGACTGTAATACAATGAGACCACCCTGGGTTGCCCTGGCGAGGAGGGCGGTATAGAATTATAAATAAATAAATAAATAAATAAATAAATAAATAATTCCAGCCCCTGAAGCTGTCTGAAGGAGCTTGACCCAGCCCTCAGCTTAAAAGGGTTGAGAACTCCTGGTCTACCTTAAACTTCTGTTTATCTACCCTTAGCCAATCTTCCTCTATCTTGTCAGTTTAGTATGGAAACAGTTTTCTTGAATTTAGATTGCAGGGGAAGTATACCTGGCTAAGATTTGATGCCCTAATTAGCAAAAACATAATATTTTTCCAGGCAAGAGATTAATGTGTAGGATGGAGGGAATACCTAACTGATAGGATCTGCTCATACTATAGGCTGGGCATATGTATTTGAGCCTCTTGTCTGTTATAGTCATCCAACAAAGGACCCCATCACCTTGACCTACCATACATTCATTTTGAATTGATTTCAGATTTCTCTGCTATCTGGTCAAATTCTCTGCCTATCCGTCATGATCTAGTAACCTCTCTTGCTGTGGCTATTATCCCTTTTTTCCATTTATCTAGGGAAACTCAGCCTGGACTTCACTACTCTCCCTGCCTCACCTCAACTGTTGTTTCCTTCCATTTGTTTTTGCCTGGCAGCAATAATGCTGTTGTGATGTAGTGGGTAGCAGAAAAAACTTGATTTCACAAACACCATGTCTCCTTCATTGTTTTACAGTCATCCTACTGTAACAAATGTATAGGGCAGTGCTGACTTGGGCTTTTGGTAATTGAAGTCCAAGAACACCTGGAGTGCCAAGGTTCACCATCACTGGTACAGGGCAAGTATAAATTGTTACAGTAACAAGAAAATGTTGGGAGGCCAGAATTCATAGAAGAATTTCAATGGATCAATATGTTTTAAACCTTTCTCTCTTTCAAGACTAATAGATTTAGGGCTCACTTACACTGTAGTAATAAATTGGAAGATGGTTCAGGTTTTCTGAAGTTGATTTATTGCCTCATGGTCTTTGTGTCGGTGTATGCATCCTAATAAAGGAACTTGTAGTCTGATGTAGTACTTTGGTCCAGAGAACTACACAGGAGTTCAAATAGCTGCATTTAGAAGACTAATTATCTTTAGGATTTTTATTTTTTACATTAACCCCCTTCAGACCCCTGAAATGCATGTTTAGCCATTCATCACATGGTTTCAGATTTTTAAATCATTTTACACCTTTGGAAACCCAATACAAATACAGGAGTATATTAACGTTTAGACAGGACCTTCGAGGAGAGACATCAGACTAAAAGCCAGATCACAATGATTGGTTTAGGCAGCTGAAGGTGTTGTGTGATACACTAAGGCAGGAGTTCCCAACCTTTTTAAGCCAGGGGCCGGGTCACATTCCCTCAGACAGCTTCAGGGACCAGACAGCCATTTTGCCCTTCCTCCATGACATAGCACTTCCTGGTGTGGTGGAGGTGGTGGTGAGCCACATGAAATGGTGCCGTGGGCTGCATCCAGGTTGAGAATCTCTTAACTAAGGAGTATGCAAGAAATGTCAGCTAATGAGGGAAAAGTTCATCTGGCTTTTCCTCATACACCTGGATCTTGAAATTATGGACCTTTTTGCAATAGAAAATGAGCATCCTCATCATCTGTTCTCAATCCCACCCCAATCCCCACTAAGAAAAATGTTTTAAAAGGACTGGCAATGCTGAAGACACTTTGTTGTTCTCAAACAAATGGCTGAGAGGGGAGCAAAGGAGATAGAAACATAATTCAAGATTATTTTAAGCAAATGCAGAATTGAGTCAAAACTATAAATTTCTGTTTGGGTAAGACTAACCAAGTTCAGGATAGATGCTACCTGAATTTTATATGGATACCTGAGGAAAAGGTCTATGTGTTTTTAGTAGTACACCAAATAGCATATTGGTGTAAAATTCAGCAGTATCATGTGGTGACACCAAAAGGCAACTACTACAATACTAGGTGGCATCACTGCCGATATAGTGTGTGCATCTCCAGCATTAGGGTCCCTCTCTGGTTTCATATGCTCAAAACTTGCTTGGAAAACTCCATCTGGTAATATAATAATTTTGTGTCAGAGATTACTCTTGGTTGAAAGGATTTTTGCTGGAGAAACTCCACTCAGGGGACTCTGAATGAGGCTCCTTTCATGTCCCCAAGTGCAGCCCTCTGGTATCGAAACCTGATCTTCCACTCTCCAAGCTCTGCATCTTAACCACTAAGCCACCCGGGGAGCTGCGTTATGGACACTGTTGTTCAAAAAGGAAGCTGGTGAATTGACTTGCTTTCAGAACTGAGCAACAAAGGTAGGGAGATGAAGAAGAGAGATGTTGCGTATATTTGGGGTTTATATTGTGTGTAGTACTGGAGTCACTGGATCTGATCTGATTTTTTTTTCTGGCAAGGTAGTTTTTTGGCCTGAGCTTATATAAGGACTACCAAGAGGCAATAGCTGACGAGTTGTCACAGAGAGAATGGAGAAACTCTCTTGCTCCATAAAGTAGACCCCAACCCTCTTTGTTATGAAATAAGAAGTGTTGGCTAAACTTTGTTAAGTGCTGCCAACAACACAAGTCATTTAGCAGCAGCACAGTCTTCTTTGGAAGCTGAAAAACTTTTATCATGGAAACAGAATTTGATTTGTTTATTTATCTATTTCATTTTTATACTGCCCATCTGGGCTATTTCCCCACTCTGGGTGGGTGGTGTGCAAACAAATAAGCAACAGCAATATAATAGAACCAACAGAAGCATCAGGGGTGTAACTGGAACAGAAGTAAGAAGCCTTTGGCCTTCAAGATATTTTAGAGTATAACTCCCTCATGGATCATAGTCCAGGTGTGGACAATATTGGCATGCTTAGAGAGCAACACAACATATTGGGAAATGTTTTAAGAATTTGCAGCATAAGTCATTAATTGCCTAGTTTCAGTTTTGAAAAAAAAAGGGGGGTGTTAAATGGCATACTTAAGAGGTGAATCATTATTCCTGGGGTCTTGCAGAAAGTGATAATTTTGGGTTAGGGAAGAAAATAACAAAGCACCAGAAGAGCCAGAGAATAACAGGAACAGCTGTGGGAAGTTGCAGATATGGCCCCAGACCAACTCCCAGGATAAAAACATCTGGATAGGCAAAGATTCTGCATGACTACTGTAGCAGAAGATTTATTTTGTTAGCAATGGGTTGGACTTGGTTGCCTTTGAACTAGTTCCTTAAGAATCGGGAGAGCTTTTAACATGAAAGGCACTTAGTTTGGCCCTTGAATTCGGCTACTGGCAGATTCAACAGTGAAGTTAAGGCTTCCCATAGTAAATACTTTATAGTCGGGTTTCATATGCCACTAAGACCTTTATACTTTCCACCTGCACATTATGGCTCTAATAAACACATTATCAGGTCATGAAAATGATGGCAAACATGTGATTGGAGGATCTGATAAGTCAGAAACAAAGATTAACAGCTCTTTCTTTTCCTCGCGCAGAAAAGCTGCACCAGAATCCCTCATTTAAAACAATTGCAGCGTGTGGGAATTTACTGCACTTAAATCATTACTGGCAATTAGTAAATGTGTCAGAAGGTTGCAGCTGGCTCCAATTACAGGTAAGGTTTTTAGAGATTTGAACTTAATTGTCTGCATGATAGTGGGAAGCTGGGGGATGCATGCCAAGATAAATGGGATCGCACCTTTTTGAAACTGGAATGTTGTCATCTTTTTCATTTTCAGTTGCCTTTGGCCTTCACGTGGGAGGGGAAGGAATGGAAAAACTGTTGCTTATAAACTCAACACCATTTGTGATTATTCCCCAATGCCATTAAATGTAGTGAATTCAGTGGAACACCATTCTTCATATCAATGGCCCATCAATATTATTTTTGAATAATAACAATTTTATTTATTTATTTAATTCAATTATCATTTAGAAATAGGGGTGAGGGTTTAGGAAGGAAGTACAGTAAAACACCGGATAATGCTAAAACTTGGTTCCACAAGTCTTGGTGTTATCCGATTTTTAGTGTTATCCGAACCATGTTAGAATCCTATGGGGTGGATCGGATAACGTTAAAGCTCCATAGAGATACATTGTAACTGCACAGGCTTTAGCGGTTGTTATCTGATCCATCCCATAGGACCTTAACGTTATTCGATCCAATTCTCCTCCCCAGATTACTTAACGTTATGCGATTTTAGAGTTATCTGATCTAATCGTTATCCAGTGTTTTAATGTACTACATTGGACTAGCAGTTACCTGTGTGTGTGTTTGAAGCATCTATGTGTGTTTAAAGTCAAATATGGTAAAGATACTTAACTGAGGATAATTTTTAACAACACAATATTTGATCTGTATCTTTGAAGGAAATGACATTTTCTTTTTTCCCTTGCTTTTGCAATTTGCCCTTACTTTTGTCTGCATGTCCCCCTGCAAATCCTAGATTCATAGGGTTTCCTCCTCTTTTAAAGGTAAAGTTAAAACATACCCTTGCTTGAAAGCCAGTTGTATCTGACTCTAGAGTAGGGGTTCTCAACCTAAGGCCTGGGGGCCAGATGCACCCCGCAACACCATTTCATGTCCCCCCCCCGCCACACCAGGAAGTGTCATGTGTACCAGACAGGGCAAAATGGCCATCCGGCCTCCGAAGCTGTCTGAGGGAATGTGACTTGACCCTCAGCTTGAAAAGGTTGAGAATACCTGCTCTAGAGTATGGTGCTCCTCTTTGTTTACAACTGTCTCCTTCTACAGATTTTTCCGTGATCCCCCCTTTTAAAGCCATCATTAAAAACTGATCTCACAAGTAACAGCAATCTCATGAGCATATCACCAGAAAGCCACATGGAAAGCCCAAATTTCATCATGCTCATCACTAGTATACACAATTGCTTTACATAATTGTCTTCTCCCAACAGCTTTGTAAGGTGAATTTAGGTGAGAGAAATTAGCTTAAGCACACATGTAAGTTTTGTGATCAAGTTGGCATTTAAACTTGAGTCTCACTGTTCCAAGTCCAGCACGCTAATCATTCTACCGTACCTGCTCTGTCAGAGCATTGGTTATTGTACAAACTAAATTATGCCAAGGCTATACTATATCAGCAGAAATCCTGTTACTTTGTCAGGGATGCCAAAGGTCAAAATATAATATTCAACAGCCTCTAGCTGACAATGAAGAAGTTCCTGCTGGGATTCTTGCAAGAGTGCACAATTGACTGAAGAGTGTACAGTGGATTTGTTAATAGCCATCTAGAGGGAACGGAAACCTATGCCATTTGTCTTATGCATGTATAACAAAACAACAGGATTTCAGGCATTGTTAGAAAAACAATCCAGCAGTTATTAAATTTGATTTGCATTACCAGAAAAATCTGAATTCATGTGGATAATGGGGAAATTTGCACTGTTTGAACACATATAAGCATACTTTGCAATTAAGACTGTCTGTTAATAGTCTGCAAAACATGTAGATTAAGGTGTTCGCATTTGAAGAACTGCACGGGTAGTGATCGGATGCGGGCATTATGCCCGTGCCTCACCACTGCTGAAGGAGCTACACTGGCTCCCAGTTTGCCTCTGAGTGCAATTCAAGGTGCTGGTTATTACCTTTAAAGCCCTATATGGTAGTGGACCAGGATACTTAAGAGACCGCATAGTCCCAAGGACATCTGCCCATCCCACCAGGGCGGACAGGAGAGGCTCTCTGGTTGTGCCATTGGCCAAAGAGGCGCACCTCTCTGGCACTAGAAGGAGGGCCTTCTCTGTGTCCGCTCCGGCCCTGTGGAACCTCCTTCCAATAGAATTACTTAAGCAGACAGAGCTGCTGTCCTTTAGGAAAAGAGTGAAATCCTGGCTGGCAGGTCAGGCCTGGGGGATGGATGGTGCAATATCCCCAGTTGGTTGGATGATCTGACCCCCAGTGCCTCTCTGCCACAATGTCCAGTTTTTAACCTTTTAATCTTTTAAATTTTTTAATCTTTTTAAAATGGTTTTAAATTGTTTGTTGTGGATGATATGTTGTGAATCGCCCTGGGTCGCTTCGGGGAGGAGGGCGATGAACAAGTGTGAACGAATAAATAAACAAACAAATAAATAATATGGCAGCCATAACCAGCCTTCCTGGCACTATGATCATCTGGTTGAAGGTATGACACATTGCCCTCGATTGCTTATGGAAGCCTCCTGTAGCTGTGTTTTGGTATTAAATGGGTTGCCAGACCTACAAAATCTTCTCAAAGCTCCCATTCCAAGGAGAAAAAAGATATCTAAATTGGATGTAGAATTCTGGAAATGAAATGTACCCTTTTCATTTTTGGGAACCTGGAATAAAAAATGGACCTCTGAATTTGCCCAGACCCATTTTTCCCTAGTAATTAATGTCTTCCTTTTTTCTCTTCCACACAGATGCTCATCTGGTCTGTGACACATATAGCAACAGCATATCAGGGACATCTGGTAATGACATCACAAGGACATCACAAGCACTTGATTATATTGAGGAGCTTATAGCTACATCGTCAGCTGCAACTTGATCCCATTATATTTTTTTCTTCTGCCCCAGGGCGCTGGAAAGCCTTCTCTTTGAGCCTAGCTGGTTCTGGGTCGCCTTTGCCCTTTGAGGCAATCAGGAAAAATGCCAGTGGTATGAATTTGTTTAAGGTGGATCCCACCTTGCCATGAAGTGACCCACACGCTATGATCTCGGAGCCATCTTCTGCAGACACATGAAATGAGACATGCAGGATTTAACACTGGGACTGCAAAGGACTGCCGTAGCCTTGAGGATATGGAAAAGGTGTGCCTTCGCAGTCAGTCCATCTGGCATGGCCTCTTCTAACTCCATGACCATTGAGAATCAAAGTTTATCTACACTTCACAAGGAAAAATAACATGTCAGCCATTTAGCTGCAAACTGGTTATCCTGGGAAGAAAAACTGTTCTTGTCCTCTTTTTGAATGAACAGTAAATGGCTGTATTAATTTGAATCGAATGAAGGATTCACCTCCATGTCTGTGGGTTCAGTATTCACAGTTTCAGTTATTAGTGTATCTATAAATATCAAATTTAAAAAAATCTTACAATACATAATACAGTGGTACTTCGCATAATGAACGCTTTGTATAATGAAAAAAATTACATAACAAAGCATTCGTTAGGCAATGACAATACCTCGCATAATGATTTTTTTTTTTGTTATATTGGGTTTTTTTGGTAACTGGGGTATACCTGGGCAATGGGAATCCAAGATAATGAACATTTTTTGTTTGTTATCCAGGACATCTCCTATTAGCTTCACATAACGAAAAAACCCGCATAGCGAAGAGCTCCATGGAATTGAGTTTTTTTCCGTTATGTGGGGTTCTACTATATGTACGTATTTATATGGCTTATTTCCATAGCTGGCCACTAGAAGCCACTGTCCGCAATGTAAAACATAGGGATCACTATTATCTACATTTTTAAGTATCTGCTGTAGTTCTTTGAATGTATCACCTGTGGATATGGGGAGGGGGGATCTGTATTACATGGTTTTGCAGCCTAAAATCTTGGGGCAGGAGAAATTTGCAGTTATTGTGGGTTCCAAAGAAGCTTTCTTTCACACAAGATTTGTGTGTTGGTCAATTTAGTGCCAGGATGGAAGTGGTACATCTCTATCAGGTGCAATCATCTCTTCACAGGAGACAGTGAAGAGAGGACATCTTTCGAAATCCCCCCACCTTAATTATGAGTCTGCTGTAAAATGGAAGTTCTTTCTTTGTTTATCTTGTCAGTTTGAGCTAACAGGCATTTTCATTGATTTATGTAAAGTTCTCTCAGCATTTCCTCTTCAGTGCCTCCCCTTCAGAGAGTTCTGGTGGAGAAGTTCCAAGTTCCCACATGAGTATAGACTTCTTTCTTCGCAGCCAATTCCTTTGAAACTGAGATTTTTTTAATGACCCCAGTCAGTGGCGCAGCTGTCAGCCCACAAAACCCTGTTTTGGAGCTATATGTGTATGTACATGTGTGTGTGGTTTGAGGTTATTCTACTTGGGTTTTAAAAATCTTGTTAGGCTGTTTAAATTAACCCCTGTCACCCAGAGAACTCAACAATGTATACACTTCTCATGGAGTTCCCAAGCAACGATTTGGAAAAGAGTAAGGCAACATGTACACTTAAAGCCAAGCATAAGGGATAAAGTAAACCTGGTAACAAGCTGTTTATGAGGGATATTTAAAGGGTTATTCATGAAGTTATTATAGCTACAAGGGAAGGCACCTATGTTCAGAGCAAAACAAGGTTCTCTAAAAATGGGGGCACCCCAAACAAAACAAGTTACTTTGACAGATCAGCACCAAACATGGCACAGATATAGTTCTCTCTTGCCTTTTGCCAACCTTGTGAATGTGTGGGCAAATAATGTATAGTTATGATTTTTTTTAAAAGTAAAACTGTTTTACCTCCATGCAAAAACAAGCAACCTTTGATATTCTTGGATTTAAAATGGTTCAAATAAATTGAAAAGACAAATCTTGCTTATCCTGAAAAAGAATGGTTGGTTCCATCCTTATTTATTTATCTGGAATGCTAATTGCAGGGGGATAAATGTTGATCCTTTTTAAAAAAGAGCAAAATGGGGACTGTTATAAACTGTGGGAAGAGGCTTATCAGTGGCAATGTTCCAAAGTACTGTATAGATAATTTTTTGCAGGTTTGGTGAGTTCTGGGGCAATCTGAGCTTTTGACCCTGCCAGTTAGGATCTAATTGACACTCACCAGGAAAACTTTTAACCCCTTCCTAATCAAATAGACATTTAAAGGGGATTTTGTTTCTGGTTGTAAAAATATTTTAAAAGATATATTTAAAACCTTTGATAAGATCAGAGTTTGGTGTTTATTCCACTTTGTCACTGTACAATTGTTTGGCAATTAAGAGGGGGGGGGACTCCAAAAATGCTAGGAGCCACTAAGTCTTTTCTTATGTGTCTCTTATGTGTGGTCACTAGATGAATTAATACCCTCCTGTCTTTAACAGTTCTGCTCAGATCTTTCAAACCAGTAAAATCTCATTGTTAGGTTGTTCTCTTCCTATACCCTTCACTTCCTAGCAACATTGTTTTTTCTAGTAAGTTTTACTTCAATCTTGCAAACTAATAGCTTTATTATTATTATTTTATTATTATTATTTATTCAATTTATATGCCGCCCTACTCGGTGCAACCGACTAATAGCTGTGGCTTCTTTTATTGAATCAACCCATCCCGTCCTCCCTCCGGGCTCACCATCTCGCCGGAGGAGATGTCAAACAGCTGCGGGCAGTGAGGCAACACTCCTGCCCTCCCCTGGGCCCCGTCATCTCGGCCCGGTGGTCGATAAAAGTTCGGCGGCGGCGGAATGAGGACACTCCCGCCCTCCCTCCGGGCTCACCATCTCGTCAGAGGAAATATCAAACAGCTGCGGGCAGTGAGGCAACACTCCTGCCCTCCCCTGGACCCCGTCATCTTGGCCCGGTGGCCGATAAAAGTTTGGCGGCAGTGGAGTGAGGATGGTCCCATCCTTCCTCCGGGCCTGGCGCGTCCAGCCCCGGGACTCTCTCCATCTGTCCGGGGGGGGGGGCCCTCCGCCCTGGCCAGGGCTTAAAAGCCGCTATGGCGGCAGGACTTTTTTGAGAAGCCACCGCCACCAGAAATACCTGCGGCTGGGCAGACTGGCTTGTCACTTGTGCGGGATTTAACAATTGTTTTTTGTTTAGTTTTCTGCTTTTGCAATTTTTGTGTAAACTGGACTGATATTTGGAATTTTTGATTGTTGCTTGATATTGTTGCTTACTGAATTTTGATGCTGTATTGATTTATATTATAGTATCTTTGATTTATTTCTTAGGATGTCTTGATGTTTTGTAATTGCAATTGTTATTGAAGATATATGCACTGTATATGTGATATTTGTAATTTACCATGTGATATCTGTAATTGTTTTTATGCTATGGAATGTGCTATGTAACTGTTTCTTCTGTAAGCCGCCCAGAGTCGCTGTGCGAATGGGGCGGCATATAAGTCGAAATACAAAAAAAATGTTAGATCTTCCTCTCTTCCTACTGCCATCCCTCCCCCACACTTTCCCCAGCAGTACTGTCCTGATCAGTTCTGCATTTTCATTATATGCCATGGTAGATTTACTTTTGCTCTAGTGAGAGTTCAGGCTTGATTTGACTGAGCACCCACTTTCAGCCCTCTGTAGTAACTGTAAGTAAGGCTCTTTTCCAGCATCACATTTCAAATAAGTTGATTTCCCCCCTTTGTTTTCTTTTATATAGTATGGATTATTTTGACCTTGGTCTCCAGTGGCAATCTTTAAATTTCAAAAGGCAAGGGGATATTTTTTTTGGGAAACATGTACACAACATGTTCATAGAGCTTCTGGTCTGATACAAGTTTTCTTCCTCAGGTTGCCTAACCCAAAGAAAGGGTTTGGAAATTGGACCATAGCTTTCTAGTCTGCATTCTGTCAACATTTAAGTTGCCCTTTGCTATGTAAAGCTTTGCATTCTTTTTCCTTCTGGCAATGCAGGTACAGTACAATATTGTGTAGTAATATCAGGCAATTTCTTGCCATTTTAAATCATGGATGCAAAAGCATAGTACAGTAATACCTCGGATAACGTTTACCTCGGATAACGCTAAAATCGCATAACGTTAAGTTATCTGGGGAGGAAAATTGGATCGAATAACGTTAAGGTTTTATGGGATGGATCGGATAACAAGCGCTAAAGCCTGTGTGGTTACAGTGTATCTCTATGGAGCTTTAACGTTATCTGATCCATCCCATAGGATTTTAACATGCATCGGATAACACTAAAAATCGGATAACACCAAGACTTGTGGAACCAAGTTTTAGCGTTATCCGAGGTTTTATTGTATTCTGCATTTATAAACTGGAAAGTTGGAGTACACAGAAAGAGTCTTCTTGAAGATTGTGGTATTTTGAACCCTAGTAACAGCAACCTTGTTTTGCTGGCTAATCTTTCTCCCGCTAAGTCAGGCGAAAGGAACTGCAGAATGAACTCACCAAAAAGTGCCTTCATTTTGGCAGTTTTACCTCTGGCCTAGTCACAGAAGAAGAAGAACTGGAGAGAATTTTTTTTAAAAGAGCTGAATCATTTGTACTTCTGATCAGATTCAGGATAGGATCATTGTCATAGCCTATTTTTCTTGTTCTGTTTGGAGGTTCAAATCAATTTAAATATTTTGGTAATTTTAAAAATGTAGATTACTTATGTAAACATATATATGAATAGTTAGTAGAACAGGTTAGAAAGGGGGAGAATGAGAGATTACTGTTTTCAGCTGCAATCCTCTGTGTTTGAAATGTGCAATTCCATTTTAGAATCTATGTATGTGGGCTTTTCCACCCTCCCGCAGTGCAATTTTTCACAGTGGGAAATGGGCACTAATCTCTCAGATTTGGTAATCTTCAGCTTGAGAACTCAATGAGGTTGTACAGTTTTCTAGATGGCATCGATGGCTGTGCAGCTGTTAACTCTGTGAGGTTGTCCAAAAGGCATCCCAGCTATCAGCAGAATGATTTAATTCAATTATTTTTATTAATTCATTTCTATGAAATACTTGAGAATGAATCGCTTTGATGTATGATGTCCTAATCATGCCCATAGGGCATTACGAAGCACAAAGCGTATGTGAAGGCTTTGAAATCTCCAGTGGTATGATAATATCTTTTTAGTAGTATAAATCAATCAATTATTTAAGTCAAATACTTTGATTGCTAAGAATTGCCAATGAATATGGGTATAGTTTATGGAGGCCAGTCCTCATCTGTTACAACAACAGTAGTGTGAGTCCTTACAGTTGTACATTTCAATCTATTCTCATACATTAGATTATGAGTTATTTATCAGATATACACATATTTATCTCTGTGTGATGATTTATGAAGAACTGTTCCCAAATGGAATTAAGTGCTGTCTCTATCAAGGGATGTTTTTCTCCATCACAGGTTAAATACGTGTCATTCTTCTCATTAACTAATAGCTATTGTACATGAAATGGATACGATAATTTCTGTTAATGCACTATGACCCTAGTTTACACATACACACACTATATCACAACATCAATTATTTGCCTCTATGGCTAAAAGGGTTTTTTGAGTCTCTAGGGGAAGAAAGGAAAATTAACATTTTACATCATATTAATGAAGTGTTAATTGCTCTCTTTTTGTGTGTGAGCAGACTGAATGGATTCCTATTAATATTGTCATGGAACAGCATCATTGCCTTGCAGTTCATAAAGGAAAAACAGCAAAATAATTGTGAAATATAATTAGTCATTCAACTAGGAGCAACATAAAAACAGAAGAGCAATATTGTACCAAGAACCCATGTCCTGATAAAATCTAGGTTTCGCAATTTGCTTTTCATTAAAATATAGCTCACTCACACCATTTGGAATATGCCTAATGCCTTAAAGCTTGTTCTTTTGCTTTTGGCATAGTTCCATCAAATGCACATTGAAGTGGTAATATCCAAGTAAGACTATACAATAGATCTTATGCTGTGGCTTTCTTAGCTACATACATGCCATTATTTGATGGCTGATATGTAAACCATAAAGCACAGCTTTTGCAAAAACGTCATTGGGAAAAGATAGCCAAGATCTTCCTGTTCAAGTTCCTGTATATACTTGAGTATAAGTCTTGTTTTTTAGCCCCCCAAACGACATCCAAAAAGGCCAAAGGGGACTCAACTTATACTCTGGTCAATGACCCTGAGGGTCCCAAAACTGTGGTGGTGCAAATTCAAACATACAGCTTAAAAAAAAGTACTAACTACCATAAAAACTCAAAAACATACCCACACAAATGTTTAAATTAATTTATTTTACCGTATTTTCATGTATTTTAATTATTGAAACTCACTAGCAGCTGCTGCATTTTCCACCCCGACATACTTGAGTCAATCTATTTTCCTAGTTTTAGAGGTCCAAATCAGGTACCTTGACTTATATTTGGGATGACTTATAGTCGAGTATATATGGTATATGAGGGTAAGGGAAACAGTGTAACCTGCAGTAGCAGATTACTTTGATTTTCGGCCACATGGGAAGCTATCCTACTCACCGGCAATGAGATTATGCTTTAGCAAGGAGAAATCAAAGCCAAGACTTTTTAATTATTGGCAATCTGCCACTTCAGATGATATAATTTCTCCTTTGCTAGTGTAAATTATGCAAGAAGGTTTTGCCACAAATCTCAACAAATACTTGGTTAAATTAAAAAAAGGATTTTAGCAAATTGAAATCTATGGCAGTTTTTCCTCTTCCACTGTCTAAAATAGCAAGTTCTTTCAAGTACAGTATCAGAACAAATATGTCTTCAGAGAACAATTAAGAAAAGCTCTCAGTTCCCAAAAATTTAGAAAACACTGAGTTAACATTTTACATGGTTTAGCACTTTTTGAAGTAGGATTTGATATGGAGGATAGCGTGCATTCCTCCCAGTCCCGATACAGTGGGATTTCACTTAGGCAGACAAAAACAGAGCTGCCACAAAACTTACTTGAAATGTATCAGGTGTGCTAAACTAAAAGGGGAGATGATGATGACATTCATTTATCATGGTAAGCTTAGTGGACTTCTGAAGCTTCTTCTTTCATGTTCTGATCAAACTCTGGTCTGCCAAAATGAAGCCACTTTCTTGGCTTTGTTGTTGGCCAAACTTAAGTCCTCATTAGTTTTTGAGTTTTAAGTATTAGTTTATGTATTCTTTGTATTATTATATGTGCATCTTACTGATTTCTAGTCAACATTGTAAGCCGCCCAGAGTCGGGCTTGCCCGATTTGGGCGGGATAGCAAATAAGAAGAAATAAATAAGTAATTGGCAGACCAGTAAATGAGCTGGATTCTGTATCTCACCACATTCACACTGCATGTTGTTGTCCACCATCAGCCCCCACTTGAGCATGTTGATCTTGCAATTAGGGACTCTCAGCCTATTCAGGGTTCTCCAAGTGACGTTGGGGAGGTTGAGTTCCTCAGCCATATCCTCCTTTAATGTTATTCCTTGTTTAATGAGCCATTCCTCAATCTTCTAATTTGGTTTTGCATACCCTCAAGAATGTTTGTTCTTGCCATAAAGCTCTTCCTAGATCTGAGCCGGCAGACTTGAGGTTCATATCCATTCAGAGGGTGTCGAGAGTCATTCTTTTTCTTAGTTCTCTCAGCATCTGCTGGTACTTCTTTCCTTATCTTAGGGTATATTTTCTCAACTGGTGTAGGTTTGAGGCATCCTGTCAGTATACGCATGGCTTCATTAACAGCAATGTCAACTTGTTTTGCATGTGGGGATGCACTCCATACTGGAGCAGCATACTCTGCTGCAGAGACACTCAGGGCCTAAGCTGATGTGTGCAGCATGGCTGGTTGAGTTCCCCATTTATAGTTCATGAGTTTCCTGATGATGGTCTTCCTTGTACTGACTTTGGCTTCCATATTCAGGCAGTGCTGCTTAAAAGAAAGAGTCCTGTCAAGTGTCACACCAAGGTATTTTGGTGCTGAACAATGCTGTAATCAGTTCTCTTGCCACGTAAAATCCAACTCAACCCTTGCCTCTCGTTTTCGAAGGTGGAAAGCACATACTTGAGTCTTGCTTGGATTAGGCTTCAAATGGTTGCTGTTGTATTACTGTCTTAATTCTTCAAGTGCTCCAGTAAGTTTTCCAGCTACCTTGTCTAAACGTAATCTTTGAATGGCCATTGTTGTGTCATCCGCATAGATGAGCAGTTTTGTATTGTCAGGAACTGCTTGATTGTTTGTATATATATTATACAGTGTTGGAGACAATACACTTCCTTGTGGCAGTCCATTCTTCTTCAACTTCAGCCTGCTGTTCTTTCCATTCATCGTCACATAGAATCTTCGGTTGTGAAGGAAGCTGCCAATGACCCCAGTAAGCTTGTTATCTCTGGTGAGATTATTTATTTTATGGAGCAGGATCCTATGATTGACAGCACTGTATGCTGCAGTTAGGTTACTCCCGTAATTAGCTTTCTTTTGAAGCCATCCTCAATGTGTTGTGTAACGTTAAGAATTTGACCACAACATGACCTGCCTGGCCTGAAGCCTGCTTGTTTCTTCATAATCTTTCCATCAATAAATTCAGAGATGTGATTGTGAATCATCCGTTTCAGTGCCTTATAAAGGTGGCAAAGGAGTGCCACTAGTCAGTAGTATTTTTGGTCATCTGGGTCTTTGCTGGGTTTCAATAAAGCAACAACTGTAGCCTGTCTCCACAATTTAGGCACCTAAAGTTCATCTATGCAGTTGTTCATTAATTGCAGGAGTCATTCCAAAGTTTAAGGACCAAATTGCTTTATCTGCTCTGCTCTTATGTCATCAATACCTGTTTGCTTTATTTGGTTTCATGTTGTTTATAGCTTCCTCCAATTCAGATGCCACAAAGGGGCTATTAAGTAAACCACCATCTTGTTCCTCCGGTTGGATGGCTTTCCCCCTCATGTTTTTGCCTTGTGTTTTTCCATTCTTTAGCAACTGACTAGCTATTTGGTCTGCTGTTACCCCTGTATAGTTTTTCTATGTCTGGGTTAAATCTTCACCGAAGTTTTTAAGTAGTTTTCAGGCTCATCTGCTGTTCTGCTTCATATCCAGGTTCTCTACTAATGTGCATCATTGTGTTTTCCAATTTTTAGCTAAAGCCTGCATCAGTTCTTCCCCAGCTTCAACAGTATCTTCCTTAAAAGGATCCTGGTTTTAGAGTGCCTGATACATATCCAGCAGAGGTTTAACATCGCCAGTCAGGCCCTGGATGTACTGGGAGTGGCATCCTCCTGGAATATTTTTCCTTGATGTTCCTTTCACAAAATGGACAAATTCATGATATTTATCTGGGTGCAGGGGGTCTTCTCCACACTTTTATCCAGCTGCTCTTGAAAATTCACCCATTTAGCCTTCTTAAAGTTTAAACATCTGCGAAAAGGCACCTCCTGGGGTTTCACTGCAGCATTTACTATGCACATGATGGATCTGTGTTGAGTTCATGGGATCAGGTCATCAACAGCTTTCATGCACTGTGCTGCTATTTTCTTGCTAATGAAGATGTTGTCTGGATTACGTCCTCTCCTCCATCTACCACTGTTAAAGGATGCAGGCTGTTTTGGGATTGTGGAGAAGTTGGAGGTTATTGGTTTCTGCCCAAGATACACGTTGTGCACCATCCTTATTATATCCCCAAGTCTCATTGTAACAATTAAATCTCCAGTGACAAAATTTGTTTGGTCATAAGTTAAACTGTCCAGTTCATTAAAACTAAAATTTGCTTCTGGTGGCTTATAGACAGAGGTAACAGAAAGTTGTGGGGTTCGGATGGTGAGAATATCAATGTTGTTTGATTCCATCAGTGCAGCTGATATTATACTGAGACCAGGTCTAACAAAAATTGCACTTTCCATACTGGTTATGTGGTCTCTCAGTCACTAGTTCTATTCCAGCCACTTTGGGCCAATACCTTGCTGTCCCCCACAATGTGTTTCCTGGACCAGAAGTATGTCACATTTGTATTTCCTGCAAATTTCCACCAGTAGAGTGCTCTTATTACTGGGAAGTCCCTCACTATTTATTGAGATCCTTGTTAAAGTTGGTCTTGACAAAGACCTTTCTGGTGGATTCATTCTTTAGTTCCCTTGGTTTAATCTGGTGTTAGAAAGATTAGCCCGCAAGGTTGCCGCCCAGGGTATGCCCAATTGTATTCACAATCTTGGAGGATACTCTTTCTGTGTACCCCACCCCTAAAGATAGAAGTCAACTAAACAAAAGTCAAATAAATAGAGAACCCCCAAAAGAAAACTCTGGAGTCCAACCAACAACAATGGCTGGAATCCTGTTGGAGTTCATGTAAAGTTTGTGTAACTTGATTCACCTGATTATATCTAACTGATAAGGTGCTTGGACACATCTCGATTGTGTGATCAGGCACATGACCAAGATGCACCGTGATACCTCATCAATTAGCCCCAATTAGCTGCGACAAGTTACACAAATATTGCATGAACACCATGCTGACTATATTAGATAGTGACACTATCCAATATGATTTAAACATATAGATACAGAGGATGGGACATCTGAAAGAGCTGAAGACATGGTTGGCAAAATGGGTCTGGGGGCCGGGATTGTCAACAAGCATTCCTTTCTGGCTCGTCTGAGGCTTCCCCCTGTCCTGTAACCAATTTTAATGTTAATGTTATAATGTTATGCTGGTTTTATATTTGTTTTTAGATTTTATATTTGTTGGGCAATATTGTCAAATGTTCTAAAGGGTTTTTAATTGTTTTATATCGTTTTAAACTTGTTTTATTGTATGGTCAATGAGATGCTCGCTGGCAAGAGTTTACTGGATTAGGGCGGTATATATATCTATTAAATCAATCAATCAATAAATAATCTGCTGTCACTATTTATCTCTCATGCCAAATTTTCAAAAGATTCCTTATAGATGCCTTCCCAGACTAGCACTTTCCCCAACTTGCCCTACAAATTTCCTGACTTTATAGCTGTCTAGGGATGCCAGGGTCTAACATGTCTGCCTTGTCTGGCAATTGTTTAGGTTTGAGAAGGATGCCCTAAAACATGAGATGAAAACCATGAGATTAAAAACCTTGGGCAGGTGAGGAGGGCCTCTTAGCTGTACCAGTGATCTATAAGGAAAGCCAGGAAGACTAATAATGAAGCTCATGTTCTGGAGGTTGCTAATCAGCAAGCCGAACTATATAAAATCGTATGTAGCCTCAACTCTGGCCATTCTATAGGTCCCCACCAATCCCAACAGTCCTGTGAATTATTCTCATCAGGTTTCAGATCAAAGGTGGAGATCATCTGTCAAGACCTTGATTCTTCAGTTGTCACAGTAAATCGGAGGATAGGTCCAGTGAGATATCCTGCTGGGTTTCTTGGGATCAGTTTCGGCTTGCATCAACTAAGGAGGTAGACAAGGCGCTTGCACATTGTAACCCCATGACCTCTTACCAGAAGCTTGGTGAGGGGGACGGTCAGCCCTGGGTACCACTTTTCAGGGGGTGGTGACACCGCTGCCCTGGACTTCCTGGCAGCCGGGGCGGGCACCCGGACCCTCTGTCACCACTTGGCTGGAGGATGCGGGCCCTCCAAGCCTGGTGGCAGCAGCTCATCTGCCTTTGGTGGCAGCAGCGCCCAGGAAGGCGGGAAGCGAGGCCGGTGGTCGCCGCAGCCCAGCGCTGGCCAGGCTGAGAACCCCCCCAACACCTGGCTGGTGCTGCTCTGGCCACCAGGCTGCAACAACCACCAGCCTTGCTTCCCACCTTCCTGGGCACCGCTGCTGCCACCTGGGACCCTGACGGCATGGGCGAGGGGATGGGGTGGTGCAGCATGGGCCCAGCGGTGAGCCCACTCTCGGCATTCCAGGTACACGGCTGCTCCACCTCCTAGCCCGGGGGCAGCAGCTCGTCCATCTTTGGTGGCGGCGGCGGCCAGAGGGGCAAAGATGCAAAGCATCTTTGCATCCCCGTGGCCGGAGCAGCACTGGCCAGGCCTTGAGGGGGGGAGGTCCTCCAGCCATGCGTGCTGGGCCGTGGTGACCACTGGCCTTGTTTCCCGGGTGCCACTGCTGCCAAAGGTGGATGAGCTGCCGCCGCTGGGCTCAGAGGTGGGGCAGCCGCGTGCCTGAGACCCCGATGGTGGGCTCCCCACTGGGCCTGCCCCGCCCCGCCCCAGACCCTGGACCTCAGCCACGCCGTCGGGGTCCCAGGCACACAGCTGCCCTGCCTCCTAGCCCACCAAACCCCCTGAAGGTAGGACTTTCCCACCTAGGTGGGGGGCGGCAAGTTTGGCCTGGGGCCCCGGGCACCTAAACCCGCCCTATGCCACTGATCCTTACCTGTATTGACTACTAAAATCTGCAAAGGGAATAGGAGAATGGTTGAGAAATATCATTAGCGCCTCCTTGGCTGAGGGTGTCATGCCCTCTAGATTAAAGAAGACACTTATACAACTGCTCCTGAAAAAATAATAATAAAATTTTGCCACATATGTCCTGGAAAACTATAGACCATTGGCTAATATTTCTTTTGTGAGTAAGGTCATTGAGAGGGTTATGGCAGATCAATTGCAGGGGTTCTAGGATGAATCCAACTGCTTGGACCATTCCAATCAGGCTTTAGGCCATGTCATGATACCGAAACAATTCTGGTTGCACCACAAGATGACTTCCTCTGGGTGGTTGACCAGGGGTCTTCGTCTATCCTGGTACTCCTGGGCCATTATGTGGGGTATCACCAATAGTGATTCACATAACGAAAACATTTGTATAATGAAGTGCTCCGTGGAACGGAGCTTTTTCATTATACAGGGTTCTACTGTATTTGGTATAGCTGCACTGCAATTGGCATTCTGTCTGTAACTTCATTAAATTAACAAGAGGAGCCTTTGAAAGTTTGCGTGCATGTGTTTTCCCTCCCTGCTTCATTTTGCCTCTGTAACTTGCAATATTGACGCTTGGCCTTTCCAAGATAAAAAGGGAGACATGAAAGAAACAAACTGTGCAAGAAAGGTAAACCTTCAGGACAGAGTAGCATCCATTTTAATAACTGTGCTGGCTGAGCCTTAGTATGTTTACTCAGAAGCAACCTTAACAGCTTTTGAGAAGTTACTCTCAAGAGGCAGGTTTTAAAAAGTTATTCCAAGAAAGAATAAAAAAAGTGCTCAGTCCTTGTTCAATTGTTTGTTCTTAATGCATTTATGTGCCACCTCCTCATCCCCTGAGACCCTCAAAATGGCTTATGATCAACAAATGTTTCACAATCTAAGTATTGTGTGGACAGCTAACATATCGATTCCAGCTAAGTTGTTTTCAAAGCTAAGGTTGATACCTATAGAAAGATTAAAGAGGGTAACAAAACGGCAAAGAAGCACATGAGAGGAAATTGAAAAGTTAATGGACTGCTGACCTTGTGTGTGGTTTTTATTAGTCAGTGTAGAGAATGACTGTTGTGTTAAAATTTAGGGAGAACACCCAAGATACGGCACCTGAGCAAACACTCTTATCCCTGAGTGAAGTCCACACCACTGTAGAAGGCCAGCACAAGGTCTATTGCCTTATCCTGAGTATAGGTGGTGAAGTAAACAGGGGTATAAATCTCATGTTGCCATTCATGACTGTTACAGTACATTTATGAGTTTATTATCATCATTGGGAGTGGTGTGCCTTAACAGGCTTGCCACCAGATAACATCTTGGCATTTGTAAGGGTTAGGTTGTATATTTAGAGCTGGATAGCTAAGATACCCAGTGCTTATGGTGAAATCCTGACAAAGAAATTTGGAGATGAGTGGGAAAAGTTGCAGGGGGAACCTGTGAATTCTGCCATTGGACTGTTTTAAACAATCTGAGCACTTTTTATTTCAGGGTAATGATTCCACCCCTTCCTCCCCCTTCTTCTTCTGTGTGCAAAACATAACCTTCACCTTCATTTTGACTCTGGCGACTGAGGTTAACAGCTTTATCATGTAAAATGTTGACATGTCTCCCTCCCCTTCCACTGGAAGTCCCAACAACTGGTACTCCCTCCTCCTGAACGGTGGTATGCTTATGCCCCAGCAAGAATCTAGGTCTCCAGAAGTTATGTCTGAGGGTCCAACTACACTAGAAGAAGAAAGCTCTCAGTTGAAGCTGGTGACAGAACTTATTCCCAGGCCCATGTGACCCCCAAGTATATCAACACTTTCATTCCCTTTTGACAATTACATCACTACATGCCACTCCACAGAAGACTCTTTTAAAGGGAAGGGTGCATCAACGTGATCTTGTTTGTCTCAAGTAAGTTAAATTATGTGTTGGAGCCCATTCCACTTGCTCCTTTCTGAGGAGCTTCTGTCTCAGATTTTTCTTGAGGGAAGTCAAAAGTCCAGATCTTTAAAGCTCTAGTTCTCAATCTCCACCTTTGATACTATGCCCTTTTCTTGTCTGGATAGAGGGAGTGATTTGTTCTCTAAATATTCTCTAAAGTAAACATTCCAAGAAAATTCCATGAAGTGGCTTTCTTTTCAGAAGGGAGTAGGCATGCCAGAAAAAGACAAATCTTAGAAAATTTCCCAGAAAGCTATCTCAGCAAAATATCTGAATTGTGCTCCAGCATATGTAGCAAATTTTTGAGGTATCCAAGCAATTATTAGAATAGGTTTCCATGGACTGAAGTTGACTGTGTTGAATCAGTCTAGTAATTACCGTAGCTGGTATGCAAACCTTGCTTGCTTAACCCATCCACAAGCTAGAGGATGAAAGTTACCTATGTTTGTTTATTTGCTTACAAAATGTGAATTAAAGTTACAGTTCCACCATCAAAATTAATTACTGCCATAGCTATACTTTCTCTCAAAGTAATTGAATCATTCTAGTTTCTTTGGGAAAAAGCATTTGAATGCTACAAGGTAGATTCAAACATTTTTCTTTTTATTTGAACACCCGCAACAATGTGTGAGCCATAGAATGCACACAGGTCTACCCCAGTGTGCCTGACACTGTTAAAAAAAACCTGTGGGGGCTGCATGTTCACCTTTTCTACATTAAAGTTTAAAACTAGCATTTGAACTGGCATACTGGTAGAGATCTTTTGGTGTCACAGGCAAATTATCTCCATGCTGATCTCCACCAGTAAACAGTCTAGCTCTTGGAGAATCTTCAAGGGTAGCCCCACATAGAATTAACTCCAATAGTCAGAGTTCAATGTAACTAAGGCATGGGTGACAGCTGCCACGTCAAATCAATTCAGGATGGATGTACATGGCACACCAACAAGAGCTATATAAATTCATTCCTTGCCACCATTGCCACTCAGATATTCAAGGAGGGGAGTCAAGGCAAACTCGCAGATTATGAACAAGTAGAATACCATCCTTTCTAAAACAGGCTAAATCCCAGACCTGAAATCAGATTTTCTAACAGTCAAAAACTCATCTGTCTTGTCTACAGGTAGTTTGCCTTCAAAAAACTCATTAGCATACACTTTTCAGCTGCTTTCTTGGTAGTTGTACTTGATCTAACCTTATATGTTTACATGATAACTGCCCCAGTGGCTTAGTGGTTAAGGCGCTAGGCTTGGAGACTAGAAAGGTGGGTTTGATTCCCGAGAGCTGAACAATGGGGGACATGAAAGGAGCTTCATTTGGATGTCCCCTGCAAAAATCCTTTCAACCCAGAGTAATCTCTGACACAAAAATGAACTAATGTTTGCATGTATTATTATTTCTTATTTCCCCCCTGTAACTCAAAACACACAACTGAAGGATAAGCTGACAAGTGAAAAATTCTTCTACTCCATGGTCTCCATATTTAAATAAAGGCCAATAATCTTGAAGTTACATTGTACAGTACAGTCATTTCCATGTGCAGTTATGCATTGAGTCCATCTGGCTGTCCCACTTTTTTCTGTCATCATCCTAGCTCCTCAGAATATATTGGGCTGGTTAACATCTATATGCTTGGGTGCTTCAGGATATGAGGCCAATAAGCATGTTGGATTAATTATCAGACCACCCGTCTGAAGGTTTTATTTGCCACCAGCGAACCACAGTTGCTGCTAAAGAAGTTAGGTTTACATCCATAAAAGATGGGAGGTGCACAACTTCAGACAGGAGAAGTGTGATCATGTTCTTAAGCTGGAAAAACTGCATTTGAACATATGACTAAAGGAATGTATGCTGTGGGGAAGTGTGTCTTTCTAAACTTGTTTTTAAATGATGACATTCACCTTTGACTCTGAGGAGTGCATCTAGGCAAGTTTGTACATCTCTTGCTAAACGTCTTCCTGTTTTGGAAGCACGTTGAAAGGGTTTCTCAAGAACGAATGTTGTTTGTGTTACAGGTCTCCTCTTATTGTCTGGTCTGACTGATAAGGCATGCCTCAGCATAACGAATAATGCCTCAGGCCTAACCACCAGAGAGAAAGACGGGAAATTTGGTCAAATATCAGTAAACACACAAAGTGTGTTTTTCACAGCTGCGGGTCACAACATACCTATCACATCTTATCATGCTCAACATGATCTTTGAGGTCTGTTAGGACATTTTAGGGTAACGTTCTTAAAATGTATTGAAAACCAACTTTACATTGTCTCTCCTTTCTTCTTCTTCTTCTTCTTCTTCTTCTTCTTCTTCTTCTTCTTCTTCTTCTTCTTCTTCTTCTTCTTCTTCTTCTTCTTCTTCTTCTTCTTCTTCTTCTTCTTCTTCTTCTTCTTCTTCTTCTTCTTCTTCTTCTTCTTCTTCTTCTTCTTCTTCAAGGTGCCGTATCCATTCTGGATACTGGCTATCATCATGGCGATAGTCTTCCTATTCTTAACACTTTGGAACAGTTCTTCTGAGGACATGCCAAACTAGTCTCTTAGATTCTTCAGCCATAAAGTCCATCTATGTTCAGGGCCTCTCTTCCAAGGATCTTTCCTTGCAGAGTGAGACAGAGTATTCTATATTTTATGTTGTTCCTCATGATATGGCCAAAGTATTGGAGCTTTCTTTGCTTGATGGTCTTAAAGAGTTCTTGTTATATATTCATTCAGCTCAATACTTCAATGTTAGTCACATGGTCAACCCATGATATCCTTAGCAGCCATCTATAGATCCACATTTCAAAATCTTTGATTCTCTTTTCAGATGCTTTAGTCAATGTCCAAGCTATGACTCCATATGGCAACACTGGGATTATGTAACATCTCACTATTTGGATCTTTGTTGTGAGGATTAGATCTCTACTACATAACAAATATTGCATTTTAATGAAGGTGGATCTTGTTTTTTCTATTCATATTTTAATCTCTACCTCGGGATCCCAATTTTCATTTAACATACTGTACTACCCAAATAGACAATTTTATCTACTCGTTCAGTTTCTTGTATTCTTGCCATTAGTTTGCTGTGAGTTGGTGTTCAGCTTATAACCAGATATTTTGTCTTCTTGGTGTTGAGATCCAAACCATGTTCTGTGCTTGAAGCTCTAACTCAATCCAGCATCAACTGAAGATCTGCAAGGTTTTTGTGGCCAACAGCACTGTGTCATCAGCATATCGGATGTTATTTAGGTATTTCCCATTAATTTTAATGCCCATGTTTAAATCTGATAGTGCTTCTGAAAAAATACTCTCTGAATATATATTAAACAGCTTCGGGGACAACACACAGCCTTGTTGCACACCTCTGCAAATTTGAATCTGGTCTATCAGCTTCTCTTCAATTCTGACTTGAGCTGTCTGATTACAATTAAGGTTGGTGATGATTCTGATATCTTTATCATCTATACCTATTTTCTTCAGTGCTATGATCATCTTCTCATGCCAGCATCAGTCAAAGGCTTTTGCCTAATATATAAAACATTCATGCACCCCACATCTCATGTCTCTACATATTTGTATGAGGACCTTAATTGTAAAAAGTGTCTCTCTGGTACCCATAGAATTTGGGAAGCCAAATTGTGTTTCACCTGTGCTTTCTTTGCACTTATAAATTCTGCTATGGATGATTTTCAAGAAGACTACAAGAGCATGATTCATGAGGCTAATCATTCTGTACCACTCATAGGACTTCGTATTTGGTTTCTTTGGCAATGTAACAAAGGTTGACAGCAACCAATCACTCAGAAGGATCCTGTGTCATAAATGGTGTTAAAAAGGTTGGCCAATCCTTTGGTGTTAACTTTAGACAGAAGTTTCAAATTTTCTGCTGGGATGTCATCTGGCCCTCTTGCTTTCCCATTTTGTATCGTTGTAAAACTCTTACAATCTCACTCTCCAGTATTGCCATTTGTGACAGGGTGTTCACTTCTTTCATCACTAAACAGCTGTCCTATGTATTCTTTCTATACATTGATCCAGGGGTATGCTGGCTATGCTAAAAGGGTGCTGGACAAGGAAGGAGGTGATGGCACCTATGGGGTGTACTGCATAATGTCATGGATTGTAGCAGCCATGTGACATATTTCCGCCTACCTCTGGGATGGCACCAGTCACTGGGGTGCACTGGGACTTGTCCCTGTGTCTCAAATGGCCAGCATGGGCCTGAATTGATCTTATCCCTTATTTCTACCACAAGATTCCCGTCCTTGTCCTTTATCAATTCATGTGTCTTCTGTTGTCTTCTACCAGTAATTTCCATGATCTTTATATGTACTTCAAAAAAAAAAATCATACCTATTTTGTTATTTCTCAGCACTACTGTAAGTCATATAAGCTTCCTTCACAGTTCTTATTTTGCACTCTCTGTAGATCATTATATTTTTCCTTGTCCTGATTCTTAAAGGTCCTTATTTCCATTCAATGGAGTATGTCATCTGCCATCCATTCCTTATTCTTATGGTTTGGCTTTTGTCTGCAAAGATGTTTATGTCTAACTTTCTGAGTTATTTATTTTATTTATTTTATTATCCCCCATGTCTCTTCAACACATCTTTCCCCTTGATGTTTTCTCATTTTATCTAACTCCTTTCTTATTGTCTCTTTCACTGCTGTTTTACATTATTTGTCCTTAAGGACATTGACATCAAAACCAGTTTTCATTGTTTTAGTTATGGTTTTATGTAATTTTAGGCAGAGACAACATATTAGCGGGTTACGGTCTGATGAATTTGTATGTTGGAACTCCTACAATAAGAAATAAGGGAGTTCTTTCTCAGAGGTTGCATTATTGTGAGCAATTGTAACTCACACATAATGTGGCAGAGAAGGTTTCTGGTGAGCAGCCTTCAGAAATAATGGTGTTCACTCAAAGATGGGACCTATGTGGCATCTTTGATTATAAAGATTCAGGCTTTATTGTGGTATAATTGCTAGAATGAGAAATTTAGGTTCCGGTGTGGACATAGTTGCGGATCTTACTCAGAGGCCTTGGGTAAATCGTTGTCTCTCAGGGGCTAACAGTGTCATGGATACAAATGCAGAATTTTAGAAGGGGGTGCATTTTCAGGTTGGAGGATAATTTAGATGGAAAGCAACAAAACCCAAGGGAATCTTAACTCCTTCTTTCTTACGCCAAGTTCTATCTTCTCATCTGCTTTCTATCCTTTGTGGAAAAGTTAATTTGAACATGCTTTGGTTGAGAAGTATTTTGTTTTGTATTATGAATTATCTTCATAAGGCTGCTTTAATCAAGGCTATTCCCCAAGGGACTGGTGGTGGGGTGTGAGTTTATGATGACTAACAAGGAAAAAAGTCACAGGCTTGTGGTGGATACATCAGTGAAAACACTGGTCCCATTGTGAACATTATGTTTAGCATTATGGGAGATCTGTCCTGTGAAAGCTGTTGAGTAAAAGACAAACTGTGTGTCAGGATTTTTTAGAAAAGGAAGAGAAAATAAAATTACCACCACAAGAGCAATAGTAATTACATAGTGCTTAGAACACCATGTGCTTGGTTCACAAGGTAATTACTATTTTTGTCCACAGCACACTAGATTCTCACTTTACAGTCTTGGAAAGATGGAAAGTTGAGTCAATCTTGATTCTATCAGGATCAAACTTAGAACATGAGCAGAGTTTGGGCTGCAGTATTTAACCACTGTGCCATGCCCCAAACCCTGATTTCATAAATTCATTCTGTGGTGTAGTGAGGACTGTGCATTGTACTTGTCTCTAAGAAGGACAATGTAGGGCTGCAAAATCTGCAGAAAAAGACAGTAAATGGTGGGCAAAGGAGATATCTCATAGCTGAAGGGACTGGGTGTAGTATAGATGAGTTGGACTAATAAGGGGCTACTTCTTGTAGCTGAAGAAGAATGTTTAAGGTCTGGGAGGAAAATTGATAGCAGGAGCCATTTGTGTGTGTGTGTACTCATCATAACAAATTATGGTCTACACTTTATTAAACCTACAGTTCCTTTGACAGCCTCTCACAAAAAAAGGAGAGAGTTCAGTGAGAATAAGGAACTGAAGCAGGCATGAAATAAGCAGCAAATAAGAAATGTTATGCATAGGTCCTTCACTGAGAAAAAGTAAGTGTGTGACTACATTGCTATGCCTTCATTTTGCAATCTGTTTTATGGTTGTTTTAATTTAGGTGACCAAACAAAGATCCCAGACTGTTTTGTCCTCAATCCAATGTGATTTGATATGAACCCACAGGCTATGCCAATAACCCTTCCTTTGATACACCTACCTGGTGATCCGAGGTTCACTTTTCTTATAAAATTTTCCTTGTGCAGAGTTGATCTAGCACTAAACTCAGTAGTTTGTTTACATTTTTTAAACAAACTTTGGGATGACTAAGGAAATGATCACATAGAGAAAACACCATATTTGGCTGGCTTTTAAAAAGCAGAAGCTGACAGCAGCTCAGGAAAAAACTCTGGATCAGAATAAAAAGACCTAGGCTGATTGGCATCTTTGTGCCACGAGATCATTAAAAAGATACTTTTAAACTACCTGTCCTAATTGAAGGGAAAATCTCAAAGTATTTGCCAATATAGTTGCAGCCCAAGAATGTTTGTTAACATTAAACTGCTGTATACACCATATAATTTTGATACCATTGCAAAGAAGCAAGGCTGGGTTGGCAGGAGTGGATGTAGGACAAACAAGTGGAGCCATTTGTGCAGGACCCCTGCTAAATAGTACTAGGTGTGCTATTAGCCATTTCCGTGGTCTTGCTACATTGGTGCTCTGTGGGGCTAGAATACCTGATATTTAAAATATTTCAATAAAGGAGAAATGATACGTTAGAAAGTGTAAGAGGATGGTGAATCTCAAGATGTAATTGTGACCCGTTAGGACTTCTCCCTGATTGTGATGAAATAAATATTTAGCACAATGAAAGAGACTATGGTGGTTTGAGTGCCTGCCTCTGTCCCAGCTCCTGCCAACCTAGAAGTTCAAAAGCATCAAATTGCAATAAGATAAATAGGGACCACTTTGGTGGGAAAAGATCTTGGGGACATGAAAGGAGCCTCATTGGGGCATCCACTGAATGGAGTTTCTTCAGCAAAAATCCTTTCAACCCAGAATAATTTCTGACACAAAATTATTATTATAATTTGAAGTAAAAGTGATTGTTTAAAGACTTGCATATATTCAAATTAGCAAAGAACTGATTAAATGAATTATGGCCTAGTTCTTTGTTCAAGCTTTATGTTTCTTTAAATTGAATTTGAGAGAGTCAAAGAAAATGTCATGGAGAAAGGAATATATTTACAGTTTCCATTCTTGTGTACCAGTTTGAACCAAACAAGGATTTAGATATCTAGTAGATGGCATTAAAGAAAAGTCATGTCACAGACCCCAGGGTGTGAAGTAGAAAATTTGTTACAGTTTGTCAATTACTCCCTTGATTGAGAATCTTATGTGCATCACTTTGAGTTTTGTGGAGGAAAGGTGGAACACAAAAATTAATGAATATGTAAGATAGGTATCCTGAGTCAGACATAGCATGAAAATACCGTAGAAAGCAAAGAAGAGGAAACCTGGGTAGTAAGCTCCCCTCTCTCAACTCCATATAAGAGGATTGGAGAGAGAGAGGGAGAGCGGGAAAATAAGAGAGAGGGAGAAAGAAAGAGAGAGAGAGAGAAAGAAAGAAAGAAAGAAAAAGAAATCAGAGGCAAGATTATTATTAGGAGTTTGCAGTCAAAAATGCAGTTATTTCTACTGGACAAAGTGCAAGAATGTTTTATCTCATGGAATTTCCAGTCAAGAATGGAATTATTTTTCCCTTTGCTGAAGCCTCCTCAACCACCAAATATGGATTCAACAGGATGCACCCAAAAATACCATCCAGAACTCAAAACACAGCTGTTATGGTGGATTTTTTTTCCTTTTAAAAATGGAGGCAATGCCAAAGGAAAAATAATGTACTGTGAATGCTTCTACTGTTAATGTTACAACTGATGATATTTCAGACAATTTATTTTGTGCCTCATTTTAAACTGTCAAGCTGTTTTTTTAAAAAAGTCTTTTGGTTGGTTTCACGTGGTGTGTTCTTTCCAGCTCCTACAATGGAAACAGGAGAGGGTGAGGTGTTCAGTCAGCATCAGTTCTTCGATCCTCCGTATTTAGGCTAGATGTGAAACTATCAAAATGAAGCCACCTATTTGTTGAGTTCATTATACAGTTCCTTTTCCCTGACCTAGTATGAGAAAGATTAGCCTGCACAACAAGGCTGCCATTACCAGGATATGCCCAATTGTGGTTCAAAAATACCACAATCTTTGAAGAGGGTCTTTCTGTGTACCTCATCTTTAGTACTGATGGAAAGCTCCTGTATGATGCAGAGCCATAGCCAGGATTCTAGGTGTGCGAATGTTTTTTTCAGGATGGGCATCAAAGCCTCTTTGCAATAGATTCTTATGGAGCACTGCAGTTTGCCAGGGTGGGCAAAGTGCTAACTCATGGTGGGCCAAGCCCGCCCTGGCCACCCTCTGTCTATGGCCCTGGCATGATGTGGCTTTCCAGCTCGACAGGTTATTTTCATCAGCTCAGGGCTGAAGCCAAACCAAGAAGTGAGCTAGAAACCAGAGTACAGTATCTATGGTAGCTTTCCATGCTTAAAATTAGCTTTAGTTTTCCTGGGAGGAAAAATGCCTGTCCTGATTTTAATTTGGTCTTCTTTTTGTTGGATGTGTCAAAATGGCAATTAATCAAACAGCAAGGGAGCCAGATTTTCTTTTTGTTCTGCTGGTTCTGACATGTATTTGTGATGAGGGATGTGAATACATGTATGAATACTGAGACATTTTAGAATATTCTAGGGTGAGTTAGTACAGACGAGAAGCCCTGGCATAGCTGGGCAGATGAGAAAACAGTACAGTTGGTGGCCATCATCTTATTCCTCACAGCAAGGAGATGTTACTTTTTGGGATGTCGGCAGGGGGATCCTGGATTTTGTAGTCTAAAAAAGTAACATTTTTCCAGCTCTGCTTTTCTTGTGCTTTAAAATAGCTGAAATAAATGCCATGCGTCACTGTTTTAAATCCCATTAAAACCTATGTGTTTATTACCTCCACATAAATATGGAGAAGACTGAGGTGTAAAATTAAAGTCCAGTGAAGCCTAATTTAATTGACTCAAACCCAATTAATCCAGCAAAGGGACCAAATGCCAAGGTTCTACTTTACTGCTTTTTTACCTCACAAGTAGAGAGACAGCATAAGTGATGGAGCTGATTTCATGATGGTTTGATCAGTGCTACATCACACCCAATAGTGGTTAATATAAAGCCACATCAAACCATGGTTTCATACTCTAGTGTATAGCCAATCTTCAGTTAGGGTTTAAGTCAGGAATAACAAAATGTGGCCCTCTCAGTGTTTCTGTATCCATTTTCCACCTTTCCTCACCACATATCATGAAGGCAAGGACTGGTAGCAATCCCACAACTTCTGTTAGGCTATAAATTGCCCACACCTAGTTTAGATATTCTCTGGAACATTTCTTATAGAAAACTAATGGTTAAGTTTAATATTTGTTTAATATTTGGCATAATACATTTCCGTATATCATATATGGAGCAGCAAATCAGCTCAGAGTAAGGATAACTCGAATCAATATATAAGTTTTAGATCAGGGGTTCGCAACCTACGGCCCATAGGCTGGATCTGGCCCATGGGTCCAAATAATCCAGCCCTTGCCCTCATTCCAGCTGCCCCCACAACTGCTTCCACTGCTGACAGAATTGGCCGTGGACTCATTTACAGCCACATAAACGTATTTATGGCAGCCATAAATGAGTCCAAGGCCATCGTAAACACATTTACTACAGTTGTAAATGAGTCTGTGGCCATCATAAATGTGTTTATGACAGCCATGGATGTGTCTTACTTCACCAGTCCATTCTGCTCAACTGTCTGAGGGTTTGTGGCCTAGCCCACGGCTGAAAAACGTTGAGAACCCCTGTTTTAGATGATTCTGTGAGGATTAGAAATTGAGAAAAAGGAAGATTAACATTTTTCTTTTTTGCATCATGCATTATTGGACTGTCTTTTCACTTGGGGACCAGACTTGGATTAAGATCAGCACAAAATATAGAAGTAGAATGACACATGCCCCACTCTGCATATGATAGTTCTCACTTTAAAGAGCTGTCTAGTTTAGAGGTAAATTACTGTAAGAATGAACCACAATAAGGCCTTGAATTGTATCCCCAATTATTATTCCAGAGGCAACAGCCATGCAAGCCACCTGGTCTCTATCTTCTTAAGATAGTGAAATATATCAAAATATTAGGAATTATAATAATTATACCTAAATTTTCATATAAAGATACCAATTATCTTTATATGATAAATATCATATATGGTATATATGATCCAATTATTTCTAGTTATGCATGATTATTTGGGGGCATTGTATTTGTATTTCTTTAGGAAAACTCTATTTGTTGCTGTTCTCTAATGTAAAGAAAGGGGGGGTCCTCCTGGACTCACGGCTACTGTTCGAAGAGCAGGTGGCAGCCGTGGCCAGGAAGGCTTTTGCACAACTTCGTGTAATACGCCAGTTACGCCCACTCCTAGACCGGGATGCCCTGCTTATGGTCACACATGCGTTGGTCACCTCCAGACTTGATTATTGTAACGCGCTCTACATGGGGCTGCCCCTGATGACCATCCGGAGACTCCAGCTGGTCCAGAATGCGGCGGCCCGGGTAGTGGTGGCGTGTGGGCGTTATGCTCATGCTTCGCCACTGCTCCGGGAGCTGCACTGGTTGCCAGTATGTCTCCGGGTGCAATTCAAGGTGCTGGTTATTACCTTTAAAGCCCTATATGGTAGTGGGCCAGGATACCTAAGAGACCGCGTCACCCCAAGATCACCCCAAGAACATCTGTCCGGCCCACCAGGGCGGATCGGAGAGGCTCCCTTGTTATTCCTTCGGCGAGAGAGGCGCGCCTCGCCTGTACTAGGAGGAGAGCCTTCTCCGTGTCCGCCCCGACCCTCTGGAACCTCCTGCCCACCGAACTGCGCCTTCAGACAGAGCTCTTACCCTTCCGGAAGGGCGTGAAAACCTGGCTGGCAGGACAGGTTTGGGGACCTGGGAACGTGGGTTCCCATACCAAGTGGCTTATATAAGGACTGCCTCCCTGGGTTGGAATGTGGGAATATGGGTGTGTAGTTCTGTGCTGTTTTAACTTCTGATGATTTTTTTAATCTTGACGCTTTTATTGATATTGAGGGTTTAGGTTTTATTTTCGTTTTTATCAGGATGTAAGCCGCCCAGAGTCGGGTCCTCCCGATTGGGGCGGGGTATTAAATTTAATAAATAAATAAATAAATAAATAAATAAATAAAGTGGCAGGTAGAGTCTAAGGACACTACCGTCAGGGATTTAGTGCGTGGATTCTACGTGTTGGATTATGCTCATTAGTTCATTTATTTCTTTTATTTCATTCATTAGTTAAGGGTGATGTTTCAAATGGGGAAAAATAAAGACATTGTGTTCATAAAATTAAGGTTTTCATAAAATGTTCATAAAATCTAAGGTTTTCTTAACTAAGGTTTTAAACCTTCATAGAAAATGTTTCTAAAGTCCGATCCAAATTGTATAAGTATAAAAAGAAAGGTTATTCTGTCCTCTTTCAAGCGCACTTTAGATCACTTTGATCGGTCAATTGGTTTTTTTGTTAGATCACCGCCAAACACTCCCCCAGCGGAAATGTCATTTCAATGCATCACCTTTTTCCTCAATATCTTTTTTGTGGATTCCTGCTTTGGCATAATTTTTCTCCACATGTTGCATGTGAACTGTATCCACCTCAGGAAGTTGTCATGTTCATTTTAAAAATTTCTTTCCCCTCCTTTTTGGGGGTTTGTGTGACCTCTTTTTAGTGGGTTTTTGTAAAACACTTTGTAGATTATGTTTCTGAAGTCCAATTCCAAATCTGAAAGTGTCCCCACAAAGGTTAATCTTTCATCTTTCAAATGCAATTTGGATCATCTGAATTGGGTAGTTTTTTCACTGGACCCCCGACAACCGACCCCCCTAGCAAAACTGTCACTTTTCTGATGCTACTTCCGAAAGCGATGACGTCATCACTTTGCATTTTTGGCTTTTGTGTTCTACCAGTTCTTATAGTCGCTGAGACGATCTTTCAAATGACATAACCCTTATTTTCGTGGGTGCCTTAGTTTTGGTGTTGCAGCTTCTCAAATGATTTTCGTTATACTGCAAAAGTTGTCAGACCAACCAACCGAAAGGTAATTACGTTATAGAATGCATGTCAAAAAAAGTTAAGAACTCTCTTTAAAAAAGATTAGGAAGAAAAGAGTTAAGCACCCTTCTTTATTAAGCACAAAGAACAGTGTCTAAATCTTCAAAGCAGTGCAGTAGAGATACTAATCAGTGAGATTAACATTCGAGTGATCTTACCAGTTTCTTCCTAGTTGTTATGTTTCTGATTTTGTAGTGTGAGAAAACAAAGGCAGCTTGACAAATGTGCTTTAAAGCTACCATATTTCCAAAAAATTCCAGTGAGGATCCTGCTAGACTGACTCTCTGGCCAAAACAGAAAGAGGTTTTGACAAGGAGGTCTTGAGTCTGCCTGGTTCCAAGCGCTCCCTTCCTGATTCTCAGTATTTTTTTTTACGTACAGTAAAACCCTGGGTTTTAGAAGGGCAAATAGTAAAGATGAAGCTAAAGTACTTTGGACATCAAATGAGAAGAGAAGACTCACTTGAGAAAGCTTTGATGCTTGGAAAGGTTGAGGGCAAGATAAGAAGGGGGCGGCCAAAAATGAGATGGCTAGATGGTATTGTGGACACAATGGGCACAGAGCTGAGCGAGTTGAGGGGGATAGTGGAGGACAGGAGTGCCTGGTGGACAGTGGTCCATGGAGTCACAAAAGGTCGGAATCGACTGTGCATCTGAACAACAACAACAACAACAACAACAAACAACCCTGGATTACGACGGAGGTTCGTTCCAACAGCCTCCATTGTAACCTGAAATGGTCATAACTTGAAGTACGATATCCTATAGGGATGCATTGAAAATAAAAAAGTTACCGACCCAACCAAAAATAATATTTATAAAATACAAAAGCACAAAACAAAAAAATGCCAGATACAATTGTTGCCTCTCCCTCCACACAAAAGAAACGGAGCAATCTCCTTACCTTTTCCACACCATTTGGGGACCTTATCCAACGACAACAATTGCATCTCTGGAGCCGAACTGCTTATTGCTCTAGAAATGGCATCGTTGTTGTCAGATGAGGTCCCCAAATGCCGTGGAAAAGGTAAGGAGATTGCTTCGTTGCTTTTGTGGGGAGGGAGATGATCGTAACCCAGAAATCAGTCATAATCTGAGGCATTATTTTAATTAAATTCACAGTTGTATCCTGGGCAAACATAACCCATGGCAGTCGTATCCCAGGTTTTTACTGTATGCTTAAACACAAAGGTTGCTCTTGCTCGAAAGCCATTCATGTCTGACTCTATGCTCCTGCAGACAATAAACTGAGTGTATGTAGTGAACTGAGGATGCTTTTTTTGACACTCACTCTAATTCTGCACACACCTCAATTTGGACCTTTAGGGTTTGTGTGTGTGCTCATCTCTTTTTACAGCCAAAGAGCCAGCACTATCTGCATCTGTAGGTGTTTCTGTGGCCATGTGGCAGGCATGACTAGACACTGGAATGCATGAATGCTATTAACTTTCCCACTGAAATGGCACCTATTTAGCTACTTGCAATTTCTTGCTTTTGAATTGATAGGTTGGCAGGAAGTGGGACAGATGATGGGAGCTCAGTCTGTCATGCAGCATTCAGGGCTCAAACTGCTAACCTTCCAACTGTCTGATAGTCAAGCTCAGCATCTTAACCACTAAGCCACCATGGTCCCGTGTATGCTTAATTACCAATTGTCCAAACTACCTTTATCATTTTACTTTTTACTTATAATTATGTGCTTTGATTCTTCTGACTCATGAAAATGCTTTGACTGATGCTACTCAGTTCAGAATCCACATAATACTGGACATTTTTTTAAATTCAGAAGCCACTCTGATCAATACCCAGTGATGGGATGTTCCCGGTTCGCACCGGTTCACTCGAACCGGTAGCAACATTCCCGGGTGGTTCGCCGAACTGGTAGCAACCACCCGGGATTTTTTTTTTTTGAGGTGTCCGGTTCAGATGCCTCACTGGAAAAAATATATATACTTAAATTTGGAGCCAAAATGGCTCCCGGGTAATGCACATGCCTCAAACCTTCATTTTAATGCATGCACAGTTCTATTTTTTTACTGTGCATGCGTCAAATGAAAGTTTGACACAAGGTGCAGGGAGCGTCTGAAGAAGCGGCAGCGGCCTTTCCATGCCTGGCCCCGCCACCCCGCCAGGATGCCACACCATTGTGGTGGTGTCCTGTTGCAGCGGTTTGCTGCCACGCTGCCACACCGCCACGTCTGCTGCTTCCAAGGGTAAGTGAGGGGTTTGCGTTTGGGGTGGGTGGGTTTATTTGTGTTGGGGTGGGTGGGTGGGTGTATTTTTATTTAATTTTAATTTTATTTCTTTATTTAATTAATTTATTTAATTTATTTACAGTTTTGTGTTGTGGTTGTTTGGTTGGGTAGGTGGGTTGAGGTGTGTGTTTATTTTATTTTAATTTTATTATTTTTTTTAAAATATTTTTTTAATTTTTTTGGCCCTGACCACAACATCATGACGTCATGATGTTGGCCCCGCCCATGATGTAATGACATCATGATGTCAGCCACACCCACAGCATCTGTGATGTCACGGTGTAGTAGCAAAAATTTTGTCATCCCATCACTGTCAATACCTATGTAGTGGGAGTGTATTGAGATGTGATGCTAGTTATTAAAAAATGGACAAATGCACAGTAGAAATAAGTGAACCAGTCTTGAGGGATCTAAGGGGTCTTTCAAATACCACGTGACTATTTTGGGGGAGGGGGTTGAGCAAAAGTCACAGAAAGTCATGGGGGGAAGGGGGTTTGGTGTGAAGTCACGCGACTCCAAAATGTTAACCCCCTGGCCAGGTGGTTGTCGGGGGTGAGGCAGCAGGCATCATCAGGCTTCAGGTCGGCCATGCTTCTGCCGTTTCTCTTCAAATCAGGGGAAATGGAGAAATCACGTGATTTGGGAGTTGGTCAAAGGTCATGGAAAGTCACAGGGGGGAGGGGGGTCAAAAAGTGGCCTATTTTAGGTCACGTGGTATTTGAAAGGCCCCTAACATGAAATGGCATTGTGAAAAAGGTTACAGTTATATCACACCCACATGCAGTGATATGTCTACCCACTGAACTGAACAGGACCCTTTTGGGTTTCAGAAAATTACATTGTAAATAACACAGATCATATGCTTTTCAGTAATTCTGTTGACTTAGCAATGGTGCCTCTACCAGCAGTCAGCCAACAGTCAGCAACTTGGTCTTGGTCTTATCACAAGCAAGTTATTTCTGTTTTGGGGCTACAGCTACCAGGATTCATAGTTAGCCTCAGAGTAGATGCAGGTTGTGGAAAAAATACCCCACATAACTAATTTGTCTAGCCTTTTATTCTGGGTACCATGGATGTCTTAATAATTCTTAATTATGTTATGTTATCTATGGCATGAGAGACATGGAAGAGATTCTTTCTGGATTAGTCTGCCTGGATGGCAAAAGATGACTAAACTTTGGGAAATGTTCCTTCACATAAGTTTTGTTCACCACTGGATATTTCATCTCAGACAATGAGACATCCTGGCCAAACATCCTGTTGGTATTTTCACAGTTCATCCTGTCGTCTCGTTATTCTTATGTTGAGTTTTAGCAGTAAAGAACAGCCCATAAAGTTATCCGGGACATAAAAGAAGCTGCAGATCATTATTATGGTGTGAACATGGAGAAGACACAAAATTCACATCAATTTGGCAATTGGTCTTTACAAAAGGAATCCCTATGTCGCTTTTCATTACTTGCCATGGCCTCTTGAACTAAGGTTCTGGAATCTGATGCTCTCAGCAGCCCCTCCTGTGTTCCAAACCCCACGCTGTATCTGCTTCCGTTAGCTCCGACACATGGCCTTCTGCCAGGTACCTTGATACCCCGTTGCCTCCGTCTGGGAAGCCTTGTTCACACATCTTGATTCCATCTGTAGAGCCGAAGAGATGGAAAATGTATGTCAAGCACATGTACCTTCTGCACAGCTTCCCTTTATGGGTCATGTACTGACACATTGCAAATTTGGGGTTCAAGAATTGGCAGTGACAAAATGTCTTTTGTGCTTCTAGGCCTTAAGAGATGCACCACAGTTGGATATTCTAGGAAACTGCACCTGCTGTAATAGTTAAAGGACCCCCACTTGCCAAACAGATCTGAAGATCAGTCATCTCTTTGTTTTTGAGGTTGCAGAGCTTGCCAGTGGGAGGGGAGATCCTGAGGAGAAAAGGAAATGAGTGAATTGGGGGGGGGGGAATGACCAGAGGACAGAAAGTTGGTGATCATCATCAGCCCACAGACATGTCTAAAACAGTTTTGAATAGCCCCTGGAAAGTGTAAGTGTAAATTCCCTCACCCAGAACTAAATTGCACTATTCACTGAAACTGTATGTCTTTGCACCCGAACCTTTCGCTGTGCAAATAGCTAACTGCTAGTCTGCTATGTTACCACACATACAGCCAGAAATCATTGACAGATTGTTACCTGTAGTCTCTTCACAACTTGGTTGATCAATTTGGACAATGGTTTGAATCCTGTTTTAAGAGTGGGAAGGCCTGCATGCCTGTCTCCCTCCCTTGATTGCTGATCTGCTTAAGCAGGTGTACATCCAGCTCAGCAGTGGAAATGGCTTGCAGGGCCATAGCCAGGGGGCGGCCGGGGGAAATCAGCCCCCACCCCTGAGTTAACAGCCCCCTCCCCAGGATGCCAGTGTTATATGTGTGTGAGAGAGATATTGTTGCCCTCCTGGAAAAAAAATATCCCCCTTCCCAAACTAGAATCCATGGCTTGTATCCACTTGGGGGTCCACATCCTGCCATCCTACAGTTTGCCCTGGCAATTGAGATGTGGGAGACTTGGGTCATATTTAGATCAATTTCCATATGAGGAGCCAAAGTTATGGCAAGCTGTGCCCAATAAAACTGTTGACAGTTTTATTCTAACCTGCTTGAATAAAAGCAAGCCTTTCTTGGTGACAGGAAGCCCTCCTTCTGGGGTCACTTGTCTTTTTCTGATGAGGCCGTATGCACATTTGGGTGACTTCAAAAGTCCTACTCTGCTACATATGCTTGTAGTTGGTTCACCATGTACAAATCAGCAGACATTGAAAGGAACTTTTGAAAGAACGTATTCATTACTCGCTACTTTGGATCAATAGCAGATCATGTGTTACATTTATCCCATCTTGAAATTTTTGAAGGGGTAGCCATGTTCTGTTTCAAGCATACCAGGAAGTAAACAAAAAAAAGAGACAAAAACGTTGTTGCACCTTAAAGATTAATTCCTGTATTTAAATGTGAGCTTTTGTAGATCAAGTCCATTTTGACAGACAGTTACCCCAATCTTATGATCCAGTTCCATATCCCCCCGAATATGGCATTAAACAAATCACTTCCGTCTTTGCCATTACAGTGCTTTTAGTAAAATTGATATTGCCGTAGGATATGCTGAGTCTACATAAGTGAAGATGTTGAAGAAGTGTGTATGGTCCTTCTAGCAGACTGACCTAATTAATATGCAGGTGATGACATGATTATGCTTTAAATTGCATGCTGTCTAAAGAGCTGCTCTAATTTTGCAGTTCTCAGTTCAAAATTTAAAATCCTGTGCAATGTAGTGAATAGAGTGTTGAAGTAGGACTCCGGAAACCTGGTTTAAATCTCTCTTTGGTCATGGAAACTCCATGGGGTGTGTGTGTTGGTAATGGAATATTACCCCTTGAATAGACCACATTCTTCCAAAACCTTATCCAGCTAAGTCCTGAGGTGAAAGTTGCTTAACAGCAGACAAACACAGCTCAAAATTGCATATATAAATGAATTTTTTTATTTGCCAATTGTAGGGCATATTTCCTTTATACCTGCCAATTGTGGGCACTCTGTAGTTGCTATGTGCCGCCAAGTCATCTCTGACTTATGATGACCCTATGGAGACCTTCAAAATGTCTTCAACAGCCCTGCTCAACTCCTGCAAGTTATAGCCAGTGGCTTCCGTTAGGGTGGGGGAGGCCAGCCTTGGTGCCGCAGATGTTCTTGGACTTCAATTACCAAAAGCCCAAGTAAGCACACCTGCTGATCAGGGCTTCTGGGAATTGAAGTCCAAGAACACCCGAGACACCAAGGCTGACCACTCCTGCCTTAGGGCATTTATCTGTCTCACATTTGGCTTTCCTCTTTTCCTGCTGCCTTCTACTTTTCCAAGCATCATTGCCCCCCCCCTCCTGATTTTTCATGATTTGGCCAGAGCAGGATAGTATCATTTTCATTATTTTTGCCTCCAGAGACAGTTCAGGCTTAACTTGCTCTAAGATCCACTTGTTTATCTTTTTGGGAGTCCTGAGGTTGTCCAATTTTAGCTGTGCATTAATCAAACAACAAATGAGAGGACAGTTCTTCAATAAGACAAATGCCACTGTAATAGCCAAATAAAATTATTGATTGCCAAAATGGAAAATTGATTGAATATGGGTTGTCATGGGTGAAATTGTCAGCTGTACCCCAAAAGATGCATATAAAAAGTAGGTCTCAGAAAAAGATGCATGTGAAAATAATTGTGAATTTTGGTTGTTGGACAGTACAACTTGGACAGTACATACGTATGACTGGTTATCTGAGAACATCTTCACTACACAATGATAATAATTTGATACAACTTTTAACTGATGTGACCTCATTTATAAAATCCTGGTTTATAATCTAGTGAGGTAATTAGAATTCTGTGTTGTAGTTCACAGAGGTTCGTTAGTGCTCTCTAGCCAAGAAATCTAAAGTATAAATTCCAGCTTTCGATAGGAAACAGCCATGCCAGTTGAAGTAGTATCACATTGCAATAACTGTGCAGTGTATACTCATTGTCAAACTGAAATGGATTTACTATTGATGAATGCATCTCTTCCTAAGGTCTTCATGAGCAATTACCTGATTACCAGTTTTATGCACATTTATTTTGAACCTGTAAACAGCTGTACACTTTTACATCAGTTTTCCACTTACCTGTTTTCACATCATGGGTTCATTTAAGGGGGAAATGTTACTATATATTTATCCTTCATTTTTGACATAACACATTTTTTTGCCTCTAGCAAAGCAGCATTACTCTAGATTGCTTGAAAACTAATTTACTTTTTAATTTCTAAGTTGATAACCAAAGCATAGATGAAATGGCTTTGCATCTCTAATAAGAGTTATAATAATATACTGAGGATGAATCATTGCCCTTCTATTGTTGTTAATTTCTAATTAGGAGCTGTATATTGCTCTCGATTTAAATGCACAGTTCCCTCTGGAATCTCATGCCCTAGATTGATAATGTAGTTGGCCTAATCCTGTTCTCTTTGAAATCCATATGATCAGCTTGTAAAGCTGGTATGCCACAGAAAAAGAAGCAGATGCAAGAGATGTACAAGAGCACTAGTGACCAAGTGTATCTCATTTGTCACACTAGCTTTATTGTGAGAGGGAACATGTTTTAAACTGGCGGGGGGGGACACAACTCTAGACTCTGTTTCGTGTTTGAAGAAGTTATGAGCAGATTTGAGGTGATCTTTGGGATGGGTATTTGTTATAGCTGAAAATAGCTGTGGGGCCTCCAGGGAGATGCTCTGCCAGACCTGTGCTACAAGGAAACAGACATCAATTGTGCTGAAGACGTTGGATGTGTTTCACAGCCACTTTGTTCTGAATTGTTGTTGGAGATGCAACTGGTTCTTCTATATTAGGGGTGTCCAAACTTTTTGGGCTGCGTGCTGGTCACGTGGTCCCCCCCCGCAAGCAGAAGTAAAACATGCACATGCATGTGCATAATGTGCCTGCACATGTGCATAATGAGTCCATGCATGATGCTGCCGTAAATGACTTACGGCTGTCAGAAATGCATTTATGATAGCCATGGGTCATTTATGGCTGTGTCATGTGCATGCACAGGTGTGTTACGTGCACACACATACACATCTTACTTCCACTTCCGGGAGTGGTGAGGGTGGCCTGGGGTGGATGATTTGGAGCCATGGGCCAGATCTGGCCCATGGGCCATAGTTTGGGCACTCTTGTTCTGTACTCTACTACTTCAAAGACTGGATGTGTGACAATGTGTACCATATTCACCATTCATGGGTGTACAAAACTGGAATACTGTACCAATCTCTGGGCATAAGAGGAATGTTACATACACACAGTCTTAAGACACTCTTGCATTTAGAATCAGTGCTGGAAGGGGCCTTTTAGCCCATTAAGTCCAACCCATTGCTCTGTGCAAGAATCCAAGTCAAAGCAGGTCTGACAGATGGTTGCCCATTATTGTAATGCGTGCATTTGCCCAAGTGAGTAGTCATTTAATGTGACACGTGGAATAAAGTGCCTTTTAATCACCGCATTGGCTACATCTGTAGGTATATCCAGAGAAATACTCTTACTGTGATTAGAGATGGGAATCATTTTTTAAAGACTGCAAAGACCAGAATCCCACAGCCAAGTAAAAAAAAAAAACAACAACCTCATCTAATGTTCTCAATCTCTGAGTGGGGTTCACTGCCGGTACATAGTTTGTTCCAAGTCAGATGCCCTGATGATATGTAGAAGCTTACCTGAAGAAGCAAAAAGTCCTGAAAATTTAGCAGAATGAATGCAGAAATATATTATATGTTCATATGTCACACAAAAAATGCCATGAGCCTCAACATAGTGTGTTTGATTTGAATTCTTTTAGTGGGGGAAATCTGGTTGTTATACCTGACACAGTATACTGTTGTCTTTGTCATTAATATCTATCTATCTATCTATCTATCTATCTATCTATCTATCTATCTATCTATCTATCTATCTATCTATCTATCTATCTATCTCTGTCTGTCTGTCTGTCTGTCTGTCTGTCTGTCTGTCTGTCTGTCTGTCTGTCTGTCTATCTAGTATGTGGGTACATGAGTGCAAGAATACTGGTGACACCCTGGGTATAATAAGTGGCAAATTTAGAGATACAGTCAAACCTCGTATAAAGAGCACCTCGCTTAAAGAGCAGAATTTTCTCTGAATGTTCACTTCACTTAACAAATAAAACCAACCAAAAATTTGCTTAACAAATAATTCAGGGTTTGTAATCCTCCCCACCAAAAGTCATAATTGGTCACTTACAATGGTGTTTTGCCTAAAGAGCAAACTTGCTTAAAGAGCAATCCTGTGGAACACATTATGCTCTTTAAGTGAGGTACAACTGTATAGCAATATCTATTTGTTGTTGTTCAGTTGCACAGTCGATTCTGACCCTTTGTGACCCTGTGGACCATTGCCCGTCAAGCACCTCTGTCCTTCACCATCCTCCTCAACCCGCCCAGCTCTGTGCCCATTGTGTCTACAATACCATCCAACCATCTCATTTTTGGCTATATCTCTATCTCTATCTCTATCTCTATCTCTATCTCTATCTCTATCTCTATCTCTATCTCTATCTCTATCTCTATCTCTATCTCTATCTCTATCTCTATCTCTATCTCTATCTCTATAAATTGGAAGCCACTTTTCTCTGACAGAGATTTACTAATTGAAAGAATATTTCACACAATAAAAAGTTTTTTTAAAAAGGAATTTTCCATGCATTGCTCATCCACATCTTCCATTATGGTTATTTGTGCATGATAAAAACAGGAGCAAAGGGCAAAGGGAACATCAGAAGATGAATGATCTGGGAACGGAATTATAGAAGTCTCTAAATGTTTGTTGAAACATTTTTTCCAGGTGCTGCATAACAAAGAAAACAGACTGGGTACCCGCACTCCAAATAAAATTATGTTGAGGTTCACTGTGTATTTTGTGTGAAATGTAAACATGTAATAATGGCAAGAGTGGAATACTTTGTTCCAGGACTAACAGCCAATTTGTGTGTGAGGGTGTGTGATGTATGTCTGTGTGTGTGGAGAGGAGAGGGGGGACAGGATTGTAATTGGGTCTGTGACAGAAGAAAGGGGAAAAGAAACCTCCCTTCATGCTACAGTCCTGATGAATATTCCCCTCTTCCCCATGCCTACCCTTAATTTCTTCTCTTGAAAAACTTCTGAGACAGTTCCCGGTGATGCATTTTGTGTCATCTTGTGCTTGACTCTTTGTGAGCCTTTATTTTCGGGAACTGTCTCATGAAGAAAGGAAGTGCTTCTGACCAACGGAAGTGGAACTGAAGAAATGAGGGGGAATTGGTTCTGAAGAGGAAGACGATACTCAGAGATAGAGACCATCTCTTGGGCCAACAGTGTTGACAGATAGCTTTGATATTTATATTGAACCATACTGGTTTATATCATAGTTTTGGACTATTAAAAGGGTTTGGGCAACCTAAAGGTGCAAGACGACACTTAATCTGGCAGCAATTAAGAAATGCAGGCTGTCATCTCATCTCACCTCAGTTGAACAAATAAATGCACATCGCCTTCACTCTACACTTTCTTCTTTCTTTTAAACCTCATGAAGATTTAATATGAACTACTCATACCATTATGTCACATGGCCCAAATGTGAGATAAAAAAGAAATGTATCTTTCCCACATTGTGGGAAAGTATTTGTGGCTCTTAGTTTCACTTTGAGAGTTCTGATAAAGTGCCTCAGATGTTTTGGTAATCCATTCCAGCCTGCAAAGGCGTAGCGGAAATTGTAAGTGATGTCTACAAGATGTAGAAGGCAGTTGTATCTGCATCACTGCTAAGACCAAATACAACATCCAGAATGAGCAACATCTGATTGAAAAATCTAGATAAGCAAGAAAAAATGATGTGTTTCCATTCCCATAGCTGTAGCAGAGAGGATAAAGTCAACTAATCAAGATTTTATAACTAAAGTGGAATGCTGAGAGAAAAGTCATTGTTTTGCTAAAGAGTGTCCTGTGGGTGTTATCTTGTGGAGCAAATATAGCTGATCCTAGGACCAGTTTAGAGGTCTGATAATTACAGAATTAAACCTTTTTCTCCTATGTCCCAGTTTATCCCAGGGTTTATTGGACATATGGAAGATTTGAATATTTTTTTAACGTTACATATTCCAACCTTGCATCAGTGTTATGGAATTTGCCATTTTGTTTTACTTTTTTAAAAATCCCTTTAGCATTCTATTTCACTGGACATTTTTCTGTGGAAAATGTGGCTAAAATGACCATCTATCTATAATAATACGAAATGGGTGCGTCTCTGCCAAGGTTGCATAACTGTTTCAGTTTACAAGGCAGCCGAAGCTGGCTGAAAGCACAAACCCTAAATAAATGATCCTTAGCAGGTATTTTTTCATGTCTGAATGGATTAATTAACTCAAACCCCCTGTAGGCTGAAGTATCCCAAGTTGAGTCATTACACAGATCTCTCCTCAAGAGTAAGGATCTCCTCAAGAATGGGAAGTCTTCCATTTTAAGCTGAATACTTTCAGATGGTTTGGGGTGAGGCCAGAGCCTAGTTCAGGTTTTATTTCTGCCCTATCGGAGCCAGTTAATTTCTGTTAGCACTGGATAAGCCCCTCTCTTGTGTAATCCATCTGCTAACTCCCAATATGTGTATATAATAAGAATTCCTGTTGCCTGATATGTGGGAGGATGAAAATGGCAAGAGAGGAAGACTGAAGACGCAGGGAAAGAAAAAGCTGATGTGAAAGAAGAAGAAAATAAAGAAGCTACAATTGTCTTACCCCCAGATGTCAAAGTTTCCTTTAAAACCAAAGTAGAGGGACCACTTCGGTGGGAAGGTAACAGTGTTCAGTGCACTCCAGTGTCTAGTCATGCCTGCCACATGATTACGGAAACGTCTGCAGAAGCAGACAGCGCTGGCTCTTCGGCTTTGAAACAGAGATGAGCACTGACCCCTAGGGTCGGATACGACTGGCTTCCGAACAAGGGAAACCTTTACCTTTAGAGATATACTTGCACTACACAGTTGTATCAGTTCTATGAACTGTTATGGCTCCTTCTTATATGTTTCCCTGGAACTGTAATTCAGGGGAATGGAATAAATCTGTCTGGCACAGCCTTTTCAGCACCTCACCACATTACCAACCCCACAATTCCTTATAATGGCACTGCCATTCTGAACCTGATATATAGAGACATCTCCCACCCTGTCCACCCCCTGACTACGGCCCTGCTCTGAGACAAACCTTGCAGTCACTGCTCTGCCCAGTTGTTTGATAAGGAGCAAACCTGCTGCTATTGCCTTAAACACATTTAGACAGTGGCTGAAGTCACAGGTGTGACTGCTGCAACATTTAGGTAAGGGTAAAGGTCTCCCTTGCTCAAAAGCCAGTCATGTCAGACTCAAGGATGCAGTGCTCATCTCCATTTATAGCCAAAGAGCCAGTGCTATCTGCATCTGCAGATGTTTCTGTGGTCATGTAGCAGGCATGTTTAAATGTTGGAACGCACAGAACACTGTTACCTTTTCTGTCCAAGTGGTACTTATTTATCTTACTTTCAAACTGCTAGGTTGGCAGGAACTGGGGCAGGTGACAGGGGCTTATTCCATCGCATAGCACTCAGGTCTTGAACTGCTGACCTGCCGACCTTCCAGTCATCAAGTGCATTAACCGTTAAAGAAAACTGAAATTGCAAATAAAGAAACTTGTCCTATTTTGAATAGAGCTGTTCTCAACTTAAATCCCTGAGAGGTTAAGTATGTGTTACTTTAGCTCTGTATAGTTCTGGAGGATTTGCAGTTACTGCTTGCAAATAATATAAACATGCCTGCTTGACTCCAACAGGACCACCGTACCTGAATGCTCGCACAGCCGACGTCTTACAGCAACCTGGATATTGAAGGTCAAAGTTGTGAGGAGTCCTTAAGAAGGACAGTGTACACTAAGTAAGGCCATCTGATGGTCACACAGGATGATTGTCTATAAACCCTGCTAATCCTTTTAAGACCACTCTGAGGAGAAGTCCATACAAGGAGGAATGTTCAGATGCAGGTGTTGTGCCATCACTGATTCTGGCAGATGGAAGCAAACACCACTCATGGTCACTCAAGTAAGAAAAGTGTGTCACTTGCATATAAACACAGGGTTAAGCTACTAACAACATGGATCTACACTACAGAGGGCACTATGTACGGGATTTTGAAGTTCAAGAACTCATAGTTTTGTTGTTGTTGTTCAGTTGCACAGTCGATTCTGACCATTTACGACCCCATGGATCACTGCACACCAGGCACTTCTGTCCTCCACCATCCTCCTCAGCCTGCCCAGCTTTGTCCCCATTGTCTCTACAATACAATCTAGCCATCTCATTTTGGGCTGCCCCCTTTTTCTTTTGCCCTCCACCTTTCCCAGCATCAAGGCTTTCTCAAGTGAATCCTCTCTTCTCATTTGATGTCCAAAGTACTTTAGCTTCATCTTTACTATTTGACCTTTTAAGGAGCAATCAGGGTTGATTTCTTCAAAGATTGACCTATTTGTTCCCCCTACTGTCCAGGGTACTCTCAAAAACTCTCCTCCAATATCCCATCTCAAACAATAACAACAACAACAACAAGAGCAACAGCAACAGCAACAACACTGAAATGGTTTTAATAATTGACATGCCAATTTTTCTTTAAACATAGTTCATACAAATAATAGGAAGACTACAAAGAGTAAAATGTCAACATTCAGATGACTTCTTTTCACTATTGATAGTTTACAGTTGTTGGAATGTAAGGCCTAAATCTGGTTGCCCAGATGCAGTAGACAAATTAATTGATTTTTGATTGGCAATACAAATCTTGCCTACCTGATTCAGTGAGTCTACTAACAGTTGACATTTTAGAAAGCAGATGTACAGGAATACACTGTTAAGACAGACATAATTTTTTTCTGCCACCCTCTTCTTCTTTTGCCCTTGACCTTTCCCAGCATCAAGGCTTTCTCAAGTGAATCCTCTCTTCTCATTTGATATCAAAAGTACTTTAACTTCATCTTCAATATATGACCTTTCATGGATTAGTTGAGGTTGATTTCTTTTAAGATTGACCCGTTTGTTCTCTTTGCTGTCCAGGGTGCTCTCAAAATTCTCCTGCAGCACCACATCTCAAAGACGACTATTCTTCTGCACTCAGCCTTCCTTATGGTCCAGCTCTCACAACCATACATCACTACCGGGAATACCATTACTTTGACTATGCGGACTTTTGTTTGCAAGGTGATGTCTCTACTTTTAACTATGTTGCCCAAATTTCTCATAGCTTATTTATTTATTTAGATTTATATCACCGCCCACTCGCCATGGCGACTCAGGGCAGTTTACAGTCAGAAAGAAAAAAAAGCTTGCTTCCCAAGAATTTTTTATTTCATGGCTGCAATCTTCATCTGCAGTGATCTTGAATCCTAAGAATGTAAAGTCTGTCACTCATAGTACCACAATTCAATGGGAACTCCCAGGTTGAATTATGGTATTGAGAGTCCTCAGACCAGAAGGAGATGGTTTGCCAGTTTTGAGGTCTCTCAATGCCATGATTTGGAAGGTTCCTGCTACATTATGGGACTGGGTGTCCTTGAATTCTGAACATCCCATCCCTTGTACCCTCGATAGTCTTCCCAGCTGCCCCTATTCCACTGCACGTGTCTTTGCATATTCTGGAGCTTTCTCAAACTTTGTGTGCAGCACTTGCTCTTCTTAACCGTTGAGATAATGCTTGGTGCTAAAAGGTGGTGAAGCACTGAAACAGCCTCTTACTCCACTGTCTATATTAGGACATCCCAGGGACGTCTCTCCCATTTTAACTTTCCCTTAGGAGCACAGCCACTTCACCAGCCATATTACCATTGTCCTTTCCCTTATGCCTTTGTACTGGCTGACCTTGCAAGACGGCTCTCGTGGAGAACAGGTGCCTGGCAGAGAAGAAGCAACTCTTTGCCAAGCTGTGATCAGGACAGCATGCAGCTATATAAGTTGAACTGCAATGCCCTGCACAGACCTTTGTGTCTACTTCAGCCACACCTGAGACTACACAACAAGCAGTATACTTTCCCTTACTTACAGCTGTTTGTCATAAGGGCTCTTTTCTCAGCTTCCTTTCAAGGAGGTGGGGAATTACCCATGTGGGTCTCAAAATCATCTCTAAGTCTTTAACACTGTGTTCTTGAATGAAGCATATGGACTGATTTATTTGCCATGGGAGGCTTTCCTGTGTTGTGCCACAGTTGATTTGCCCATTGTGTCTGGACTTGTGGGCTGTACTCAGTGTGTCCATCAGAGCCACAGCTGGTTCAGAGACAGTTTGGAGCAGGGGTTCCCAACCGAAGGCCCATGTGCTGGATCTGGTGAATGGTGCCATTTCTTGTGCCCCCCCCTCCAAGTACATTTGAGAAACAAAGTGGCCACCCCTTTGAAGCTGTTGGGACAAAATACCCACCCCCATTGTACAGCCAGGGCAAAATGACCATCTGGCCCTCAAAGCTGACTGAGAGAGCATGACACGACCCTTGGTTTGAAAGATTGGAAACCCATAGTTTAGAGGAACAGGAAGAAATTTCATAGTTTGAATATCCAGTGCATAAATGTCAGCAGGGGGAAACACACAAACACACAATTTCAAGACATCCTTTTGGTAATGAAGTGGACAGTTGCCCTTTAGGATAAGAAGTTTCAAGCTGTGCAACCTCTTCTTGTTCAAATAAATTGCCACCGGATCAGCTAGAAGATGATAAGTGCATCTGTACAATCCTTGAATCAGGTCACATTTGAGAAGTCAGGTGTGGCATTGAATTTCCTTTTCACCACAGCAAGTCCTTCAAGCCTCCTTTGGAAAGAGGAGTAACAACTGGTGAGTGTACGAATTGTTCAGTAAAATAAATGCACCTTAGCACATGGAAGGTAGTTACTATCTCATCACCTTTGGTGGTGACTGTAGCTATCACCTTTCCTCTTCGCTATGTACTGCATTTGGTTGGGCATAAATGCTAGGGGAGTCTGTACAGAGTGTACAGTAGGATAGAGACTATAATTGAGAAATTGCTGGGCAAACTCAGAATATTTAATTGCACTGGCACTTGTGGTCACTTTGTGCCAAAAATGGAATCAAATCTGGGATGGCACGTGCAGATGTTGAACAATATGGTAGCTAGGGAAGCCTTGGCACTAGCACTAATTTGACTGCATCTGATACTAAGTGAGAAGTTAGTGTGGTGTGTGTGTATGCACACTCATCAATGTAGTGTGTGTGTGTGTGTGTGAATGTAGCTCTTAATGAATCATGCAGGATTATTACTGGCTGCTTGACACCTACCTCCACTGAAAAAGTCTACTACAGTAATACCTCAGATAACATCTGCATCAGATAACGCTAAAATCGCATAACGTTAAGCAGTCTGGGGAGGGAGAATTGCATCGAATAACGTTAAGATCCTATGGGATGCATCGGATAACAACCGCTAAAGCTTGTATGGTTACAATGTATCTCTATGGAGCTTTAACGTTATCCGATGCATCCCATAGGATTTTAATATGCATCAGATAACACTGAAAATCGGATAACACCAAGACTTGTGGAACCAAGTTTTAGCGTTATCCAAGGTTTTACTGTATTTGCTGGTATCACCCCACTGGAAGCACATCAAGAGGTGCTAGCAAATAGCAAATGAAATAAGATAATACAGCAATAAAACTATCAACTTCAAGGACCCAAACTCCCTAAACAAGATATAAAATTGAGGAAACATTTTCTGCACTCCTCCCAAACTCTAAATATTAAAACAGAAGAGGCTGGGCTAAACCTATGAAGAGCAAAATCAACACACCTTACCAAACAAATGAATGTGAAAGAGTGTCTACCACCAGGACAAGATTCTGGCTGGATCATCTGGAAATCACTTGATAGACATGAAATCTAGGCAGAAAGATCAAAGAATAGTCAAGTATGGGGGTACTTGACATAGGACAAATTTTCTGTGAATGTGGAGAAATTCAATCAATGCAGCACTTATGTGCATGCAATTTATGCCTCACCACATGTACCAAAGAAGATCTAGTAAATGGCTGCGATAACAATATTGAGGTTGTCCACTTCTGGCCCAAACCAGTCTAATCATTTAAACATTTTAGTTTATTTTGAATTTTACCTATATTTCATATACTGTATATCCATAATTTTGAATGGCGCTGTAGTCCAAATCAAGTAGAGATTACCTGACCACCTCTTTCTGGTAGGGATGGCTTTTGAGGTCATAGAAACCACAGGTAATAGTTTCTCACAAGCTTACACACATTTCTGGAGACTCTGACGTTCAGCTGAAGGATGAATTTAATGATTCATTCTCTTTCAGTCATGATTTAAACTAAAGCTTACTCAATAAGTTACAGCTCACCCACTATGTTTTTCACAGCTGTGTCTGAGCAAGAAATCCACCTTGAATTTTCAAGACTTTTTAAAAAAAACAACACACACAGCATAAATGTGTTTCTTTTAGACAGGCTGTGCTTTTGATAGCTAATCCTGTAGCCCCAGGAATAGATAAATACTGTACTAAGGAGCAGTCAACAAAATGTCTATGTAAACCATCATATTTGTTTTATATTTTAACTTACAGTGAAGCCAAACCTCAGTTTTTTGGGAAGGAGGTTGTCATATTACTATAGTTTGTATTCGATGGCACTCTCCCAACAGTAAAATGAATACTGCCATTCTAATTCTATGTTTCCCCTAGAGGCCTCCAAACATGACTCTGAGATTCTTTCCTAAGGCCCCCATTCCCCCAGAACAGATTTGGAGCAGGGGGATGTGTGGTAGAAGTCTGTTCACGTAATATTATGAATATGTACATTAGACAAAGAAGTCTGGCCAAGTTATCCTGCTATGGTAGTAGAGTAGATCATATTGCTAGCAACTCAACGCCAGTCATCAGGTGGCGGTTACCTAAGCTGACAACCCTGAGGACTATTGGCCTTGGGTGGAGAAATCCGCAAGAAAGGGTGATGGTCCCCAAGTTGATTAAATCCCACTTGAATCCATCTTGGAGGGCAGCTTCATCAATACTGGCTTGGGGCTGATGAGGTCTTTGTGTGCAAAAGGACTCAAGACCAGAAAGTGACTCAAGGAACTAGATCAGTGTTAAGGGTGTCATGGTGCAAAGCAGAAGGCAAATGGAAGGCCACTATATTCTATTGTTCCCAGGATAATCTTCACAGCTGATCACTATGAAGACAGCTAATATTTGGAAGTGGATACAGCACTTGAAGAAGAAGAGGACAAAGAAGGAAACAGATATGAAACATATTATCTGAACTTGTTAATACTCTTCCTCTCAATTCCCATTTCTCAATTCCCACAAGACAAAAATGTCGTCCCCATTAGTTTCCATGGCCAATTTGAACTCTGGCCTCCTAATTCCTATTCTGACATGCTAGCCACTATGCCAAATTATTTAAAGCCTCCATACTAAATACTCCATACTTATCTCTCGTTCTTTCTTCTTCTTCTGTCACTACACAGGTACTGGGGGAAAATACTCACTTTTCCATAGAGTTTTGGGAGGAGGGGGGATGTGAGGGCAGGATTAAATGTGGGCAGGAAAAATAAAAAGGCAGCCCCATCCCCTCATTAATGGGAGAGAAGCAGTCTTTCTCTGTGTAAGTTTAAGGATATGGCTTAAGATCTCGCATGGATCGGGAATACGGCTAGCAATTTGGGGATAGATAGTAATAAATTGGAGGGCTGCTGGACCTTTGTAGCATCATATAGGTTGGCCACTACAATATTGAGGTCAAAAAGTCATTTATACCAGTTTACATTTGATGATTGACATTTAGTTGTTTGACAGGTTTATTTTTTATAGTTGGCTCCCAGGGAGGTGAGACAGAATGCAGGAGAGAAGGTCCAATCCAGCTGGATAATTTCAGAATAAACCTGAAACCATCCCAACCACCACATCTGAAACCACAATATGAGGAGGAGAAATCTCTAGAAGATAAATCACAGATATTACTTACTTGTGCTGTTGTTGATATATGGATAGATAGTCTAAATATTTTTATTTCCCAACACATAATTAACAACTATATTCTTGCTCTTAGGAGAAATGTGGAAGTGCATTATTTTTTCCATATATAAGTCATGTTCGGAGGTTTTGACACCCTTTCACAATACTCCAGGGTCAGTTTCAGTACTTAACCTAATAATGGGGCATGCCAATGCAAAGAATTCACTGAGGCAAAGAATACAGCAATTTCCAAAGATAGGGTTGTTTTTTTGCTGTTCAGTTGCACAGTCAATTCTGACCCTTCGTGACCCCATGAACCACAGAACGCCAAGCACCCCTATCCTCCACCATCCTCCTCAGCCCACCCAGCTTTGTGCCCATTACATCAACAATGCCACCTATCCATTTCATTCTCTGCCACCCCCCTCTTTGTTTTGCCCTAGACCTTTCCCATCATCAAGGCTTTCACAAGTGAATCCTCTCTTCTCATTTGATGTTCAAAGGACTTTAGCTTCATCTTCAATATTTGACCTTCCACGGAGCAGTCGGGGTTGATTTATCTTAAGATCAAACTATTTTTTCTCTTTGTTGTCCAGGGTACTCTCAGACATATCCTCTAAGTTTTCAGTAAAAAATTATATAATCCTCATCTGCTGGATTCTCCTTTCATCTGCTACCATTTTGTGACTGGATGGCTCTGTTGCAAACTTCAAGTACTCCAAGGACCAGCAAGATAATCTAACCAGAGTTATAAAGTTGGAACAGAGCTCTCTCTCTCAGTTGTTTGCAACCTTCATTCAATACAATGAGGAAATATAGACCTATTTTAATGGGAGTTTTGTTTCAAAATTATGAAACTATCAAAAATACTGTGTGTGAGGTATAAAAGGAGGAAGAAGGAACATTTTTGGCTCTCCTGCTTCTTCTTTGCTTCCTCTTTTACCCCCATTGGGTGTCGAGGGAGATGTAAGGTTCTTGTTCGGCCACTTCTAGCGACTTCCACTGCTGTTATTTGGTGTTCTTTAATTTAATTTGATTTAATAGATTTATATACCACCCTATCCACTGGACTCTGGGTGGTGTACACAAGTTAAAACCAATATAAAACAATTAAAAACCCTTAAAAACATAGCAACATTACCCCTCACTGTGCCATTTACTATCTAAAAACAAATATAAAATCTACAAAACCTTAACATTAAAAAAATTAATTACAGGAGGGGGGATCCTCAGACAAGCCAGAAAGGCGAACTTGTTGACAATCCCATCCCCCAGACCCAACTTGCCAACCACATCTTCAGTTCTTTCCTAAATGGTAGCAACTGGGTCTGGAGGCATAGTTCTACCAGGAGGAGGTTCCATAGTGTGGGGGGCTATGACCGAGAAGGCCCTTTTTCTTGTGTTGGAGAGGCGAGCCTCCCCAACAGATGGTACCTGAAGGGTGCTATCTCTGTTTGCTCTCATGGGACGGGTCGATGTCCTAGGAACGATGCGGTCCCTGAGGTATCCTAGTCCACTACCATGAAGGGCTTTAAAGGTGACAACCAGCACCATCCATTCTTGAGCAAGGTTTTGGAGAAGGCAGTGGCACACCAGTTACAGGTGGTCCTAGATGAAACAAATTTATCTGGACCCTTTCCAGTCAGGATTCATATGGTATGGAAACTGCATTGGTTGCGCTTGTGGATGATCTCTGGAGAGAGCAGGATGGTGGACATCCGTCCGTCCTGGCTCTTCTTGACCTCTCAGTGGCTTTTGATACTGTTGACCACCATATCCTTCTGGAAAGGCTCAGAGGATTGGGGATCCAGGGCACTGTGTGGACCTGGTTTTCCTCATTTCTGAAGGGCTCGACTCAGTCGGTGTGGTTGGAGGACGAGATGTCCAGCCCAAGGCCCCTCCAACATAGGGTGCCTCAAGGCTCAGTGCTTTCACCTCTCCTATTTAACATCTACATGAAACCACTGGGTCAGATCATCTGTATCCATGGGGTGAGGTATCATCAATATGCAGATGATACCCAGTTGTATATCTCGCCCCGTGGTGACCCAAGTGATGCAGTGGAAGTGCTTTCCAGGTGCCTGGAAGCTGTGAGGGTCTGGATGGGGGACAACAGGTTACAACTGAATCCTGGCAAGACTGAGTGGTTGTGGGTTGTGGGTTCTGTATTATCTCAGGAGCTACCATTTTTGGTTCTGGATGGGGTGGTCTTGCCCCAAACAGACCCAGTGCATAACCTGGGGGTCCTCTTGGACTCATGACTACTGCTTGAAGAGCAGGTGGCAGTAGTGGTCAGGAGGGCTTTTGCACAACTTCATGTGATATGCCAGTTATGCCTGCTCCTAGTTCAGGACTCCTTGCTCATAATCACACGGGCTTTGGTCACCTCCAGACTTGACTATTGTAATGCACTCTACAGGGGGCTGCTCTTGGTGACCATTTGGAGGCTGCAGCTGGTCCAGAATGCGGCTGCTCAGGTTGTGATGGAATGCGGGTGTTATGCTTGTGCCTCACCATTGCTCTGGGAGCTGCACTGGTTAGCAGTGTGCCTCTTGAGTGCAATTCAAGCTGCTGGTCATTAACTTTAAAGCCCTACATGATAGTGGGGAGGATATTTAAGAGACTGTGTCTCCCCAAGAACATCTGTCCGTCCCACCAGAGCAGACCGGAGAGGCTCTCTGGTTGTACCATGCCTCTCTAGCACCAGAAGAAAGGCCTTCTCTGTGTCTGGCCTGGCCTTATGGAACCTCCTGCCAAATGAGCTGCATCTCCAGAGCTGCTGTCTTTCAGAAAGGGTGTAAAGGCCTGGCTGGCTAGGCAGATATGGTTTACGGGCCAGTCAGTTCCTCACGCCTGCTGACTCATCTGTCTCCTCCCCTTCCCCCTGTGAGTTTTTAATCTGTGATTTTTTAAAAAAATGTCCCCATTTTAATCTTTTAATCTTTAAATTTTATCTTTTATTTATTTATTTATTCTAACTTATTATCCCGCCCCAATCGGGAGAAACCCCAACTCTGGGTGGCTTACAAAACTCTTTTAACTCTTCTTGGATGGGTATGGTATTTTATTGTTGGTTTTATTGGTGGTTTTTTTAAACTATTGTTAACCATCCTGAGTCATTCGTGAGGAGGGCAGCATAGAAATATGATTAAAATTAAAAATTAAATTAAATTAAAATTAAATTAAACCTTGAAGGGTTCTTGTAATATTTCTTGTACGTTAGGCTCTCCTGCATTGAGCACATTTGAGAGTTTGTAACTGAACGAGATATTTCAAAGCACCCTTCTCATTGTCAGTAGTTTGGATATTGGTTGCCACTTGGAAACTAGTAATGTAGATTGAATTGGTAGGATAGCTCAATGAGTTAAGTTTCTGGCAGTTCAGTTCTTCATCTGCTTGTATTCCATATATCCATTCCAGAGGATAGTCACAGCTTGGCCTTAGGTCCACTGTACTGCCATTCCAGCTATATAGCTCCAACACTCTAGTGAACTAGAACCAACCACACAATGTACCACAGAGCATCCATACCATCTAAATAACATGCCTGTTGAACATATGGCCCTTGGAACCTGCACTTTCCAGGTATTTTGGTGCTTGGGTGAATTTAGAGATCCTTTAACAGAACAGATGATTATGTACCTTGTTTCTTAGCTAATCAGTCTTTCCTGCTGATGGGCAAAGAGGCTCAAAGGCAGTGCCAGGCATATTCATCACAAAGAGATTTTCTCATGCAGTTCCATTCACATGCTTGATGCCCTCTTGGAAATCCTGCAACTTTTCTTGTTGCCAAAGGAACAGGAAGAAGGGGTGGGTGATTGAGATTTTTGTGGGGAAGGGGTGGTAATTTACCATATATGTGCTGGGAAATAAAAAAATGAGTACCTGCTGGACCAAGATATTTTTGACTTTTTTTGCCTGTTAATCTGTGAGAGAGCAATACTTGTTAACCGTGCGCTCCGGTGTCTAGTCATGCCTGCCACATGACCATGGAAACGTCTGCAGAAGCAGACAGCGCTGGCTCTTCAGCTTAGAAACAGAGATGAGCACTGACCCCTAGTGTCAGATACGACTGGCTTTCGAGCAAGGGAAACCTTTACCTTTACCTACCCGGTACCAACACCAGGAGAATCAGAGTTGGAAAAATGCTTGGTATGTGAAGAAAACCTAAATTTCTTGAAGTTTTGGAAGAGTTACTGGAAGACATTTCTGAAACTATTGTTTATAACTATAACAGGTGAAACTTCAGTCCAGAAAGGAGGTAGACATTTGGTGGATTGTAAGTTTGCCCATCCCCTGCCTAGCTGGCACTGTGTTGATAGGAGATGCTGGGCAATATTTAGGAAAAGCACTGCTTTTCAGGAAAAAACAACAACATCAAAACTGTTGCAGGTTCCTTGGTTTCTTAGTCATGTGCTAGATCACAGACTTTATTCACTTGACATTTTGAGATCCTGCTACTTAAGTTCTAAATAATTGCTTTGCTAATAAAAGAATCCCCCATTAGTCAACAAGAGGGGGACGGGAGACGGAGCTTAACATGTCTGAGGACAGATAGAGCTACAGAATATAAATGTATGCATTTAATCTAACCTTCCTTTTCCTTTTTTCTTTTTTAAAAGAAGAAAAGAAACCTGACAGGGATGTAAAAACTAGGTCTGAATTCCCCTATGGGAATAATGAGCAATAACAAGAGTGAATGCTGGGAGTGAAGAATTCAATTGCATTAGGGCTACCTCACAATGGGAGGTAAACCCCAACCATTTATAAAAGGTAAATGCTGGCAGAACATAGAGATCCTAGAGCAACGCACCGCAGGTATGATTTATGAGTCCAGGGAATGGCTATAAATCAAATCCTTTTGTTTTAAATTGTACTGTTTTGACACTAGAGATCAATTTACATGCAAGGGGAAAGATGAAGCAAAAAAAACACAGCACATTGAATTCAAAGTATATTAGAGAATCTTATTTATAATCAGTGGGGAATTTTCACAGCATGTATCTGGCGTACTATAATTCATACTTCCCTCTTTTTTATAGCCCATTTAAACACAGAATGTAGCCCTATGCATGTTTACTCAAAAGTAAATCCTCCTGAATTTCATAGGCTTATTACTAAGTAAATGTGCAGGAGATTGCTGCTGTAGTTCGCAATAGCAATTACACTTATATATCACCCTCTATCACAGGGATACTAAACCTAAGGCCCATGAGCCGGATCTGGCCCACAGCACCAAATCACCCAGCCCACACCCTTGCTCCAGCCGCCACTTCTGCTTCCACCACCGCAATCTGTGTCCCCTCCACATGGCTTGGTGTATCCCTAATGGTGCTCTGTAGCAGGGTGGGTGTTGTAAGAAGTCTTGCAACATCCACCATTCTACGGAGCACCATTAGGGACATGCCAAGCCAAGCAGAGGGGACAAGGATTTGGGTGATGGTGAAAGTGTTGGATGCATGCGGCTGCCCACATCTTTCCCAGGGGCCCTCTGGCTAAATGCAGCTTTCCCAGTGGATGCACGCATCTTTCCCAGGGGCTGCTCTGGCTGAGTGCGGGTGAGAAGGACAGCCTGAAGCCCTCCTTTACCCACACCATGCAGCTCCTCCAGACCAGTAAGGAGGAAAGTGGTAGTGGTGGAGGAGTGGAGGGGGATTGCTGTGGTCTTGCTGCTGCTGGTGTGAATGTGGGGGCTTGCCATGGTCTCACTGCCACTGGTGGCAGTGGATGGGGAGTGGTGTGGCCTTGAGGTGGTCCCACTGTCACTGCCATTAGTGGTGGCAGCAGCAGTGGGATTACTCTGAGCCCACACCACTCCCCCCTGCCACCAGTCTGGTTCCTCAAAAGTCTGAGGGGGTATGAACCGGCCCATGGCTTTAAAAGGTTGAGAACCCATGTCCTAGGACTTAGAGCAGAGCTGGATCCGAGCCCACACCACCAAATAACCCGGTTACTGCCCTCACTCCACTCACTGCAGGAATTTTCCGTGGACTCATTTACGGCTGTTGTAAATGTGTTTATGAGAGCCATAAATGAGTCCATGGACGATTCCAGTGGCGGCAGTGGCTGGACCACAAGTCTGGCCTGCCAACTTTTTGAGGGACCGTGACCCAGCCCCTGGCTTGAAAAGGTTGAGAACCCCTGGTTTAGAGCAATCTCTCTGGGCAATTCACAAGGTTATTAGCATTTTGCTCACAACATGCTAGGTGCTCATTTTACCAACCTAGAAAGGATGGAAGGTTGAGTTAGCCTTGAGTTCAATCAGGATTGAACTCACAACATCAGCAGTTACTTGTGTACGTTTCAAAACACATTCATTCCCAGAAGGTGTATGAGTAATTCTGCATAGATCTCAGGGTCCTGGGCCAATTCTCTCTCTCTCTCTCTCTCTTTGGGGCTTGATTTTGTCGAACTGTTTCTGGGAATCAGATGATGCAAATGTGTACTTCCTCCTCTTACAACATTATCCCTCCAGGCATACACGTCTTTCAAAACCGCTTACCTGAGATATCAGGCATGGAAAAACCAGGCCATGCTTTTCTCCCATTGACCAGGTATAAATGAAAGCAGGCTAAGTTGCCAAAAGCATATTGTTGTAAATGTGTGTTAGACTGAGTGGACAGAGTTTTATGGAAACTCTGTTTCTAAAGAGGTAGTAACCATATTGCATCATTCATCTCTGAATTACGGGATGTAAGTTTTTAAAGCTAATACATGTTGCCATTTTGGTACCTTCCTCTTACCTTTGTCCCAATCTACCACTGGGGGTGCAGCACCTGAGAACTCATCTGAAGTAGACCGTGTTCATTGAAGTCCAATAACATCTGAAGAACCAAGTTTGCTGATCCCTGGGCTAGAAGATGCTCGCTATTCTTTCTTATATTACAGGTCTCTTCTTAGACCATTTTGGGGTCTGTATGTTTGACCTCTCCTGGAAACTATCTTTGCCCACAGAAAAATAAAAATGGAGTCCCGTCTCTTCCCTGACATGTGCAGAGGGGAAAATGTTCCCTTTGAAACCACTCCTGCATTTTAGAACCAAATAACATAAGATAGCTCACAATTAAAGGTGGGTGACATATTGACTGATGTTCACATCCCAGTGAGGGGATTTGAAATGAAACCGGTGTTTATATCCCAATGATCAATGACAAAACAAATCAAACTGATCTGCTAGATGCAGAAGTGAGGAAAGCTTGTGCCATGACACCAATTAAGGCAGTTCTATTTCTACAGCAGGACTGTGGTGCCTTAGTGGTAAAATGCTGAACTTGATGACTGGAAGGTCGGCAGGTCAGCAGTTTGAGGCCTGAGTGCTGCATGACGGAATGAGCTCCAGTGTCTGTCCCAGCTCCTGCCAACCTAGCAGTTTGAAAGCAAGAAATTGCAAGTAGATAAATAGGTACCACTTCAGTGGGAAGGTAAACAGTGCACTCCGGTGTCATAGAAACGTCTGCAGATGCAAACCGCACTGGCTCTTTGGCTATAAATGGAGATGAGCACTGAACCCTAGAGTCAGATACGACCTTTACCTTTACCTTATATCTACAGTAGAGCTGATTGTCCTGTGTTGCTTGCCCTTCACCTGGTTAGAGCAAAGATAAACTTTTACCACTTGATTGTGCCAAATGCACAGATTTATCAGTGAAACAATCTGTGGGTTGCTAAAGTAAAGTCCTAGCTGAAAAAGAGCACAGACGGACGTACAAAATATACATAGTTTCCAACCAGAGTCATTTCCCATTTCCTCTCACAGTAGCTGCATTTTACCATTACACCAAAACATGGTTTCTTTTCAAGTCCTATGCCTATGTTACTTCAAAAACCTTGGTTTGAGTGAAAATGCCACACCAAGATACCAAAGAGTAGTTTAAAGCTAATTTGCTTTACTCACAGTAGTTGCTTTTGCATTTTTCTCTGGATGCACAAACCTTCGGGCGATGTCTCAAAGGCGGCCATGTCATTCATTTATGAAAATCAGTGCTGACCTAGCGAGAGCCCGTTGCTAAACTACACTTTGCCTCTTTTGTATGTCTAGCAGCTGAACTACAGCTCTTGACTACAAGAGTTTGGCATGACATCTGTGCAAGGCATTGATTCTCCAGGTCTGAATATAACGAACTTTGCAATATGTGGTACATGAAATGTGGACATCTATTATCAATATATTCTGAGGCTAGAACTACATATCTGGCAGCCAGTTCAAAACTAGAAAGACAGACTGATGCTTCTTTTCTGCAAAATTGCTGCAGCAAGGACACGGACATATTTGTAGGAAGGAAGGCGCTCCTATAGAATCAATTAATCTGGATTAATCCTGCACATGGGATACTTTTTAAAAAAGGAAAAATAATCCAAACTACTATGTCTTTAGGATGCTCTCCTTCCTAGTTTGTGTTTGCAGACATTTCCGTGGACATGTGGCAAGTATGCCTAGACACCGACGTGCATGGGACACTGTTTACCTTCCCACCGAAGTGGTACCTGTTTATTTGCTTGCAATGTCTTGCTTTCAAACTGCTAGGTTGGCAGGACCTGGAACAGAGACGAGAGCTTACTCTGTCATGCAGTACTCAGGTTTTGAACTGCTGACTTTCCCCCACTCAGTCAGAATCTCAACCACTTGAACCACTGCAGTGATTACATGGAGGCTAAAAATACCTTATTAGACATACAATCAAAAAGTTAAGAGTTCAGAATATGGAAATGGGGAGAAATTGAGATAACTTTAATATACAGTATTTGAAAAGAGAATTGGAGAATATATTGAGAACAATTTGATGATGAGACTTCAAGAGATGGATAGAGATCAGATGGAACCATCTATTAGAGAAGAAATAGAGAAAATAATAAACTAAAAGTAGGAAGGGCTAGGCTGGGACAAGAGTATTACAAAATTGTCAGAGAAATGTTAGTAATTAAATTAAAGTTCCGCTTTCAAAAGGTAATGAAAGGGGAAGAGATTTTATTATCTGGAAAAAATTGGCAGTTGCTTTTCAAGGTAATAAATGAAATAACTATGTTAAATCTAGAGGTACAGTATATCCAATGAGGTTGGTCAATGAAAGAATTAATTTCAAATTAACTATTAGCAGCAAGGTTCACTGTAGCAAGGTATTGAACAATAAGGCTTGGCTTTCAGTTAAATGAATGGTACAAAGAAGATTGGAATGTAGCTATTAATGATAATTTAACACAGGAGTTCTCTACCTTTTTAAGCTGGGGCTCATTGGGTCACACTCCCTGAGACAGCTTCAGGGCCTGAACGGCCATTTTGCCCTTCCTACACCACATGGCACTTCTGGGTGTGGTGATGGGCCACATGAAATGTTGTTGTGAGCCACATCCAGCCCACGGACAGCAGGTTGAGAATCCATGATTTAACATGTGATATCAAAGTAAAGCACAGTTTGATCAATGAGAATATTTTTCTGATATCTGGAGAGAATTGGTTAATTTTGTATTAATAAACCAGAAGGTTTGTACACCTTTGCAAGCATCAATGCAGTTTTGGAAAAGGAATGCAACTTCATAATTAAAGGGAAACAATTGATCTTATCTCCAAATGGTCCCCATGAAAAGAAACATGTTCTGTAGAGATGTCTTATTTTTTGTGTTAATGTTATTTTTATTATTAATTTTTTTGTATGTATTATTAAATATTTTTCTGTTAATAAGTTTTTAAGTACCTGTACTGTAAAACCCCGGCATACGACTGCCCTGGGTTACGTTTGCCACAGGTTATGATGGCACATTTAATTTTAAAAAAATTCCTGGGTTATGACTAATTTTGGGTTATGACTGAAGATTGTGCTACAGTATTTTAAACTCTAAAATGGTAGCGATCTCCCTATCCTTTCCATGCTGTTTGCGGACCATATCCGGTGACGATGATAGCATCTCTGCAGCAGTTAGCACTACATTGTGGCTTCAGGTGAAATGGGTGGCCATTTTGAATTCTAATAATTGGATATGTATATTGCTCCCCTGTGGGACGTGTGCCCTACACTGGGAACCACTGGCCTAGGGTGTCCTTTATCTCCAACACTGTTTATGCTAATGATAGAGTTGCTTGGTGAATGTGATAAGGGAAGACAACAATAGAAAAGGAATTGGACAAAAAGAAAAGGTAAGATTGATCTGTTCACAGAAGATTCTTTTACTAACTATAAAAGAATCATCTAAGCTTTTGAATAATGCTCAGAGTAATTTGGAAAGTTTTGAAGAGAAAATGGAGTTAATTGGAGAAAATCAGAGTTGATTTTATTTAACAATGATAGAGCGGAAATAGAGGGAATAAAATGAAATTTAAGATTAAAATTAAATCAAGTTTTAAATATTTGGGGAAAATATTACTAAGGATCTGCAGGATTTAAAATAATGAATTTTGAGAAGATAAAAGAAGAAATAAAAGCAGATTTAGAAAGATATAAAAATTGGGATTGCCGTGGTTTGGGAGCATTGTTGTTGTTCAGTCGCACAGTCGATTCCGACCCTTTGCGACTCCATGGACGACTGTCCGCCAGGCACTCCTGTCCTCCACCATCCCCCTCAACTCGCTCAACTCTGTGCCCATTGTGTCCACAATACCATCTAGCCATCTCACTTTTGGCAGCCCCCTTCTTCTTTTGCCCTCAACCTTTCCAAGCATCAAGGCTTTCTCAAGTGAGTCTTCTCTTCTCATTTGATGTCCAAAGTACTTTAGCTTCATCTTTACTATTTGCCCTTCTAAGGAGCAATCAGGGTTGATTTCTTCTAAGATTGACCTATTTGTTCTCCTTGCTGTCCAGGGGACTCTCAAAACTCTCCTCCAATACCACATCTCAAAGGCATCTATTGTTCTGCGCTCAGCTTTCCTTATGGTCCAGCTCTCACAACCATACATTGCCACAGGGAATACCATTCCTTTGACTATACAAATAGTGCATAGTGCATAGTGGTATGTAAAATGAAATTATTTTCTAAAATACACTTTTTGTTTTGGATGCTACAAATAAAATTAACAAAAGAAGAGTTAGAACAATGGCAAAAATAATAAAATTTGTTTAATGGAGACAAAAGACTGAGAATAACTGAACATTACTGAGGATTAGGTATTCTGAATGTAAAAATTATTATGTAGATAATAAAATGAGAAATGTTTCCAACATGGGGAAAGTTATATAAAATGAGAGACAGACATAAAGCTTGGCTTTTTAAATAAGGAGGTAAAAATAATAATAAAAGATACAGTAAATCAATTTGTAGAAATACTCTTCAAATTTGGTGTAAAAATAGTTTAGTAATAGCACCACTGACTCAAATAACAGATTTAGAGAAATTCCCAGGGAATCTTAAAACAGGAGTAATAAAAGATTTGGAAAGAGCTGAAGTAATAAGACTGAGGGATTGGTTAAGCAAAATATCCTATAGGGATCATTTAAAAGGAATATTTGAGGAATATGAACTGTATCTTGGCACATTATATTACGATTGGAGAAATGGACTAAGAACTTGGTAAAATAATATGGTAATTGTAGACAATTAACAAAATTTGAGGATTTGATAGTACAGATGGAACAAAATTAAATAGCAAAAAAAAGGGTTAGTAAGCAAAAGAAACAAGGGTTAAGAATAAGTTGGGAGATGGATTTAGGAGGCAATATCAAAGAGAAGGAATGGGTTAAGAAATGGTAACAAAGGATTATGAAATGTGTGTCAGAATTAAAGTGAGCTGCTATAAAACAATATAGAAATGGTACATGACTTCAATACCTTTGAGCTAGTATGATACAAAATATTCAAAAGATTGGTGGACATATGAAAAAGAGACTGGAATGTATCTTCATTTATGGTGGGAATTTAAAAATGTCAAGAAAATATGTAAAAGGGTTTTTGTGGAGATTTATGAAATATTGTCTATTAATTTGGAAATGAGTCCTAAAATAACATTATTATCTAATGTTGGAAACATGCAGATAGAATGGCAAAAGAAAGAAATGACTACAGTAGTACCTTGGTTAATGTTTGCATCAGAAAACGCTAAAATTGCATAACGTTAAGCAATCTAGGAAAAAAATTGCATCACATAATGTTAAAATCCTATGGGATGCATCAGATAACGTTTGCTAAAGCCTGTGCTGGTTACAATGTATCTCTATGGAGTTTTAACATTATCCGATGCATCACATTTATATTTTAACTAAGACTTGTGGAACCAAGTTTTAGCGTTATCCGAGGTTTTACTGTATTTTATTTGTTACAGCATCAGGAATGAATATAGTAAAAAAAAATGAAAAATAGATTTGGATTTGGAACTTGATGATTGGTATAAAGAGGTATGGAATATAGCTATTAATGATACCTTATATGCTGGCGTATAAGACGACTGGGCCATATAAGACGAACCCCCAACATTTCCACTCAAAATATAGTGTTTGTTATATACTCGCCGTATAAGACTACCCCCTCTTCCACACACCTTCCACACACCAAATAAAACATAAAAGAACATCAGATTTGATTTCAACATCTCCCTGTGGTGAGCAGAACGGGCTGGTCATGCCGAAAAGGCTGGCACCCCTGTCTCACTGTTGATGCTCGCCGCAGCCACGCTGGGTCCTGTGCGACGTTGGATGGTATGTAGAATGAGGTGGGGGGCTATCGGGAGGCCACTATGGCCACCAGGCGGGCATCGGGAGGCCCCTATGGGCACCGGGCGAGCATCGGCAGGCCACTATGGGCAGCTATGTCTATCCCAACTGAAGTGCACCCGGCGTATAAGATGACCCCCCACCTGGAGGCATGTTTTTCAGGGGAAAAAAGTAATCTTATACGCCAGCATATACAGTAAGTTAAAGGTTAAAAAAAAGGATAACAATTTTTTTAAGGAGCTATGGTGAGAATTTGTGGATTATGTATTATTGAAAATAAAAGGGATAAAACCAGGGTAAGGGGTAAATATTGCAATGTATTGAAATAGAAAATAATCATTGTTTACAAGTCATATATGTGGAGGGGGCACATACATAATATTACTGTTATGTATGTATTGTTTATTATTTTTTCTTTATTTTCCCCTATGCGTATTATTAATATATATTTTTTACAAAGACATTTCTTTTCTGCATATCAGAGCTGGGAAATTTGCCTGGTTTTCCTCCAGATGTTACCACTGGTTAGGATGAAAGAAAAAGCTAGAATTCTCATCTCTGAGATACAGAGAGGCTGCTATTTCTGTAGTGCTCAGCTGGAGCAGGGGGGGCGGACAACTCTTTTGTTTCCAAGCTTAGTGCTAACAAATGATTTTCCTTCCTATAGTGCTCAGCTGTGAGAAACCATAATGACGTGTAGCTTTTGGTTAAAGGGGTATGGGGCCTGGAAGAAAAACTGATAACCGGATATATATATAACACTTAGAGACCCTGATCTTTAGCCAGCCACATGCTTAGAGAAGCTCACAATCAGAGCATGAATTCAACAACACTGTCTTGTTCTTGTTTGGTATCTATAAAGTATAAATCAGATGGGTGATAGCTGGCTTGACAGAAGTGCATATGAAAGGTATACAGTAAAACACCGGATAACGATTTGATCAGATAACGCTAGAATCGGATAACGATGCAAGATTTTTGGAAAAACCTTGCATCGGATAACGATTCTGGATAAAGATCCTTTAGCATTATCCGAGCCAATCGTGGGGGGTGGGGGGTTGGATTTGGTAGAACATCTACCCAATCCACCCCCCCCCAGCAATGGATCGCTGTTACTGAACTAGGGTCGGGGGAAAGGCACGCAGGTGCCTGCCTTTCCCCTGACCCTAGTTCAGCTTGAGCGATTGCTGGACAAAGCCTAGCGGTGCCTGGGCTAGCTAGCCCGAGTGCTGCTAGGCTTTGTCAACAGCTCATTCGGGCTGTGTCCGAAGCTGCTAGGCTTCGGACACAGCATGCACGGGCTGCGGAAGAAGGCTAGCTCAGCCCGACTGGGCTGGGCTAGCCTTCTCCCGAAGCCCTTCCACGCTGTGTCCAAAGCCGCTGGGCTTCAGACACAGAGTGAGCACCTCTTTCCCCCACCCTACAGGACCCTCAGCACTAGGGGCCAGTAGAGTGGGGGGAAGAGGCATCAGTTGGTGCGTTACAAGGCATTCCAGCGGGTGCCTGTTCCCCCCCACACTACTGGCCCCTTAGCACTTGCTAAGGGGCCAGTAGAGTGGGGGGAACAGGCGCCTGCTCGCACACCTTGTAGACCGCTAGCCAGGGCTTAGCTGTCAAACTCAGCTCTGGCTAGCAATTAGCGAGTGAGGTCTGGAAGAGAGATGCCTTCTCTTGTGCAAGAAGGCACCTCTCACCCGGATCTTACTGGGCTCTTAGTGAGCTGCTAAGAGCCCGGTGAGGTCTGGGAGAGAGGTGCCTTCTCGCGTGCACGAAGGCACCTCTCACCTGGATGTTACCGGGCTCTTAGCGAGCCGCTAAGAGCCCAGTGAGGTCTGGGAGAGAGGTGCTTTCTTGCGCGCAAGAAGGCACCTCTCACCCGTGAGATGGAATAGATATACCAGAGTGCTAGAAGTGGCTGGCTATGGCCACACCCCAGAGTGTGAGAGTGTTTGCTTGAGTAATGAACAGAACAAACTTTCAGCTTGGGTTGCAGGAATTCTCTATTTACACTATATACAAAGCTCTGCACGAAGTGCAAGGTTACACATGTCTTCTATTCAGACTATGTGGTGCAGCAAAGTCTATAAACAGTCTTTGATAGCTTTAAAACTTCTATCTTCATTAAAGCAAAGCAAACACAGTCCAAACCTTATCTGTTCCTTCAAGGTCGGCTTTGAAGATAGTCAGCAGTTCCTCTTACTCTCTTTCAAACACAGAGTCCTAGATTAAGGCACCACAATGTGGCAGTGGTATGTTGTCCAATGTCTTGCAGTCCGGCAAGGCAAACATACCAGGAAGCGACGAAGCTGTCCAACAGCTGGCTGGCAACGATGGCAACAGCAGTAGCAAACAGCAGGCAGGCAACAGCAAGCAACAGTGGCACGAAGCACACAATGGCATAAAAGCAACCAGTGGCATAAAAGCAAAGTGTCTGAGAATGTTGCCTGAATTTATGCTACCTACAAACCCTTAATGATAGCACCTGGCTGGGGTAACATGCAGAGCCTTAAAGGTACAGTCATCGGTTTGCTCTTGTTGCAACACTAGCTCATGTATCCTAACAACCCGGATCTTACTGGGTTCTTAGCGAGCCGCTAAGAGCCCTGAAAGTTCTGGGTGAGAGGCGCATGATAAGGGCCCAGTAGTGGGTGGAGAAGAGGCACCCGCTGGTGCGCTACAACATGTTCGAGTGAGTCCCTTCCCCTCCATCCTACTGGATCCTTAGTGCTTGCTAAGGGTCCAGTAGCGTGGGGGAAGGAGGCACAGTCTGGATGGGGTTCGGAAGAAGCCTAGAGCAGCCCCGCTGGGCTGCACTAGGCTTCTTTCGAACCCCATCTGGGCTGTGAATGACTTCAGGGACAAACTGCGTGGTTTGTCACTGACATCAAGGCTTTTTTTTTAGTGTTGTTCGATGCATGCATCGGACAACGCTAAAAACCGGATAATGACATGACTTGTGGAACCAAGTCATAACGTTATCCAGGGTATTACTGTATATGGGTCTCAGTTTGCCACAAAAGAATTGTAAGTTAAGGATAACATCTACATGAAGCCATTGGGGGAGATCATTCATTCTGAGGTATGCTGATAATACCCAACTTTACACCTCTGCCTTTGCTGATCCTAGCAAGGCAGTCAAAGTCCTTTCCAGATGTCTGGAAGCTGTGAGGGTCTGGATGGGGGACAATGGGCTACAGCTGAATCCTGGTGTGACTAGAGTGGCTGTGGATAAGGGGTCCTGTTTTGTCATAGGATTTACCACCTTTGGAACTGGATGAGACTATTTTGCCTCAGACAGACCCAGTGCATAATCTGGGGTCCTCCTGAACTCATGACTCCTGCTTGAGGAGCAAGTGGCAGTTGTTTCCAGGAGGGCTTTTGCTCATATTCCAATGATTCACCATTTACGCCCATTCCTGGACCGGGACTCCTTGCTGATGGTTACTTACATACTGGTCACATCCTAGTTAGATTATTGTAACATGCTCTACATGGGGCTGCTCTTGATGACCATTTGGAGGCTGCAAGTGGTGCAGAATGTGGTGGCCCGCATGGTGATGGGATGTGGCCATTATAACCATGCTGCACCCTTGCTGCGGGAACTGCATTGGTTACTGGTGTGCCTCTGGGTGCAATTCAGGGTGCTGGTTATGACCTTTAAAGCCCTACATTTATTTATTAATTTGTGACTGCATGGTAGTAGACCAGGTTACCTAAGAGACCACTTCACCCTGAGAACATCTGCCCACATTAGTGCGGACTGGAGGGGCTCTCTATGGGTACCAATGGCTGGAGAGGCTCACCTCTCCAGCACTAGATGGAGGGCCTTTTCAGTATCCACCCTGGCCCTTTGGAACCTCCTGCTGATGGACCTCTGCCTCCAACCACAACTGCTGGCCTTTAGGAAAAATTTAAACACATGGCTGGTGTGAGGTGCTGCTGTTGGATCTACTCCACCCGCTGGCTCATATGACCATCTGACAATTTTGTTATGGGGATTTTAGACTTTTAGATTCGAGATTTTATGATTTTAAGGTTGTTAGATTTCAGAGATTTTAGAGTTTTTATGATGTTTTATCTATATGTATGGGTTTTCGGAGTGTGTTGTGTTGGGAGTGTTTCTTGTGTAGTAAGCTGCCTGGAGTTGCCTCAGTGAGGGGGAGGCTAAACAAGTATAAATAAATAAATAAATAAATAAATAAATAAATAAATAAATAAATAAATAAATGTAGCAAAAAATAAACAAAATAAAAAAGAAGGGAAGAAAATCCAATACAACGCTAATCTGCATTAATTGTAATGCAATTGTAATTGCACCTCACCACTGCTCTGGGAGCTGCACTGGCTCTCAGTATGCCTCCGAATGTAATTCAAGGTGCTGGCTATTACCTTTAAAGCCCTGCATGGTAGTGGGCCAGCATACCTAAGAGGCCGCATCACCCTGAGGACATCTGTCCATCCTACTAGAGCGGATCGGAGAGGCTCTCTGGCTGTACCATTTGCCAGAGAGCCCCACCTCTCTGGCACCAGAAGGAGGGCCTTCTCTATGTTCACCTGGGCACTATGGAACCTCCTGCCAACTGACCTACATCTCCAAACAGACCTGCTGTCCTTTAGGAAGAGTGTAAAAACTTGGCTGGCGGGGCAGGTATGGGGGACTGGTGGCACAATGTCCCCAGCCTGCTGGTTAATTTGAGCCCCCTCTTCCTTTTAAATTTTAGTTTTAATGTGGTATTAATTTTTTGATCTTTTAAAATCTTTTAAATTTTTTAACCTGAGTTGTTGTAGATTTTTTTAATGTGATGTCAAACTGCCCTGAGTCACCTTGGTCAGGAGGGTGGTGTAGAAATTTGAATATAAACAAATAAGTAAATGTCCAGAATAGACTCTAGATTAATGGACAGGGAGACTTCAATTCCCAGACGCCTGAGTCAGTACATTGGCTGATCAGTGCTTTAGGAGATTGACTTAGGCTTCTGGGAATTGAAGTCCAAAAACCAAAGATTGGGAAACACTGCTCTAGATCAAGGGAACTTCATTCTGCTTCGGTATGACTTCATCTGGAACACTGTATCCAGTTTTGGGTACTCTAAGAATCCTATCAACAAGCTCTACTCTGTTGGGAAAAGGGTGACCAAGATAATAAAACATCTGGAGACCAAACACTATGAAGAACAATTGAAATTGGAAAACATGTCATTTAAAAATGTTGTAAACATAATGAACTTATGATTGACTGCACATGTTTTTGTTATAAAGGAGCCATGTTTTATCAAAGCACAAAAGATGTTACATGTTACCATCTTTGCTTGAGACACATGTTTCCAGATGTTCACACAGACAACTCTTCTCCATTTTTTGGATGTACTCCAGGTGTTCTGTATAATTAAAGACCACACAACTCTTTTCTTCCTTTTCTTTGATTAGGGAAGATATCAGAAAATAAGTGCTTGGCTCATGATTCACGGCTAGAGCAGAGATCCAAAAGAAGAACTGTTCCACCTGTCTTCCTTAACTCTTCTTAATTTATCTCCATCTTACATCTTTGCTGAGTGTGTCAACTAAATTTTAGCTCTAACTCTGCTGATAAGGGGATTGCCATGTGCCTGGTGCCTCTTCTCTCAGGTAAACAGAGACTATAGACCTCAACACAAGGCAAAGGAGAAAGTACTAGACAATTCCTCGCATACAGAGATTAGGTAGGGCGATTACTGTAACAGAGAGCATGACAAAGCAACAGCCTGTCAGAATTAACTTCCAGACCTTACTGTTTCTCTTCCTACCTTCTGTTGCTCTGTTTTGCCCATCCAGATAAAAGATCTTGCTAGACTTGGTAGCTCACCTGCAACATTTTAATAATAACCGCAAATTTGTCAAATCAATCCTGAGATATGGTGGCCCTTTCAAGGGTTTTCTAGGAGGAGAACACGCAGATGTGTTTGACCATTCCCTTCTTCCCTTGTATGACATTCAGGGAATAAGCACTTGTGCCAGAAACAAAAAAGCTATTGTCCTCGAGTCAAAATGACCAGTGCTTATTTTGAAAACACATTATGCAGTTTAGAATGGAGCAAACAGCTTGTTGACAAATCTACTATTTGAATTTGACATGTAGATGATATTTTGTTCAAACATATGAAAGAAATTGTTTTCTGCGATATCTGTGATGTATTTTTAGATACGAAAGTGCACAGCAAGATTAGCTTCATGTCATTTTGCCTAGATAGTGGAGCATCCTCAAAAAGTACTTAAAGGGGACAATAGAGATGAGATCAAGAATTTCCAGAAACTGAGTTTTATTCAAAAAGAAGAGCAAAATGGAAATAAATTGTAAAGGCTGTCCTAGAAATGGGAGCAGAAGGAAAGGAGAGTGGGGTAGATAAGAAGTGGTACATTGAGGTTCTGTTGTAAATTGCTTTCATTTTGAGAATGGAAGAGAAGTTGGAATCTTAAACTTTTAAATTATAAACTAGACAGAGAAGGATATTGTATTATTGCAAGGGAAGAGACGTAGTCCTGACCATCAGAAAACACAATATAGAAGAAAATGCACCCAGACCTGAACTTATATCCAGTCAAGCGGAGTTCATCCCCACAAGATCTCTCTTAAGGCATTTGGCATTTAGTGCTTAAAGGTGGAATTTTCAAAACCTACCCCAGAAGCCCATCTGCCAGTAGTGCTGTTTCTGAAATCATACTATTTATGTGACTTCTTAGAATCTTCTAAAATGGAAACAGACCTTTCAGGTCTACAAAAGGAGGAGGTCCTTCTGTGCTTCTTCTTAAAATACAGCAATTACAGAATGATGTTCAGAACTATGTTGATGCAGCTCCATGCACACAAGACTTTTATCTTCAATTAAAAGTTTCAGATTCTGAGGCTGCTTAGGGATCTCTTTTGATTCAGGGAATACTGGGGGGGTTGGGGGTTGGGACTGAAAAGTGCTGCCACCAGTCCTCATCCTGGTAAAGGTCATCCTTGCTTGAAAGCTAGACATATCTGACTCTAGGTTTCAGTGCTCATCTCTGTTTATAGCCAAAGAGCCAGTCTGTCTGTGTCTGCAGATGTTTCTGTGGACATATGGCAGGCATGGCTAAACACCAGAGTGCATGGAATGCAGTTTACCTACCAACTGAAGTGGTACCTAGTTATCTACTTGCAATTTCTTACTTTCGAACTGTTTGGTTGGCAGGGTTTGAGACAGAGACGGAAGATTACTCCGTCATGCAGCACTTGGGTTTCAAACTGCTGACCTGCCAACCTTCCAGTCATCAAGTTCAGCATCTTAACCACTAAGCCACTGCAGATGGTGGGACTATTTGGGATGATTTTAAAGGCTCCCTCTCAACAGCCATCTTGAGTTTCCTAAAGCTTTCCTTGAGTCAAACAGGATCCTTAGGGAGGATCATAACCTGAGGAGGAGGAAAACAAGAAACATTTGATTGAGGATGAAAGGCCATGGCTGATGATATCACCAATCTTACTGGAGTTCTGCCAGCAGGATTTGGGCCAAACTACATTTTGAGCACCTGGAATACATGTAGGATTTTTTCCCGTAAACTCCTGCAACACTACTTTTAACATTTCATAGACATGCAGGGATTGCTAAGTAATAGCATTTTCCTCTATACTTTGAGATGCTTCAGCTGCCTCTGCCTTCTTTTCAAAACCACTATTAGGAATTCAGGTGAAAGGGCTAGTGGGAAAGTTGTAGTCCTGTTTGATAGCTGTCATACCTCTTCTAGCCTTAGTTTTGCATTTTTATAGTGCAGTCTGCAAACTTTTTTCAAAAAGACAATTCATACTGAGTTTACCTAGACTTAATTCCACATGTACACATCTTTCAGCCCAAATCCTATTCTCCCATCCCTTTGTCACATCTGTCTATACATTTTCTAAGTTAAAAGTCATTCAGATTGCTGTTGGTTTTCCTACATAGATAGCTGTTATTGATCATGTGTACAACTGCATGAGTGTTTTAGTCAGTAATGTGGAAGAGTATGACCCAGTGAAAGCATTTGCAGGGTAGGGGCTTTGAACAATATGGAACATAGTGATTCAAAGTGTTGGACATGTTTACAACAGCATGAATAAATAAGCAACAGATTTAGAAAACAAAACAAAATTCAGAAGTATTTTCAGGAGACCCTGGAAGATACTCTCATATATATCTGATGAAGTGGACTTGATCCATGAAAGCTAACAATAAAAATATAGCAGTTAGTCTTTAAAGTGCTACTGTGTTATTTTATTTTATTTTGTTTATTTTGTTTTGTTTTGTTTTCTGAGATGCCAGAACCACAGACCAACACGGCTACTATTCCAAAAAATTACAAAGAGTCCAGTTGATGGTAAGATGTGTGGTTGCTTCATACAGCCAAAAGTATGGAACAATCCATCTGGTTGCATTTGAAATCAGCTCTCTAACCTGCTGTTGGTCAACCTCACCCATATGGTGCTGCTCAGACGTATGTGTTCAAAAGATATTCCACATTAAAGTTGTGGGTGTTTATTTTAATTTTTGTCTTGGTTGAATACCATGCTTTACTCAGGAATTGTGAATCATGACCAAGAGAGAGAGAGAGAGAAAGAGAAAGAGTGTGAGAGAGAGAGAGAGAGAGAGAGAGCAAGTGACAGCGATAAAGTGTAAATGACATAAATAAAGTTCATCTCTTGCAAGCAAGCATATACCATGTGCTGTTAGTGGGATTCTTTTATGTAAAGAAAAAGATACTCATCTGCAGTACTTAAAATGTTGCTTTTAAAAGGAATGAATATAATAATATGAAAAAGCACACGATAAACTGGCAGAGATCCAAGACCTCTTTCAACTCCATTTCTACTTATTTTATTTATTATTTCGCTTTTGTAATTTTTAACGTACCTTTTTGGTACAAACAGAAAGTGGAGAAAGCAATGACAGCAAATCACTCTTTGTAATTAACCAACCACCAGAAATAAATAAAACAATCAAATAATTAAATCAACACAATCATCAGTAAAGCTCAGAAACAGTTTAAAGGGTTAGATTGGAACAATGTGCCTTCACTCTCTTCCTAGATGAAGTGCAAGCAGGAATTGATATGAGGGGTGAAGAGGGTGCATTCTGGAATCAGAGGCAACACAAGAGGATGCCCTTTCCTGATAAGTGGGCCTCTGTTGGGAATGGCAAGTTCAAGAAGTTTATGGATTGCTTCAGCATATCATTGAGTTTATTCATCTTCAAAGTAATTTCGCAAGCTCTGCTCACTTACAGTACATTTTTCAGTTCTTGACTAAATTAGAGGGCTCAACTGCAGGAGAGCAGTTGCCATGTAAAAATACCAGGTATCGCACCAGTGGTTTGGGTATTTCCCAGTGGTGGGCAGCAGATTTTTTTGCTACCACACCTTAGGTGGAGCCTACATTGTGAATGGTGCCTACATCATGGTTGGAGCCTATGTCATGGGTGGAGCCTACAGCACGGGCAATCTAGTCATGCCTGCCATATGACCATGTATACATCTGCAAACACAAGCAGCACTGGCTCTTGGGCTGTAAATGGAGATGAACACTGCACTTTAGAGTCAGATATGACTGGCTTTTGAGCAAGGGAGACCTTGAACCACTTGCAGGGACAAAACCTGATGGGGCAGGGCAGGGAGTTGGGCATTGCCACTCAATTTTGCTAGCCCCCCTGCCCGAAGGCTACCCAATTTCCCCACCCCTGCCCAGAGGGCACCCAATTTTGCTCTCCCCTTCCTGGGTGTGAATGCGAACCTGTTGCTGCCCACCACTGGTATTTCCCCAACTATCTAGATGACATAAGTTCATCTTTCCCTGTGCCTTTTTGTATTAGCTGATAACATCATATATTTTGTTCCTGAATTTGTACTAAGTGATGGATGGATTAGCACTGAAGTGTTTTCCATGAGAAGTTGATTTCCACTTTAAAAGGCTCCTAATGGATGCTTTCAAATGGGTTGTAAATATAAAACAAACAAACAGATAAAATTAGCTCTGGAGGGGAAGTGGCAGTGATGATGTACATTTTCGACTTTTTTTTTGTCAATGAATTCAAGGATTTCCTAAGGAGAAAAGCTTTTAAAGACGTAGCTTTGCAGTATCATTTTGACAGAAGTCATAGTAAGGTTTGCTCTCCCTGTGAGCATTTGAGGTGGGATTTTTTCCTCTCTGGACAGGCTTCTGCCATTTTGTGTGAATGGCCAGGCTTGGTTAAATCAAGTTGGAGTGTTCCAAAGCCACTTCCAGATACTGGCAAATTAATCTCTTCCTTTGCTTAGCAGAGGGCATGAAAAGTGATTTTTTAAAAAACCACACAACTATTGATGACTATTGCTGAAGTCACTGCTGTGGATTCGACTCCAAAGGGTGAGACAAATAATTTTAATTTCTTAATCAAGGTCTAGCAAAGATATCATCAAATCACTATCTTTAGGAGAGTACCAGCCTGTCCCAACATGGCTTGAAATAGTGGGCCAAACACTTGTGTAATCAGCCTCCATGTTTGCTCAGGAGTAAAGTTCTAATGTATTCAACAGAGCAATCGGTCTATTAGAGCTTTATGGCAAGAACAAACATTCTTGAGGGTACAAAAGAGCAAAACCAAATTAGAAGGTGGAAGAAGGAGCTCACTGGACAAGGAACAACATTAAAGGAAGATATAGCCAAGGAACTCAACCTCCCCAATGTCATTTGGAGGACCCTGAAAAGGTTGAGAGTTAGAATCCCTAAATGCAAGACCAACATGTTCAAGTGGGGACTGCTGGCAGACAACAATATGTGGTGTGAATGTGGAAAGATACAGAATCTGGGCCATTGACTGGTCTGTTGATTGCTGCCAGAGTCATGCACCAATGAGGACTTAAAATTGGGCAACGACAAAGTGAAGAAAGTGGCTCCATTTTGGCAGTCCAGGGTTTGATCAGGACACGAAAGACGAAGAAGATTTCTACACATTCTTTTTTTTTTATCATGCCTCCTTTCTGATATTTGAATAATCTTCAACTATCATCTCATCTTTCTTTAACAAATAAAATAAAGATCAACTTGCAATTTAAAAATAAACCCAGAGCTTTGCAGCATTTATTTTAAGTTAGTCTCCCCTCCTTGTCTCAAAAAGTTAAGTAATAGCAGAAATGAAACATGAGGATGTTGAAACAATGCACAGTCCTGTGTGCCCTTGAAATTTCCTCACATGTTCTTGTGGGGTTCACAGTTTGGGAATCAATGCTTGTAGAATATCCTCCAAGATGCCTGATACTATAAACCAGGGATTCTCAACCTGCAGCCCACAGGCTGGATGCAACCCACGACACCATTTCATGTGGTCCCCCACCGCTTCCACCACACCCGGAAGTGCCATGTGGTGGAGGAAGAGCAAAGTGGCCATCTGGCCCCTGAAGGTGTCTGAGGGGGCATGACCCGGATCCTGGCTTAAAAAGGTGTAGAACTCCTACTATGAACAATAACAGAACTTGCTCTTAAATAAACATCTACAGGATCATATGGATCCAAACTCCACCTCTAGCTAGGAAAAATTACTGTTCATGTCATCTAGGGCTGAGTCCATACAAATCTGTTCAATCTAAATTATGAATCCAACATGGGGCTTTGATGAAACACATACATTATTGGTATTGTTATCATGTAAGCCTTTGGGGAAATACAGCAATATTTTAAAAGTTTTTAAAAATGAAATCTCATTCCTCCTGCACTTTATTGTACTAAAATGTTGATATTAACACGAACAGTTTACCTTTAAGACAGAAAGGCTGTGCAGTGGGCACTTAGCTAGAACGGTGCACCTACACGCTGCAGATGGTTTAGTTTTATAAGAGATGAAACTGCATTTGGTGGAACTGATTAAATATAAAAACACCACCATCTGCCATTTATTCTAATATGAAATGGTTTGGGCAGATGCTGACATCTTTTGAGATGATTGATTCATCTCTGACAAGGGAAGATTCTCCAAGGACTCCAGCTGCCCCATGTTCGCACAATACCTGTTTACGAGACCAAACGCCAATCAGAGTTGTTTGATTTGGATGGAGCAGGTGAACGAAGGGCACTTTAATAAACCAGCAGTGCCTGGGCTGGATTTGTGTGTGTGTGTGTGTGTGTGTGTGTGTGTGTGTGTGTGTGTGTGTGTGTGTGTGTGTGTGAATATTGTAAAGAAACAAAACAATCCAATATGAAACACTTCTGGTTATCACTAAATAACATGGGGGGGGTGCATTATGTTTAATCACCCCTGAGCTCTTTCACATTGCCAGCCTCCCATCTTCTGTGACAGAGGGTCACACAGAGTGGTATAAGGCTTTCAGTGTGGAATGTGGAGCATACACACAACTCTCCTCCATGGATCTACACCTCTCCAGCATCTTCCCTCTCAGATGTCCACCTTACTCTGCCTCATGGTTTCCCTCTTTCCATTAAAAAATCCTCCCTCATTATTTATTAAGTATAATACTGGCTGCTTTGTAATAACTGGAGTAGCAGATGTAGGCATTGCTCTTTTTAAATAAGATCTGCATGCTCTCAATGGCTACATGATTTCTGGAGGTGCTGTACACTGATATTCTAGCCACTGTTTGGTTTCCTGAGTAATTAATGAAGCCCTAATAAAAACTGATCTTAGATCTCACTTTGATACTGCTTGTTTATTTCTTTGATTGCATTTTTATCCCTGCCTTTCCTCAAAAAAGCACCAGGTGGTAAACAGAGTTCTGTCTTCAACTCTGCCCTTACCACAACAACCATTTTGGGTAGGTTAGGCTGACTGTATCAAAATTAGGGCATAAAGAGATGTTACAGATAATGCATAATTAGAGTAAAAGGAATGTGAGTGTTGGAGGTTTGAAGCCATTTTTCATGTTTGAGAAATCTGAGCTTAAACTAATCAAATACAACACAGGCTAATTTACAAATTCCAGGGAATTAGAGCAATTCCTTCTTTGATACAGAAACAGCTGGGATGTGGATTTTCCTCTTCTGTTCACAAGGAGGATTTTTATCTTTTACTCATAGGCTGGCTAGGATATCTGATTCTGAGCTTCACTGTTTAAACCAGGGTCTTTTCTTGCCAGACCTAGTCTCTAATACTATGAAATTTGTGTTAATTTTTATTTAATCTATAGCTTTTTTTTTGTATTTGTGGACATGGAGGTCCTTCTACAAAAGCTGCTCCAGTAATTTGACAAAGCTGCTCCAGTGTTTTGTCTGTGGTTTTGTGGCTTGGTAGACCAGCCAGGCACATGACATGACTGCACAAGACGGACAGCTCACCAGGTCAATGAGGCAGCTTCCTCAGTTGGAATTCCACTTGCATAAATATTGTGCCTGATAGTGGCTTAAATGTTTATAGTGAGAATTTTCAAGATGCTATTTTCAAGATGATACTATCCAGCCATTAAAACATGATGATCTTTGACAGAAATAATTTCACCATCTGAAATTGAGCATCTAATTTTCAACTGTTTCTGAGGTGAAACATTGGAACCAAATTGGCTACTAAAAATACTGCAGGGGGTGAAGAAAAGGATCATTTTACCTTTTATAAGGTGTCTCCAAATTATAGCACAGCAAGTAGTCACTAAAAGTTTTAGAGATTTATCCTTGTCTGTACTAACGATTAAAAGACATTGTGAAGCTGGTCTTGTCTTTCCTTAAAAAAAAAGTATCAGCAGATTTTCTGTGGGGGAATGGAAGTTGTGATGGGAAAACATTGAAGGGTAACAACTGTAAGAGAGTGATGGCTGAACCCAGCTATAAAATTGATTGAATGAGGTAATTGCATAAAAAACAAACCTAACCTTCCTCCATGGCCACACCTTTTGTGTACCTAATTTTCACAGAACACTGACAAATAGAAGAAACAACCACAGTGAGATGAAATTCTAGGCAGAGGAACCATAGCAAGAAATCTTATTTTCTTGCATCACCACCACTGTAAGTTCTTTTATCAGATACCTTGTTAATTGGAATTGCCTTGTGTTGTCTAACAATACTAAATTTCATTATGCCTTCTTCAGTAATTGCATGCTGTAACAGAAAGTGTAATCTATAAATGCCAAACAAACACCCCAACAACATTGCCACCACCTTATTGGATTCAGTTTAAGTAGTAAACAGAGATCCCTTGAAAACATTATTAGACTATACAGTTTAAGAAAGCCAAGCAAGCTGCCTGGATCTGATATTGACAACATTAAAAATTGTTGCAAGTGAGCAGTGGCACTCACAAACATGCTTTGTGGAGGAAACAGAGACAGTACCTGGGAATCAAGGTTCCCACATTTGCTTCCTCCTTGTTATATTTGTTCTTTTGTGTTCTCTTTTATACAGTGATATTCTTATGTTTGAATTCATTTCCTCTTACAGTCCTCTTTCTCTTTCTCATAGGCATACACCCAAGGGTAATTGATCCTCTTTTTTCTCTGTCCAAAACGTACTTCACTTTCAGTTTTATTAAAATCTACACTGAAAATGGTTATTTGTTGATTATTCCAATCACCAGTTTCAACAGAAGCTAACAAAAGTTATCCTTACTTCACTTTTAAGCACTGATCATGATTCATGCGGGTGTAACTTTGACATATATATTATTTCGCTATACCTGAGTCTTGTGTGGTTCATTCATAAACAAACAAACAAATGAATGAATGAACGAAAAATAAATAAATGAATAAATAAACAAACAAATAAATCCTGTTTTCAACACTTCCAAAGTGTATCACATTAGCTCTCTTGTATATTCATTCATTCATTCATTCATCTATTTGATGTACCATCTTTCTACACATGGACATCTACTGTTACTTTATTTGTTATTGTTACATGCCTTCAAGTTCGAACCAAATTATAGTGACTCTAAAAGGACTTTCAAGGTAAGTGAGACATTTAAGGAGTGATTTACCAGTTCCATCCCACCCACAATGAACTTCCATGACTGAGCCAGGGATTCAAACCCAAGCCTCCTCAGTCTGAGTCCATCTACTGCACCACGTTGGGTATCTGCTACCTTACATATCATTTACAAATTGATTGTATACAGTTTACAGTTTACTAGCATGTTGTATCGCAGGGTTGAAACAGGATAAGAGGTTGTTAGCATAGAGGATGTGTGTTAATTGACCTGCCTCAATTGGTAGCTTTATGAAGTACAGTATTAGGTCCAATAAGATGAAATACCAGCCAAATACATTTTGTAAATAGATTACACTTAAGTCCTTCATCAGGTTGTCCTTAACCTCTATTAAAGGATTAGATGTACAATTCATGACTTTTAAAGTTTTCTATACTGTGGTATATTAAAGATATTTCATGCTGTTATATTTCAAAGAGTTTGATAGTTCTTCAAAATATAAGCAAAATAGAATGTATTTCTGATTGGTTCAGTAAAGAATGCAATGTAATGGATATGGATAAACTGAATAGATTTCATTTGTTTATAAAAAGGAAACAAAAGGAGAATACTTTCTGAGATAGCAGAAGAAAACTAATATGCAAAAATATTTTATCAACAATATAATTAGAAATCTGATCTGATTAAGTGCGTATGTGGACAATTTGTTACATTAAACAATTAAATGAAATCAATTTAATATTGTTGCCTGTAAGCCTGCTTAGTACTGATTTTCCAGGGAGCTAGTTTTTAGAATATTACACCACTTGTAGCACAAATATCCCATACTTTTGTGAAAGTAAGGCTTTCTGAGTTCTGCAGAAGGGGGGAAAGCTTCTGGAATTTTCTGTGAGGTACAAAAATAATTTGACCACTTGTGGATAATAGGTACTTTGACTTTTTCTGCTTCGACTCACACAGAAAATTGGCTTGGGTCAACTTTACTTGACAAATGTTCTTTAAACACTTTGGGGCACAAATTGGTTGTAATTTCCTGGAATCTTAGAATAGCATTCTGGATGCCAAAGTAAGGATACATAATCAAGCCATGAGTAAAGGTTGTTTTTGTTTTTGTTTGCTGTAATTATATTTTTTCCTGATTAATTTGTACCTTCAAAGAAGGGGTGTTAATTTTGTAGCCACTGTTGACTTGCTCTATAATATCATAGGGGTGCAAAAAGCCAATATAGCAAAGATGATTGACTTTGTATTCCTCTGGGTTACAGGTGTGTAAGTGCTAGAAAAGGGTAGGTGAACCCTTTCAGATACCATTGGACGGCAAATCCCGTTATCCCTCTTCTTTGGTTATGATGGCCTGGTTATATCCAACAACAGTTAGACTCTAGATGAGAGACAAGTGGTCTACCTTACCCTTGCTCTTTTCTGTTACCCTTTTCTCTTTTCTAGGAGGCTTTGCTTCCTTGAAGATGGACTGTTGACAAGTGATGGGTTGTGCCTCACAAAGACTGGGAATAATGGTTTTTTTTTTTTTTGCCATAATATGAATAACTTCATTGGGAGGGCTTTAAATTGAATTAGAAGGGGGAAGGAGATGCAAGCGCAGAGGTAAAGTCATGTGAAGGTTTATGGACAATGAGAGGAACAGAGTGAGCAGCTCTAATAGGACCCAGTAAAAGCTTTCATAAAAATGTATGAAAAGCAGGCCACAAATCACACAATATCCAATGCCTATATATGAACAGCAGGAGTATGGGAAACAAAGAAGATGAATTTGATATTTTAGTTCAGGAGATTAAATGTGATTTAAGATGAATAATGAAACTTGGTGAAATGGCTGGAATACAGCAATGAAAAGATATAAATTCTTCAGAAACAACAGAAATAATAAAAAGAGTGGTGGAGCTACACCATAAGTTCAAACACACATTTATGCACAGAAATATAGGAGGATAAGCTTGCTCATCCCATTGAGAGCACCTAGATAATATAATTGGGTGAAAAATAAAAGATGTAGTCATTGGAGTCTACTAACCATTAGAGATGACTTGGTAGATTAAGTGAGAATACGGGGAATTCTGGTTGAAAGTTATCATGTTATTTTGGAGTTCTTGATTTCAAAGGATGCAAAAGTGGAGAAGGTAGCTGCATGTATATGCTGGATTTTAGAGAAGCCCCACAAGGAAAGATGGAAATAATTTGGCATGAAGAAAAGACTGAGGGGATATATGATAGTACTGTTCAGAGACTTGAAAAGTTGTCATACAGAAGAGGAACAGGATCTGTTTTCAATCATTCCAGAGTACAGGAATTGCAATAATGGGCTCAAGTTACAGTAACCCAGATTTCAGTTGAATATCAGGAAAAGCTTCACTATGGCAATGGAACCAATTACCTTGAGAGGTGGTGAATGCTCCAACGCTAAGGGAATTCAAGATAAAAGTAGACAACCATCTGTCAGATCTGCTTTGATTTGGACTCCTGCCTTGAGGAAGGGGTTGGACACAATGGCCTTCATAGGCCCTTTCCAGCTCCATTATTCTATGACTGTATGAAAGCTCAAGAGAATAGTTGGCTGGGGTTAATTTTTTGTTGCTTTTCCAGAATGTTCTTGAGCCAGTAAGCATTACTAAAACATCACATAGGCACCTCATTTACAATTATATTCAAATATGTTTTTGCTGATAGTGAGGTATGGGTAGTGGAGAAAGAAGTCAGCCATAAGGTTGCTCTTTCAATCCTGTTATATAAATTGCCTGTTGGGTGATATTTGACTTCTCAAACGCATTTCATACTCTGATCCATACCTACCATGTTCTTTGGAGGACCACCTTTAAATTTTAACATAGATCACTTTGTTTCCTTTATTTAAAAGAGAAACTCCCCCCCCACACACACACATACTTTGTATTCATGAAAGAGGAGGCATCCATTTTGCTCCAATCTGTCACAGCATTTAATTTTTGTACCTCTTCTGCTTCCTTGGTACTGTGTAACAGCAAGGGCAGATCTAGCTGTCTTGTTCTCTGCAGAGCTGCTGTTTACCCCCCCCTTTTTTTTTGGTCTTTGTTTAAAAATTTCTGATAAATGGAATTGGAAGAGTTCTTTTGTGTTGTCTGTGTGTGGGTGTTGGTTGGTTGGTTGGTTTTTGCTCAATTTGGGCACCTGGGTGTTCGTTTCTCTTAAAGTAGGTTTTTGCCTCAGTAGCTAATAAGCTACAGTGGGGGGTTGTTGTTCAGATTTTAAAAAAAAACAGAGAAGAGAAAAGATTGAGCAAGTTGGCAGCTATGGAAAGATGTGAATTACCCACCTCTTATGAACCAAGAGTTGCTGACCTCTCACAGTGATAAAGGGCACTGGAATGTCTTGGCAAAGGCCTTGAGGGTAATTACTTTAAATTGTGACTTTTACCGTTCTTTTGTTTCACTACAATTGGTGCTATTTCTTCTCATGCCTTCAGTGTCAGCTAATTGGTACATATGCATTTCCCCCATCTGAAGTCCTTTGACTTCATTAGAATATTAGCATGTGTTCTGATGTTAATTGGGCTTTGCTTTTTCGGCAATAGCATTAGCTGTGTTGTTGCCATTGAGCTGACTGTTCTGAAATGATGAAAGGCAAGCATGAGGCCTATTTGTGTACTCCTTTGACTATGCTAGCAGTAATTGCTATAACAGCAAATTGGTCTTAATTTATATAGTTTGCTTTTGAGTAGTGGTTCAAAAATTATAATTGGGGGAATTTTAAATGAATCATGTTTGGGGAATGGAGAATGGGGCTTTTCCCTGCTCCTGATAACTTTTTCTGTTTTTCTATTGTGCTGATGGTTTCCAACTTTTGATCCTAGATCCATAGATGTAAATCCCACTGACATACAGCTGCTAAAGAAATTGGCAAAGAAGATGGCTATCATGTGGTAGGACATTTTTTTTTGTTTCATTCAATAAATACAGTATAGGTTTCCAGGCATAAAAAACATGGAGATTCAGACCAGTTTTCTCACAGTGAAATGTATTTATTGATGCTAAGTGCAATCAGAGAATGCCAAGAGAGTTAACAGCATTGTGCAAGTTTTACAAAGCACACATATTTAGGGAAATGAACTAGATCTCCATTTTCTCTTCCACACAAGAAGAGATGAGAGAGAAGAAGCTACTGACTCCACTCAGAATTTTTTAGCTAAAACATCTGGCAGCAAAGTGCCATTTGGTGATTAAGGCCTTCCCCAAGCATGCTTTTGACATGGCTCCCATGCCCATGGTTCAACATTAATATTAACTGTTTAATTTTTGGTTCTTCATCTCCTCTTTTCTTTCCTGCAAATTATAATGGAGTTCTGATGGTTTGTACTCCTTTAGAGAGGTGAGCGGTCATGGGCAAAGTAGGGTAGGAAGGAAGCAGGAGATGGCAAATGAAGGAGCCTAGTAAGACAGAGTCACATATGGAGGTGGACAAGGCAAGAAGCATCATCTACAAAGAATGTACAGTAACAAAAGAACTCTGATCTGTAAAATGACACTGTTCACAACTATCCATAGAAAAATCTGATCTGTGGCCACCCTGCTTTCAACGAACCATACAACTGCATCTCTGAATCATGTCCTCTCAAGTGCAGATGGTGGTTGGCTTCTCTGCCCCATGAGCCCAAGCTCCTTGGCTTGTGTTGGCCACTCCACATCTTGACATGTTTTCATGCATGTATTTGCTGCTGTACCTGACACAGGAAAAAACCCATGCGGTTTAGCCCTGCTCACTGTCTCTTTCATTCATCCTACTTCTATTGTCTGAGGAAGCTACTTGTTGGCTAGCCTGTGTACTAGTAAAGTCAATGCATCAATGATCCAGGAAGTTTTACCACAGGTGTGCTAATATTACAGGCAGAGAGGAGCCTGTGGAGAGCTTACATGGATATGCTTGTTTCCAGTGGCATTTCAAAGTGATCTGTTTGACCTTTAAATCCCACAGCTGTCAGCCTCATGTTGACTTGCCCAGATACTGATTTACAGTAAGGCACTTTGTTCTGAGTTCTCCATCTCCAGGTCTGTGTGCATAGTTATGGCAGAGAGGACTTCTTAGAGGCTATCATCACCTATTTATTTATTTATCTCTTCTGCTTTTCTCTCATAATTGGACCCAGGGTAGTTGACAGCTTGATAAAGAACACATGCAACCAAAGACATAATATTGTAGTCTTAAATACACTTAGATGGATTATCTTTAAAACGACTTAAATAATCTTGAAACACATTGGGGAAATGGAATGTATATCACATCCTTTTTTGGAACTTCTTCTACAGTGGCTAGTTGGTTGCCTATGAATTATAATGGCTATGTAGTAGAAGCAGTTTATCTTTGCATATTGCTTGCTAGGAAAGATTAACAGGAGGCTGCTATTGCACTCAGCCTGTTTATGGATCTGTATAGGTAGATTGTGTCAGGACTATGAAGAAGTAGGAATTTGGATCAATGCAAGATTGTCTTCAAATTCTGGAGACTCTATTTAGGGATTGTTATATTGTTCATGAACATAGCACTTCATGGCAAGATGCAAAAGGTGCATTATAAATGCCAATTTCAGAAGGACCTGTACCAAAAGGTCAGCTAAGATTTAAAACAACAACACCAATGCAAATTCTTCAACTGATGTGGCATATTTTACTGTTTATCCATGTGGAGAAATTACCTTTCCCTCAAACCAAGACAAAGGATATAATGAATATCTCAGCCAATGTATAGAACATAAAGAGGTACAGTTCTGGAGAGCAGAGCAGAGCACTAAGCACACGAATATGTGTCTGTGTGTGGTGCTCAGCATTTATACTGAGCGGATGCTTCTTAGGCAGCCTCTTTCCATCTCTTGTTTGTGAGGTTGAGGTCAGCTGTGACTCTGCAGAGTACCACTGGGAGAAGGCACAAACTGGCCTTGTTGGTTAGCACACCTGTGTCTCATTCACAGCTGTTGGGTTCACAACAGGGCTGATGTGAGCAGTTTTGAAATGCTTTCATGCCACCAACCAACCACTATCTGCTGCTTCATAGCATTTGTTGGCATATTTCTGCTGAGACTGAATTGCCTGCTGGAATACAGGGATGCCAAATGATTGTTAGATATGGGAGAATGCCAACTAGCCTCAGCGCTGCTGAGAATATTCAGCTCCTCAAAATGAAAAATATTGCTTAAAAAAAAAACACTATCATGGAGGGATGTATTCGATATCAGTATGGCAAGTGTGACGGTACTTGCACACATCCCTTTTTCTTTTCAGACTTACCAAGCAGTTCAGAGCAATGAAAATACACATGTATCTTTTTTGTTATTTCTTCCCTCTTCATTACATTGTGTCACTGGCATTGGAAGAGTGGAAGTCAAATCTTCCCAGGAACAATTGAAACTCACGTTAATTCAACCATTTTCACAAGTAACACACAAAGGCCAACATTCTGTTGCTTAACATAGTAAGTTGCACTAGAGCAACCCAATGACTCTATGTGGATTTGGTGGGTCAACTCGTCAATACGTTCCATTGAATCAAATGGGTCTGCTGAAACTGTGATTTACTATGGTAAAGTCAATCACAACAAGAATAGGCTCATTTGAATCAACAGAATGTATAGAGAAGTTGACTCATTAAATACAATGGGCCTATTTTAGTGCAATTTTACTATGCTAAGCAACAGGATTTTGGCCATGGCATATATATATACATGCATACTATTATGATTGCTTTCTCTTTCCAACCTGACATCAGTAGGTAACTGTAGCCTATGTTCCATGTGTGTGTGTGTGTGTGTTTGTGTGTGTGTAATGCATATTAAATGACAAATGATATCAACATAGTCCACTCCACGTCTCGTTTTTACTGATTGTATAGACCAGTCATGGTGAACTTTGGCACTCCAGCTGTTCTTGGACTTCAATTACCAGAAGCAATCAGCAATCCTGCTGATCAGGGCTTCTGGGAATTGAAGTTCCAGAACACCTGGAATGCCAAGGTTCACCATCACTGGTCTAGAGCTTCTCTGCCATGTACATAATCAATCTGATTTCAGTGCTGAGTTGCCTCTTAGGTTGTTGGAAAGAATGTTTGCTATGACCAACACATTTTCTTAACAAAACCTTACTAGTGTTTGCCCTGCTCCATTTTGTACTCCATGGCCAAACATACATGTTATTCCAGTTTCCATTTGTCTTCCTACTTTGGCATTCCAGTCCCCTATGATGATACGGACACTTCTTTTAAGTGTCAATTCTAGAAGATGTTGTAGATCTTCATAGAACAAGTTGATTTCAGCCTCTTCTGCATAATGTGTACTAAAATATTTAAAGAACTCCTGCTATTTATCTCACCTTTCTAATAAAATCCTTTAAGAACATGACAACTACTGAAGATTTAAACCATTGTAACTATCTCAGCTACAGCACAGCTAAATTTTGTGTGTATTTACTGAGAGATAAAGCCATATTGAGTTCAAAAGGGATTTCTTCCATGTAGATAGTTATAGGTGGTTCAGCCTCAATATCATCCCATTCCACAAACCATACCTTTTCTCCATAGAAGGAAAGAGTGGGAGCACTTGACAGGGATGGGAAAACAGCTAAGCCCTTTTTTCTTTAAAAAAAAAAAACACCTCCCTTGAGCTCTTTTTAAAAGGCAATGAGAACACTGCTTAAGAATAGAACACAATATTTGGTGTTATAAGTGAATTTATATATATATAAAAAGAAAAAAAGAAAAAAGAAAAAAGCCTTATTTTGTAAAGAATCGGAGAAGAAAGATGGCTGATACATTTGTTAGACCATTAAAATCTAAAAAGAAAGTAGGTGCTCGTTTCAAGTTCAGCAGATTTCTTGACTTCAGAACAGGGCAAAGTAGTGACCAGGTAGTGTGTGTTTAAAGTAAGTTCCAAAATAGAGGTTGCAGCATTATAGAGTCTCTTGCTTTAAACAAGAGAGCCATAGCTAGTAATCCACATACCTCTGCTTGCAATATGGAATGGTGCTTCCAACCAATTGCATGACTGGTTTCTGCAGACTCCATGCACCTCATCCAATGAATAATCAAATCTAGGCTTTAGATGCACACCATTGCCTTTGTCAGCCAATCTGTAGTGAACTGGAAAAAAACAGCATAAGATAATACTGCACCATTTGTATATTAAAGGTGTGGCCTTAAAAAACAGCAGTTTTTTGTGTGATTTTGGAGATTGTGTGAGCCAGGAAAGACTTTAATACAAAGTAGGGTTTTTTTTGTTGCTGTTGTTAACTGGATCTATTGTACACCGGACATCTCTTGCTGAAAAAGATTCTGTCCACTGAATTAGTTTTGGGTGATCTGGAAAATGGAGTCTACTTATTTTAAAATAAGTAAACTATATTTTAGATGCATTTGTGTGTAAAATGAGACAAAACCAAAATGAAGCTCTGGATTTTATTATTATTATTTTAAGAAAGCCAAGACTGGAATTTTGCGTGGAAAAATACAAGGGTGAGGGAGAGGTTTGGTTACTTAGTCTGTTCCCTGTTAGTCATTTCCCCAGGTAATACACATGGAATGCTGTGGACGGAGGAATTTTGAGCAGAAAAATGACTTCAAGGAAAGGGTTGAGCAGCTCCTTCCATTCGAAATCTCATTCTTCTGAACGTACTTTATATTTAACAAGGATTGTAGCAGTAATTTATTTACATACATCTGCATATACTTTAATGTGTAGCTTTCACTTCCTGAATAGGCCTGGATCTAATGAAAAATATGCCAGTGAATTACTAGTTGCCAACAGCTAGTGTTGGTTGCATATCTCTGGTATCCTTTGTCCATTCTTATTCCTTTCAACATTCTCAGCAGCATGTGGACCATTGAACTGTTTGTACGCTTTTCTGTTGGTACCCACCCTGCCCTTAAAATCTCCCATTACATATAGCATGCTTTTTGTATCCACTTCCTCTATCACAGGAGTTCTCAACCTTTTAAAGCCGGGGTTGTGCCACGCTCCCTCACACAGCTTCAGCAGCCGGACAGCCATTTTGCCCTTACTCCACCACATGGCACTTCCTGGTGTGGTGGAGGCAGTGGGGGGTGGGTCATGAAATGGGACGATGAGCTGCATTCGGCCTCCGGGTCACAGGTTGAGAATCCCTGCTCTGTCACCTCAGATAGTTCATCAAAACCAGGTCCTTTTGTTCTTCTATGTAGTTGGCATTACATGGAGCATATATTTATACAGTATGTACATTTCAATTTGCTTTCCTCTGTTGATTTTCAGTATTATTATTCTGTCCGAATTATTGTTAATGTCTAGTATGCTTTTTGCGTACTACTTCCAACAGTGCAGGTTTTTAACCTGAAGTACTCTGGGATCAGGAATAGATGAAGCCTGTGATAGTACTCAATGTATACTTTAAGAGATGTATCAATGAGTCTCAACTCATTGGGGCTCAAAGAACAAGAACATTCTCTGATGACAGCAGACAATCTGGCCAGAGTTCCTGAAGAACGATTGCTTCTGTAACTAGTATAGGATGGGATGGAGAAAGCCTGAAGTTAGAATTCTTCATACCTGAGTGTCTTGCCAGCATTCCCTTCTACAGGTAATGCTTGTCTGGACCTCTAGGATCCAAACACCTGTCATTGGTGTGATCTCTTATTGCTATTTTCCACCAATGCCTCCTGGAACAGGTGCTGGTCTTGTTGATTTTACAGGTGCTACTTTTACTGGCAGAAGGAGTCAGAAACTGGGACTTGGGGCTGAATCAGAACCAAAGGAAAACAACAACAAAAGTGGAACCAGCAATGTAGTGTTAAATTTGGAGATGTAGTTACTAATACTGACAGTCCCCATAGCCAGCCAGCCCCAATTAGAATCCAAAAAATGCATGTGGGTGGATCGATCTATATCAACAAATGAGGAACAGGTGTTTTGCAAAGCTTCTTCTTGTGCCGTATCCAATTCCAAATATTGGTGATCATCATGGTGATCAGCCTGAGAATATAATGCAGTAGCCCTCCACCCTTCTGCATTGCAGTCTAATACCCATAACCCTGAACTAGTTCTGCGAGTCACTTTCTGGTCCTGAGCCCTTTTGGCATGCAAAGTCTTCATTGGCCCCAGCCCAGTATAGATGAAATTGCTGCCCTCCATCAAGAGAATTCAAGCGGGATTTAATCCACTTGGGGACCATCACCCTTCCCTGTGGACATCACTACCCAAGTCACTGGCAGTATGGTCTACTCTATTACCATAGCAGAATAACCTGGCCATACTGGTCAGGTTATCCTGACCAGTTTGCAAAGCTATTGTCTCTTAAATGCCCATTCAGGAACAAAACACTTTCAAATAAATGTGTGACAACAGGGATCAAGTAAACAAATTTTTTTTCTTAGGTACCATAAATCCATTTCTTTCCCTGCCACTTTGCAGATTCACCTCTCCTTCAAGGGAACATTGAAACCAGAAGTAGTGGAAGAATAATGGCATGATCTCTGCTACTCAAGATGTCCCAGGGCTTCAACCCCAGAAGCCCTAGCACCACTACATCAGCAGGCAGGACCTAAGAACTAGTCAAGAAACACAAAACACACCCAAGATTTGATAAAACATTGTCACTGAAACAGGAAACCCTTTTATATTTCTTCTTGACCAGCATGTTTGGAAATATCAGGGACAGTACTGAGATATGCTATCACTGCTTCACTACATAGGTCAGTTCCTGTTGCATACTCCTACCAGGTATTTAACAGGTGGCATCAATATAAAGGACTAGGAGCTGAGAAGTTTGTTGCCTGCAATCAGACCTAGACAATTACTATGTCTTTTGTGTTTGTTGAGAACTGTCCATTGTGTTGTGGGAAATAAAACATTGCAGCTGCTTAATACTGAAAGAAACTGAGCAGTGCCTTGGCTATTAGTGCATTAGAATGCTGCCCTGCACAACCAACCCCTGTGTTTATGTTGGGTGGCATCAGCAGTTACTATGCAAAGGACAGGTTTAAATATGGTGCCAATCCATCAGATCTAGGATTTCATAACTGGATGTAGGAAGCTGAGATCGTGTTTTAGTACTTTGTCTCAGCTAACTTGGCAGTTGAGGCTGAATTTGTGCAACACCCCTCCTGCTAGACTCAGGTGGGAGAGAAAAAGAGTCCACTTAGGAAAATTAAAGATTGGATCCTCTAGTTTAAGCAAGAGGAGGTTTGGGGAAATAATACATGGGTCCTCCTTCATGCAGCCCAATAACAAAAGAGGCTTGGTGTGAAATAGCACCTTATTTTTCATCTGAGTCTTGCAAGGGAGGGGGGGGGGCTTAATATATTCTACTCAGATTCAAGAATGTAGCATTTGCTTAGCCCACTCAGATATTTGCAAACTGTAATGTTTTCTAACAGCTGTAAGGAATAGAGAATGTAAAAAAAAATGCCCCTCTACATAATATGCATGAAATTGCATTGAATATTGTAATGATGTGTTATGCTGTCATTAGTGCACTGTGAATACCTAATTTGGAAGGTTAATGAAATTGACAAATATGTGTACTGTATGCATATTGTCAATACTACTTAATGGCAAATCTCTCTCTCTTTTTTTAATTTTCAAAATGATGTCAGACTGAAAGTGCCAATTACTGTGACTCTGGGTTTTTTTGTCTGAAGTTGTAGAATAGATCAGCATGTAGTTATTGAAACATGACCATATGCTTGTGTTTAATTGCCACATAGATGCTCTCCCTGAAATCTTTTTTTGCACATTGTTTGATTACGGATTAAGTTCTTTAAGATAATGTATGATAATTAGTATGCTGGGCCACCTTTGGTCTTCCTGTTGAAAAATCACCTCCCACTACCAGGTCATGGCTCTTTTATCTGTTCTGGAGGGGTTGATTTTATAAGTAGGTATTTGTCTTGGATGCTTGTCCAAGTACTCCTTTGAGTCTTAGATGCACTTTCCCAGGTAAAGTGTATAATGTGGCCTTTTGAATAGCTGATAATCCACAAAGGAGACTTGTGCATTTCTTGCATGGCTTTCTTGCCCACTTGCTGCTTTAATTGGTTGGCTTCTGGTGCCCTGTCAAGCTTTTGATTAGAAAGGGCATGGTGTACAAATAAAGCTGCCAGAAAACTGATTAAACAAAGTCTTTATGAATTTTATCCTAGTTGTCCCACTATAATGTCAAGGACTATGATGTTTTGATGATTCAAACCATATTGTGAAGGCTGCATTCTTTCTTTCTCTCTTGCTCTGTAGAAATGTAAACAGAAGACAGTTTTAAAACGAGAATGCTGTTTCCTGTGATGGAGATTCTGACCTGTAATGTGTGGGTTTGGCATGGGCTAAAGTGTTTGTAGGGACTGCAGTGGCTTAATAGTTAAGACACTGCACTTGATGACTGGAAGTTCAGTAGGTCAGCAGTTCGAGACCCAAGCTCCGCACAATGGAGTGAGCTCCCAGCTCCATCACAGCTCCTGCCAACATAGCAGTTTGAAAGCAAGAAATCTATAGACATACCTGATGTGTATAAATTGATACCATGAGGTCTCACTCTTATATCTGATGAAATGGACTTGGTCCACTAAAGCTAGCATTAAAATATAGCAGTTAGTATTTAAAGTGCCACAACTTTTTTTTGTATACTCTCTTATATGCTTGAAACACAGACTAACATGGTTACCATTTCAAAGATCTTGGACTTTCTTCTTATTTGTTTCAAAGAGACATTAGGATTGTTCTTTATTTCTTCTAGCAACTCCCATACTGGTGAGAAGAACATGGGGTGTACAAGTTCTTTTTGTAGCATCCAGTTCTGTTTTATTCCCATTGTTGTAATTTTTATATACATATATATAAAAGAAAAAACATTTACGTGAAGTTTGTGTTTGCAATCCTCGATCGATCACTTGATCAATCCATCGATAGATCCAGAAACTGCATCATGTGCACTGTTGATTGGGAAACACATTTCTGTATTGTCAGAACACACCTGAAACCTTTCAGCTGGAGGAGGAGTAAGGCCTTTTCACTGTGATTTATTTCTTGCATCTGTTTCAAAATCTTGTCAGACACCCAAGTGTTTGTTTTCATTCTACAGACTCCCAGGTAAGCCTGTTATTTTGTTTATTCTGATTCACAGAAGCTGCAAACATGAATCTTTTGTTTACACTCACATTATCTTCTGCATACTTATAATCTGGAAATATTTTGATTTCTTTCCTCTCACTTCTGTGAGACATAGAAAAATCACCAAAAAAGTGTCTCATTTAATCTTCTGCTGGCAAAATTCTGAATACAGCTATCATAGATCAGGATGTTGGGTTATCTTCTACCAGTCTTCTTCTTCTTCAGGTGCCATTGTCTGTTCCGGATATTGACTATCATTGATAGTCTTCCTGTTCTTAACTCCTCGGAACAATTCTTCTGAGGACATGGCACACCAGTCTCTTAAGTTCTTCAGCCATGAAGTCTGTCTACATCCAGGGCCTCTCTTTGTAGGGATCTTTCCTTGAAGAGTGAATTGGAGTATTTTATGTCATTCCTCATGAGATGGCCAAGGTATTGGAACTTTCTTTGCTTAATGGTCTTAAAGAGTTCTTGTTCTTTACCCATTTAGCACAATGCTTCTATGTTAGTCACATGGTCAACCCATGATATCCTTAGCAGCTGTCTACCAGTCTGGTGATGGCAATGTCTGCAGTCTGAGTTTACAAAATTAGACCACCCTTCTGAATTTTCACAGAGTGCTGAATGATGTTGCACCTCATGCCTCTCCTGATGAGCAAATAATTAATTTAAATCATCTGAAAGCTGTCTATTCCTCTATTCCAGATTCTGAAGCTCCTTATGGGAAGTCTTTGGATGGGATGGATAGGGGAAGCCTCAGCAAAAAAAAAATCACCACCAGATCACCACTGTTTGGGATCAGGGTTGCTAGCTGCAATCTAGCAGCAATTTAACTGTTAAAAGTTGAGTGAAATTTTATTTCTGGAAACCCAATATTTGGCAGATCTGAATGTTTCCTCATAAATCCCATTAGTTAGTAGAAATTTGGAGTCAGGATATAGTTACTTGATGTGTACAAAGTAACTAGTTATTTCCAACAATTCCATTCAACTTTTAACAGTTAAATTGCTGCTAGATTGCAGCTAGCAGCCATAATCCAAAACAGTGGTGATCTAGTGGTGATTTTTTTTAACCATTAGAGGCTTCCTCTATCCATCCCATCCAAAGATTTCCCATAAGGAGCTTCAGAATTTCCAACTAGTTACTTGTACACATCAAGTAACTATATCCCGACTCCAAATTTCTACTAACTAATGGGATTTGTGAGGAAACATTCAGGTCTGCCAAATATTGGGTTTCCAGAAATGCAATTTCACTCAACTTTCCAATTTAGCTGGAAATAACTAGTTACTTGTAACATCAAGTAACTATATCCTGACTCCAAACTCTGCATAATCCTAGATAATCCACTTAATTGCCTAATACATCTTCTTGACACAACACAGGATATACTATTTGACACAGCCACCACATGGATACAAGACATGCACTGGTGGTACTACTGTACTGTGGCAAACCAAATTTACTGTACAGCGATACCTCACAAAACGAATGCATCGCATAGAGAAAAATTCACATAATGAAGCATTCATTATGCAAGGGCGATACAACACATAACGGGGAAAAAAACCCCATTCGTTATGCGGGTTTTTTTGATAACCAGGGTATACTCACTCAATGGGAATCCTGGTTAATGACCCCCCCCCCGGGTTATGCGGAGTATCTCCCATAGGGAACTGCATAACGAAAAAATCGCATAGCGAAGAACTCCGTGGAACAGAGTTTTTCCATTATGTGGAGTTCCACTGTACTTCAAAAGGCACTCGCTCACTGTTTATATTAATAGCATACAGTACTGGCAGATCATGCTAGATTATATAGTATGATTTTAATGAACAAATCTTGTTTTTTTAAAAAATCTTGTCTTGTTGTTGATTTCCCTCCAAACCCATTATTTTATCTTGCACACTGATCTGAATATTGATTAGGATATTATATAAATATTTTATTGTAAATAAACGAAATAAATATGTCTACTCAAAAATAAATCACATAGACTTAACTGGGTCTTACTACCATGTATGTGTATACAGAATGGCAGCTTTATAACACAATCCTGTAAATGCTTATTAACCCTAATATAACTTTGTGCCTGACTACACCATCAAAAACCACCAGATTTGCTCCACTGATAAAACATGTGAATTTCAAAAACACCACCATGAGGTCATGCTCCAGAGCAACTGTACTTTGTTTCACAGATCACAGGTTTGGTGGAAGGAAAGATCCTTACTGTTTCCCAGAAAAGTTAGAAACATGACGTGATTCTGGTGGTAGGTGACTCATTGTTGAAGGGATAGAGGCAGGAGTGTGCAGACCCAGCAGATGACTGTACTGTCTTCTTGGTACAGAGATCTAAGGCAGGAGTTCTCAACCTTTTAAAGCCAGGGGCTGGGTCACGCTCCCTCAGATAGTTTTGGGGGCTGGATGGCCATTTTGCCCGTCCTCCACCATATGGAATGGTGGAGGCAATGGGGGCCCCACATGAAATGGTGCCATAGGCCACATCCAGTCCATGGGCCGCAGGTTGAAAATCCCTGATCTAATGTATGACAGAAAGGATGCTAAGACTCATCCCTTGGGCATGATCTTTTGATACACACATATAGCCTTCATTGTATTGCAAGTGATTATGAGCCTGTGGGAAGTAACTATTAATTATTTCAATACCCTCTACTCAGTTGAAAGTTTTGACCGAGTCACCTACCACCATCACTTGTTGAGTTCATGGGGTTCCTCTCAGAAAGAGAAGACAGGAGGAGATAAGGAAGGGAATTTTTTTGTTGTTGTCACTTTCTTTTCTTAACAGAGACAGGCCAAATAGGGTTACTTGAAGTATGAATGCGATGTGGATGCAAGGATTGCGCCAAATGGTATACAGGATCTTGGTGTGCCCATGCTGTTGTTATGTGCCATCAAATCACCTCTGACTTATGTGACCTTAAGCAACCTTATTTAGATTGCTCCATCCCATTCCAGTTGAGGTGTCTAGCAAGGCCCTTTGAAAGGTCAGGTTAGCCAGTGAGTTTTGCTTCTGCATGCTACTTTTCTCTAAGTGCTTGCTTCCTGCATTTGATACAGTATTCATCTTTCTCCCAGAGATGTCTACTCTTTGTTGTTCTTCCAGTTCCAGGAGAGTTTGCTCTGTTCTTCTTTGATGAGCCAAGGAGCATCTTCTCTTAACCAACCAACTTGGAGTCACTGTGGCAATTCTTCCCTTGATTTTCAACATACTAAGACTAGCGGTTGCTCTGCTTCCCTCAAAATGCTAGAATCCTATCTGTATGTCCTGGCAGAACCATCACAGCATCAAACTTTTGCTAATTAATGATTTGTTATTTGTATTCCTAATTATACACCAGCTGTGTGACGTGGTATAAAAAAGGAATACAAGCAGCAATTCCTTAATTTGAGGCAATTAATTCCTATGATTTACACCACTGGGTTTTCACTGGTATATGACAGCAACAGGCTTCCGGGTACTATGTTTGTTTTTTCATTTTATTATGAAAAAGAGAAAAAAATACAACAACAACAACAACAACAACAACAACAGGATAAAATAACAAAATATTGTGATTTACAAAGTGAAGTCGAGCATCTATGGAAGAAATCTGTTGTTGTTCCCATAGTCATCAGATCCCTTGGAGCAAAACCTAAAGGACTCCCTAGATATTTAGAAATCTTGGACTTATCTGATTTGAACATCCTAACTCTCCAAAAAAAACCCAACTCTACCGGGGACTGCATATATACTCATACATTAACTTAACAGCTCTTAGGTCCTTGGTTAGGGCTTGAACTGTTAATTTTATTCCAGTCCTTGACTGTGGACCAAATGGTTGATTTTTATAAAAAATATAATATATGCCTGGGTTTTTCTAATAAAGATAGGAATTACTTCAGCAAATTAGCATGTTAGTTGGTCTGAGACATTTATTTAATGGCTAGAATCCTGTTAATTGTACAATGCAGTGTAACTCCATAAATCTTAGCTGAATATTGCCTATGCTGAGATGTCAGTGTAGGCATCTGCTGTTGCGCTTCAGTTTGTCTGGCTTGAGATGCAAGAACAAAGGCCTGTGCTTACTATGTAATTTGCAACAATTCATAGCCAAAACTTAATCTGACGGAGTTATGCTGGGATAATTTTCTTCAATTTGATTCTGCTCTGAAAATAGAAATAGTCAGTAGTTGTGATAAACATAGGGGAGAGCCTCCCAAACGTCTAATGCATTAATATCTAGACTTGTTCTCTTATGCAAAAATATTATCTTTGGTTCTTTAGTTTCAAATATATTTCATTCATTTCAGAAAGACTGTATTTCACTAGTCAGAACAAAATCTGCTGTTTTCCCCAGCCTTTTCCTTGAGGGTTTTTAGGGGAGTTACGATATATTCATCACACTTATCAAACGATGACCTCCTGCAGTGCCTATGTTTTTTAAAATTCTAAATGTCTGGATCAAGCGCTAATTTCACTGGATGACCATTGATGCAGAGCAAATCCATTTTTGGAGCTGAATATGGAGTATCAGTAGTGGTTAGAGATATAGCATGGGACTCTGCCATTCAGGGGAAATTCGATACCAAGGTTGTGCCAGAACCTTTGGGAAACACATAATGTTGCTCTTTGGATCCTGAACTATGTAATTTCCTATTACAAAATTAATTTTAAAACACAATTAGACGGCCATTGGCACAACACTGAACTTGAGTTGCAGCAGGTGGGGAGCTTAAAGCAACTAAACTTGGCTTGGGCTAGGAGACAGAAAAGAGGGAAATCTACATTTACAGTCCTTTCAAATATTCTGTCTCTCTCTACGTCCTTTAATATAGTCAACACACCATACTTTGGGGATATAAAAGTAGCATTTTAGTAATTCATTTCTCTTCCAACTTTTCTCTCTTTCTCACCCTTTAGAAGGGTGTGCAAGCAGCAGATATTGCAAAGAGAGCAAAACTACCAACTTGAAAGGGCTTGGAAATGTTTAAAGCTAGCATTTGGAGTCTATCAGCAAATAGCAGCAGCTCTCTATGTAGAAAATTTTAGGCTATAAATTCTTCTTTGGCTAGATTAGATGCCGTACAAGCGTTGACTTTCAATTTATACCTTTTGATAGGAGTCACTGAATGTTTTGATTCTGAGTTTATTTGTCCGGTCTTCAGCAAAATGGGTTGAATATGGGGGTTAGCCAACCGTGATGCACTGCCTCTGTGCCTCAGATGTTACGCTGATGAAGTCTGAGCGCCTGGCGCTATCTTAGAGGAATATAAAAATCTGATTTGGTTTGAAGCCAGGTTTCGCTTCCCACTCTGGACCACTGAAGGAACATCTGGGAGGACACTGTATCCATTAATCCACATTTTGAACACTTTTCAATCAGTAGTGATAGTGAGAAGAGAAAAACCCAGTTTTGTTTGAATCAATTTATTAGGTCAATTTTCCTATTTTGTTTTCATTTGCTGACAGTAAAGATCCGCGTCACTTTTAAATATCTGTAACATTCTATTCCCCCCCCCCCAAAAAAAAACCACAAACCGTGGGAATAGCAGAAGTGTAATTAAAATTATTTCATTTTAAACACGACACACATGTGTTTAAAATGAAGCAGCTGCCTCACATATAATGTTTTTCAGCCCTAGAAAAATAAAGGCTTCACAAGGACTTTAGCCCCATTTAATTTATAGCAAATTTTATTTATTTATTTATCTAGATTTATTATCCCACCCCAATCAGGTGAACCTGACTCTAGGCGGCTTACAGAAAAAGAGAAAGATTATACATAATGAGTGCAAAACAAACTAAACAATCCCACTATACCCCTACAAATTCAGAAATTAAAACCTTAAGGTTCAAAATTAATTTAAAAAAAATTAAACTATAAATTTACAAAAAACTAAAAAAAAATTAAGGTTAAAAGGTTTAAAAAGTTTAAAAGAGTGAGGGAGGGGTGGCTGTTCCATCAGATCAACCACCCAACATGGGACCCCATATTACTGGAGCCCCACACCTGCCCTGCCAGCCAGGTTTTTAGGCCCTTCTGAAAGGGCAGTAGCTCTGTCTGTAGATGTAACTCAGTTGGCAGGAGGTTCCAAAGGGCCGGGGCGGACACGGAGAAGGCCCTCCTTCTGGTGCTAGAGAGATGTGCCTCTAGCTGATGGAATGATAAGAATGACTCTCCGATCCACCCTGGTGGGACGGACAGATGTTCTTGGGGTGACATGGTCTCTTAAGTATCCTGGCCCACTACCATGTAGGGCTTTAAAGGTAATGACCAGCACCTTGAATTGCACCCGGAGACATACTGGCAACCAGTGCAGCTCCTGAAGCAGTGGTGAGGCACGAGCATAACGCCTGCACCCCATCACTACCCGAGCAGCTGCATTCTGGATCAGCTGCAGCCTCCGAATGGTCACCAAGGGCAGCCCCATGTACAGCGCTTTACAGTAATCAAGTCTGAAGGTGACCAAAGCATGTGTGATCATGAGCAAGGAGTCCCGATCTAGGAGCGGGCATAACTGGCGTATTACATGAAGTTGTGCAAAAGCCCTCCTGGCCACGACTGCCACCTGCTCTTCGAGCAGTAGTCGTGAGTCCAAGAGGACCCCCAGATTACGCACTGGGTCTGTTTGGGGCAAAGCTGCCCCATCCAGAACCAAATATGGCAACTCCCAACATAGCGCAGGACCCCTTACCCATAGCCACTCAGTATTGCCGGGATTCAGTTGTAGCCCGTTGTCCTCCATCCAGACCCTGACAGCCTCCAGGCACCTGGATAGGACTTCTACTGCATCAATTGGATCTCCACGGGCTGAGATATACAGTTGGGTGTCATCTGCGTATTGGTGATACCTCACCCCATGGGAATGGATGATCTCACCCAGTGGCTTCATGTAGATGTTAAATAGGAGAGATGAGAGTACTGAGCCCTGAGGCACCCCATATTGAAGGGACCTAGGGTTGGACTTCTCACTCTCCAGCCACACCGACTGGGTCCTGCCCCTCAAAAATGAGGAAAACCAGGTCAACACAGTGCCCCAATCCTTGGAGCCATCCCTGTGGTCGACGATATCAAAAGCCGCTGAGAGGTCAAGAAGAGCCAGGACGGACGGATGACCTCCATCCCGTTCTCACCAGAGATCATCCAGAGATCATCCACCAATGCGACCAATGCAGTTTCTGTACCATATCCGGGACTGAATCCTGACTGAAAAGAGTCCAGATAATCTGCTTCATCCAGGACTTCCTGTAGCTGCCGCGCCACTGCCTTCTCCAAGACCTTACCCAAGAAGGGTAGGTTGGATACCAGTCAGTAGTTGGTAAGTACCGTAGGGTTGAGGGATGGCTTTTTCAGGAGGGGATGCACCAAAGCATGTTTTGAAGGTGCTGGAAAAAACCCCTCCTGCAGAGATGAATTTATAATTCCCTCGACCCAACTGCCTGACACAGCCTTAGATGCCTTGACTAGCCAGGCAGGGCATGGATCCAATTCACAGGCAATGGCACAAACAGATCCAAGAAGCCTGTCCACTTCCTCAGGGCCAACTGGATCGAACCGATCCCAGATAACATGGCCAGAGGGAGCTCAAACGGTCAACCCTGGTCAACCCCAGCTCTATATCTTCCACGCCGGGATTAAACTTCAAGCCAAACCGGGCAATTTTCTCCACCAGATAATCAGGAAAAGCCTCAGCCAATCCCTGCCAACCAGGGCCAGACCGCCCTCTACCAAGGAGGGACCTGGTCACCTGGAACAGGGTTGCTGGATGATTATCCACGGAGGCAATAAGGGCGGTGAAATATTGTCATTTCACCGCCCCCATTGCCACTAGGTAGGCTTTAATGGCAGCTCTAACAAGTGTTCAATCAGACTCACTCCGGGACTTCACCCAGCAGCGCTCTCGGCATCTCTTTGCCTGTTTGAGCTCCCTCAGCTCTTCTGTAAACCAAGGGGACGATTGACGCCCGTGGGCACGGAGAGGCCATAGTGGGGTGATCATGTCCAAAGTTGCCATTACTCTCTCGTTTCATGAATTGACAAGAGCCTCAGATGAATCGCATTGCAGGTCAAGAGGAAAACACCCCAGTTCCCTCTGGAATCCTTCCGGATCCATTAGTTGCCGGGGGCGGGCCAATTTAACTGGCCCTGCATCCCTGCGGTGAAGCCACGCCCCCAGAAAGTCTAGAGTCACCAGATAGTGATCTGACCATGGCACAGGGATAATATCTAAATTCTGTGGTTTCAGATCACTCTGCCACAGCTCCGACATGAAAATTAAATCTGGGGTGTGGCCACTGCTCCTGGTAGGATCCTGAATTACCTGGGTCAGGCCCACAGCTGCCATGGAAGCCATGAACTCCCGTGCCACCTCTGAGCCAGTCCCTAATGATGGCAAATTGAAGTCCCCCAGAACCATAAGTCTGGGGAGCTCCAATGCCAACATCGAGACCGCCTCAAGGAGCTCAGGCAGGGAATCTGCTACACTGCAGGGAGGCAGGTACAGGAGCAAGATTCCCAACTGACCCTTAGGGTCGAAACGCAGGAGCAGGGGCTCACAGCCTGGGATTTGTGGAGCCATGGTTCTGGCGACTCCCAGGGACTCTCTGGCCACTATGGCGACACCATCGCTCCTCCCCTTCTCCCTAGGATAGTGCCAAATACCTAACCTGGCTGGACACAATTCGGATAGAGGAACCCCATCCTCAGGTGCCAGCCAGGTTTCGGTGATGCATGCCAGGTCAGCCCGCACCCCCATAATAGAATCTAAAAGCAGGGGGGCCTTGTTACAGACTGACCTGGCAGTCACAAGCAGCAGTCTAAGGGAGGGGGACACTCTTGACCGGCTGCTCAGGAACCAGAGGTGTAGCTGGGGGGCCAGAACAGGGGACAGCAACTAAACATCTGTCCCATGTTCCCCGAGTGTGGCCCACCCCTCAACTCCCGCAGTAGTGCCCCATGCCCGTCACAACACCAATTTGGGCCCCAAATACTCAGAGGCATGTAAAGCATGTGCATTATGACCTATTCTGAGAGATCTGTGAGATTTTTTTAGAGTGGTGAGTTTGGATAGAAAACAGTTTGTGTCTGTTTCAATTATCAGTGAAACTGTTTGCCACCTTAAGTATGATTTTGTTGGAGCAGCTAGATAGAAATAATCTCAATAATTAAGCTATATTGAACAAATATGGAAATGGGATTGATAGTAGCAACCAGGTCTCTGTCTTTTCACTCTTTTTTCTGCAAAGGACCTATGAACATACAAAATATGCAGATGTGAGTTTTCTTTATACCACAGGGAGCCCTGTGTATTTGAGCTACTGCTTTATCTTTTAATCAGGGCACAGGCATTTTTCTTGTGATGCCTTCAAACTCGCCCAAAGGGACTCGTTTTCAGATTACCCTTTTAATGAAAGGCATGTGTGAAATCAGTTCTTTTTTCCTTTGCACTTCTGTGCAATAGCTTGCCAAGAAAGGCTGCTTCTGGTCGTCTTAATTTTTGACGGCTGCTGCACAAAAGGCGATTGGGTTACACAGATTTCCTCATTAAGGTATTTAAGTTATTTTCATTGGCTATAGTGTGGAATATAATTTTTCCCAAGGCATAACACTGCTATTGCATCTAAATGCTCTTTCTGACCTAAGCACACTTCCCCATCTTATAAATTATGAACCTCATTGTAAGGTTCATTTCAACACTAAGCAAAAAAAATGAGCTAAAAACAATGCTTAGGTATGGGGGGGGGGAGGAATATGTTTTAATCCTATTTACCTGTACTTCCATTGGTTCTCCTATTTGTTGCTGCATTGTCACATTTACAAGAATGGGGAAAATATAATATACTCTTTCTCTGTTAATCATATGACTGTTAGCAGACAGTAAAGATGTGGTGAGAGATGTAACATCATGACTACTAATCAGACTTAGCTTATTTTAAACCAATGACACCTATGAATGAATGAATGAATGAATGAATGAATGTTTAACACTGTACAAAGATGGGCACTGAATTCAGCTATAAATCTAGCTCTGCCACTACATCTATTATGGCAAAATGACAGACTCCCAAGAGGTCAGATACAACATCAGATCCTTTACTAATTTCATATTTTGCTGACAATGCCCTTTTGCACTTTACATAGGACAAACAGAACAATCTCTATGCAAAAAAAGTAATGGGTATAAATCTGACATCAGGAATTATTCCCATAATTTACCTTTACCTTTACTTTGTAGACTGAATTTACCAAAAGATGCCTTCATTTTGGCATTTTCATGTCTGGCCTAGACATGGAAAAATAATTGAAAGAATATCAGAGCCGGGAAAAGGGGGGGGGGGGGGAAGAAGCATTGTGACTAACTGCTATATTTCCATGTGAGCTTTCATCAGTGGTGGAATATCAAAATTTTTACTACCCCACCTTGATGTCATCACAGTGTGGGCAGAGCTAACATCATGATGTCATGACATCATGGGCGGGGCCAAATAAAATAAAATAAAATAAAATAACAAATAATAAAATAAAATAAAAAGCACACACCCCCCCCACACACACCTCAACCCACCCACCCACCCACAACACAAACCCATAAATAAATTAAATAAATAAATAAAATAAAAATTACATTAAAATACACCCATCCACCCCAAACATAAATCAACCCACCCACCCACCCAAAACACAAACCCATCACTTACCTATTAGTATAAGTGCCTGGGCAGCACCATGTTGCAAGATGGATATGTCATCGTACCAGTTCTCTAGGATAATATGCCTTAATGTCAATGTAAAACAGCTGTACCTCCTTAAGGGTTCTCCAATTGGAACAGCAATTGGAACAGCACAGGTGTAGCTTATTGATGAGGTAACTCCAAGACTTTGCTTAAAATGCCCAAGCCAGGCCGCTAGGCCTGCCGGCCGCCAGGCCTTTTTAGGAACTGTGGTAGTATGTCAATATAGGTAAAGGTATTAAATACACATTAAAATATACACCGACACACTACACTCAAAGGTGAGTCACTTACCTTGGGGAGCAGGCTATAAGGAGCTTCAGGCTAGCAGCTTCTCTTCCTTCTCCCCGCTTGGGAGGGCAGCAAGGAGGCTGTGCATACGCGCCAAGTACTGTAGGCATGCATGCACACCAAGTGTTTGGCACGCATAAGCAGTGGGGAAACCAGCGAAAAGGTAAGCCCCAAAGGTGGTTCCCCCCAAAAGCTGCTACCGGTTCTCCGGGACATTGGGAAAAGTTACTACTGGTTCTGGCGAACTGGTGCATACCTGTTACATTCCATCACTGGCTTTCATGGATCAAGTCCACTTTCTCAGGCAAAAGATTAACTGCAGAATAATAATATATACATGGCCCATGACTAGTGGGGATACAGATAGTGGAATTGATAGTGGTTCATTAGTGATGCAATAGGCTTCTTCTTCCATGTAAGAAAGATTAGTCAACACAACAAGGTACAGTATGTCCAATTGTGGTTCAAAAATACCACAACCTTTGAGGAGACACTTTCTGTGTACCCCATTCTTTCAATAAAAACATTGTTAAATTTAGCTGTTAAGCTCAGTACTGGTTATCATAATTGTTAATTATTTTATATTGTGTTTTAAAGTGATTAGTCACCCTGAGATAAATTTGTAATGGAAAGGCAAGTTCTAAATTTAACTAGTAGTAAGGAGTAAAAAATAGCAAAAGAGAGTGATCATTTGCTAATAGAATGGATGGATGGATGGATGGAATGGTTATATCTATCTGTGAATACGTATGAATGTATGAGACTGCCTTGCTTATTAAAATAATTGGTCCATCTGCCCTTCTATCCGCATGTTTTACAGATTTACCTTGTAGATTCTTTATCTCTTAACTCTGTTAACTAATTCAACTAATATTGGAACATTTGAATTGCCAAGGTGGCAAAGCAAGGTCAATAGGAAAAGAAAGATCCTTACACGTCTATCAAAGTAAAGGACATCCAGGTAGTTAAGATGAACCATTGTTCATCTTAACTATCTGGATGTCTATTACTTTGATGGAAGACAGCAACCATGTACTTTGACAACCCTGTGCAGATCAAGGAGGCTGGTGATCTGTCCTGGAATCTTTTTTTTTTTTTTTTTGCATAATAACTCTCAGAATCTCCTAAACAACATGACAAGTATCCATGGTGGCTAGTGGATTCTGGGAGGGACTGACCAAAAAAGGTAATTTTTCCAAACTCTGGCTGGTTTGTTCTATCCTGTTTTTCTAAAATAACTGTATTGAACGTACTCGTGAGCTCATTTTAGGGATCAATCGATGGGATTGATTCAGAGTTCATCCTGGGAGATGATAATCCTGTGCAACATCTATTTTCAATGGATTTACCTTGGGTTTATTTGCTTTAAAAACAATTTCATAAAATGGCTTAAAATACAGATAATACAATACCAACATTCTTATAAAAATAAAAACATCTGTATGAATTCTAGAATTATTTGAATTTTAATTGCACCTATATTCTGCCTTAATCCTTTCAAAGCTTCTTAGAGCTTCCATTTGCATGGAGTTGCTCCATGCGTAGCAGATTGTCTTCTTGTCACATTATCCTTCTCTACATGGTATAACGATGTAAGTCATTGGTTCTCCTTTCAGGTGAGGACAAGGGAATGCAAAATAATTTTCCTCACCCTAGGAGGGGATGAGGTATTTTATTCTACTTTTTCAAAACCAAGAGTGAAAAATGAGAAGGCCTTTTTTCAGGGGGGAGGGGTACAAATTAAGAACAAAATTAATAGAAATGATATAACTTGTACCAGATGACTGTAGTTACTGCTTTTCCCAGTAGAATTTTAAGGATCAGAGGCAGTGATGCGATGTTACAGGTTCGCACCAGTTTGCCAGAACCGCTAATAACTTTTCCCAGTGTCCCGGAGAACCGGTAGTGGCTTTTAGAGGGAACCACCTCAGGGGCTTACCTTTTCGCCAGTTCCCCCACTGTGCATGCACGCCAAGCGCTTGGTGTGCATGCACGCCTACAGCATTGATGCACATGCATGGCCTCCTTGCTGTCTTCCCAAATGGGGAGGAGGAAGAGAAGCTGCTAGGCTGAAGCTCCTATAGCCTGCTCCCCAGGGTACATGACTCACCTTTGGGTGTGGGGTGTGGGTGTTTATTTTAATGTGTATTTATTTTAATGTGTATTTTTATGTGTTTTATGTGTATTTAATTTGTATTTTTATGTGTTTTTATATCTATTTAATGTGTATTTATTTTAATGTGTATTATATGTGTTTTAAGTGTATTTTTATGCATTTTTGTCAACTGTGGACTCACCCAACAGGTCACATGATCCCACCCATGACATAGGCTCCACCCACAACATTGGCTCCACCCCACATCATTGGCTCCGCCCACAAATTAGGTTCTGCCCACGGTGTGGTAGTAAAATTTTTGACATCCCACCACTGATCAGAAGCATATGTTGTGGTGGTAGCCTCTTTTTGCTTCTTCAAACAGTCAGCAAGTTGTTCTGTGCTTGGTGGTCCTGTGTACTTTGTTTCTCAAGGGGAAAGGACACTGGTATTATATAGACATTTTCTCTTAATTATTGAGACCTTGAGAAACTTTAGCACTCCTGTTCTGTAAGCCCGTTTGCCTTCATTCATCCTCCCAATATTCGATGCCTTGGCCGTCTGTTTGCTGGAAATAGCTCCACTTTATTGAAACAAGGGCTAATAGCAGTGGTGGAATTTAGCAGGTTCACTCCAGTTCACCAGAACTGGTAGCAGAAATTCTGGCTGGCCCCATCCATCCAAGTTTTGAAATAAAGTAGTCCTAATTCGGGTGCAACACAGGGCTTTCCCCCTGACCACAGCCACCACACCACACACAGAGAATAGGTAGTCAATGCTTTTGAATCCCACCACTGCCTAATTATGAAAAAAGTGTTGTCCTTAGTCTCTCACTCACATCTATCCACATGGGTCCCTATTCCCCTCCCAAGGCCTAAATCCAGTCGCTTTATATTAGTATTCTGTTCTGTTGGCAATGGGGCAGGAGACCCAATGGCTAGACTCAGTCCAGACAGTCCCTCCTCCACATCCAAGATCACTGCAAGATTTGGTTGGCCTTTAGAGGCACCACTGCTTCTCATGTCTTTGTTATTCTTCCCAAAATGGGGGTTTCACTGCCTCTTTTCTCCCATGGGTGGTGAACATCCTCCTCCTGTGGTAAAAGGACCCATGCCAAAAGTATTCCTTATAGACATAGGTTCTGCCTGGGGGCAGTGGTGGATCATCCTCAGTTCCTCCATGGTAACCCTCCCAAGATGCTTCCTCTGATGATTCCTGCAAGGGGTCATCATCTCTGACCATCGCTACTTGCACCTCTGCTTCTTCCTTCCTCCTCCAGGGATCCCTTTATATTCTCCTCCCCACCTCCCAAGAAGCTGCCAACTCTGCTCCTTTGTGTTGGTCCTCATCTTCTCTGGAAGCTTCTTCCTCCCTGTCTAGGGAGATCCCCTGTTTCCTTGGTTTCCTCTGCTCACCACCGATTGCTTCTGTCTACAGAGGAGCTGGAAGCTGTGAACTCAGGGTGGGAACTGTTAAGTTTTTTATGCAGCAGCAATAAAGCAGGACAGTTTTACAAGTAGCTCCAGTTTGAATTGAACATTCTCCAAGGATTATCTCCCTGTTTTAGCCCAGCAATTAAACAGATTCCACATGATGTTTAGGAAGATAACAAAAATACAGTAAAACCCCGATTTACGTAAAAAATCAATTCCCTAGCTTCTTACGTAAATAGGGCAATGCATCTCCATTGGGATGCATTGGAAAAAAACAGGCTTGAAATTGGTTTTCAATGAATCCCTATGGAGAATCACACTTTGCACTCCTAGTGGCAATCTCTGTAATTACATGCAAACCCCCCCCCCCCCCTTTTAAGCTCTGCTGTGACAAACATCGGAACACTCACCTAGTCCTCCTAGAAGCAGCAGGGGCTGCGGAAAATGCAGCAAAAGTACCTCCACCACCGCTGCTGCTTCCACCACCACTGCCACCACCAAGGTAAGTGATTATTTGAGACTTCTGGTGTTGGGGGTGGGTGACACAGGGTGGAATTTGTAATCCGAAGATGGTGGTGCCACCATCTTAGAATTAGAAGACAGTGAAATCCCTTACGGAAGTCTCTCTCCCCTCCAAAAAAATTCGGGACGCCGATTTATGCAAAAACCCCTCACATAAGTCAATGTTTAGGTAAGTAAAAGCATACATAAATAGGTGTTTTACTGTAGTTCTTTACTTACAGTTGATACAGATTATACTTTCAGTTCAGAGAGATAAACACGTGTTCCGCTTTGTTAAAAGTCTTTTCAATAAAGGTTTGCTATATGCACAGAGAAAATGCTGATCTTACACATACAATGTCTCTGCTTGTAAGGCAAAAATAGCAAGAAGAAGAAGGAAGAGAAGAGACCTGAACAAGTGCTTAATACATGCAAAATATATCAGGTGATATAGAGGTCGGAAGACAGAAGACTTTTCTATTGATTAGTTAGGAAAAATTAACATTAACAATCCATTGCATACTTGGGTAGCTCTAAAATACTCAACAGGAACCTTTGAGGCCAACAGGTCACTGACCCTTCTGGGACACTTGTCACACTCACCCTTCTGTGGATGTGAGGGGACTCATGGCCCCCTCAAAATTCCACATCCATTGGCTTTGTCATATCTGTTGTTGTTGGCAGCCCCCTTCTTCTTTTGCCCTCCACCTTTCCCAGCATCAAGGCTTTCTAAAGTGAATCCTCTCTTCTTATTTGATGTTCAAAGTACTTTAGCTTCATCTTTACTATCTGACCTTCTAATTTTATTTATTTATTTATTTATTATTCGTATTTGCTACCCCGCTCCAATCGGGCAAGCCCGACTCTGAGCGGTTTATTACAGATTAAAATATCGTCATCCTAAAAACTTGGATGTTTAAAACTTTAAAAAATTCAAAAAAGCATTACAATTCATAAAAGCATTACAATCCCACCAAAAATTTGGTGTCAGGTGCTGGATCCGGCCCCCACGCCATAGTGACCGGCCCAAGAAGGCCCAAAAAGTTTGGACACCCCTGCATTAAGGTAAATGGGCAGACCAAGGCACCATGGGCTCAGGATCGCTATCCAGGCAAAGCCAGGTCCTTCCCCAGACGGGCTCGGCTCAATAATAAGCAGTCAGAGTTGATTTCTTCTAGGATTGACCTATTTGTTCTATTTGTCAAATCTACACAGCCTAAAATTTAGGCTCTAAATTGATAGGAATTTATGAACCATATTTAGTCTTTTCATTTCCTAGTATGGCTAGCATACTCAACCTTGGTCACATATTCAGGTTAAACCAGTGGCGTAGCGTGGGGGGGGCGGGGGGGCGGATGCCCCGGGCAGCGCCTTTCAGGGGGCGGCAAAATGTCCCCTCCCCACCCTTTTGCTGGCGAGCGCCCCACGTGCGCTTCGCCGCTTGCCACACACCTCCGTCCGCTCGCACCTCCATCCGCTCGCTCGCCCGGCTGGCCGTCGGGGGCTCTCCGCCGCCTGTTGCCCCTGGCAGCGGCTTTCAGGGGGAGGCAAAATGTCCCCTCCCCACCCTTTTGCTGGCGAGGAGGAGAAAAAGGGGTTTTTTTTAGGCGGACAATTCAAGGAGGCTCCTTGAATTGTCCGCCTAAAAAAAAACCCTTTTTCTCCTCCTCGCCAGCAAAAGGGGGGGGGGAGGGAAGGAGGGGCACGCCCGGTCGCCCGCCCAGCTGGCCGTCGGGGGCTCTCCTGGCGGGCGGCCCGCGTGCGCGCGGACGCTGCTCGCCTCCGCCCGCCCAGCCACCCACCCAACTTGCCGTGAGACGGGGCGCTCGTCGGGGGGGGGGGGTGGCGCCGTGGCGGGGAGCCCCTGGGGGCTGGCTGGGCAGGAGGAGGTGGGCAGCGCGCGCGCGCACGCGGGCCGCCCGCCAGGAGAGCCCCCGACCGACAGCCAGCCCGGCGGGCGGGCCCCTCCTTGAATTGTCCGCCTAAAAAAAAACACTTTTTCTCCTCCTCGCCAGCAAAAGGGTGGGGAGGGGACATTTTGCCGCCCCCTGAAAGCCGCTGCCAGGGGCAACAGGCGGCGGAGAGCCCCCGATGGCCAGCCGGCCGGGCGAGCGAACGGAGGTGCGAGCGGACGGAGGTGTGTGGCGCGCGCGCGCGCGCGCGCGCCCCCCGCTAGTCAGCAGGGGGCTGGCTTCTACCTGGGTCGGGGGGAGGGGGTGGCGGCAGCGGCGAGCTGGGGGGGCGGCGAGTTTGTTCTTCGCCCCAGGCGGCCGAAGACTGCGCGACGCCACTGGGTTAAACCTTTTCCGAATGCTTGAATATGGTTTATGCATTCCTGTCTGCATGTTTATCTGAGAGATGCATTTTGTATTGGAGTTCAAAAACACCAAATTTCTCAAGTATTCAAGTATCCGTTGAGTAAAACTGAATTGAGGAAAGCTCAGCATCATTACCTGAGGCCTGCCATTAAGTAAATGTTAAGGCTGGAGAGATGGCCTACAGTCTCCCATCCCCATGTATCTTTGCCCTTTTAAATAAAAGACCCCCTTCTCATTTTACAAGGGAGTGGAGGCAGTGATGGGAAGCAGCCAGTTCGCACCAGTTCACCAGAACGGGTAATAGCTTTTCCCAATGTCCCGGAGAACCGGTAGCAGCTTTTGGAGGGAACTACCTTGGGGACTTACCTTTTTGCCGGTTCCTCCACTGCACATGCTGCCTACAGTGCTCGGCGGACATGCACACCTACAGTGCTTAGCGCACATGCCACCTACAGTGCTCTGCCTGCTGAGCCAAGCAGCCATTCGCTGCTTGGAGTATGGCAGCACAGAGCATTGGGTGGCCATGCACAACCACAGTGGAACCAGTGGCTGCTGCTGAGGCCCTCACCAGCCTCCTTGCTGTCCTCCCAAGCGGGGAGGAGGAAGAGAAGCTGCTAGCCTAAAGCTCCCTACAATTTGCTCCCCAGGGTAAGTGTCTCGCCTTTGGGTGTGGGGTGGGTGAGTATATTTTAATGTACATTTAATGTGTATTTATTTTAATGTGTATTTTTATGTGTTTTATGTGTATTTAATTTGTATTTTTATATGTTTTATGTGTATTTAATTTGTATTTTTAAGTGTGTTTATGTCTATTTAACGTGTATTTAATGTGTTTTTATGTGTATTTTTATGTGTTTTTATGTCTATTTAATTTATATTTTTATGTGTACTTATTTTTATGTTTTTTTTAGTTTGGCTTCCCCCATGTCGTTGGCTCTGCCCATGACATCATAATGTTGGCTCCACCCATGACATCATGATGTCATGACATTGGCTCCACCCACAATGTAGGCTCCACCCACAGTGTGGTAGTAATTTTTTTTTTGCTGCCCATCACTGAGTGGAGGAGATTCCCACTGAAAAGTACAAACCTGTTGCTTTCATGTGTTGGTGGGGCTACATGAATTGTTTCCTTGAACACCTGTAGTTCACATTTAAACCTCAAATAAATCTGCTGGTGAATAAGCAAGGAAGGAGGAGGCTAGCCCACTTTCCAATAGTATGTCAAAGGAAAAGCTGGAGAAGAACAACAAAAAACCCTAATTCACAGTGTGAGGCTGTATCATTTTAGTATCACCTAAAAGAAGGAATCACATAGTGCCCAATTTTGCTAACCTGCGAACAGAACATGATTGTTGTGTTGGGTGTGTGTGAGTCTGCATGAGAGCTGATGGAGGAAAGCGGGAAAAGTCAAGGTCTGATGATAGCGCCTAGATCATTATTTATGGTATAGCAGTTATGTGCCAGGTCCTTGGTTGAGGCATTGCAGGGAGTTTTCACAAGCCATGTCTGTTCCCTAAATTTATTGATCTCATTAGAAGATAAAAGTGACAAAGACAGCTTATAATACTTCTGAGAAACGTAAAACCATTAGCAGGTCATTGTCAAAGTTATAACATGTCCTTTTAAGCTGCTTAGGAAACTGGTGGCAGCCTATGATACAGGGATTAACCTGTGTTAGGAGTGAATGAGACAGACCTAGTAGAATCGTTAATATTCAGCATGGGTCCCAAACTATAGAGCTGCCTGGCAAAATGATAATGGGAAGTGATAGACGAGAATGCATTAAAAAACATACACACAAAATAAAATGGCCCACAAAGGCAAATGGTGATTTCCTGCTTAATTCTTTTTCCTTTTCTCTCTCAGGATAAGAGGGTTAATGCGCACAGTGACCATAAGTCTGAAATTTGGGTTGTTTTATGGAATAGAATCCAAGCTTTTAATAGAATAAAATGCTAAAGGGTAAAAACCCAGGAAGCAATAGTCAGGCAGCAACTTTCTTAGAACTCAATGTGGCATGCACAAATGATCTTCAGATCTTTCTACCTGTTCTCTATGTCTCTTTCTCCATTCTATTTTAAAATGCTGGGCATACAAACTTCATGAATTCAACTGGAATCAGTTTCATCCCTTCATATTAGCAGAATCGTAATGCAAATTACTGCATGCATAAGAATGCACTTTTTGCAATTTTCTGGCTGCCAGCCATACACCAGCTATGCAATTGATCCTGTACCTTATTGTATAACTTGGCCCTGGAATGTGTGACAGGGAAATGGCCAACTGACCTCCCCTCCTCCTTTCCCAACTGATGTTGGTAATACAGTAGCTGTCTGGCTAGTATCTCTTTTCCAGTCTGAGCTACTTTGATTGTGATCTTGGGCAGGTCAAAGGCAAAGGTCTCTAGGTTATGGTCTTTCTAGATTTTGGAGGTGCTTCCTTAGGTATATGAATGTGTTGGAATAAGTAGACTAGAGCAGTGATGGTAAACATTGGTACTCCAGGTGTTCTTGAACTTCAGTTCCCAGAAGCCCTGATCAGCAGGAATGCAGACTTGGGCTTCTGGTAGTTTAAGTCTAAGAACACCTTGAGTGCCAAGATTCACCATCATGGGACTAGAGTAATAAGGATCAAGGGCAGATGACAAACAATTGCTTTCACTGTGCTTATTCCCTGTGCTACTCTCTCTGTTTCATTATCTTCTTGAAACAATGGGACAAGTTGTTTAAATAGAGAGCAATCTTGTGCATATTTACCAGAAAGGTGATGAAATTGGTAAAAACCACTCCTTAACTATCTCAATGTGTGACTAAATAGGCAAATTGTTCCAGGCTGGATTGGGCTAAATAGAATTGCTTTGAATTGAATTGAAACTTAAAGTCTGGGTGTTCTGGCTTTAAAACAAAGCATCCTCCTCCAGCAGTGTTTCACCTGAGATATGTCTCCCCGCCTACAGGACCAGGGAAGTACAGCTGTTCCCTGAGACTTCAGTTGATGCCCTGAAACTTGTCAACCTTTCCCTGGAGGAAAAGAAAGGTGTCTATCCATGTCTGCCCATTGCCATTTCCCGTTCCACAGACTTCTGTGGCCCAACAAAACTGCAAGGTTTAGTACAGTCTCTTCTGGTAGCAGAGTGAAAAACAAAACATTGTGCTTGGCATGGGTGTGGCCAGCAGCGTAAGAAGGGGCGTGCGAGAGGGGTGGCTCACTTCGGGTGGCACATTTTGGGCTATGGGTATTCTTGGACTACAATTCCCAGAAACCTTAGTGGGAGCGGGCGCCAACATCCACCAGGAGGCCGCAAATTTGGCTTATGCCTCGGGTGGCTGAAATCAATGCTACAATACTGGGTGTGGCCCCATGAAGTGTGTATGGCAAATGGGACAATACCTGTCTCAGTATGATATAATGGCAGAAAATAAGAGGCAGTGGATTTAGACCAGGGGATGGAGATGGCTCCCTTGGGCATTCTAACACCACCTAGGAGCCTTCTGTCACCACAGCATCAAAAAAGGTTGTCTGATGCTCGAAAACAGGCAAACGATTCCTACTTTCAATTAAAATCTGTCTAATTCTCGATCTATAAAAGTGAAAGCTGGAATACATGAGTCTGGGTAGAAGAGAAGGGTTGGCGGGTTTTGCTTGTTGCAACTTTAGTGTATCAACATGGCAAGATGGACTACAAAGAATTGTCCAAACCCCTCAGGAATTTTTTCCTCCAGCATTTTTGAATTTGGGTAGAAGAGATGGATAGGAATATGTGGGCTTGGGGGGGGGGGGCGCAGCACTTTCAATTGCCAAATCATAGATTTGCCAATTGGCCACACTTCATGTGAAGGAAACAAATGACAAATTAATATTTCCTTTTTTTCCCTTTCATATAGCAATGTTCTGGTCCCCTCTCCAATTAAAACTGGCGTCCACCGATGGCTCAGCAGTGCTTTAGCTGATTAAAGCATGTGCCCCTCTTTAATAAAAGCACAGATTGTATTCCAGAAAACAGGCTGTCATGTTAGTAGGTGCACTTCTTCAGGATAAGAGTAGATGAAAGCATGAGTAATGTGGAAGCATATTCAGAATTAAAACCAACTAAATTATAATCACTCTGAAAGTAGAGATTTATTAAGGGAGCAATGTACCTTCCATACTTAATTTTCATTTTTGCTTTGGAGGGCATAGAATAGGAAGGGTGAAAGCAGGAGAGAACCCTTTTTCATCCAGCATACTAAGAAAAGAAGAAAGGTAAATGAAGCCTTCAAGAGTTCTCATCTTTTTACTGTAAAATCGAGACTGTGGTGGCTTACTGGTTAAGACACTGAACTTAATGAGTGGAAGGTTGGCAGGTCAGTAGTTCGAGACCCAAGTAATGCACGTCAGAGTGAGCTCCCATTGTCTGTCCCAGCTCCTGCCAACCTAGCAGTTTGAAAGCAAGAAATTGCAAGTAGATGAATAAGTACCACTTTGGCAGGAAAGGTAACAGCATTCTGTGTGCTTTGGTGTCAAGTCATGCCTACCACATGGCCACAGAAACCTCTGCAGACACAGACAGTGCTGGCTCTAGCTGTAAACGGAGATGAGCAATATACCCTAGTGTTAGATATGAGCAAGGGCAACCATTACCTTTACTAAAATCAACAAGAGGTAGTGGCTGAATGGGCCACATTCATTACAGAACCCCCTTTCATTTCAGCTCTTCATTCTTTTTCAGTCTGAGTGGGAGACCTAGGTGGCCAACTAGCATCTCAAAGGCCAGAAACAGGGAAAGGCTAAGAACAATGAATTAGAGAGAGGCAGGCATGGACTGGGCCACTGGGACAGGGGGATTCATCCTGGTGCGCCCCCGCCTCTGGTGCCCTGGGGTGCAAATAATAATTTTATTATTATTTTATCCGCCCAGCGTGCTGCACTTTAGATCAAGCTATTGCTCCAAGCTCCCTCCTTCAGCTTGGAGCAATGGTTTATTCTAAAGTGCCATGCGCCAGGCGGAGCAAGCGAGGGGCGGTAACCAAGCTGTTCCCGGTGGCAGCCTTCTCCCCCATCCCTTGGTTGCCACCCCTTGCCCCTGTCCAGCACCCTTTCATGCTGCCCAGCACACACCTGGAGAGAGGGGCTGATGGAGAAGCTAGGCTATACAGTGTTATTCTCTTGATTGACAGAGCACAGATGTCCCATGTAGCTGTCCCACAGGGAATGACTGAGGTACTTGCTTCTTCATTATTAGGAAGGTTTTCCAACAGCCACAATATCCATAATTGAAATCATAGCTCACATCTGGAGAGTATGATGATCCCCCCTTTTGCAGGAGAAAGACTCAGTCTTGCATGAGAAGTTCAGCCCTCCCCAAACTTCCTATCACAATTATATTTCAGTACATAGCAGTTCTAGATCTGAATGCTGCATAATGGAGTGAACCCCTTTGCCTGTCCCAGCTCCTGCCAACCTAGCATAAGCTCTGAAAATGTGAAATCATTTGTGTAACGTGGGTTGTACAAGTGTAACAGCCAAATCTATGGCACAAGAAAACAAGCACCAAATAGGATTCTCTCTGGAGATTTCTAGAATCCTTTCTCCTAGGGGTGCAGCATATGGGAGATCAGCCAGGCAGGTTAGTCCTACTTGACTGGGAGAGGCGGAGCATTTGACAAATGAACGTTAACATCACAAAAACTGCTGGGCTCACCATAGGCAGGGCACAAATTAGGAGGCAGCTGGAGATGAAATAAAATGGTTAATCTAAGGCTGATATATTCTGTGCACACTCTATTTCCAGGGGCAAACCAAGAAATAAATATGGATTTGGATCTGGCAGGTAGAAAACACTTCCTGGCCTTCCTCTTGAATGCACCATTTCTCTGCGCCCTCCCGACTGTACTGGTAGTAGAGCAAGAAGAATGCTAGAGGTTTCCATGCCTACACTGAGGAGGCTTGTGAGAACAGATCCTCTGCTTTACCCACAAGTAGGTTTGCCACACATCCCGGAAAATCAGGATTGTCCTGGATTCAAGGTCGGAAAAATTGTCCCAGCCAGTTCAATACAAATCATGTTAAAGTCCTGGATTTTTAAATTTTATTGATTGTGTATTGTAACACACCATTAAAATAAATTCAAACTCTCACCATCAAACAAGCAATTTCCTGCCACATTGGAGTTGGAGTACAGTCGTACCTCACATAATGAATTTAATTCATTCTGCGAGGTTGCTCGCTATGCGAAAAATTCGCTATGCAAGTCTGACTCGCATAACGAATTTTTTGCTATGCGAGTCGACTTTTCCCTATGGAAAAACTCGCATAATGAACATTTCTATGGGGAAAACTCGCATAGCAAAAAAGTTCGTTATGCGAGTTTTCCCCATAGAAATGCTCATTATGCGAGTTTTTCCATAGGGAAAAGTCCGACTCGCATAGCGAAAAATTCGTTATGCGAGTCAGACTGCTTAGCGAAAAGCTTGCTCGTTATGCGAGTTTTTCGATAAGCAAAATGCTCGTTATGCGAGGTTTGACTGTATAACTGAAGTTGAATCTTAATGTCCTTGTCTCACACCATTGCATGACAAGTGTGACAAGTGTGTTTCCTGGAACTGAAGACATTAAGAGTTGACTGCGACGTGATTTGTCAGAAGTACAACAGATCATCTTACAGTAAGAATTAACTGTGTAAATCAATTCATTTATGTATTGATATATTTAATGTGAAATTGTTTTATAGCTGTCATTATATTACATTTGTTTTTTAAAAGGCTATTTTGTAGATAACCCACCCACTTTTTATCAAATATACTTCTGTTCTGGGTTTGTGAGAGAGAACTGTGGCAACTATATCCACAGGCTTCTTTCCTGGGGACCAGCAAATGCATCAAGGCCTGTGCTGAAGCCAGGTGGGAATTAAGAGAATAGTCTATGCCAGGATATGAATTACAACAGGGTTGCTGACCAGTTTGAGGTCTCCTGCTACAATTAGAGTACCTTTACTGTTGGATATTGTTTTCTGAAGAATATTATCCGCATAAGAAAGTTCTCGCATGATGGGGCAGTATACTAAGGCAAGGGTATTACAGTGCCTATGAACAGTGCCAATTATACACATGTAACTACCCTCAAGGGGACTGCGGTGGCTCAAATGGTTAAGATGTTGAACTTGCTGACTGGAAGGTCAGAGTTCGATTCCTGGGTAGTGCATGACAGAGCGAGGTCCCATCTCTGTCCCAGTTCTTGCCAACCTAGCAGTTCAAAAGCAAGAAATTGCAAGTAGATTAACATTACTTTATTGTTATTAGGGTCTTTGACCAGCCTTTACAATAGAAAAAGGTTTCACACTTTGTTAACAATAGAAAAAAAGCAATAAAACAGTACAGCATATCCTCTAGATAAAATTTTTATGTAATTGAATCGCTTGATAAAAACATTTGGCTACCTGGTGTGTGACTGTAAGATATGTGTCCTTTAGAAGAAAATAAACATAAAATCTATCATTACGGCCCACAAATTTAGAAATAACTGGGACAATTAAATCGTCTCTTGGTACTTCATAAAAAGAGCATCATATTAGGATGTGGGCCAGAGTTTCTAGCTCCTTCAATCCACAGGGACAATGTCTCTATGGTAAGGTGTCCCTTTGAATCTTCCTGCCAAAAGTGCTGAGGGGAGGGCATCAAAACAAGCTCTAGAAAAAGCCCATCTGTATTTGCTTAAAGAAAGATTATAAAGATACCCTGCGATAGTAGGTTTACGACTGTCTAAAAGTTGATGATAGAATTCTGAAACATTGGCAATATCATTCTGGCAATCAATGTCCCTTATTCTTTCTTTTACTAATGATTTTGCCTGCTGACTGGAAGGTTGGAATTTGTCTTTTTTTAATGCTGTTAGCCGCTCTGAGTCGCTTTGGCGAATAGAGCAGCATACAAATCCAAAATCCAAAATAATAATAATAATAAAATAAATACAAAAAAAATCCTGGGTACCTGCATAATGGAGTGAGCTCCCATCTCTGACCCAGCTCCTGCCAACCTAGTACTTCTAAAGCAAGAAAGGTAAACAGAGTTTCGTGCATTCCAATGTTGAGGCATGCCTGCCACATGTCTACAGAATTTCTACATCTGCAAACACACAGCACTGACTCTTTGGCTATAAACAGAGATGAGCCCTGAACCCTAGAGTCAGATACGATTGGCTTTTGAGCAAGAGCGATCTTTACTCAAGATTAAAGAATAAATGACAATTTTGCACTGATTAGTACTCTTATACCAAATAATTTTGAGTAGACTGAGACATACATTTGCATGCCCAAGCATACAGTGATTGAATATATAGGCCATTTCTCTCTCTCTCTCTTTTGCAAAAAGGCAATATCAGCTGTGTAAGATTTTATGAAGTTTAGCACCTTGCTTTGTTTCTGGATTGCCTCAACATTTAGCAATGTACAGTTAGCTTTGTCCATTATCTATAATTGTAAAAGATAGCATGGTATAGGAAGGCAATAACAACATAGAGTGCAACCTTGAAGTTAGATTGGCCTTGCAAACTTCTCTTCCCATATACAGGAAGATCCATTTTGTGTGTGCTCTGAAACATCTCTGTCCATCCCTTGCCCTGTGTTTCCCTTCCTACAGGATTAGAGCCTTTGTCAGAACTCACCAGATTGTGGTCTACATGATGTAGGTGTAAATCTTTATGCATTTGCCCTGTGGAGATATTGCAAGCTATTCTTGCGTATCTAGTCTATCTTTTTTGGCTTTGTGTTGCTCATTTTACAGCAAATCATTTCTGAGTCACTACTGCTGTAACCGGGACATTTGTTCTTTTGGTGGTACTTATATTAAATTCATCAAGTGACTGTGTGGGAGTTTTCCTGTCTTCAAGACTGACACTTCAGTGTAAAGGAGAAAGGTTGCCTGACAACTGGCAGAGCCAATTATGCAAACCATAAGACTGAAATCTGAAACCGAAAATAATAATTTACCCAGACTCTCTGATCTTGTTGGGGTGGATGGCTTGGAGGAGATGATCCTTTTTTTTAATAGAAAGGATAGTTGTGCATCTCTTGGGATAGGACGGAGTCTCAGAAATAATGACAGATGAATCTTGTCTTGCTTTAGATCAGAGCCCTCATAATGACACTCTTGGAAGATTTGAGACTCACAGACCAGAATCTTGTTCTGTCACAGTTGAGCGCATGCTCTGTAACTTTTGCTTCACATAGCATGCACTGAAATCCTTTAACATACATATGCTTTTGTCTGCATACTTCCTTGTGCAATCTCTGGAAGAAAACCCCTCGAACCACTTAGCCAATGGGTGTATGGGTCAATGGAACAGGATTCTGCCCATAATAAAGGAGGTTATTTGGATTAGTGCCCACAGTAATAATGCAAAGGCACTCTGGCTTGTATAGCTATAGATGTAGATAAATTTGGGTGATCATTTGCCCTGCTTTACAATGGACAGTTCTCAATTTGAGGGGCTCTTCTCTATATTAAAGACTGTCTCAGAGATGGGCAACTGTGGGAGCTATCACAGTCTTTATCAACAAATGTTTTTTGTTGTTCAGTCGCACAGTCGCTTCCGACCCTTTGCGACCCCATGGACCACCGTCCTCCAGGCACTCCCGTCCTCCACCATCCCCCTCAACTCACTCAGCTCTGTGCCCACTGTGTCCAAAATACCATCTTGCCATCTCATTTTTGGCCGCCCCCTTCTTCTTTTGCCCTCAACCTTTCCCAGCATCACAGCTTTCTCAAGTGAGTCTTCTCTTCTCATTTGATGTCCAAAGTACTTTAGCTTCATCTTTACTATTTGACCTTCTAAGGAGCAGTCAGGGTTGATTTCTTCTAAGATCGATCTATTTGTTCTCCTTGCTGTCCAGGGGACTCTCAAAACTCTCCTCCAACACAACATCTCAAAGGCATCTATTCTTCTGCGCTCAGCTATCCTAATGGTCCAGCTCTCACAACCATACATTGCCACCAGGAATACCATTGCTTTGACTATACAACTTTTTGTTTGCAATTTGATGTCTCTGCTTTTCACTATGTCCCCCAGGTTTCTCATCACTTGTCTCCCAAGAATCAGCCGCCTTTTTATTTCATGGCTGCAATCACCATCTGCAGTGAGCTTTGATCCTAAGAAAGTAAAATCTGTCACTGCTTCTACTTCTTCCCCATCTATTTTCCAGAGACTGATAGGGCCTGTTGCCATGATCTTGGTTTTCTTTATATTGAGTCTCAAGCCAGCTTCTTCTTCTTCTTCTTCTTCTTCTTCTTCTTCTTCTTCTTCTTCTTCTTCTTCTTCTTCTTCTTCTTCTTCTTCTTCTTCTTCTTCTTCTTCTTCTTCTTCTTCTTCTTCTTCTTCTTCTTCTTCTTCTTCTTCTTCTTCTTCTTCTTCTTCTTCTTCTTCTTCTTCTTCTTCTTCTTCTTCTTCTTCTTCTTCTTCTTCTTCTTCTTCTTCTTCTTCTTCTTCTTCTTCTTCTTCTTCTTCTTCTTCTTCTTCTTCTTCTTCTTCTTCTTCTTCTTCTTCTTCTTCTTCTTCTTCTTCTTCTACTGCTACTGCTACTGCTACTGCTACTGCTCCATTCACTTCCCTTAAAATGTGTGTGTGAAAGTACTCATTCTGAGACACTGCCAACTCCTTCTCTCCTGTGAGATGTTGTCATCCACTTTTTCTGTCTGAACACTTATACATGTTAAGTGTTCAGACACTTCTCAGTCTTTTGACAGTGGGTGATATATAGAAGGCTTTATCAGTTCGGGAGTCAGGATTTTGTGCAACGGCCTATAGAAGACTCAGCATTAGCATTGCATCTTTGAGATGCATGTGCAGTTAGTCTCCTGCAAACATTTTACTATGGATTTTATTACCCACCCTCCCTCTGCATTCCCCTCAAGAAGGCTCCAAATGTGTTGAGAGATCTTAAAGATTATTTCTGCCAGTGTTTCAGTAAATCTTACGCACCTCTCAGCAACTGTGTTGTATCACCCTACAGGCTACAATATCGGATCAACACACTTCCGTTATAAGGACTGAGTATTTCTACTGGATAGCTTGCCTCTGCCACAACGTTAAAAGTTTTCTTTCAGCCAAAATATATACCCAGTGTTAGCCAAGAGAGCACTTAAAACTCCTTATCTGTTCCCTTTTGGCCAAGCCATATACTACTGACCATTTTGCATTAATGAACTAATGTCTGCATTGGTTCCTGCTTTTGCTTTTGGCTATCTGATACTGGCATCTCAGTGTATGTGTATATTTCTGTGGGAACTGAGGGGGTGCCTATTGCCTAATTAGAGACTGTTTACAAATTTGGTGGACGATTTGGCAGCAAACTGGGAGAAATATGGTGTACGGTAGGAGAAAGGCAGTTGAATCAGCCATCTGTAGTACAGATCAAATTGGTGTGAACAGGCTGCCATAGTTCCCAAGCAGGGTGAAGGCGCCGATTTCTGCGGTTAAAATTCCTTTCATCAATCAGGTTGACAATATTTTTACCTACGGTACACATTTCTCTGCTTCTGTCTGCATAAATAACTATATTCTTTTAAAACAAAAATATCTCTTTCAAGGCTGCAAAATTAAGAGATGCAACTAATTCAGAATTCTGTGAATTATTATGATTTCAGCATTTTAGAATAAACAGGGCACTTGTCACATAGAAGGCTGCAGTCTTATTTTGCCCCAGGTTGCTCCTTGTAAAAGAAATGGAATCCCAACAGAGAACTATAAGTTATACCTCAGCAGTGAATCATTGACGGTCTTCTCAGCCCTTTAATAGCCTGCATAGATCCTCTGGCAATAGGATGCAATCTATGTTGTCTCCAACCTCATGTCACTTCTGAGTAATGTGGTCAGACAGTGATATTTCCCTCTGTATCTAATCCATAAAATAATTAATGCAAGTTAACTGCCTTTGATTATCCTGCAGCTGCAAGAAGAAACTCAACATCATGTTTGTTTCACTTGGCTGACTTGGTGCATAGCTGCTGCTGCTGCTTCTCCTCCTCATGCTCCCTCTCCCACTCCTCCTTTCATGTCCAGAACAAACCCTGGACTGCCATAATGAAGCCACCTTCTTGGCTTAAATCCTCATTGGTAAAAGTTTCTGGAAGTAATCTGCAGACCAGCAAATGAGTGGGGCTCACATTGTGTTGTTGTCCACCAGCAGCCCTCATTTGAGCAAGTTGACCCTCAGCCTCTTCAGGGTCCTCCAAGTGACTTAGGGGAGGTCAAATTCCTCAGCCATACCCTCCTTTAATGTTATTCCTTTTTCAGTGAGCTCTGGTGCATTCAGTGAGCTCTGGTTTATAGCCCAGCCAGTCTGAGCCTAGGGGAGCTCACCCCTGACTACTAGTAAGGCTACTGGGTGCCATGGTTGTGCTCCATAGCAGCAGTCAGATCCTATAGCTTTCCATCATGCCCCTTGGTGAAGTTTAGCATTTCCGAATGCCATCCCTAATAAGACTTTAGGCTGGTCAAGCATTGTGTAAAGAACCAATGGCAGCCCAAGAGGAAGGAGGTTGCATAGCTCTCCACTGGACTGAATCTTTCTTACAATTGTATTCTCAGGATAACTACATCCTGCTTTTCCATGAACAAACTCGTGTGGCATGTCTGGCTTTCCTCTTCTCTGCTTTATTCTCAAAACTACCTTGTGAGGTAGATCACCCTGAGATACAGCAACTGGTCCAGCTTCACTTGTTTCCAAATCCTAGCAGTATACTCTAAGTACTCTTGCGGGCAGGCGGACATCGGTGCCCAGCTGACTCCAGGGCCCCTCCCTTCAGGGTTGGGGAGAAGAAAAGCCGCTGGCCCGTCGCCCACAAGGAGGGAAGTGACTATAGCTGTTTTGTAACGTGTTTTGTTCTTTATGACACACACTGATGTATGGGCTGCAACTGCAGAAGGCAGCTGCCGCCACTGCCACCACTGGACCCCTGACAAGCGTTCTCCAGCCAGGAGGAATGGACTGCAGCTGTGGGTGGTTGTTTTTGCAATGTAATGTTTCTATGATGTGTATTGATTTATTGTATGATATTTAGGTCTATGGGGTCGCAAGGGGTCGGAATCGACTGTGCGACTGAACAACAATTTATTGTATTTTACTGTTTTGCCATACTTTATCCCATTGTATTTTTGTTGCATTGTAGTATTTGATATTTGTGGGTTCTGTGAGCCTCGCTGAATCGGTTTCTCCAGGTAGGGGGCATACAAGTCTAATAATTGAAATGAAATGAAATATTGAATCTTCACAAATGGTTGTGAGGATAACACAACTTAAGGCTGTCTGAGAGGGAAACCCCCCTCCCCTTTTGAGTCTGTATGGTACCCTATTTTAAAGCAAACAAACAGTAGCATGAATGTCATTACTGGTTGGGAGAAAAATCAGTATAAATAACCAAGCCAACCACCGTCAAAAACCTATTCTAGAGATAAGCTTGAACATTAAGATGAAATTTTCAGAGATACTGTAATTTAAAACCTAGAATGCATTGTTTCTGAGTGAGCTTTATATTTGGTAAAGCATGATCCTTCATGGCCGTTTCAGTTCCATCCGTATATATGTGTGTGAAGGATGCTGGTATATTTATAGCCGATATAGTCTTATCATTCTGCAACAGATAGGCTGCTACCAGCTCAGGCTACATGGTTTTAGAATGTACTCAGACAATGTTGACACATTTGATGAAGCAACTTTCTGCCTACAAACCAAAGCTGAACAAGAAAAAGCACTTCTTTCTAAATCTCATGACAGAGGAGGGAGAAGCTATAGTGCAGAGGGGGTTGGGGAGAGAAAATGAGGAGGTTATTATTAGCTGCCTTCTGTTTATGTTTTTGCAACTCACAAAGGAAAAGTGCATAGTATGTTATGCACATTATGGAATCAATGGCGGCTTGTGCAGAAGCCTACTGAGTAATTTCTTCACCTACTGAACCTTGAAGATTTTTCTCTGAATCTTGAGATCGTTAGCCTGACTGGTAACAGCTGAAGTCCTTTTATAACTCCCTATTATAGTAATGTGGAACTGGACAGCAACAAAATCACAGTAAAACAAGGAGAACCAAGAAATGAAAACAAGACACTTATTTACCAAACCTTATTTTAGTCCTATGTATGTATTATCCCCCGCTATGTGAGAGCCTTGTCGGGGCGCAGGGACTTGCATGGTCTATCTAGGCAGTGTTGCCCATACCTTGTCAATGATGTTAGGCCAGGACTAAAACTTATCAAAGCGTTCTCCATCAGATCCCTTGGGAAAGGCGAAAGCGAAGGGCACACGTCATGGCCCGCCTAGCCAGTGGGTGACATGATATCCAAATGGTTAAGAAAACCCTGCATGCAAATGGACTTGATTTCTCAGGTCCATTTGCATGTGTGGAATGTTGTTATGGAGATGTCTACCAATGAACAGACTCCTTGCTGTATAACAAATCCAAGGTATCCAAGGTATGTATTAGATCTGCAAACTTTCGAATAGCACTGTAGCATTCTGCCAGTAGTATAATCTTCCTTTTACATTTTCACTGGACATATCTTAAAAAAAAAAGTATTCAGTTCATCACCAATTCCAGTGCAGAAGTGCTAGTATTGAAAGAATTAGTCAACATTTTGAGACTAAAATAGTCAACCCTGCATTAGTTTTCATTAACAGCACAATTGCTTTGGATGACCATTTGCATCTTGAGGCTAACAAACTCAAAACTCCTTCTGTTGCCCACCAGTATGTTCTTGTATCTGGAGGAACTTCATTTGACATCACAAGAGGTTATAGAAAAAAATTGAATAGAAGCAAACTCATCTGGAGAAAATTCTGGCTCAAAGTCGTCACATTTTGCTTTGAGTCCATTTAGAACATTACTTATTTTTAAAGTGTTGAATAATCCAGAATAGATTGCAGCACTCTTTGCAATTTATCAGTGCATTTCTAAGTTCCATTCCTATCCTTTCAAGGCAGGTGTTTGCTCTTGATAATCCACTGAGGTTAGATCCTATATATGCTCAGTTTCCAGCCAAAGGTTCACAAAAGGAATCTTGCACAATCAAATTCTTTAACTGTCTGGTGCAAGGAAGCATAATTTGTGAAATAATATATAGCCAAGTACCTTAATGTGTCACAACAGGTGGGGGAAGGACAGCCAAAGAAGGAGACATTTCTATGAACTTTTGTACTTGAAGTGGACTATGGTGGCTTAGTTATTAAGACACTGAACTTGATGACTAGTAAGTCAGCAGTTCAAGACCCGAGTGCTGCATGATGGAGTGAGCTCCTGTCTCTGTCCCAGCTCCTGCCAACCTAGCAGTTTGAAAGCAAGAAATTGCAAGTAGATAAATAGGTACCTCTTCAGTGGGAAGGTAAACAGTGTTCCATGCAGTGATGGGATGTAACAGGTTCGCACCAGTTTGCCAGAACCTGTAGTAACTTTTCCCAGTGTCTCGGAGAACCGGTAGCAGCTTTTGGGGGGGAACCACCTTTGGGGCTTACCTTTTTACTGGTTCCCCCAGTGTGCATGCAGCCAAGCACTTGGTGTGCATGCACACCTACAGTGCTTGGCATGTATGCATGGCCTTCTTGCTGTCCTCCCAAGCGGGGAGAAGGAAGAGAAGCTGCTAGCCTGAAGCTCCTTATAGCCTGCTCCCCAAGGTAAGTGACTCACCTTTGAGTGTAGTGTGTCGGTGTATATTTTAATGTGTATTTAATACCTTTACCTATATTGACATACTACCACAGTTCCTAAAAAGGCCTGGCAGCCGGCAGGCCTAGCGGCCTGGCTTGGGCATTTTAAGCAAAGTCTTGGAGTTACCTCATCAATAAGCTACACCTGTGCTGTTCCAATTGCTGTTCCACTTGGAGAACCCTTAAGGAGGTACAGCTGTTTTTCATTTACATTAAGGCATATTATCCTAGAGAACGGGTACAATGACCATATCCATCTTGCAACATGGTGCTGCCCAGGCGCTTATACTAATGGGTAAGTGATGGGTTTGTGTTTGATTTGTGTTTGGGGTGGGTAGGTGTGTGTTTGGGTGGGGACCCTGTATTTTAATGTAATGCAATGTAATTTTATTTAATTTATTTAATTTATTTATGGGTTTGTGTTGTGGGTGGTTGGGTGGGCTGAGGTGTGTGTGTGTGTGCGTGCTTATTTTTATTTTATTTTATTATTTTATTTTATTTTATTTGGCCCCGCCCATGACATCATTACGTTAGCTCCGCCCACACTGTGATGATGTCACAGTGGGGTAGTAAAAATGTCAACATCCCACCACTGGTTCCATGCTTGCGACATGTCCACAGAAATGTCTGCAGATGCAGGCAGCTCTGGCTCCTTGGCTCTAGACAGAGATGATCACTGAATCCTAGAGTCAGATACGACTGGCTTTGAGCAAGGGTGACTGTCACCTTTACCTTTACTTGAAGTGGAGCTTTAATGAACATTTTCACCATTCAAAATTATCTTATCTACATGAGGAAAGTTGCTTCAAATTCATTGGCCATTCTGTGTAAACCATGTGTACAGTGGCGAGCAGCAAAAAATTTCACTACCACACCGTGGGTGGAGCCTAATGGATGGAGCCTACATCATGGGCAGAGCCTACATCATGGGCAGAGCCTACGGCGGGGCAGAGCCTACATCCTGGGTCATCTAGTCATGCCTGCCATATGGCCATGTATACATCTGCAAACACAGGCAGCACTGGCTCTTTGGCAATAAATGGAGATGAGCACTGCACCCTAGAGTCGGATATGACTGGCTTTTGAGCAAGGAAGACCTTGAACCACTTGCAGGGACAAAAGCAGATGGGGCAGGACAGGGAGGTGGGTGTGGCCACCCAATTTCACTACCCCTCTGCCCGAAGGCCACCCAATTTCACCACCACCCTGCCCAGAGGCCACCCAATTTTGCTACCCCCCCCTTCCTGGGTGTGTGTGTGCAAACCTGTTGCTGCCCACCACTGCATGTGTAAGGCATGCAATATGGATCGTTTTTGGATAAAGACATTCAAGTCCCTTTGCTGTGTTAGTCATGTATGGAGTTGCATCTGTTACAAAGAGAAGGATATTTCCCCCTTTTTACACCATCTGCCCAGAGTAGTTTGATAGAATTGTCAAAGAGTATAGCAATAGTGGAACTGTTTACTTTTTCACATGTTAGAAGAAATACTTTACCAGGCTTGTCACATTTCAGATAGCTAATTATAACATTGGCTACATATCTTCCATTTATATAATTTATATAATTTTTCCTTAGAGTTGATTCACTTGGAATCAAGTGACTAGTGTATTTCTCCGAAAATGCCTAAGACTACTCACAATCTAATTTCCTTAAGGGAATATTTGAAATAACCATCATTGTACAGAAATCCCTACAAAATTCTAACTGGGCATTTAATGAACCTGCAGTTGAAGAAAAAGCTCTCTTGAAAAGGAGACTTTTGCTTCTCCTCAGTGAAGGTAAATCTTGCTCAACAACTCTTGTGTTTCACTGTGGCACAATGTTGTAGAATATTAACATGCTTTTGGCTGATACTTTTGTCAGAGCAGATTTTGCGTTCTGGTTTTAGCTCATCCAAGATGGAGATTTCAATGTGTGGGAGACCCTTCACATAAGGGGTTGGAATGTGTTAAACATGCCTGTCTGGTGGGTTGGAAGAAATGAAAACTAATGTGTGATGGACAAGTTGTACTGTAAGATCATTGGCTGGAATCCTTTAGGAGATGGTAAGGAGGCAGACACTGAGGGAGGAGATGAAACCCAGAAGGTGCGGGCCAGGAGACTCTCTTGGATGTGATGTTTTGAACTGGAATCATGTAGTTGCTTTAGCCAGAAAGGGGGCGGGGGAGCACTGGGCTTTCCCTCAAAAAGCCGCTTTCTTTATTTTAATATGCTTTCTGAACTTTTGCTGGACTTTATTCTGTAACTTGCTATGATTTCAATATACTTTTAAAATACTTGAAGACTGGAGTGTTTTCTTCACCATGTTACATCATGTACACCAGGGGTGCCCAAACCTTTTGGGCCGTGGGCCGATCATGTGGTTCAGGAAGCCAGTCACTAAGGCCCGGGGGCCGGGTGCAGCCCCTGAGGCCAATTCATCCGACCCACAAAGCCCTCGTCACTCCTGGATGCGGAAGTAAAACACGCCCGTACGGGCATGTTTTACTTCCGTTTCCAGGAGCGATGAGGGCTTTGCACGCCGGATGAATTGGCCTCAGAGGCTGAACCCGGCGCCCAGGCCTTAGTTTGGGCACCACTGATCTACACCAATCCTATGAGCTACCTCACTCACCACCTAGACCCAGGTCAGGAGTGAGAAGGCAAGCTTTAGGAAAAGCCTGGACTATTGGGCCAGAGACCAGGTAATATCTGGCAGGATCCCATCTCAAGGAGGCCAAAGTGCTACTTGTGAATAAGAGGAGCCTTACAACTTTAACTTCACACAATAAATAAAAAAAAATGACCACTGCTACTGAAAATGTGCTCCCCAAACTCTTGAACAAATACTGTCCAAAATATGACATTTGTTACAAAATTAAGTAGAAATATGACATAACCTCTTTACAAAGTCAAAATATGACATTTCAGGCAAAAATAAAAAGCATCTAATTCTCAACAGATTGTGCTACAACATGTTTTAACTCACTTGTAAATTCAAATAAAGGTTCCAGAAAAAAAACAGGACATGTTATAGAAATCTTCACTTTACTTATCCCAAAAGATGAAAAGGAACCACAACAAATGTTCTTGAATAGACAGAACAGCTCACTTCTAAACATTGAGAAAGACCTCTCTTTTCCTCTCCTGCACTGAATTCTATTTGTCATATTTGGACTATGTTATGGAGGCTCAATATTATACAAAGAGGCCATATGCCATAGTACATATGTAAGACTGTTTGAAAAAATCTCTTGCTGAGAGACCAGCTGGAAGATGTCCTTTATTTGAAGAGCTGTCCAGACTGAAAGTTGACTCAGTATTTCACAAATATACATATTTTATGAAAAGTTAGTCCTATGTACAACTAATAAGGATGCGTGAATGAGAAGACAGGGACATGTCAGCATTTATCAGGCCCACCAGCCATGTACATGAAAAGCAAGTTTATAATTTCATGTTTCCTCCCAGTCTTCTAGCATTATGGGATATGTATGAATTTCTTTGTCCACAGTGGGAAAATAAACCTCAGATCACTGCTCTTCACTGTACCTGGTGCTGATCAACAAAAATGATTTCTTTGCATTAGTGCAGCTTCTTCTGAGCAAACCGTGGAAAAGAATGGAATTCTAAATTTTAAATGTTTCTGAAGTGCTTGGGTTTCTCAGCTATGCACCCCGAGATGTTCTTGAACTTCAGTTCATCAGGCATGCTTGTGTGGGCTTCTAAGAAATGAAGTCCAAGAATATCTGGAGGCCCAAGGTTGAGAAACCCTGTGTATTTTCACATCTGTCTGTCTATCTGTCACAGGGAGCCTCTGGTTTAGTTGTCATCAGGAAAGCTGGTCTAATTTTTGCCAAATATGAGTGCCTTTAAATTTTTCATTAATTAAGGCCATTTTATAGGCTGCATCCATTTAGTAAAATTACAAAAAGGAATGCTACTGACACATCTGTCATTGACTTCTGTTAGCTTCAAGTCTGCTATACCCCTGTGAACAACCCAGAAGTGAAATACAGTAAGTGAATTCTGCCAAGAAATATATGGAGGTTTGAGAGGAAATTCAGACTGCTATAAGCTTATGCATATTCTCTCTCACCCACCCACCCATTTCCAGGACTTGCAACCTTTTAGAAAATTGTTCCAAGCTAAAAAAAAAAAATGGATTTCGATATGGAGAGCATTGTTGCTTTACAAGGAGGTGGAGGCAAAGAGCAGTTGGGAACTGCATTATTTCTGTATTAATTTAGGGAGGTTTATGTATAACCCCCACCCCACCCCAGCTGAAAGCATTACTGGCCAGATTATAATTGTAATTACCCTGGCTTCATCACACTGTTTATTTGCCATGACACCCACCCAGCCACCTGCCTGCTATTAATTCATTCAACATCAACACTAACTTCACCTCCCCTGTTATCTTTTAGAGTATACCACCCTCAACTTATTTTAACTTTTTTTTTAAATAAACTGGGCCCATTATGAATATTACATGTGGTTTCCCATTACGTCATGTGCTAATTTGAAAAATAAAGTGAAAGGCCATTCCAGAGTATAAAAAACAGCAAGATCTGTGCTGTTTTATATGCTGGTGCGATTAAGCATTCAATTCAGAAATTCCACATTTTTAATAAACCAAAAAGCGAATAAAGCTTAAAGTAGGGATGCAAAGGAGTAATAGATAAAACAACACAACATGTTCCAAATAAGATAGCTTTATGATAGTCATCCGAAACGAGGGTGGTCATCAGACCTCTTTTAGGGAGGACAGTCCTCTGTTGAAAGGGTTGTGTGTGTGTTTTTTTTTTTTTTGTAATGAATGTCCTCCTTTTTGATGAAGTATAAGCAACCACTGTATTTTATATTTATTTATACTTATTTATTCACTTTACTTCTATACTACCCATCTGAATTACTGTCACTCTGGGTAGTGCATATAAAGCAATACAATACAGATACATAAAATTTATCTAGCAGAATTTGAGATAGAAAAACAGCAACAGCACAGAAAGGTGGAGAAATCACTTTAGCCTCTGTCCACCCCTTTGGTTTCTTTCCCACACAGACTAGCACTTTGCATGATAAAAGTAGTCTAGAAGCATATAAAGTAGGAAAAGGGTGTATTTACTTACAGTTACTATCTATAGTTGCAGTCTGAAGAAAAAATAGAGAAAACTGAGTCTCCAACACAAGGCGAGAACCTCCATGCATGTTGTTCGCTTGGAGGTCAGAGGAAGAAGAGCTATCAATGAAACAATAGAAGCAAGAAAAAAATCAGGAAGAGGGGCCAGGCATGCTTCAAATACCAGAGGTTGAAAAAGAATTTTACAAAACAAGTTAGTGGCAGAATACAATCATATTAGTTTTTAAAAATGGTATTTTAAATAACTGATTTGAGAGAAATATGGGGAGAATTTTTAGATTATGTATTAGCGAAAGGGAAAGGAATAAAGCCAAAGTGAGAAGTATTTTTTTTTGGAACAAGAAGAACTAATACAGTGGTACCTCGCTTAAAGAGCATAATGCGTTCCACAGGATTGCTCTCTAAGCGAGTTGCTCTTTAAGTGAAACACTTTGAAAAAGCACCACAACTGCCATTGTAAGTGACTGACTGTGACTTCTGGTTGGGGGGGGGGGGTTGTGAACCCTGATTTAGTTGTTAATTGAGCTTTTGGTTGTTTTTAGTTGTTAAGTGAGGGCGACCATTCAGAGAAAATTCTGCTCTTTAACCAAATTGCCCTGGGGTGTAGGCTATATAGGGAGCTTCAGTGGTGAGCTCCAAAAATTTTTTACTACCACACTGTAGGTGTGGTATGGTGGGCGTGGCCAGGGGGAAAGCCCTACGTTGCACCCGATTTAGGACTACAGTACTTTATTTCAAAACTTGGATGGGTGGGGCTGCCAGAATTTTTGCTTCTGGTTCTGGCGAACTGGTGCATACCTGCTTATGCCCACCACTGTGTAGGGACCATGATAATTGTCTTTATATCATTCCAATTTTTTAGTATACGTACCAGGGAGGGGGAAAGGGCACCAAAATAATTTTGGCCATAAATTGAAGCTAGGCTATTTTAAATAATGAATTTGTGAAGTTAGATTTTTATGTGTGTCAAACCTCGCATAAAGAGCACCTTGCTTAAAGAGTAACTCGCTTAAAGAGCAGAATTTTCTCTGAATGTTCGCTTTGCTTAACAAATAAAACCAATCAAAAACTCACTTAACAAATAAATTGGGGTTCGCAATCCCCCCACACACACAATTGGTCACTTACAATGGTGTTTCGCTTAAAGAGCCAACTCGCTTAAAGAGCAGTCCTGTGGACTGCATTGTGCTCTTTAAGCGAGGTAGAACTGTATATATATATTTGAGAGCCATATTGTAAGAAAAGAAGCAAAGCACCCTGAATGATATAATTATTGGTGAATGGCAGAAAGAATATATGACATTGCATGGCAATTCAGTACAAACGTCAGATGTGGAGTCTGTACCAGGAGGCTACATCTGAAAGCACTGTTCAAACTGTTCTTCTGAAATAACTGATTGTTGCCTAGCTAGATGTTTGCAAGCATTGTGTCAGAAAACGACATCTTTTTCCTAATGCTCTCAAAGCTTGGTTAAATAGTAGTTTCATATAGGCCTCAGAAAAAATCTTTTGTCTTCTCTGAGCCTCAAGGCTGTGTCACAGACAGCATGTTTTTCAGTATTTCTTATCTTTTCTAAGTTAGCTGAGAGCCATGTTTTGGCTAGTGCCAGTGCACTCTTTGTGCACGTGTATAAACAATGTGTTGTTTTGAGAAAGTTATTCTCTGTTGCTCTCTGTTATTTGATTGGCTAAAGCTAAACCACCTGAGTGCAAATTCTCCATTTTGGAGAGAAGGGAGAGTTCGTCTCTGCTTCTTCATGAATTAAGACCTGTTTTTGATTAGAGAGCTTTTGTTTCTGGATCTCTATGGGCTGACATCCTTAGCCTAGGAGCTATGCATTTCTGCTCCCTAAAAATGGTTACCTAGATTACCTGTGGACTGTATTGGACTGACCTTTGCTACTGACTTTTATTCTTTATGAACCTGATCAATAAATCTTCATCATTTTTCTGAACAACTTGTCTTCATTGGACTAAAAGGGTAAGAGAAGCATTGCATTTTCACACACAAACATTTGAACACGCTACCCAATTAAACCTCCTTGTAGCTGATAAGAAGCTGAGAGTTGTAACTTTGTTTAGCCGTCCAGCCCGCCCTGTGTTTGTTTTGGTTTACAGGAGGTTTTCCAGAAGTGAGGGGGCCGGCTGGTACGTGACACATTGTTTATCTTCTTACTCTCTCGACATATATGTTCCTTTTTCAAAAGGTGAAAATACAAGCACATGACATTTCAGAGAGTTATTATGAACCTTATTTATTTATTTTACTTATATCCTATCTTTCGTTTAAGGCTGCATTCCAAGCTGGTCACCTAATCACTGATGTAGTATATTTTCAGTTAAATTGTAGTGATGATGGCTAGTTGTGATGATATTTGTGATATCAATTTAAATTGGCATTTGCAAAATTATTCACATTTTTATTTGTGCAGAATATTCTCCATGTTAGAGTTCATTGTCCTCCATTTTTGGTGATGTCTCCTCCTCCTCTTCTGCTGCCGCTGATGTCAGGTCATGAATGAAAAGTACACACAAATGTATACTTGAACTCGTGGAAGAAATTTGTATAAATTGAGTGAAATGCACAAATAAATGCACGTTAGGAAAAATATTAATTTTGTTAATGTTACACAGATGCAGAGAAACCAGACAAATGAGAGGTAAACATTTGATTGGTTGGTTGGTTGTCTGGTTGCACTTTTATCTGCCTTTGTCACAGGAAAAGGAGTCAAGGCTCACAGATCATTAAAGCAAACAAAAGGTTGGAACAAGATACCTAGAGTATTTAAAAGTTTTAAACCTGGAGTGGAGGTAACATGTTATGGGATAAAAGAGTGGGAACCTAAGCATTGCTTTTGTGTTGGTCTCAAATCCTTTTGTTTTCACGAGGTGGGCGCATCTGATACAAGGAGCTCAGTTGTCAACCAACTCTATCTCCAGATGACCTCTGCTTGTATAAGTGCTGCTCAGTTCTGTTTTAAGCATATAAAAATTCAAATAAATTCCAGTATGGAATTCCAGCAGAAAGTCCCACAACTTGACATGAGAACGATGGGGAAAAAATCCAGGCAGGATTCATAATTATTTACATGCATAATTTATTCTTTGTTAAGAGTTTTTTATCCATTAAACCCAGATTAAAAACACACACAATTGAAATTTGTATAACATCATAGTTACATAGGACATGCTATACAATACTACTAAATACTTACATATGTAAAGGGTCTCACTCTTATGAATAATATGTTCCAAGGCATGCTGTCAGATTATTTACAAGCTTTTTATAACTATGAAATGATTATACAACCATGCTGGGGTTTTTTTATTTTTTGGAATAGTAGCCGTGTTAGTCTGTGGTTTAGGCATATCGGAAAACAAAAAACAAAAAGTACTGTAGCAATTTAAAGACTAACTGCTATATTTTTATTGTTAGCTTTCATGGATCAAGTGGAAGAAGTGGACTTGGTCCACAAAGCTAACAATAAAAATATAGCAGTTAGTCTTTAAAGTGCTACAGTGTTTTTTTTAATTTTGTTTTCTGATATGGGTTTTTTATGTGTAGGACACAAACAAATGTCTATAGCACAATATCAAGTGATTTTATTTTTGGTGTTAAACCACTTTAAAATATAGTTTAACAAATCTCCAATTTATTGAAAGATAGCTTGGTGGTCTACTCAGGTTCCATATATCTTTTAATACATCAGGTTGCTTGACAGTAGATTTCATGCTGGTGCCATAAAACTCACAGATATGTTGACTGCTCCTTCCCACTAATACATTTCTTGAGGAGTATTTCTAAGGATTCCCAATCTTACTGCATACTATAAAAATCTATGTTGTAACTACAACAGTTTCTTTTTACACGGGTGTTTCCTTAATTTGCGATTCTTTAAAACTGCAGTACAGTGGAACCTTGGTTAACAAATGGCTTGTTTAATACAAAAATCGTATAACAAAAGGAAATTCATAGAAAGTAGTGGCTTGGTTTACAGAATTTTTTGGGAACGAATTAGTTGGTTTTCAATGCATTCCTATGGGAAACTGCATTTCGATTAACACATTTTGGTTTCTAATGCATTCCTATGGGAAATTTCATGCAATACATTCCTATGGGAAATTCAGTTTAAGTAATTTTTGCTTTAAGAGACATCCTGGGGTATGCATTAATTATATTAACTGAGGTTTTACTATTATTATTATTATTATTATTATTATTATTATTATTATTATTATTATTATTATTATTATTATTATTATTATTATTATTATTATTATTATTATTATTAGTTTGTTTGTTTGTTTGTTGCTGTTGTTATTTTAAAACCACATTGTTGATATGGAACTGCCTATGGATTTCAGAATAGCTTCAGAAGTAGTTGCTGATCACCTTTGTGAATGCAGAGATCCAAGTGTAGTCCCATGTATTCTTCAGTAATTCGAAGGTCAGGTATATAGTTCTAGTATGTTCTAAAATTACACAGTAGTCCTGGCAGTTTAAGATAAAACGTAATTTTAATAATTTGAAAAAAATTACACTTGTTCTTCACATTGGCTACCCAGCAAAGGGGTGAGATACAGTATTAGCAATAGCGATTACACTTATATACTGCCCCATAGCACTTAGTACTTAGCTTAGTACATAGCACAAGTTGGGTCCCCATTTTACTGAACTTGGAAGAATGGAAGGCTGAGTCAATCTTGATCCCCATCGAGATCAAACTCACAACATTCTGGCTGCAGTACAGCAGTTTAACCACTGCACCACCAGGGCCCTTCATATTGTGGAATTTCCCTGTAAATCCATTCCAGAAGCTTGATTTAGGGAAGCCTATAAAAATAATACTAAATTTTGAACTCTATCCAAACTGTGGTGATTAGTGATGCTTACCTTTGACAATGGTCCATGGAGACTGCTCTAGAGGTGATTGTATTTTAATCTTCTTCCAGTAGACCAATATAGTTTGGACAAAAGCATTGTGCAACTGAAGAACAAAAAAAAAAAAAAGGTAACCCAATCTGAATGCTGATTTCCAAAGGTCATAGCGAACTGTAGTTACCAGAATATTGGAGTCATACAGTATTGTAGTAATTAATATGCTAGCATATCTCTCTCCTTCAAAACTACAGTGGAACCTTGTATAACGAATGCCCCCTATAGTGAAAAAATAACGAATAGGTTTTTCTAAGAAAATGGCACCCCACATAATGGTTTTTCCTATGGAAAAAAAATCATAGAACGAATATTCAATGGGAAAAATGCTTAGTGAAAAATTTCATTTTTTCCATAGGAAAAATCATACAATGAAAAAACTGCATAGCGAACAGAGACAAAGAATGAATTAAAATAGTTATACGGGGTTTTACTGTATTTCAGTTGAAGCACCCGACATCTTTGATAATGTGGCAATGAGAAATAGTCAATAGGTCTTGGTTGAAATTATCTTCCTTAGTAAGTTTCACTAGACTAGGCCCATTGAATTAATGGAGACTTGTTCACATAAGAGTATTCTGTAAGTTCCATTTATTCAAATGGGCCTACTGTAGTTGTGACTTACTTTAGCCTAAAAAACTGAAAGTAGAGTAGACATATTTGAATAGGTTGCAAATAAGGTAGGCTCATTTGAATCAGTGAAACTTATAGAGTTAACCAAACCCCCTACTGATTAAATCAGATGACTAAACTTGGGTCTTTGTACACTAAGCAACAGGATTTCAACCATTGTTATATACTATCAAATGAAGTATAAGTATACAAAGTATAATAGCATTGCTAATTGTCTTTTAGTCCCCTCAGTTTAGGGCAGACGTGGGCTGGGCCACTGGGACAGGGGGATTCATCCTGGTGCGGCCTCGCCTCTGGCACCCTGGCGTCCTTCAGCTTGGAACAATGGTTTATTCTAAAGTGCTGTGTGCCGGGCAGAGCAAACAAGGGGTGGGGACCAAGTGGTTCCTGGGGGCAGCCTTCTTCCTCATCTCTTGGTTCCTGCCCCTCACCCCTGTCCAGCACCCTCCCATGGTGCCCATCACACCCCTGGTTTAAGGTGCGATCCCATGAGAAAATAGATAATTTTGACTGCTTGTGATACGGTCTGTTGCAATCTATTTCCTGGAGATTGCACAGCATAAGGGGAAATGCGTTCCTGTGAGACCTTGCTCTGGGCTGCTACGTTTAGGGTCTGGGCTGGAGCAATTTCCTAGCATATGGAAGGGTTGCTTTAAGGAAGACAGTTCCCAAAGAAGCAACCTTTTCCACCATGATCAGACACACACCTTTCCAGCTGTCTGATTCAGTGGTGGGCATCAGCAGGTTAATGCCAGTTCGTCAGAACTGGTAGCAGAAATTCTGGCTGGCCCTGCCCATCCAAGTTTTGAAACAAAGTAGTCCTAATTCAGATGCAATGCAGGGCTTTCCCCCTGGCCACGCCCACCATACCACACCCACAGTGTGGTAGTATTTTTTGTTTGAGCCCACCACTGGTCTGATTGTACCTTCACTCCCTTGAAACTTCCCTTGGGGCATCTGATCTTTGCTTGACCTCTGTTTTGAATGCCATTTTTGGTTCTCCTCCATATTATAAGGAACATGTTTAGTCCTGCAAGAGAGCCAACCAGTTCCCTGGCCCTGGATTGGAAGCCCTTTCTGAAGCTCCAGGTGGTATATCACTATAGACTCCATGGTTGCATTTACTGTACTGCTTTGATATCACCAAACACCTAACTTGGTAGAGGACATGGTGAAGCATTGAGATCTCAGTTTAAAGTCAGCAAGCATGAATGCAATTGGAAAAATGTACTTTCACCATGGATAATAATGCTTTGCATTCAAAGATTGACTGAGTGGTCTTGGGCCATTTTGGGAAATACATGGGTCTCACTGCTTTTGTATGCAGACGAATTCAGTTAGCAGTTGACGTCTCTGAGAGATATAGGTGACATGCATATGTTTATTTGATCATAATCCCCCAGATTAGTTATGCAGGCCTGTCAGTATGAGTGGATTTGGTGTTAAATTAACATTCAATTTTTTAAAAGAATAACTGAGGAAACATTGTGGTGAGAAATGTTCCAAGTGGGAGTGTTTTAAATGAAGGTTAATTCACTGATAGTGCAGCAAATGAGAGAGAAATTATATTTCTGCAGGATGAATGCAAGCATGGCTTGGAATACTATAGCTCAATTAGAACTGCCAGTTGAACAAACAATAAGGTCTGTGTCTTGTTAAATTCATACTTTTCATATTCTAAAGCTTTTTTTATACAGAGATTTGCATAGGCATTCAGGACATTGGTGATAATAGATTTGTTTTAACTTCAAAGAGGAACTGGAAAATGAAATATGTGTAAATGAATGAAAACCTTTATGGCATCCCATGCAGTTTTTCCTTATGCACAAAAAACATTTCTTGTGGCAAATGTTGTGTTGCTTGGGATGATAAATCCTTCTCTCTGAGAATTTTAGGGAATTAATCCCATTTAGATTTGCTATTAAATTTTGAGTTTTCAAATTCCTTGTGCTACTTGCAAATTTTCATGTTTTTGAACTTCAATAACTTTTGCTTTACCAACCTGAGCTTAGACAAATTTATACAATAGTTAAACTTTCTTGATATCACTTTGCAACTACATGATGGAATCTAAGTTTCATGTGATATTGAAAACCCGTTGACTGTTACATGTATTTACACCTTCAGCTTCTATGCAGACAACACAACAATCTATTGTCTACAGTCAAGCTGTTTAATATAATTACATCTGCTGGAATCTACAAGACAAGAAATTCGAAATCTATGGCATTTAATTTAATTTAATTTTTCAATTTCTACACCACCCAGTCAGGGGGACCCGACTCAGGGCGGCTCACAGTCAAAAGTATAAGTGGCAATGCAAATACAAGTGGTAATTCAAATACATAATATAGTCAATACAAGACAATAATTACATCACATTCAATAAGCAAATACAAGCCTTGATACAACAACAACAAAAATACAGTTAATACAATCAATATATCTAAATATAAGAGGGGGAAAGAAAGAAAAATGCAGTGCAATACAATAAGGTAGCTCTTTGTCCCTTCCTCAGCCAAGGGGGAGGGGGCATAGCTTCGGGCAGCTGTGGTGGCAACAACAATGGACATTGGCCCACCACGAGGCCCAAGAGTTCTTTATGCCCACCCAGTCAGGGAAGGGGATACAAGAAATAAGAGCACCCCAATAGCCCCAATGTACTCTCAATCCTCTGGCCAGGTGAGGCCAGGAGGCCGCCGACAGTGTCCGCACTTGCCTCCCATCCCCAACCGATGTAGTGGGTAGCGAGGAGAGGTGGTGAGGTCCCGAGCTGGCAAAAGCGCCGTCCTTTTACCCTCTGGTCTGGCAGGGCCGGAGGGCGGCGACGGCGTCCACAGCTGTCTCCCATCCCTGGCCGATGGAGTAGGCAGGGGGAGAAGCAGTGAGGTTCTTAAGTTACAATGCTCAAGCAAAGAGGACAAAACACATATTGAAAGGACAATATGGATACACAGAAACATCCTGCTGTGAGATAGACGCAGAAGAGAAAATGACAGAACACCATTACTCTCACTTTCTGGACAATTGTATTTCCCAATCTTAAGGTCTGGATGGCTAGTCTATCATTGCTTACAGCCAGCCCCTTGGTTTTAAACAGCTGTTGACTTGTCAGGCTGTGTGATGCATATACAGAGAAAGCGACAGTAACAAGACCTTACTTGGAACCTACAAGCTACTTATGTTCCCCATATCTACTCTGGCAGTGCCATTTTGGGCACCAGTAATGTTACCCATGATATCAGGGGCTCATTTACTTGTTCATCTATTCACATGACCTATTCTATCCTTCGCCAGCAGTACCCTTTTTATGCAGATGATACCACCCTAATGGCAGAAAGTGAGGAGGACTTAAAAAAGCTCCTGATTAGGTTGAAAGAAGAAAGTGCAAAAGCTGGATTGAGACTTAATATAAAGAAAACCAAGATAATGGCAACAGGCCCTATCAGTCCCTGGAAAATAGATGGGGAAGAAGTAGAAGCAGTGACAGATTTTACTTTCTTAGGATCAAAGCTCACTGCAGATGGAGATTGAAGCCATGAAATAAAAAGGCGACTGATTCTTGGGAGGCAAGCAATGAGAAACCTGGGGAACATAGTGAAAAGTAGAGACATGACATAGTGAAAGCAATGGTATTTCCGGTGGCAATGTATGGTTGTGAGAGCTGGACCACTAGGAAAACTGAGCGCAGAAGAATAGATGCCTTTGAGATGTTGTGTTGGAGGAGAGTTTTGAGAGTCCCCTGGACAGCAAGGAGAACAAATAGATCGATCTTAGAAGAAATCAACCCTGACTGCTCCTTAGAAGGTCAAATAGTAAAGATGAAGCTAAAGTACTTTGGACATCAAATGAGAAGAGAGGATTCACTTGAGAAAGCCTTGATGCTTGGAAAGGTCGAGGGCAAAAGAAGAAGGGAGCGGCCAAAAATGAGATGGCTAGATGGTATTGTAGACACAATGGGCACAAAGCTGAGCGAGTTGAGGAGAATGGTGGAGGACAGAAATGCCTGGCGGACAGTGGTCCATGTGGTCGCAAAGGGTCGGAATCAACTATGCGACTGAACAACAACAACAAAGGGCAAGCAGGACAGCCTCAACACATATCTGACATCCAAAATGGCCAGAACCCTTCAGCCTCCCAAGATACAAATCTCAAAGTAACTGTAGTAGAGAAAAGAAATGACAAAGGAGTTTCAAAACAAAGTGGGCTGTATTCCCAGATTCCAAAGTATTTCAAATTGATAAGTGTCATTTTTCTTCTTAAAGCCCTTATCCACCATGCACTCTGTATATAAAGCTGTGGTTTAACTGTTATGTTCCATGGATCAGAAGAAATGGATTGTAGTCCATGAGAGTTCACGCTGAAATAAGTCTCTGATGTGCCACAATCCTTCTATGCAGCAACCCTTACTAGACCTGTGATCAAGATTGTAGGCAGTGGGGGAATTTGAAAGGGCTGGAACCAGAAAAGAGTGCAGATGCTTATGTCTTCTAGGGAAGATGTGGGGGTTTCATAGGTTGTGGTATGGAGGTGGAAACCAGGGCTTGGGGTTTCCCTGGGAGAAAAGCCAAGTGGGAAGGGAAGACATGTATAGCCTACCTAGGGCAGTGATTGCCAACGTGCACACTCCAGGTGTTCTTGGACTTCAATTACCAGAAGCCCAAGCCAGCATTCCTGCTGATCAGGGTTTCTGGGAATTGAAGTCCAAGAACACCTGAAGTGCCAAGGTTCACCATCACTAGCCTAGGGAGAAGAGGCTTATTGTTGTGCTGTTGCCACATGACATGTTGAAGAACATTTGTAGGATGCACAGATGGTTTGGGAAATCTTTCCCGGAGGTAGGGGACAGGCTTTAAGATTGGTTTTGATGAGTGAATGTAGTATTGGGAGCATTCTCAGAAAGAATTCTGTGTGCTGAAACAGACTCACATGGCTATCTTTCTGAAAACAGAGCAAAATGGTTTGTATCATTAACAGTAACACGTGCATGGATGTTGTGGATTGATGGCAATGAGTTACATAATTATTATTTTTAAAAAAGCAATATTCCAAGTTATGGGGGAAATAATTGACTTGATATAATTTTGCAACAGTTATGTCAGGATTTCCTTTTGCATAGTAAAATGTATGTGAACATTCTCCCTCTCCCTGCAAACAATGGGAATTTGCAGAAACAAATGGCACCTCTACCAACTCTTTACTAATTCTTCATGCTGAATGAGAAGGGAGTGGAATGCAAGCCAGGATAAACCTGACCATCTGGAAAAGTACAAGTCAGTTCAGCTGAGGTCACAGTTAAAATGGAGTCCCTAAATGCTAAAGTCAGATTTTTAACCTGCATCCTGAACAGCTGTACAAGAGGGTTGGGGGATGACAGAGCAAGTTTGTATTTATTGCCATGAGTGGGGTGGACAGGCAGGGGAAATTGTGCTGGATTAAACCTGTGGTTCCGAATGTGGGGCATTCCCCCCCCCCGGGGTGCAATTTGATTTTTTTTTTTTGGGGGGGAAGAATTCGAGAATGAGTTATCAACAGTGAATGGCCTTTTAGGCTTCTTCCACATGAATAGGAGTTCATTTTTCAAATGATAAGAATTATACGTCATGGAGGGATAGAACATTAGACATGTTTAGGTGGAGCATGTCCAAAAAAAGGTTGGGAACCACTGAATTACATGGAAGCACCCTAGAATGATGGTGGATCACACCCAATTAATCTAGGTCTGCTGCAAAAAAGATTTGGGTGGAAACAACTAGTGTTTGCCTCTTCTCTTGTGATTTGTCAGTTTATTCTGAGAAGGAAAGGCATATGGTGAGTATATGTTGTTCCCTCCTTGGCACATACCTGGAGTTAGCATTTATGAATACAGTAATACCTCAGTTAGCGTTTGCATCGCATAATGCTAAAATCGGATAACGTCGGGGAATTTGAGGCAAACATTTGCATCGCACAATGTTAACATAATGTTGTGCGATGCAAATGTTTGCCTCAAATTCCCTAATGTTGATCTCTGCCCCAAAGCCTGCAGGGCTGAAGTACAGCTCTGCAGACTTTGGGGCAGAGATCTCCGCTCAGATTGGCGGTTTGGTTGAGAGGTGGAGAGCACGCACACCCATTTTCCCCCCAACCAAACCGGCAATTCGATGAATGCTGGGACTGCCGGGGTGTTGGGGGAGAAACTGTGCACACACACAATCTCTCCCCCACCACTCCAGCTGTCCTCGGTGATTGCTGGGACTGCCAGAGTGTTGAGGGGAAAACCATGCATGTACATGATCTCTCCCCCACCACTCCAGCTGTCTTGCCTGGGACTGCCAGGTTGGGGGAGAAACCGTGCACATGCATGATCTCTCCCCCAACTTCCTAGCTCTCCTAGGCAATCACCCGGACTACCAGGGTGTTGGGGGAAAGATCCCTGGCTTGCTAAGGGGTTTAGCTATCCAGGCCGGGGGGGGCGGGGCGGCGGGTTCTTAAGAGTGGCTGGGAAAAGGGTCCCAAGTCTCTCTTAAAAAGCCCCCTCCCCTGGATTGCTAAGTCCCTTAGCAAGCCAGAAGGAGGTTTTCTGAACAGAAGCTAGGAAAAAGTTTTCCTAGCTTCTGTTCAGAAACACACATACCCCTGGCTTGCTAAGCAAACCAGATTACCCCATTTCCTTTCCTCTTCAGAAAGGGAACAGGACTTTTTTTAACGTGTGTGTGTGTAATCAACAGAGGCGTAGCTACCGCCGTATCAGCCGTATCAATTATACGGGGCCCCTGGGCTACGGGGGCCCCCAACGGCAAAAAATAAAATTAAAAATAAAAAAGAGCAAAAATTTACTGCGCATGCGCAGAAACTCAATCTGATGCATTGCGCATGTGTCAGATTGAGTTTCTGCGCATGCGCACTTTATTGGAGCCATTTTTGGCTCCAATTTTTTAAAAAAAGCCGGAGTCGGAGAGTCGGAGTCGGAGCCGCAGCTTTTAAGCAGCAAGGCAGCCCCGACTCCGAGGCCCTCCCCCCGGTCGCTGCGGGGGCTCCCTGCCTGCGCCAGCCCGGGCGGCGCTCTCCACGGTCGCCGCTGGGGTGGGAGTCCACCAGCTGCAGGACCAGCTCGTGGGCGCGCCCCGTCCCGCGGCAGGCGGCAGGTCACCTGGAGCGCGCCTGGAACTCACCTGCCGCGCGCGCCTGGAGCTCACCTGACGACAGAGGCGCGGCGCTTCCTATTGACGTCTCGCCACCACCATTTTCTCCCGAGGGCTGGGAGCTGATACGGTAAAGGTAAAGGTCTCTCTTGCTCGAAAGCCAGTCCTATCCGACTCTAGGGGTCAGTGCTCATCTCTCTTCCAAAGCCTAAAAGCCAGCGCTGTCCGCTTCTGCAGACGTTTCCGTGGTCATGTGGCAGGCATGACTTAGACACCGGAGCGCACGGGATGCTGTTTACTTCCCCACCGAAGTGGTCCCTATTTTATCTCCTTGCAATGCCTTCCTTCCGAACTGCTAGGTTGGCAGGAGCTGGGACAGAGACGGGGGCTCATTCCGTCCTGCAGTACTCGGGAATCGAACTGCTGACCTCCCGCCTTCCAGTCAGCGTCTTCGCCACTTGATATAGAGTTAAACAAAGAAACAGCGGGGGGGGGGGGGTAATTTCATTGCAATTAGGAACTGCGGTGGCTCAGTGGTTAAGAAGCTCGCCTTGTTAGCTGGAAGGGATGGGGCGCGCGAGCTGGTCCTGCAGCTGGTGGACTCCCACCCCAGCGTCGAGGTGGAGAGCCCCGCCCGGGCTGGCGCAGCCTGCCAGGGAGCCCCCGCGGCAACCGGGGGGAGGGCCTCGGGGCTGCCTCGCTTCGCCCGCTCGCCTTCCACAACTGCCCCTTGCCTTCGCCGTGCGCGGCGAGGGAGCGATCGGCAGCAGCGGCGGTGCGGCGGCGGTGACAGCAGAGGCGGAGGAAGAAGAGGCCCCAGGATTAAGGTAAGTGAGGTTTTTGTGTTTCGGGTGGGTGGGTGGGTGGGTGGGTTGAGGTGTGTGTGGTTTTTTTTTTTTTTTTTACATTTTAATTCTATTTTTTTAATTTTATTTTTATTTATTTTATTTTTATTTTTGGCCCCGCCCACGACGTCATGACGTCATGACGTTGGCTCCCCCCATGACGTCATGATGTCATGACGTTAGCTCCGCCCCACATCTAAAGGGCCCCCAAACAATTTTTATACGGGGCCCCGGCAAGGTAAGCTACGCTTCTGGTAATCAATGCATCACACGTTAAAAACCGGATAACGTTATGACTTGTGGAACCAAGTAATAATGTTATCCGAGGTACTAGCGTAATGCATTTCCCATTTAATTGTAGCTCTGAACTCAACCAGATGAAAATCAGGATCTATGGACAAAACTTTCAAGTGTTGTTAAAATCCACCATTTCCAGCTAAGCTCTCTCTGGAAGGGAATCTGTAATATGAAAGTTTAAAAATTTATCCTATAATTTTTGTTTTTAAGTGCTCGTTCTTCCTCTCCCTTCTCCTTTAAATGAATTGTTGAAGAAGCAGTTAAGCAGAGTAGCTTTCTGCTGGTTATGGAGTGGCACACACCTGGCAGAGGTTGGCCCCTTTGGTGGACAAACAAGACCGGCAGACAGTTTTTAGTGCAAAAGACAAACTCAGTGCTGGTTTACTCAGAAATAAAAGTGCAGAATTATTCACAGTGAAACACAAGTCTCTTGGTTCTCAGTTAAACTCACTGAGGTAGTGCATAGGTCTATACAAGTTCATACAGTTTAGTTCAATGGGCACATGCAAGCTGTAAGCACAAGTAACAAAGTTTCACAGCTTCTGTCCCTCAGATGGGGCTTACCCAAGTCTCTTTCTGCCTGAAGGCAAAAGCAGCCTGCCAGGCAAACCCACCAGAACTCAGTCCACAAGGCAAAGGGCATAGAAACTTTTCTCTATACCTGGCAGCAGAGAGTTTGCAGTCAGAGCAAGCATTGAAGCAAAACCAATATCTGCAAACGATGAACTGGTATCTCATGGAGCTAAAACAGCATTGTAAAAGTTCTCAAACACAGCTCCAGGAGGCAACTCTGGAACAGCTTCTGGAATAGCATTCAAGCCACTCTTTGAAGACAACTGCTGCAACAAGCTTTCAGAAGCTCTGGACTATGTACACAGGTCGACATGGCACAGCAAGGCGAAGTACACACTCCTGTGTGCTCCTGTGGCAAGCTCTTAAAGTTACATATTCACAATATGCCTTGCAATCCCTCTGAGTGTCGAACAAGCACTTGCGCACTCTAACATGAATCTAAAAGCAGCTAAAAGAGTTGCTGCCCATTGCTTTTAGCTGGGAAAAATATATCCCGAAAAAGTCAGCTGGAAGTTATACCACAATTTTGTTGATGGGGAAGATGGACAGCATACATTGCTCCCTAGGAGATAGGTCACTGTACATAAGGAAGTTGAAAACTGCTTTTTAATTTTAATCCTAGGAACCAGAAAATTAAATGGTTGATCCTTTCTCACTCTTACAATATTTTAATCTTTCAGTTTTCTGCAAAAGCACTTTTTTTAAAAAAAATGCCTAAAATGTAAAATCTTTGCATGCTTCTCCCTTCCACCCAGTAATAAAGTTTTTAAGGTTTTTTTTTCAAAAACCAAGCAGCAGGCTGCTTCTTTGTTAGCATTCCAATCTGCCAATATGTGCAGCAGAAGAAAATCAAGTTTTTGACAGGTGCAGACAGTAGGCTCTGAAGCAAACTCATGATTCTCTTGGGTGTTTCAAAGGGTTTCCTTCTGCCAAACTCAAAATAAATTTCTGTCTCCGCATCCAAGAAAATAAACAAGGTGCTTTTCTTGCCAAAGCTCAGGGCTAAATTTTAGAAATTATTAAAGTATTTGAAGTTCAAGTTATTTTTCAGACGCACCTCCCTTCTAAACTAGTTGCTTCTCATCAGAGGCAAACATTCATCATTAGACTTATTTTTCTTCAAGTTTCTGCACCTCCCCTCACTTGACTTGCTTTCTCTGCTTGGTAGATATGTCTGATTCAGCCAATTGTGTGTTCCATTCTTGTTAAATACAATTAGTTTAACCTTCATGAGAATTGAAAAGAACTCACAGATGCTTCAAATGATCCTCAGATTCTCTATTGTTTCTTTGTTTCTTCACTGTGTAGTTTCTGAGTATTTGACACCAGATATATTGGATTTCAGTATTTTATATTTGACCTCCTTTCTTTTCTTTTCTTTTTTTAATCTGACAGATATTTGACAATATTTCATAGTGTATCTGCAATGGTATCCATTATTTGATGGAGGCCAGAAACCTACTGGGGATTTATGCTGGCATTATGTGCAATTGTATAAGCTGTGGTGGCAAGATTGTTGCTACTTAACTAGTTGCCTCTCACATTCTTGGGTTGTACATCGTGTCACATAACTAGGGCATGACCAGGAAGATTCTGGCCAGACTAATGAAATGGTATTCGTGAATTAGTATTGACTTTTCACAGCTGATAACTTTTTAAGGTTTCATATTTCTTTTGATTTCCAAAGGCCTTGGGCAAGAGATAGCAGTCAATGTGTGTTGTATGAGTTTCCACTGTTGCAGTAAAAATATATTATTGAAAATTAAAATTTTGCATTTAATATTTGAGCAAAAAATATATAAAAAGGTACAAAATGGTGAACTCATTAAATAGCAGCCAGATTTTAATGACAGTTTGTGATAGGCTGTCAGACAGAAGTCATCATGATAGCTTATAACAGGCTGACAGACATATGTATGGAAGTCCAGATTTAATGCTATCTACAGCATGGTTTAATATTGGGGGTGGAAAAATGCCTTGAGACTGTCTTGGGTAAATCTAACCCATTAATGGGACTGTGTGAGGGTTGCTACTAGCATCTGAAGCATCTACTAGAAAGGCCATCTGCCCTCAACCCAAGACCCTTGGAGGGCCAAAGGGCACTGCAGCCCTGAGGCTCAGGCAGATGCCGAGCAGAGATGGAAGGTTCCAGATGCTGTGGAAGAAGGACAAGTTTATGGGGAAACAGCTGGGCAACACCTGGTAATAAAGAGGAAAGAGAAGGGGAATCAGATGACAGAGTCATCTCTGAAGACACTTCAAATGGGAAAGAAACCCAGTGTGAGGCCATGGATTACTTGAACTCTGTTTTCTGCACTGAAGAGGCAGCTGAATTCTGGCTGGAGAAAACCCCTTAGACTGGAGACTTGGTGGAGTAGCTGTGACTAAGGGATACAGTAAACCACCCTGAGTCGCCATGGCGAGTGGGCGGTGATATAAATCTAAATAAATAAATAAATAATAAATAAATACAGTCATGGAGGAGATCCTCTGCTTCAATCCCTTGAGTCTTGCACAAAAAGAGATGAAGTGGCATCAACAGGAGGGGCCAAAGAGCCACAGTAGTTATACACCAAATGAGCTGACTGGCATGGGACAGTGCTAAAGCCCTCATGCCAGGCCAAAATGTGGATCTACCAATCTCAGTGGTGGTAACTTTGGGTCAGGCAGAAGACACATTATTGTAGGGGTAGTGGTGAGTAGTTGCAGAAGCTTAGCTTCCCTGGAGAATTCAGAGCCAGGTAGAGTGAGAGAATACCCCATTCCCAAATAAATTCTGGTTCCAGAAGCACCAATAGTTTTCAGTTTATGGAGACTATGGCTGAGAATGCATTGCCTGTCACCTCTACAGTAGGTGGGGGTGACACCTCTCACAGGGATTTACTTCCAAAATAGTGTAAACCACAACTGTATTTCTCCACTAATATGGTTGCATTAATCCAGTGGTATCTAATTGTTGTGATCCAGTCCTCGTCCAACTCTGAAGATGACCTGGATCAGGAGGCACTTCCTATGTCAACCCCAATTCTGCCTGCAACCAAACCTGAGAATATCCTGAGCCAGGAATCTCAGCCTGCTTCTAGCCCAACTCTGTTTCCCCAGGCAGATGACCTGTCAGATCAGAAGTCTGACAGTGATCAGCCATCAGCCAGGGAGAGGTGCAGAAAGCAGCTACACCTGAGATGCAAGCAAGGTAGAACTAAGTGCCAGAGAAGGGTCCCAGCTGATACGGATTAGCTGGGAGGCTCTTAAGCAAACTTGTTGCAGCATTCCACCATCAGTCCAATTCTTCAGTGCATAGACTGACACCCTGCTTGACTTGGGATACCTCTTGAGATTAGCTGCCTAGACCTTGACCTGTCTGCCATGACCCTAACTTCTCTGCTAGCCCTGACGATGCGCCTGGACATCCTTTGGATTAGATGCTCACTTGAACTACCAGTAACCAGACCTCGGCTTGCTCTTTCCATGTTGCTATTTGGACTCTCGTTGAATAGATTCTCTGTGTTGCGCTGCTGTGCGGTGACTGTGCCCACTAGAGTAGGTCAGAACACTAACCTTCTGGGACATGGAGGGAGTCTAGCACAGCCCCCAGAATGGCCTATATACTTGTATAAATTATGAAACCAAAAGAGAACTGAAAGAAGGAATGGTGGAGACCAGAAGAAAAAATGTTGCTTTTGGGGGTGGTGGTGTAAGGGACAGGAAAACCAGCAGTAGATGGTGCCACTTGAGATAGGAAGGACAGTGTGGGTCTGAGGGGAAATGCCTTGAGGATGATAACAGTAAAGAAAGTGGCGTAGCGTACGGGCCCCTAGGGGCCGCCCCGGGCAGCACTTCTTGGGCTATGGGTGTTCTTGTACTACAATTCCCAGAAGCCCTAGCGGGAGCAGGCGCCATCAGGGGGCGGCAAATTTGGCTTAAGCCCCGTGTGGCTGACATCCATGCAACGCTACTGAGTAAACAAGGAGGTTAGAAGGCCCCACAGAAAGAGCTCAGGGGCCACATGCAAGAAAAATCTCTGAATCAATCTGTTCTTAAGCACTCATAATTCTTATTAGTTTCCTTTAGCAACACTTCAGCGAGCATTGCTGATTATACTGAAATTGGTGTCATCCCAAACTAATTCATTTTGTCTGGCTCTCACCCTCTTTGTACTTCCTACAGGCCACTCTGTCGTCTTACTCTGCTTTTGTCTAGGTCATACATGAAACTGCCAAAATGAAGCCACCTTTTGGTGTATTAATTCCGTAGTTCTTTTGCCTGACCCAGTGTGAGAAAGATTAGCTGGCACAAGGTGGCTGTTGCCCTGGGCCTGACCGATTGTGGTACAAAAATGCCACAATCTTTGAGGAGGCTCTTTCTGGGTGTCCCACCCTCACTCTGCTACAGTGAACTAATTATATATATATATATATATATATATATATATATATATATATATATATATATATATATATATATATATATATATATATATATATATATATATATATCCCCTATTCATCATAAACAGGGCAACATTAAAATGTGTTGTGTTTATCTGCTTATCCATAGTTACACATCTGCCTTTTACAACATCCCATTACAGTCTTCAGTCCATGAAAAAAGTTGCTTTAAAATAAATATCACGGAGTCCATCATAATGTCTCATAAATTAAATTGAAATCAGTCAAATTTATAACTGGTTGTTTACAAAAAGGAGGTGCTATGAATTTGATAGTTCACACATACAGCCATTTACTGCTTCTGCCTTTCTCTCTGGCTTTTTGCTCCCTCTCTTATGGAGAATTACATTTATATATGTAGGCGAGATCATTAATAAGTCCTTTCTATGTTCCACAAGTGCAATTTTAAAGGTTTCCAGGCATAGAGGGCTGTGCCAATAAGATATCAACTATATTTCATGGATTATTGTTTTGCAATACTGGCAAAATTTATATTACAATGCTCTTCTTAGGTTCATATTTTTACCTTCAAAAGTAAATAATAATATAAATAGAAATAAAATAAATAAAAGTATTTGTAAGAGGCTTGTAAGGCACCAGTTATCACTGGGGGGAGGGGGAGGGGAGATGATTCTGTTGTTTTACAGTTATGCCACCCAAGTTTTATCCCATCAGTATACCTGAAGCTAAAGTTTTCTCTTCGGTTCTATCACACTGAAAGTCTGTGGACTATTTAAGAATATTTAATAATTCTTTAAGAATGCTGTATTTACTATATAATGGCTCGAATCTGTTGGTGTAACTTATGCTGCATAAATGTTGATGACAGCAACAGTGATTTTCCAGAAACTGAACATTTCTGACTTCTGTCTTCAAGACTGAATCCTGATTCTATCTTCTGAACTATTAAATCACCCCGATGATTTTGAGACATTTCTCAGGAAGTGCTCCCTCTATTCCCTCACCCAAGATGTTAATAAAGATATTGAGCTACCCTCAGCCTAGGGCGCATTTTACTTCCGCTTCTGGGAGTGATGAGGGCAGTGCAGGCTGGTTGAATCGCAGTAAACCCATTGATGTGGATTCACAGAGTGCTTGGGCTTCTGGGATTTGAAATCCAAGAACATCTGGAGTGCCAAGGTTCACCATCATGAGTCTAGACCACATTTTGCCATTGTGGCGGTAAGGTGGGGGAGGGCTTTATTGAAAGTATTACTGAAATAAAGATAGGCTACATCCATCACATTCCCCTGAAGTACCAAGCTTTTAACACATCCCCCTCCCCCGTTCCTCTCTGTCTTTTGAAACAGATAAGATTCTAGCAAAGGTGTTTGTGAGAAACCCAGGCTGACTCTTCACAATCACCACATTCTCTTCTAAGTGCTGATAGAGTAAATGTGTAGTGACCTGCTAGAGGGCCTTTCCTGGTACCACTGATTCCTAGTTGCCTAGCTACCCATTCTCCCCCTCTTTTCTAGATGGGAAGGACATTTGCTCACTTCTTGTCTTCAGGGATCTCACTTGTTTTCCAATAATCCTCAAAGTTCATTGACAGGAGCTGTGAGATCACACTTGAAAATTCCATTAATATCCTTGAATACAATCTCGCTACCTATTATGGGTCTTTTCATTCCCTCTATCTCCTCCTCCTCCTCCTCTTCTTCTTCTTGATGATGCAGTTGGGGTACTCTGTCCTTCCCTGGATTGGAGCACAGCTAAACCTCCCCCTCCTTTGTTATTTTAACTCCTTTTGCAAGCCTAATCTCATTATATGCTTCAACCATCCTATCCTGTTTCCTTCAAACATTTAGTACTTACCAGTAGTCTTAGGGATCCCCCCGCCCTCTGTTTCCTGCTCATGTCTCTCTTATAGCTTCTTCTTCTTTTGTGTCTAGGTCAAACTTTAAACTGGTAAAATGAAGCCACTTTTTTGGCCTTGTCATTGGCCAAAATTAAATCCTCATCAGTACAAGGTTCCGGTAGTAATCGGCAGACCAGCAAATGAGCCATATTCTGTATCTCTCCACATTCACACATCATATTATTGTCCGCCAGCAGCCCCCACTTGAGCATGTTGGTCTTGCATTTGGGGACTCCAACCTTCAGCCTATTCAAAGTCTTCCAAGTGACATGGGGGAGGTTGAGTTCCTCAGCTATATCATCCTTTAATATTATTCCTGGTTCAGTGAGCTAATTATAGTTTATAGCTAACTGATCTATTTATGTAGCCACCCCAATTTCTTTTGATGCTTTCAAATTTTAAGAGTTATGATTGTGCCTTTAGTATTTCACCTTTGTAAAACTGCTTTTCATCATGGTCTCCATTTTCTTCCAGTATTTCTAACTTTGGGGCTCACTTAGCATTTCCTTATGCATATAAAAATCATTTCTCTTAAAGTTGAGAGGATTTGTTGTACTCATCTCAGTTTTTATTTTCCTAAGTATAAAGAAGGCTGCAGTCTCTTCCACTGAAGGTTCTTTACTATTTCTATTTTTTAAACTAGTTTTTCCCTCTCAAAGAATATGAGATCCTCTGGTAGCTGACCCTCCATCATTGCTCCTTCTGCTCTCTGGAAGATGCCATGTTCTCTTGCAAAGATTTTCCAGGGAATGACTTTGAAGTGGAATGCTGGGATTTTCTAGTTTGTCAAGGTACCTAGGATTTTCTCCTACAAAAATTCTAGTGCGCTGGAAGGATCACCCCAGTAACCCAATTCAGGCTTCTGTCTTCTTTTTCTTGTGCCATATCTGAATCTGAATATTGGTGATCATCATGGCAATCAGCCACGAAGACTGTCCTGAGAATATAATGCAGTGGCCTTTCATCTGCCTTCATACCACTGATCCAATTCTGCAAGCCACTTTCTGGTCCTGAGCCTTTTTGGCACACAAAGTCCTCCTCAGCTCCAGGCCAATAATGATGAAGCTGTTGCCTTCCATGAAGATGAATTGAAGTGGGATTTAATCCACTTGGGGACCATTACCCTTCCCTGTGGACTTTGCCTCCCAAGACTGTGAGTCTTAAGTGTGGCCAGGTTAGTTAACCGCTACCTGACACTCGGCATTCAGTGTAGTGGAGTGTAGGCTTCTATAGGGTGAAGTTATGTAAGGTAAAGTGGTATCAAACCACTGTTAACTGTAGTGTGCACAAGAACATAGTCTGGAAACTGAATATAATCAGTGATGGGCAGCAGCTAGTTTGCCAGAACCAGTAGTAACTTTCCCCAGTGTCCCGGATAACCGGTAGTGGCTTTTGGGGGGGAACCACCTTGGGGGTTTACCTTTTCACCGGTTCCCCCACTGCACATGCACACCAAGCGCTTGGTGTGCATGCATGCTTACAGTGCTTGCCACGCCTACAGCGCTCTGCCTGTCATGCCAAGCAGCCATTTGCTGCTTGGAGTGTGGCAGCGCAGAACGTCAGGCGGCCACATGCAGCAGGTGGCTGCTGCTGAGGCCCTCGGCGACCTCCTTGCTGTCCTTCCAAGTGGGGAGGAGGAAAAGCAGCTGCTAGCCTGAAGCTCCCTATAGCCTGCTCCCCAGGGTAAGTGACTCGCCTTTGGGTGTGGGGTGGGTGGGTATATTTTAATGTGTATTTAATGTGTATTTATTTTTAATGTGTATTTTTATGTGTTTTATGTGTATTTAATTTGTATTTTATGTGTTTTTATGTCTATTTAATGTGTATTTATTTTTAATTTGTATTTATGTGTTTTTTTATGTCTATTTAATTTGTATTTTTATGTGTACTTATTTTTATGGGTTTTTTTACTTTGGTTCTGCCAATGTTGTTGGCTCCACCCATGCTGTCATGATGTTGGCACCACCCACAATGTCATGATGTTGGCTCCGCCCATGACATTGGCTCTGCCCACAGTGTGGTAGTAAATTTTTTGGCTGCCCACCACTGAATATAACTGCAGTTTGTTACTAGCTGTTTCCTGCATATGAATGTAATTTAATATCCCTTTTGACACAATGAGACACCTAGATGAGGAATTTTCAAACTGTGAGAGATTAATTCTTCATCTTCAACTGAGAGTGAGGCAGAGAGCTCTTTCTCTGTAAATGAAAAGCACCCCCCCATGCGTGCAAAACATCTTCACACAAAGGAAGTGCTTTTTATTTTTGAGAGGTGAGGGTGAGGATGATAAGCCAAATGAAACAAACACTGCATCAGATGCTTCTGACTTTTAAAAGTCCATGGAAGATTAAACCTCCTGTTGCTGTTTTGTGCAATGTGTGAAAGAATATTTGTGGAAAAATTGTTCTTGCGCATGCAAAGATGTGAGTCAATGGGAAGGATATGACTAATGCTTTTTAAGTCCTCATGCTTGATCACTTGATGAGTCACTTTAACAAGACATTTTCAAGCCCTGTACAATGGCTCTTCACCTGCAAAATGAAAAGGTTCAAAATAATTGTAAGAGTCTCATGTGGCTGGCTGGGTCGCTCAGTGGTTTAGAGGTATGGTAAAGGGTTGAGGGTAAAAGAAGGGGACAGAGAATGAGATGGCTAGATGGCATCGTTGACACAATGGGCACAAGGCTGGGCAGGTTGAGGGGGATGGTGGAGGATTGGGTGCCTGGCGTGTGGTGGTCCATGGGATCGCAAAGGGTCAGAATTGACTGTGCGACTGAACAACAACAGCAACCAGTTCCCCACTGCGCTTCCTAGGAGAAGAGCCAGCCGGTGCGGACATGGGCAAGTTGCATAGTCCCAGGGAGACTCCAGAAGAAGGGAATGAGAAGCCACTTCTGAGTACCCTTTATCTAGAAAACCCTGGGAAGAGTTGCCATAAGTCAGAATTGACTTGATGTCACATTAAAAAAAAAAGATTCTAGTATCCTTATCCCAAAGGGAGTGGAGTACACAATGTTGTTTTTGATTATGTATAGAAATATTAGTTTTGTAAGAACTGAATTATTGTTACTAAAAAAAATATTAAAATGAGAAAATGAGATTTTCAACTCCTGCCATGAGCAAGACAAGAAATACTACTTTTTTTGGTCAGGAATTCTGTTACTTTGTGCAGATTGTCTGTATGAAACTACTATCCTTCTCTTTGAGAATAAAAAGAGATATATGCCTGGCAGGCACAGAATAATTGTCTCACTGTGGTTTTTTTAAATACACAAGTTACTTGGTGCTTCTGATCCTACAAGTTGACACAATAGAGCAGGGATTCTCAACCCATGGGCCGGATGCGGCCCACAACATCATTTAATGTGACCCACCATCACCTCCACTACACCATGAAGTGCCATGTGGTGGAGGAAGGGCAAAATGGCCATCTGGCCTTTGAAGCTATCTGAGGGAGTGTGATCCAGTCCCCCAGTTTAAAAAGGTTGAGAACTCTTGCGATAGAACATCAGCCACAATCATTTGGTGCAAATTGTGTTATTTGTGTTACTTCATTAACGTTTTTTTAATGCAGTGTTGCAGTTGGGTATAAAAATACTTTTCCTTCTCATTGTACTCTCTTGACAAGAATGCAACAAAATACTTTGCCCTTTCCTGGAGTGAGGTGAAATAATTGTCTTGTTCCCCTCCTTTGGCTGCAAGGATTTACATCTCTAGCTGAGATCTCAAAATCTCGTGCTGTTCTCACCACTGAGGAATAGAATGTGCAATTCCTCATCCTTGTATTTGAGGAAAAGACAGGTGAAGATTTACATCCTCATTATATCTCTTCTATAAATCACATTTGTTTCCCTCATGTTTCTGCATTTTGTATTAGACATGATTTTAGATTTTGATACAATGGCTATAAAAGTAGCTTTGGAATTCTTGACTGCCATATAGAAAAAAGGGGAAAAAAACTAGTCTGAAGAATATTTACTACCCTTCTCCTCTTATCCAGATCTACTGCAGAAAATTATGATACTGACAAAGGAAACATTGCTTTTGTCTTCTTAAAAGGCCTCATGAGTATTGCACAGGGTTTATCACATAACAACACGCTGTGTTGTTGTGGACTTGCTAAATGAATACTATGGACTTTTAAAAATGTATGCTTTTTTTTTTACAATGTTTTGTGATGCTGTATTAATGATTTGTGTGATGTACACTATCTTTTTATTTTACTGTATTGTATTATATTATTGTATTATTAGATGTACAGTAATACCCCGGATAACGCGAGTACTGTATAGCGTGAAAACTGCATAATGTTACAAAATTTTCGGAAAAATCTTGTATCGAATAACGCAATTTTTAACGTTATCCGATACAGTCATTCTTAGCAGCAGGGTGGCTGGAAAGCTGAATGGGGTTCTCCGTTCAGCTTCCCAGCCACCCTGCAGCTATGGAGGCAGGGGTGGGGAGGCTGGAAAGCTGAAGGGGGGGCTCCCCCGTCGGCTTCCCCAGCCACCCCACAGCTGTGGAGGCAAGGGCGGGTGGCTAGGGAAGCCGACAGGGAGTCCCCGTCAGCTTCCCCAGCCACCCTGCAGCTGTAGATCGGGTCCTCTGATCTCTCTGGAGCAGGCAGGGGACACGATCCAAGCTGTTTCTGGGCTTCCCCGACGTCCTCAGCCAGTGCAGCAAGCCAGAATGTTGGGATTCGAACCCTGACATTCTGGCTTGCTGCACTGGCTGAGGACATCGGGGAAGCCCAGAAACAGCTTGGATTGGGTCTCCCCACCTCCTTAGACTTGGCCGGGGGGTGGTGTCAGAGACCCCAAAATTGGTTAAAAAAACCCATCCTTTTTTAAACCAATTTTGGGGTCTCTGACCCCCCTGCCGGGTCCAGGGAGGTGTGGAGACCCGATCCAAGCTGTTTCTGGGCTTCCCCGACGTCCTCAGCCAGTGCAGCAAGCCAGAATGTCAGAGTTCGAATCCCGACATTCTGGCTTGCTGCACTGGCTGAGGACGTCGGGGAAGCCCAGAAACAGCTTGGATCGGGTCTCCACACCTCCCTGGACCCAGTGGGGGGGGGGTCAGAGCCCCCAAAAGTGGTAAAAAAAACCGGAGTCCAGGGAGGTTGGGAGACCCGATCCAAGCTGTTTCCAAAGTTCCCCCACCTCCCTGGAGGCTGCAGCAAGCCAAAATGTCAGGATTCAAATCCCGACGTTCTGGCTTGCTGCAGCCTCCAGGGAAACAGGGCTTTTTGTAACATTGTGTGATCAATGTATCACACATTAAAAACCAGATAACGACGGGACTTGTGGAACCAAGTCATAACGTTATCCGGGGTACTAATGTATTGTGATTGTTGAGTTGCGTAGGAGAGTTGAGCGGCATACAAATCCAATAGACCAAATCAAATCAAACCAATAACAGATGCCACATTAGCTACCACAACTAAGGAAAACAGGACAAAATATAAGTGTTTCTCTGTGTGACATATCGTAAGCACAGAAGCAAGTAAGTGTTTCTGTATGTCGGCATATGAGAGATAAAAACGTGTTCTTCATGGTTTGGGCATCTTCACATTAAAGATGACCTTCAACTCTCACCAGATGCCTCCACTACTGTTAGCTGCCACATCAAAAATAGTTACTTAAAATAGCCTCTGTCTTCTCTCTAATGCATAATCTAAGCATTTGTACAAGTGGCTTTGCCAGTTGTCCTCTCTTTGTCTTATTACTGCAGCTACATATTGGGTTTATATGCCAAGTACTTTCTGTCTTTGTTGGCCATTCCGAAAATACTTCATTGTGAAGGGAAAAAATTAATGCCATAGAAGCAGTTTAGAAGGATACATGCAGTTGGAAGATACACTATATAATAGATGCAGCTACAGTAATACCTCGCATAATGAATGCTTTGTATAACAAAAAAAATCGCATAATGAAACGTTCGTTAGGCAATGGCGATACCCCACATAACAATTTTTTTTCCTATTATGCTGGGGTTTTTTTTTTTGTAACCATGGTATACCCGGTCAATGGGAGCCCCAGATAACGAATATTTTTGTTTGTTATCTGGGGCATCTTCCATTTGCTTCTCGTAACAAAAAAAGCCGCATAGCCAAGAGCTCCATGAAACAGAGTTTTTTCATAATTCGGGGTTCTACTGTATATCAATTTGATTTGGAAGGAAATTATTTCATGATATATCTTGAGCTTCAGCTTCTGGGATTCAGCACAGTTCTTCACATTCTGCTAGCCATTTCTTTAGTAACTTTTAAGAGCAATTGTTGATTTCCATCAGCATCTTATTATAGAATCCTTGAACAATTCCTCCCTTTTGGAACATCAGGTTCCAGTCAGAGCAGATGCCAGAGTACAAAGCCAACACTTTTGGCTAAATGTTGTTTTCTTTCCAGTCTCATCCCAGCTGCCCTCCACCTGCAAAATGAAAAGGCTCGAAATTATTGAAGATAATTTACCTTCTCGAAGTCTGCTGTTATGAAAATTGCTAAGCAAAATGAAATTGGAGTCTTCAAGCCATGTGTGGAACAATAAGTCATGAGAAGTAAATGTATGTATAATATGCTAAATGTCTATCCTCTCTAAGTAATATGTGAAATATCTTTGTTGCAGAAATGCTTGTGCTCTTGTATAATAAACAATGAGACCAGCATCCAGCAACTGAGTCACATAGAATATCTGGGTGTATCAAATGAAATAAATTGTCAGTGAGCAACTCTGTTTAATGTTCACTCTGAATTGGGGCCAGTACATCTGGGATTTTCAGTGTTGTTTCATCTGCCCTTTCAAGTTTGAATGATCTTTCTAAATTTAATTTAATGGACACAGTACCAAGAAAGAAAGGATAATGGGGAAGGTACATGCATGCATGCATGCATGCATGCATGTGTGTGTGTGTGTGTGTGTGTGTGTGTGTGTGTGTGTGTGAGTGTGTGTGTGTGTGAGAGAGAGAGAGAGAGAGAGATTTTGTTGATCTGAAACTACATGAAAAACAGAAGTGCCTGGCGGATGATGGTCCATGGGGTCACGGAGGGTCGGAATTGACTGTGCGACTGAACAACAAAACACTTCTGATATGAAGAAAAAGAGATCTACACTTACATCTGTTGTTTGTAGTTAAGAAAAGTTGCCATGCTGAAAATCAGCTTGATGACCAGAAGGTCGGCAGGTCAGCAGTTCGAGACCAAAGTGTTGCATGACTGAGTGAGCTCCCATCTCTGTCCCAGCTCCTACCAGCCTAGCAGTTCAAAAAGCAGTTCAAAAATTGCAAGTAGGTAAATAAGTACTGCTTCTGCAAGAAAGGTAGCAGCATTCTGTGTTCTCTGGCATCTAGTCATGCCTGCCACATGAGCACGGAAGCACCTGCAAAGCAAACAGCGCTGACTCTTCGGTTGGAGATGAGCACCAAACCCTAGAGTTGGATAGAATTGGCTTTCAAGCAACCTTTACCTTTAGTTATGTTTTATGCACTCCCAATGGGATCTTGCTTGTCATTCAGACACTGTGCAGGATCCAAACTAGAGTTCTCATTGTCTGCAGTTTAGTACTTCAGTTTAGTGGCCTCTCTAGTTTCTAGCCACCACTTGACAAAAGCTGCCTTCAGGTGTGAAGAAAAAGTAAAACACTGTTCTTGCAAATTCTATACAAGTTCTTGCCTTGTTATAGTAACAGTACTGTAGTTATGACAAGAAGTGGACTCCCTGATTTAAAGGAAAAAGCTATACAGTGGCACCTCATATAACGAAAATAATTCATTCTGTGAGGCTTTTCACTATGCAATTTTTTCATCATACAAAGCATGCTTTGTATAACAAAATTTCCAATGGGAAGCTTTGTATAAAAATCTCCATATGGATGCATTGACAACCACCCTGGGAGATAACATTGTTTATATAAGTAAAATTTTGCTATATGAGGCAATATTTTTCTTCAAATTCCTTTCATTACACAGGTTCTTCATTATAAGACCCTTTTGTTATACGGGGTTTTACTGTACCAGGAAATGTACTGTATTTGTCAGTGAATAAGACGCATACGAGTATAAGACACTACCTGTTATTATCAAAAATAGCACACTATAGGCCACTATATACAGTTCAAGCTGCACTCTGTTTTTCCAGTGTATTTTAATTGGGGGGCAGTGGGTGGTGGAATAGGTCTTATAAACCAGCAAATATGGCAACTTGCTTCCCTTTAAATGGAATATTGATTCCTATATGGAATCAAACTTTTGTTCTACCTTGCATCTTATATTTATCATCACAATGAAAAAATAAAAACAAAAACCAGCAACTGGAATTTAAAACATAAAGTATGAAATAGGTGTGCTTGACATCTAACTTGACCATTAGTGACCATTAGAGACTTGTGATATCAATGGCATATTCATGCAAACCAGCACTCAATCAATTTTATTTTAACGTGTAATGCAAAATGAAATCTTCCGCTATCTAAAAGAAAGGAGATCAATTCTCCAATGCACACCCAAGCTACTGAAAATGAAAACAAGTGGTTGACCTAAACTTTCCTCTGGGCTCCAGGATTGGGGTTTCTCAGAGAGCTTGAGTTTTCCCATTGGTGCTTGAGCTGAAAATTTCCACTTTCTTTTGGCTGTCTATTCTGTTAGTATTACTTTTGTTTTCTCAAAGAGACTCACTACTGCCAAGTGCTTTTCTTAATTTTAATGTTTCATCTTTTTAAAACAAACTGCCAATGCAATCTTTAACACTTGATCCAAGTGCTACTTTGGGCTTCCTTGTGTTCCTTTAGATCAGTTTGGATACTGACAAATATGCCTGTTTTATTTCAGATAATTTGTTGAGCTTTTTGGTTCAACTCCTGTTTTGCTGACTAATGAAAATATTGTGGGAGGCAATGGTTGTTTCAAAAAGGAGGATAAAAATGCAGTAAATAAAATAAAAATTATAGGTTTCAGTGTCAACTTGAGATTTCTTCAACAATCCTATCTTATCTCAGTGGCTGTCAGTGGACTCCATTTTGATAGCAGCTGGTACACTGGTTAAAGATTAGGAAGCAGGAAATGATCAATAAATGACCAACTGCAAGGCTCTTCCTTCTGCAGTTCTTGAGAGAAAGTTCCAAAGGACACCAATGTTAGAGAGACAATGCCCCTGTGACACTGGAGAAATTGAAACCATAGAACACGTTCTCTACATCTGCCCTTTTTATAGAGACATCTGGAACAAGTTCATATCTCCGCTGCTCCACAAGTATCTTGACAGGCCAAACAACACATACACCCCACTTTCACCCACAACACTGCAAGGTTCTGTGCCGCAGCATGTAAGATCAGAAGAACAATCCTGGCAGGTCCTTCCACTACATAAACCACTAGCACTACATGATAGGCTTAGTAATAGTTTAACACTATTAATCTTAAATACTAATTTTACTACTCCTTAACTCTGAGCGGAAACATTCCTTTAAAAAATATATTTTAAGTACCCTCATTTTAACTTCTGTCTCTTGATATATTTTAAGTACCCCCATTTTAACTTCTGTTCTTTTTGCTGTACTGTGCTGGTCTTGGACTGTAACAAAGATTGATTGACTGACCCAGTCTGGTGGGAAGTACAAATGAATGAAAATCTTGTTAGGTCCCCCACCCCCACCCACCCCCAAAAAACCTTTACAAATGTCTTCATTAATTTCATTTAAAGAACTTGAGGTTTAAAAAACAAAGACTGGATATGGTGGAAAGCAAAATGGATACACTTGCTCATCCAGGCATAGAGTCTGAGTGCTTACTTTTTGAAAGATCTTTGCCAGATCCCTCCACATCCAGCCTTATTTTTGGTTCTGAATTAGAACTGCCAGCACCCCCCCCCCCCAAGATTCCTTTAACAGCTAGACAAAAGATTCATTCCATACAGATACGTACTGCACCTGTTTGACTTGGCCAGTGCAAATGACTGGAGATTTTTGTGCAGTTAATTCCCCCACCCCCACAGGAACTTATAAAAATCAATACATTTCCTAATAAACAAGAGAGAAGAAACTTGAATGTGTGTATGTGTGTGTGTAGGGGGTGGGGGTAGAAGCAAAATGTCTGGGCTTATTTACCACAAGGGACAAGCCAATACTGTTGATAACAAGACATCACCTTTATGTTTGTTTGAATTACATAGTCTGTCTGTCTGTCTGTCTGTCTGTCTGTCTGTCTATCTATCTATCTATCTATCTATCTATCTATCTATCTATCTATCTATCTATCTATCTATCTATCTATCTATCTATCTATCTATCTATCTATCTATCTATCCAGATATAGCTATAGATAGCTGGAACAATGCATATGGAGAATGACAAACTGTACCATTCATTTGGGAACTGATCCAAATTCTCCCCTGTTCTCTTACAAGGTTATACCACATTGCCCTAAATAGAAGAATGCATCTTCTGGGAAATTGATAAAAAGTATCATTAGAAAGTAAGTGACAAAGGTGAAACAGGAAAGTAGAACTGTAGGGTAAGGGAAATTAGTTGAGAGAGAATTTAATTAGGTGGTTCAGGGAAGAGTAATTCAATTTTACAGGAGTCTGTGCATCAGTGCCTGACAAGAAAAGAAGCTTATTAAAACAACTGCTGTTATCCAGAAGAAGGCAAAGCAGAGCCTAAAAAGCCATGTTTTGGGCAGTGCAAGTGGGTGGGCTCACAAGAAAGGTTTAAGAAGCCTTTGTTTTTTCTTTGTGAAAAACTCCCTTCCAGCAAATGGGAAAGCCAGAGCATAGACTGGATGATGCAAGCGGGACAAAAGGTCTCTTTGATGACAATCAATGACTTTTTAGTCAGAAAGTCAAGAAAGATTTATTTATCAGATAAATTGCATACTCTCCTTTTCCTTTGTCCCTTTCTGTTTTCCCTAATCACATCATGGGAATAGTGGATTAAACACAAAAAATTCTTTGGGGAGCCACTCTATACTGTTAATATCTCTGATGAATTTACTCCTTCTCATGAAGCAAATACTCCTGATTTGGATTGTGTTTACACATTTGTCTGAAAACACTGCACACCCTAAAGTCAGATTATTTACAGCAGGGGTTTGCAACCTATGGCCCATGGGATTGACCCGGTTTACAGCACCATTTCTTGTGGCCTGCTATCTGCATGGAATGCTGTTTACCTTCCAAAAAAAAGTATCTATTTATCTACTTGAAATTGCTTGCTTTCAAACTGCTAGATCAGCAGGAGCTGGGACAGACAGGAGCTCACTCCATTATGCAGCACTTGGGTCTTGAACTGCTAACCTGCCCTCCTTCTAGTTGTCAAGTTCAGCATCTTAATCACTAGGCCAGCCTGATGTTAATAAGCCACACTAAAGCTTATAGATCAGAGCTATATTACATGGCATACTGATGCTCAAATTAGAGAATCAGGGAACCATGCTCAGAGGTAATACTCCCTGTAGCACCAGAAGAGAAATGAGCCAAAGGGAATTATTAGCTTGGTCTTTGCCATCCTGCTTTGTCAGTGAGAACCTGCCAAACAAGGGCACAGGAGTTCACCAGCCCATTCAGAGCAGGTGTTTTCAACAGTGAAAGAGTCTGCAGGCTGGTCATATCAAATTGTTGCTTCAGGCTTGATGCCTCAGGCTTCAGCACTTGCCACCAGAAGAACAGGTGCACAGCCTCATTTCCTGGCTTTCCCTTCTGCTGGACTTTTGGAAGCAATCTATGCTGTTGATCTGATAAGTAGCATTCTGTATCTACACTGCTGCAGATCTTGATTATCTTCAAAAATGATAACAGATGACAAAGAAGCAGAAGTGCTCAATTCCAACTCTAGCTCGGTCTTTCCCCAAAAGTCAATTCATGATTGTCCATGCAAATGTGTTGTACAAAGGGAGAAGACAGGATGGTACCTTAAGTTTGATAAACACACAAGCAAGGAATACCTTATTACAGTGCTTTGAATGAACTCAAATCTCAGGACTGGATGAGCTACATCCATAGATATTGAAGAAACTGTCAGAAGAGATCTCAGAACTGTTGCCTATCATTTTCTTGGAACCATGGAGGATGGGCGAAGTGCCAGATGATTGAAACAGGGCTAGTATCTCTAGCTTCAAAAAGTGCAAAAAAGAATAACTTGGATGAGGGAGTACAGGGAATACTTATCAAATGTACAGATGGCACAAAATTGGGTAGAATATCTAATCCTTGGAAGTCAGGAACAAAATTCAAAAAGATCTTGATAGGGTTGAGCATTGGTCTGAAAATAACAGGATGAAATTAACAGGGATAAGTGCAAATTTCTGCAACTAGGGGAAAAACAAATGCAGTTACAAGATGGGGGATATTTAGTTCAGTAATATTACAAGTGAGAAGGCTCTTGGAATTATTCACAAAGTGAATATGACTCAACAGTGTGATGTGGCTGCTACAAAAGGCAAGTGCTATTTTAGGTTAAATTATTATCATTAATATCATAATTAATATTGTGAGATAGGTAGCCAGGGATTCCAACATGTGGTTGCAAGTTCACAGATATCAGTCACTCAAGCTTGTCCACAGATTGTAAGCTCAATGGTCTAGGGAAAGTCTTTAGTTTGGGCCATGAAGGAGAGGATCCAAAAGGCAGCTGGGTCTCTGTTGGAGAAACAGCAAAAGTGAAGGAGCCCCAACTAAGTGCTAGGTATAACTTCTAGACCATTTGGATAGAAACATGAGAAAATGTTTGTCTAATTCAGGGGTGCCCAAACTTTTCCTGCTAGGGGCCTGACCACACCCCTTCAAACATGTGATTCCTCCTGGCGGTAATGGTGCGTTCATTCTGGGTGTTTTCCCCACCCACACCACTTCCCTTAGAGGAGGGAGTAAGTGGGGGGAAGATTTGTGTCGTTTTAAAAATTCTCAGCACGTTTTCACCATGTTTTGGCATGAAAACATGGTATTTCTGGTACTTTGTTGGCAGCGGGTCACTTTCAGTGTTGGTGGCAATCCGGCCAGTGGGCTGGATGTGGACCGCAGGCCATGGGCCATAGTTTGGGCACCCCTGGCTAATTGCTTGTTTGATTCCTTGAAAATTCCTGTCAATATTTTCCTTGCCTAAGCTTGCCTAGGGATGTTGTCCTGTGTTATGATCCTGATTTAGCACGATATTTTAAAGAAACAATGCATTCCAGATCAGAAAGTTAACAAAATAATTCAACTCCCACAGGGCTGCAATGGAACTGACCTTAGGCAGCCCTCCCACCAGCTCAGATAAGGCTTGTGCCATTTCACGGTGGTGGAGCCCCCTCCCCACTTGTTTAGCATAAAAATATTTTAATGCAAAGATTGTCATTATCTTTGCTATTTGTAGAATGCTGGAGTCACACAGTCTTGGCTGAGAGAAGGCCCTATCCGTAGGATGAGGCCTGGCCTAAGTGGCTCTGCTTGTCTTCCCCACAGCCAGAACATGGATGTTTCTGTCTTAAATAGAATAGTTTCAGGGTTTTTTCCTGATATAAATAAACTGTTCTTGGTATGGCCAACGCTATTGATGTTACTTAGTCATAATTCTTTTTTAATCAGCTTTGCTGGGGGAACAACTTTGGCTGACTGTTGTTGGATTACTTTGTTGCTTGCATCTTCCACTGGAGCCCCTACAAAGTTGAGAGCACTTTCACGCTATGCCAGTAGACGTTTTCCTTTCAGTGCTGCCCATTTCTAGAGAAAAATGAAGAGATCTGGCACGATCGAAGGACTTAAAGGCAGTATGTTGTCTCTTGTCATATTGTTCCAGCACAGAGACAAGGATCATGCTCTATTTCCTTTTTATCAGATGGCTGGAAAACTTTTATGTTTGAAGTTTGTTTTTAAACTAGGCAACTGTCTATCTCTAAACCATCAAGTAGGCAGCACAGTGCATCTGCCCCCTTTTTTTCTTTTTTAAAAAATAATGATTTAATGAACATTTTAGGACTTGATCTAAAGATGTTGCCTGTGACAGAAGAGAAGAACATTCATGAGTGGCTTCAATCCTTAATCACGCTTGCGCTTTGCAAAATGCTAGCATATGGATGTGCACATGGCGATTGAGCTAGAGAGCTGTGCACACCCCATAATTAGAAGGACACATAATTTTATAACCATTTGCTTGATATTTACTAGCCTCTCCAAAATGTCGGCTAGATGGAAATGTGAGATTTGAAGAGATGGTGGGGTAGGGCAGGGAGGGAGAGGGAAGGGAAGAAACCAGAAGAAGAAATACAGCAGGAATAAAGCTTAAAAATAGTAAAGATCTGGTGCTATTTGCTAGGAAAGGAGTTGTGCAAGGCATAATTTTGAAGTGACTAAAGATAGGTAAGTAATGTGTAATGGTTTAGAAACAAGGAGAATTGTAAATACCAAGTAAAGAGAAGTCTATTTATACCTTTGGAGGCTAGAGCATCTGGAATTTTTCAGTGAGATGTAATCCTGTTGCATAATTCTTGTGTGGAAGAATAATAACAGTGATCCTGGTTTTAATAAGAGATGGAGACGTTTGCATATGTTGACTGTATTAAATTAATTTATGTCACATTCTGTCTTCTTTTCCTAGATTCATGTGAATTTGAATTGTCAATCCTTGAAATAAACTATAAATTATGCATTCCTCACCCCACTCCATTTCCTTTTCAAATAAAGTTTAACCAAGTCTTTGTTTATGGCCAGGGTTAAAAATATAAATTTCTATTCTCTCCATGCATGTTTGCTCTGATCTGTCTCTCAATCAATATGCATTTGGGGATGACTATTAGAAGCGATAATACTATTTTCCAGGCACCTGAGAAGATGGAGTGCAATCCACAAAAGCTCGTTAATCTATACTTTCTAATTTCAAAGCTATGCTTAATCATACTAAAATTAATTTCTTGGTTTCTTGGTTTTGAAGGAACAAAGAGGTGGTTTGATCTTACATAACTGAGGATAGTGGAGAGGTTCAGGTAAGAATCAAGCAAATCTGTCAAAGTTTATGGTATGAAATCCCCTTCTAAAAAGAGATGGCTGTGGAAAGAAACAGAGTTGTGAATATCTTTTTGAACTTCATGGACCTATACAACACTGGGTGATCAATGGATTTGATTTGGCTGATTTATATGTTACTTTGAGTCATCAGATGTAATCTTCTGATTTCTTTGCTCAATACACATATTATAATTAAGCAACAATAATTGTAAATTGTCTGTGCATATATATCTATTCACACTTAGGCAAAAAAGATATGCTTGCAATATATTGCTAGGCCAGCAAAGATTCCATTAAAGCTACAAGAGAATACATTTTGTTTGGCCAGATGGAAGATAGAAAAAGCAGGAGCTTCAGAAAATTACTCAAATGAGTCAAAGTTGGTGCTAAAAAAATCATAGAGAAATGTAAGGTATATAAGCAGGAGGAATGCCAAATTTGGTGAAGAGTCCATAATTTGAAAAAGAAGCCATAAAGATGTCTACATATATACATTAATTGTGGTTCACTGTTCTACAAATATGATACAAGTTTATCAAATCTATTTACAGTGCAGAAGCAGGGTGGGGGGAAATAACATTTCATGAAACAAAATCAAAGAAATAGACATTCTAAAAGGGCATTTTAATACCCCAAAACACATTCAGAAGCAATTTTGGGTATAAAATATCCTAGGACAAAGCAATATGCTGATCATGTGCACATAATTCTTTTTACTAGAATGTCTGGGCCTTTTTAATACATGCAAATATGATAATGAGCAGGACCAAGGGGGAAAACCCTTTGTTAAAATCAATTGATTCATTGAACTGTTTTCTCTCCCCCCCCCCCCAAGCTGCCTTTCTCATGAGTTTTCGTTTGCATGATTTTTATCCTAACACACTACAACAATTGGGCCAAAATCATTCCTCCCTTCCCCCAGACTGCTTTCAGAATATTTTTGTTTTTGTGTTGATCTTTATGCTTTTTGTGTACAGAAAGAAAGCTATGCAAGTGCTGAAATTTGTCAGCTGTGTTGTGGTAAAAAGTAAACCACTCTCTCTCTCTCACACACACACACACAAAGTGGTACTCCTTTGACACATATTGTACAAACCTGGAACTCCCTGAGCTGCACAAACAATATAAATCCATCTACATGTTTTAGGAAAGCCAACAGATTAATTCCTTTTGTTGTTGTTTCAGTCACACAGTCAATTCCGATCCTTTGTGACCCCATAGACTATTGCCTGCTAGGCACCTCTGTCCAGTGGTGGGATTCAATTTTTTTTACCACCTACTCTGTGGGTGTGGTATTGTGGGCATGGCCAGGGGGAAAACCCTGAGTTGCACCTGAATTAGGACTACTTCAAGTTTTGCTACTGGTTCTGGTGAACTGGAGCGAACCTGCTGAATCCCGCCACTGCCTCTGTCTTGGCTTGTATAAAATGACACTGAGTATTTGTTTCAAGCCTGTTTCACTCACATCAAAAACAGATTCTTCCAATTTGTCAAAAATCTTACGTGAAACAGGCAAGGAAATTTTCAAGATGCTGAGAAGGACTGCAATGGCTTAGTGGTTAAGATGCTGAACTTGACGATAGGAAGGTTGGCAGGTCAGCAGTTTGAGACCCGAGTGCTGTATAATGGAGTGAGCTCCTGCTGTCTGTCCCAACTCCTGCCAGTTTAGCAGTTCAAAACCAAGAAATTGCAAGTAGATAAATAGAGATCACTTAAGTGGAAAGGTAACAGCATTGTGTGTGATCCAGTGTCTAGTCATGCATGCCATGGAAACATCTGCAGATGCAGTCAGCACTGTCTCTTTGGCTGTGAACAATGAGCACCAAACTTGGAGTTGGATACGACTGGCTTTTTAGCAAGGGGAAACCTGAAGGAGTATTATTGTTTTTTGGGGAAGTAGGATGTATCAAAGAAAAACACAGGATTTGTAGCTTTGCCTAACCCGGGGTGCCCAAAGTTTTCCCGCCAGGGGCCTGACCACGCCCCCTCAAACAGCTGAGTGTGCTGGTCATGTTGTCCTTCCTAGCGGCAGCGGCGCATGAATTCAACATGTGTTTTTGGGCTCCCCCCACTGCTTCCAGTGAAGGAGGAAGTGAGGTCCAAACATTTTTGCACTGTTTCTTAGTTTTCATTGTGTTTTTGCCGTGATTTGGCATGTTTTCACCATGATTTTCACACTTCTGGTGGCAACGAGTCACTTTTGGTGTCAGCGGCAATCTGGCCCATGGGCCGGATGATGATGTCCCACAGGCTGGCCCCAGCCTATGGGCTATAGTTTGGGCACCCCAGGCCTAAACAGAAAAAAAGCTCCAGTGAGTCTAATGGAACTTACTCCCAAACAAATTTGTTGGAGAATCAATTAATAAAATCAGAAAAAGAAATGTGGGTCAGGTGCCCTTTGATCCAATCATTTTCTCCCACTTTTTGTGATAGATTTCATGGTCCCCTTAAAAGCGCCTGCTTCTAGAGAAGAGCAATGCATTAAATCTACTGATCCCTGCGGTAGCAAGTGGCTTGGAATGGAGGGAGCTCAAAGAAAAAAATAGATATACTGGGGAGGATGAGACCTCATGCTGTCTGTCACTATTCTATTCTAAAACTTCTCTATCCTCTGCTTTTCCAACAGAATACCACTGATAAGAGATGTGCTTGCTTGCAGTATGGTGTTTGATCCTTATAACTCTCCAGATAACATTGGCAAGTTACTAGTGGTGTAATTTATTAATGACTTAATATTTTTCTGCATTTCTGTAGCCTGTTAAATTAGACACAGATTTCCTTTAATGTCAGTGTAATCCACCTAAGCAGTAACAGACTTTACCTCCTTGGGATCTAAGGTCACTGCAGAAGGTGACTGCAGCCATGAAATAAAAAGACTCTTACTCCTTGGGAGGCAAGGTATGTCAAGCCTAAGCAGCATAATAATAAGCAGAGACATCACCCTGCCAACAAAAGTCCACATAGTCAATGTGATGGTCTTCCCAGTAGTAATGTATGGCTGTGTGAACTGGACAATAAGGAAGGCTGAGCACAGAAGAACTGAGGTGCTGAAGAATTTTGAGAGTCCCCTGGACTGCAAGATCAAACCAGTCAATCCTAAAGGAAATCAACCCTGTCTGCTCCTTGGAAGGACAGATACTGAAGCTGAAGCTCAAATATTTGGGCACCAAATGAGAAGAGAGGCCCAACTGAAGAAGGCCCTGATGCTAGGAAAGATCAAAGGCAAAAGGGAGCAGCAGGGGATGAGATGGTTAGACAACATCATTAATGCAGTGGGCATAGATCTGGGCAGACTATAGAGGATGGCAGATGACAGAGGAGCCTTGCGTTCTGTGGTCCATGGGGTCGCAAAGAGTCAGAAGTGACTGTGCAACTGAACAACAACAATCCACTTAAGATTCCTTTAGATTTACTGAAAAAATAGATGCAAGAAAACTCCTTTCAATGCCTTATATAACAATACTTGGCATTTTTGTAAAATAGACTTTTATCTATAAATGCACTCCCAGTTCTTTGATAAACCAGCTTCTATTCCATGGAGGAATGACAGGAGATGCCTTAGGAGTGACCATGTCCATAACCTTGGCCATTTCTCCATTCCAGGGGTCAACAAGGACTTCAACAAGATTGTCTAGCAAGGCAACCAGAAAATCCCTGAAGCTGGCAGGAAACGTGTGGGATCTGTCAGTCTCCTGGAGTGGGCAATGCTAGTTGGTTCTCTGTAGAGGTTGTGAGTTCCAGTAAATCTAAACTCCACCAAGATTGGGGGTTGGAATGTAGCTTCCATTTATGTTGAATTATTTGTTTTAATGATTGTTATTTTCTGGAAGGATATATTATTGTAAACTGCAGGAAGTGGCAGCAGTCACTGACTCTCATGCAGTGCCCTCCTGGGTCGGCAGAGAGATCACACTTTTGAAAAGGGTTCTGTTGGAGAAACAGCAACCAACTTTTCCTCTGGAGCTGGCACAGGATTGAAGAGCAAAACCCCTTGTGGGCTGCTAATGAGCTTTCACAAGGTGTAACAGGAGCCATGAAAACTGCACATGTCATATCATTTGACATGTGTTACGTTACCTGTGCTGTATGATGCCTACAGAAATGACAGCAACTCCTGCAGCTGCTGAGTGGTCAGATATGATGTTCCCTACCCCAAGTTTTATTTAAATTCTATGATCCCCCTTGTGTCCATTTCTACAATCAGTTATTATCTTACAAACATCTCCATTCCCTTCTTATTCCACCAGAAGGGTCTGCTTGCCCACCGAACCATCAAGTTTCATGTTTGGACCATGAAATCTAAGGGAACAGAACACTGTATAGCTCAAGTAACCCTACTTTACAGGTTGCTTGAGGTTTGCTATACAACCGTGAAGCTCTCATTGCTAGCTGGGAGGGACATTATGGGTAAAAGTAGACCACCCATGACCAGGGTATGTTTTTTATTTCTGTGGCAAAATGTATTTCCAGACTCTGGATCATGATTCTCTCCAGCCCCTCCAACCACAAATGTAATCCTGATCTTTTAAACATAGTTTTACACTAGTATTTTTGTTCCAAGTGAAGCAATTATTTTAAAACAAATGGATGACATCTTAATATCTCAAAGGCTTTTTTTTAAAGGGAAAAACCTGTGAGTTGCTAACATATGAAATAAAGACTCCAGAACATGAGGTTTTAGAAGCAATTAATGACATGAGATGTTGTTTGTTGTTGTTCTTTGGCACAACAGCAAAAGGTTTGCTACTGCTACAGCTGTGGGTTTATTTAATCTCCAGCTGCAAGTACATAATCAATCATTCTGTGGCCCACCAAAGCCTGTCCTTTATAACAATAAATGATTTCCATGTGCAAATATTAGCTTACTAAAACCACGCCCCCATGAAAATCTGCATCTGGTTTTTTTTTAAATCATCTGTTGTAAGACCAACTCAATGTTCATTTATAGCTTGTAATTAAAGTTTCTTTTTTGATGGAATTGTATGGATTGACAAGAAAGTTTCCCCTTTCTTTATATCAACAGCAAAGATGTACTACAAACCACATTACTGTATTCCTCTTGCGTGGTTTGTGATTCATGTCCATGTTTTGTTCTAAGATGCTTAGTTCTGTCTTCCATGGATATATAGGGATTGAAAACTTACACATGAAACAAGTGTACATTGATTTGATGAAAACCTCATTAATCCATCCTGCTTCTGCAGACAATTTAAAATGAATCATCAAAGAACATTTAAGCATTTCATACAGTGCTTCAATGGGAGAGGGTGCAAAAACATACACACATTTTAAAAGATGTTATCTATGTCTTACTTTTCAAAGTTGAATTGAATTACGGTATGTAGAACAGGGATTCTCAACCTGTGGCCCATGTCACCATTTCATGTGGCCCTCCACCACACCAGGAAGTGCCATGTAGTGGAGGAAGGGCAAAATGGCCATCCTGGTCATGAAGCTGTCTGAGAGAGCATGACCCGGCCGCCGGCTTAAAAAGGTTGAGAACTCCTGGTGTAGAATGACATTTGCTCAAAAGAATCAATGCTAGAGTCATCATGGGACAGGACAGTCAAAGAAAATGGCAGAAGCATGGTTATTTGAGGAGTGCAAGACCATTTTGACGAGATATTTGAAATTCAAGAATGTTGTGGAAATATGACAATGGAAATAAGAATTTGCAACAGAACTTCCAACACATCTAACAATTGCACACATTCATCATAAGTTTGAGACACATAGTACTGTGTGATGTGCACAAGGGAAGATCAGGGACACTTTGGTCAACATTGTTCAAGCAGTGGTTTGCTGTAATCTGAAGTATCTGGAAGCTGATGGTTTGATTGGTTTTTGGAGGGTGGGGGTGGGGCTTTTTCTTTATCTGAATGGAGATGCCTCGAGTTACGAACAAATTCAATTTACGAACAAGGCCATTTAACTGAGTTTATTCATAACTCAAGATTTTACTGTACAATTGTTAGTATCTGAAGTCCTACAGCGTATATATATTTTTTTCTTTTGCCAATGCAGTATGTTGAGACAGAATAGCAAAGGTACTTTTTTGGAAATGGTTATGCCATAGGGAGCCTGCCAGAATGGGGCAGACACTTAGTAAGATGTAGCAATTTGGTGTGCTTTTAATCTTTTTAGATTTAAAGTTTAAATTTTAATTTTAACAGTTTTATATTTGAGGTTTTTAGGTAGTGTTTGTGTTTTTATTGTGATGTCTTTTATTGCTTGTAAACTGCCCTGAGTCACTTCAGTGAGAATGGTGGTGGATAAATACGAACGAACGAACGAACGAACGAACGAACGAACGAACGAACGAACGAACGAACGAACCAACCAACCAACCAACCAACCAACCAACCAACCAACCAACCAACCAACCAACCAACCAACCAACCAACCAACCAAACAAACAAACAAACAAACAAACAAACAAACAAACAAACAAATGTGATGTTCCTTCCACACCATGTTCAGATAACAGGATATTTGCTATTATTCTATTTTGCCACAATGGACTAATTCAGCTATCTCAGTTCTAGCAGATACTAATGGTGTGATTCCCTCCCCATATTATTGACATCTGCTGTGTCATTTAGCCAAAACTCATCTCCTCATGGTAGAAGCATCAAGGGCAGCTCCCCTCATTCAGTAAGAAGCAGGCAGCTGTTATAGATGGGGAGGACATGGATCACGGCATGGTGGGAGACAGTTAAACCAACAACACTGGCCCTCAAGTTCTGTATAGTTGTAATCTTGAAAGAACTTGGGAAGATTCCAAACTCATGGTACAGATCAATAATTGTATTAATACAAAAACAAGGAAAAGATCCAGAAAAAGTAGAAGCATATAGACCGATCTCATTAATAAATCAGGATGCTAAAATCTTCACAACAATTCTAGCAAATAGGTTAAACAGCTTTATGGGTAATTATATAAATAAGGATCAGGTAGGCTTTTTGAAAGGAAGACATATGTCAGACTTGACAAGAAAAGTGTTGGACTTGAGGGATATAACTGAGCAAAATAAAGAAAGAGCTGGATTTTCATCACTAGACATATTCAAAGCATTTGATTCTTTGCAATGGGAAACAATAAATGAGTTGATTCAATTGTATGGATTTGGGAACAAATTAGAAAGAATAATTGGAAAATTATATTACCAAGGTGTAGCTAGAGTTAAAGTTAATGAGAAATATACAGAAGATATAAAGTTAGAGGCAGGAACAAGACAGGGGTGCCCGTTGTCACAAATATTATTTATAATGGCTATGGAACTGTTAGTGAACACAATAAGAGAGGATAAGAGTATAGTAGGAATAGAAAATAATAAAATAAATTTGTATGTGGATGATACATTGGTAATTATGAAACAACCTACAAAGACATTGGAAAGGATACAAACACATCTAAAGATATTTGAGGAAATTACAGGTTTGAGAGTGAATTGGGATAAATCGGAAATGATTTTGTGTAATGTCAAAAAGGAAGAATAGGAAAAAATAAAAGAGAAGTACAAAATACAGGTCAAAAATAATTTAAAATATTTGGGGATAATTATTTCAGGTAAAATAGATGATCTCAAGAGATTAAATTATGATAAGCAAAAGAAGGAAATTGAGGATAAAATAGCACAATATAAAAAATTGAACTTATCCTGTTTTGGCTGGGTTGCTTTATGTAAGATGATATTATTGCCAAAATTAATTTTTTTTATTTGATGTGCTGCCAACTCAACTTAAAGATAAAGAGATAAAAGAATAGCAAAATATGTTAGATAATTTTTGTAATGGAAAGCATAGAGCGAGAATAACAATAAATTTATGGTACTTAGCTCAGAAAGAAGGTGGTTTAGGATTACCAAATGTTAGGAACTACTATAGGGCCTTTCAAATAAAGAATGTAGCAAAGATTTTAACGCAAGAGGATGTAATTTTGGAAGAAATTGAGACGAGGGAATTCTTACAAATAGGTAAATCAATTTTTTGAGATAAAAATTTTAAGAGAAAGATTATCAAAAACAAAATGATAAAGACAACCTTGGAGGAGTGGATGAAAGTGAAGAAGGAACTTGCACCAGATATATCCCCGATTATTGAATTGGAAGATCTTAAAACGTTCCCTATACAAATCGATAGAAAGATGAAGATTGTACTTATTAAAAATGGAGTGTTAATGTTGAAGGATTGGATAAAGGTTTGTAAGGATAGAGCCAAAAAGATGGAACTGTTTGCCCTGCTGAGATTGAACTTGTTTCAAATGATAGCTGTAAATAAATAGAATAATAAATATTTAGATGAAAGGAGCTTAGAAAGGGGGAAGACAGAATTTGAAGAAGTGTTATTGAAATTAAGAAAGGGAGAACTAGGTATTAAGGGGATAGTTAGTAGGATATATAAAATGTTAAATAAAGGAGGTAAATCAAGACATTTTGAAAAACATTTGGGAAGATATGAATATTAAAATTTCTGAAACAGCGTGGAGGAAAAAATGGGAAAGAAGAATTAAGAGATCTATGTCTGTAAGGGTTAAAGAACATAATTATAAGTTGTTATGGTGATTGTACTTGACCCCAGTTAGGCTGCATTAAATGGATAAAAAAATAAGCAAGATATGTTGGAGATGTAAACAAACAACGGGAACATATGAACACATGTGGTGGAGTTGTAATGTGGTAAAATATTTTTGGAAAAAATAGAAAGGGACATTTCAAGCATTATGGGGATGCAGATAGAGCTGGGGTCAAGTATGGTATTATTGACTGATGTTGACAAAGTTAATGTGGACAATGATAAAAAGAGTTAATATCTGTAATGTTAACATCAGGTAGACAATGTATTGTGAGAAATTGGAAGAATGATGTGGTTTTAAAAATAGAGGATTGGTACAAAGAAATGTGGGATTTGGCGCTAAATGATACATTAACATGGGATTTGAATGTTAGAAAAGGCATAGTTCATGAAAATAGATTTTGGAAAATTTGGCAACCTTTTGTGGAATAGCCAATAAACAGAGATAAAGGTATTAAGCCAGCACCTGATCAAATGAGTTTTTGGAATGTTTAAAAACTTGCTTTGGTTTACTGCAACCTCCTGGACATTGTATATAACACAGAGGTGATAGAAAGAGAATGTGTTTAAAAAGACATTGATTGATTTAGAAAAAGTTGGTAAAAGTAGTATATAAAATAGATAATAGAATATTAATGTGAACAATACTGTTTAATTTTTTTCTTTCTTTTTCTATTTTTCTTTATTTTATGTATTGTATGTTTTTCTTTAAAAATGTATTCTTATTTGAAATTTAATTTAAAAATAATAATAAAAAGAAAGAACTTGGGAAGTTATTTTTTCGATGAGGGGTCCCTAACCCTTAGCCCAGGGGTGCCCAAACTACAGCCATGCGGGTGTGTTTTACTTCCGATTCAAGGAGTGATGAGGGCTTTGCGGACCGGATGAATTGGCATCGGGGGCTGAATCCAGCCCCCAGCCATAGTGACCAGCTCCCTGAACCATGTGGCTGGCCCGCAGCCCAAAATGTTTGGGCACCCCTGCCTTAGCCAATATAACTGCAGGCAATACTAGCAGTCAGGGCCACAGCCAGGATTCTAGATAAATTTTTTTGTGGGTGGGGGGATTTTCAGGAGGGGCAAGAAATTTTTAGGAGGGGCAACAATGTCACACTCACGGGCTGTTAGCTCAGGAGGGTTTTTGCCCCCTCTGGCTATGGCCCTGCTAGCAGCAGATTTCTGGGAGTTATATTTAGTTACTTTACCAAGCTCTGTCGTGAAACAGCCACACAAAACCACATTAAAATGCATCTGTGCACTTAATGCCAGGTCTAATGTGGAATTTTGTCATAACTGAACATTTATGATCCCCACCAACACAAGGGATGAGTTACCAGAAGGGGGCCTCGTGTTGGTCTTATGAGCTTCTAAGAGTGAGCAGTTATTTGTGTTTGGTACAGTATATGTGAGTTCAAAATATGTCTCCTCAATGCACAAAAAAGTAACACTCACAGTCATGCTTACTAATTCACTCCACTCATTTTGTTGCTGCAGCTATTGTTTAAAAGAGAAGCAGGTCACTTTAGATTTAGAACAAAATACTGATCTAAAAATAAGCATTGTTTTCTCATTGCCTGGTTTTAATGTTAGAATATTTTGCTTCCCTGTGGCAATTTCCCCCCTTTTTCTTCTTCTTCATTATTGCTAATTTAAACCTAAGTCTCATTAAGGCAATTTAGGAGAGAATGGTGCATATGCAAGATGATACATACAGCAAAAACACATCTTCCTGGAAATGAATATTTAAAAAGCCTGTTTTGACTATGACCTTATACCAATTGTGCTTTGAATATGAAATGCAGCTTATGTGGCGATGAGCTACAGGGGCTCATTGCAAATGTTAGGAAAGAGCAGTGATGGGATGCAACAGGTTCTCACCAGTTTGCCAGAACCGGTAGTAACTTTCCCCAGTGTCCCGGAGAACTGGCAGCAGCTTTTGGGAGGAACCATCTTCAGGGCTTACCTTCTCACTGCTCATGAGCGTCAAGCACTTGGTGTGCATGCATGCCTACAGTACTTGGCGCATATGCACGGCCTCCTTGCTGTCTTCCCAAGTGGGGAGGAGGAAGAGAAGCTGCTAGCCTGAAGCTCCCTATAGCCTGCACCCCAGGGTAAGTGACTCACCTTTGGATGTGGTGTGTCTGTGTGTATTTTAATGTGTATTTAATACCTTTGCCTATATTGACATACTACCACAGTTCCTAAAAAGGCCTGGCAGCCTGGCTTGGGGTTTTTAAGCAAAGTCTTGGAGTTACCTCATCAATAAGCTACACCTGTGCTGTTCCAATTGCTGTTCCAATTGGAGAACCCTTAAGGAGGTACTGCTGTTTTACATTTACATTAAGGCATATTATCCTAGAGAACTGGTTAGGCAAAGACTTAGTACCTAACTTCTTTAACTGTTGAAAAGTTGAAAAGTGCCAAAATGAAGCCATCTTGTGGTGAGTTCATTCTGTAGTTCCTTCCATCTGACCTAGTGTGAGAAAGATTAGCCAGAATAAGCTTTAAGCTCTGGTTTAAAAGCTCTGGTTGATTTGTGTTTGCGGTGGGTGGGTGGGTGTATTTAAATGTTTATTTATTTATTTATTTATTTATTTATTTACGGGTTTGTGTTGTGGGTGGGTGGGTTGAGGTTTGTGTGTGTGTGCCTATTTTTATTTTATTTTTTAATTATTATTATTTTCCTTTGGCTCCGCCCACGACATCATGACATCATGACATTAGCTCTGCTCACACTGTGATGACATCACGGTGGGGTAGTAAAATTTTTGACACCCCACCACTGATTGTGCTTGACAGATACTTACCAGCTTCCTAACTTCTTAACTAACTGTTACTGACTAATCACAAACATCAACTGGCTAACAGTTGATCAACTGATGTATAATTTACACTTTACATCTGACAGTTAATCCTCTGAGTGAATGTGGACAGGTGCAGAATGTGGACAGGTGCAGAATCTAGTTCATGTGCTTGTACGCTGATTATTAAAAGAAACATGCACTAATGAAGATTTGATTTGGCCGATGACAAGGCTAAGAAGGTGGCTTCATTTTGGCAAAGAAGTTAATCCTCTCAGCAGCTATTGGTGGATACTAGACACAACCTGATTGGCTACACATCTTATTTTATTCAAATAATGTAGCCCTTTCATATTTTTTTACAAACTCTAGTAAAACATATTTAACAATGCAATTACATGCTGGGTTCAGTGATGGGATGTCCCCGGTTCTATACGGTTCCCTGGAAACGGTAAGAACAATCCCGGAGGGTTCTCCGGGAGGGGAGTCCACTTTTGAGGCGTCCGGTTCCGGACGCCTCACCGAAAGAATTTTTTTTTAAAATCGGAGCTAAAATGGCTCCGATTTACTGCGCATGCGCAGAAACTCAATCTACCGCATTGCGCATGCGTCAGATTGAGTTTCTGCGCATGCGCAATAAAATTGGAGCAATTTTTACTCCAATTTTACTGCGCATGCTTAGAAACTCAATCTGACGCATGCGCAATGCGGCAGATTGAGTTTCTAAGCATGCGCACTAAATCGGAGCCATTTTAGCTCCAATTTTTTTTTAAAAATCAGCAAAACCGGCAGTCCTCAAGAACGAGATAGTGGCGGCGGTGGCACTGACAGCGGGGGCAACACAGGCAGTGGCGGCGCTCACGGGAGCGGCGCTGACGGCGCCAGCAGCAGCAGCAACGGTAATGGCAGCGGCGGAGATTGCAGCGGCGATGACTTTGGCGGCGGCGTGGGCAGGCGGCACCAGCCCTCAGAGGAGGGCACCTCCCCCGGGGCCGCAAAGCCCCCACAGGCAAGTTGAGGCCTGCCCTGCCCTGGCCGTCCGCCCCTGCCGAGCCCTCCCAGGGGTAAGTGAGGGGTTTGTGTTTGGGGTTGTATTTTTATTTAATTTTATTTTTATTTATTTATTTAATTTATTTACGGGTTTGTGTGGTGGGTGGGTGGGTTGGGTTGAGGGTGTGTGTGTGTATTTATTTTATTTTATTTTATTTTTTATTTTAAGGCCCCGCCCACAACCTCATGATGTCATGACGTCAGCTCCGCCCATGACGTCATGACGTCATGACATTGGCCACGCCCATGACGTCGTGACGTCATGGAGTGGTGGTGACAAATTTGTCATCCCATCACTGGCTGGGTTACATAATATTTACATACTGTATACTGTATTAACATCCTGTACCATCATGAGATGGCTAGATGGTATTGTAGACACAATGGGCACAGAGCTGAGCGAGTTGAGGATGATGGTGGAGGACAGAAGTGCGTGGTGGACAGTGGTCCATGGGGTTGCAAAGGGTTGGAATCGGCTGTGCGACTGAACAACAACAACAAAACTATCATACAGTAAATGGAAATCTTCTATAGGTAGACCTCCTTTGCTGCTTATCATTCTCCCTGTGTGCCTAGAAAGCAGTAGATCTGTTGTATCCTCTGGTCTCTGGAATGTCTGCCTAGTTGTTGTTCAATCACACAGTTGAATGTGACCCCTTGGACCACCACATGCCAGGCTCCTCTGACATCTGCCATTCTCCATAGTCTGCCCAGATATACACCCACTGTGTCAATGATGCCATCGTAGCCACCTCATCCCCTGCCACCCCTTCTTCTTTTGCCTTCAATCTTTCCCAGCATCAGGACCTTCTCCAGTGAGTCCTCTCTTCTCATTTGGTGGTCAAAGTACTTGAGCTTCAGCTTCAGTATTTGTCTTTCTAAGGAGCAGTCAGGGTTGATTTCCTTTAGGATCGACTGATTTGATCTCTTTGCAGAGAAAGGGTCTCTCAAGAGTCTTGTTCAGCACCACAGTTCAAAAGCATCTATTCTTCTGTCCTCAGCCTTCCTTATGGTCCAGCTCTCACAGCCATACATTACTACTGGGAAGACCATTGCTTTAACTGGGATGCCCAAACTTTTCAGGCTGTGGGCCGGTCACGTAGTTGAACGGGCTGGTCACGTGGTTCCTCCCACCAGAAGCAGAAGTAAAATGTACCCGTGTATGTGCAAAACTCTGCCATAAATGTACCCACAGCTGCCGTAAATGTGTTTATGACAGCCACAGGTGCTTCATGGAAGTGTTTTGCACATGCATGGGCATGTTTAACTTCTGCTTCCAGGAGCGGTGAGGGTGGCATGTGCCGGGACACAGACAGGAGCTCACTCTGTCATGCAGCACTCAGGTCTCGAACTGCTGACCTGCCGGCCTTCCAGTAATCAAGTTCAGCATCTTAACCACTAAGCCGTCGCAGTCCACACTGCAATCAATAATATTGGCTACTACTAAATTCTGACAGGCCTTTTGTCTTTAACAACTATATAGCAATCAAGTACATCATACTTCTTTTAGGCTGTGGGTTAGCATTACTTACGTAATTTGGCTAGTGTTTTAAAAGAATCTACTAAAAGTTAACATAACATATTTTGAAAAGGAAGAATTGAGGTTTAAAACCTCAAACATGAAGAATGTGCAACTTATATAGAGTCTCCCATTCCTAGTAGAAATCTTTATGTTAAATTTTGCATGCTGAACATGTTGGGGTACGAAGTTTGGAATCTGGTTATTCCCTTTTGATTATATAGTATAAGGCACTAAACAAGACTTGCACAGAGAAAAGCATAAGAAGAGTAGTGCACATACTAAATCTTATACAGCTCCCTTTCACAGTAATTAGCACTTTATACAGCAACATCAATCTAGAAGCAGGTTAAGTTGAAATAAGATATCTTTATTTACAGACTGCTTTTCAGTTACAAACAGAAGGGAAAAAAAACAGGTAAAAAAATGAACCATGGCCTCCCTCAAATTTGTGGGGAAAGAAATTCCTTCTAGGTCCTAAAGTATTCCTTTGATTGATATTCAGTGTTAGAAATGTATGCATGTAATATTGTTGTTTTCCCCAAACCCTTTCTCAAGCTTGTATAGATCACCCTTCTTCAAGTTGCATCTTAGTTCTCAGGGCCTCTAAGCAATCTCTTGGTAGAGGCTTTATCAGGATATCTGCTCTCATATTCTTAGTTAGACACAAATCATTTGAAAAGTCTAGTCATCTTCTTAGCTGGTAACCTTATTTATTTATTTATTTATCCATCCATCCATTTCATTTCTCTACTGCCCATCTGACTAATATCTCTCTTTCTCTCTCTCCAGGGTCGTAGCTCAGATTCTGTAGAAGACAAAGGTACAACATCTTGTTTAGGACGAACCTGTGAAACAGGGCCAACATCATTAAAAAAGTGAACTTATAATTTGTCCTATCCTCTGTCCAGTCTGGCTGGCAGTCTTAACGTAAAGTCCAGTGTTCCTTTCTAATATCTAGCTAACGGTTGTCCAATTATGCTATGTTGTTGCAATAACTTTTCTGCTTAGTATTCCTACAGCAGTAGCTATGTATAGTCTAGTAGCAGTTGTTAGGTACAGATGCTTTCCCATAAGTGCTCTGTAATTGTAGTTGTTTGGTAGAGGTTCATTTTCCTCATTAGTTTTCAGAAAGTTTGTTGGCATGGATGTAGCAACAGTGTAGGCCTCTTGAAATATTACTGTCTCTACAAGCTCAATTATCTTTTGGTTCAGGTTCAGCATATTTGAGTGCCTAAACAGTATGTTGCACACCCTAACTCATGGTTAAGATGGCATACCATTTCTTTATAATCCTGTTCATATGAATGGGTGCAGCTAGATCATCAACATAGGCAGGAATCAAAGTTGAATATCTATTTTTGCTTCTGTGTCATCTTGTTTGAAACCTCCTTGCTAGTGCCAATCTTCTTTAGTTTCTCATTCCACACCTGAGCAGCCTACTTCAGTCCATGCAAACCTTTCTTTAGTTTACAGACAAGATCATGATGTTTCTGATTAACAAAACCTCATGGCTATTCCATGTAGAGTTCCTTTGCTAACTCTCCTTGTAGAAATGCAGTCTTTACATCTAGGTACTTGACTTGCTTCTGTCTGGAGTCTGCTACAATCAGGAGCATTCTTATAGTGCTGTGCTGTACAACAGGAGCAAAGGTTTCATTGAAGTCTTCTCCATACTTCTGCAGAAATCCTTTGTCAACAAGTCTTGGTTTGTAATGCTCTACTTCTTTATCTACACCAGTGTTTTCCAGCCTTTGGTTCTTGGATTTCAATTCCCAGAAGCCTAAGTCAGTACATTGGCTGATCAGTGCTTTGGGGAATTGATTTAGACTTCTGGGAATTAAAGTCCAAGAACCATAGGTTGGGAAACACTGATCTACACCCTGCTTTACTTTGAAGACCTATTTGTATCCAATGACTGTCTTGCCTGGTGGTAACTTAATCAGGGCTCACATTTTGTTCTTTGTAGAGTTTCTATTCCCATCCCCCTTTGCAGCCTGTCTCCATCTGGTGGCTTCAGCTGCTAGCATATGTTCAATTTCTTCCCAGGTCGCTGGCTCATTCATTAATGATGGCCTTGCAAGGTAGGTCATGCAAGGAGGTAGCACATCTTTGTTGGGTTGCCATCAGCCTCTGAATAGCTTTCTGTGGAACATCTTCTAACACAGGTGTCTCTTCCAGTGCAACAGCCTCAACATCTCCATTTCTATCCCCTTATCTTGGTGTACTGCTGTAATCCCGAGTGTCCTTGTTTTTCTGCTTTATAGTTAACTCAGGTTAAGGCACTGGCTGTACTATACCTTGTAGAGATCCAACATAGGAATCTTCCCTTTCAGAGGTATCTAACACATATCTAACACAGCTTTTCTTGTGACAGCTGTTTTGTTCATCAAAATGTACCACGTCTTAGTCTGACTTCACCTATTTTTTAAGTTTCTTACTTTAAGTTTCTTACTTTGCATCGCCAAGCAAAATAATCTCTTCTGGAATCCAGTTTGCATCTTTTCTATTTTGGTATATAGGTACATTCCAGGCTTCCAAAGATTCTAATATGTTCCATATTTGGTAGTCTGTCATGGCACAATTCCAATTGTGATTTTTGTTGTTGTGCTTTTAGTTGGCAATCTTTTCTGGATATACTTTGCATTCATAATTGCACCACCTCAAAATTTATTGGGCAGTTCTACATCTGTAATCATATGTCTTTTCATCTCCCCAAGAGATCTTGGTTTCCTTTAGGCCAGGGGTCGGCAACCTACAGCCCATGGTGCCAAATCATCTGGCCTGTGCCCTTGCTCTAGCCACCGCTGCTGCCACCACTGGAAGTGGCCATGGATGTGTTTACAGCATCTGTAAATGCATTTGCGACAGTGTTTATGTGGGGTGGGGGATGGGAACCACCAGTCAGGCTGCCTCAACTGTCTGAGGAAGTGTGACCTGGCCCCTGACCTAAAAAGGTTGCTGACCCCTGCTTTAGGCTGTTCCATTCTGCTCAAGAGTGTGAGCAACAGTCCTCCTGTACAACATGCTTTGTGCCTCCAGGTAAGCTTATGTGTGGTGCAGCAAACATTCATCACCATTTTCTGTCTGAAGTGCCTTGCTCTCCTCCCACCTCCCAACTTGATGCTCTTCATGGCCATATACTTTTTCAAGATCTCATCCTTCTCTTTCAGCAGGTAAGTGACACAATACTGTATCTTGAAAAATCTTCCACAAAGATTACAACATTTCTACTGTGTCTTAATGATGGTACATTAAGTGGCCCATATAGGATATTATGTATCAAAACCAACATCTTGGCACTCTTTTTCCTAGTCCTTGTTCATTATGAACATTATTCATTTATTTATTCATATTTATATACTGCTCTACTCACCGGAGCGACTCATATTTCATTATGTTACTCTACTATATTTCTCTACTGTGCGTTCACCATATGTATTGGAAAACCATTGCCATCTAGGGCTCGTGCACTCAACATGCTGCATTGCAAATCAGGGACATACAGAACATCAGTTAGGGTCATTTGATGAGTTCATTTGGTAGTTCACACTGTAAGAGCTGGCTCTTTCCCCTTCTATACTCATGGAGTCACCATTAGTTATATTAATATTCCCACCAGCATTTTAATATAAAGTTAGAAAGAATTTATTTGTGTGTGTGGAATGACTGCTACATCCTGGATCACTGATCCAATTGCCTGACTTTTGTTCAGAATTACATGCCATGCAAACTCTCTGTCTGAAAGCTTAGTAAATTTTATTTTTGTGTGTGTATGTGTGTCTCATAGAATTAGCCTTCTCATGCTTCGCTTTTCTCTATACAACAAAATCACTCTGGAAGCAGCTCAAATTAAAAATAAGACATCTTTACTTACAATCAACTTTAGCAGTTACAAACAGAAGAAGAGGAAAATGGTAAAAACTAAAGTCTACCCAAGACTTTCTGTATCATTGCTACATACGGTATAACACATTAGCATAAGCAGGCAGCAGCCAAGAGTAGGCAAAGAGCCTAAATAGGGGAGAGAAGTAAAGCAAACCAATCCAAAAGGAAAAGCATGGCTTGCCGCAGATTAGTGGGAAAGGGTAATCCACCTATTCTTCTCTCTCTCTTTCCCCCACTTGTTAGCCATTTAATTGATCCCTTTGTTTTCTCATCTCAGTAAGATATAATTTATGGAGAAGCTTTGATCTTGCTTTACTGGATTTTGTAGGGTAATTTATGTGGGTGCTCTTCTCCCTGGCCTGTATGCGAAACATTACTCACACCTTGCTCTTTTCCTTTTAGGTTTATTTATTTATTTATTTAGATTTATTATTCCAGACCAATCAGGTGAACCTGACTCTAGGCAGGTTACAAAAAAGAAAAAGATTATACATGAGTGCAAGACAAACTAAACAATACCACTATACCCCTACAAATTCAGCAATTAAAACCTTAAGGTTCAAAATTAATTAAAAGAAATTTAAACTCTAAATTTACAAAATACTAAAAACAATTTAAAAGGTTAAAAGGTTTAAAAAGTTTAAAAGAGCGAGAGAAGGGTGGCTGTCCCATCAGATCGACCACCCAGCATGTGACCCCATATTCCTTGAGCCCCACCCCTGCCCTGCCAGCGAGGTTTTTAGGCCCTTCCGAAAGGGCAGGAGCTCTGTCTGTAGACGCAACTAAGTTGGCAGGAGGTTCCAAAGGGCCGGGGCGGACACGGAGAAGGCCCTCCTTCTGGTACTAGAGAGATGCACCTCTCTAGATGATGGAATGATAAGAGAGCCTCTCTGATCCACCCTGATGGGACAGACAGATGTTCTTGGGGTGATGCGGTCTCTTAAGTATCCTGGCCCACTACCACGTAGGGCTTTAAAGGTAATGACCAGCACCTTGAATTGCACCCGGAGGCATACGAGCAACCAGTGCAGCTCCCGAAGTAGTGGTGAGGCACGAGCATAAGGCCTGCACCCCATCACTACCCGAGCGGCCGCATTCTGGACCAGCTGCAGCCTCCGAATGGTCACCAAGGGCAGCCCCATGTAGAGCGCATTACAGTAATCAAGTCTGGAGGTGACCAAAGCATGTGTGATTATGAGCAAGGAGTCCTGATCTAGGAGCGGGCGTAGCTGGCGTATTACACGAAGTTGTGCAAAAGCCCTCCTGGCCATGACTGCCATCTGCTCTTTGATCAGTAGTCGTGAATCTAAGAGGACCACCAGATTACGCACCGGGTCTGTTTGGGGCAAAGCTGCCCCATCCAGAACCAAAGATGGCAACTCCCAACATAGTACAGGACCCCTTACCCATAGCCACTCAGTCTTGCCGGGATTCAGTTATAGCCCATCCAGACCTTGACTGTCTCCAGGCACCTGGATAGGACTTCTACTGCATCAATTGGATCTCCACGGGCTGAGATATACAGCTGGGTGTCATCTGCGTATTGGTGATACCTCACCTCGTGGGAATGGATGATCTCACCCAGTGGCTTCATGTAGATGTTAAATAGGAGAGGTGAGAGTACCGAGCCCTGAGGCACCCCATATTGAAGGGACCTAGGGTTGGACTTCTCACTCTCCAGCCACACCGACTGGGTCCGGCCCCTCAGAAATGAGGAAAACCATGCCAACACAGTGCCCCAATCCTTGGAGCCATCCCAGAAGGATACTGTGGTCGACGATATCGAAAGCCGCTGAGAGTTCAAGAAGAGCCAGGACGGACGGAAGACCTCCATCCCGTTCTTGCCAGAGATCATCCACCAATGCGACCAATGTAGTTTCTGTACCATATCCGGGCCTGAATCCTGACTGGAAAGGGTCCAGATAATCCACTTCATCCAGGACTTCCTGTAGCTGCCACGCCACTGCCTTCTCCAAGACCTTACCCAAAAAGGGTAGGTTGGATACCGGTCGGTAGTTGATAAGTACTGTAGGGTGAAGGGATGGCTTTTTCAGGAGGGGACACACCAAAGCATGTTTTAAGGGTGGTGGGAAAAAACCCTCCTGCAGAGATGAATTTATAATTGCCTCAACCTAACCACCCGACACAGCCTTAGATGCCTTGACTAGCCAGGCAGGGCATGGATCCAATTCACAGGCAATGGCATGAACAGATCCAAGAAGCCTGTCCACTTCCTCAGGGCCAACTGGATCGAACCGATCCCAGATAACATGGCCAGACTGTACTCTGGTCAACCCCAGCTCTATCTCTTCCACGCCGGGATTAAAGTTCAAGCGGATCTGAGCGATTTTCTCCACCAGATAATCAGCAAAAGCCTCAGCCGATCCCTGCCAACCAGGGCCAGACCCCCCTCTACCATGGAGGGACCTGGTCACCCGGAACAAGGTCGCTGGGCGATTATCTGCGGAGGCAATAAGGGCAGTGAAATATTGTCATTTCACCGCCCCCATCGCCACTAGGTAGGCTTTAATGCCAGCTCTAACAAGTGTTCGATCAGACTCACTCCGGGTCTTCACCCAGCGGTGCTCTCGGTGTCTCTTTGCCCGTTTGAGCTCCCTCAGCTCTTCTGTAAACCAAGGGGATGATCGACACCCGCGGGCACGGAGAGGCCGTAGTGGAGTGATCATGTCCAAGGCTGTCGTTACTCTCTTGTTCCATGAGTTGACAAGAGCCTCAGACGAATCACATTGTAGGTCAAGAGGAAAATACTGGTCTGGACTTGCTGTACTAAGCAGATGGGTTGTGCATACTGGTCTGGACTGGCTGTACTAAGCAGATGGGTTGTGCATGACTGAATATGGTTTGCAACATTCACAGTTTTATATACCTGATAATTTTTAATTTAGCATAATAAATTATCACCATTTATTATTAGGACCATTAAAAAACAAGCCTATTCAACCAAAGAGATGCCACAAATTCAAGAAATACTCAGGAATATTACTTGCACAATAGAGGTTTTTGTCCTCCTTGCAGCTGTGCATTGGTTTCAGTATGATTAGGGAAGCCTTGGCATAGAATTTTTGCCACCTCAGCTGTGGTTTTTGCTTGAAGAATCGGAGAAGACAGATATATACTTAGCAATGTGTCTGGATCTTTGTTTTAATTAGAGAAATATGTAAATATTAGGTCTTCCTGTAAAGAAAACAACCTAATAAAAACAATGTGAGATTGACATGTAAATATCTTCCTTCAACCAGCATCTAAAAGAGGTCAGGGTGAAAACTCTCTATGCTAATCAGTAAATTCAAGGCTATAAAGATAGTCTGCCATGGTGAAATGTTTTGCTTGATAATGCAGAACTTGAGTTGGGTCTATGCAGAAGGCTATATTCTGAATCTTGAAAGCCAAAGAAACCAAAAAACAAGAGATTCAGAATACAGTTATACCTCGCTTAAAGAGCATAATGCATTCCACAGGAGTTTGCTCTTTAAGTGAAACACCATTGTAAATGACCAATTGTGGAGGAGATTGCGAACCCAGATTTATTTGTTAAGCGAGTTTTTGATTGGTTTTATTTGTTAAGCAAAGCAAACATTCAGAGAAAAGTCTGCTCTTTAAGCGAGTTACTCTTTAAACGAGGCACTCTTTATGTGAGGTTTGACTGTATAGCATCCAGACTGCATCAGCGGGTGGTGGAACCCAAAGATGTATGGCTTCTGCTCAGTAGCTGTTATCCAACCTGAAAAACAGTTTTGAATTAAGATCAATGAAGTTATTCTAGGAGGATAAAAGTTTAACTGTTTGGTACCAAGCAAGTGCTCCAAATGCAGTTACCCCATATTCTATTCTATTCTAAGTAGGGTTTAGGGATAGAGAAAGGGACACAAAAACAATTTGGAGAATACTGTTTCAGGGTGGTGGAATTTTTTTTTAATATGCATAACTGTGCTTCATGTGTAAGTCAGGTCACTGCCTTGCCCCAGAACCAGTAGCATAACGTGCGGGAGGGGGGTAGCCCACCCCAGTGGGCACCAGTGTCCTAGGCCAGGGGGTGGCAAATTTGAATCCCACGCTACACTACTGCCCAGAACACTGTTAATATAGATTGCATATGTAAGCCATTTGCAGGGGCGAGGGAGATCTTAGAAGAACAGTAATTGGCCTGTCTGTGGTCCAGATATTTGTAAACCTTAACTTATTCAAAGTCATGCTGTATAATAAAGTAATGTAGAGGAAACAAGAAACAACTGTTATTTGATTCCTTTCCTATGAACATTGTTAGAATGAAAGTTATGCAAATTCCTAGTGTCTTGTTTGACACTTTAAAGGTACAAATGCTATACATTTAGGCTTTTTGTAAACACTTATTAATCTTCTGCAGAATGTTTCAAGAAACTGTTTAGAACCATCTGCCCTAGCCACACCTTTGATGGCATATTTATGTGACACACCGGACTCCCCATCTGTTATATTGATCAATTAATTTACCTTTTAAAACTAATTATAACATTAGCTGTGACCTTGTTTAATTTGCTGTTGGAATCACCAGTTTGGGGGATTTTTTGATTTAATCAGTTGAACACAAACAACACTATCAGAAAACAAAATAAACAAAACAAGTCAACTTCTTCAGACAAGGAGTGAAACTTACAGGTATAGTTTTTATGCACCAGATTCAAGGGTCAAAGGAAGAAGGGTGTGTTCAAGCAATGTGACAGACAAGCAAACACAAAAATACATCTTCCCACAGTCATGGATCAAGCCACAGGACTTGATCCACAAAAGCTAACTATAAAAATATAGCAGTTAGTCTTTAAAGTGCTACAGTGTTTTTTGTTTTGTTTATTTTATTCTGTTTTCTGATATGCCTGAACCACAGACTAACACGGCTACTATTCCAAAACCAACAACACTGAATCTTTAAAGTCAAAATATAACAATTTGTCAACAATCAGAAAAATTTGTCCTAGTAAGGCTGTCTATAAGAATGCTGTGTTTGACAAAGAAGTGGAAGTCCTTGGAGGGAAGGACTAATTATGAGGAACCAGAACTTAGCTTTTTGTGTCTAGTTTCTAATTTAGATCACTTACAGGATGGAAGCCAGAATAGATTTCCAAAGGGTGCCAGTCTATGGAGAAGAGGAGGGTCACCTTCCAAACAGCCCATTTATTCATGATTTGTTCCCCATATTTTCCAACTGTGGATGCCGTAGTAGCAAATGCAGGTTCTAATAGACTATTGGTTTGTAAGTGAAAGGCAGATACAAGTTTGATCCCAGCCTAGTATTTCTTGCTTTAGTTGAATATAACGGATGGTTGCCAATCAAGATTGATGTTAAGCCAAGCAATGGAACTGCTAATGGAATTAAGCTGAATAAACTCAATGCTTAACCTTCAGCTTTCTCCCTCTTTCTCCCTCTCTCATTTTCGTAAGCTGTAGAAGAAGCAGAGCCGGAGAAAAAAATCAGGAAGATTACAAGGAGTGGTGCCAGCTATTTGCTGAAGACACTGCTTGCCTGCACTTGAAAAGAAAAGGACACCATTTGGCAACACGGGGAATGCTACTGTGTTGGTTCCAGCTAATGATCACTGTGTGAATTGAGCTATAAGGGAAACTGCCCATTGACCAGCATTGACTGCTTCCACTGACAGTGGCGGATGTTCAGAGGGCAGGACACAGCTGGCGGGGCAAGGACCCCATTATCCTTTGCTGGGTCTTGATGTACCCTGTGGGATGTTTCCACTCTGGCTGTGTTAATATTCAGAAGGCATATTTGCATCTGTCTGCGCTGAGAGCAATAGCAAGAAGGGCTGCAGTTTCACTGTAATGGCCTTCCTGCGCCTGTATTCCCTGTTCTGTAGTTTGGTTGTCTGTGTTGAGCCGGGCTGCAGGCTCGCTCTAATTATAGTGCATATTAAAGGACAGGTTCTTTGAATGATGCTGCCATGCACATAATTGCTTTAAGCGGCTGCCAATATTAGTCCAATAATTTTGTGTGTGTGTGTGTGTGTGTGTGTTGCTCTCTCCCTCTATCCTTAAGATTAAATTTGATTTTCCTTGCAAAACAATTATGGCATAGGTCAGTCCGTATGGCAGTTTGCTGTTTTCTTGAGTCACACATTAATCATTATTCTGCAGCCTCCCCAACAAAGTCAAAAGCAAATTAAAATCTGCATCCATTGTATGGTGGACATGGATCGTACAGTAAGGTTAGGCAAATGATGCTTTAAAATGCAACTCCCATCAACCCCAGCCAGCATGAGCAATGGCAAGGGAGTATGGAGCCTGTAGTCTGATGCATCTAAAAGTGACTGAGTTTCTTACTTCCACCACAGTAGGTATTGTTCACATCATGCACCCAACGCTTGGTGTATTTGTTGACTGAGGATTCCACTATAGCTTTGGTATTCAACAGAAAATGACTTATGTGGATTTCCCCTACATGAACCATATTTTATTTTATTTTATTAAAAAAAAACCTTCCATGGGTCTATAAAGGATTTTGTGATACAGAATAAAAATGCTCTGAAGGAAGGAGGGAACAGGATATGATATTCACAGCACCATAAATATTACTAGTTACTTTAAGAAAGCAGCTGCATACTACAAACTTTCAGCTGTGATACCAAGCACACTGTCCTTCTAACTATCTTACTGCTGCTTCAGTACCTACAGAAGAGCACTTGGCAAAAGCAGCAGCATACGTGTGCATTTTAGCCCTTTGGTACTGCTCCTTCACCACTTAATTAGGCTGTACATCTCTTTACACTGCAGAAAGTGCTAAGTTGTCCCTTTTTATGTTACAGTTCCAATGTGGTTTTACGTCATTACTGGAAAATGAATTTTTACAAGTAACTAGTTATTTGTAATTAGTTACTTCCATGTTCTGCCCAGAACCCTTTGCAATGCACAAATGATATGCAGGAGATAAATAAGTAGGGAAAGAGTTACCTGTGGATTTCACTAGGTGACATTCTAGGAGCAGGATGTTTTTAAATGGAAATGTTTTCATATGAGTTTGTTACAATCCACATTTGGGATATTAGACTGTTTCTGGTTTGTGATTGGTGGGTCTACTAGGAGACAGCAAAGTTGTTTGCATAAGTAATGACTCAGGTGTGGAGTGCTGAAAGATTCGCAGATCTGGAGGGAATATACATTTGCTGTAAGGTGTGATTTGAGTCTGAATTAAGAAGAGTAATTTAAGGTAGATGGTTAATTTTAAAACTGTCATATGTGGCTATACTGCTGTACATAAGCCCAAGTTGTTACTAATAGTTGTAGGAATTATCCCTGATTGCTGCCCCTTTTTTCTCTCTAAGTAGGGATAGAAAGGTCTGTTTTGCTTCATAAGATGTTCACATTTTTAAACAGCACTAATGTTTTTATGACCCATTCCTGCATGAGCCTGATTTAAAAAAAGAACTCATATAAAAATTTATGTACCATTTTGCAGAAATCTTCTAATATACATATTTTTGTGCAAACTTTGCCTTTAATATGGGCTAAATCCAACGTTATATCTGAAGTAGATCCAATATTACAAAAATAAGGTTGTTAAGCCTAAGTAATTGAAGTTCCATTCCTTTCAGGTAGTGCCGATGGTAAATTTAGCCCCATGCGTATTATTTTTCCTGTCACGTGCAGTTTTCCTGAATGTGTCCATTTTGCTATGCACTTTTCCCAAAATCACAGAACTTCAATGCAACATTTGAAATCAAGGTCACACGCTGAACTGTAAGTAACAAGGAACAGCATTGGGCTTCCTGTCTTTCCTGCTGTGGGATAGGATTTTCTAGAACAGTGGGGCTGAACCTATGGCACACGTGCCAGAGGTAGCACTCAGAGACTTTTCTGTGGGCACCCATGCAGTCACCCCAGCCCAGAGTTTGCCCTGCCTCTCTGCCCAGCAGCCCAAGGGGAGCATGTCCTCCCTCCCCCAGCACAGAGTTCACCCCACACCTCTGCCTAGTAGCCCAATGGGAGCACTTCCTCCCTCTGCCCAGCAGTCCAATAGGAGAGTTTCCTTCCTCCCCGGTTGCTGTGTTGGCACTTTGCAATAAAATAAGTGGGTTTTAGGTTGCAGTTTGGGCACTAAGTCTCTAAAGGTTCACCATCACTGTTCTAGGACAAGGATGAAGCTAGTGAAAACCCAGTGACTTGCCTTTGGTAAGATTAGGGAGTTGTATTCTAAAACTGAGACTGAGAAACATTTTGGAGAGCCAATGATGCTGAGTTTTCAGTGGTATGGATGGACCCTTCTTTTCTTTCACTTGTCTGTGTGAAATGCTTCCCTCAACTGATTTAGAGATGATTGCAATAGGACAGTTAGGCAAATGGAAAAGGAAGATGTTAACCTAAATCCAGAAAAGGCATTCATGTTTAGCTGTAGGAGTATTTTGCAGGTGGGGTTTGTCTAGACATACACAGAGGTGTTAGGCTAAAAAGGGCGTGAAGTACTTAGGTAGGGAACTGTGTTTTAAATACCTGTTTATTTACACTCTTTCTCTTAGGATACAGCTGGCTCCTGTGTTGTTTACAGACTGCTCAAGGGAGGCTGACCTGAACATATTTTGAAACTTGGTCTCTTTGTCAAACAGAGGAGCAGGACATTGCTTTATTCTTAACCCATGATTATTTATGTAACAGGCATGTTGGCCAACAAAAAGAATAGGAACTGCAGGATGTGAAAAAAGCCAGCTTGTTCATGTTTGAATTCTGCTTGTAGTGATCCCAACAGGGAGTTGTAAAGGTCTGTATAAACTGTGAAGCAAGGGGTGTAGTTAGCACGCTCCCGGGAAGACCAAAAAGGAATACGGACTGTCCAGTCCTTCTGTGTGTTTACTCAAATGAAACTCCTGCTATTTCAAAATCCCAGATAAGTATCCATTGGGTAGCAGGTTTCACTGTACTTCAGGAACGTCCAATCGGCCTAATTAGATCTACCCTTTTCGTTGATTTCCATATGGAACAGTAATAGCAGCTAATACAGGTTTTGTGCCATGATTGAAAGAGACACAGGGAGTGTCTGGTCTCTGATGGAACAGTAGGCAAATTCTGGCTAGTGTTACACCTCAGAGGAAATTATTCCTTCAGTGGGAGAAGAAAGTCATTCTCCCACTGTGGTCCCCCAAGACTTCTTTTTGAGGCTAACGGGGAACCCTCTAGAGTAGACTTTGGTGGGAAATGGAGAGAGAAGGTTCTGTTTTGCCTGAGGAAGTCCTTTTGTTCAGGAGTTGCTGTTGCAGCCCCTGCTGTTCTGGTACTAATGCCAGAATTTCAGAATCCCAGCTCAATTCTAGAAAGAACAATGGCCTCTCTTCTTCCCGCAAGCCTTGCAGCCTTGTATATGCCTGCTAGCGTCCTCCCTTTTGCCTTCCCTCAGAAAACAAGAACACAGCAGCCTAATACAATAGGGGCTAATGAACAGGCTCACTTCTCTCCAGAGGCTGCTTTTCAATTATGGGTGGTGCCAATCAAGTCAGAAATATTGCTAGTAGTAATAGAAGGTCACTGGTTCCTTCTGGGTGAAGTAGAGACTCTGTGGAGAAGCTGGCGTCCTGTGAGGCGAAGCTTTCAGGGGAAGTGAAGTGGTGCGTGCATTGCAGAAAGCTCCTGGAGATATATAACAGAGGTAGATTAGTAATTATACTCTGGCTCTGAGCAGCTATTGAAGCAAAACAATGCCCCTTGCTATTTTCTCCAAGTGAAAGGCAATTTACTATGAGGAAAGCCACACCTTCTCACAGTTCTTGCCTTAGTTGCACCTTTATCCTTGTGGTTTGAAAGTATTTGCCATTTTTCTTCATATTTTTGGGGACACAGAAGGTAGCCTCACTAAACAGCAGGAAGCATTGGAGTACACTGGAGTGCTGCATTGGCAACAGCATGCAGCTGGTTCATCTTTCCTACTTTAAAACATTGCACTGTAAACCTGGTGATCAGCAAAATGACCTAACAATTCCATTTGTGGCCTCAAATGACAATAATTTCTATTACTCTTGTTGTTCAGTTGCACAGTCGATTCCGACACTTTGCGACCCCATGGACCACTGTCTGCCAGGCACTGTCCTCCACCATCCTCCTCAACTCTTAGCTTTACTTTGCCACCAATAGAAATGTGACATCCTTTTTGTCTCAGAAACTCATAGAAGTATTGATCCGTGTCAACCAAATGTTCCTGTGTCTAGTTGCTGAGAGACCCCACAAACAAACAATGTAGAAGTTGTATTTTTGTAAGACCAGGTACTATAGTCCTGCCAACAGACTGTATTGTAGAAGACAACAAAGAAATCTTGACAGTCGAACTGGCTTCATGTACAGTAGCATCAATTTGCAAAACATTCAAGTTCTGCTTTACGAAGCTGCCTAATATGGAAAATGGAAAAAACTCACTTTCAAATTGGAGATTTCAACAGTCACCGCAACATTTGGGGCTATTAACATGATGATGAAAATAACGAAGCTGTCATAAAATGGGCAGAATTCCATTCAGTATGCTTTATACATAACTCTATCGTAGCCAGTTTAATAGTGGCAGTTTCTCTCTCCCTATTTAAACTACAGGGAGAAAGACTGTGTCTCTTTCCCTCCCTGTATTTAAACTATAGTTTCTCTCTCCCTGTAGTTTAAATACAGGGAGAGAGAAACTGCTTGTCTCTCTTTCCCTCCCTGTATTTAAACTACAGGGAGGGGGAAAGAGAGAGACGTGATTGGTTCTCTAGTTTAAATATAGGGAGGGAAAGAGACAAAAGCAGTCTCTGTGGCTGCAGTCACAGAGACCGATGCTGGTAGGGGGAGTGGCTTTAAAGGCAGGGAGGAAAAGGTCTCTTTCTTTCCCTGTCTGCCTTTAAAGCGGTTTGTCCCTGAAATCAGGGCTTTTTTTTAGCGTTGCTTGATGCATGCATCGGACAACACTAAAAATCGGATAACGTCATGACTTGTGGAACCAAGTCATAACGTTATCTGGGGTATTACTGTATCTGAAATTTTCAGAAACTTTCTTGAACAAGAAAAATGTCAAAGAGCAAATTTAGTTGTGAGTTGCCATGTAGGTTAAAATAAAAGCATTCCAGGTTAATACAGAAGTGGGATGGAAGTACTCCTTGGAAACATTATTTTGGGGGACTACAAATCCCAGAATCCTGTGTCAAACATGGTCAGTAGGCTGAAAAGGTAACATTTGCAAGTTGTAGCTAGAACAGGTGTGTAAGTGCACACAAACAAATATGAAACAAACTGGAAAAAGACTTTGTCCATACCTAATTACTGGGATACCCAAATAAAATGTGCAATGTAGCTACTCTAAAAAAAATTCAAAAAGATTTGACAGAGCATAGAGAATGGAAAGATTGTTGCTCATTTTAGCTCTGCATGATGGCTGAACAGGGATGAGGGTGAACACTAAGAGTCACACTGTAGAAAATGTGACATCTTCCAGAAGGATGAAATCTGCATCTGGATATGGATTTGATCAAGAGAAAGGGAGCCAAATGTGGATTCCTCTGTGTTCCTGGCTCTCCAGGTTTTCTTGGGCTTCAATTACCAAAAGCCCAAGTCAATATACCTGCTGATCAGGTCTTCTGGGAATTGAAGTCCAAGAACATCTGGAGAGCTAAGTTTGCTGATCCCTGATATAGACTGCTAATCAGGAATAGGAGGAATATATCAATATAAAAGTTACATACTGTATGCTGAATTTGAGTTTTTCCTCTATTGAAAAAAGAATGCAACTTTTAATTTTAGATATTTTGGAAGCATGGTACATAAGTGGCACTTGCTTGTTGTTTTTCTAACCATTACATACTTCTCAGTAAAGGCACACATTCATAATCCCTTGTAGGTTCATCATGCACTTGCTCAAGTGGTTAAGACACTGACTGGGAGGCGGGAGGTCAGCAGTTCAAAACCTGAGTACTGCATGATGGAATGAGTGCCCGTCTCTGTCCCAGCTCCTGCAAGCCTCGCAGTTCGAAAGCAAGAAATTGCAAGCAGATAAATAGGCCCACTTTGGTGGGAAGGTAAACAGCATTCCATGCACTTTGGTGTCTAGGCATGCCTGCCACATGTCCATGGAAATGTCTACAAAAGCAGACAGTGCTGGCTCTTTGGCTATAAGCAGAGATGAGCACTGAACCCTAGAATCGGATGCGACTGGCTTTCAAGCAAGGGTGACCTTTACCTTTACTAATTTTGCACAAACATTATTCACTAGTTGTGCAAGAAGATAGTTGTGCATAAATTTCAACAGAGAATTAGGAATTATCTGTAGTATAGAGTTGCAGCAGGATTTGAAAGAGATGAAGAGGTAGCTGAAACGTCTGCCTCTGTTCCTGCCCTGAACACTTGAAACTGGCTACTACGTACACACACTTTCTTTGCCCTTAAAAATACAAGAATCTATTCAATATGTGGAATCTTGTGTAATCAAATATTCTGCACTGCAAATAAAGTAAGAGAAAAATCTTGGCACTTAAAAAAGGCAAGACCAGGAGAAGTATTGGGTAGGACTCTTTATTCTGACCTCCAGTACTTCTACCTTGGAGGCATTCTGTTGTCTGCAAGAGAGCATTCAATCATGGGAGCTCCCACTTGTTTTCTTATGGCATAATCCAGACATGGCCAGAGGCACTTCATCAGAATGAAGGGTGTATAGGAAAAGGCACCTATCTGGAGGAAAGGTCAAATGGTGCAAGGCCACAAGAACATGTGCATCATTAATCAAGTTCAGAGGTGATGATGGAAAGCTTTGAAAATGTTCCATCAGCAATTATAGCAATGATAAGTCATGGCCCTCTTTTAAGCACTTAGATGATCAGCAGTTTTGTCATTTCTAGGTCCAAGATAATGGCAACAGGCCCTATCAGTCCCTGGAAAATAGATGGGGAAGAAGTAGAAGCAGTGACAGATTTTACTTTCCTAGGATCAAAGCTCACTGCAGATGGTAATTGCAGCCATGAAATAAAAAGGTGACTGATTCTTGGGAGGCAAGCAATGAGAAACCTGGGGAGCATAGTGAAAAGTAGAGACATCACATTGCAAACAAAGATTTGCATAGTCAAAGCAATGGTATTCCCTGTGGCAATGTATGGTTGTGAGAGCTGGACCATTAGGAAAGCTGAGCGCAGAAGAATAGACGCCTTTGAGATGTGGTGTTGGAGGAGAGTTTTGAGAGTCCCCTGGACAGCGAGGAGAACAAATAGGTCAGTCTTAGAAGAAATCAACCCTGAATGCAGGTAAGATTAAGAGAAGCACAGCAAAACTGTGTTGGACAGTTCTCATCACTTTCCTAACAAACCACAGGAAGACAGCTATTCTCCAGTGAGCATTTGGGATGCAAAAAAATTGGTTTTCATAATCATGGAGTCTGAAAGTGGAAGTTGCTTTCATTGCAATCCTTCACTTTCAGGAATCAATGGAAGAACCCGAAAGTGAAATGAATTCTAGACTATCAGTATCCTCCAAGAATTCCTGAAATTAGTCCACAACAACTCTTTCTATCAGCTTGTCCAGGAAACGGATGTGAGTCACTTGCTTGACATTAAGATCCATAGCCCACTAAAGAATGGGCCACCTTAAATTTATTTCATGATGGCCAGCATGTGGTCCTCCTAAAGAAACACATTCATTATCAGTCTAGCCCAGGGGTTCTCAACCATTTTACGCTGCAGGCCTGACCACATCCCTAGACAGCTGAGCAGGCCAGTCATGTGGTCCTCTCTGCCATAAATGGTGCCATAAAACGCATCTGTGCTTGTTACAAATGCATTTATGACAGCCGCAGGCCTATAGATGGGTTCAACCTTCGATCAAAAATATGTACCTGCCACTGTGTAGAGTTGAGAATCCATGCTTTCATCCTGATCTGGAAGGTTGCTGCTTTGTAGACCAGAAGAAAGTCTTTACAATTAAGAAATGTACAAACTTGCCATCTCTCTCACTATACAAGAGTTGGTGTCATTTTGAGCTTCATGTTCCATGTAGCAAACTATCATTTCTGTGGAAAGTGCAGCACATATAAACATATATATTTGTTTACAGTGAAACAATGGGGTACACAGAAAGAACCCCCTTAAAGATTGCTATATTTTTAACCACAATTGGGCATACCCTGGTAACAGCAACCTTGTGTTGCCAGCTAATCTTTCTCACATTGGGTCAGGTGAAAGGAACTACAGAATTAACTCACCAAAAAGTGTTTTCATTTTGGCAGTTTCACGTCTGGTCTAAAAACAGAAGAAGAAGAAAAACTGAAACAATTAATTTCATATCTATTTTTTTGTTTTGTATTGTAAATGTTTTGATTATGAGCGCATGTTTTAGGTTTTATATATGTTTAGCATGGTTTATATGTTTTGTACATGATGGATTTTTCCTCGATTAAACCGCTGAAAAATATATATTTGGAACTTTTTTAACCATTTGGTTTTTATGAAATAGTTTGTTGAAAGCCTTCAGCCATTCAAACTAAGAAATATTGGTGTCGTGGTCTCCAGATTGGGAATCAATTTGGCAGTGTCAGTTATGCACAATTTAGGAATCATCCGTGATCACAACCAAACCAAAATAGTTCTGGTTTGTTCACTTCCCAATGAAGTGGTAATATGAATACAGTAGTTCAGAAATAAATTTCTGCTGAAGTTGTAATATAAAAATGCCTTCCATTGAAACATACGAACAAAGGCGAACAAGAGAAATGGAGCACAATGTGCATTAGTTTTGTTTGGCTGAAAGAAAGGCAAAAGTATTTCTGAACTATATCCTGTAATGTTTTCACAACTGAAGCTGAGACGGTACTCTTTGAATGAATTAGGCAACCCTCACATTGTACTGCAGAGGTTGTGAGTGCCTCTTGATACAATAAATAAAAGTAAGATCTTACACAAGGCAGCTCAGCTTTAGTAATTGCAGTTTTGGAGCTCACGGCATTGCAGTTATTTTGCTCAACATTTCATCTCCAGCTGCAGCACAATTTTTGCCAAATATAGATAAATGAAGTTAAAGTTATTGGCGTCCATTCATTCTGTATGCCTGTTTTGAGTTTGTAGATCCTGTGCAAATTCTGAAGCTGGCCAGCCGTTGCTCCAGAATTCTTTGTATCTGTCCCACATTACCGGGCCTCAGGCGCTATGAAGACTGATGTATATAAGTAAGGAGGTGGCCCAAACATTTTAGAGAGGTTCCACTCTGGAAATCTCAGAGGAAATGCACAAACATTGCAATTCAGCAAAACTTTTATTACTTTATTTCTTAGCTACACGAATATCCCGGCATTCCTCCAAAGATCTCAAGGTGATATATTCAACTCTCATTTGCTCTCACAGTAACCTTGGCAGAGAGGTCCAGACAAGAAGCAGCGGTTGGCTGGATGCAACCCATTGGGCTTCATCATTCAGGATGGTCTAGAACAGGGGTGGGGAAATTGCGGCCTTAAGGCTAAATGGCATTGTTGATGCAATGGGCATAGAGCCGAGTGGGCTGTGGAGGATGGTGGAGGATAGGGGTGCCTGGCGTTCGATGTTCCATGGATTCGCAAAGGGTCAGATTCAACTATGCAACTAAATAGCAACAAAAAGGGCACATGTGGCCTTCAAGGTCCTTAAGTGCAGCTTTTTGACTAATTCCAGATTTTACAGAACAAATCCTTTTAATTTTATTTTAATTTTTAAATTTATATCACACCCAATCAGGGGAACCCGACTCAGGGCAGCTTACATAATGAACAGTATACAAAATAAATTGAAAGCAAACAATAAGTTACAGTATTCAATAAACAATATATAGGGGTGAATACAAATTCAATATATCACATCATATGAAATACAAATACAAAATTTTTGTTGTTCAGTTGCACAGTTGATTCCGACCCTCTGCGACCCCATGGACCACTGTCCGCCAGGCACTCCTGTCCTCCACCATCCCCCTCAACTCGCTCAGCTCTGTGCCCATTGTCTCCACAATACCATCTAGCCATCTCATCTTGGACCGGCCCCTTCCTCTTTTGCCCTCGACCTTTCCAAGCATCAAGGCTTTCTCAAGTGAATCCTCTCTTCTCATCTGATGTCCAAAGTACTTTAGCTTCATCTTGATTATTTGACCTTCTAATGAGCAGTCAGGGTTGATTTCTTCTAAGATTGACCTATTTGTTCTCCTCGCTGTCCAGGGGACTCTCAAAACCCTTCTCCAACACCGCATCTCAAAGGCGTCTATTCTTCTGCGCTCAGCTTTCCTAATGGTCCAGCTCTCACAACCATACATTGCCACAGGGAATACCACTGCTTTGACTATGCGAATTTTTGTTTTCAATGTGATGTCTCTACTTTTCACTATGCTCCCCAGGTTTCTCATTGCTTGCCTCCCAAGAATCAGTCGCCTTTTTATTTATTTATTTATTTATTCATTAGTTGCACTTACTATCCCGCCCCAATCGGGTAGACCCGACTCTGAGCGGCTTACATCATGGTTAAAACATAGGATACACCTACATTAATGCTTTTGGGATTTAAAACTTAATAAATAACTTTAAAATCATAAAAAGTTAAAACAGTATACACAATGCATACAGATTATATAATTCAGATCCAAAATGGTGGCTGTACATTAAATCAGCCACCCTACGTGAGAGCCCACATGCCTGGGTCCCCGTACTTGTCCTGCCAGCCAGGTTTTTAGTCCCTTTCGGAAGGGCAGGAGCTCTGTCTGAAGGCGCAGCTCAGTGGGCAGGAGGTTCCAAAGGGTTGGGGCGGACACGGAGAAAGCTCTTCTCCTAGTGCAGGCGAGCTGTGCCTTTCTCGCTGATGGAATAACCAGGGAACCTCTCCAATCCGCCCTGGTGGGACGGACAGATGTTCTTAGGGTGACGCGGTCTCTTAGGTATCCTGGCCCACTACCATATAGGGCTTTAAAGGTAATAACCAGCACCTTGAATTGCACCTGGAGACATACTGGCAACCAATGCAGCTCCCGGAGCAGCGGAGAGGCACGAGCATAACGCCCACACCCCATCACTACCCGGGCCGCCGCGTTTTGGACCAGCTGGAGTCTCCGGATGGTCATCAGGGGCAGCCCCATGTAGAGCGCATTACAGTAGTCAAGTCTGGAGGTGACCAACGCATGTGTGACCATGAGCTGCAATCTCCATCTGCAGTGAGCTTTGATCCTAAGAAAGTAAAATCTGCCACTGCTTCTACTTCTTCCCCATCTATTTTCCAGGGACTGATAGGGCCTGTTGCCATTATCTTTGTTTTCTTGATATTGAGTCTCAAGCCAGCTTTTTCACTTTCTTCTTTCAACCTAAACAGGAGCTTCTTTAGGTCCTCCTCACTTTCTGCCATTAGGGTGGTATCATCTGCATATCGTAAATTGTTGCTGTTTCTTCCAGCAATTTTGATCCCAAACTGTGATTCCTCCATCCCTGCATTGCACATTATGTGTTCTGTGTATAAGTTGAATAAGCAGGGTGACAAAATGCATCCTTGTCTTACTCCTTTTCCTATTCCAAACCACTCCGTCATTCCATTTTCTGTCCTAACTGTTGCTTCTTGATTCATGTACAGATTTCTCATGAGGCCTATAAGGTGTTCCGGTATTCCCATCTCTTTAATTACTTGCCACATTTTGTTGTGGTCGATACAGTCAAAAGCCTTAGTGTAATCAATGAAACAGAAGTAGACTTGTTTCTGATATTCCTTTGTTTTTTCCATGATCCATCTTATGTTGGCGATGTGGTCTCTAGTCCCCCTGCCTCTTCTGAAACCCGCCTGCACTTCTGGTAATTCTCTCTCCACATGCTGTTGCAGTCTATCCTGTATTATCTTGAGCATCACCTTGCTAGCGTGAGGGATGAGCGCAATTGTTCGATAATTCGAACATTCTTTGGCATTACCCTTTTTGGGGAGTGGGACATATACAGATCTTTTCCAATCCTGTGGCCATTGTTGTGTTTTCCAAATCTGCTGGCATATAGAATGCAATAATTTGATTCCATCATCTTGCAGGGCTTTGAAAAGTTCAACTTGGATACCATCAACTCCACTGGCTTTGTTGTTTGCAGTGTTTTTTAGGGCCTTTCTGACTTCACTCTCTAGAATGTCTGGCTCATGTTCCATGTTCTCATCATTGTGATTATCAGGGGTGTTGAGGTCCTTTTTGTAGAGTTCCTCTGTGTACTCTTTCCATCTTTTCTTAATCTCTTCTGCATCTGCTAACTCCTTGCCATCTTTGTCCTTTATCATGGTCATTTTTGCTTTAAATGTTCCCTTGAGTTCCCCAATTTTTTTTGAAAAGATCTCTAGTCCTACCCCTGATATTGTTTTCCTCTATTTCTTTGCACTGTTCGTTCAGGTAGGTTTCCATACAACCAGCATATAATAATATAATACCATCATGTAACAACACATGATCCAACAATATCAGGCCTCTCACCCTTTTTTTTGTTTCTCTTTTATATTTTTATTTTATTTTAGTAACTTTAAAATTAACAAAGTTTTCATTTGTTGAAATTATTAACTACATAGTAGTCAGATTCCCCCTCCCCCCCCCACACACACAAAATGTATATTTTTAAGTAGATCTAATTGAGGTTTCTTGAATGCGGCCTTATTTGATTAAACCTAAATTAATGCATCCTTCCAATGTGGCCTTTACTTGACTGCAGCTAAATTATTGTGGCCATCCGAAAGGAAAAGGTTCCCCACCCCTGGTCTAGAACATGGAACTTTCACATTCCAGTGCATGGCTAGAGCCACTGCTTCCCTGCGATCTTTGCCCTGTTAGCTTTGCTCAAACAAAAGAAGATGAAACAGTTTTCCAAAACTAAAGTCTCAGTAACTATAACGGCAAACATCTTGACTATCAAATAAAGGAGCGTCTACTGTTTTATTTAGTTTTTTTATCTGTTGTATTTGGAGGGTAGAGTTAGCAAGACACAGGAATACAGGACACCAAGCACAAGAATAAATAATTTTTCCTAAGTCCCACCACGATGTCCTGGAGAGTATAGATGTGTGTGGGGGTGGTGTGGGGGTGGTGGGGGTGGTGGGGAGGCAGACCTGCCCTCCCTTCCCTCTCCCATTGCCTCCAATGAGAGAAAGGATATTTTCCCAACCAGAGCTTAAAAATAACACATTAGAATCTTATAAAAATAACATTTCAAAAGTGACATTAACAAGATTTTTGGTCATTAAAATTGTTAGTTTTGGCATGCCCTCTGCACAAGGAATATGTCAGTCCTTTTACCTCCTCCCCCAAGAAGAAAAGGGGCTTTAAATCCCTTTGAAAACTAAATTTATAATAGGTAGATAAACTTTGGCCCAGAAGACTGAGCTAACTCAGGAAAGAGCCTATGACATGTTTTAAAGATTTGGGAAGTTTTACTACAAAATCATTAGGAGTCCCAAAGCTGGGAGCCATTACGGTATAAGAAGCCAATTACTCATTTTTAGGTCTGGAAAGTGAAATTTCAGTTCATCCTTCGCCCTGAGCCTTCAGTTTCCACTCCCAAATGGTTACCGTGGCCACAGGGGTCAATTTCTAGTGCACCCCTAATTCAGGGATTCTCAGCCTGTGGCCCAGATGTGGCCCCCACTGTCTCCACCACATCAGGAAGTGCCATGTGGTGGAGGAAGAGCAAAATGGCAGTCCTGCCCACGAAGCTGTCTACGGGGGCGTGATCCAGCCCCGGCTTAAAAAGGTTACGAACCCCTGCCCTAATTAATTCAGTTCAAGAGGACAGTCCTCAAACTTCAGTCTTACATAGAAAGTATTTGAAAAAATAATGTTTTTGGAGCAGAAACACAAACTAGCTTCCATTGTGCAGGATGATTTTGGGACAGTTTTCACGAACCTTCCTGCAAAAGTATGTATGGGCAAGAGTTGTAAAGATTTATGTCTTCAGACTACAGCACCCAGAATTCTGCATAGTGAATTGAGGATGTTTGTGGCCTCAAACTACAAATCTGTACAGTTCTAGTGTATGCAGTTCCAATAAGAGACTGGCTTGCACCACGGAGCAGGGAAACTGACTGAAGAAAGCCAAAGATGGTATTTCAGAGATCCAAGTTCTCTACCTATGAAAACAGGGGGAAATTATAATCGGGATTCCCCCTACATTTAACATTTAATCTTCTACCCACTTGCTCTACTCAGGCTTACCAGAAATGAGTTTAGCAGTCTTATATCCATTTGCCTTGGAGTAAAGGTAAAGGTCACCCTTGCTCAAAAGCCAGTCATATCTGACTCTAGGGTTCAGTGCTCATCTCTGTTTCATAGCCAAAGAGACAGCACTGTCTGCTTCTGCATTTCTGTAGTCATGTGGCAGCCATGACTAGACACCGAAGGGCATGGAATGCTGTTAACCTTCCCACCGAAGTGGTCCCTATTTATCTTTGTTTTTTTTTCAGTTGCACAGTCGATTTCGACCCTCTGCGACCCCATGGACCACTGTTCGCCAGGCACTTCTGTCCTCCACCATCCTCCTCAACTTGCTCAGCTCTGTGCCCATTGCGTCCACAATACCATCTAGCCATCTCATTTTTGGCCGCCCCCTTCTTCTTTTGCCCTCCACCTTTCCCAGCATCAAGGTTTTCTCAAGCGAATCCTCTCTTCTCATTTGATGTCCAAAGTACTTTAGCTTCATATTTACAATTTGACCTTCTAAGGAGCAGTCAGGGTTGATTTCTTCTAAGATTGACCTATTTGTTCTCCTCGCTGTCCAGGGGACTCTCAAAACTCTCCTCCAACACCACATCTCAAAGGCATCTATTCTTCTGCGCTCAGCTTTCCTAATGGTCCAGCCCCTATTAATCTACTTGCCATTTTTTTGATTTTGAACTGCTAGGTTGGCAGGAGTTGGGACAAAGATGGGAGCTCATTCCATCCTGCAGTATTTGGGTATTGAACTGCTGACCTGCTCCCCTCTAGTCAGGGTCTTAGCCACTTAGCCACTGCAGTCCCTTGCTTTGGAGTAAGCCTTGTTAAATGTAATGGGAATCCCAATTATAATAGTCTCATTAAATGCAGGTAGTCTCATTAAATGAAGCGGGAATCACTGTTAACAGTCCTCCTGTTTTCTGGATTTTGGAGCAAAAGGTTACAGCTTGCTAAAACCCTGCTCAGCTTTTGAAATGAACCTGAAAGTAGAGCATTGGATATCTGTCATATGTCTAGCCAAGGGTGAATCCCATTTGGTTAAATGAGTTGTACTTCCCGAGTAGTGGGAGCTTCTTACTTACTTTGGGCAGCTTCCAAAGGGGAAGCCGTGCTATACCAGCAACAAGAAGAATAAGAACAAAAGGCCAAGAATGCCCTTTGACACTAGAACCACAAGTTTGATAAATTGCTAACGTGGAAGCTTGTTTTATTTTATCTTGATGTTATGAAGCAGGCCCTAGTTTACTACAGAAGCCGCTGTAGGGATCTGCATAGCAAGAGTTTTCATATTGAACATTAGTTAATTTTCAAACCTAACCTTCCAAGCTCTGATGTCAACTCTCAGGCTGGCAGAGTTCCTGGCTCTTTTTGAGTGTACGTTGGTGGTGGTGAGTGGGACAGGAGGGTTAGCGTCCTGTGTATCCTTGGTTTATCACAGCCTTGTTCGAGGACCCACTGCTTCAAGGGACTGTTATTAAGAAACCATTCCACAGGATGTTCATCTGCTGTTCAGGGTCATGTGTGGACCTTCATCTTCATGAATAAACTTTCCTTCTCTCTTCAGAATCAGAAAACTCATAGTATTTCAGTCATTCTGGGATACCCTTCTGAAGACCATAGTTAGAATATTAGAGTCTCGCTGTGGTAGCTGTCCATAGCTGTGGTTCTCTGTTCCTTTTCACAGCACCTTTTACAGAAGATATGGGAACTTAATGTGCTGAGCTGTAGTGTGAGAGGGATTCCCTCCGAAATCAGATATTGTATATATATTTTCCAATGATGGGACACTTCTGATAGCAGAACCTGGATCCAAGAACCTTGAGTGCCTTCTAGGTCCCCCCCTTCTTTTCTGACTGTCTTTGCTAGTGTTATGGGATGCAATTGTTTTCCATGCAAGTAATACTATCTTCTTTCATAAGAAGTCCAAGATCCAGTCCTTACTAACCTCACTTTGGTGGACAGTCTTGAACACCCCATCTTAGATTATGAGTTTGATGAGGCCTAATCAATCAATCAATCAATCAATATGTATGCAATGTGTTATTGCTTTAACCACATGAATGCTTTCCTTAGAAATATATGGATTCACTATGGGTGGTCATGGGACTGCTCTTGCTCATAGACTAGTATAACAGTTCTTTTTTCTAAGCCTCTGGAATGTGATGGGGGTGGTGGTGCAGAAGAAGAATGGAAGAATCCCAGCACGTGAAGATTACACAGATAATAACTGGAGAGTAGAAAATCTAGGGAGGAGTAAGAGAGAAACCTGGGGAGGAGGAATAAAAAAACTTACAAGAAAGGGTGCGGGGCTGCACTCACTTTTCCTGTATCATAATGAAGTGTAATGCCTGGTGTCATTAATTGGCCAAATAAAGATACTGTGATTGGAATCTTTCCTTATCTGATTGATTATTGGTCTGACAAGTCTGGGTTGGAGGGATAGCTTTTGGACCCCAACAAGTTGATTCAAATTAAGAATTGTTCTCTTTTTTTCATGTAGAAGACCAAATAATAATTCATTGCCATTTATACAATACAAAAATATGATTGGTTGTGAAATATTAGTTTGTAGTAAATTATAGGATTTACTACAACAGAATTGTAAGATTTACTACAACAGAATTGAAGGATAAACCAGTTTGAACTAACTGTAACAGAATGATATACAGTATAATAAAAATAGGATAATTCTTGTTGAATTTTCCTCATGACAAAGAAGCAAAGATTGCTGTTAGGTTTGTTGGGCCTCAAGTTTCACACTGAATGGGATATTCCATATCGGAAAGAGTATCTTAAAAGAGTCAAATTTACTAAACAAGAGAATAAAAACCCCAAATAGGAATAGATTCAGATGTTCATGCAATTCATGATGAGGAGAGACTCATCTGTATTTCTTTTTTAAAACTGAAGGCTGAATGTTAGTTTTGTCCTAGATCTAGATCTTCAGATTTCTTCTAGGGGTGGGCCAAATGTTATTTATCTGTTGCTATTTTGGTGAATACTGAGAAGAAAAGTCTGTAAACTCTTAAACAAGGATCCCCAAATGATGTACTAGCTTTCATGCAAAATAACCCCTCAGGCTTGATGGGAATGGAAAAAGCAATAAAGTTTGAGCCTCCATTTTGACAACATAAATGTCTGAAATACTGAAAGGTACCAGCAGACTTCTGACTATATTATTGTTGGTTGTTGCTTCCCCCCTCCTTTTAAAATAAATCTTTGTAGGAACTGCAAATGTCATTCAGCCTAATGTTATATGTAAGATTTATTTAGCTAAAGTGATGCTTCTCCTAACACAAAACCCATATAATTTTACCCTGTACATGCACCTCTTGCAGAAATTTGGATGCAGGGTTGTGCTAGCATCTGCTGATATTACAGCGCTGGAAAAGATATTAGAAATGAAAGTGCTCTACGCACAGAAGCCATTTGAATGCAACTCACCTTGACAGCAGAGACCCTTGGTTGTTCCTGTTGCACTTTTCATGAGCTGCAGAGTCTGATGTGGTAGAAAAAGGCTTGGAACTCTGCCATCAGTAGCCCAGTTGCAAGTGGCTTAAATCTTGATCCAACAAAATTGGGTTGTTTAAAACATACTTGTACTTTAGTTAGGAGAGACTAATTTGGTCCAGTTAATAGTGAAAAAGACATGTTTGGTGAGAATGCAAGAGAGGAACTTTTTGGTGGCCACATTCAGACTATGGAGCTCTCAGCCAAGAAAGGCTAGGCTGGCCACCTCCTTGACTTCTTGCTACCTTCTGGTTTAGGCAGGCCTTCACCAAGTTACTGACTGTTAAGGGCTTTAAAGACATGCTGCACCTCCTTATTTTTAATCTTACTTATTATTTTTAATGGAGAAGTTTTTACATGGTTTTTACAGCATTCTGTATGACAATGGACGCAATTATATTTCTGCTATATTACTCTTTAATCATGTTTTTTAAAATGACATTGTTAGTGTCTTTACAGTAGATCCAGTGTTGTTTGTTGCTAGAGTAACTGAGTTGAACTCAGGAGATCTGGGTTCAAATCTCCATTTTTGCCATGGGAGCTCACGGGACGGAGCAAAAGTTGCAGTGGTAATAGTAAAAAAGAAATTGTGTGCCTTCAAGTCAAATCTGACTTATGGTGACTCTTTCCAGGGTTTTCTAGGTAGAGAATACACAGGGGTGATTTCTCATTCCCTTCTTCTGGGGGGTATCCTAGGACTGCACAGATTGTACATGACTATGCAGGCTGGCTCTTCTCCCAGGAGTCACAGTGGGGAATCAAACTCCCAACCACAGGGTCTGCAGCCAGAGACCTAAACCACCCAGCTATCCAGCCAACTGGTAATAGTAAAACCACTTCTTGAATACTTTACATACTTTGCAAACCCTAATAGAGTGGCCAGATGTTGTATGTGACTAGATGGCACATAACAAACAAAACAAGCTACCTTGGGACCTTGCTTCTCAAAGACCGGGGGGGGGGGGGCAATTCAGATAAAAAAAAGAAAGATCCTGTATCTACTCTGGAGTAAGTTCAATTTTTATTCAATAGGGTTACTGGCAAGGAAATATGTATTGGATTATAGTTTGTTTTCATTTTAAAAGAGGAACCAAAGGAGCATGTTTAGATTTCTTAGTGCGGTTTCTGGAACAAAACTATCCATACAGCACACACCTCTTTCATTATATGTTCTTGGGGAGAATTGTCTTGTGGAACTTGAGAGCTGCTTTTGGTATACTTACCATCACTCCTCTCTTGAGAGTGGTAGAATCATTGTGATGCAACTGAATTTTATTTGTTTATTGTTTGTGTGCTCATAGTTGGCACTGCAGAAGTCAACCCAGGCAGAATAAATAAGTGTTTGCCCCTCGCATAGATTATGTGTAATATCATGACAAATTCTTCCAATCTATAGCTAGGCTGTATGTTTCGCTATTTTGACTTCTCCTAAACCAGTGATGGTGAACCTATGGCACGCATGCCAGAGGTGGCACTCGGAGCCCTCTCTGCAGGCACCCGTGCAGTCACCTCAGCACAGAGTTTGTCCTGCCCCTCTGCCCAGCAGCCCAATGGGAGAGCTTCCTCCCTCACCACAGCACAGAATTCACCCCACCCCTCTGCCCAGCAGCCCAACTGAAGTGTTTCCTTCCTCTCCTGTTGCTGTCTTGGCACTTTGTGATAAATAAGTGGGTTCTGGGTTGCAGTTTGGGCACTCGGTCTCTAAAAGGTTCTCCATCACTGTCCTAAACTGTAGAAGCATTGAGATGTTTTAAGAGAACTCTATATCATTTTTAAAAATAACAATAATTGTGTACCATCTGTCAATTCTGTCTTATGGCAACCTTTCCCAGGGTTTTCTAGGCAGGACTCCTTTGAAGTGGTTTCCCATTCCCTTCTTCTGGGGTGCCTTGGGACTGTGTAGCTTGCCCAAGGCTAAACGGGTTGATTATTTTTGCAAGAGTCGCAGTCAGGAACCAAACTTTCAATGTCTGGCTCTGCAGCCAAATACCTAAACTACTGAACTAACCTGCCAGCTCTGTGTGCCTTTTTAGAAGAGAAAGAATTAGCTGCAACAAAATGTATTTTGGATTAAAATAATCCACAGAAATGTTTTACCATTCCTTGTAAATTACATTTCCTAAAAGATCTTGTTGGTTTTTTGTTTGGCTGTTTTGGGGATGGATAGGTTACCAAGTTATGTTGCAATAGAACGTTTCCATGTCAAAATTACTTTACTGTAAAATATGCTTCTGATGGAACTTGGTGGTGTTACAAGTGTCTCTTTTTATTTATACCAACTGGGACTCTGGATTGTCACTCCGCCTCTGCCTAGAGAGCTGACAAAACCATTGCCACATGGGAAGTTGTACAACTCTTTTTATGAACAATGAAGAACAGAACCTGTTTTATGATGACAACGGGCAAATAAAATGTAATGAATAATTGTTCTACAAATCCAATGAATATGTGCAACATGTTATCCCTGTTGTGTGGTGAAGAAAGTTCTCCAGCTGGAAGCAGCAAGGATGCTGCCAGAACCACTTCCTCCATCAACCCTTGCACTTTTGCACATGATAGGCAGGCTGCAATGCACATCATGGTGTCTGCTGGTGGTCCAGAAAAACAAGCAGCACTGCTGTAGGTGCTGCAGCCATCATGATTTTCTTCTGCCGTGTTTAGACCAGATGTGAAACTGCAAAAAATAAAAGGCGAGCTCATTCTGCAGTTACTTTCACCAGGCCTGGTGTGAGAAAGATTAGCTGGCAACACAAGGTTGCCATTACCAGGGTATGCCCAATTGTGGTTGAAAAATACCACAATCTTTAAGGAAGCTCTATCTGTGTACCCCAGCCATCATGATGTAAAACCCTGTGGTGGGAAAGACTTCTGTCTTGTTGATACTCTTGTGAGAAGAGGAGCCATCAGTACAGTAAGTAGCTCAAACAAGGGGTTGGAAAAGTCCCCCCTCAGGTCCTCTAATGTATCTCACTTCAGTATTTAGTGTGGCCAGTTATAAAGGATCATGGGATTTGGGCTCCCTATACCTGTTTTAAAACTATTTTTTCACTGTATTCTAGTGATGGGGCGGCTTTCGGTTCCTTGGAATGTTCCTGGTTCAGAGGAAGTGACACAGTGGCATAAAGGCCATGAGTAAAGTGTCATGTTAATCTATACTTTTTTTCCTGTGCAAATGTTCACCTTCTTCATGCATAGGGCTTAAGTGACTGTAGGAATGTAGGTGCACATATAGATGCCTTTACATTACTGTCATTTAGTTAAAGAGTTCCCACAATTGGAACCTGAACATTATCCAGGTTCCCAGATATGATGGCTCTGTATCCATGTTCAACCACAAGCAGTTGCAGAAATTTATTCACATCTTTGCATTCTGCAAAGTTTTGAGCTGCTGCTGAATACCTGACAATAAGTGGGTGGGTGGGACTTATATGAGTGCCAGTTCTGGCCCCATGTTGCAGCTTACTCAGGCAAACGTCTTTATAGTGCTTACATCGACTAACCAATTGATATCTCACATCTCCTAACATCCTCCAGTAACTTCACAGATTGTGCTATTTTTGAACGACCATCGGGCATACCCTGGTAATGGCAACCTTGTGTTGCTTGCTAATCTTTCTCACACTAGGTCAGGCGAAAGGAACTACAGAATGAACTCACCAGAAGGTGGCTTCATTTTGGCATTTTCATGTCTGGCCTAGACATGGAAGAAGCAACTTCAATGCCTCCTTTGTTCATGAATTGCAAGAAAGGGATGCTGTAAGCCCACACTGCTAGCTGCAGCCCTAGATATTATGGGGCTTTCCTGCTCCCACCCTTACACCCATGCATCAAGGGTGGTGTCTACAATGGAACACCTCCTTGGGAAAATGCTCCCCAGGAGCTGGGATCTTTTACAAACAAGGAAGGGCACAGATTGCATGGAAAGTTTCTGTGGAGAGAGCCCATCACATGCAAACCATTCCTTGACATCCTAAGGCAGTGATGGTGAGAATCTTGGCACTCCAGATGTTCTTGAACTTCAATTTCCAGAAGCCCTGATTAGCAGGAGTGCTGACTTGGGCTTCTGGGAAGTCCAAGAACACCTGGAGTGCCAAGGTTCACCATCACTGTCCTAAAGTATGGCTATCAGGGAAGGGTCAGGGAACACCTGGCTTTAAGGGCCGGGTTGGCTAGACAGATCCCAGCTGCTCTTAGCTGCTTTTTTTGCAGAATGAAACCAGTTTCCCCTAATCATCATTTATCGAGCTTTGTCCTCAAACTTTTCAGTAAACTAAAAATGTTGAGCAAAACCCAAAAACTCATTTGTGCTGCCGCTCAAAGCTTGGACACAGCTCGGTAGTGACACCACATGTTTCTGTGGAACCTTGTGTTTTTGTGAGTGAGTGCTTGCATATTCATGCTGATAGATTGTATGTCTGCCGCACACATGTATGCATATTGAAAAAAATATACTGACCCAAACACACGACATGGTTAATGTCTGCAGCTTCCAGAAGAGAATATCTCACTACACCAGTGGTGTTCCTTCAAAAAATGGAAACATTTTTTTTAAGAAGAGAGAGAGAGAGGTCAGTTTGGTATATGAAATGAATGAGGATTTTAAGAAATGTTTTTTTTATTAGAAAAACACTTGAGACTTATCATGCGCAGCAGATGGGAGTAGAAAATGCAGCTTGAAGACAGTTACATAAATATATCCTTGATGTCTGTTTTGCTTTTCAATTTGCAGCAGAAAGTACAAAGGTAGTGTAGAGCGCCAGTCAGGACTGCAGTGTGTCTCTTGATATCCATTCCAGATGTTGACTAGACTTTGTGGAGCCAGTCTTATGGCATTGGGGCTGGAGCAAGCTGTCTTTTCTTCCAGGTGTGATGCTTCACACGGATCCCCCCCCCCCCAACATGCTTTCCTGGTTTTATCCAAACACACAAACCCCAGCGACAGGCGTCCACCACCTTTTCGGCCAGAAATCACCTCCTGCTCCAAAAGTAATATATATTTATTTAAAAATCCACTCCTCTCTCTGCCAACAGAGAAACCCACTTGTGGCTGCCTATCAGCCTGTCACTTCAAAAGCCAGACCACCAGAACTAACAAAGAGAGAGAGAGAGAGAGAGGTGGAGGGGAGGAAGGAGGAAGAGGTTGGTATTGTTTTGAAATCATGTTTGTAAGTTAGTAGCTCCTTTATGTACATTCCGCTTGGTGTTTGGAATGGTCTGGAGTACAAAACTGACAGTGTGTGTTTGTTGGGCTTCTAATGGTAACTGCTCTCTGTTTGTGCGTGCTTGTAAAAAGAGGAGTTTTTTTTAATCACCCAACACTGTAATATTTTAACTCCCTGATTAAACATTGCTAAGCATAGAGGTAGATCGTAAATCTTACAGGCGCCGACTCCGTTTATTTGAATGTTAGTTACTGTCTAGGGTGGATAAACAAATTACAGCAGAGTTTATTACGATATATGGGGCCACGGTGCAGGTCCCATTAATATCTTGTACCCCCTGGAAATACAGCTTTGGCTCACCGTTTGCCTCCAGTCTGCTCGACAATTAAGAATAAATTCTGAGTTACGGGTGGGAGGCGGAGGGCAAAGAGGACACTTTCCCCAAGAGAATGCTTGCTGGGAACACAAATAATGAGCCTTTCTGATCAAGTTACGGGTGTCCCATGTTTGAGGTCAGCATCTTTTAGGATGTGCGTGATGTGACTGCTGAGGTCTACTCAGTTTGGTATGCCTTAGTGATTCCAAAGAGTAGAAAAACGAGATTTAAAAAACCCCACCAACCTTTAATTTTTTAAATTAATGTCTGTGCATGGAAGACTGTGAGAGTACTCCCCACCCCACACACCCCGGTATACTTTCTGTGTACAGTAGGGCTAGTGTGATTGACGAAGAGCTGTAGCCAGGTGAGATGGTTGGGTCTGCAATCTCACTGCCCTCTCAGCTGTGGCTATGAGTCAAGAAACAGGTCTCTAGCTTTCTTCCCTAAAACAATGACCTCCTTCTCAGGGTTAATGGGACAGTGAGCAATAGGAAAAACAGACAGGACTTGGCTTTTTTCAAAGTACAGTAAATCCTTGCATAAAGAGCGCCTCACTTAGAGACTAGCTCACTTAAAGAGCAGAATTTTCTCTGAATGGTCGTCTCACTTAACAACTAAAATCAACCAAAAACTCACTTAACAACTAAATTGGGGTTTGCAATCCCCCCCTCCTGCCACAAGTCAAAATTGGTCACTTACAATGGTGTTTCACTTAAAGAGCAAACTTCACTTAAAGAGCAATCCCATGTTACACTTTATGCTGTTTAAGCGAGGTATCAGTCTACCATCTATCAGTACAAGCATAAGAATGAAACAAGGAGAATGAAGAGCCAAACGTTACGATTTGGAAGCAGGTTCTGCCTCTCAAAGCGTCTTCTCTTTGTGAGTCAGTATTTGAGGCAGTCTCTATAGAGAGACATCACAAAGGGCACGAGAAGTTTGGGTTGCATAAGTTACTGTTATCACATTTTTTCCACCTTTCGATCCTCTTTACCCTTCACCAGTACAATCATTTCTTGGGAAAATAGAAATCTTGCATACTTTAACACTGGGTTTCAGTGGCGGATGTGTGTGTCTTTATAGCCAAATTAATTACCCATTGCCACTAACTTGGTTGATACTGTTCTTTTTCCACCTCTGGTATTTAGGCAAGCCCCACCGTCCTATTTTTGGGGGTTCTGTTTTTCTTCTTCTTTGCTTCCATTGTCTTGTTGATAACCTCTCTTCTTCCTCTGACTATCCTCCAAGCACAAAGTTTCACCTGTAAATATACCCCTTTGTACTTTAAATGCTTCTAGAGGGATTTTTTTTTACCATACATAATGCTCATTTTATGTCCAGACTAGGGAGAGTTTTGTTTAATGAGCCTGAGGTGATCTCCCCATGTTTAGGTGTTTCTTTTATTTTCTTGCCTCACTCTCTGCAAACTAAGAGGAATAACCAAATTCCTAGAAACTTGCCTTTTTAAAACCACATTTCCCCATAACATCATCATTACCACCACTATCATCCTACAAGAATATGCAGGTTTGTATTTTGGAAAGAGATGGAATCTCCTGGACTACAAATATCACAATCATCCATTCTGAGAGTTCTACCTACATAGCAGAAACCTTTCAAACACCCCAGGTTGACTTACCTGGAAGAAAAGTCTATGTTAGAAGGCTTTGAGGCTTGGCTAGGTATAGCTCCACTTAAGTCTCCTGCCAAGAAAGAATGCTCCCATCCAACACTTGAATAGTAACGGGAAGCTTGGCCTAACTGAGTCTGAAATCGTTCTAAGATAGGACTTTCCCCCACCTGGGTCACATTTAAATGCTTATAAAAGATTCTTCCCTCTCTTAAAGGATGCAACAGTAAAATGATCAGATAGGAGGAAAAATACACTTTCCCTTTCCTTCTGCAGAGGAGTAGAGGAAGTGTTTAATTTGCCCATATCATGAGGTGGCTCATCAGCCACCTCATATTATGGGCAAAGGCCACTTGTTCTGTTTGAATGGGGGAGGGGTTGGTGTTAACATGATTCTGCTCCTTCCCTGTGATTGCACAAGGGGCAGTCTGTAAATGCTCAAAGGCTTCTCAGGAGAAGTTTTGTACAGCCAAACCTCACATAAAGAGTGCTTCGCTTAAAGAGTAGAATTTTCTTTGAATGTTTGCTTCACTTAACAAATAAAACCAACCAAAAACTCGCTTAACAAATAAATTAGGGTCCGCAATTCCCCCCCCCCCCCCCAGAAGTCACAATTGGTCACTTACAATGGTGTTTCGCTTAAAGATCAATCCTGTGGAACACATTATGCTCTTTAAGCGAGGTACAACTGTATTTGCAAGAGGTTCAGTTTGCCAATCTCCTTCTGCTTTGGTGCTTCCTCCTTTCCCTACAATAACTGGTGCCAAATATTTTCATTTAAGAGTCAACATTTAAACAAAAAGCCAAACACCAAAGCAAACTCGAGTGGTTTGTCAGGATGCCTTAACTGACCTGAGTGTGACTAAAATCATTTTTAATCACTCTGTATCTGCTTATGTAGTGTACAAATGTCCCTTCTTCACCTCATGTTAACATTTTTTTCCTAAACCCAGAGTTCGTTTTTGGCAAAAGTTAGCCATGACAACTGTTCTAATGGCAGTTTCAGGATGGAAAGGTATGTGCATGACTCATCCCCCAAATGGGAAGGGGATGACATAGGTCCTTTCTCTTATTTTCTTGTTCTTTGTTTTCCTTTTAGACTTTAAAGATAAATATCTCACTGAGCTTCTTTATGCAACTTGAATTGTTATTCTGGAAATAGAGCTATAAGGCATGTAATTTTTGTTTCCCAGGACATCATTTCTGGAGCAGCTTTTAAAACACGTGGCATGATCCTTGCTTACCAACCACCTAAGGCAGCATTTACCTTTAATGAAGAAAATCATGTGAAGGGGGAGACCCTCAGCTTTCTTGTATATATTGTACAGCTCTAGTTTTATTGTATTTCATAGTTTTCAAAAAAATAAAAATAAAATCTGTGTATTGAAGGCTTGTGAAAATGGAATGTCAATGTAAGGTACAAGTCATACCTATGTTTATAGTTGTAGCACAGTCATTTTATACAAGATTTGGGCAATCCAAATGCAGGTATTTTTGGAGCCCTGAAATGTAGCGAGTGATGTTTGGTCAGTCATTGTCTGGCTTACCTTTTTTTTGTGTTCAGTCGCACAGTCGATTCCGACCCTTTGTGCCCTCACCTTACAGGGGTGTAAAGAGGAAGTTGTGAGGTAGAGAGAAAGATATATTGCTTTGAGTTCATTTGAGAGAAGGTGGGATAAAAGCAATGAGAGAATGAATGAATCAGCGACCACTTTAATACAGTGGAACCCAGACATACAAACAGTTTGATTTATAAAAAATTAAACATACAAAGAGAAATCCTGGCTAAAATAAATTGACATACACATTTTTAATAGGAAAAATTCAACATACAGTACAAAAAATATGGTGACATCTAGTGGCCTCTTCTGGTAATGCAATGTGTTTTTGACAATTTTTTTGACATACAAATAACCTCATGGAACAGAAAAAATTGTGTGTAGAGGTTTTACTGCACGTATTTGTCTTCCTCTTACGAGGCTGAGAGAAAACTGTGCTACTTCAAGAGCTATTTTTTCTTTAGGATTTTATTTGCTTTTATTTTATTTATGACACACCTGAGTTTTCGTTACCTGTTGGATTCATGGCAAATGGCCCCATGCTTCTCTTTCTTTCAAATCTTGATGAGGAAATAATCAGAAAATTTAACATGTTCCTCTGGCTGCTGGCAAAGCCTACTCTGTTAATCAGTGTGTGCTTAATATGTGTAGCTGAAGAAATAACTCCAATTATCTGAACTTACTGTAATCAATGAATGTTTGCTTTGTGCATACAATTGAGTGACTGAAGTATAAAATTAATTTGACTGAAATCTTTGCAGTAGGGCTTTGGCAGCATTAATTTTGTACAGTGACAGCACTTACAATACTAAACTTGGAACTAAGGAAGGAATTTTTATTTTTAATTTTTAAAAAAAGAGAGAACGGAATATTGAAAGCAATTACATGTCAGAAAAACAAGACTTTGGAACAAAATCAAGACAACAGGATCAAGAACATGGAATGCACAAGTGGTTGATTTATTTCAATCTAATTGCAATGTTCAAGGAGTTTCTTCTGTTTGACTTAAACATGGAATGGTAGTTAGACCCAGCTGCAGCTTTACCAGCTGGTCATTTCTATTTCTGGTAGAATGGATGCATTAATAGTGCAGCTTTAGTACCAATTTACAGATGGTAAGACATTTGGGGGCCCTGATTCTCATCGACCTGTAGAGAAATTGGAATGGTGACATCACAGTTAATCCCTGACAGCCCATAGTGATGAATCAAGTGCCAGTAACTAGAACGGTTTCAAATGTGGGGCTTGGATGAACATTTGTGTTGAATCTGCTCCTTTCATAACTGTCAGGGTTACCTCAGATACACCATGGGGAAGTTGCTCTGGAATTATCTGACGTATCCTAAGTGTCCATACAGAATGTAATGTGAGGCATGTCATGTCTGATGTCACTTGCCCACCATGCATTGGAATTAGAGATGCTGGAGAATTTCATTTGGTCCGCATTTTAAAGCAAACCAAAGTAAGTTGCAACTATAGAATGCCAATTTGAACCAGTGGAACTAGTACAGGACTTGCCTCACCAGTGGGTGAGGCAAGTGGGACTACTCTAGTGCCATTTACTGTGCTAAATATCTTGGCCAATGTGTTAGCAACATTTAGGTTTCAAATTTAGCAACATATGAAAATTCAACATTTTAACAGCTCAACTGAGATTAGGAAAACCGGGAATAAAAAAAAAGCTACTCCCATCCCCACCAATGATCAAAGTAACGAATTAAAATATTGGAAACATTAATCATCCTTGGAATCTTTAACATGCCTATCATTATCTTTTTTAAAATAAAGATTTTTAGAATAGTTTTTAAAAGTTTTAACGAATGAATATAGTCAAGAAGAAATATTAGCAACTATTGAACCTCTCCTGTTGATTCTGATACTGTATTATTATTCACAGAATCTCCCATTATGTGGCTGTGATGGCTAAAGGATTCTGGGATCTGTAATCCAGAGTTATATTTCCAAGGTTTGGATTATTGGAGAGTAAAATGGGCAAATACAGGGCATTTAAATTGGTAAAAACAAATCATTAATAAAATAGTCGTTGTCTTTATAGCCAGTGTTCCCATATTATCCTGCCCAGGTTTAATGGATAATGCCTGATTTAAAACCAACAGATTAACAAATAAAATCACAGTTGAAGAAACACCTCCCAGTTCATTTCTTGCCCCAGATATAAATCATGTGGATTATTTTTTATTATTTTGACCTCTTCTAGGCAATTCAAAGGACTCTCTTTTAGCAAATGAGGCTTTGCTATCCAGCAGTTATCCAGAACAAAATGATCTTGCTGATGACTGGACTTATTTTTAGATCTATTGTATTATCTGCAGTATTTTGAGATCTAAGTGAGGGCCTTGCTCTCACCTTCTGTGCACCTGGGGGGGGGGGAACCCCCATACAGCCATGAGCTCCCTGGTGCGACAAAGAGTAACAGAGCAGCATTCAAGTGATGGTTAATGATTGCTGTTTGAGCAGACTCCCCTTGATGGGATTCATATTCCATTTGCTTGCTTTTTATAAATACTTTTCGGGCATATTTACTTGAAGGAACAGTGGTGGTCAGAAGCATTACTTTAAATAGCTTGCAGTGGAATAGGCAGTTAACAGAGCTTGTTTATAATGTTCACACTCACTAGAAGTTTCAGATTCAATTCCAGAAGGAACAATCATCCAGTTAATGAAAGCAAAATGGCAACAGCTCCAGAGGGCCTGATGTAAAAACCCAACATGTTACAGGTAGGAAAGATAAGGTTTTTACCAGTTGTATTCTCATCCTTCTGGAATGCTCTTTCTTGGAAGCTGAACCCAGCTTTTAAACCTTGTATTAAAATGAGTATTTTCTGCAGCTGTTTGGTCAATGGAATGTATTCAACCCTAGATATTTTTTGTGCTTTCCATCTAGGACAACTCTCCAAATAAGCCTCTCTAGGTTTAAAAATATCTGGGGAGGGCTTTTTCTCATTCCCGCCACCCTCACAAACACCTCTGATGAAATCTGCTGGTGGAATGGCCAGTTGCAGGCTGTGGAACTCCCTTCCACAGGAGACTAGCTAGTCATGTTGCTGGTAGGCAAAGACCTTTCTTCTCAGGTGGGACTTTGGCAACTGAATGGAACAATATCCTTTTTCTGTTTAGTTTCTAACTTCCCTTCCCTTTTTCCTTTTATTTAACAGTGTAGACTGTCAGCCTGTTAGGGCAGGGCCCTATTGTCCTGTATTACATGAAGCATTATATGCAGTGAATCTGATAGTTGTTACTATCTATCAAACTTGTTCAGTCGCACAGTCGATTCCAACTCTTTGTGACCCCATGGACCACTGTCCGCTAGGCACTCCTGTCCTCCACCATCCCCCTCAACTCGCTCAGCTCTGTGCCCATTGTGTCCACAATACCATCAAGCCATCTCATTTTTGGCTGCCCCCTTCTTTTTGTGCCTTCAACCTTTCCAAGCATCAAGGCTTTCTAAAGTGATTCTCATTTGATGTCCAAAGTACCTTAGCTTCATCTTTACTATTTGCCCTTCTAAGGAGCAGTCAGGGTTGATTTCTTCTAAGATTGACCTATTTGTGCTCCTCGCTGTCCAGGGGACTCTCAAAATTCTCCTCCAACACCACATCTCAAAGGCATCTATTCTTCTGTGCTCAGCATTCCTAATGGTCCAGCTCTCACAACCATACATTGCCACAGGGAATACCATTGCTTTGACTATACAAAGTTTTGTTTGCAATATGATGCAATATGATGATCCCCAGGTTTCTCATAGCTTGTCTCCCAAGAATCAGTTGCCTTTTTATTTCATGGCTGCAATCACCATCTGCAGTGAGCTTTGATCCTAAGAAAGTAAAATCTGTCACAGCTTCTACTTCTTCCCCATCTATTTTCCAAGGACTGATTGGGCCTGTTGCCATGATCTTTGTTTTCTTGGCTGTAAAACTCCCATTAATTTCAGTGAGGTTTCAACTGCTTGTTGAGAGTATATAGGATAGCTGTCAGAGATATAATGTTTTACCCCTTATCTTGGCTATTTCAGGCTGATACAAAATGGTTTTCATTCATTTAATTTCTATACTGACAAAATGTAATTGTTACTCTGGGCAGTTGGCAAAACAGTAAGACAAAACAAAGCAATCACACTTATATACCACCCCATAGTGCTTAGTGCACTCTCTGGGTGGTTCACAAGTTAATTTGCATTTTGCCCCCAACATGCTGGGTATACAGCAGTTTAATCACTGTGCCGCAAGGGCTCTTGATGAGACTGGCTCTTGATAATAATAATACTGTAATTCCATATCAGAAATCATTCTGGGTTGAAAGGATTTTTGTGGAAGAAACTCCACTTAGGAAATGCCCAAATGAGGCTCCTTTCATGTCCCCAAGAACTGGGACAGAGATGGGCACTCAATCTGTCATGCAGTACCTGGGTCTTGAACTGCTGACTTGCCAGCCTTCCAGCTAACAAGGAAATCTTCTTAACCACTGAGCCACTGCAGCCCCTGGCTCTTGATAAGACAAGACAATAAAGGGTACAAGTCATAACATGATTACATTTAAACAACAAAGTCAAACAGAAACAAACTTTATGATGGTAACCAAAATGTACATAGCTTGTCAGTGGCGGTGGCAGCTACTCATGTCTGACCATACTTCCCCCCCTGAAAGTCATTATTTCTTCCATTGATGGATGTTTCTCTGGTGACTCAATAAGCCAATCTTGGTATGAAACATGCGACCACACACATTACACTGAATAGATGGTGGAAGGCATGGTTGAGTTTGACAACGCTTCCGTACTTGTCGCTTAGCCTCTTCATGTCTGTGGCATTCCCCTTCAAAATGATTAGTAGCAGCAGAGATGGTTTGGTGCCAAAGTGAGTGATCTTCAGCCGCTGCCTCCCAAGTTTGTGGGTTTATGCCTGACACCTTCATGGTTTGTTTCAGCTGGTCCTTATAACACTTTCAAATGAGCTCCATGAAGTCTTGTACCAGAGCTAAGTTCTCTATAAATAAATTGGCAAGGAAGCCAAGAACACAGTGGGCACAGAGCTGGGCAGGTTGAGGAGGATGGTGGAGGACAGAGATGCCTGGAGGGTGGTGGTCCATGGGGTCGCAAAGGGTTGGAATCGACTGTGTGACTGAACAACAACAACCTAGAACCATCCATACCACGGACATGTCCTATCCATCTAAGACGATGGCCTATGATGGAAGCTTCAATGCTGTTTAGATTTGCCTTCTCGAGGACAGCAATGCTGGTGACATAGTCATCCCACTTGATGTTCAAGATGGATCTTAGCTTCTGTTGGTGAAAGTGTTCAAGCTTTTTGATGTCTTGGAGATAGAGTGTCCATGTTTCACAGCCAAGTAACGCTGAGATAATAACAGCTTGGTATACCAAAATGTAAATCATTCAACGGAAGAAGAAAAAGATTTAACTGAAAATAAATAAAGCTTAACAGACGGGCAAAATTGAACCAAATAACTCCTTATATAGCTCTGCCTTTATGGGCTTATTGAACACCCAGAGGGAGGGAGCCTAGAGGACATGTGAAGGGAAATCATTCCAGAGGGACAGTGTCCATAACCCCCCCCCATTCCTACTCAAAGCTTTCTGGGGCTCTTTGGGGGTGGGCAGCTATAGCCCACTGTGCTGCAGCGATATAGTGCTGTATTAGATTCTCCTGCTTGTTGAAGGACACTCTTATTCATCTATTGCTACCTCTTTCTTCTGGGAAGAATCTTTTAAAAACATATTCCAGGTGTCCAGACTTGAGTATATTCTTTTATTATCCTTTGATAGGAAGGAAAATGTAATACAAGCATTGGAAGTTTTTTTAAAAAATAATCTGCAGGCTGAAGAACATTTTGTTGGGAATCTGAGCACAAATGCCTTGAAAATAAGTAAACAAATGGGTACATTGCTACTGGTGACATTTCCGAGAGCTGTCTACAGCTGATTATTACGCATGTAGAACATAGTCACAGATACTGTAATCTAACAATATTAACACATGTTATTTGAATGCCCATCTGTTTGACTTTGCAACAAAGAATGTAGATTCATTAATATATTACTGAGGAAATGTTGATATCTCTGCTACATTGTGGCAAGCATATTTCATATGGCTTATTAAAGATTTTCCTTTCTTGCCTCTCTTTTCTGCCACTAACTCTATCTTTAAAAACCTTCTGTACTTATTTTAGAAAAACAACAACAATAAATTGGATCTGCATGTAGCAAAAGCAACATTACTTATTTGAAGTCACAGAATGGTAGCTGACCATTCATAGGCACGGGCTGCAAGAAATGTTGCTTAGAAACACCATGTTATCAAAGAGAACCCAACACCAGGTTGGAGAAGTTCCCAGACAGCCGGTTTGTGATGATAATTTGTGGTGGAAAATTCCAATGTCTATTCCAAAATACTTCTTTCTTTTCTAGACCCTCTTGCTTATGTTTTTTTACTCTTTCTGTTAATTTTGTGTTTAGGTTCAGACTTGCACCTACTGTGCTTCTCCTTTCTCCTCACATGACACTTTAGGTTCCAAGCCTATGCATTCGCTGAGGGCAAGCCCTTGGGGTGTGTGGGGTTGCAAGTTTATGTTTCTGGACATCACCTCCCAAAACCTCCCAGGTATCTACTGTACTCTGTAGAATTCTGGGAGCTGTAGTGCAGAAACACACATCAGCACATATCTGATAAGCCCCACAAGGAAGCTTGCATCTGTGTTGACGTTGCAGAACTTCACTGAGCACCGATTAACAATTTTCAATTCTCATTTCATTAATATTTCAAAACAGATTTTTGAACAACTTTGTGATCTATTTGGAGTTGGGTGTGTGCAGTGGAAGAGAAAATAATAGCTTTCTGGATATTGATTGCTGAACAGGCTTTTAATGGATACCTCAACAGTAGAAGACCTGAATTTGATGGACATGTGTTCTGCTTCAATGAATGGTATGTATCTGGATTCCTGCATAAATTGGTTCTTGTAAGGAATCAGTTTGGATTGTGTCCTCTGCCTTTCACCCTGCTTGGCTCAGCCTAGTTATATTCCACCCCATATTCCCTGGTGCTTGAACCTCTCTCTTTATTCCTTCACAAAACCAGGGCCGGGGCATTGATGTTGGTGTATCTATCTTCCCCTAGCTTTATTTTCCTGGTTTTATGCTATGTCCCCATGCCTGGTATCATTTAAAATTAGTGTTTGTAACATGATGATTTATTTAGGGTTTTTTAAAACAATACAAATGGGATTACTATTATTCATTTTCACTTTGGCTGACACCCATATCTTTTGTATTAGTGTTATTGGTTTACAACTTATTTTAAAATTCACTAGCGGGGAGAGATTTACAAAAGGGAGCTTGATGACAGCATAATAAGAAGAGTAATCAGTAGGCAGATTCTACATACTGTATACTTGTTTGCATATATTGTAACCATCTATATCCCATTTTATTAAACCTCTTTTCCTCCAGCTGGAGCCAAATGCATTACAGAACTATCAAGCATTTGAAATGAAGACCTAAGTTAATAACAGCTATTAGCAATTACTGGAAATTACTTTCAGGACCACAGTGGTGGTATGGATGTGACTGAATTATGCTCTTTCACATTCTTTGAGAAAATGTCTTATATATTTTCTTACAGTTTTGGAACTAGAGGCTAAGAATGTATCCTGGGAACTAGAGGGAATGGAAAAATTCCCATAAAGTTGAATAATGGTTTACAGAAACCTTGTGTATATATCCAACAAAGACTAGATCCATGGAAGCTTGTGGGACTTACATTGATGGATTAAAGGGCAACTATTCTAAAAAGGGAAGACCAAAAATGAATTTAACCCTTTATTTGGGTACTAGACAGTTAAGAGTTTCTACTGGTACAGCAAAGGTGGACAGTCTCCAGAGACCTAGGGATGGGTGGGAATTACGTGTCTCTTCCTGAAGCCTCCTCTATCCCTGATTCCCCCCCCCCCATAACAATGGCAGTCACAGGAGAGTTACTTAAAACTGCTGTTGGCCAACAATGTGAAGAAAAATTGCGGTCTGTGCCCCCTGTAACATGGCAAGAGGTATGTTTGAGCCAAGCAGAATTCAAAATAAGATTTAAAATTTGTGAGGTGGTAAAAAGGATGGAAGCTCCAGGGTTTCTGTGAGGACTGTATTTGGGTCCTTGGGTGTCCTGCAAGTACAGTAAAACCTCAGATAACACTAAAACCTGGTTCCACAAGTCTTGGTGTTATACGATTTTTAGTGTTATCCGATGCATGTTAAAATCCTATGGGATCCATAGAGATACATTGTAACCACACAGGCTTTAGCGGTTGTTATCTGATGCATCCCATAGGATCTTAATGTTATCCGATGCAATTCTTCCCCCCAGATTGCTTAATGTTATGCGATTTTAGTGTTATTCGATACTAATGTTATCTGAGGTACTACTGTATTGCCTAGTTACAACAATAAACCAACTCTTGGTGCATTTATTTTATTTCCAGTTTTTGACATTTTGGACAATGTTCAGCAAACAAGATTTCTTAGGAAGTTGTTTCATTGCTGAATTACAAATTATTTATAATGTGTTACACTTTTGACATTGTGTGGCTTGTTTTCCCCATTTCCATTTCATTCCACTTCAGTGGACTTGCTGTGTAACCTCTCAAATGCCAGGGAGAAAGAGTTTTAAGCCACAAGACACTTAAGGCCTAATTCACACTTGATAAGAAAATGAGTTTGGCACTCAGATCCTGACTGCACATTTCCTGGTTAGTATCTGTAGTATCTCAAATGGGAGATGTGGGGAACAGGTTGGAAATGCACCAGGAATCCATTTGTAACCTGAGACAGTGACAACATTTTCCCCCTTCAAATATTGCTGTGTTTATCAGGAGACATGCACTTGACTTGCAGGAGACTAGTTTGCTGCAGTAAATCACAACTTACTCAAGGACAGTTACTGAATAGGGTTACCACATGGCTTAATGTGGTAACTATTGGTGGCTACTGGAAGTGGTGCTGGAGGAGAATTTTGAGAGTACCCTGGAGGACAAAGAGATCAAATAAGTTGATCCTGAAGGAAATCTAGCCAGACTGTTCCTTGGAAGGACACATATTGAAGCTAAAGTACTTTGGACACCAAATGAAAAGAAAGGAGTCACTCAAGAAGGCCTTGATGCTGAGAAAGATCGAAGGCAAAAGGAGAAGAGGGTGGCAGAGGATGAGATGGCTAGATGGCATTGTCGATGCAATGGACATAGAGATGAGTGGGCTTCAGAGGATGGTGGATAGGGGTGCCTGGTGTGCGGTGGTCCATGGGGTCACAAAGGGTTGGACTCAACTATGCAACTGAACAACAAAAAATGACTCAATGGCTGACCAACTGACCTACCTACCTACCTACCTACCTACCTACCTACCTACCTACCTGCCTGCCTGCCTGCCTGCCTGCCTGCCTGCCTGCCTGCTTTGATTTGGATTCCTGCATTGAACAGGGGATTGGACCCGATGGCATAAAAGGCCCCTTCCAATTCAGTTGTTCTATGATTCTATTCAGTCAACCTATCTAAATCAATAACGAATGATTTCTTAATAAAATAACAGCACTGAACAAATTAGATTCTATGGGCTTTGAGCCTTGCTTAGAGAATTCATGGGGAAAGATTCAAAAATCATTTGAACTCTGTACAGCTTTTGAATTTTCTAGTTCATGGGGCTTCTTTTACCATAACCTCTTCTGGCTTTTTGTCTCTCATGCTTCTCTCTTGCCATTCCCAAACTTGATGCAAACTTACCAAGTTCACAGTGGCAAGGAGAGAAAGAGAGTAGCCAAACAATCTGATGAAAGATACAAGCACTCCAACAGTTCTTCACTTTGAGCAGTGAAGACTTCTGAGTACCTTTGCATCTTTGGTACCTGCAATCTTCCTCCATATGGTTTCCTCTAGATGTGTTAGGAAGTTGTAATCATGATGGATTGTGGATGGCTGCTGTATTGCAATAGTGATCTCAGAAAGCTGAATGATAGTTTAAAAAACAACAACACCTTCCTCTTGAGTTCATGTCAGCAGTGTAAACTTTTGAGCATCACTAGTGTTACAGAAACATGGGAACTTAGAGCCCTTGACTCCTGCGAGTCTTTTCAGCTACCACTTCCTTTGTTTTGCAACATGTTAAGAGCAGAGAAGTGACAGAGAGAAACAAAGGGATGGTGCTCTTGAGACATGCAGAGCTGACCTGAAAGTCAAAGAGGGACAGATGATTTGGTTCCTAATAAGCCTGGCATTTCTAAACCAGAGAAAACTGAAATGAAAATTCTTATTTTCAAAATATTTTCCATCACTGGCAAGATTCCTCTTTTCTACAGTAATCTAATAGAAAGCAGTGGAACATGAATACTCCTGTCCTCAAATACACGTTCTGTAGACTGTAGTTAAGTACACATTAGAATGAGCTGAAGTATTTGGTGGCTTGGTAAACATGAACAAACAGTGTTTTATAGACTCTGATATAAAAAGAACCACAAAATGGCTGGCTTCTGCTGAACTGTTTATTTTGTGGCTATTTATGTTTATAACTTGTATTATATAACATTGCATGTACTTAGAACAAAAATGTGAATTATGGGTGGATGCAGTAGATAATTGTGTTACATAGCTTTGCTAGGACAATGAGTGGGAGAAGAGAGTAAGCTTTATCCTGGATGAGAGAAGAAAGAGAGAATTTGGAGCAGGACTGCATTCTGGCCCAGACCATTGTGAACGGACATAATTCTCTGAAAGAAGTGTGCATCCTTTCTTTTTCCTTTTTAGGATTTGTATCACCTGCTATATGTGGGCTGTCCCTTGGTGAAAATGATTGGAAGAAGCACTCTGAACTTCAAAGAGAGTTTTACTTGGCATGAGTAGTGGAGGATTAAATAGCCTCTGGTGTTTCCATATACAGTACAGTGATCTTCTCAATACAGTTCTTTTGTGCTGTAAATTTGCAGTTATGTTTTAGTAACATTACATGACCTGAATGTAGGTCCCACTGCCCGGACAGCCACTGGAGTGAAATACTATTTTTTGGCTTCCAACCTGCAAACATGCTGGGAGGAAAACTGTATGTTTAATCCCAGATAGCATTTACATTTGTCCTAATGGAACTGTGGTTTACCTAAGGCTGGGAGCAAATGAAAAGTGGGATCCTGAGGTAGAGATTGAAACAGAAAAAGCAAGATACATCTTCATAAAAATGCAACATTTGTTATGCAGTAGAGATCTAATTCTCACTATGAAGATCCGAAAAGTGAGATATTACATTTTCCTAGTGTTGCTGTTTGGAGTTGAAGTTTAGACACTGAGACTAAGGCATCTAAACAGAAAAGAGGAGCTTTTGAAATGTGGATCTACAGATGGCTGTTAAGGTCTGCTCTGGCCCTGTGGAACCTCCTGCCAAATGAACTTCATCTCCAGGCAGAGCTTTTATCCTTTCGCAAGAGCCTTAAGACCTGGCTTGCGCAGGGGGTGTGGGCGACGGCTGGGGAGGTAGCTATCCTGGGTTGGCCTGTTTAAGTATTGCCCAGGCTGTCAGCTCTTGAAAAATCTTGTGTTGCGGCACTGGAGGGCATTTAAAAACTTTTTATTATTATTATTATTAATTTTAAACAAATCTAATTTTTAATGCTTTTTAAATGTTTTGTGAAGTTTTTATTTGTTTTATGTGTAAGCTGCCCGGAGTCGCCTTGGTGGGGGCGGTAGAAATGTGAGTAATAAATAAATATCATAGGTTGATCATGTGACTAATGTAGAAATGTTGCGCCTGATGGATAAAGAGCAAGAACTGTTCAAGACCATTAAACAATGAAAGCTCCAATACCTTGGCATATCATGAGGAACAACATAAAATATAGAATACTCCAATTTGCTATGCAAGGGAAGATCCCTGGGAAGAGAGGCCCTGAACGTAGATGAATCTGTTGGCTGAAGAACCTGAGAGATTTGACTGGCATGTCCTCGGAAGATCTGTTCAGAGGAGTTAGGAGCAGGAAGACTATTGCTATGATGATACCCAACTTTTGGAATGGATATGACACTTGAAGAAGAAGGAGGAGCATCTATTGACTAGTGCTTGTAAAGTCAGTGCAGTCTTTAATACTCTACTCCTACATATCATACACTTGGCTGCATCAATTATAGGGAACAACTGCAGATCTATGTCTTAGTTAGATACTGAGTGTAACCAAGCAAAGGCAAAATGTTCAGAGAGAAGACGTGCATCCATTTCCATCCACAATATTTTTGTGCCTATAGTTCCTGACCATCTAGTGCAGGAGTTCTCAACCTTTTAATACCGGGGGCCAGGTCACACTCCCTCAGACAGCTTCAGGGGCTGGACAGTCATTTTTTCCTTCCTGCACCACATGGCATTTCCGAGTGTGTGGAGGTGGTGGTGGGTCACGTGAAATGGTGCCATGAGCTGTAGGTTGAGAATCCCTGTGGGCCGCAGGTTGAGAATCCCTGATCTAGTGTTTATAGGGAACACTTCTGGACATTCATTGAAGCTTCCTCATGAAAAAGCAGCGTTCCTTATCTCTCTCTCACACACAAACACCACACCAAATACAAGTAAAAGATGGAGACTGAGACGTGCAGATGTTGGAGGAAGGACAGTTCTGTGCAGCCTTACGACCTTTACATTCATTGTGGATGGGAATTCTATAAATATTGTCAGGAAATGAACCTATTTCCTAAGGCTTGAAATTGCCAATTTTCAAATAGGCCTCAGAAAAATCCATTTTTCTCTCTCTGAGCCTCAAGGCTGTGTAACAGCATGTTTTTCAATCATGTTTTTAGTGTCAGTGTACCCGTCTTATCTCTTTAGCAGAGCCATGTTATGACTAGTCCCAGAAAGCTCTGCATGCACGTGTGTAAACAACTATTGTTTTGAGAAAGTTTTCTCTTTGTTATGTGATTGGCTAAGCTGTCCCACCTGACTGAAAATTCTCCATTTTGGAGAGAAGAAAGAGTTCGTCTCTGTTTCTTCATGGATTAAGACCTGTTTTTGATTAGAGAGCTTTTGTTTCTGCATCTCAATGGGCTAGAAATCTTTAGCCTAGGAGCTATGCATTTTTGCTCCTTAAAAATGGTTACCTAGATTTGCCTGGGGACTTTATTGGACTGACCTGTGCTACTGACTTTTATGCTTTATGAACCTGATCAATAAATCTTCATCATTTTTCTGAACAACGTGTCTTCATTGGACTAAAAAGGGTAAGAGCTGCCTTTCACACACACAAATCTTTGAACACGCTACCAAATAAAAACCCCTTAAGAGCTGATAAGCAGCTGAGAGTTGGATCTCTGTTCTAATTAGCCGTCCAGCTCGCCCTGTGTAGGTTTGTTTTGGTTTCCAGGGGTTTTCCAGACGTGTGGGGGCCGGCTGGTTCGTGACATGGTGGCAGCGGTGGGATGTCGCGCCTCTTGAAGAAGTTTTTGTGTGTGTGTGTGTGCATGCTCATCTCTGCCCAGCAAGAAGCAGCGGCCTTCGTTTATTTTGGCTGAACGCCTCTGTGTGTGTCTCCAGCCTGAAACTGCATCCTTGGAATGTATTTTCCTGAGATACGGGTGCTGAAAGGAAAGCAGGATCGCAGCTGTTTGCTTCTTCGTTTTGAGTTTTGAGTCGGATTCTCAAACTCCCAGGCCGAGGGCCGTGGGCCGAGGGCCGATCCATTGCTGGCAGTTCCAGAGGGACTGAGACGTCTTCCAAGCCTACAAGATGGAAGGTAAGCCAATGGCTGATGAATGTACCCCCTCACCACAGTTAGCACCCCAAGACAGACTCCATTCCAGATGGGATCTTGGAGAAGGTGCCCAGATGATGTTTAGCCAAAAGGAAGGGCCCAGGGTGGGTGAAGCTTGTCCAGATGACTTCTGAGACTTCCCCAGACGCCCAGCAAGCCCCAAGCCCTAAATAAGACTCTTTTGTGTTGAATTGGAGTCAAAACTCCACAGAGTGCCTATTTTCACTCAGAAGCAGTTCCCTGAAGTAATTTTCCCCCAAAGCCAAGAAGAAGGAGTGGAACCCTTCAGATAAGATATATTTTCCTGCATTGAAGTTCCTAGTTGCTGATTACATGTGCTGTTTGGTCTTTGAAGACCTGGAGAAGTTGCTGATTGCCTCATTGTGTTTGAGATACCAGCGTAAAGGTGGAAGAGCTCCAACGGACTCCTCCACGTGTCCAAGGAAGAAGTTTGCTAGAGTGGGTGGGCCAGAGCCACCACTCTGAAAAGTGTTATCTACAGGCTGTTACACTACGCTGTTTTGGTCAGCTAGTGGGAAGTGGGAAATAATTGCCGGATGCAGTGTTTCCCTGAGTTTTACTACCCTTCGAGAAAGCCAAGAGCTGAAGAGGGGGGAGTACGTAAAGATGGCTGTGGGAAGCCCACCTAGCGTTTTCAGCAATAGCAGAGGCCAGATCCAGATCCAGATTCCCGACGTACTGAGGAGAGTGAATGGAATTCTGCGTGCTCTTGAGTTGAGAAGCTAGTCAAGCCATCAATTCTGTTGCCTGTTTAGTTCCCAAACCTCACTGGGATGAGGGTGATGGGTTGTTTGATTAATTCCTTTGGACTGTGTTCTGATTAATGCCTTAAAGGTTGTTTCTTGAGTTTGTTTTCTAGGAGATGCACATGTTCCTGACGTCTGAAAGAAGAGCTGATAACGAAACTCTAAATGGACTTTGTTCAACTGGTTGTTTAATTGTTTGCAGGTGCAACATCGAAGAAGACGAAGAAGGGGGGAAATGTTATTGTTTCTTGCTAATCATCTGTTTATTTTTCCAGAGGCTCGTACAAGCGGCCTCTGTGACATGTGTGGTGTTACTGACCTGTTTTCTGATTTAAAGGTTGTTCTGTTTGGGCAAAATGTGTTTTGGAAAGGGAAAACCTTTGGTACCTGAAAATGCCCAAGTCTTTTGTTCCAGCAAGGTTTTATACCTGAGTTTGCTTGCAATGCAGAATGTAACTTATGTAACGTGTACCTCCAGTAACTAAAACTGGAAGAAGCTTTAACGCTTGATATCCTACATATATAAGGGATAGCTTGTTTGCTCAATTGCTTTGCTCACATTAGTAAACAATGCCTTTTGGTAAAGTCAAACCCCCGGTTTGCCTTTCCAGAAAGGAGGGCGTGTCAGGAAATGAACCTATTTCCTAAGGCTTGAAATTGCCAATTTTCAAATAGGCCTCAGAAAAATCCATTTTTCTCTCTCTGAGCCTCAAGGCTGTGTAACAGCATGTTTTTCAATCATGTTTTTAGTGTCAGTGTACCCGTCTTATCTCTTTAGCAGAGCCATGTTATGACTAGTCCCAGAAAGCTCTGCATGCACGTGTGTAAACAACTATTGTTTTGAGAAAGTTTTCTCTTTGTTATGTGATTGGCTAAGCTGTCCCACCTGACTGAAAATTCTCCATTTTGGAGAGAAGAAAGAGTTCGTCTCTGTTTCTTCATGGATTAAGACCTGTTTTTGATTAGAGAGCTTTTGTTTCTGCATCTCAATGGGCTAGAAATCTTTAGCCTAGGAGCTATGCATTTTTGCTCCTTAAAAATGGTTACCTAGATTTGCCTGGGGACTTTATTGGACTGACCTGTGCTACTGACTTTTATGCTTTATGAACCTGATCAATAAATCTTCATCATTTTTCTGAACAACGTGTCTTCATTGGACTAAAAAGGGTAAGAGCTGCCTTTCACACACACAAATCTTTGAACACGCTACCAAATAAAAACCCCTTAAGAGCTGATAAGCAGCTGAGAGTTGGATCTCTGTTCTAATTAGCCGTCCAGCTCGCCCTGTGTAGGTTTGTTTTGGTTTCCAGGGGTTTTCCAGACGTGTGGGGGCCGGCTGGTTCGTGACAAATATCAAAATAGGATTCTTGTTGTTTGCCTTTAAAAGAACAAATACATATAAAGGCAATTGAGCAGCTGTAATGTACTTAGATGAATAAATGGGAAATTACTATAAAAGTAATAGATAGGTGGCTTATGCCCTCTCTGCTATGGTGCTGCAATTCATCCCAATACACTAGTACCCCGTATAACATGATGACTTGGTTCCACGAGTCATCACGTTATACGATTTTTACCGTTGTACGATACATTGATCGAACACCGCGCGCGCGTGCCCGAGGCTGCAAAAGGGTATGGAACTTTACCCTTTTGCAGCCTCGGGCGGCACAGAGGCTTGCGTGGCGGGGTGGGCGGGGTGACGGGAGATTGCGGGAGGGTCCCTCGCATCCTCTCGTCACCCCCACCACACCGCGCGCGCGTGCCCGAGGCTGCAAAAGGGTATGGAACTGTACCCTTTTGCAGCCTCGGGCGGCACGGAGGCTTGTGGGGCGGGGTGGGCGGGGGTGATGGGAGATTGCAGGAGGGTCCCTCGCATCCTCCCGTCACCCCCGCCGCACCGTGCGCGCGTGCCCGAGGCTGCAAAAGGGTATTCCTACCCTTTCGAATCCTCGGGCGTGTGGGCGGGCAGCTCTGCGGGGGTTACCCGAGGATGGGGGGAACCCTCGGGATCCCAGCTAACCCCCGCAGAGCTGCCCGCGCGCACGCCCGAGGATTCGAAAGGGTAGGAATACCCGAGGATTCGAAAGGGTAGGAATACCCTTTCGAATCCTCGGGCGTGCGCGCGGGCAGCTCTGCGGGGGTTAGCTGGGATCCCGAGGGTTCCCCCCATCCTCGCCTAATCCCCGCAGAGCCGTCCGCGTGCACGCCCGAGGATTCAAAAGGGTAGGAATACCCTTTCGAATCCTCGGGTGTGCGCCTTTCGAATCCTCGGGCGTGCGCGTGGGCAGCTCTGCGGGGGTTAGGCGAGGATGGGGAAAACCCTCAGGATCCCAGCTAACCCCCGCAGAGCCGCGATCTTTACCTTTTTCGAACTTCTGGCGGCGGGCTGGCAGGGGGGGTGCCCACCCACCCACCCAGCTTGCCGTCAGATGGGGCGCTCATCGGGGGGGGGGTGCCATGGCGGAGAGCCCCTGGCGGCTGGCTGGGCGGGAGGAGGCGTGTCTTCGCTGCCTGCCCCAGGTGTTTAAACTGCTGTCCTACAGCCAGAACGTTGTGAGTTCGATCCTGACGGGGATCTGGGTTGGCTCAAAGCTACCCATCCTTCTGAGGTTGGTCCATGAGTCCCTTGCAGGGGGTTGTGTGTGGTGCTTTGGGGGGGGCGAAGGGGAAGGGAACGAGAACCCTTCTCTCCTCCCCCCACTCCAGAAACTGCCACCTTTCCCGGCTTGGCACAGCCAAGCATCCTCCTCCGGCATCCTACGCACTGCAGGCACAACCACGCCGCTTTCTTCACAGGTTGGGAATCAGGTGGAGAGACTGGGAAATTGGGGGGGGGGAGAAACGCCGCGCCTTCCCAGCCCCGGCAAGCCGAGCCCGGGACACCACATCCCCCACCCATTCCACCACCACCGCGCGCGGGGCGCTCGTCGTGGGTGGGTGGCGGAGGGCCCCTGGCGGGCGGGCGTCATCAGGGGGGCACCTTCTGCCTGGGTCCTGTTGGGGGGCAGTGGCAGCGGGAGTGGTGAGCTGGGGGGGAGCGAGTTTGCGACGCCACTGGCGAAGGAGCTGGAGAGAAAGAGAGAGGGGGGGAGGAAGGAAGGACGCGCGCCCCCCAAGCAAGGGTCCGAAAGCCCACCCCACCACCCCACAGGGGAGCAAAGACTCCACCGCGTCCAGCAATTTTCACAAAGCTCCCCACCCCCATTCCTCTTTCTCTCTCTTCCTCCCTCCCCCCTCCCTTTGCTCCATTACATTGTAACCAGCACAGAGTAAAATGGAATGTCAAGGAAACATGCTGAAATCTTAAAGAACTTTAAGAAATACATTGTCTAAAGGGAAAATACATTACAAAAACATGCTAAACCACCCTGACTTTAGGGGGGGGGGGGAAACACAGAGCAGTTTTAAACTTTTGAAAACTTATAAAGTGCTTTTTCAAAACGTATAAACTCAACTCTACATTACAATAACTTGACAAACCACCCTGACTTTAGGGAAAAAAACACAGAGCATTTTTAAACTTCTGAAAACTTTATAAAGTGCTTTTTCAAAACGTATAAACACAACTCTACATTACAATAACTTGACAAACCACCCTGACTTTAGGGGAAAAAACACAGAGCAAAACTCCCGAGGGTTTCCCCCATCCTCGTCTAACCCCCGCAGAGCTGCCCACGCGCATGCCCGAGGATTCGAAAGGGTATCCCTACCCTCTCGGGACCTCGGGCGGTGGTTGGGCACTGGGGGGTGGGGGGTGGATTGGCTGGATGCTCTACCCAATCCAACTGCCCCCCCCACACGCTTGTTTCATATAACGTTAAAAATCACGTTATTCGATACAAGATTTTTTTGAAAATCTTGTATCGTTATACGGTTTTATCGCTATACGATACTCGCGTTATATGGGGTATTACTGTACCAGGAGCACAGAACTGTCAAGATGATTGCATAGAAGAAGACAACCTTCTCCCCTCTGCACTTTGAAATCATGTGTCAGTGTTCACCTTTCTTCCTTGACAAATTTGATACAATACTAATCATTTTGCTTATGTGTGCCACTGTGTTTGCTACTGATGTGCTCCTCTAGTAACTATAGGCATTTTACATGGAATGAGATGTTGAATTGGGTTCCAGGCTCACCTTTTTGTTAAGGTGAAGTATTGTGCCTTTAGGGCATTCATGTGGATTTTGTTTAGCATCTGTTACCTGTGTGCTTGCAGGAGATTATATGGCTAAAATTACTCTGGTATCCAGAACAATTGGATTTTCAACTGTGCAGAAGTCGGTGCTCCTAACTCCCATGTTGTTCAAGGGCTGACTTGTAGTTCTATATCTCATACATATTTTTCTCAATATACATAAGTACAGTATAGCTCATAAATATAGTATATAATGTAGAAGCTCTTGTTTCTAAGAGTCAAATGCCAACATCAAAATTGGCATTCAGTTTTTTGTGGTACATTCCAAACTCTGAATAGGCAAATTGAGAATATCTGCGTCAGCAACAATCCATCCCACATCCTTTTTAGCTCTTCCCTGTTTTCCACTTCTACTGATGCCATTTGATTTAGGTTGAGTACAAATAAAACAATTAGGATGTTTGAAATTTTACCAATATGTGTATGCTTGTGAACTGCCTGTCTCCCCCAGCTGTCTATGTAATAAGTTCCAAATATCATGTACACCTGTCCTATACAACTGTCATTGTTTAAAACATACATTGGTTCTTGGAAGATTGGAGAAGGAGACTTGATCAGGTATAGAACCTGAACTTGAACAGGAAATATGTATTTGTTATGGTTAATTGTGGTCAGTCTCCATGGCCTTCTCATTAACACTGGTATACAGTGAGATGGGATATGTAGAGATTGGGGAGTAATGAAAAATATTACACACTTAACAGGATCCTGGTTCTATGCCAGCTCCATAAATAGTTGTCCACAGCTGCTACAGATAGCTTTATCCCCTAATTAACAGGCGATCTGTAGTCTGCTACATCAGGGAATCAATGGTTGATATTTCAAAATAAAATAAGGGGTCCTCCCCCCTACTTTGTAACCCTTTGTAGCATGATGTAGCACTTTGTAACACTTGAACAGTAATGAAATAAGCAAGGAATACCTGAGTAAATGGTTGAAATATTCTTTGTGAACCAGTTGCAAACAATGGCCCATTCTTTCCCAGCCAGCCTCCAAGGTATTTGGATGGTTTTTGTCTTTTGTCTACTTGTTCTCTATGTTTCCATTTTGCTAGTTTCATAATTTTGTGTTCATTTAATTATAGGTGTCATATGTACATCACTTTGAAAATGTCAAAAATAAAGATTATATTTTTTTTTCTTTTAAAAAAATCTTCATGTATAATGTTAGGAAATAATCAACTCCAGGTTTCATATAACTGGAAAGCTGAGTGCAGAAGAATAGACACCTTTGAGATATGGTGCTAGAGGAGAGTTTTCAGAGGAGCCTGGACAGCAAAGAAAACAAACAGGTCAATCTTAGAAGAAATCAACCATGGCTATTCCTTGGAAGGTCAAATATTGAAGATGAAGTTAAAGTACTTTGGATCTCAAATGAGAAGAGAGGATTCACTTGAGAAAGCCTTGATGCTGGGAAAGGTCAAGGGCAAAAGAAGAAGAGGGTGGCAGAGAATGAGATTGCTAGATGGCATTGTTGATGCAATGGGTACAAAGCTGGGTGGGTTGAGGAAAATAGTGGAGGATAGGGGTGCCTGGCACGTGGTGGTCCATGGAGTCCCGAAGGGTAGGAATCGTGTGTGACTGGACTACAACAAAATCTGTTCAAGTTTAGTGAAAAGTTTTAGTGTTAAAGAGCTGTGACTGATTTCTCAGAGTTGTTGTACAGGAGAAAAGGGGAGTGTGAACCTTTTGTCTAGTTAAATAATACATGGATCAAAATCCTGTTGCGTAACTGCCAGCACAGGAGTGATGGCAAATAGCAGTGGCAAATTCCTGCTTTGATTTTGGGCTGCATGCAACGTTGTCTCATTTTGCACAGGCTGTACAAAATTTGAACAATAACTCTTTGTTAAGCAGCAATCTAGCACCGCCAGTGATGTCCCTCCTGGTACGCTGGCAGAAGTTTGCAAATGGATACTGGCCACGGCTTTCAGACAGTTCTGCATGAAGTTTCATGCAATCTGAAAGGTCTGGGAGTTCTTTTTAGTCTAGACTTGTACAGGCTGCTCTAGGGTGTGACAAATACTGATTTACTGTACGTGTATGGGATGAGTGTAATAGTCCATTGAGAGAAAATTATGTATGAAGTCAGTGCTGGATTATAAAGCAAAATCATTGAAGCAGAAAGGTACTATTTGAAATAGAAACTATTGGGGAGGGAGAGAAGTAAATTGTTCCTGATCTGTTTCTGTTTAAAAAACCCAAACTTGATTAATTCCTGGCTCAAATGTACTTTTACCTCTAGCAATTATATCCCACTATTATAGCAATTATTCTGTGAATACCAATAAACACTATCTGGAATTAATATTTGCTCCCAAGGAACATTTGCCAAAAGCTTAGAAGATGTTTACAGAAGAGTTTGCCCATGTCGTTTGTGTACAACACTGGGAAATTCCAATACCATTTGACCATTGTTAATCACAAAAATGCAATGTAAAAACAGTTGTACCTAATAAAAGAGTAATCTGATTCAAGGAATAGCCAAACCCTTAAGGAATTCACCACTATAGGCTAAGCATGGCCCATTCCAAATGATTTCCAGCAATATAGCTTTCAGTGTTAAGTATGAACAGCCCTCGACTTTTTGAAAAAGTAGTGTATACTATCTAAAAGAAGGTTAGAAAATTTAAGAAGGAAGGAAACCTTCTTTATACTTACAAGCAGTGATTTGAATTTGTAGAGAAAGCTTTTGACAAATCCAGCAAGGCAAAGTGGTGAATTATTGATAAAAGTTTATTTTTAAAATTTTATTAAATACAACAAAAGTTTGGATTCAAGAGGTATTTATATAATGAGCAACCTTGTCCTGGCACCAAAATGTTGCACTGAAAATTGAAAATCAGCTGACCAGTAACATAGAAACAGGAAGGGGAATTCAACAAGGATAAGTATAATTGCCACTGGTTTTCAATATATATTCCTAGAACATCTTTAGAGAAGCAATTGTGGATTAGAACTTTCCTATCGCTATTAATGGAGGCATTACAAACTGCATCCTATTGACAAATACTTACACTAGTACCTCGGATAACGATAAGATTTCGTTCCACAAGTCTCATTGTTATCCAGTTTTTATCATTCTGTGATGCATACATTGCACAACATTTTAAAAAACCACTTCCACTTCCGAAGAGGAAAGGGAACAGGGTGGCAATCTGCCTGCCTCTTTGGAAAGGGTAGCCGGGGTTCCTGCTGCTCTTTCCAAAGAGGCAGGTGGATCGAGCCAAGTGCCGGCTGGGTTGTGGAGAGAAAGGTTCTCCCCCTCAACCCAGCCAGTGATCGCATGCTGTGATCGGGGCTTGGGTTGTGGGGAGGAGCGGGTGAGCCCATTCCTCCTCACAACTCAAGCCCCGATCGATCGCAGCAGCGGTGCGGCTGGGAAGCCGAACGGGGACTCCCCATTCAGCTCCCAGCCATGCCGCCACTACGTTTACCTCAAATAACGCTAAAACATCGTTATCCGATGCAAAATTTTTGTCAACATTTTTCATTGTTATCCAATTTTAGCGTTATCCGATGAAATTGTTATTCGAGGTATTACTGTATACGTATTGATTTAAATCCTTTAACTTACATCATGTAAAGCTGATGATGTTACAATCCACGGTGGTTTTTCAGAAATAATAATTAAAAACCTAGTTCACCTGAGCTCTTTTGGGATCCCTTTCATTGTGGAGATGCCATTTGGGGCCATGAAAATAGAGGGAAGTCTTTTTTTTTAGTTTATTGTTTATAGTACATGAAAATACAATTTTTATGTACTATAAAATACAGTAAAACCTCATATAACACTAAAACCTGGTTCCACAAGTCTTGGCGTTATATGATTTTTAGTGTTATCTGATGCATGTTAAAATCCTATGGGATCCATAGAGATACATTGTAACCACACAGGCTTTAGCGGTTGTTATCTGAAGCATCCCATAGGATCTTAATGTTATCCGATGCAATTCTTCCCCCCAGATTCCTTAATGTTATGCGATTTTAGTGTTATTCGATACTAATGTTATATGAGGTATTACTGTACAAGAAACATGTATTACAATGCACAAATAAATTAATCACCATGCTCCCATCATCGTCCTAGGAGACACTCTATTCTACAAAGTGTCCTCCATCTTTAAATCTTCTTATAGCTACTTTCTTGTAAAATCAACTTTTGTTTAAATGCTTCATTTTTAAAAAAATTAATAACTTTCCATGTAACTTCTTTTACTGTAATTAATTTAATAACTCCTTCACTTTATATAAATAATTTCTTAAGTTTGGGATTTCCAGATTCCCTTCATTCTGAGATGTATACCAAAGCTTTTTATGTATTCTTGACTTTTTGCTTCCATTGTGAAATCTATATTCCTATCTTGCCAATTTTTAATGTCCTTATTGCTAATTTTTATTGGGATCCTTGAACAAATGGGCAGTATAAAAATGCAATAATGGATAGATAAATAAATAAACATTATTCAAAATCCTCCTAACTGTATCAGCCATTTGTCTACCCTTAAGGAACTCCAATTGATCTTTACTTATATACTCCCCTATTAACCCAGTCTCTAATTTCTAAAAATAGCCATAGCATACAATCCTCCTGTCCCATAGCCCCCCCACAGCTTTCGTGTGATGAAAGGAACTCCAAGGGAGCCTTGGAGGAAGGGAGACATTGAAAGAGCATGCCTCATGACTTTGGGGACTAAGAACACTCTGGCATCACCTGAACAATAACATCACCCTGTCAACTGATCCTTCTACTTTGGAAAGACTGATGGGTTGCTTCTGACATGAGCAAATGAATCACTGGGAGAAGAATCAGGAATTTTTAACTTCCCCAAAAGATGCTAAAGCTGATGACATCATCAGCCTTACATGGTGGAAGTTAGGGCAACAGGATTTCAGACAATAGTAGCCAACAGTTAAATCTGCAAAGGTTGCTCAATAAATTCAGTGAAATGAATAATAAAAAGAACCTAAAAATGACCAAAGTAAATCCATGGAGCATCTTGACACATACAAATTTGGCTGAATGAACAGTGACTTCCATAGAAGTCAGAGTAGAGGTTCAGGCAGCTTCTTTAAGATGATGAATGTAATATGCAATAAAAATATGAATCTCGCTTACCTATTTTTGTGTCATGCCATACATTCTTGGTTCTGTTATATAGGATGGAATAATGGGTTTAACACGGGCAGCTCTAAAACAGGAACATTTGAAATGTGGATCCATGATTACAGGATGGTAAGCATTTCTTGGATGTAGAGAATCCCCAGTGAAAAATTAGGAACGTGAATGAATAAAGACCAAAAATAATTTTAAAAATGCTTGTAAAATATGGAAAGCTACAATATTTTGGCCATGTTATAAGAAGCAAAAAATACAGTTAGTTCTAGCTAATACTTCATGCCAAAATAAATGGAAAAATAAGTGTAAGAAGGTGTAGAAAACATTGACTGAAGAACATTGGGGACTGGTTTGGATGTAGCACAATATCTTTGCTTACAGATACCAACCCCAAAATAACCACAATGATTCTTACCTTCTGGCAGAAGAGGAGCAAGATGTTGTAGTAGAAGTGGAAACCACACACCCCACATCAACTGTTGACAAAAGTCCATTAACGATCACCCCTCAACTTTGTAGAACCACGTTCCTTTTCTGAAAGATACAATGGTTCCATAAATGAAAACATCTACCGATCTAACAGCCACCATCTCTCTTATGGGAAACTTTGGAAACACTCTTTAAAAATTATTGCTTACACTAGAAAGAAAGAGTGTGAAGGATGACCAAAACATACACAAAGGTGCTGATTAGCACTCAGCTGTCCCACTGTTGGCTCCAAAACACTCCCTGACTTGATCTTCAGCCACAGAATTGGTGGCTCTTGGACATACCCTTCATTTTGCTGAATGGCTGCACCACCACACTATGCCTCTCCCTCTACAAGAGGTATGAAAATGGACTCCTGCTAAGGATAAGGACTTCCTCCTCCTCTGTTCTGCCATCTTCACAAGCATGTCTAGTGACTACATGAGAGATGTCTCTTTTTGGTGACTGCTCCCAGACTGTAGAATTCCTTGATCAGGGAGGCCTCTTCCCACTTACCTTTCTCCCGGCAGGAAAGTATCTTTCCCTCTGGACAGGTTTTTGGCAACAGAGCGAGCCATATAGGAAGGAGCTCTAATGTGAGATGCTGTTACTTTTTACCTTTAGCTTTTCCTGTGATGTACTTCTAAATTGTATAAATATGGTTAAACTCTGTAGTTGTCTTAATGGTACATTTTTCATATAATACTCCTAATGAGTTTTAATATGAGAATTGATTGTGGTTTTAGCCATTTAGCTCTTCTTTAACCATCTGTAACCCATGTTTTGTCCCTGTAAGTGGGAGAAAGGTGCCATAGAAAATAAATAAAGGAGATGTGAGAGAGTTGTGTACCAAGGGCCATGTAATGATCTAATCCCTTCTTGTTTCACAGCTCACATTCTTAGTCACTGCACTGCATTAAACATATCGTGATATTTAAGAAGGAGCCAGCTTTTTGGTTAGCTTGTGCGTAGCAATCTGGCTTCTGATCACAACTTCTGTTATGACGAGGTATCGTAGTCTTGCTAGATCCATTTAATTTATGGCAGGTCATAGCTTTTACTTGGAAAGGAAAGCTCCCAGGTGCAAGTTGTATGGCCACATGAGTCATTCATAAAGTAGTTCATGCTGCAGACACATTGTCCTTTGTGGCATGGGCTGACCTAGGCAGACCTTAAACTGTGTGAGCGGTAAGAGCACTTTGGGAGGAGTACTCTCTAGATGATAAAGATAGTATAGATAACAGATAACATACTATTCACGAATACATGGTTCTGCTTTTCATTAAGCATAACTTCCAGTAGGGTTCCATCAGGAGGAATTAAAACACTGGGATGTGTCAGCAGTCCATGACTTCAGCGCTGGCAAGTCACTGAAGAAGGAGAGGTAGGGCTTGTAGTTGAATAGGGTTCCCTGTTTCCAATGCCAAAGACACACAAGGGATGACTTTGCCCCATCTCACTTCTCCTCGTTGCCAGTGCCAACAACATGACCTTGTGGAATTTCAAGATGAGTTGAGGTAGGTTGTGGGAGGTGAGAGGTTTGAACCTCACTTGAACCATTTTGAATTAGCATTTTTAATGACAGAGTGCTGATTGTTGGTTTCATTGGGGGTCAACATCCACCTGTATTAAACAGGCAGCCTCTTGATACACCCAAACAATTTGAGCAAAGGTTATAGAAGAAGAAACATTTTGGTGGTTTCTGAAGGTGAGAGTGAAATAGCTCCTGAAAGATTAGATCTAATGGTGGGTTCAATTTTTTTTTTACTACTATGCTGTGGGTGTGGTATGGTGGGCACGGCCAAGGGGAGAGCCCTGTGTTGCACCTGAATTAGGACTACTTTATTTCAAAACTTGGATGGGGGAGGCCAGCCAGAATTTCTGCTACAGGTTCTGGTGAACTGGTGCGAACCTGCTGATGCCCACCACTGATTAGATGCCCCACCTCCCAAGACTGAAATGGAGGAGGGACATAGAGCATATCATAGAAACAAATGCTGAAAAATAAGGCAGCATCATTCTCAAGAAAGAAAGATATCTGCCCCATGGACCAAATTTGATCAGCTTGTCACCAACACTTGCCTACATGGGAGAGGAACAGCTATACAAAAACAGGTGGGATACTTGTTTCAGCTTCATCTGAAAATAGGAAAAGGTATGGCAGCATCTGGAGGAAGGAAAGATGGAGAAAACAGGTAAATGTTTGTATGGTGGTTTTAGTGACAACCCTGAACAAATATGGCCTTTTCTGGTATAAAATGAAAGTAGTGTATACTGTTATCCCACAAAGGCCATCTTTCCTTGCATTTAAGGACAACGAGGTGTCAGACTTTATTGATCATATCTCTAACTACATAACCAGCGTTAAACACTCAATTTGCAACTGTTATTGTGTATTTTGTGTGTGATTATCACTCCTAGATCGACATCCCATAAAAAGATATTTCTGTTTGCTTAATTATAAAGCTCTTTACGAACAAACTCATCTGTAAATAGCTTGTTGCAGCTGAAATAGAAATATAATTATAATGTAGGCAGATGTTTGTGAGACACTTTACAAAAAACTTGCTCAGAATAGACAAAGGAGAAAGGTTTTGCAAAATTGTGGGTTTGGGGCAGGCAGCCAAAAGTCACTACTAGGTGTCTTTTGGGATGCCTTCTTTCCAAGCCAAGTACAACCAGGCGTTTCCTCTAGTTAATAATGTAATGCAGAGATATTCAAAGAACCCATTAAACCAGATTGATCATTGAGTGTGGGACTGTCAGATTTTTAACTTCAGCCTTCAGAATTCTCCAGGAATGCCTCCAGCCAGAATCCAAGCAATAAAGTTCTCATGCCTCACACAATTCTGAGGCACCTCACTCTTGTGTGCCAAAATAATAGAAACAAGGATGAGACCAGTTATAGAACCACAGCTAACCAGAAGAACAGATGGATTTCAGAAAGAACAGAAGCTGTACAGATGCATTCCCTCACCCCTCGCTTAAACAACTAATAGACAAAAATTGAAAACACAGTAAGGATCTCTTGGTTGCATTTGTAGACCAAAAGAAGGCATTTTATAGAGTTGACAGGAAAATGCTATGACTCAATACAGAGAAAGTTAATATCGTATTATATTATGTAAAAGCTTATATAGAAGTGATAGCGAACCTTGGCACTCCAGCTATTCTTGAACTTCAATTTCCCAGAAGCCCTGATCAGCAGGAGTGCTGACTTGGGCTTCTGGGAATTGAAGTCCAAGAACACATGTAGTGCCAAGGTTCGCCATGACCGTTATATAGTGACTGCAGAAGTGTAGTTAGGAAAAAAATCAAGGAATATCAGAAACCTTCATAGTAACATCTGGAGTGAAACAGGGATGTGTACTATCACCATTATTATTTACTACCTACATAGACAGCCTTAGAAAAAAGCTAAGCCCTTGTATAGAAACAACGTCAATGATTACTTTTTGCAGATGATCAAGCATTGATAGCAAGTACAGCTAAGAATTACAGCAACACCTTAATACAAGATAAATAATATGAGAATAAGTAAGGAGAAGACCGAGGTAATGGCAATTGGAAGGAAACAGCATACCTTAAATATCATAATAGAGGGATCAAGTATAACACAAGTGGCAGCGTTCAACATTTTGTTGTTGTTCAGTTGCACAGTCGATTCCGACCCTTTGTGACTCTATGGACCACTGTCCGCCAGGCACTCCTGTCCTCCACCATCCCCTTCAACTCGCTCAGCTCTGTGCTCATTGTCTCCACAATACCATCTAGCCATCTCATCTTGGGCCATCCCCTTCTTCTTTTGCCCTCGACCTTTCCAAGCATCAAGGCTTTCTCAAGTGAATCCTCTCTTCTCATCTGATGTCCAAAGTACTTTAGCTTCATCTTTATTATTTGACCTTCTAATGAGCAGACAGGGTTGATTTCTTCTAAGATTGACGTATTTGTAATTTCAACATTTACTGAACATCATTTAGGAAAAACTTTTACTGAAGATGATAAAATGGACAAAGAGATTAACCTACAGCATAGTAAGGCAAACCAAGCATTGAGACAGTTGGCTGTGCTCTTACAACATAAGGCAGTACAGATCAGCACAAAGAAACAACTCATACGAAGCATATTCATTCCCACCTTATGTTACCAGTGCCAAACATGGACACTTACAACAAAAATAAATGAAAGTTGGTCACCACAGAAATGAGATGTCTGAGGAAGGCTGCTGGAGTGACTAGAAGGGATAAAATCAGGAATGAGATTATAAGGGAAAGAATTGGAATGGAATCAATCTTAAACTATAAACAGAGACAACAAATAAAGGGGTTTGCTTATTTGGGGAGAATGCCTTAGGATTCCATACCGTACAGGGCATATGTGAAAAGAGGAGAAGGTGAAAGAGCATAAGGCAGACCCAGAGGAAGATGGTGGGATAACATCAAAGACATATTACTACAACACCAAATAACACTGCTTGAGGCTGCTAGAAGTGCAGAAACAAGAACCTTATATCTCCCTCAACACCTGAAGTGGTAAAAGAGGAAGTAAAGAAGAGAAGATGGAGAAAATTGATAGGAGAAGTCTAAATTTAATGGGAGCTGCAAGAGATTAGGAGACTTGTATTTCCTTTGAGAGGCATCTTTACTAAAGTTAATGGGCAGAGAGACTACTGGTCCTCTTATATGTTGCAGCTCCCATGGAACTGATCCCAAAATGGCTGATGGAGCCTTCATTCTCTAATTGTAAGTAACTGAAAAATTTTCATTCCTCAACTGCAAAAAAATTGAATCTCTTAGAATATAGATCAACCTATATGTATAAAGAGCTGTTGCTTTGGCTAAGCAGCAATTTAAAAAATGTGCATCGGATTTCCAAAATATTCAGGTTTACCTGAACACAAGGCCCTTTATTTGACCTTTAAAAAAAACCTTTATAATAAGAAATCTGCTTTTTAGTCTAGGAAGAAGTTTCAAGATAAATACAGTAATACCTCATATAACATTAGTATCAAATAACACGAAAATCGCATAACATCAAGGAATCTGGGGGGAAGAATTGCATCAGATAACATTAAGATCCTATGGGATGCTTCAGATAACAACCGCGAAAGCCTGTGTGGTTACAATGTATCTCTATGGATCCCATAGAGGATCAGATAACACTAAAAATCATATAACACGAAGACTTGTGGAACCAGGTTTTAGTGTTATATGAGGTTTTACTGTACTGTGAACAGATGGTGACGCCTGATGAGAAGTAAGGACTGTATACATCGTTTCAGAAAGGACCCAAATAGACATGAGTTAGCTTGATTCAAGGCTTGGATCAAAATCCTTGAACATGTTCCCAAATGAACCAAAAGAATTGTGACTGCCTCGGCCATTGCCGGTTGCTGCCCCCTACAGCTGTTTTGAAAGGTTTTTAGGTTCACTTGAGCTACACAGAGGCTCAGAAATTTATCATCCCGGCTGATAGCTAGTACCTAGGCTTGAAATCTCTGACAATAAATTTCCTTCGGCATTTCAGCACCTCACTACTCATGTCTACAAAATGCAACAGCCTGTGTAGCTGAAAGTTCAATGGGGAATTAGAAAAAAACTTTCTTAAACCTCTTTTCAAATTTGGCTCCAGTTCAAGCCAGTTGGATGGGTGGGGGTGTGGGAGAAGAATTTGTGAATGATTTTTTCACTTTCAGCACGTTGCTGACTCTCTTGGTAGCCCCCAAACTCTTATATTTAGAGCATGCCTCATAGTGCTGAAAACTGGGGAGATCTTCTCAGCGATTACCATCATGGTTTCTTGCCTTAGTCCCAATCATTCATGAAGTACAGGTTTGCAACTGCCAATGTGTTCACATGAAGACTTACTTCTGAACCTTCTTTTCTGTCTCAATTCCACCACCCCATCTTTTATATTTGTCCAGCATAGGCAATTATGAACCACTCAGGGGTTTAAGAGGCATCCCAAGCATATTATACTGCAGCAGACAGCGAGGAGCTAGTGGGTGGATATGACCATTGGCTAAGCATGGATGGGCATTGGCAGCCAGAGGTGACATTATTCCTGCAGATATCCATGTGGCTATGCACTTTTCTTTCCATAGGTATCTCTGCCTTCTCATATCCACAGTATGATTGAAAGTGCCATTGCCCTCTGCAGGCACAGTAGTATTTGAGTTGGTCAAACTGTGTCAGCGTCACCTACTTCACAGGGCTATTGTGATAACAGAATGGGCAAGGAAGAGAGCAACACGTGCTTGCCTTAAGAGTATTGGAGAAGAAGTGGAGTGTAACTGTGACAAGCAAATAAATAGATAGTAAATTAGTTTCTGCATCCAATATCTCCACCCACTTCAGAAACTGAACAAACCCTTATCCTTATTCATATATTATTTATTGCCTTATTGAAATATGTTTGAAACATTTATCAGCAACACCAAACATGCAGTTTTCACAGCTGTACAATATCTACAGGTGTTTGCATCCTTCCTGTGTGCCTTCACTCACCTCCACAGGCAGCAAGGAGTCTTTGTACCACACTAAGGAAGACGTGCTTGTTGAGAGGATCTGCTATAATTTCCATTCCAAAGGAACAAAACAGAGATGGGAATGGAAGAGAAACGAGGTATTCAGAAGACAAATGAGATATGCAGACGTTCAGGCTTTCCATATGATTGGAATAAGAGGGAAAGCAGCCTGAGGCTGTGACAACTCTAAGGAACAGGCTCTTGGGAAATATTACTGAAGAAGTCATTCACTTGAAATTGAGTTGATGCCAAGGAAAGTTGGCAATACTAGAAGTGGAGAAATGTGTGACCATACTGGCACAAGCAATTATGTCCCTCTTTCTGGGAGCAAAAGACATATGGGAACAGGGAGTTATGATTCTCTGCTTCATCTCTTTGAAGCCTGCCCTGTTTGCTTCCTCGCTTCAACTCTGATACCCTTAGGCCTGCCTTCACTTCCTCCCATGAATCTCTCTCTCTCCCCTCCCCCCCCAATCATGAGGGTAGAGACAGCAGACTCCCATCTTTTCTTTTTGTCAACTTTCTTTGCCTTCTGGACTTCCATTGATTATACTGAATATCAATTTCTATACAGTCTAACAGTCACTAGCAAAGCTTGGTGAAGGTCAGCTCCTCTCCTGTAAAGCTCTGCTCAGGATGACAATGTAAAGGTATGAAAAAGCTGGGCTTCTTCATGTCACTATGATTTTTGTGTTAATTTTACAACTTACTGATACATTATTCTGTTTCTGTATATGCTCATCACTAAATGTTTCCTAACTGTCCATGGGTGATGATGGTGGATCTGCTGGGGTTATTCTCTCTTTCTCTCTCTCTCAATTTTCTTCTCCCTCCCTCTGGGATTTGTTCAGAACCAGCTAGGCAGCTGTGTTTACAGTTCTCTGTCATATTTTTTTTTGTTTGGGTAGAAGCTGACTCTGCTCATTTTAAGAATTCATCCAGGGTCACTGTTCCTGAAGACACTGTATATGACAGTACAGAGATGCCTCCAGAGTTCCCTCTTTCCAGAAAGTTTCCTCTAAGTCAGGGATTCTCAACCTGTGGCCCATGAGCTGGATGCTGCCCATGGTGCCATTTTATGTGGCTACCCACTGCCTCCGCTACACCAGGAAGTGCCATGTGGTGGAGGAAGGGCAAAATGGCCATCCAGCCCTTGAAGCTATCTGAGGGAGTGTGATTCAGCCCCTGGCTGGAAAGGTTGAGAACTCTGGCTCTAAGTCTAAATGATAAAGTTTTGAATGGATTTCTTTGTCTTTCTCACAGGAGACATGTTAGGCATGCAGCTTGCTAGGGAGCCTTAGGGTTTCATATTTTGACTGTCAAAATATGGCTGATGACCATTACAGAGTTTAGGCCACCATATTTCCCATTGACCTCTGCAAATGTTTCTTAAGATAGAGATCCCAGTTAAATGCTGCAACATCAGCATTCCTGAATAAATATTACCATTCCTGTGACAAGCATTTAGATAATATATATGCCATGCATGCGTTCAGCTCTTAAAAAATTATAGAAAACATTTATTTTTTAAAAAGGAAAGCATACTGTTATTTTGGTTTTTAGAGGTCACAGAAAGCTCTGGAAAGTGACCTCTGCCAGGAAAGGTGCAGTTTGTAATGAATAATGGCAACTTTACACTCTGGTTCCTCCATCTACTTATAGCCGGTTTCCTGCTAGAATCACAAATGAAGGCAAGGTTCAGATTTGGATCAGGCTGGCACTCCAGTTTGCTCAGCCTGCTCCTGGATTATGCAAGGCAAGAACTGTGCCGATCATATAGGCTTTTCCCTTGGTATGTCATGCATAGAGTAGATGTGCATGCTGCCTTTCTATCTTACAGATTACAGTGTCTACATTCTATCTGGACCAAGCATAATGCATATTTATGTGTTCCTGAACTCTGATGGAACATGTGTCTCAAGGGGCTGCCTTACAACACATTAGGGGACCTCCTGGGCAGTTTTTAAAATGAAATTGGGAGAGTGGTAGTGGTGGACTGAGGGCCACATTTGGGTTTCTGGTGAGCTGCACAGAGCCCATGGCTTGCCTTCTCTTGACATTAAAAAGAGAAAGAGGGCAAAAATTGTAGCCAAAAGTAGGACGAAGAAGCTCTGAGCTGATCAGGAAATAGCAGCATTTCAGCCATGATCCACCCATGACAAAAGTACAAGCAAGTGTCTATTCTGTCTGCAATCTGTCCTTCCAGTGGGTTAGCTCCTAAGGAACCTCCATCTGGAAAGACGGTGGAGCTACTCTTGAGCTTCTTCAAAACCAAAGATCATCCGAAGGTCTTGTTTTGCATGCTAATACTGAAGATCTCTCTATGTTGAATTATATATTTACAGTGAAATATAATGAACTTATTGTTCTGATTTTAATGGCTTGTAACTATAATTATTCTTATTGCATTTGGGTTATGTTGATCCTTTGGTAAACATCTTGAAGCATGATACATTCTGGAAAACACAGTGTAGGCATCACCTGAAGGCATCATTGTCTGTTATGATTATGACTGTTGTATTCTAAGAAAGAGTAGCAAGGCTTTGTGTATTCAACAGAATTTGGGAAATGTAATTTTAGGGTATAACAGCAGCCCTCTGGTTGGGTGATTTGGAGAATTATACGGACGGAAGGAAGGAAGGAAGGAAGGAAGGAAGGAAGGAAGGAAAAGTTGTCTGAACTCTGGCATTTCATTGCTGCTATAATTGTGTTATCCCAAATCTGAAAATTGCCCCTTTTATTATTATTTTTATATATTTTTTATTTTCCAATAAAAATGCTTTTACTCTTTATTTTTCATTTCCCCCCCCCCCCTTCAACTGTTAGGCTCACGTACACATAAGCACCACATTAATACACACATCCATTCAACATGCTTTGCAGATAAATAACTGCAAATACCTATTTTTAATGGATTGCAAAAATTGCGATTTAAAACGGTTCCGAAAAAGCCTATTCAATTGCATGGCCAGTAGACCTGCCCTTGCTCATCTATTTGCATAGAAGGTAGACCAGCTGGTCGTTCTGCTCAATTGAATGAGGGTAGACCAGGCCTCGCTCTGGAAGTGAGGCCTCCGTTGATGGACCTATGCAGTTGCAATGGAGGTAGACTGGCCCTTTTCAAAAGAAGGAAGAGTAGACCAAGCCTTGGTAATGAATAAGATTTTTATTAAAATGAAAAGCCAAGTAGACCGGGCCAATTTTGAGAATGAGATTTTTTAAAAATACAATCAAGATAGACTGGCCCGATTTAGAGAATGGGATTTTTTAAAAATAAAGTAAATGAAGAGTAGACCATGCAATTTTCTGGGGCGATTGTGTTCACTCGAGAATAGCCAGTAGACCAGATCCATGTTCTTGGATGACCCATAGACTTACATGAATGGGGTTCCAAATATGGTAGTTCAAATAATTTCAAACACTGGTGTTTTGAACCATTTTATCCACTTATATGATTCAATCAGGGCATCAAAGGACTTCAAAGAAATAGTCACTTTCCAGGGATTCTTAGATAGCATTGAAAAATGATAGTAAAAATTCAGAGCGATCAGAGAAGATGACAGAAGGGATCTAAAGATGAAAGTTAACCTTTTAAACAATGTATTAAACTTTAAAATAATTATAAAAAATCGTGTCTTCATTCCTGAATCTTGACTAAGTCTCAGGATCAGTTCACTGGCCAAAGGCTGGTGGCAGGACCAGATCATGGGTGGTCTACTTGGAAGTAAGCCAGTAAAAGTATCTTTATGTCTGATTGGCTTATACTTTGAAAGAGTGGGCTTTTTGAAATTGGATTTCTCTCTGCCTCTTCTCCTGCCTAAAAGTCAAGCATGGCTGCAATGGATGAAGTAAATGTAGGCTTTAAAAGGATTTAAAAGTAATTGCAGTTTGGATTAAAATGCAGTTTTCCCATCTTTAGAGCAATGGTGAACCATAGGCGTGGCGAACTTAACTCTCTCATCCCCGATTGGAGTTTAATAAGCGGTTGTAATTAAAAAGTTCCAAAAATCATTAAAATGCTGTCAGATGTTCTAACATGTTTTATTTTTGTATTTTCATAGCAGGAAACTTTCTGAATAATATCACTAGCCTTGGGCCTGCTCCGGTAGATCCAAAAGCCGTACCACATTCCAAAGGAAACATTCCATTTACATCTGATGCCCAAAGGCCATAAACCCATCTCCAAACTTCCTGATAAGTCTACAGAAAATTTCATAGCCTTGATTGCCTTAGGGATTAATCTTTTTCTCTGATTGCGTGTGTCTTTTGCATCTCTTTGTCTTTGGGGTCAGTAATTAACATATGTACATAATGCTGGTTGGGTTTTAATGCTGCTGGTAGGATTTACTACCTTGGGACAAGATAGGATTATTTGGGTGGGGAAATGCCTGAGTACTTCATCAAGTGAAGATCCAACAATGCTGATTGGTCAGTCAAACCTCCCACCTCAGATGTGCAGCGTTCCTGATTAGTTCCTGACTTCAAGCTGAGCATGCCCATTCGTGATAGGCTCCACAAACGAACTCTACCATTGGTCGCTGCATTATCTTTGCCATTACCTAATCCTCAATCTCCTCTCTCTATTTTCCTGGAAATTGTAATCTTTTACTATTACCATTTATTTGCATAAATACTTACTTTTGTAACCCAACATTGACTTACTTATCTAAAAAATGACCACCTGCTGCAAGTTATTGTTTCATTGTAAAAACATTGTTGTTTCAATGGATAGGTGATAGGATTAGTCTGTATCTGTAGAACTGTATAAGAAGACTTTGTGCTGGCGGGACTTCAGATTTTCTGGAAATTTAGTTAGAAAAGCTCATTTGTAGATTTTTATAGTGGGCGGGTGTTGATTAAATGCATGTTCAATAAAATCTTTTCTTGGCCTGAAATTCAAGCCTCTGTGGTTCCTGGGAGGGATTCTGCTAGGGGAAGAAATTTTTGAACTTATCTAAGCATCTCCAGGTATTTGCAGCTCTCTGCTGTGCTCTACCTTCATTGGCTTGTACAGCTTATTTGACCTCCAAAAGAAAAAGGGGAGAGCAGTTTTTCAGGTAACAACCGACTATCAGAGGATGCTATTTTCAGCACAAGGAGCTCAATATTTCTCTTCTAGTGTCCAGAACAAAGATATATGCCAAATCAAAACCAGAATTCCAACTATATTTTTCCTCCCAACCCACCAAGCAATTTGGATCCACTTACTTGCATGTTGTATGGTCCTGGCTTTCCATGACACTCCCCTGCCTAACTCAAGCCATATTTCATGTCCTCCCCAAATGTCTGGACACAATACAAGGGATTGGTCAGTAGAGCCTCTGAACTAAATAGTCACTGAGTTAGAACTAAAGTGACAGGTCCTAAGATACAACTATGTTTACTAAACAAGAATCCTTTGCATGGTGAAACTAAGCCAGATGCTGTTTTTCGTCTCTACTTTGCAAGTTGTAGGATTTTATCTTCCAATAGCAAAATTAGTTTTCTATGCTGGAATATACTATCCTTGGGCAAACCATTTTTCCTGTTTCTTTAGAAAGAACATTGCAACCCTTCATGTAACTCTTCTCAGCCCTGAAAGAGAAGCACAAACACTACAATCCCACCCACCCACATTTGCTGAACGACTCTGCTTTTCTACAAAATAAAACTTCTTCAGTCCTTGAACAATGCTTGTCTGTTATGGCTATCTGAGTCAGTAGCTTTTGGAATGTGTTATGGTTATAATAAATACCAATGTTCTCATTCTGAATTTTTTAAAAACCCAGAGAAACATTGTTGGGAGCAAAAATGGCCAACTGCTTGGAGATTTTCCACTTCTGCACTATAGAGAAGAGATAAGCATTTTTCCATTAGTAGCAGCGTTAGCAAAGCAACCCCCAGCACAAACACTCACAAAATGTTTTTAATACAATGTTTTTCTTTTACAAAATGGTTATAAAATGGACAGAGGGAGTTCTTAGAAAATAACTACTGTAAGTTATTTCACCAAAAATTCATGAAATATAAACCATGCATCCAGTGGTGGGATTCAAATTTCTTTTACTACCTATTCTGTGAGCATGGTATGATGGCGTGGCCAGGGGGAAGCCCCTGTGTTGCACCTGAATTAGGACTACTTAATTTCAAAACTTGGATGGGCAGAGCCAGCAGGAATTTTTGCTACCGGTTCTGGCAAACTGGGGAGAACCTGCTGAATTCCACTATTGCATACATCATCATCTCACACAGCAGGCAGAAAACTGACAATTTTCACTCTCCAATGCAAAAATGGAAGAAATGAAGATTTACATCCCTAAAGCAGTATTATTCTTCTGTGTTAAAAAAAAAGGAGTTGCAGAAGGTTCTCACCCTTGGAACACTAGTTTGGATAAGTTAGAAGTTACAAAAATAACTACAATAACTGTTAAAACTAAAATTTGTAACTTGTTATATTAGCATCATTAACCTGTTAATGAAAATGATATGAGAAAGTCCTGAAAATGTCATTCATTTTTCTCTGAAAAGCATGCAAGATTATTATCTCTCTTAATAGCAAGGACCCTTATCTGGTATTAGCAATGACTTTTGATATTCTTGGTAAATAATTTCTGTTTATTAGTAATCAGGATAGATACTGTGGATTTTTTTGGGTTCTTTTCTAATATTTTTGGGCAATATATTGAAAATCTATGCATAGAAAGAGGTGGACTATTCAATATAAATACGGGTTTAAAAGGAAAGTACAGTATTGGCTGCTTTTGGTTTAAATGAGCAGATCTGTGAACGCTCATATCTACTCTGGATATGAGGGATACTCAAATTAACAATTAGTTTTGCTTTCTGAATTTTAACTTTTGAAAGTTAATTTTTTAACTTTATGGCAAGAACAAACATTGTTGAAGGTACGCTAGAGTAAAATCAAATTAGAAGATGGAGTGGAAGAAGGAGCTCACTGGACAACGGATAACATTAAAGGAGGATATGGGTGAGGAACACAACCTCCCCTACATCACTTGAAGGACGCTGAATAGACTGAGGGTTGGAGTCCTTAAATGTAAGACCAACATAGTGTGTGAATGTGGAGAGATACAGAATCCGGCTCATCTGCTGTTCTGCTGATTTCTACTGGAAACATACTGATGAGGATTTAAGTTTGGCCAATGACAAAGTCTAGAAGGTGGTTTCATTTTGGCACTTTAAAGTCTGACCTAAACACAAAAGAAGTTGTTAAATTTGGAGGTTCTCACCCTTGATGCCAGCCCCAAAATAAAAAAAAATTAATCAACAGGTTTATCAAATTTAACATTTATCAAATTTTCTGTCTTCCATGGGGAAAAATTACAAGAAAATATAATCTTAGGACTGCAGAACTCGAAGAACTATGAATCATTGAACCCAGCCCTCTCAAGAAGGTACTGAACTCCCAGCCTTGGGCTCTGAAGCCAGATACCTAAACATCTGAGCTAGCTAGCATTTAACGGTTTTTTAAAAAACAATCTTGAGCCAAATGAGGGCTGGGTATTCTTTGTAGACAAAAAGTGAGGAGATAGAAATGGAATATGTTTTGGAAAGCTCTGTCTATGCAGTTTTAGTGGAACTGGCTGATTGGCATCTTCATTATAGTTAATTTATTTAGCATTATTTCATTGCTGGTCCAGGGATACACAGAAAAAGCCTCCTTGAAGATTGTGGTATTTTTGAACCACAGTCTGACGTTTCCCAGGCCATGGCAACCTTGTTGTTCCAGCTAATCTTTCTCACACTAGATCAGGTGAAAGGAACTGTGGAATTAATCCACCAAAAGATGACTTCATTTTGGCAAGTTAAACCTAGACATAGAAGAAGAAGAAGAAGAAGAAGAAGACGAAGAAGAAGACAAAGATGAAGATGGCGGCGGTGGCTGGATACAAATAAATCATTTGATTCATAGTTGACAACTGGAATAAAAATAACAGTTCAAGCCCAAACCAAGGACCTAAGAACTGTTAAAGAAGCTTCTGAGTATATATGCAGTTCCTAGTAGAGTTGCGTCTTGGAGTGTTAGGATGTTCAAGTCCCTTAAATCCAAAATTTCCAAATATCTAGGGCAGGGGTTTGCAACCTATGGCCCACAGGCCACATCTAGCCCACACACCAAATAATCCAGCCCCTGACCTCGCTCCATCAAGCCCTGCAGCTGCCACCACTGCCGGCAATGGAATCGGCCACTGACTCATTTATGGCCACATAAACATATTTATGACAGCTGTAAATGAGTTCGCAGCTGTCGTAAACACATTTACTACAGCCGTAAATGAGTCCACTATGGTCATAAATGTGTTTATGACAGCCATGGATTCGTTTTCTAGCACCAGTCTGGCCTGCTCACCTGGCCCGCAGCTCAAAAACATTGAGAACCCATGATCTAGTTCTAGGGAGTCCTTTAGGTATTGTTCCAAGGTCTCAGATCACTATGGGTACAACAGATTTCTTCCTCCATAAATGTTCAATTTCAATTTCAATTTCTGTTGTTACTGTGGCTGTGGCTGTTGTTGCAGTTGCAGGTTCTGCATATTATGTCCAGATTCAAAACCTTTCTGACTCCATCCATCACAATAGCCCTTCAGTGATGAATTGAAGATTTGTTGCTGGGGATAAAAGTCCACTTTGAACTTGAACTAACCCATGGAAACATGAAGCATGACTGTGTCACCTCTCTCTTGTTAAAAGAGCAGATTTCCATGTTTTGAGTCTGTAACAGGGAAGAATTCCAGTGTGTTCTTCAACACATAATAGGCTCAAGCTTCAAAATAGGCTGATCAGCTGCATGCTACCTTCTATGATATTACCAGTAGCTGAGAAGCTTATTATACAAGGCTCCAGATCTTTCCACTAATTACAAAAGCTGCAGCTGACCCAGCTATACTCACAGCGCTCCAGCCACCGATGATGGCCAGCCAGGGCTTGGCAGAAACCCTGATTTTTGCTGCTTGCTCAGACATGCCAAAACAGATGAAAGGAACTTTCTGCAGTATATGGCAGAACAGCTTAGTGGACCAGGTTTCACTTAATGGACCAGTTGTACCAACTCAAAAGAGACTTTGAACATTGTAGGCCTCGATGAAAAATTATAGATTTGTAGACTAAAGGCCTTCATTGGCTTATGCAACTAAATTCAGAAAGTCATCTGAGGGCTGTAAATTTAAACAGAAATAGATAAATTCAGAGTGTTTTAACCACACAACCATAGTGGCCTATCTTATCTCAAAATCATTGGACTGGATCTACAATTAGTCATCAGTCTCACTTATTGTAATAGGTATAATGACTCAGTCTGGACTATAAAATATCTGGATTAAAGCTAATTCTTTGTTAAATTATGGATTTCACCTACTAGAGGCACTAGTTACTATTATTATCTGATCATACAATTCAGGAGAAGAGAATACTTTTTCATCTCACTTCAACCTGAGCTTCATCCCATAAGCATCTAAATCCAAACAGTGGTTAAAATAAGTTTATGGGCTCTTATCCCAAGATAACCATTTGTGCAAACAGGTGCTTGCCTATGAAAACCTTATAACTAGAAGGCTCTTGGTAGTCATCCAAATGACTGGCAACTTGAAATGACTGGTAAATCAAAACATATGCTGGTGTTGCCTTTCAGATCTTTTTTGTATACCCATTGTTACCATTGTATACCCATTGTTACTGAATAGTGGGAGAATGCACACTCATAGATCAGTCTGATGATTGGAATGGCCAAGGCTGCTCATGATCAATTAATGGTTTGCTGTTTGTAGTATTAGGGACTAGTTAGGGTATAAGTGTATTAGTGCAGCTATTGCTACTGAACCATGAGAATTAGAGATATTATGGTGGTAATAATTTGTATTATTTGTTCAATATAAACCCAGAAGATGTGAAAGGACATTTTGAATTCTGAATTTTTCTTCTGATTACTTACAGTACTTTATATAATACCATGGAGTACCATTGGTCAGCTCTAATTGATGAAGTTTATTCCGGTAAAGTAATGTTGTTAGTTGTGAGTGAACAGCAAACTGTGTATTACTCACTTCTACTCCATGTTCCTGCTCTTCTTATGCCTCACATGTCTCAATTGGAGTATTAGAGTAGTTATTTAAAAGAATATTTACACTGCTGATTGGGTAGTATACCAATTTAATTGTCATGCTTCCGGTGGCTTAAAGGTTAAGACCATGAACTTGGAGACTGGAAGGTCAGGTTTCGATACCCGAGGGCTGCACTTGGGGACATGAAAGGAGCCTCATTTGGGTGTCCCCTGAGTGGAGTTTCTCCAGCAAAAATCCTTTCAACCCAGAGTAATCTCTGACATAAAATTATTATCATTACAAAGAATCATGGAAGTTGCTGGCTATTATTTGCCAAAAGTTTGAAAGGTAATTCATTTCATTTATTTTAGTGGGCATCCTCTTCTGCTGCCTGTAACTTTGGTATTTTCAATCTAAAACGCTAAAGCATTCTAACATTTGCTCTTTAGAATACAAGAATGTCTAAATGAATGATATGTAAAACACAAAGGATTGATGGGTTTTTTTTAAAATTTAGGCAATTGTGAAATGGTACACAAGGGAAGTCCCATTCGAAAACTCCTGCTGTCACACAAGGCCCTAAGGTCTCTATGACTGATCTGAAGAATTCCCCTAAGACCATGATGGCAAACCTTGGCACTCCAGATGTTCTTGGACTTCAATTCCCAGAAGCCCAAGCCTCCATGAATCTGCACAAATGTGTTTACTGCGATTCATCCAGCCTGCACCACCCTTATCGCTCCTAGAAGTGGAAGTAAAATGCACCCATTTGCTTCCAGGAGCGATGAGGGCAGCACGGGTCGAATGAATTGCAGTAAACCCATTTGTGCGGATTCATGGGGGCTTGGGCTTCTGGGAATTGAAGTCCAAGAACATCTGGAGTGCCATGGTTCACCATCATGGTCCTAAGAGAACTCTACTGTGACTGTCCCAAGGAAGCTCTCAAATATAACAAATCCTTCACTAATTCACTACATGATGCTGTGTTTGTATCAATGTTTGAAAGGTTTCTATTAGTTATTCACTGTGCTCCCTTCTTTTGTTGTTTCAGCCATCCTACCCCATCATTGTTAGAGAGAGGGAGAAAGAGACAAATGAAAAATAGAGGTTGTGTTTTCTTAAATCAAATATGATAATAGGACAGCTCCATTCAACATGTCCAGTTCTTTTTGAAAAAGTAAAAATCTTTTTGATAACTGTACCAAGTGGTTTCAGTGTTTTATTCCCTGCTAATCTTTAAACAAAGCACCATGACCTTCATTGTGCAAATGAACTGGGGGGTTTTCTTGCACAAAAGAGCTACTGGTATAGACATACTATTGATGGAATAATGAAGCTACGCCTGAAGAGAGGTGACATGAACACATCTGAGCAATACAAAAGAAAAGTTAATAGAGAAACATGCATGGAGTACTCTCCAGTCAGGTGGCAAGAAACAAATGAAAGGAAGATTGTTACCTGTAAAGTTAACAGTCTCTCTCTCTCTGCACCAAGAACCCAGAGGGAGAAGTAGGGAGACAGTGGGTATATTTAGAAGGAAAATCTTTAAAGATAGGTCAAGGTCAAGGTCACCCTTGCTCGAAAGCCAGTTGTATTTGACTCGGGTTTGGTGCTCATATCCATTTATAGCTAAAGAGCCAGGGCTGTCTGTGTTTGTAGACGTTTCTGTGGATGTGTGACAGGCATGACTACACTGGAGTGCATGGAATGCTGTTTACCTTCCCACTGAAGTGGTACCTAGTTATCTACTTGCAATTTCTTGCTTTTGAACTGCTAGGTTGGCAGGAGCTGGGACGGAGATGGGAGCTCACTTTGTTGTGCTGACCTGCTGACCTTCCAATCATCAAGTTCAGCATCTTAACCACTAAGCCACCACAGTCCCCTTTACAGATAATAGTCTTTGATAAAGGATCAGGGTTAATGTTTGTGTATTATATACTCAAACATATTGACATTTATTGACTGGATTCATACAACAGGGGTTCTTCTAACTCACCACAAGACAGACTCATGTGTCTCCTAGAAAATCCATCCTGTAATTTGATGTGTCTTCTCAAAATGTAGCAAATAGGTGTCCAAGAACATTCATTTTGGCTAGCCTAGCAATGCCAGGTGGACTTCAGAACAGTGACTCCAGTAACCCTAGGCATGGTTCTGCACATATGTTATGTATTCTCACTGTTCTATCAGTTCATTTTGTCCAGGTACAGGTCAGTCATGTAGCTTCTTAACCACTGAGTCACCACAGCCCCAGAAGAAACCTAACAACACATGCTTGACCACCCAGTTTACCTCCATGTACCAGGAAGTTGGGCAAGCCTTTCCTGGAAACATCCTACACAAACAAGGGGCCCAGTTCTTCAAGAAGTCACTCTACCAATAGAACAGACCACAATGACCTAATCTGGGGCATCTCCTACTTGGTAGTGGGGGTGAGTGGAGTAATGCATTGCTTCAGTGAGAGAAAAATTACTTTTTAAGATTACAGCTCTTACAATCCACAGCTGAAGGCCATGTTGATTGTGGGATTCTGCTAGCTGTAGTCCAAATAGTAAATTTTCCCAGCTCCACACAGTCCTCCATAAGTATGATACTGCAATTAACTCCCAGAGTAGTTCTGCACCACAAATTAGGTACAGTGTTTCTCAAACTACCGTATATGCTGGTGTATAAGATGACTTTTTACCCCTGAAAAACTTGCCTCTAAGTTGTCTTATACACCAGGTACACTTCAGTTGAATAAAATACAGTAATACCTCGGATAACATTTACCTCAGATAACATTTACCTCAGATAACGCTTAAATCGCATAACGTTAAGCAATCTGGGGAAGAGAATTGCATTGAATAATGTTAAGGTCCTATGGGATGGATCGGATAACAACTTTTAATATCAGATGACGAACAGGAGTTTGAAGGCTTTTAAAGGGAAACTGTCACGCCAGCAAACTTGCTAGGGACTTGCCTGGCACTTGCTCTCTCCCTCTATTTGTTACCTTCCTTCTATCATTGACAGTTCCAGTTTGGTTAACAGATTAGAAAACAAACACCATGGCAGCTCCCATAGGTTTATTGTTCCATTCAGCTTTAGTGAATTGTCTTTGGTGAATTACGTTTAATAAGCTTGCACTGTTTTATGTTTACTGTACATGTTTGATAACATACAGTGACAGTTTTTCTGGATGTCATAAGCATTTGAATATAAATTAACATGTTGAAATCAAATCTGATGTTATTTTACGTTTTATTTCGTGTGTGGAAGGTGTGCGGAAGAGGGGGTAGTCTTATACAGCGAGTATATAACAAACTCTATATTTTGAGTGGAAATGTTGAGGGGTCGTCTTATATACCCAGTCGTCTTGTACACCAGCATATACAGTATGTTCTGTGGAACACTGGTGGACTTCAATTCCCAGAAGCTTAAGTCAGGATATTGGCTGATCGGTGCTTTGGCGAACTGGCTTAGGGTTCGGTGAATTGAAGTCCATAAACCAAAGGTTGGGAAACACTGATCTAACCCCTATTTATTTATTTTTACTTTGTTTCACTGAACTAGGGAATGAAAGATTGATCATTAGTCAGGCTGCCTTACAATTGCCAGTTTCTTTCAAAGTTTGCCTACATGTCCTTATTTGATCCTCTTCTGTCTTGCCCCAGCAAGAGAAGCAAACACTAACGTTAGGAACAACATTCTGGTGGTAAGAGTTCTTTTTAATGGAATGGACTACCTTGAAAAGCAGTGGGTTTGGAAATTAACGTCTATTTATTTTTATTAAGCACTTTCCCCAGAAAACAATATATGGGCGGCAATATAAATCTGAACAAATAAATACATAAATAAATAAAACATACTTTGCTTAGTATACACATTTTTATGCATTTGGCACATTAACTAAAGTGAATTTCCATGGATTTCCTTCCGAAGATATGTTTTTTTAAAAAGTTATGTGCATTCATTTTGGACTGGGGGCGGGGTAGATGGGGAAATCCTTACAGTTTTGTCTTGATGATGCAAAACCGAAAGATGCAGATATATTCACAGAATATGGAGTAGTATTTTTTAAAAAATAGTTAATGTGACTTCCTTTCAATCTGTTAGAAAGACTTAGGTTTATTATTTAACAATCAGGATCTCCCACTAGGATCATATATCAAGAGAAAGGCGACCTATAAGTGAAAATAAATAGTCTTTATCCTAAGTCAACATGCCTAAGGACCAATACAACCACCAAATGTCGCAGGAGGAAGGTTACCAGGAGGGAACAGAGAGCATAGGAAAACCCACATAATACATTGTAATTCTAGAATAACTGGCCGCATATGCTATCCCTTGGTGCTTTCATAGCTACTGGTGAGGAAGCTACTGCGACCATGGAATGGTGCTCTTCCAAGGTTAAAATGGAAAACAAGAGTTTTTCAACACTAGAAGAAGGCTTTTTACCCAGCTAACATGTGACTGGTCAGCGTAACGTGTGGTTTCAAATAGCATTACAAATTGGTTTCCATGCCTTGTTTAGACTCTTTCTAGAAAGCAATGGGGCATGCATTTCTTGACTACTTTGTTCTCTGTTATCATTATCCTAAAGCTTCAGAATTGCTGCTTCACTGAACTGTTCCTGCTATCAAGTGCTATAGCAACCTTGCAGTTGCTTCACCCTTTGAAAATAAAAATCCCAAATAATATCTGAAAACAGAACAAAACACTAAGGGAAAAAAATTGAAACTGTTGTAAAACCACGGGGGAGGGGGGAGAGGAAGAAGTACGTTCTGGAAAAATCACCAATGAGGGCTATCCAAAGAAGCCTGCATGAATCTGAAATTAAAACTTTCTTAAAAGGCATATACTTTAACGGTAATAGAAAGTTTTCCTACCAACACACATGCTCCTAAATTCAAATAGTTTTTTTAACAATCAAGCTATTGCCCCAAAGCACATCCTCTGATTTCTATAGAGCTAAATTGTATTGAATTTACTTGCCCCAATTTGGCAATCTATTTTATGGGCCCGCACCCACAAATTATTTAAGTGGTTTAGATGTTCAGTAGTTAGGTATCTCACAGCAGAGTCAGAGGTCGGGAGTTCAGTTTTCCACTGTACATCCCAGAAGAGTTAACCTGGGTTGCTTTGAGCAAGCTGCATAATCCCAAAATATGCTTAGAATAAGGGAAGGGTAAACTAATTGAAAAGTAGAGACATCAAATTGCAAACAAAAATTCATATAGTCAAAGCAATGGTATTTCCGGTGGCAATGTATGGTTGTGAGAGCTGGACCATTAGGAAAGCTGAGCACAGAAGAATAGATGCCTTTGAGATGTGGTGTTGGAGGAGAGTTTTGAGAGTCCCCTGGACTGCGAGAAGAACAAATAGGTCAATCTTAGAAGAAATCAACCCTGACTGCTCCTTAGAAGGTCAAATAGTAAAGATGAAGCTAAAGTACTTTGGACATCAAATGAGAAGAGAAGATTCACTTGAGAAGGCCTTGATGCTGGGAAGGGTGGAGGGCAAAAGAAAAAGGGGGTGGCCAAAAATGAGATGGCTAGATGGTATTGTAGACATAATGAGCACAGAGCTGAGTGAGTTGAGGAGGATGGTGGAGGTCAAAAGTGCCTGGCGGACAGTGGTCCATGGGGTCGCAGAGGGTCGGAATTGACTGTGCGACTGAACAACAACAAAAACTAATTCTGAGTACTCTCTACCTAGAATACCCTGGAAAGGTTTGTAATAAGCTAGAACTGCCTTGACTGCGTGTAGTTATTATTATTCATATTCACAAGTGGAAGTGCCCTTGGTGTCTGGTTATCCCACATTTGTTCCTGTATCCATCAGAAGGGTTTCGATTTATAAAATGTCATATTAGCATTTTGTACCGGGGAGGAAAAGAACACCAATTAACAAATACGTCTGCACCCAGCTATTAATATGTACACTCAAACTCTGCTAGTATAAAATGAAATTAACAGGTGCTGTATAGAGAATATTCACTTATAATATAACTAATAGAAAGAGAGAGGAACATTCAAAAGTATGATACTCAGCAATGTAGGTTCCCACCCAGGATGGCTAATTTAAGAGCAGCCATCCCCCCCCCCAATCTGATATTTTATTAGTTATTATGTGTTTATTTGCTTTTATTGTTGAATGTTTTAAATATTTTTTATGAATTTTATGAATTTTTAAGGCTTTTATGTTGTGATTTGGGATGTAAGCCGCCCAGAGTCGGGTTTACCCGATTGGGGCGGGATATCAAGTATGAACAATAAATAAAATAAATAAATAAATAAATAAATACTCAGTGACCATCTGATTGCAACTTCGTTGTTGTTGTTCAACCGCACAGTCAAGTCTGACCCTTTGCAACCCCATGGACCACTGTATGCCAGGTTCCCTTGTCCTCTGCTATTCTCTGCAGCCCACAGTTTTACCTAGTTGCTAAAGCTTTCCTGGCAGCTGTTTACAGGTTTATGAACTATATTTGATAAAGCAAATGCATTCTACTAGCTGTTTTGTTCAGTATTTACTGCCATATGGCTGGGATAAGCGACTGAGAAATTCTTTACCCAAGCAAATCTGAGGCCCATTTTCCATGCAGTATGTGGCTGCCATGTATCTTGCTTCAAGATTTCTGCATCCAGTGCACATCCTATTTTGCTCCCTTTTGCAGTTCTTGCAATTTGTGCAAAATCTAATTTGCATAAAATACCTGTTCCTGCATTCAACCAATGTCTTTACCTTTCCAAACCTAAATGCAGAAGCCAAGCAAAAACAGGGTAGTTTGACAAATCAGAAAAACAGAAACAACCCAGTTCATGTAACAAAGCAATAGTTTCTGCATTTTCCATATACTCTAGTATATTTTTAAAAAAACAAAACCCAAACGTTGAAATTCATTTCCCTCCTCCATGATTTGAAGCCTGCTTCCAAAACCTGCTGTATCACAGCAGCTTGTGTCAAGAATTTTACACATTTACCATTTGAGGATAAATCAGTCATGCCTTACATTAATATCCTTGTCTTACAGTGGTAATCATGATGGGCTGTTGCTTTTGGCCTGCAAATATCCTAGATGTCTACAACTTATTGCTAATATGATGTGAGGGATGACTCTGGGAGGGAAAGGGAGTTATAAAAATGTTGTATGTAAATCAGACTAGAAAGTTTTAGAATGTGGGACCAGAATCCACTTGGAAACTTTTGGTGGCAGGAAGTAGGCTTAGAATTCCCCATGCTGTCTATATGTACCCTTCATATCTCTGGTATATGGTTAGGGAACTCTCCAGAGCAGGGCTTCAAGTGGGCCAGGGGATTGGAGGAAGGCTTTGTGTGTGTGTAACGAAAAATGCTATTTTCTTTGATTAGTTAAAAAAGCCTCTTTTGTTAGCAAGTGTATCTACTTAGGTACTGGCCTGGGAGAGCAATTGAACTGGGCAAGGAAGCAAATGAGATAGTGGATTGACAGCCCATTAGGTTTAGGACCGGAATGAAAAGTGAAAAACCAGAAGAAAATAGGGATGGGGATAAAATCCTTTCAGCTTGCATTTTAATAAGAAGTGATCTAATATGTGTCATGGCATTTTGTGACTGGGACTCTCCATCCCAAAAGCTCCTGTAATATTTACAGGCTTCTTCCTGTTACAGGACTCCTGGCCCATCAGAGTGGTCGAGAGCAGAGTTGCCTTCTCAAGCAGAGCAGAGGGCAGAGCAGAGGGAAGATGTTTTCACTCCACATCACCTGTGAGGCTGACCAGAGCAGCCATTTTGCTTCACATATTCTCCCACACACCTTTTCTCGGTTTATGCTGATGTCTTGGCCATGTATTTCTTGGCATAGGGCTGGTGGGTGACACAAATGCCAGGACCCAGGGCAACCAGGTAACAGGCTAAACAGTAACCATATCTCAGTCCAGAATCCAAGTCCAAAATCAAGCCAGAAATACATAATTAATCGAGAAGAGAAAAGATACTCTGCCTTGACTGTTCTTCTGGTCATCTGACTTCTGGCTCATTTGGACTACACTTTCATCATCTGGACTAATCCTGCTAACATGGTTGGATTTGGTTTTGGACTTTGGACTGAGATACAGTTCTGTTTGGCCTGTTGCCTGGTTGTCCTAGGTCCTGGCGTTCATGTTATCTGCTAGCCACCTATACTCTAGACCAGGGGTGGCCAACTGTAGATCTCCAGGTGTTCTTGGACTTCAATTCCCAGAAGCCCAAGTCAGCACTCCTGCTGATCAGGGCTTCTGGGAATTGAAGCCCAAGAACATCTGGAGATCTACAGTTGGCCACCCCTGCTCTAGACCCTGACAGAGTCAAGCATTCCAGATACAGTAAAACACCGGATAACGCTAAGACTTGATTCCACAAGTCTTGGTGTTATCCAATTTTTAGTGTTATCCAATCCATGTTGAAATCCTATGGGATGGATCGGATAACGTTAAAGCTCCATAGAGATACATTGTAACCGCACAGGCTTTAGCAGTTGTTATCCGATCCATCCCATAGGACCTTAACGTTATTCGATCCAATTCTCCTCCCAGATTACTTAACGTTATGTGATTTTAGCGTTATCCGATCCAATCGTGTGTTTTACTGTACTTCATATTCCTTATGAATCTGGACAGGCGGAGGTGGTGAGGATGCTTGGCGGCGAAAGCGTTCTCGGTGTACAGCTTCAGCTGGGAAATGTGAAATGTCAAGTGGACCTTAAGATGGTGGAATAACTAATTTATAGATTAGAGGGGTTGATCTGCTGTATGATTCAGATAGGATCTTGAAATGTGTAATTCAGTTTAGCAGAGGGGTGGTTGGTGTGGCCGTGCTCCATGGAGAGTCAGACCTTGTCCTTCAGTGGAGGCCCTGGTTGACACAATCCGCTTTCTCTTTGTAATCAGCCTTTGTTTGCCATAGGCAATCTTGGAGTTACTCCTGGACATCCTGGAGGGCCTTCACCGTCAGTTACTGCCAGAACCAGTGACTCGATCAGGGTCTGTAGTTCGTCTTGTGGGTGGAAGCCATAGGTGACAGAAGTGCAACCTGTAGAGGAGTGCTGGGCATTGTTGTAAGCAAACTCAGCAAGTGGAGTTAGTTCCACCCATTCATTCTGGTGGTTGGTCAGGAAGCAGTGGAGGTATTTCTCAAGACCTTGTGTCTGATCATGTTTCTGTGGATGCTGTAGACCAAAGTGAGAAAATTATGTAGTACTGGAAAAAGAAGAATCTTGGTTAAACAGAGCTTCATACTTCCTCAGTGGGAGCAGAGGTTGCTATTGTGATATCTCCATAAGGTCTGAGGGGCCTAACATGCTTTCCATTGAGTGTTCATCAAAAGCAATATCTGAATGCTGCATCCTTCCAATTCATGTCATAAAGACTGGTATACCTACTACATGGTGTAGGATTTTATGTTCTGAGTTTTCTTTTTTCCTGTCAACAGCCCCTGGCAATATGGAAGACTGGTGTCGAAGGAAAAGAGAAAAATTTGCAATATTCCATCATAAATGGATGATAGGAAGGTCATGTGAATTACCTCATAAAGTTGCCATGAGGATAGAGAAGAAAGGAGGCCTGCCATATAGACTCCATTTAGGTCACTGGATGAAAATCAAGATACAAATACAACTAGGAAATAAGTAATAAATAAGGTGGGGGGCTGTTTTCCTTTCCCCAACCTCATTGCACCTCCACAACTGACCTGTTTGACCTTAGTCTAAACATAATAATTCTACAATTTTTCTTCTTGGGAGAAATGAGGCAGTGAAGTAATGTTGAAGTGTCCAGGTCCAAATTAATACAGTATGTTTGTGGCAAAGAAAGCATGGAATTTGTAAACCTCAGGTGGCTGCTTAGATCCTTGTACCTTTCCTCCTCTAATTTCATGAAAAGAGAAACATTCACTTTCTATTAAGAAACCAGAGGCAGAGGCCTGCTTCCACCCCCTCCCCATTTAATCTTTTTTACCTCAAAATACCCAAATCACAATGTTAAATGTCTCTTTTGATCCTTTCGAAGACCTCCGATTCAGTGCATTTTAAGTGACTAATTTAGTTAAATTGCCTTCCAGTTTGTCTTGGAGCCCTTTCAACAGAACATGGCAAAAGAAAGAAAAGGAATGTGTGTGACCTATTTAAATAATTGCCCCTTAACTTCTTTCAGATGAGGCAGGCTATTTTTTTAAGCAGGCAATAGTGCCCAGTGTTCATTTCTCCCTCCTATTTCTGTCCATTCTCCTATTTTCTGTAACAGAGACCACTGTCATCTGGTAGAAATATTTACTACTTGGATTGGAATTGGCTTGCTAACAGTGAGAACACATCTGGAGTCTAGACTCAGCGGCTCTATGGGCAGGGTCGTATCTCTGAGCTCCATCAGCTCAGCGTCTATTTCTGTTTACATAGGTGGTGTGCTGCATCATCTTTTTCAGCTGTCAGATATATTGAGCCTCCTCTTGATCCCTCCATTCTGGAGAACCACCAAGGGGAGGGAAACTCCCTTTTCTCCCTCCCGTCCCTGTTCATGCTGACCCTCCTTTCCACTTTTATCAGCTGGAGACAGGAAGCAAGAGACCTCTGGCATAGGCAAACAAAATGCAAAACACTTCCCTCCTCTTTTCTTTCTTTTCCCTCCTACTGCAACATAAACTTTATAGCTCCACAGCCATGTCTTAACTGTTGCCTTTTAAGGGTCCTGGATTGAATCTGAAGGATGAGTTTCTCTGATTTTGCTTTAAAAAATGTTTTTAAACAAATTGAAAAGTAGGCTGAAAGCACAGTGAAAGGACTAGAGATTTTCTTACCATGTAAATAATTTTTAATGCCTTGCTAAGAAGTGATATAAATATTCTTTTCCTTTGCCTGAGAAATCAAACCATGAGGGGCTTTGTTTAAGATAGCACAAAAAGAGCCTCCTCAAAGATTGTGGTATTTTTTAACCACAACTGGCTGTACCCTGGCTAATGGCTACCTTGTGCCAGCTAACCTTTCTCATGCTAGGTCAGGTTCTTATTCTTTTGTGTCCTGATCAAACCCTGGATTGCCAAAAATGAAGCAACTTTCTTGGCTTTGTTATTGGCCAAAGTTAAGTCCTAATTGTTATTTTCTTTCTTAGTGCTCTTGGCATCCGCTGCTACTTCTCTCCTGATCTTAGGTGGTGCGATACCTGCAAGAGCAAGAGGGTATATTTTCTCAACTGGTGTTGGTTTGAGGCATCCTGTCACTATACACATAGCTTCATTAACAGTGATGTCAACTTGTTTTGCGTGGAGCAGCGGAGACACTCAGGGCCAAATCTGATGTATGCACTGTGGATGGTTGAGTTCCCCACTTATAGTTGGTAAGTTTCCTGATGATGTTTTTCCTTGTACTAACTTTGCTTTGGTATTCAGACAGTGGTACTTAAAAGAGAATGTCTGGTCAAGTGTCACACCAAGGTAGTTTAGTACTGTAATCGATTCCCTTGCCATGTAACATCCAGCTCAACCCTTGCCTCTCTGTTTCACAGGTGGAAAGCACACACTTGAGTCTTGCGTGGATTAGACTTCAAATGGTTGATGTTTTAATGTAATATTGTCCTAATTCTTCAAGTGCTCCAGTAAGTTTTCCAGCTAGCTCATAAAAGCTTGATCCTTAAACGACCATTGTTGTGTTGTGCACGTAGATGAACAATTTTGTATTGTCAGGAACTGGCTGATCATTTTTTACACACACACACACACACACACACACACACACACACACACACACACACACACACACACACACACACACACACACACACACAAAGACACACACACACCTCCCTCTCTTTCTCATACAAAGTTGAAACAATACACTTCCTTAGGACAGCCCATTCACAGTCAAAGACTTGATTGCACAAAGTTAATAAAGCTCTGTTTCCCTGGAGGCTGCAGCGAGCCAGAACGTCGGGATTTTGAATCCCTAGAGCTGATGCGTGCTATTTTTGAAGTTCCCCCACCCTCCTGGAGGCTGCAACAAGCCAAAACGTCAGGATTCGAATCCTGACGTTTTGGCTTGTTACAGCCTCCAGGGAGGTGGGGAAAGCCCAGAAACAGCTTGGATCGGGTCCTCTGATCTCCGAGCCAGCAGAGAGGACACAGAGAGCCCAAAATGGGTAAAAAAGGATGTTTTTTTTACCCATTTTGGGCTCTCTGACCTCCCTGCTGGCTCTGGGGAGATCAGAGGACCCAATCCAAGCTGTTTCTGGGCTTCCCCCACCTCCCTGGAGGCTGTAACAAGCCAAAACTTCAGGATCTCTGGGGAAATCAGAGGACCCAATCCAAGCTGTTTCTGGGCTTCCCTGACAACCCCAGCCAGTGCAACAAGCCAAAATGTCAGGGTTCAAACCCTGACGTTTTGGCTTGCTCCACTGGCCGGGGACATCAGGGAAGCCCAGAAACAACTTGGATCGGGTCCCCTGATCTCCCTAGAGCAGGCGGGGGGGGGTCAGAGAGCCTGAAATGGATAAAAAAATGGAATTTTTTACCCAATTCAGGCTCTCTGACCCCCCTGCCTGCTCCAGGGAGATCAGAGGACCTGATCTACAGCTGCAGGGTGGCTGGGGAAGCTGATGGGGACTCCCCATCACCTTCCCTAGCCATCTGCCCATGTCTCCGCAGTTGTGGGGTGGCTGGGGAAGCCAACGGGGGAGCCCCCCATCAGCTTTCCAGCCACCCATCCCTGCCTCCGCAACTGCAGGGTGGCTGGAAAGCTGAATGGAAAACCCCGTTCAGCTTTCCAGCCACCCTGCTGCTACGAAACAACTGCATTGGATAACGCTAACAGATTGTTATCCGATTTTAGCGTTATCCGATGCAGTCGTTATCTGAGGTATTACTGTATGTATGTATGTATGTATGTATGTATGTATGTATGTATGTATGTATGTATGTATGTATGTAGGTAGGTAGGTAGGTAGGTAGGTAGGTAGGTAGGTAGGTAGGTAGGTAGGTAGGTATGAGTATACAAATCCACCATTATTTGATACACATCAACCATATGATTCACAGTTGAGAACTGGAATGAAATTATCAGTTCAAGCCCTAGCTAATGACCTAAGAACTGTTAAGGTAATGTCTGAATATGTATGCAGTTCCTAGTAAGTTGTGGAGGTTTTTTTTTTTTTGGAGATTTAGGATGTTCAAGTCTGATAAGTCCAACATTTCCAAATAATTAGGGCAAGGTTCCCAACATTTTCCTGTCGTAGGCCATACCCGCCCCTGACATTTCCCACCAGGGGCTGGAGGCATAGCTGTACCCACTACTTATGTTTTCGTCATCAATGCTGTCATTGGCAGTGGGAGCAGAAATTGCGTGGTTTTTCCAGGTTGTTGCACAACCTCCACCACTTCCCAGGGTGGCAGGAGGCTTTTAAGTGCAATTTTGCTCCAGTTTGGTAATTTTCTGCCCCTTCCCCACTGTGCTTCAGCAGCTAGAAAGTGACTATGGCCAACTTCCTGGTTCCACGCTGTGATCCCAGGGATTGAAGTAAGCTCCTCCCAGCACCAGAAGTCGCCCTTGGTCATGCTTCTACTGCCAAAGCACAGTGGGGAAGGGGCAGAAAGTTACCAAACTGGAGTGAAATTGCTCTGAAAAGCCTCCCACCACCCTAGGAAACACTGGAGGCTGTGCAAAAAACCAGAAAAACTGTGCAATTCCTGCCACCTCCGCCACTGCAGTAAGTGACATGGGAGGCAGGTCTAGACATGTTGAGGTTCCCACTGCAGGCCAGATTAATGATGTGCCTGGGACGGATTAGGCCCACAGGGCATAGGTTGGGAACCCCTAATCTGGGGAGTCCTTTAGGTATTGCTCCAAGTGCTCTGATCAGTATGGATACAGCAATAGATTTCTTCCTTCATAGACACTCAACTTCAATTTGCAAATCGCGTTAGCAAATCACAAGACCTTCTTCTTTCCCACAACAGTTATATCAGGGGTGTTGTGAGGCAGATGTCTGTCTGTTTGACTTTTAAAGTCCCACAGGATCTTGACTCTCTCATTTTCTAAAACTTTCTCTACTTGATGTTCCCAATGATTTTTACTGCATTCAAATACAAACGTCTATCAAAGTTTCCAATGAATAATTTTGCAACCCTGTTATGGTGTTGCAAATAATCACTCGGTGAAATTTTGCTGCATCTGCTGATCAGATGATCTACTGTTTCATTCTTTCATTACAAAGCCAGCATTTACTATTGTTGGACATATGCTGTATTTTTGTCTTCATGCAATTTGTTGCAAAACTTGTTCCTGAGCTGGCAAAATAAATTCTTCCATTTCCTTCTTCAAAACTCCTGCTCTTAGGCACCCCCTGTTAGTTTTGGGTCAGCCTTGCCTTCTATGTTTTTCAAGTATTGACCATGCATAGACTTGTTTTTCCAGTTTGCAGCTCAGCTTTCTATCCTTTCCTCTCTGTATTCAGTTTTACTCTTCACTGCTTTCAAAAGTCCTCCTTTGCACTTTGCATTCTTCTTCTTCTTCTTCTTCTTCTTCTTCTTCTTCTTCTTCTTCTTCTTCTTCTTCTTCTTCTTCTTCTTCTTCTTCTTCTTCTTCTTCTTCTTCTTCTTCTTCTTCTTCTTCTTCTTCTTCTTCTTCTTCTTCTTCTTCTTCTTCTTCTTCTTCTTCTTCTTCTTCTTCTTCTTCTTCTTCTTCTTCTTCTTCTTCTTCTTTATTTCTATTCCCTGTATAAAAGTCTTGAAGTTTTTCTTCACCCCAAATGTTACATCAATCATGTTTTGATTTATTGTAAGCCTTTTGAAAGTTGCCTGTGTAAATTTGCTGAAGGAGATTTACAGGTAACATTTAAAATCAGTATGTGGATGGTTTTTAAAAAATAAATTTCTGTTTAAAACAAACCAGCAGTAGAGCTTTAACTATCCCCATCTATTCCACAGCATAAATATGAATAATGCAAAAATGCAAAAAAATTTACAAAAAGCAAGCCATCTCTAAAGTCACAAAGTTTTTGTAGTTAATATTCATTTATTTATTTTTTCATTATCTCACCTCATTTGAATAAGCCCAGGGTAGGGACTGCAGTGGCTCAGTGGTTAAGAAGTTTGCCTTGTTAGCTGAAAGGTCAGCAAGTTGGCAGTTCAAGATCTGAGTACTGCAGATCTAGCAGTTTAAAAGCAAGAAATTGCAAGTAGATAAATAGGGACCATCATAATGGGAAAAGATCTTGGGAACATAAAAGGAGCCTCATTTGGGCGTCTTCTGAGCAGAGTTCCTCCAGCAAAAATCATTTCCCAGAAAACACCTTTGTGTGCTTCTAAAACAATTTTTTAAAGCCCAGAGTGCTATATGTTACTCTTGTCTCCCTATTCTTACAAACAAAACACAACACAACACTTGTTAGGGAAACATTGAGTGGCTGGCTTTGCATGACCAATAAAAGGTAGGGGGGAGATGTATGTTCAGATTTTTAAAAAGACAAAATCATGAACTAGTTCAGGAAAATAACTCAACAGACAGGTTGTTTATAGGGAGTTGTGGAACTTTGTAAGCTACATAGATAGGAAAACATAAAGGTAGCCTCTTCAATTCAATGTAAGATTGTATTTTAGATTTGTATGAATTCCAAGCTAAATCTGCCCATGTCAAGCCCATTCTGATTTTCCTTGGGATGAAGGAGACTTCTGGTCAGAACTACCAGGCTGCATCATAGAGTCTCATAAAAGGGTTGTACATGTTTGGTGTTATGGAAATGAGGGGATTAGTGCAAGTTTTATTTCAGTGCTCTGGGTGGAGGAAGTGCAAGGAAGTGGAATTAATGATCCATCCACCTTCTAACCTTGGGGTAAGTCTCATCAGGGGTTCTCTAATAACTTTATGAAAAGGAGAGGGTTTGGGGCCTCTGATAAAACTCACAATTATCACTTGATTCCATTTTGGTGGAAAGAGAGAAAGTGACTGGACAGAAACAGAAAGCAGCTGAGCAGAAATGTTTTTTATTTATATTTGCCTCGTAAGGCTGGTGCTGCTGTGTGGCACTAAAGACAGATCAAGACAGTTAAGCAGGGGTGTGCTGGCTACGCAAAAAGGGCACTGAACAGGGGGGAGGGGTGGTGCCTATGGGGTACTGCATGATGTCATGGATTGTAGCCACCAGGTGACATACTTCTGCCCACCTCTTGGGGCACCAGCCACTGGGGGGCACTGGGACTTGTCCCTGTGTCCCAAATGGCCAGCATGGGCCTGAATACAGATTAGAAGATATGGGGTAAGAGGAAATTTTGATATGGCCATTCTTCCAATGCCACCAGATTAAACTGATTTTCAGCTTCGTAACTCCCTAGCCCAATTCTACCTTGTCTTTGGAAGGTTTGCTGCTCTATTATCTATGGTAGTCTCTAGGTGTCTGGCCAGGTTATCCTGCTATGGTAATAGAGGAGATCATACTGCCAGTGACTCAGTGTTGAGTGTCAGATGGCGGTTAACTTGGGTGCTAAAGTCCACAGGGAAGGGTGCTGGTCCCCAAGTGGAGTAAATCTCACTTGAATCCATCTAGATGAAGGGCAGCAGCTTCATCAATACTGACTGACCTGGGTCCGATGAGGATTTGTGTACCAAAAGGTCTCAGAACCAGAAAGTGACTCACGGAACTGAATCAGTGGTACAGGGGTCATGCTGCGATGTGAAAGGCAGATGAAAGGACATTGCATTATATTCTCAGGACAGTCTTCATGGCTGATTGCCATGAGGACCACCACTATTCAGATTCAGATATGGCAGAAGAAGAAGAAGTCTCTGTGATATGTATTGTTTGAAAATATTTCATAAAACAACATATACTTTTCCTGGATATTAGAACTTTCCTTCCACAAAAATGGTTGCTCCTCTCATTCAAAAATGCTGTAGGGTTGTTATAGAAGGCCATGGGTCTGTCATTTTCAGACCAATGGTCAAGTAGAAACTTGAGGGAATAAGTACCTATGATATCCTCAAAGTTCTACCCCACAACATATTACACGCAAATGTCAAATCTCTCAGAACAAGGAATCTGAAAATTTCTCATAGTTTCATCAAGGGGAAATAAAAGGTTGTTGGCAGTTTTGTTTCATATCTAAAGAAACACAAGTCTTAAAAGGCAGATGATATTTCAACCACCATATCTGGTCTTCTGAAATTCAGCAGATGTAATTCTTGGCTTAAGGGCTCTCGTGCCATCATGCAGCTTTGATGGAGAGCAAGCAGAGTCCTAGTCAGATTTCTTGATGGTGACAAGAATGTACGTGAGGAACAACAGCTTCTCAGCAGGCCGCCTATCATGTTGAGGTGGACTGCTCAACTGAGAAACAAGAGACTGGTTAAAAAGTTCTCGTTGGTAAAATTAATGTGGATTTTTGCTCAAATTAACTCCTGTCCTTAGCTAAGAGGAGAAAAATTTAGTTGGATTTGTATCTTAAAGCATGTCAATCTTCTCATTTATTATTTCAAGATGTGGGTTTGGATCAGGTCTTAGTCATCAATAACAGACGTGCAGCATGATGGAATTATCTTCCTTTTCTTTCCCCTCTCAACTGTAGTCTTTGGAGCTACTTGAAAATTACTGTCTGTCTCTCTCTCTCTCTCTCTCTCTCTGTGTGTGTGTGTCCTATGCAATTCTTCTAAACAAGGCCTTTAAGGTATAGAAGAAGTAGCGAGGAGTAGGGGGAGATCACTCTATTCCATTTTTGCTGGAATCTGTTGTCCCCACAGAAATCCAGTCTTGGATCTTGCCCATAATTATTCTTTAAACTAAATACAGGTTGACCTCCATATTTGCAGGTTCAGTATCCATGGTTTTAGTCACCAGTGGGGTCTAAAAATGTTTAATGAAAACCCTGAAATACATAATATACAGTACAGTATGTGAATTTCTATGACACATTACAAGAGCTGGCCACCAGAGGCTACTGTTCGCAGTTTAAACTATAGGGATTGCTGTTATCCACAGTTTCAGGTATCTGTGGTAGATCACAGAATGTATTCCCTGCAATTATTAATATTTTTTTTTTGGGGGGTGACCTGTACTTCAAATTTTGTGGTAGAGTTCTTGTTAGACAAACCAGGTACAACATTTATGTACACATTAAGAAAAGCTGCATACAAAATATATATGGTAACAGAGAAATTATGTGTGGAAACAAATGAATTTTAGAAGAGGTCAAAATGATATGGAGACTGGATGGAATGGACTTTGGACTGAATATATAGATAACTGACATAAATACCCAGCCTCAGAAGCAGCCACAAAGAGATGGCTGAAGATATTTTGCTAACTGAAATGAAGGGCAAAGTATAGACTGAGTCACCTGTCTCTTCTTGATTTGTAGGAAGTGTCTCCATCAATTATCTGTTGAACACAAGGTCAGTAGGGCCAAAATACAAAATGTCCACCCAAGCAGCTATCAAACTCCTGAAGCAAAGTTGTGTTTTGGGATATATTTGGCTCAAGTATTGATTGGTAATGTGGTATATCAGCTGCAACTTTGCTTGCTGGTACTGGAGGCTTTCAGACTGTGGGTGGCCTAGTGGTTAAGACACCTAACCTGATGGCTAGAAGGTTAACAAGACAGAGTTTGTAACCCCAGAGCTACACAACAGAGTGAGCTTCCATCTCTGCCCCAGCTCCTGCCAACCTAGCTCGAAAGCAAGACATTGCAACTAAATAAATAGGTACCACTTCGTTGGGAAGGTAAACAGAGTTCCATGCACTCTAGTGTCTAGCCATGCCTGCCACATGACCATGGAAACGTCTGCATATGCAGATATTGCTGGCACTTTGACTATAAACAGGGATGAGCACCACCCCCTAGAGTCAGATATGACTAGCTTTTGAGCAAGAGTGAACTTTACCCTTAACCTACATTGCTGGAGGCTTTCTGTTCAGAATTATTTCCTTTCTCTCTCTCCTTTTTAAACAGCACTGACATCTACTAACAGGAGAATTCATATCTAGAATCTACACAATTCTGCACAGAATAATAGGCAATGTTTGGAAGGAAACAGTTTTGGAAGTGAAGGGAAATGACAGGGTCAAGAAAAGCCTGGTTACAATTACTTAGTTTGGCTTGCCTTTTCTTGGCAACTAAGTACAAAAGATCCTTATTTTATGTAATCCATAGGGTTTTTGTTGTTGTTGTCACTGTTATTCACAGAAATTGCAACAATTTTTAAAATTAAAATTAATCCCTGTTCTCTACACTAGATGCAAACCACAATGCAGTAATAGAGGACATATGTATAGCAATGTTGACATTTGAACTTAAATGGAATTTTGTGCTTGAAATTCTACCAGTTATTCTCTTTCAGTAGAGGCTGGACACAATTAGGACCTCATACTTTCCCAGCAATGTTCAGAGCCAGGAGGGCAAGGTCTGGTTGCAGGCTGAAATGGCCTGCTGCAGGCAACACCATGTCAAACAGTTTTAGATAAAGGTAGAGACTGGTGTTTTAGAAGACTGTTTAAACCAGGGGTTCCCAAACTTTTCACACCATGGGCCACACTACACCCCCTGGAAAACTGAGGGGGCCAGTCATGTGGTTCCTCTCTCAGTAAATGCTACTGTAAAACGGGTCTGTAGCTGTTGTAAATGCATTTATGACAGCCGCAGGTGCATTCATGGCAGGCACGGGTGCATTTACGAATGTGCGTGCACATTTTACAGCTGTCGCAAACACATCTGCTTCTGCTTCCAGTAGTAGTGAGGGCAGCAGCATGCCACATGAAGTGGTGCCATGGGCCATAGGTTGGCCACCCCTGGTTTAAACTGTTGGCTTCAGTGGGAGTAGTGGTGCCATTTGGGATCTGCCTCAGGCAGCAAAACATCTCAGTCTGGTACTTCAAGAAAGAAGAGAAACAGTGGTTCCCTCAGAGATCATCTATAGGGCCGAGTCCAGGTGTCCAAGTGCAGTTGTGCTCTTTAACACACTGTGGAGTAAGAGTCCAGCTATGCATTGGGGAAACCACATTGTTAGAAGCTGAAGCCACACTAGTGTTCCAGAGGCATGATTCCTGCAGTCCTTTGAACCTGAACAGATGTGAAATGAAGCCTTGGTAAATAAGTTAAGTCAGTCTGTGATGTAGGGGAGGTGCGAGAAGCTCATGCCATGATGAAATAGCATCTTTACAACAGGTAAGGAATTCTCTTTTTAAATGCACTGGCACTGTGATGTGAATGTTTACAAAGTTTCTAGGCAGCAGGTGGTTTAGAGGTTGGGAGATGTTCGTAAGACACTGAAGACCCATGAGAGCCTTTCCTATCGACTGTTAACTAGCAATTTCCACTCAAGTTGAATGTAGGTACCAACAATATAAACCACGTTAGACTGGTATCCATTCATGGGCAAGGTGATTAAGAGAGTGGTGGAGGACCAACTGCAGATGTTCTTGGGTGAAGCCAACTGCATAGATCCATTACTCAGGCTTCATCGCAGTAATGAGACTACACTGGTCATTCGGCACAATGACATCTGAGAAGCTAGGGAGTGGGGCTTTATCTTTGCTAATGTTCCTGGATCTCTCAGTAGCTTTTGATACCACCAAGCACAGTATCATTTTAGAGAGGCTGTCATGGTTGGAAATTAGTGGCCTGTTCCTTCCTTGATAGCTGTTCTCAAATGGTCCAACTCAGTGAGTATGTATTTTCCCGTGGATATTCTCCTGTTGAGTTCTCCATGCAGCTGATCAGCTCCCCAACATTATTTAGGTAAAAGTAAAGGATTCCCTTGCTCAAAAGCCAGTCGTATCTGACTCTAGGGTTCAGTGTTGATCTCTGTTTCAAAGCCAAAGAACCAGTGCTGTCTGCTTCTACAGACGTTTCTGTGATCATGTGGCAAGCATGACTAGACACTGGAGCAACGGAACACTGTTTTACAACAATGTAAAGTCAATTTGCAGTCCGATGCATTGAGGACTGCCTGGCCTGGATAATGGAAAGAGCAAGACTGTCTGAGGTACAGTCTTGCCATGTTATCTAGGATCGGTTTGATCCAGTTGTCCCTGAGGAAGTGGACAGGCTCCTTGGAGCTCTCCATGCTACTGCCTGCACATTAGATTCATGTCCCGTTTGGCTTGTTAAGTCTGCCCGGACGGTGACTGGCGGCTGGGTTGAGGCAATTATTAATGCCTTGCTCCAGTAGGGGTTTTTTTCTGGCATCTTTTAAACATGCATTGGTGTGCCCCCTCCTGAAAAAGCCTTCCCTCGACCCAACCATAATGGCCAACTTTCGACCGGTATCCAACTTATCCTTTTTGGGTAAAGTATTGGAGAAGGCAGTGGCATGGCGGTTACATGAGTTCCTGGATGAAGTGGATTATCTGGACCCTTTTCAGTCAGGATTCAGGCCCGGATATGGGATGGAAACTGCATTGGTCACGCTGGTAGATGATCTCTGGAGGGAGAGGGATAGCGAACATCCAACTGTCCTGGCTCTTCTTGACCTCTCAGCGGCGTTCGATACCATCGACCACGGTATCCTTCTGGGAAGGCTCCAAGGATTGGGGATCCAAGGCACAGTGTTGGCTTGGTTTTCCTCATTTCTGAGGGGCTGGACCCAGTCGGTGTGGTTGGAGGGTGAGATGTCCAGTCCTAGGCAGCTCCAATATGGGGATTTAATATCTACATGAAACCGCTGGGTGAGATCATCCGTTCCCATCGGGTGAGGTACCATCAGTATGCAGGTGACACCCAACTGTATATCTCGGCGCTTGGGGACCCTAGCGATGCAGTGGAAGTCCTTTCCAGGTGCCTGGAGGTTGTCAAGGTCTGGATGGGGGACAACGGGCTACAACTGAATCCTGGCAAGACTGAGTGGCTGTGGGTTGGGGGTCCTGTGTTATCTCAGGAACTACCACCTTTGGTTCTGAATGGGGCAGTTCTGCCCCAATCAGACCTGGTACATAATTTGGGGGTCCTCCTGGACTCGTGGCTACTGCTCAAAGAGCAGGTGGCAGTCGTGGCCTGGAGGGACTTTGCACAACTTCGTGTGATTCACCAATTACGGCCGTTCCTAGACCGGGACTCCTTGCTCATGGTCACACATGCCTTGGTCACCTCCAGACTTGATTATTGTAATGCGCTCTACATGGGACTGCCCTTGGTGACCATTCGGAGGCTTCAACTGGTCCAGAATGCGGCTGCACAAGTAGTGGTGGGATGCGGGGGTTATGCCCGAGCTTCACCGCTGCTGAAGGAGCTGCACTGGCTCCCAGTTTGCCTCTGGGTGCAATTCAAGGTGCTGGTTATTACCTTTAAAGCCCTACATGGTAGTGGACCAGGATACTTAAGAGACCGCATCGTCCCAAGGACATCTGCCCGTCCCACCAGAGTGGACCGGAGATACTCTCTGGTTGTGCCATCAGCCAGAGAGGCGCATCTCGCTGGCACGAGAAGGAGGGCCTTCTCGGTGTCCGCTCCGGCCCTTTGGAACCTCCTGCCAATAGAACTACGCATGCAGATGGAGTTGCTGCATGAGTGAAAACCTGGCTGGCAGGTCTGGTCTGGGGAGTGGATGGTTCAATTTCCCCAGCCGATTGGTTGGTTTGACCCCAGTATGCCTGTGTTGTAATTTTTGGCTTTTAATACCAAGTTTTTTAAAGTTTTTAGAGTTTTTAATTTTTAAAAATGATTTTATAATTGTTGTAAATTGCCCTGGGTCCCTTTTTGGAGGCATGCAGGCAGGGGGAAATGGCTATCCAGCCCTCGAAGCTGACTGAGAGAGCATGATGCAGCCCTTGGCTTGAAAAGGTTGGGAACCCCTGGCTTAGATAGAGTTGCTCTTCCTGTGAGGGACTAGGTTTTTAACTTCAGGGTTATTTTTGATCTGGTGCTCAATTTGTAAAACAGTAAATCACCACCATGACCAAATCTCCATTCTTCCATCTACACCACACTGCCCAGCTGTAGCTCAGTTTGGACAGACATTCCCCAACAATGCTGGCCTAGAAATACGATTCCTTTGGTAATCTCAAGAACGCTCTCTGTGTGGGGCTGCCCTTGTGCTTTATATGGACATTGCAGCAGGTCCAGAAGAGAGAATGCTGCTGTCAGATTGATCTCCAGGATGAAGAAGTTCAATCAAATCACGTCATCCCTTGCCCAGGTATACTGGCTTCCTGTTCCTTACCATATCAGACTGTTATGACAGGAGAACCTGAGAGACTGTTTTAGATGCAGCAGAGCTTCTGTACTTGAAGTCAGAATTGCTCTTAGGATGTTTCATAGGAGAAGAGGAAGAAGAGGAAGAGGAAGGAGGAGGAGACAGCACAATGACCTGGGCCAGCCCTAACTGTTTTGTAGCATGAAGTCAACAGAAACTGTTTTAAAAGCCTAATACATTTAATCCAAGAAGTTTACATGTATGTTTCATATTCATACTATCTTTTCTAGATGGTTCCTGTTAACAGGCTCATGTACAATAAAATGACACATCATTTATAACTGTTTAGAAAAGTGGTATTTGAAAAAGGACTAGGTTGCCATATTTCTGAGGGGGAGGAATAAAAAGTAAATACAGGGAAGGAGAACTTGACAATCTTCATTCCGGAAACAGTTCTTGGCACATTGAATATGAATCAATATTATCTGTTTTACTCCTTTCCTGTATATATAATTAACAGATATGACAACAAGAAACTGGAAAAGCATTCAATTGTAAGACATTTCTTTCCTTTCCTTTTGCAAATATTCGTATTATTTCCACATAAAGAGACACAAAATTTGTGTGCCTTGAATCATTGAACCAATCATACATTATTGTATCTATAGTGTGCTTGAAACAACTATTTGGACTGGGTCAAAGATCTAGAAGAATCCTGTATGTTTAGGTGTCTGTTGACAAGTGTTAATAAGTGTAAGGGCAGTGGGCATCAATTGGGCCTAGATTTATCTGTACCTTGCTGTGGCTTACATAACAACTTGCTGCCCATTGAACTTCTCCTCCTCCTCCTCCTCCTCCTCCTCCTCCTCCTCCTCCTCCTCCTCCTCCTCCATGTCTAGGCCAGATGTGAAACTGACAAAATGAAGCCACCTTTTTGTGAATTCATTCTGTTTTAGTGGTTAAGATGCTGAACTTGACAACTGGAAGGTCGGTAGGTCAGCAGTTCGAGACCCGAGTGGTGCATGATGGAGTGAGTTCCCATCTCTGTCCCAGCTCCTGCTAGCATAGCAGTTCAATAGCAAGAAATTGGAAGTAGATAAATAGGTACCACTTTGGTGGGAAGGTAAACACCATTGCATGTCTACTCATGCCTGCAACATGTCCATAGAAATGTCTGCAGATGCAGACAGCTCTGGCTGTTTGGCTGTAAATGGAGATGAGCACTGAACCCTTTCGCTTGATATGACTGGCTTTTGAGCAAGGACAACCTTTCTTCCCCTGACCTAGTGTGAGAAAGATTAGCTGGCACAAGATGGCTGTTGCCCGATTGTGTTTCAAAAATACCACAATCTTCAAGGAGGCTCATTCTGTGTACCCTGCCCATTGAGCTGAATCACAAAGTAGGGCCATTCTTGACCATATGTTCCTCTTCTTATGTGCCATCAACTTGCTCTTAATATATGACAACCCTATGAATGACAGATCTCCAAAGTGTTCTCTTCTCACTAGCTCTGCTCAGCTCTTGCAAACTCAAGCCTGTGGCTTCCTTTAAGGGGTCAATCAATTTATTATTTGGTCTTCCCAATTTCCTGCTGCCTTCAACCTTTCCTAGTATTATTGTCTTTCCCAAAAGAATCAGAATTGTTAGGGAATGTCTTTCCAAGTAGATGCATAGCTGTGCAATTTGCTACAGTTGGAAAAAGACTCCTTTATAGCTTGCCACAATTTGTAAATTGAGATTCAGGGTTCAATTTAAATGACCCTTAGGGGTGAGAGCCACCCCATCCAAAACTGGGGCCAGTTCGTCAGATGGTTCCTCCAACAACAGGACCTCTGCCTTGTTAGGGTTTAGTTTCAACCTGTTTGTTTTGGTCCATTCCATTATCAAGGCTACACAGTCATCAAGGCATCAGTTGGCATCTACTGAAAAGGTTGTAAAGGAGAGATAAAACTGTCTTTTGTCCGCACCATGGTGACACCAAACTCCAAATCTCTGGATGACCTTTCCCAGTGGTTTCATGTAGATGTTGAACAACATCATGGAGATGATTGACCCCTGTGGAAGCCACACATTGTAGAGCCCAGGGGGTTGAAACAAGCTCCCTGAGTTGAATTATCTGGATCTGGCCATCAAATAAGTATCAGACCCACTGTAATACAGTGTCTCCAGTTCTCAACACCAATAGCCTTTCTAGAACTATCCTCTGCTCAACGGTACTGAGAGCCATTAGGAGATCCAGGAGGACTAAGAAGGAGGAAGCTCACCTGTCAGCCTCCTAGAGAAGGTCATTTTGCAGGTGACAAGATCTAAACACCAATTGGAATGGATCCAATGAAACTAAGAACACCTGCAGCTGGTCAGACAACCCTATCAATGACCTTGCCCAGAAAAGAGATGTTAGTTACAGGCCTATAGTTCTCAGGAGTATCTGTAGCTGCATTTGGCATCTTCAATAGTGAGCCAGGGCAGTTACAGGTGGTTGGGTTGAGGCCATTATTAACTCTTCGTTCCTTGAAGGGGTTTTTCCTGCTAGCTTAAAACATGCTTTGGTGCGCCCCCTCCTAAAGAAGCCATCCCTCAACCCTGCGGTTATGACCAACTACCGGCCTGTCTCCAACCTTCCATTCCTGAGTAAGGTTTTGGAGAAGGCAGTGGCACATCAGTTACAGGAGATCCTGGATGAAGCTGATTATCTGGACCCTTTTCAGTCGGGATTCAGGCCTGGATATGGTACGGAAACTGCTTTGGTCGTGCTTGTGGATGATCTCTGGAGAGAGCGGGATGGTGGACATCCAACTCTCCTGGCACTTCTTGACCTCTCAGCGGCTTTTGATACCGTTGACCACAATATCCTTCTGGGAAGGCTCTGAGGACTGGGGATCCAGGGCACTATGTGGTCCTAGTTTTCCTCATTTCTGAAGGACGAGACCTAGTTGGTGTGGTTGGAGAGTGAGAAATCCAGCCCTAGGCTACTCCAATATGGGGTGCCTCAGGGCTCGGTGCTCTCACCTCTCCTATTTAACATCTACATGAAACCGCTGGGTGAAATCATCCAATCCCATGGGGTGAGGTATCATCAATATGCAGATGATACTGAACTGTATATCTCGGCCCGTTGAGACTCAAGCAATGCAGTGGAAGTCCTTTCCAGGTGCCTGGAGGCTGTGAGGGTCTGGATGGGGGACAACGGGCTACCGCTGAATCCTGACAAGACTGAGTGGTTGTGGGTCAGGGGCTACAGCTGAATCCTGACAAGACTGAGTGGTTGTGGGTCAGGGGCCCTGTGTTATCTCGGGAGCTACCAACTTTGGTTCTGGATAGGGCAGTGTTGCCACATACAGACCCGGTGCGTAATCTGGGGGTCCTCTTGGATTCACGACTACTGCTCGAAGAGCAGGTGGCAGTTGTGGCCAGGAGGGCTTTTGCACAACTTCATGTAATACGCCAGCTACGGCCGCTTCTAGACTGGGACTCCTTGCTCATGATCACATGCACTTTGGTCACCTCCAGACTGGATTATTGTAATGTGCTCTACATGGGGCTGCCCTTAGTGATCATTCGGAGGCTGCAGCTGGTCCAGAATGTGGCTGCCTGGGTCATGATGGGGAGTGGGAGTTACAATCATGCCTCACCATTGCTGTGGGAGCTGCACTGGGTGCCAGTATGCCTCCAGGTACAATTCAAGGTGCTGGTTATTACCTTCAAAGCCCTATGTGGTAGTGGGTCAGGATACCTAAGAGACCGCATCACCTTAAGGACATCTGTCCGTCCCACCAGAGCAGACCGGAGAGGCGCTCTGGTTGTACCATCAGCTAGAGAGGCGCATGTCTCTAGCACAAGGAGGAGGGCCTTCTCTGTGTCTGCTCTGGCCCTATGGAACCTCCTGCCAATTGAGCTACATTTCCAATCGGAGCTGCTGCCCTTTAGGAAGGGGGTCAAGACCTGGCTGGCAGAGCATGTGTGGGGTATGGGTCAGACAGTTGCCCCAGTCTGTTGGCTCATTTGATCCCCCTCTCTCTGTGTGTCTTGTTTTAGCTTTTTTAATTTTTTAAATCTTTAAATCTTGATTTTATATTATGTTTTTATTGTGTTTTAGGTGTTGAGAGTTGTGTTAGCCGCCCTGGGTCTTTTTGAAGAGGGCAGCATAAAAGTTTGCTTAAATAAATAAATAAGGCTGCTTGAAAACCAATTAGATCCAGCACCCTTCATTGATGGACCATCTTAATTGGTCCCCATGGAGGGGGCGGGGTTGGTGTCAACATTGAACTTCAGCAGGGAATTAGCTGACCATGATAAGGTATGATACAGGAGTCATTTCCCCAGAGAGATGTAGTAAGGGAGAGCCATCATTTTGTTGAGGTATGAGATTATTATTTTTTCAAAATTGTAATATGGTTCTGCAAGTGTGTGTGTGTGTGGTGGGTGGGTTGTTTTTTTGTTTGTTTTTTGTCCAGTGATTCAAGAACTACAATACCTATTTGACTGGAGCTTGTAGTTGGGCAAAAATATAAAACAAATTGAATTTGCACAATATCAGCAACCAGGGCTGTGCTCACCACAAAACAACAACAACAACAACAACAACAACAACCCATTGTTTGCCTCTAATCATTATTTTCCTAGGTTATTATTTTGATTTCTCATGCAAATCAATGAACTGCTGCTGCCATCCATGAAGTACATTGTTGCAGGCTGCACTTTTTAATCTAGTCCAACCATGCCAAGAAACACTTCCACAGCCTGAGGTACAATACTTTAGGGAAGTGGGATAGATGGAAGACATGCAACTGGGTTTCATTATAGAGACTTTATATTTCTGGGACTAATTACCTTAAAAGAAAAGGAAGTGCTGAGAGATTCATTGTGTTTCTCAGAAAGTCAACGTGAATATGACACGTGCAAAAATACAGGATTATTGCATGAGAAAAATACAAGCTTCAATGTATCTTTGCTTTATATTACTACATCAAATGTTGTTTTGCAAAAATATATAGGAGGCAGTATATTTGTAGGCCTAGAACCGCTTGCTTTTAGCACACCGCCTTACTCCCACAGTTTGCCCTTGGCTTTTTTTTCCAGTAGCAGGAAAAAAATAAGGGCTATCAGCTGGGAGTTTTATAAACAAGAAATCAAATGTAGGCTGCAGTTCTGTACACATTGACTATGAAATATGGTTCATTCAACTCAATGAAACTTACTTATATGGCTATGTATGTATTGTCTTGGCTCTGTTACTGCCATGGAAACCCAGGCAGGATGGGTTGTTGCAGTCTGTTTCTTCTTTGTCCAATGTTTGTAACAATGGCTGAAATCCTGTTACTTAGTGAAGTGAATTGCAATAGAGTAGGTCCATTGAATCGGTTAGGATTTGGTGAGTCATCTCTTCCACAAGCTCCGTTGATTCAACTGAGCCTTTTCTGTGACTTAGTGTAAGTCACAATTAGAGTAGGCCCATTTGACCTGATGGAACCTCTGGAGGATGTGATTCTTTAACTCCCCGTTGATTCAATGGCCTTACTGCAGTGTGATTTTCTACACAAAGTAACAAGATTTTGGCCAACACATCCTAACCTGACACAGATTGTTTACTAAGAAAAGGACAGTTTGGTCTTCTCCTTCTGTGTCTAGGCCAGATGTGAAACTATCAAATGAAGGCACCTTTTGGTGAATTTATTCTGCAGTTCCTTTTGCCTGACCTAGTGTGAGAAAGATTAGCTGGCAACACAAGGTTGCCCTTACCAGGGTACACCCTACTGTGGTTCAAAAATACCACAATCTTTGAGGAGGCTCTTTCTGTGTACCCCAGGACAGAAACCTATTTACCCAAATCTGTGTTGCCAACTGAACTGCTGTGATTCCCCCGCCCCCCGGAATTATAGTAGTTGTAGAATAGTGAGAATGCTGAGAATCTTCTACTAGGATTGCCCATCTTTCCTTTGTTTTGATAAATAATTCCCCTTTATCCCTTGTAGGATGATTGTGCAATATGATCTCATGGGAGTCTCTCACTGAATTCTCCCAGCTAAGTGCACCTAGCAAAACTGCCTTAAACAGATTAGATATGAACTATAGATATATTGCCATAATTATATCTGTGTTTACTTGACAGAATTGAATTAAGGCAGCTGAGCAATATGCATGAATGTAGTCTAAATAATTAATCATGTAATTTACCTTTAAAAAAAAATACAAGAGTTTTACTTCATCTAATTCATTACAACCTGTTTGTTGATGTTCCTGAACAAACTGCCATGGCTATTGATTCATTATCTTAGTCTGCAGTCTTTGAAACTACACTGCAATAATCTTGTATGTTTTGTACTAAAAAAGTGGTTTTTCTGGCACATTCATCTTCTTTTTTCCATAGAAGTAGAACCCTAAAGAATCTATCAGGGATGGAAAATCCAGAGTTGTGTGCAAACAGTTTTTCTAGATTCTTCACCTCACTTGTAAAGTGTATCACAACTCCCTGAAAATTCAGTTTTAGGCTCTTTCTTCTCATACAAGGGGTGTGATTCAGAAGAAGAAAATGACAACAAATTTTTATCTGGAAAAGGTTTTCTTGAGAAATGTGGGCTTAATATGACAGATGAAAATTTCTCATTCCTTCTTCTTTAAAAAAAAAGTGCTTAAACTTTTTATCCATGTATAAGGCAGTAGCAGCTGACTTCATAGACCGTTTCTTTGTCAGGTGTTGAGAGCTACGGGTGGAATGGGCAGAAAACTGTGCTCATTCCCTGTCTGTGGAGTGAGATTCTGAAAGTGACAATGTGCTATGGTTGACGGTGGTAGGAAGGGAAACATCTTGTTTACAAATGTCAGCCAGCAATTAGCATCTTTAGAAAACCTGGACCACAAACTGCTGTTTTCAGTTAGTGTTGAAAACCTTGTTCCTTTCTTGTGGCCACATTTGAAGAAGCAAAGTAGACAGTGAGACTCTGAAACCAGATCGTAAATAGTTGATTTCATATTTTTAAATCTTGCCCAAACTGTAACCCCCACATCCCCCCTCCTCTCATGTGGATCGCAGATGGCGAAGAGCTAATTGGTACTGTTTGATAACTGCTTTTATGTATAAAGCTCTTATTTACTACTCTGTGGGGGGAAATGGCAGACTAAAAGCTATTATGTGTTTTCTCGCATTCTCTCCCCCCCTCCTAGCTGCTATGCTCCTTGGTTTCTACCCTCCCTCCTCAAACATGCTTTTAAAAATGTGAAATATACTATTGTGAATCTTTTACATATGCAATTATTATCCCCCCCCCTCACCCCACTTTGGTTTTCAAGGATGCATCTGGCGGAACAGCTCAGTTGAAATCTGTCATGTTTGTTTATCAGGGCCCCACGATAAGGAATAACACTCTGAGGTGTCTTCTAATAACAATGGATTACATTTCAGCATGGAAAGACATGAATTGTGACTTTGCTTTTCAGCAGTATACTGCATTAGGCAAGTTGTTCAGAGTGAACAAATAGCCACTGGCAATCAACTGGCTGAGTCTCCAGTGGAGAAATCTAGCCAACCATGATGAGAAAATGGTGTGCTACCCAAAAACAGCATGCCAGCCAGACAACATATGCTGGGGGGGGGGGGGATGAGCCACAACCCCCAATTATGCAGAACCAACCAGTCAAGGGACAGAGCATCGTCATATGCAACATACATGGAAGGAAAGTTGACACTGTACAGTTCCCTAGGCAAAGGGCTGCCATCCCATACAAATCTGACTTCTCCAAATTTTCCCAATCCTGTTTCCTATTAGAGGCAGTGCTGGTGTCTTCTGTTTGCCATAAAAATAAACTGGGATATTGATCTGTTCAATTGTCACTCCAATAGTTTGCTTAAAGGATTTTTCAGATTTTTGATACACAAACAAGGCCAGCCTTATTTCCTCTTTCAAAACTCAAAAACTTGGTGCCAAACACTTAAGGAAGATCTTAAAACCATTAATGTCTCCTGGGACAAGGCCGGAGCTGATGTGAATTACAGAAATCACTGGACAAAACTTGCTGCCCAATGTGTTTTGCACAGGACCTAATGATAATGATGATGAAATACACACACATACATGTCTGAAAAAGTGGATTTGATCAACAACAGATCACATTTAAATACAGGAGTTAGCTTTTAAGGTGCCACAATGTTGTTTTTTTTGTCTTTTTGTTGTTGTTTTGTTTTGTATACTCGCTGATACATACATACAGATATAACATCTAACTGTTCAAGCATCTCATTTTCTTTAATGGCTAATGTAACCATCTGTGAAACATGAAACTGATTTTTGTATGGGATGCAAACCCCAGAATGCGTGATGGCAACCATTGCTTTCAGCACTTGCTTAACTGTCCCTACCCCAGTTCCCCCCCATTACCCTAGGTCAGCGATGGTGAACCTTGGCACTCCAGGTGTTCTTGGAATTCAGTTCCCAGAAGCCCAAGTCAGCACTCCTGTTGATCAGGGCTTCTGGGAATTGAAGTCCAAGAACATCTGGAGTGTCAAGGTTCTCCATCACTGCCCTAGTTCCTCATATTAGCTGGTTAGTGGGACTTTACAAGGGTTCTGGACCAATCTGCTTGGGCCTCTTTCAACAGTCAGTTAGTCCATAATGAGTTTTATCCTAACCCCATAACCCTTGCTCACATTGCCTCTTGGCATCACAAGGTTTCCCCTCTATAATGTTCCATGTATTTGCTTCACTGCCATCAGAAAGCCCTTCCTTGTGCCATTGTGGTCTCCAGTTTTGATCCTGAAATCTTGACCTGATTTGACAACTATACTCCTGCTATACACCAGAAATCTAACATGTGCCAAGGCTGTGCTAAGTTACTCTTTTTTCAGACTCTCAACATTCCCTCTTTTAGTGGTCTCTGCTTTCCTAATGATCTTACTACTCCTGTTTTCAGAGATCACAAAAGACTCCAGTGAGAGAAGCATTGTCATGTCCTAGTGCCACTGAGAAGGACTTGCCTGACCTTAGGGAGGCTGACTGAGAAGACTGTGACCTATGACACACAGACCTATGCATATTTACTCAGAGATAAATCTCACTGGCTTCACCTGGGCTCGGGTCTAAGTTCAAAAATCATATCCATTGTAAAGCCCATTCATTCAGTTTTATCTTACTCCATATGTGTTTGCTTCACCTTATTTTGCCTTCACTGTTGTTTTTTCTTCAATTTCTCTCAAAACCTTCACTACAGAAGGGCTTGTCTACATACCAATTTTGGAACAGGCTCATTAGGGTCCCTAGGAGGCTTGGTATGCCATTTGGCATGATCTTCACATCCACATTGCATATAGACCTGGAGCAACCCTATTTGGTCCACACCAACCTGCTGTCAGAAGCTGGAGGAGACAGAAGGGAGCAACGATGACCATTTTGTTTACGTCCTTCTTTAAAAACTAGTCAAGAAAAGTAAACAAAAAAAATGCCTCTCTCGTGTCCTTCTACTGCAGCCACCCGTCTGCTTGTCCTTTTCAAAAAGCCAAGCCAAAGACAGAGAGAAAAACAGACAGACAGACAGACACAGATAGGCACAGAAGGATTTAGCTTCCCAAAGACAGCCTTCCACATGGAACTGAGAAAGTGTTTTATTTGCCTGCCTACATAATGAAGCAGATGTCTTACTAAGTCACTTCACAACTTAAGGAAAATTGAAAGGGGAAGGCTTCCTTTGGTCCATTCCCAGTGATCACACATGCTGGAGACAAAACCAAAGTAGAATATTCCTACCTGTCTTACCTTGACAGAGGATGCAAAGGTGTGGGTAGGAAGAGGTCAGCTGGTGCATTCCAGCAAAGATATCACTTGATCACTGTCTTTAAAAGCACACCATCCCTTCAGCGGTCTAAACAGTGGACTAAACACCTGTTTTATTGCACTGCTAGGGTTTGCATACATTCTACTGTTCCCTAAGATAATTAAGTCCACCAGGATTCTATTGTCTTGCACAAAAGACCCATATTATAAAGGGATTCTTGAAAGACATTTTTTTAAATAAAATTTACAAGGCTTCTAAGAAAAAACCCAGTCTTCTCCTACTTGCTCCTTGATGTTTTCCATCCAAATGACATGAAAACTGTAGGTCTCACATTATCTCCATAGGAACAGTTTATGCAAAGGATCCCCATGGAAATCATATGTGAACAAAAAATAATGAATGCCACACATCCTCCTTATGAGAGGACAATTCTCCATTTGAAGAGCTGTCATCCTTTTTGGTGATGCATGTTTTCCTCTTTGGTGATGGCCACCCTAAACCCCTTCCTAGGAGTTTCTCTTGGCAAGCAGGGAAATTAGGGCTTTGATTGACTGATAAATGTACGTAAATGCCTAATTTTAAAAGTAAAATGGGTGACCAAGAGGAATTTGTAAGATAAGACACAAAGCATACTATGAAGCAATTGTGACTGGCAGAAAGGCTGTTGCATCCCTCTAATAATTCTGTATGGATTCCAATTGTGGGTCAGTCCCAGGAGGGGACAATCAGGGAAAACTGTTCAGTCCATTCCTCTGAAATAACCAATAATTGCCAAGCTAGATATTTCAACAAAGCTCCAATGACCTCTGTTTGTTTTCTTTTTCTATGCATTCATTTTCAGAGAAACTACAAGGCACAACGTATTTCACAAAGTTACTAAACACTGCTTTATTTATGTATTTGATTTACATCCCATCTTTACTTGACCATCGTGTCTCAAGGTATTTACCTGGTTACAGTCTGGTGCAATATGGTGAACTGCCATATATTTCCAAATTTCCCTTTGCTTCCCTGCCCCCTTTTTGTTGTTGTTCTTGTTGCACTTCTGTTTGTTTCTACATTTAATTTTAACCAGAGCTTGGATTAACAAGTCAAAACTAACAAATTACTTGTAAAATACCCTTTTTAGTAAGAATAATACAATCTAGTAACATAATAACTTATTTTGTTATTTAACTGTAAATTTTTAAGGACTTTGAAATAATTATTTTTATCAAGGAAGCCTCTTACTGTAGTGGGATTTAACCCCATATAAGTATGCATAGGACTGCAACCTTAATTGCTGGGAAGAGTAGTCATCCTTGTTTTCAAAACAATCAAAACAAATCTCCCTGATGTTTTAGAAAGTAGCAAAAATATCACAATTCCAGCTACTTTTCAGAAATATGAATGAGTTGATTTTTAAATTTAACTAAAGCAACTAATTGCTTTAAGACAGGTTTTTATTTTTAAAAGTAACTTCCCACACTCTGATTTTAATGTAAAACATGTGGCTGCATGTAACCCATTCTTTCTTTATTTCTAACAAGAATATCTCTGTTTAATCTTACACATACTAAATCTGAGGTATGACTAGTGGAACTTGGCAAAATTTACTCTGGGGCTTATCTAAAATGTTCCCTCTATTGTGAATGATAAATTAGGCAGCAGGGAGTTTGACAATGGAATGCAAAATGGTTGTAGTTTTGAGGTACAGAAGGATGGAGATATTTAAACTGCTACTGCGTTAGAGATTGCATGTCTCTTCTGTCTGTTCCTTAGTTTTCTCCCTCAAAAATGCCACTTATTGTAATCATCTGAACCATCTGGATCAGGGGCCACTCCCTATGCCTAGCCCAGTTCTGCCTGCACCTGAGCCTGAAGATGTCCTGAGCCAGGGATCTCAGCCTGCACCTGACCCAAGTCTGTCCCTGCCCCCTCCCCAGCTGATCTGTCAGATCAGGGCTCTGCCTCTGACAGTTATCAGCCCTCAGTCAGGGAAAGGTCCAGAAAGGAGCTACACCTGAGATGCAGGCAAGCAAGATTGAAGTACTGTACTAAAGAAGGCTCCCAGCTGATACCGATTAGCTGAGAGGCTTATAAGCAAGCTTGTTGCAGCCTTCCAGCATCAGTAGTGTATGCCTACTGGATCCCAGTCCAAATATTGTGAAAATATTTACAGCTGTTAATTAGAGGTGTAAATCTTTCCTTATTTCATTTTGTGAGATGAGAATGAAAAAAGTGAAATTTTCTCCTCTTGAGTAAGATTATAAATTTTTTGTGCATTTTGTATTCCAGAACTTTTGAGTTTAAAAAAATTGAAGAATTTCATAGTGCAAAAACAAAGTTTTGCAAAGTTGCATTTTCTGCATGAATCACTGTATTTTGTGCAAAAAGCAATAGGTTTATTTAAATTCCACTGCTGGCCCCAACTAAGAAAAGATCCATTGAATCAACTGCCAAAACAGTATGTCAACTCTTACTACTATTTTAATACAGAAGTCTCCTGACAAAAATCATGTTCATTTTAACATTATCCTCTCCCCTGAAATAGACTCTCTTCCAAGCCTCCTGATGTGTAATTTAGAAAAAAGGATCAGGAAATGTTCATAAGGTCAAATGGTACGTAAAGAAGAGACGACTGTGGGCCATGGATCTCCTCTTGTTCTCCACTCAGACCGTATAGAGACATTCACAAATACCCAAAAATGGAAAGAAAATATTATAAATTTAATATTATGACCTTGCTGTCATTTCTGCTTTATGAAATTACTACAGAAGTATGGCAGTCATTGCCAAGGGGACAATTATGGGGCAATCTCCAATTTGTGTCCATGGTGTAGGAACGGAGGCAGAATTACAATGTAAGGGGGTGTGTTGGAGGTGAATTCTATATTGTATATTCTTCTCTATCCCTGGAACCAAATCCTAGTAGCCACTGTCACATGTGTCTCTCCCTCCTGTAGTTTCCACTAGGCACCTTCTGCTCTTCTGTGTCACCATGTCTGCCAAGCCTTGAGAGGTCTTTGTCATCTCTCAGTGTTCCGTCATGAGTCAGCTGTCGCTTGACACTCTCTGTTTGTTTTAATTGCCACAGCTGTGAGACAGGTACACTTGCTAGTCTGGCAATAGCTACTGCTGGCAAAGTGAACTCAGTGAACTGACGACTGAAGAGACCCAGCAGAACTGGCGCTGGTTCTGGAGCCTCAGATATTCATGTTGAGTCAATGAGCACAGCAACAGACCATCATCTAAGGTCTCTGATTAGTGCAGGGTAAAATAGAGGGATGATCCAGTGGTGGGATTCAAATTTTTTCCTACCTACTCTGTGGGTGTGATATGGTGGGCGTGGCTAGGGGAAAAGCCCTGTGTTGCACCCGAATTAGGACTACTTTATTTCAAAACTTGGATGGGCGGGGCCAGCTGGAATTTCTGCTACCGGTTCTGGCGAACTGGGGCAAACCTGCTGAGTCCCACCACTGGGATGATCCCTCCAGATCTGCCCTGTAGCATACTTGCACCCATCTGGCATGTCCAATACAAAGTCATATTCTGGCACATAGAGAATTTTGTAAACATGTATAAATATGGGAAACAGTTTGGACAGCAGCCATCATTTTCTGTTTGGGCATATTAGAGGTTCACATTGAGCTCATCCTCATGTTTGCCCCACTAGCTTCTCTGGAATCTTGTTTTTGAAACCTCTTCCAGATAATAGAGAATCCAGTCCCAGACCTAAGATGCTACCTCAACCCCGCACCAGGTATTTGAAAGCCACTATTTTCTCTCTCTTCTGGACAATTTGCACCAAAGTCCAAATTTGCTACTCTAGATCTATCCTGTTATAGGCTACTGTACAGCTTCATGAAGATGCCACTGAGCTCATTTGCTACCCATTGGACCAGTTTACTATCCTGTGCTTTCTCTGTAATAACGGCAAGAATGTCTTTCTTTCTTTGGCTCATTTTCCTTGTAGTTGGGTTGGATCAGCAGAAAGATTCCCATTTATTTTGCTCTATAACACTCATTTGCTTGTTTACTATGATAACAAAGGGAAGCCAGCCTTCCTCCGCTGTTGCGTAGTAGAATGCAAATCTGAGCTACTGATATATCTCTTAATAGCCCATCATTAATGTTCCTTGCATGAAGTTATCTAGGCTTTATATATTGCTGGCTGTTGGGGTGATATGTAAAGCATCAGCTGCTGGTTCACAGCTTGGATTTTAAAGAGTCCAGAAGGAGAGATCAAAAGCTGAATTTCTAATATTGTCTCTAATGGAGGAATTATTACCCAAACAAGCAGGATGTTGAATCTTTTCCTAACATAAGGCCTTCAGTGCTCTACACTTGCAGAAGGCAAGAGACCTTTCTCTAAATTAAACCAGAGCTCAACTTGCATCAGCTGAAACAAGATTTTATCACTGCCATATTGAATGGTCAACAATGGATTTGGTTTTTTTTTTAATCCGCAGATTCAAATAACACTTCTTTAAAAAATGCATTTAGGGAGCTCTCATGAACATTGGAAGAAACATACATCATTTCAGGAGATAACACAGATTTATATCTGAAAGCATTTTGAAGCAGAAAAACATGACCAAGAAATTCAGTTTGTTGGATGGTACTTTAGATGACTTTTGTAGAATAAAAGGGTTATGAAAAGCAATGAAATCAGAGGTTTAGCTTGATAGGTAACTTTGCATTACCAAGAACCATACGGTGTCACTATGTTTGAAATTACAGAAGCAGAGTCTCCTCTGATCCTGATCCCACAATGCTCTTCCTTTCAATCACTCTAACCTGGCTTCCCACAAAATTGAACATTAAAAGATGCAGATTGGTTTTATAGCGAAGTAATTCTTTTGGTGTTGCTATGTCAGAAGAAAACAATTCTCAGATATTTAGAAGCTCCCTTCATGGGCATATAGCCTTCTTTTTGGGTGGGTTGGTACGATTGCATGTACACTTCAAACCATCCCTTATCTGTCCCATTTTGAGACCCCATTATGAGACCTAACTCAGTTACTTAGCTGTATTTTATCTCATCCCTAGTTTATGTGCATGCTGGGGACAGGGTAAATTCAGTGGTGCCTGATCAGTTGTAATGTGGCACTTGCCCCTGTAGATAAAGTGGAGGGCATTGGGGGTGAAACCCCAAACAGCCCCTTTGCAGCTAATGGGGGAAAGACTTCCTCTTCCAGTTGCAAAGTGCTGTTTCCCTTCTGCTACTGATTGCACTCTGGTCTGCAGCAGGGAAGGGTGGCTTCTCTGAAGACTGATGGGAAAAGTAGTCTTCTTGAGAACAGTGTCAAGGATACTCCACACCCTAACTGTTGCTGTTGAGTTCACAGTGACAGCCCCCCTAGGAGTAGCATAAATGAATCACTTCTCTGATGAGCAGGGGAAGCAGCCAGTGGTGGGTTGTCAAATTTTTTCCTACCCCACCGTGACGTAATTGCATCATGGGCGGAGCCGATGTCATGATGTCATGATGTCATGGGTGGAGCAAAAAAAAAAGGCAGCCCGGAACTGTGCATGCATCAAACCTCTATTTGACGCATGCCCACTAAAAAATAGAAATGTGCATGCATCAAATAGAGGTTGGCTGCCTGGAAATACACTTCCGGGGGGAGGGCTGGAGAGGTAACCAAAATGGGTCACCCGAGGGTCCCCCCTCCCAGTGACCCCCGTGTGATGGTTGTTACCGGTTCTGGCGAACTGGTCCGAACCAGTAACAACCCACCACTGGAAGCAGCTTTTAAAAAGTCTCTCTACCCTGGGACAGAAGGTCTTTGATAGACTTACTCTTCTAGGAATGACCACAGTCTTCATATAATTTAGCCTCAAAAATTCTGGGAATATCTATAGTCTGTAATTAGTCAAAAATGGGTTCTTCTGAAACAAACAGTGTCACCATTCTCTTCTGTAGAAAGGAAGTGTGGAAATATAAAGCATGATAGAAAGACAGAGAGAAAAGGTAGAGTTATAAAAAAAGTTTGAAGATGAAAAAGTGTGTGTCTTTGCGTGGTGTCAAGAACTGGGTACTGGTGGTGATGAGCCTGTTGATGATGATGTTTGGGAGAAGTAAGAAAAATGGTTGGAAGGGACAAACCAATATACAGTCAAACCTCGCATAAAGAGTGCCTCGCTTAAAGAGTAACTCACTTAAAGAGCAGAATTTTCTCTGAATGTTCGCTTCACTTAACAAATAAAACCAACCAAAAACTCACTTAACAAATAAATTGGGGTTTGCAATCCCCCCCATTGGTAATTTACAATGGTGTTTCGCTTAAAGAGCAAACTCGCTTAAAGAGCGATCCTGTGGAATGCATTATGCTCTTTAAGCGAGGTACAACTGTATCTAGATTTTTTAAAAATTGCTATTGCCATCATTGTTTATCAGCAGTCATTTTAGATCTCAGGATATTTTATTCTTTACATTTTATGAGTTAAAAATGAATATGGGTCCCACATTCCAGCATATTTATTCCCACTTGAAAGTGACTGACACATGCACTTCTTGACTGATGGCTACAACAACAATAATGATATGGACAATATTAGTAACATCAGTCAAAATGCTGTGAAGAGTAATACAATGCCCAAATCATCTTACCTAGTTACACTGGGGTAGCATAAATGAGGTTTATTGGATGGAAATCCTCCTAAATTATGTGACTCAGTGTGTAACTGATAATGTCTACTCTTATTTCTTAATTTGAGGCAATTTGTCAAAGTGACAGAAGAAGATAGTGGTCAAAGAGACCAGAGGAAAGGCGTAGTCACTGATGATCTGGAGTTATGGCTGTGGGTGGTCTGGATGTCATGTACCAGGACAGATAAAAGCAACAGGGTTCAAGATGTCATAGATCGCTTGCTTCCTGGAACAGAGATACTAGAAGCCAAATGAGTCTGTCTTTCTTTTTGGGGTAAATGAGTTGTTCAGCCTGGTGCTGTGCCTCTATTAGGTGGAGGTCAGGTGACCATCTACAATTCATGGGCTCAGGAGGCCTGGAAGGGAACACCTTGATGGTTTCTAGCCTGATGATCTGACTAAGAGATTGGCATGCTGTTGTTGCAGGAGGTAAGGTACTGAAGCCTAGTTGGTGGAAGAGTCATCCTAGAATGCTGTTCATTTATGTGATGATAAAAAGGGAATTGTGCAGGCATTCCCACCCTTTAACCAACTCTCCTTTATGTGACTAGTCATATAGTGCTTGTAGAATTCAGCACACGGCCAGTCACATGATTCGTCATGTGAAGGACAGTCTCCGAGAAGATTAAACCAGTGTGCAATTACTCTGCACATATATCTTTTGGTAACAAAACCTTGGTCCTATTATGTACTTCTCTATTCCACCCCCCCAAAAAAAAACCTTTTGTGTGTGTTTCTGAATCACTAATTAAAGGATGGCCTGTTGACAAAGCAGGATTCCTCATGGAGATGAAGCCGGTGGCCTCCTGTGAAGCTGGATAATATTTGCTGTTCTCTGCCATGTGACAGAAGCAAACGGGTGCCCTAACATGAAACAGCAATGCCAACTTTGCTTCCTGTAGGACTGTTCCCATGTGATGAAATGACACAGCAGAATTGCTTATCCCCAGTGGTGGGATGTCAAAAAATTTACTACCCCACCGTGATATCATCACAGTGTGGGCGGAGCTAACGTCATGACATCATGTTGTGGGCAGGGCCAAAGAAAATAAAATAATAAAATAAAAATAAGCACGCACACACTCCTTTTTAGGAACTGTGGTAGTACATCAATATAGGTAAAGGTATTAAATACACATTAAAATACACACAGACACACCACATCCAAAGGTGAGTCACTTACCCTTGGGAACAGGCTATAGGGAGCTTCAGGCTAGCAGCTTCTCTTCCTCCTCCCCGCTTGGGAGGACAGCAAAGAGGCCATGCATACACACCAAAGCACTGTAGGTGTGCATGCACACCAAGTGCTTGGCACGCATGCGCAGTGGGGGAACCAGTGAAAAGGTAAGCTCGAAGGTGATTCCCCCCAAAAGCTGCTACCGGTTCTCCGGGACACTGGGAAAAGTTACTACCAGTTCTGGAGAGCTGGTGAGAACCTGTTACATCCCATCACTGCTTATCCCCCATGGAAACTGTGAAGTGAATTACTGAGTCAGCAGTGGATCTTCTTGATATAAGGTGGACCTTCTATAGAGGTAGGTAGTAGGTAAAGGTAAAGGTATCTCTTGCTCGAAAGCTAGTCATTTCCAGTTCTAGGGTGGTGGTACTCATCTCTGTTTTCAGCCAAAGAGCCAGTGCTGTGTACATCTTCAGATGTTTCTGTGGTCATGTGGCAGGCATGACTAGATGCTAGAGTCCATGGAGTGCTGTTACCTTACCCTCCAAAGTGGTACCCATTTATCTATTTGCATTTTCTTGCTTTCAAACTGCTAGGTTGGCAGGAGCTGGGACAGATGACGGGCACTCACTCTGTCACCCAGCACTCGGGCCTCGAACTGCTGACTTGCCAACCTTTCAGTCATCAAGTTCAGCATCTTAACCACTAAGCTACCATGGCCCTTTAGTTACCATGGGGTAAATAATATGTCAATTTTGTTACCTATCTAATCTACCTGTCATGGTACACTGTTAGGGAATTTCCAGGTCCTTGTTTCCATATATTAGCTGACCTGTGAAATGAAGGATCCAGTTCTCATTTTAATTATCCCTTGCTTCTTCTCCCTTTATCTTCAAAAGAATATTTAACCAGAGCACATTGCAGCCATGTTCAAGTAACATGACAGAAGGGATCACAATAGTCTTCCTCTGAGTTTTGGAAATTATTATTTTTTGTACATTCCTCTTCAGAATGATGCTGCCATATGTGCTGTTATATTTAAACAGCAGATGCTGTGAACTCACAGAGTTGAAGAAGGCGGAAAGAAGATGCCATTTGCTAACAGGTTTTCTAGGGAAAGCTGACTTTTTTCCTTGGGAATGCTTTGGATCTCTTACAACCATTATATTACTAATTACAGAATGCCATATTGGCTGCATTTATACTGTGCATTGTTTTTCTTATGTTGAGCAACCAACTGCCTAGTTATCAAGCTTTTATCGCATCATCTTTCTTCTGTAGCAACTTACCACTAGCATTGTGGTCTTTTTCTGTAACAATAATATATGTTTACACACATACAATAAAAAATATTTTATTTGCAGAAGGGGGGGGGGAAACAGACTGTGATCAGTAGGACAGAGTGTGATACACTTTTTCATAATTCTACTTATTTATTGTATCACGTTTACATAACATCCATCTGCCAAAGTATTGTGAGTATTTTACAGTGTTTAACTATTGATTATAATTGAAAACCAATAATAAACAAGGAAAGAGGTGATGAAACAACTAGGTATGTTTCTTCTCCGTTTACATAATGATGCAGGTAGATTAGGTCCTTAAGCATGAGATACTTGTTTATGAAGTGTAAATTTCCCCTGTCTCTTTTAGTAGACAGGTCAACTGCAACAAGCTTAGAGGAAAGGATGGTCTAAAGCACCTCTCCAAGTAGCTTCTTTTGTCAGCCACAAAATAAGGAGGGGAAAAAGAGCAAGGGACTTGCAGTTCCTGGTGTAGGTAGAGTAGGAAGTCTCACGTTTGAGACTAATCTTGAACTTGCTAAACCCTCCTGCCCCGATGACTGTAAGAGTTCCCTCAGGACCTGCTACTGCTCTAGGCTTATGTGGGGGAGGCATAGTCATAAGTACCTTGTGGTAGCTTCCTCAATATGGGAATATGGGAAGACAGTTGACCTCTGCAGCCCCTCCCCCAAATAGACAATTTGATTTGCTGTTGAAGACAATGGTCAAAGTTTTCAAGTAGAGCATGTTTCCAAGTCTTCTGCTAGAATGCTGTCATATTCTGAGGCATCCCATGTTTATTACACTGATTTTATAATGGAACTTTACTGCACCTTCATTTCCCCCAAAGTAACTATTTATAGATAATTTTGTTAATTGCAACTCATTATTTTCTGTCTTTGTATTGAATATTTGAGAAAGTGACAAGATTTCTCCATCAAGACACTGTGCTTTGTAGGAGAAGAGTCTGCTTAAGTGGCTTTTGGCAAGATGTACAGAGCCACAGCACCACTGTCAGAATACCAAGAAGACCCTGAAAAAGGGTTGCCAGGTCAAAATTGACTTGAAGCTATTTAATTTATTGATTTTAAACACCATTTTACATGAGACCTGGAACCAGCAAGAAAAGCAGCAGGAATCATTAACACATTTTTTAAAATTATTTTCTTGTCTTCCACTTAAGGAGATAGTCAGATGGAACTCTTGGACTGTAGAAGGATGTTTTCTTGATAATCTACAAACCAAACTTAGCAAACAGCAGAGAAACAGATTTGTTGCGACTCCAGAAGGCAAAAACAAGATTCCAAATGGGAATCAAGTCCTTTTAAAAACCTGGAGAAATTCCTGGCATTTCAGGGTTCTAAACAGAGACATTCTGAAAGGATGGAAATGCTTGCATTGGGTTTGCTTTTCCTTTCCATCTAAGAGTTCAGCTTAATGCAAGAGAAATTCCAGATATAGTTTAAGAGCAGCAGGACTCCGAATTTAAACAACTGGGGAGGCACCGTCCTAAATGCTTCCAGTAGCCGCTTTAGCTGCAGATGGAATCAGTTGACCGTTCGACACACCACAGTCTTCATGCTGGAGGCTTATGAACATCTTTCTGGTACATTAACTTCATAACAGTTTCCCACAAAGGGACCCCAACTGGACTACCTTCTTCTAGAGAGTATTGTAAAAAGGCCAAACAAGGGGGGTGGGTAGGGAGAGGGAGAGAGAGAATCCAATCCTTGACATTTTGTTTTTCCTGTCGAGAAATTGGTATCAGATGGGAGCCTATTATCATTTCTATAAATATTCTCATTCAAATGAGTTCCAGTATAATACAAGGTTATCTTTTCCTATTTCTTTTCAAAATGGCTTTAAGAAAATACAGAGAAATGGGGAGCCTTTGTTCTACCCTTACACAACTCTAATTGTATTGCCATCTTTGGCTACACACACACACACCCCAGATGCCTTTGTGCTAACCAAGACATTTTAATATCCTGGATAACAGATAATTTTGTTTTCTCCTTTGTTGTTTCCTTCTTTGCTCTTTAATTTTTCAAGTGGCCTGCTTATATTTTGGACTTCACGTTCACAAAACAATCACACACTTGCAAAGATGTGGAATATTTTGATTCCAACTGTCACTATGGGGATGGTTGCCTAAAGGAGTGACCTTTCAAAATACAGTATATAGGCAGTTCTCTCTTGCTTATTTAATTTTCTCAGGTTCCTCCCAGTGAGATGATGTATGACATTATTACTGAGGGAGGTAAACAGCACCCATTCATTATTTATTTATTTATTAACATGGGGCTTGGCAAATGGTGTAATCTTCCCTGTTAGTAAATACCTCAGCCAGGGCAGATACTCTGCAGATGCAGCTTCCATAATCAATTGCTTCTGCAGCACTGAATGGTTTCTCTCACCTCTTGTCAAATCCATGCAAGACAGAGTGTTTTTTCATTATAAGAATAAGTGGGATCCAGAAATCCTCTCATTTATTGGAATAATGACAGCCTTGCATGCTTTCAAAAATGAATATGAATAGGAGTGATTTCAGACTCTAGGACAATGATGCTGAACCTTGGCACTCCAGGTGTTCTTGGACTTCAGCTACCAGAAGCCCAAGTCAGCACTCCTGCTGATCAAGGCTTCTGGGAATTGAAGTTCAAGAACAGCTTGAGTGCCAAGGTTTGCCATCACTCTTCTAAGGATGTCTATTTCCTGCCACTAACCAATTAACACCATTTCCCCTTATCTCTGAGTAAACCTTGTGTTTCTGCCCCTTTTCTTCCTGTCTTTTTTTTCTTCCATTGCTCTTTGTTATTTGGTGTTACCACGATGTTGACCATTATGCATGTGGTCAGGATGGCTCTCCACCAGTCACATGGCTGAGAGATAATCTCCTTTCCTTTGTTTTTATTTCTGTCTTTGTAACTACTTGTCAAAACTGTAAATAAATATATTTTCTATTTAAGATGTTTCTAAAGATTTTTTCCCCATTTCACTATTTTAAGTGCTAGGCATTAAAGAGAAGGCTGAGAGAGAGAATAATTGTCAATATTTCTTGCTCCATATATATTTATGTAGAGCAGCAAATACCAAAAAGATGTTGAACTTGATTCAACATAAAGTTTTTAGTCCAAAAGACACAGCCAATCAGAATGTTGATTTGTTCTGCTGTACAAATTCAAAGGCAATTAGTAAAGAATAGGATGCTCCCATATTCAAGTCATATTCAAGATTGCTCCAAGGTGTTAATTTTTTTTAAGAAAAAAATATTCGTGAAAATGTATCTTGTAATATTACAATATCTAGAGTGGTTTCCATAGCTGTTACTCTGTGTTTAGCTTGTTTTGATGACTGGATCTTAGTAGGTGAGACAAAATCAAAACAAAATGTCTCTTCAAGCATTTGTGAACAGATATCTGAAATTGATCAGAAACAAATTAAAAATGTGTGGCAGTTGTTGGTTACAAAGATGTCACCCAGTTATTTGAAATAGGCATGAAAAGAAAAGAAAAGGAACACTGTTCATCAATATATTTGAGGTTTAGCACATTTCAAAAACAGATGAAACGTTAGTGAGCACATTAGGTTTTGCCATGACATTTTGAACAAGATATTTTTCTGCCTGTGGTTGACTAGCAAATGGGGCCTTCAAGGGCAGAGGGCCCTGAGCCAGCCATATTATTCTGGCACCCAAATTACAAAATCCCACAAGCAACTCATACCATTCCTACCAGTAAAAATGAAACTTAAAATGCAGATTAAATAATAAACAAATTCCTACCCTTCCATTGTACCCATACTCCATTATGTGAGGCATATACTGTACTTGGAACTTATTTATGTATTTATTAAAATATTTCTAGTCCCTTTTGTTTTGATAGAATTCAGAGTGGGGTGCAAGCAATAAAAATCAGATTAAGCGAAGCTATTCCTATTTACATACTATAAAAGAATAAAAACATTTAGAAGCCCCTTCAGATGATGAAGAATGGCTTTCCTGCTGGGGGTGGCCCTGAGCTGTGGCTGTCCAGAACTTGGTGAATTGCTTTTGTTTTAAAAAATGTATTTAGCTGCAGTTATAGTTCCAGCACCTCACATTAGTTTAAGTTGTAGTTATAATTTTTTAAAATAGCCTTTCATAATTTTTCAGTAGTATCCAAATAATTACATGCTACAGGGAATTTGAGGATCTGAACAACTGTCAAACTTTTTGATGCAAGACAGTGTGTAGCAACAGCCCAAACCATTTATTGCAGTAACTCCCCCCCCAAAAAAATTATAATTACATTGCAAAAGGAATGACATTATCCTTAATTAAAGTTCATGTTGTGATGGAGTGTTGTTATATCTTTATTATATGGAAAGGAATGAGTTGCAAGTCTCTCCTACGCCCCATTTATTGATATCAGAGCATTGCATAATGTAAAATATATCCTGTATATGAAATATACATATACATATATGTATATGAAATACATAAGTAAATTTCAACACAAATTAAAATCCTAAAATAGTTGGAAGCAGGCTACTTCAAAAGTGTTATTTTGGCCATTTGCTAGATCTTCATTTGCATGCACATAAATGCTGTATTGATTGGATCTCTCTACATCCACAGAAGAATTGGCTTCAATCCTTGATCTTCCTACTTTGTTTCAAACCTTGTTAAATGACTTCCATAATGATTCAGCCAGAATCTTGTCCTGGTGGGGAGACACTTTCAGTGGTGGGATGTCAAAAATTTTACTACCCCACCGTGAAGTCATCACAGTGTGGGCAGAGCTAACGTCATGATGTCATGACATCATGGGCAGAGCCAACATCATGACATTGTGGGCGGGGCCAAAGAAAAATAAATAAAATAAAATAATAATAAAATAAAATAAAAATAGGCATGCACACACACACCTCAACCCACCCACCCACCCACAACACAAACCCGTAAATAAATTTAATTAATTAATTAATTAATTAAATAATACATTAAAATACACCCACCCACCCATCCACCCCAAACACAAATCAACCAGAGTTTTAAACCAGAGCTTAAAGCTTATTCTGCCTAATCTTTCTCACACTAGGTCAGATGGAAGGAACTAAAGAATGAACTCACCACAAAATGCCTTCATTTTGGCACTTTTCAACTTTTCAACAGTTAAAGAAGTTAGGCACTAAGTCTTTGCCTAACCAGTTCTCTAGGATAATATGCTTTAATGCAAATGTAAAACAGCTGTACCTCCTTAAGGGTTCTCCAATTGGAACAGCACAGGTGTAGCTTATTGATGAGGTAACTCCAAGACTTTGCTTAAAAACCCCAAGCCAGGCCAACAGGCCTTTTTAGGAACTGTGGTAGTACGTCAATATAGGTAAAAGTATTAAATACATATTAAAATACACACAGACACACCACTTCCAAAAGTGAGCCACTTACCCTGGGGAGCAGGCTATAGGGAGCTTCAGGCTAGCAGCTTCTCTTACTCCACTGCATGCGCAGTGGGGGAACCAGTGAAAAGGTAAGCCCCGAAGGTGGTTCCCCCCAAAAGCTGCTAGGTTATCTGGGACACTGGGAAAAGTTACTACCAGTTCTGGAGAACTGGTGGGAACCTGTTACATCCCATCACTGGGCACTTTTCAGCATCTATCCATTCAGGTGTGTTGTCTTTGCTTTCTGTAATTTTAACTTGTGGGACTGCAGTGGCTCAAGTGGCTAAGACGCTAACTGAAAGGTGGGAGGTCAGCAGTTCAATACCCGAATACTGAAGGATGGAATGAGCTCCCGTCTTTGTCCCAGCTCCTGCCAACGTAGCAGTTAGAAAGCAAGAAATTGCAAATAGATAAATAGGGACCACTTCGGTGGGAAGGTAAACAGCGTTCCGTGCGCTCCAGTGTCTAGTCATGACTACCACATGACCACGGAAAAGTCTGCAGAAGGAGACAACTCTGGCTCTTCGGCTATGAAACAGAGATGAGCACTGAACTCTAGAGTTGGATACGACTGGCTTTCGAGGAAGGGTGACCTTTACCTAGGTTTAACTTGGCCTCTTTGGGTTCTTCCCCTGGAGTTAAACAATTAGCTAACACCTCACACCAACAGTCATGCAACCATTGTTCTACCCATTACAACATGGTAACTGGTTTCCCTACACTGCACTGACAACCACTGAAACACAGAACAGAAAGCATTATAGCCAAAAATACTTTCTATTGCCCTCAGTTGGAAGGGAGAGAATGGGGACATGACTGCTTTTCACCAAGCAATTTTTTTTGTTTTCCAAAGATCGCTCCTTGTAGAGTCAGCATTCTTAACTTGCACAGTGAATTTTGAATGACGTCTCCTCATGATGCCTTATTTTTCTGTGTCAGGCAGGAGTTCATCAGATGAATATGTAGCAAATAATTGGAGAAGCTGAACATGTAGCATCTCTCCCTGGACTTTTACTACCATAAGTGGTATTTTGAGGAAACATATTTGGAGACAATTGCTACTTAACCACTTAGGAAAGGGCTGTCCAAACATTTTGTGCCGCAGACCAGTCACATGGTTGAGCAGACCAGTCACATGATTCCACCCACTGGAAACTGAAGTAAAATCCTCCTCCTCCCCCTCCTCTTCCTCCTCCTTCTTCTGTGTTTAGGCCAGATATGAAATTGCCACATTTTGATGAGTACATTCTGCACTTCCTTTTGCCTGACTTATTGTGAGAAAGGTTAGCCAGCACAAGGTGGCTGCTGCCTGGGATTGTGCCCGATTGTGGTTTTAAAATACCACAATCTTTGAGGAGGCTCTTTCTGTGTACCCCATGGACTGCACTGTAACCGTAGGAAGAAAGACATTAAATCTGGCTTTATAGTTGTTGTTTGCCACATAACCTACCTGATTCTAAGCAAATTATTATTGTTGCTGGTGCTGGTATTATCTTTTGTACTGGTCTTGTCACTCCTGCATGTTTATCAAACTCTTCTCCCCCTCCCCCTGCCCAAACCGTAGTTCTGTTCATTCATCCAAAACTAGGAAATAAGCAAGGGCCCTCATCGTGACAAATGGCATGATTTACATAGAGTGCTATAGTCTGAATTACTGTGGTTACCTTTTTGTGTTCCCAAAGGTTTCCTTGAAAGATTCCCCGTAACCTTGGCCTCCCAGATGTTCTTGGACAACAGGTCCAAGCCAGCACAGTCAACTTGGGGGCCATGAGTTTACAAAGATATTTTCGCCTCACTTGCCATTTGAGGACATTCTTCCATATCAATGTGCATCGTGATGGGGTGCAGGGGGAGGACATATGCTGTGAAACATACCTGTAGCAAAATAAACAGATGGATGGGCAACACCTAAAAAATATGGCCAGTGACAAGCAATTCATTTGGTATTCACTGTGATAACATTAATGTTGATGAATATATTTGACTTCGCACGGATTAAGATTGTGTGAAAAGAAAATGTTTGCCTTTTGCAGTGGTTTTTACAAAAAAACAAAAAAAAGAGTAAAATGCCAGCCTACTTTTTATGCTATGTCTCTAAACACTGACATTCATGGGATGATTTTAGGCTAGGTCACTCTACCTCGGTCCAACCTGCTGCATATGGCTTTTGTGAAGATAGACTGTAGGAAACAAAGAAATAAGAAATGTCTTCAGAGTTTGCCTTTCCTTTGATAAGCTTTAAGTAGGATCATCTCCATTTATTGTATGCTTCCTGTTCTCTTACTTTCGCCTTGAAGCCCATCTTTTCCATGGAGACTTTGGCACAACTTTCTTGTTCCCATGACCTGGTGCAACTTGGGGCCCTCCCATAATCCTTGGCCAATTTTTAGAGATTATGAAAAGTCTAGAGTGCAACTAGATGGGAGGAAATTTGAAGAGATCCAAATCATATTTAAAAGGCCCATTCTTTGGTGAGATCTATTTTATCTCATGCTTGAGCAATCGTTCTATTCACACAGCAAATGTTTCCTCAACAGTGAGAGGGATCCAGGCAGCACTTCAGATCTCTCCAATGTTTCCCTTTTTCGATTATTGATGCCTTCTCCCTTGCCCTTTCCCCTGCCTTTTGATGTGGTGGTCATTTTGCAAGCTGCAGTAACCTTATATCTGAAGTAGTGCTGAATCACTTAGGATAATTAAAAAAAAAACACATGTTCAGTTCCACAGTCGATTCCGACCCTTTGCGACCCCATGGACCACTGTCTGCCAGGCACTTCTGTCCTCCACCATCCTCCTCAACTCACTCAGTTCTGTGCCCATTGTCTCTACAATACCATCTAGCCATCTCATTTTTGGCTGCCCCCTTTTTCTTTTGGAAGAGGTTTCTCAGTTGTCCTTTCTATGACCATAACCCATTGCATATGATACAGAATTGACACAAAAAGAGAATGTTGCCCACAGCTCTATTTGGGAGCAAATTGAAGCAACTACGTAGATTGCATTAACGGGATTATCCAACACTCTCCCAGTGACACCAAATAAAGTACGTGCAGCCTTTTAAATTTTTTTATTTTTGAAACACACACATAAAGGCACACACACACAAATAAATAAGAAAATAAATAAAAAAATACCATTACATAACTTATAACACAATTCACCAACGCAACAGGATAACCTCGGCGGCCACCGGACAGCTAGCAGGGTGAGGAGACCGAACGACAGAGGAATTCCAACCAGCGCCAGAGGAGTCGCAACTCGATGAAAGACCACTGGGCAGCTGAAACTTACTGCATGCATAGGATAAGTAACTCTCTAATGTAGCTGACTTTTGATTCTTCAGTAGAGACTTATAGTGAACTTACAGTAGAGACTTGATATATTGGACTTCATTACAAGGATACTTAGAAACTCTTGACTTATAACTACATATAACCAACACTAATTAATGATCATTACTAATTACTACTGACTTATAACTTTATATAACCAATGCTAATTAGCGATTTGTAGACTGATAGTGTTTAAACTGTGATAATATGCATGAAAATACGTTGTTTAAACTGTGATAATATGTATGATGAGAGGATACTGACGTAGAAACCGGCAAACCAACGTCAGGAATTTTGCCAAGAGAACCCTATGGACCAAAACAAAAGGCAAAACAAATGGGGCAATTTAGATGAAACAGGATGCTTAGCACAGCAGATCAAAAGAAGGGGAGGGACAGGAAAGGGGGAGGAGAAATACAGTGTTGCAAGGAGCAATACTGTATAGGGACATGGAATGTGAGGTCTATGAACCAGGGAAAACTGGAAGTGGTAAAAAAGGAAATGGAAAGAATAAACATTGACATCTTAGGAATCAGCGAGCTAAAATGGACAGGGATGGGTGAATTCAGCTCTGGAAACCATCATATCTACTACTGTGGACAAGAAAACCTCAGAAAAAACGGAGTAGCCATAATTGTCAATAAAAGGGTGAGAAAAGCAGTAATGGGATATAATCTCAAAAATGATAGAATGATGTCAGTCAGAATACAGGGCAAGCCATTCAATATCACTGTATTCCAAATATACGCACCAACCACTAGTGCAGATGAAGCCACAATTGACCAGTTCTATGAGGACTTAGAACACCTCATAGAACAGACACCAAGAAATGATGTACACATTATCATAGGAGACTGGAATGCCAAAGTAGGAAATCAAAAAGTAAATGGAATAACAGGCAAGTTTGGTCTTGGAACACAGAATGAAGCAGGCCAAAGAATGATAGAGTTCTGCCAAGATAACGCACTGGTCATAGCAAACACTCTCTTCCAGCAACACAAGAGGAGACTTTACACATGGACATCACCAGATGGCCAACATAGAAACCAGATTGATTACATACTATGCAGTCAAAGATGGAGAACCTCCATACAGTCAGCAAAAACAAGACCAGGAGCAGATTGTGGCTCAGATCACAACCTATTGATTGCAAAATTCAGGCTCAGACTAAAGAAAATAGGAAAAACAATTAGGCCGGACAGATATGACCTAGACAACATTCCTTGGGAATACTCAGTGGAGGTGTGGAATAGATTCAATGGCTTGGACCAGATAGACAGAAAGCCAGAAGAATTATGGACAGAGATGCGGGACATCATGCAGGAGGCAGCAAGGAAAACTATACCAAAAGAAAAGAAGCAAAAGAAAGCTAAGTGGTTGTCCGATGAGACTCTTAAAATAGCAGAGGACAGAAGGAATGCAAAAGGCATTGGAGAAAGGGAAAAATACAATCACTTGAATACAGAATTTCAAAGAAAAGCAAGGAGAGATAAGGAAACCTACCTGAACGAACAGTGCAAAGAAATAGAGGAAAACAATATCAGGGGTAGGACTAGAGATCTTTTCAAAAAAATTGGGGAACTCAAGGGAACATTTAAAGCAAAAATGACCATGATAAAAGACAAAGATGGCAAGGAGTTAGCAGATGCAGAAGAGATTAAGAAAAGATGGAAAGAGTACACAGAGGAACTCTACAAAAAGGACCTCAACACCCCTGATAATCACAATGATGAGAACATTGAACATGAGCCAGACATTCTGGAAAGTGAAGTCATAAAGGCCCTAAAAAACACTGCAAACAACAAAGCCAGTGGAGTTGATGGCATCCAAGTTGAACTTTTCAAAGCACTACAAGATGATGGAATCAAATTATTGCACTCTATATGCCAGCAGATTTGGAAAACACAACAATGGCCACAGGATTGGAAAAGATCTGTATACGTTCCACTCCCCAAAAAGGGTAATGCCAAAGAATGTTCAAATTATCGAACAATTGCGCTCATCCCTCACGCTAGCAAGGTGATGCTCAAGATAATACAGGATAGACTGCAACAGTATGTGGAGAGAGAATTACCAGAAGTGCAGGCGGGTTTCAGAAGAGGCAGGGGGACTAGAGACCATATCGCCAACATAAGATGGATCATGGAAAAAACAAAGGAATATCAGAAACAAGTCTACTTCTGTTTCATTGATTACACTAAGGCTTTTGACTGTGTCGACCACAACAAAATGTGGCAAGTAATTAAAGAGATGGGAATTCCGGAACACCTTATAGGCCTCATGAGAAATCTGTACATGAATCAAGAAGCAACAGTTAGGACAGAAAATGGAATGACGGAGTGGTTTGGAATAGGAAAAGGAGTAAGACAAGGCTGCATTTTGTCACCCTGCTTATTCAACTTATACACAGAACACATAATGCGCAATGCAGGAATGGAGGAATCACAATTTGGGATCAAAATTGCTGGGAGAAACATCAACAACTTGAGATATGCAGATGATACCACCCTAATGGCGGAAAGTGAGGAGGACCTAAAGAAGCTCCTGATTAGGTTAAAAGAAGAGAGTGAAAAAGCTGGCTTGAGACTAAATATCAAGAAAACCAAGATCATGGCAACAGGCCCTATCAGTCCCTGGAAAATAGATGGGGAAGAAGTAGAGGCAGTGACAGATTTTACTTTCCTAGGATCAAAGCTCACTGCAGATGGTGATTGCAGCCATGAAATAAAAAGGCGACTGATTCTCGGGAGGCAAGCGATGAGAAACCTGGGGAACATAGTGAAAAGTAGAGACATTAAATTGCAAACAAAGATTCGCATAGTCAGGGCAATGGTATTCCCTGTGGCAATGTATGGTTGTGAGAGCTGGACCATTAGGAAAGCGGAGCGCAGAAAAATAGACGCCTTTGAGATGTGGTGTTGGAGGAGAGTTTTGAGAGTACCCTGGACAGCGAGGAGAACAAATGGGTCAATCTTAGAAGAAATCAAGCCTGACTGCTCCTTAGAAGGTCAAATAATAAAGATGAAGCTAAAATACTTTGGACATCAAATGAGAAGAGAGGACTCACTTGAGAAAGCCTTGATGCTGGGAAGGGTGGAGGGCAAAAGAAGAAGGGGACGGCCCAAGATGAGATGGCTAGATGGTATTGTGGAGATAATGGGCACAGAGCTGAGTGAGTTGAGAGGGATGGTGGAGGACAGGAGTGCCTGGAGGACAGTGGTTCATGGGGTCGCAGAGGGTCGGAGTCGACTGTGCGACTGAACAACAACAACAAAAGTATATAACTATCATAACCCCATTAATTAGCCTTAATCAATGTAAAACATATATAACATTTAACATGTGCACCCTCCACCCTGGGACCTTCCTTTCCACAAATCTTAATTCATTAATTTAATTGTTCTACCTTCCCCTATTTCCAAAAGCTACTGCTTTCTTGACTTGGTTTGAATCCCTTAGATTTTTGGAAAAACTATTCAATAAAATCTCCCCATATATGCAAGAATTCATTGTTCTTTGCCATCCTCTTTTTAACGTTTGCTCTTCCTGAACATGAAACTGCTCACAAAAGGGCCAGGGTAGATTTTTTAAAACTAAAAACACATGTGATCACTAGAACTGCACCAAAAGTGAGCTAAATAACAAGTCATATGCTTACCTTGTTAACCTCTTAATCTAAAATGTTATGAAAGCACTAGATTGTGTCTTCCTGCCCTTCTGTAATTAGGACTATCTCAAATATATCTACATGTGAACAAAATAATATCACACTCTTTACCCTTGTGTCTACTTCTTTCCCTTTTCTCTCTCAGTCATGATTGAGAGCTTTCCAGAATAAAGTAGGGATGTGAAAAATGCTCTGTTTCATTTCCTTTGCATTTTTCAGAATCCAACAAACATTCTCATCCTGTCCAAGTTCTATATTAGAATTCTGGAATATTTTCTTTTTCTTTCTTTGCAGTAATTTAAGCATATTTCAGTATATCCTTGTCCTCATATGTGCATTTAAAACTCATTTTTCTTAACATCAGCTTTTGCTATGTATTTTTAATGTAATCATTTTTGCCCATCTTCCTATTGACCATTGTGTGCTCCAGCTGACTGGACAGTTCAGTGGTTTAGGTAGATTGAGTGTTCGATTCCCCACTATGCCTTCCCAGAGAAGAGTCAGCCTATGTTGTCTTAAATCAGGGGTTCCCAACCTTTTCAAGCTGGGGGGTGGGTCATGCTCTCTCAGTCACTTTCAAGGGCTGGGTGGCCATTTTGTTTTTCAAATGCCCTTGGAGGGGTTAGGGGTAGTGATGGGCTGCTACCAGTTTGGACTGGTTTGCCTGACATCATAATGTCATGATGTTGGTTCCGCCCATGACATTGGCTCCCCCCCATGGGGGGGGGGAGTAAAAATTTTGACAGCCCACCACTGGTTGGGGACTGCATGAAAAGGCACTGTGAGTCAATCCGGTCCACTGGCCTTAGATTGGAAAGTCCTGTCTTAAATTTTAAAGTCCCAAGATACCCCAGAAGAAGATAATTATAAGCCATTTCTGTGTATTCTCTTCACTGAGAGGGTTCCCATAAGCCAGATTTTACTTGGCAGCATGCAGGTATTATTCAGGTGTGCTCTAATGCATTTTCCAAATGTATGCTAATTTACTTTTCTGTGTTTACTTGTGTGTAATTTTAAAAGGGAAAAAGAAATGACTGCCTATACACTTGAGCATAAACTGACCTGAATATAAGCCGAGGTACCTAAATTTGACCTTAAAACCTAAGAAAATAGATTGACCTGAGTATAAGCTGAGGGTGGGAAATGAAGCAGCTGCTAGTGAGTTTCAATAATCAAGACACCTGAAATATGGTAAAATTAATTAAATTGTTGGCACATCTCTATCTGGCGCGGTTTTGGGACCCTTGTGGTCATTGACCTGAGTATAAACCAGGTCCCCTTTTTGGGCTAAAAATCTCAGATTATACTCAAGTAAAATGAAGGTTAAGGCTGAATCCTTTTGTTAAAAGTCTCTCAAAAGATAAATGGGACACATTTGTCATAAAGCTCAGTGAGTGTGCATTTCTTTTCCATTTCTCGGGTGGATATCCTATCTCCTCATTTTTGTAAATGCTTGTCAACATAGACTGTCATAGGATAATGAAAACAACCAGACCACACCTCTAGGAGTGTTGTGTGATGCATCTTTCCTCTGACCCAGGCCCCAGTGATTTCAGTGGATTTGATGACAACAGCCAGCTGATTGTCTGCCCTGTTGCTTCGGAAGCTTGGATTGGACTCAGGCTGTCAGCAACACACAAAGAGAGAGGAATGGACAAAAGGAGGCTCTGAGAGCAGATGTTGACACTAGAAGTATTAATTCTAGGATCCTCTGACTTCAGATGGGGAAAGTCCAGCTGGGTGGAAGAGACAGGCTGCATTCATTGACACTCTCTGGGATCCTTGCCCCATGCAGGTATTCAGCCACAGAGAGACAGGAAGATAAAAAGCTGTTTCCCAGATGTCACCTAAGGAGGGTTCGGCAGCCAGTCCAGAAATGTCATGTTTGGCAGCTGGTACAGAATCCCTCCCACCATTTCTGGCACACATATTCTCACAGTAGTCTGGGAAGCTTGCTTACACTAGGACTTCCCTAATGAGACGACTTGAAAGAGTTTTCTTTGGCTTCTCTGTGCAGGCGCACATTTGACATGAACTGAGCTGCCCGTTCATTATCCATGTCCACTGGGGAACAGTCATTCTAACAAAATGTATTTTAGATGGAAGCATCAGCTCAGATTATCCTGATTTGAGGTCTGGATAGGCAGTGATACAGAAGGACACACATCCCTTCCATGGCGTGGAACTTTCTGTATAGAGGGGAAATTGTTTTTTTGGGGTTTTTTTTTTGCCTTGTGAGAATCAGAACAGGAAGAACACATCTGGCAAACATCTAAGCAATAACACATGGCTTCCTTTTTAGCTCCACAGAACTCAAAATGTTGTAATGGATGACTCTGCAAAATGCATTTGAAAGTAGTCAATTCTCTGAGCTATATGAACATTTCAATTACGGCATATGAGAACCCTGGTGGAGCAGTGGTTAAACTGCTGTACTGTAGCCAGAACATTGTGAGTTCAATCCTGATCAGCCTGCCATCCTTCCAAGGTCAGTAAAATGGGTACCCAGCATGTTTGGGGCAAAATGCTAATTACTCTGTGAATCACCCAGAGGGTGTAATAAGCGCTCTGGGGAGGTAGATAAATATAATTGCTGTTGCTATATGCTGGCAGTCTTAACAGCACTGATTGAAAACATTTCACAGAATAAGATGCCATTTTCTTGCCTTCTCTCTAAAGAAGTGATTGAATTGGTAGTTGAATATTTTTTGTCAGTGCTGGTTGTAGGACAGCCATTTTGATTGTACCTGAGCAAAGCAGGCTAGTACAGAACATGCACAGCTCTCTTCTTTGACACCTTTATGCTTCTTCCAAGCATGTTCTGCTTGAAGCAATTGCCTCTGCTTGCCTAATGATGCACCCACTGTGTTTTTATGATATCATTAGAACCGTAGTACTATACAGCTAGAAGGGACTTTGTGGCCTTTGCAAGAAGTACCATGGGGAATCAAACCCCCAACCTCTCTGCAGCCAGATACTAAACCACTAAGTTATCATCTTCCATACCTTCATAAGTAGGCACTGGATTCTTCTTCTTCTTTCATGTCCCAATCAAACCCTGGACTGCCAAAAATGAAACCACTTTCTTCACTTTGTCATTGGCCAAACTTAAATCCTCATCGGTACATGTTTCTGGCAGTAACCGGCAGACCAGTAAATGAACTGGATTCTGTATCTCTCCACATGCTCACCATGTGTTGTTGTCCACCAGCAGCATGTTGGTCTTGCATTTAGGGACTCCAAACCTCAGCCTATTCAGGGTCCTCCAAGTGACGTAGGGGAGGTTGAGTTCCTCAGCTATATCCTCCTTCAATGTTGTCCAGTGAGCTCATTTCTCCATCTTCTAATTTGGTTTTGCTCTTCTGTAGCCTCAAGAATGTTTGTCCTTGCCATAAAGCTCTTCCTGAATCTTAAAGGAAAAGGTATGCTTCAGAAGGTCTTGCTGAAATAAATAGGATTTAATTGCACCCACTCTTTCAACAGAAATACCCTATAGAATAGAAATGTACCCTTTCCTTTCCAAGTTATGTTGTGAGGATTTCTTCACCATTTCCTGGTCACTTTTTCATGCAACAATGCTACACTACAAAGGATAATTACAACTGATGCCCCAGAATAGCATCCCATCCACCTTACAGAGGATCCATTTGGAAATAAGGGAAGAACAGAAAGAATAGGAAAGATAGACAGAAGAAGATCAGTTGCAATGGCTATAAGCAAAACATCATCTGAATGTCAGAGAAAATAGTGATTTTCCCTGGCTGTCACAAAAGGATGTGTTGCCCTACAATCTCTTTATCTGTGTTTTAGCTAAATTCTGGAACTATTTGCTCAGTTTCCCCTTTGGTCAATTTCCACATTCAGATCAGATGAAAAATGAGATTATTTATTTATTTATTTAGACTTATAGACATAGATACATCAAGTTCATAAATGAACAAGTTCTGAAACCTTTAAAAAACAATGATGTACGTTGTTGTATGCTTTAATTGGGGCCATCCTCCGCTAGGTGCTCTGCCAAGCGTTGATTTCACTGTGCATACTTTTGTAGCAAATGAAGGAATGTAATCGTGTACTTTCCCCCTCCCAAAAAAAGAAAGGGAAAAAAAAGAACAACAAGATTAGCTTTTAATTCCTCTAAAGGGGAAGGCAGCACATAGTTGGATTGGTGATAGATAGAGCCATGCCCATTGTGAATGACTTAAGTTTAAACATTGTGGAAGTTTAATAAAAACAGAGACCACAATGGCTTAACCTACTTTTTGCTATGTTTCTTGGCTCCATGACTGATCATTTGTTTTAGGAGCCAGGGTGCCTGGTTTAGATCCCAGTGTTAATGAATTGTGTACTGTGTTCACTCTGCAGTTCATGAAGGAAGGTAAAAGACAATGCCTGGATGTGGATTATTTAAGCATTTACAGCTCTTCCAAGTGCCTTCATTGGCCAAGTAATGACCCACTGGCAATGTTAAACATCCAATTAACATGGAGCCAAAGGTGAAAAAATCATTAAACAAGCTTGAGAGGCTCATGAAATTATTGCTAACATATTTTTCCTCTTGTAATTAGATTTATTTCTTTGGAAAAAATTTTAAAAAACTGATGAATCCAATTAATTACTCAGTTTTGTGTTTTGGCCAATACACTTTCGCTAGCAGACAGAATCTGTTCAGTCTTGGTTTCATTCTGTGTAAGATAGTTTTGTCTAGAGTTAAATGACAATGCAATAAAGTGTATACTGTATGTAATATATGGGGAGATTTATTCCAGAGAAATGTATCACGTGGGAAATCTAACTTTTGCTTAAACAACACAGATTTTATACACACATTACGGTTTTATAGAGACTCTATGTGAAGCACAGGACTGAGGCTTTGGAAGATTGCATGCCCAAATAGGGAACAATGGCCTTGCCACCCAGATAGGAAAGATTGTGAGAATCCCCCGTGACAGTTTATTTATTTTACTGGAACTCAAATTCATTTTAAGGTTGGCTCAGTATTGAAGTAAGGAAATGCAATTCAAATGCTGCCTTTGAAATGAAAAAAAAAATGACGACATTGCTAGGTATGCAGGGCAGCCACAAAACTGAACATTGGTGTATGTCGGAGTGTGAGACGTTATTTTTCATATAGAAAGTAGTATTTAAACTGAGGAAATAAAATATGTACATACATGGCTTAGCAGACTTCTAGGCACATCTCCATAAGAGGCACAGAACAATATCCACAAGATTCATTAAAATCACTACATGCATTTCTTGAAAACTCTGCATTATCTTTTTTTAAAGCATAGGTCATTATGTATTGCCATCTTTCAAGGAAGCTGGCACTGGCCGTCTGTTTTGGGGAAAATAATGGAAGTGATATCTCTGCATTACAGGATTCTGTAGGCTGGAACCATGAAAGGAGCTTCAAATCATTCAACTTTGTAGCTATACTCTAATGTTCTTTCCCTTGCTCAAATTGTTATAGTAGATGCAGCAAAAGCATGCACAACGACAAACATTTTGCAGACAGATTACCCTGGCCCCCACCACAGTACATATAATCATATTTAGGATCTGAACTGATGGAATGAGGGTGGCTTTACTAAATATGATCCAATCTGTCAAATATCCTCAAGGTGTTGTATAATTAAAAGGGTGGGGGAACATTCTCCTCCCTGCCACTGCTACTGCCAGTGCAATGTACAGATTCCACACTGCTTGTGGTTTTGGCATATATATATATGCTAATTTTGGTGAAGCTACCAGAATCCTCAATGAAAAGTTAGATTTACCTAGACTTTCTCCAAAGAGATAGATGTGTGTTTTGAGATTTGATGATAATATCTGCCTCTGTATGCTAAGTATTCTTTGCATGGATAGACATCAAGAAGTTCTTAGGTTGTAACTCAGATTCTGTTCCTCTGGTGATTCTGTTTTTGCTTCCACCACTTCAGTACATGACCCTTTCCATCTGAATCCAGAGAAATTACAGAAATGAACTTCAAGGGAGTGTCATTTTGTGGTGTTTTGTCTAGCTCTTCCCCATCTGCATTACAAACTGCCTCTTTCTCTGCATCTAGACAAAACAACTAGATAGCCTGGAAGACTGAAGAGTGAATGGGCTTTGCTTTTAACAAACATATAATCACAGTATCTGTCTGGTTATTATGTTTGCAGTTTTGTTATTACACTGGTGCTAAAAAGAGTTGAGTGTTATCTCTTCCATTCCATATGGTTTCATCATAGACAACATATTTCTATGCCCTACTAAAAGTAAAATCATTCAGATGCCTTCCTCTAAGGCTCAAGGACCAATTTCATATGACGCATACAATGTTCTTCATAATGCTTTATGAGTTTATTTCTTGCATTTGTAAAGACTGCTGCCTGGATAACTCAGTTTGCTAGGGCTCTGGCTGAGGTTGGGAGTTCAATTCCCTACTGTGCCTCTTGGGAGAAGAGCCACCTGTCTAGCCGTGAGCAAGCAGCACAGTCCCAGGATGCCCCCAGAAGTTGGGAATGGGAAACCACTTTTGAATATTCTCTACCTAGAAAACATTGGAAAGGTCAGAACTGACTTGATGGCATGTGAGTATTATTTACATAAGGAGCTCAGGGTGGCATACATAGTTTATCTCCTTTTTATAGAAGCATAGAATAACTGTGTTGGAAGGAGCCTATGAGACCATCGAGTCCAGCCCCCTGCTCAATTCAGGAATCCAAATCAAAGCTGTTTTGACAGATGGTGGCTAAATTTTCTCTTGAATGTCTCCAGCATTGAAGCACTCACCATCTTCAGAGATAATTGGTTTCATTGTCATACTGCTCTAACAGTTAAGACAGTTTTCTTGATATCCAGCCTATATTCCTATAACTTGAGCCTGTTATTACATGTCATGCACTCTGGGATGAATGAGAACAGAACCTGCCTCTCCTCTTTATAACTATATTTCAGGTACAGTAAAACCTCGGATAACGCTAAAACTTGGTTCCACAAGTCTTAGTGTTATCTGATTTTTAATGTTATCCGATGCATGCATCGCAAAACATTATAATCCTATGGGATGCATCAGATAACGTTAAAACTCCATAGAGATAACTGGCACAGGCTTTAGCGAACGTTATCTGATGCATCCCATAGGATTTAACGTTATGCAATACAATTTTTTCCCCAGATTGCTTAACGTTATGTGTTTTTAGTGTTATCTGATGCAAATGTTATCTGAGGTATTACTGTATTTGAAATGCGCTATCATATCCCCTTTCAGGATTTCCAGTCCCTTGACTATCTTTGCTGCCCTCCTCTGAACCTATTCCAGTTTCTTAGCATCCATCTTAAAGTTCATGTCCAGAACTAGATGTAGTACTCTAGATGTAGTCTGACTAAGTGCTGAATAGAGGGGATCAAGTACCTCACAGATTTTGGAGACTCTGTTTTTGTTAATGCAGCCTAAAATAGCATTTGCTTTTTTTCCAGCCACATCACACTGTTGCCTTATATTAAGCTTGTGATCTACCACAATTCCAAGACCCTTCTTGCTTGTAGTATTACTGAGCCAAGTATAGTCTATTTTGTAACTGTGCACTTGGGTTTTTTCACCCCTAGGTGTAAAACATTGCACTTATTCCTGTTAAATTTCATTCTGCTATTTTCAGCCGAGTGCTCAAGTCTATCAAGATCTTTTTGAATTTCATTCCTGTCTTCCAAGGTATTAATTAACCAAGCCAATTTTGTGTCATCCACAAATTTGATATAAGTGTACCATACACTCCACAACAATCCTGTTAGGCAGGCTTTCACACACCTAAAAGGGGTCAGCACTGAGACTCCAATTTACCAAGTTTGAAAGACATTCATGGGTTTTGTCAAAAATACTTTACTTTGGAAAACAAAGTTCACATTGTACAGAGCATCCTGTTAAAGCAGGACATCCACATGATAAGAAAAGATAATCCATGGTAGAATACTTTATCTATTGGCATTTCCCAAAGAGATTTCGCTTTTCCTTGAGGAGACCTTGTTCTGAGATCATCCTTTTTATTCTATGAATAAACACCTCACAAGCACATCCCACAATTAAAAAAATTGAAATAAAATTCTCACCCATCCAGATATCTTGCTGCTCTTAAATATGATTAATGAGGCAGACTGACAACTGAGCTGCACAATCCATTTCATGAAAACAATATTTTCTTGAGCCTAGCAAGGTACAGTATCTGGATAGGTGAGAATTTTATTTCATTTTTTTAAATAGAAAAGAACTGTGAAATTTCAAAACCTTAACATGAGAACTTTTTAGGAGACGTTGGAATGAATAGATTTGCCTACCCAGGACTCTGACTATCATAACACTTCAAGTCTACCTTTGAATCCCTTGGTATGTAATAATGTTGGTGATGAATTAAGATTGTAACCTCTTTGCCTCCATACTGTTAACCACTGGCATCAGGAGGCCTCCTTATAATAATCACTTTGCCACTGGGTGGTGAAGTTTAAATCCTAGATACTGTAATGATTTTTTTTTTGGGGGGGGGGGTTGATTTAGGGAGAGAAGTGGCCTGTGCTATCTTTTCTTTACATTTTTAGACTTTGAGAAGTCAATCTGAAGAAATTAAAGTTGTTATTTTCTTTAGGAATTAGGATCAAAAAAGCAACGAACCAGAAATGAATATAGTATTTTCTATATTTAACTTCTCAGTATGGGGGCTAGATGTGGCCTATTACACCATTTTATGTGGCCCACCACCGCCTCTGTCACACCCGGAAGTGCCATGTGTGGCAGGTAGGGCAAAATGGCCATCTGGCCCCCAAAGCTGTCTGAGGGAGCATGACTCGGCCCTCAGCTTGAAAATGTTGAGAACCCCTGGTATGTGTCATTATTTTACCACAATTTTTTTTGGTGGTGGCAGCGGAAGAAAAGAAACTCATCCTTTTATCTTGGTACATCTTGTCAGTAGAACGCAACAAAGTGATTCTGTTTGATTTCATAGGTTTATAAAGATATTTTGCTATCAATACTGTTCACAATTTAATTACAATAATTAAAATAGTTTTCCAATACTTTTTTTTCCTCCATGTGATTACATGCCTTAAAAATGGTGCAGCTGTGTTTACCTATTTGCCTTTTGTCTCAGGCTTCATCTGAAATGAGAAGTAAATATAATTTTATATATAGCTTTCCACTTGCTTTGTGAACTGTTTTTCAAAATCTCTCATTTGAAGCTTTGTATGCACTTATACAGATGTGCTCAAATCTCTCAAATTAAGGTTCTTCTGGGACGGAAATCAGGGTAAGTTAAAGTCTCTGAAGAGAGTGAATTATTCCCCACACCATCATTTTTATAAATAATTTTATGATGTGCAGCATTCTCTGCCAGAAAATATATGAAAACCCTCATGCTCATAATTATCTAGGTGATAAAATAAAATATAGCTTTAATCATATGCGCCATCTGGGTTCTCCTGGATTGGTAGAACCATGTGCCTGAGACTTACATGTCCAGAGTCTCTGTGAGCTCTCTCTGGAAATCTATTGCCCAAATTTAAATAGGGGCAATATGTCCATGGGAGCAGTCTTTTATGTGTAAGCATCCTTAGGCAATTAGACAATCACACACACAGAGAGAGATGGGTGCGCCATGTGTAATTCTCCAGATTAAGCCAGCAGCTAGAGCTGCATCCATGTATTTTTGCAGAAGAAACTAAAATTCAGTAAGGATGACTGAGGAGTTTCTTCTGCTCTGGTTTTGATAAGAATTTACCAAAATTCTCACATTTCTTTATATTGTGAAAGAGAAGAACATGAAATTTTAAAAAGGGTGAATAGTCACACTTCCTGAATATGGTCAGGTCAAATGAGGACAGTGTTAGTCTAATTTCATTTCAGGCCGTGTGTGTGTAAATTAAACTGAATGTAAGCGAAAGCATAATTGAGAGATCTCTATCTTTAAAATCTATCTCATCACTCTTAGAAAAGTAGAAACCGGAATTGCAGTCTATTGCCTTTTATATCCCCTTCCTGCATAGCTAAACAAGGTCTTTCAGGCTTAATTGCACAAAGATTTACCTAAAGTGGTGTTCCTCAGTCTTCAGTCCACTAAAATATTTGGACCTCAGCTCCCAGAATTGGACCATGTAGGCTGAGTCTTCTGGGGCTGAGATCCAAAGTATCCTCAGGAATAGAGACCAAGAATCACTGAGCTGAGGTACTTTAAGTTTGGTGGCTGAATTGTCTTCTATTTAAGAGTGCTGATAGTGAAGTTAAAGGTGTTGTGAGCTTCTTCCATTAGGCTTTCAGTTGAGTATTACAGGCCTGTCCACTTAATGATGAGGGATCATGATAATTGCAGTCAGCAACATATGAAAAGGTGCATATTTCCCCACACCTGCCATCTGTCATCTAAGATCAGAGGTGGAAAGACTCATGGGACTTAAACAACTGAAATGTCACAAGTTCTTCACTCCAAAGCCAGAACTCAGAAAGGTACTTCTAAGGAGATTGAATATTATAATGATATTTTGTAGCTATCCATAACAGAGTAGAGTTGCCACTCTTCTCTGACAACTCAACTTCAAATACTGACTTCCAGGTTGGCTAGAAGTCCATTACCCATTGGAGGGCTTTCTTGGTGGTGGCTCCAGCTAACTGGAATGCTCTATCTGGGAGCTGCATTTCATTGACTCTTTAGGAACCTTTAAGAAGCAACTGACAACCTTTCTTTTCAAGGGGGCCTTTGGCAGCTTGTTGAAGACCAAACAGGAGACCCTCCCATTATTTTTTGCCACTTGGGCTAGTGGTCCTCAGTTCTAGTTTGGTTGGGGGGGGGGGTTGTTGTTCTATGGCAATGATGGTGAACCTTGGTATTCCAGCTGTTCTTGAACTTCAATTCCCAGAAGCCCTGATCAGCAGGAGTGCTGACTTGGGTTTCTGGTAATTGAAGTCCAAGAACACCTGGAGTGCCAAGGTTCACCATCATTGTTCTATGGTTTTATGGTATCTGTTTTGTTCTTTATAACATTGTGAGCCTCCCTGAGTGGGAGTGTATCCCAGATGGGTGGGGTATAAGTCTAAGAAATGAATAAATAGTGGTAGGATGATGTTTAGAACTCAGTACCTAGCTCAGAGAATGTCTCTACTCAGTTTTACTGAGCTTCGTTAAATAAATTGTATTTGCATTTTCAAAATCCCATCTGGCTTTTCTTCCTGTCTTTTTTCTTTCACATTGCAGGTCTGTGTTATTTTCCTGTGCTGAAATTATTGCTCATTTTACTGTATTTTTCCTAATGTTCCTACTTGTTTGCACATTTCCCTTGATTTACGCATTTTCCGCCTCTGATTAAACTTTTTTATATCCTGTTGCAATTATGCATATACAGTATTTGCCTTTTCATAATAAGTACTGTACATCATTTTGTCCACTGGTTATTTCTCAGAAACTGCCTTTCAGATGAGGTTTTCTTGCAGCAAGTCTCAAGAGTTGTAAGACTGCTGGTTTTGTCAACACTGCTAAAGCCAACAAAATTATTTTCCATCCCTCTTTAGGGATAGCCTCCTTTTGTCATCTTATTCATTCTTCTATAAAGCAAACTTCTAAGCTGTGTTCAAACAGATCTAATGAGGGAGGCATATTTCTTTCTTTATTTCTTCACAGCATCTAATTGAGATATATATGTCTCAATAACCTGCTCTGAGATTCTGTGATTATAGTGGGCAACCAACCAACCAATCAGCCAGCCAGCCAGCCAGCCAGCCAGCCAGCCAGCCAGCCAGCCAACCAACCAACCAACCAATCAATCCAGTTTAGGGGAGGAAGTATCTAACTTTTATGTCAAATGTCATGTGCACATTATGTGAGGAGATCAGACCCTTTACTACTTCATGTCTCTGTTCTCTCCAGTGTTGCAGCTGAATTGAAAGGAACTAGGAGTTCAGAGGATGTTTCATAAAGCAGGGAAAGCTGAGGATCCTTCATCTGCTTCATCCTTGAGATTTAAAACTGAGATTGCCACCACTCTGCCACTCTTCAGATGAGTAGGCATTTACAACAATGAGAACAAAAACAATGAGAACAATAGTCTTGGATGTCTCTGAAAAATCTAGACTAGCTTTTGTCTTCATATCATGCATTATTCACAGTGAGTTTTGCAGAAGTCTTTGGGTAGAAATCTTTAATATCATCAGCTACCATATGTGGACCATCCATACCTTTTTGAGGCAACATCTGTTAATACCAATGTATAATGAATGTGACTTAAAATTTGCTCCGGACTTGCAGCTGGAGATATATTAAACCTACAGTGTTTACAGTTTCTGAAAGAGTGGGTTTCTTCCTACTGTTTAAATTATCCCATTTAAAATGGTCAACTCTATATCCTGCAACTACACTTTTCTGACCATTGTTGCCTGCCCTAAATGTTTCATTTTTCGCAATATGTGCAATGGGAGTGAGAGCTAGTGGGTGACTTGCATCGGTGGTGGGATTCATTTTTTTACTACCTACTCTTTGGGCATGGTATGTTGGGCATGGCCAAGGAGAAAGCCCCGACTTGCACCCGAATTAGGACTACAGTAAAACACCGGGTAACGATTGGATCGGATAACACTAAAATCGCATAACGTTAAGTAATCTGGGGAGGAGAATTGGATTGAATAACGTTAAGGTCCTATGGGATGGATCGGATAACAACCGCTAAAGCCTGTGCAGTTACAATGTATCTCTATGGAGCTTTAACGTTATCCGATCCATCCCATAGGATTTTAACATGGATCAGATGACATTAAAAATCGGATAACACCAAGACTTGTGGAACCAAGTTTTAGTGTTATTCGGTGTTTTACTGTACTTTATTTCAAAACTTGGATAGGCAGGGCCAGCTGGAATTTCTGCTACCATTTCTGGTGAACTCCGGCAAACCTACTGAATCCAACCACTGGCTTGCATACTATGCGTAGAACAGAGAATACTGATACACTAACCGTTCTGCATAGTCACTGCTTTGTGGAGAATAAAAACAAATAAAAAGAACAACCTAGCAGTTTTGTGTATTGCCTGGTAATCTGTAAGGGATCTTGTTACTCCTGAGTAGAACTCTGGCCTACACGTAGTTGGGATTCCACTTGAATTCCTGCCCTCCTAGCTAAGCAACCCAGGATTTTAGCTTGATGTAAGTAAGATAGCACATAGCCAAGTAAACACTCCAGTCATCTTCTGGTACAGTATTTTAAAAGTATATTGTAGCAAAAGTAGTTTGCAGAACAAAGTTTTAAGAAGCAAAAACTTTCAAAAGTTCATTAAGCACATTAAAAGAAAAGCTTATCTAATTGTGGAATCCCTCCCCCCCATCTAGCTTAAGCCCATACATGTTTTCTAAATTCACAGCTCGCCATTAACATGAAGCACCAGATCAAGAGAGCGTTCTGCTCCTTCCCTCTGGGTTTTATCTCCTCACATGTTCCATCCTCTTGCCATTCCCCTAAGAAATTGAGCCAGTGACCACACAGTATCACATGTCCATCAGACCTTAAGTTTCATTTCGGAGGGAAGTGATTGTTTTGTGTTGTAATTTGTTTTATGAGATGTACTGATGATATGAATGCATTTGTAGCTCTTTTGCTGCTTTGTAACTGTAATTGTCTGCCCGGAGGGAAGTGACTGTTTGTAATTGGTTCTATGATATACACTGATAATATTAATGCATTTGTTGTTATTTTTTGTTTTGTTGCATTGTATTATATTGTGTTTTCTATTGTATTTAATTTTAAATGTACTTTGATATATTGTGATTATGTAACATATTGTTGATTATAGTGTTGAATGTTATATTTGTGGGTTTTGTGCGCTGCCCTGAGTTTGTTGCACCGAGTAGGGCGGCATATAAATCGAATCAACAACAACAACCATCTTCTGAACCCGAGGCTAGCATGTTTTGATTAACAATCCCTCTATGATATGTGCCATAGCTCCCCCCATGCTTGGAAATCTCCATTTTGAAACTAGGCTAAGCTCAGGATACAATCATATTGGGAAATGACCACATGTGGAAAGGATATTTCATATACCGTATTGCCGATACAGAGATTGAAAATCTGTCAGTCTCATTCTTACTGCATTTCTTAGAATCTCATCAGTGTTCTTGTGGCATCCCTGTTTTGCACTGAACTGAATCCCCCCCCCCCCATCTTACATTGAAAGATATTTCTGTGCAGTAGTGGAATAGGTATTTGGCAATTTTTAATAATCCTAGCTTTTTGACATTTTGCCATTGCAAGGATTCTCTTCAGACACCTCCCTACTAGAGACTGAAATTGAAAGATATTTCTGTGTAGCAGTGGAATAGGTATTTGGCAATTTTTAAAATAATCCTAGCTTTTTGACATTTTGTCTTTGCAAGGATACTCCTCAGACACCTCCCTACCGGAGGCTGAAATTTCCTGGATCAGCAATAGGGAGAAATGCCGAGAAATGCTTTTTGCTGACTGGGAAGTGTCAACAATAGTCCAAACCTGTCCTTCCTTCAAGGAGAACAAAACAATATGGATCCAAGAGAATGGTTGGAGTGGGTATGTCCCTGATGTTTCTCAAAGATGTTTCTTAATTTGCCAATAAGGTTAGAAGGGATGTAAGTCTTTGCTGTCAAAGAATGAGATAGAAATCTTGCACTAGTTGCCCTACCTCCTCCCTGCAAGCAAAACAGGACCAAAGGCAGCTAAGATGATGATGGTTGGGGAAAAGATGTCCCTTCTATTTCTCAAAGAGTTGATTTGCCCTTGATCTTTGCCTCTTTTGTTAAACATTAAGATTTGAAACTGTCATTAGTAGCCCTAAATGTATCTTCTTCTGCTCCCAGAAGTAGCGGGATGGGGGATGGGGAATGCAAAGAATATTTTTTTGGACAGGGTATTCCTTATGGGTTTTTTTTAGAGGCTTGTGTTACAAACAATAGATTTCCCAATGATCATGGGACTCTGTGGAAGATGGCATTAGTTTTTACTCTGGGCTTAAGGAATCAAGCACAGAGTTTCACAGAGAGTTTGCTGTGTTGATGGGGAAATCCTGGATGGAGAGGAGGAAAACAGCAGAAAAGGTGTGGGACTGAGAAGCATTTAGATTCACAACCCTATTTTTGTGCATATTGTTTTCAAACTCTATAATTTTGTAGACATTTTCCTAAAGTTTACATGTTTTATGCATATATTTCATAGAGAAAAGTACACCTTTACATGCAATTTCAAACTCTATACATTACTGTGCATACTTCTAGGTCTATGGCTATTTTGTGGACATTTCTTATTGTCAAAATGGAGGGCAAGTCTTAGAGATTCAGTAGTAAGAATCAGAGGCAAGGTGAGCTGCATTTCTTTGCCAGTCTCAAGAGTGATAAAATGAAATGCAAACACACCAACATAATAACTTCTAAACTCTGTGTATATTTTTCCTTTGAACATTCTGGATTTTCACCACTAACTCTCATTTTCCAGCTTCAATTACAGTAATTCATATTGACAACAGCAGCTTAATGATTCTCTATTTTGCTCCAGGTATATATATATTGTCCATGTCATCTAGTACAGGTGTAAAAATGGCTGGTGTTCAAGTATGTTCTTCACTAAATTTACATTAAACCCCAAGTGAAAGTAGTTTATATTTCCAGAAGCCCTTCTTTTACCCAAGAAATATAATCTGAAAATAGCTGTATGTATTTACTGAGATGTAAGTGCCATTAACACACACACACACCCCTCTCATTTCAAGACTATAGGCTTAAATAATTTCCTTCTAGTACTACATCAATGTGCATTGTTTGTGTTACAATATTTACATTCTTTTAGTTCTAAAAATGTCACACTCTTTTCTGTAGCAAAGCTTCAGATAGAATGCCATGCTTTTATATGGGAAATGGAAGGGGTGGACCTGGGTGACTGATGAAACACATTTGAGACAGAATATATTATATGAAACAGAGTGCTTGCTTGATCATTCAAATAAACCCTCAGGGACCAAGTTGACAAATTTCAATCCCCAAGAGTTATGTTTTGTTGCACAATTTACACAGACATTGATATTCCACAGGACATTGTAATCTAAAAAAAGTTAAAAAGTAATGTCCCTGAGTTTCAGCTGCCAACTAAGTACAGTCAAACCTTGCATAAAGAGAGCTTCACTTAAAGAGGAACTCGCTTAAAGAGCAGAATTTTCTCTGAATGTTCGCTTCGCTTAACAAATAAAACCAACCAAAAACTCACTTAACAAATAAATCAGGGTTCGCAATCCACCTCCCAATTAGTCATTTACAATGGTGTTTTGCTTAAAGTGCAAACTTGCTTAAAGAGCAATCCTGTGGAATGCATTATGCTCTTCAAGCGAGATACAACTGTATGTACAGTTGTTAGTTCCTTGTTTTGCTTTCTTTTAACCAGACAAAAACTGTTAAGGAGAAAATTGTCTTGGCATTCTACACCCATGGAATGTATCTGGATATCAACTGATCGATCAATGAGTCAGCAAATAATTCTATGCTATTTTTCACCAAACCATGAGCAAGAGAGACATGCTGGGCTTATCAGCTGATTGGCTTCCGTTGAATTCTGAGTGAATTAAGGAAACATATTCAGCCCTAACCATCAGTTCATTGCAATTTATAAAGGGTAAGAGAGTACAGTATCTCAAAATTCACTGAAAGCATTTTAAAAAAAAATCTTGGTGGGCAAAAATTAAACCAATCTTAGAAATGTGATTAGTACATTAAGAAAAATAACTTTTCTCCACATTCCATATGACACAAGAGCTCTTTTGTATGAAAGAGAAAAAAAGTATCAAATGAATTTTTTCACGCAACATTTTGCATCTACATATAGACAGGCAGGCTCAGTACACACAAGACCAGAGGTAAAGATTTTGTGTCTTTGTGCACACATGACTCCTTGGCCCTTTTTTGAAACCACCCAAGTGAAAAAAAGATGATTAGGCCCATACTTTTCCATATTTTACAAGGACTAGGATCGCTACAAAGTTGTACATTTTCTACCTCAGGAAAATGAACAAACAGCATTGTAGTCTATGGCTACTGGATGAATCATCACCAGCTCACACCTTCACATGAGAAAATGTTTGTGAGGTGACAAGAGGGACAGAAAAATAAAACAAACAAGGTGCACTCATCATACAAGACACACAGAAAATTGGCCACACGTCCTCTAACTAAAATAATTGTAATCAAACTACAAAAGAAGTGGAGTCATCTGTAGTTTAGTTACAATTACATTCTAACTTGGTGGGTGCCTTCATTTTTCCCCAAAAGGAAAGCAATTGTATCAATTACAACAGGGATGCCCAAACTTTTTGGGCCATGGGCCGATCATGTGGTTCAGGGAATCGGTCACTAAGGCCCAGGGGCCAGGTGCGGCCCCCAATGCCAATTCATCCAGCCCTCAAAGCCCTCTTTGCTCCTGGGAGCGGAAGTAAAATGTGCCCATATGCTTTTTACTTCTGCTTCCAGGAGCGATGAGGTCTTTGTGGGCCAGATGAATTGGCATTGGGGACCACACCCAGCCCCCGGGCCTTAGTTTGGGCACCACTGAATTACAAGTACCTTGGTTTTTTATTCTTAGTTACTTCCAGACTGTTAAAACAGTGACAAAGCAGAAGGATAACACACAGCTGAGAGCAGAAAGAAGCAAGGACTGAGCAAAGATTCAGAATTGCCTGTCAAATAAAGGTGAGAGAATAGTAAGCAGAAATATGAATTGGCATCAGAGAAAAGGCAAGAGAATCTGGTTGGGCTTGAGGTTAAATTTTGACCATACCAAGATGGAGGGGGAAAGGAGGCTTTGGAAGGAACAAGAAACAAGATTCTCAGCAGAACAAACATAATTGTTGGGCTGCGGTTGGATCTCACCAGAAGTTAGGAAGGCAGCAGGGCTTAGAGTAGAAGCCTCGTCAGCCAGCCTTGGCATGCATTGCTTCTTCTGGCCAGCTGGTGTGGCGTGTTCTTGGGTAATGTGCCTACTATGCCAGCTGGCCACAGAGCAGTGCCAGCCTGCAGGGAGCGCGGGAAGTGTGGGTGGGAGGAACTGCTTCCCAGATGGTTCAGCAATATCGATGTGATTGCTGTGCTCTGGGAAGGCTAAAATTTATTCCACAGTTTTGAAGCTGAGATGGGGTGGGTGGGAGTTAGGTAGGTTATCAGCATTAGAAACAGAATGTGGTATGAGCTATTTTTGAACTGAGGCTGAGCATGGTAAAAAAAAGAAGAAGAAGACCGGAGAATCTTCAGTTAAGTTATATGTAGAAGCATCACAGTAAAATAGGGCAGGTTTGAGGGAAATCTTAATTTGAATTCAAGTTCTCACAAGCTTTCTCCTTCTTTAGCCCAACCAATCTATACAAGCGCACTAAACCAGTGTTTCCTTACCTTTGGTTTTTAGACTTCAATTCCCAGATGCTTAAGTCAATTCCCCAATGCACTGATCAGCCAAAGGACTAACTTGGGCTTTTGAGAATTTGAAGTCCAAAACCCAAAGGTTGGGAAACACTGTACTAAATGCATGGGGCCCCAAACTTTTGGGTATATGGGCCTGACCACAGCCCTTGGACAGTTGATCAGGCCAGTCACGTGGTTCCTCCCACTGGAAGTGGAAGTAAAACACGTATGTGTCAGTGCACCCATGCATGTGCATTTTGCTTCCACTTCTGGGAGTGGTGCGGGCATCAGGGACCAGATGAAATGGCTTTGAGGGCCGTATCCAGCCCATGGGCTGTAGTTTGGGTACCCCTGGCTTAGAGAAAGAACAAAATATTGTTTACTCACAATTAGGTGAGATAAATATATATGTACTCAGGATTCTTGGTGTTAGATCCGGAGATCAGGGCGCGGGAGTGAGGACACGGAAACCATTAAGGGTGAACCAACAACACGTCTGTTTATTGTGGTTAGCACAGACAACAACAACAACGGCTGGGTCAGCAGGGGATTAAATACCCTGCTTGACCCAGCCCACTGACCAATGGGTAGCGGCGATTTTCCCGCCGCTAGGACTTTCAAATATCTAACACCCCTTCCCCCCAGAATGCATCAGTTCCCTATTTGCATACATAATCTTCCAGATGACGGGGGCGTGTTCTTACCCGATCGGACCTGCGCAGTTCAGTCAGCGCTGGGGCATCGAGCAGAGTGGACCTGTCGCTCTCGCTCTGCCCTGGCTGGGCCGGGAGCTGCTCCGGAACACGAGCGTCAGGTTCCGCGGTGACCGGGGGTGAGCCTGCTCCACACGGTAAGGTGACTGGTGATGGCGCTATTCGAACGGGGCTGTCCTCTGGCCGAATCGGGTCGGTTACCGGTTCGTCCATCGGGTGCATGACTGGCTCAACGCCGGTCTGCACTCCCCGGGGGAGGTAGCTATCCGTGTCGGGACTCGTTCGCCTCCTGAGTTGGTCGACATGGCGTTTCCATGTTCGACCATCAGCGAGGCGAACCTTGTAAGTGTAGGGACCCAGCATTTCGCTGACGGTTCCCTCTTCCCACGGTGGGCCGGACGCGTAGTTTCTGGCGAAGATGGGTGAGTCGATGGCCAGCGTCCGGCCCTGTGGCTGGTTCCCCTTAAACTTGTCTGGGGAGTACCTGGGGTGTAACCGATCCAGCTGACAGCAGAGTCTCCAGCCCATGAGCAACTCCGCGGGGGCCCTTCCCGTGGCAGCACAGGGCAGATTGTGTTGGGCTAACAGGAACGTGTCTATGCGCTCCTGCCAGTCCCCTGGTCCCAGCCTTTCCAGGGCCTCCTTAGCGCTTCGCACGAACCTCTCGGCCTGCCCATTCCCTTGTGCCCTGAACGGGGAGGTGAGAGCGTGCCTGGTACCTAAGGATGCCAGGTACTGTTCGAACTCAGTGGCTGTGAACTGGGGCCCGTTATCGGAAACTAGGGTGTCTGGAATGCCGTGCGTTGCAAAAAGTTGTCTGAGTTCCTTGATGATTGCTCTGGCTGTGGTGCTACTCAGGAGTCGGATCTCCAACCATTTCGAGTATGCATCCACTGCAATCAGGAATGTTTGGCAGTGGAAGGGGCCGGCGAGGTCAATGTGGATCCTCTGCCATGGGCCCGTGGGCTGTTCCCATTCTCTAACCGGGGCTGCTGGTGGATTGGGCCGTGATGATTGGCAGGGCGTGCATTGGGCCACCCACGACTCTATGTCTTTGTCAATACCCGGCCACCATACGTAACTTCGGGCTAGCCCCTTCATCTTTACTATTCCCGGGTGGCTGGCATGCAAAGTTTCTAGGACCTTGGGACGGAGTTTTCTGGGGACCACTACCCGGTCCCCCCACAGCAAACAACCCCCCACACAGCACATTTCGTCTTTTTTATCACAAAATACCTTAAACTCCCCTTCCCCCTTGTCCGGCCAGCCCCGTTGCACCCAGCTGGCGACGGTTCGGAGCTCGGCGTCCCTCGCCGTCGCCCTGGCGACCTCGGCCGACGTGGTGGGGGCAGAGTCCAGGATGTCCAGGGCAAGAACTGATGCCTCCCCCTTTTCCGCGCCGTCCAGGGTCGGGAGGGGGCACCTGCTCAACGCGTCCGCGTTGCCCATGTGCTTTCCAGGCCGGTAGACCAAGGTATACGAATACCCGGAGAGGAAAATGGCCCACCTTTGCATCCGGGGGGACAAGGCAGAGGGTGTGGGCCGGTCGCCGGCCAAGAGTCCCAACAGGGGCTTATGATCAGTCACAAGTTCGAAGTCCCGGCCATACAAGTAGTCATGAAATTTTCTTACCCCTGCCACTGCCGCCAGCGCCTCCTTGTCGATCTGGCCGTAGTTTCGCTCCGTTGACGACATGGTCCTGGAATAGTAGGCGATGGGCGCCTCGAGACCGTTGGGGAGTCGGTGGGCCAGGACTGCGCCGACGCCGTAGGGAGACGCGTCGCAGGCGAGGACCAGTGGCAGGGTCGCGTTGTATTGTATCAGGAAACTGTCCTGCGAGAGGAGATTTTTTACAGCCGCGAAAGCCGACTTTTGCTCGGGCCCCCACACCCACTCTGCCTTGGCCGCTAACAGTCTGTGCAGGGGCTCAGCCGCTGTGGCCTTCCCTTTTAGGAAGGCTGCGTAAAAGTTCAGGAGCCCCAGGAACGCCTGTAGCTCCTGCTTGTTCTTGGGGGCCGGGGCGTTCTGGATCGCTTCCACCTTGCCCCTCGTGGGGTGGATGCCCTTGGCATCGATGCGGAACCCCAAAAACTCCACGGAGGGGACCCCCAACAGACACTTGTCCCGCTTCACCCTGAGCCCCGCGGCCCTGAATTTGGCCAGGACGGCGGCGACCCTGTCTTTGAGTTGGCCGGAATCCCCGGCGATTATCAGGACATCATCGAAATAGGGCACCACCCCCGGGAGTCCTTGGAGAAGCCTCTCCATTGTGCTCTGAAATAGCCCTGGGGCTATGCTGACCCCAAACTGCAGCCTTGTGCACTTGAATGCCCCCCGGTGCGTGACAATAGTCTGGGCTTCGGCCGTGGCATCATCCACCGGAAGCTGTTGGTAGGCTTGGGCCAGGTCGAGCTTGGCAAAGATTTTGCCAGGGCCCAGAGAATGGAGCAGGTGGTCTATGACCGGGACCGGGTACGCGCTCGGCTCTAAAGCCTTGTTGATTGTACATTTGTAATCTGCACAGATGCGCACTGACCCGTCCGGTTTGATGGGGGTCACTATGGGAGTCTCCCACTTAGCGTGGTCGACGGGAACAAGGATTCCCTGGGCGACCAGTTTATCGAGTTCCTTCTCGACCCTGGGCTTGAGCGCTAGTGGAACTCTCCGGGCTTTAAGGCGGATGGGAGCAACGCCCGGGTTGAGCGCAAATGATATAGGGGACCCCACATACCTGCCCAAGCCTTCCCCGAAAACGTCCTGGAATTCGGCCATCAGGTCGTCCCTCAGTGAGGCGTCCCCGGGTTGGTCAGTCGCGGTGGAGTGGATGCCCGCGATGGACAGCCCCAAGGCGGGGAACCAGTTGGTGCCCAGTAGCGTTGGGATGTCCCCGTGGACGATGGTCAGTGGTAGGCTTTCTTCCTTCGGGCCGTACGTGACTCGGACGCACTTCTGTCCCGCGACGGGGAGGAACTTGCCTTGGCAGTCCTTGATCCGGATCCGCTGGGCCTGGAGATCTGATTCCTTTAGAGACGGGAATGTCTTCTTCATCCACCTCCACGGGACGATGGAAATGGCGGCCCCAGAGTCGACCTCCATTGGACACTCAGCCCCGTCGATCGTGACTGTGGCGTAGTATTTCTCCCCCTTCTGTGTGGCGGTGTGGCTTATCGTGAGCGTGTGTGTCTCGGCATCTTCGAATTTGCCGCTGTTTCGCCCCTGGCGCCTTTGATTCGTCCTCTGGTTGGCGGCCATCCTGCCCGGCGGGAACTTTTGAATCTGCCGGTCAGCTTGGTTCTCCGCTTGTCTTGCCCTGCAGACCTTCCCGATGTGTCCCCGCTTGTCGCAGTAGCGGCAGATGGCCTCCCTGAATCTGCAATGCGCCCGCTGGTGTGGCCCTCCACAGCTGGCGCAACGCTGGTTGCTCCTGCCCGAGTTTCCCCCGTCGGTCGCACACACCTCTGCTTCTTCTTCTTCGTCCTCGTCGGGAACGATGTCCTGATGGTGAGCGGAGGCTTGGCGATGCACCGACGGGGACCGGTTGATGGAGGTTGCGGCCGACGTCGAGAGCTCGAAGGCTCTGGCCTCTTCGATGGCCCCGACCAGGGTCAGGTCTCTCCGGGCCAATAGTCTCTTCCGGAGCTTATTGTCGCGGACTCCTCTGATGAGCTGCTCGGTCAGAGAGTCCTCTAGAAATGGCCCGAAGACGGCCGGGATGGCTGCTGCTCTCAGGGCGGCCACGTACTCGCCGATGGGTTCCCCCGGCATCTGATATCGGTCCCGGAATTGAATCCGGAACACGAACTTCGAGGGCTCTGGCGCGTAGTGGTTCTTGAGGGCCAACTGTAGGGCTTCCCATGAGACATCCAGAATTGGTGTGGGGTCTACCAGGGACTGGGCCACTTCGTAGACCTTGGCCCCGCAGTGAGTAAGGAAGAACGCTTTCTTCCGCTCCGGTGCGATCTCCCCCAGCTCTGCAGCTAGCAGGGAGAATTCAAACCGGTCCATATAGCTCTTCCATCGTTCGTCTTTCGGCTGGAAGGGTGTCGGTGGGACATAAGTAGCCATGGCAAGGTGCCTTCGGAAGTGGTGGCTCTGATGTGTGTGATGGTTCTGGTCCGTTCCTCAAAATCCCACCTTCGTCGCCAGTGTTAGATCCGGAGATCAGGGCGCGGGAGTGAGGACACGGAAGCCATTAAGGGTGAACCAACAACACGTCTGTTTATTGTGGTTAGCACAGACAACAACAACAACGGCTGGGTCAGCAGGGGATTAAATACCCTGCTTGACCCAGCCCACTGACCAATGGGTAGCGGCGATTTTCCTGCCGCTAGGACTTTCAAATATCTAACACTTGGTGAGATTGGTTTTTTAAGAAATAAGTACAATTAAAATAAAGTCTGTAGGTCTTTTAAGTCTTTTATGCCCACCATGTGGCCTGCAAAATGGAGGAGCTCAAATAGATATCTTTCTTCTTTGAAAGGAAAAAAAACAGGGGAAAAGAAGGCCAGAACATGCAATACCTTACTACAGGGGTTCTCAACCTGTAGGCCTGATCTGGCCCATGGTGCCATTTTATGTGGCTCACTGCCATCACTCTTACCACCATTGTTGGGATCAAGGGCAGTGGGCCGCATGAAATGGCACCATGGGTGGAGGTGGAAGAACCATTGGGGTTCTGGACTTTTCTCACCCAAACCCCCCTCTGGGACCTCAGCTCCAAGGATAACTTCCAGCCTCACAAAGAAGGACTAGCCTCATTAAAAAGCCCCACTCACCCTTTGTCCAAGCAGGCAATTAATCTCTTTAGTGTCAGTTGGGGCAAGGAGGGGGATCCGAAGCCTCCGTTGATGGTTGGAACTATCTTATTCCCAGCTATATAAATATGACCAATGATCAATAGTTATTTGTTCCTTTACCACTTTCCAAGATTTTCTTCTCTTCTTCCTTGCAGGGGTGTCTCCTCAAGGTCTCTTGTGCACACAAATTCTCTTGGAAGACCCAGGCAATACTAAATATGCAAGGGGCAATTTAGCGGACTAGGTATTAAGGTTGCAATATCCCTTGCTCTTCATTTTGTACTGGAACTAGGGATGTGCACAGAGTCTCAGATTTGATCCACAATCTGGATTAGAAAATAAAGATCTGTGGCCCTTACAGACTAACATGAGAAACATTTTAAAAATAATGTTTGTTTCATTTCTCACAATTGGATGAAATTCTCAGGCACAACAGCATTTTAGGTTACACCTGCAAAACTGAAAATCAATAGGTGGAAAGATCGCATCATTTAAAAAAAATCTTTTTCAAGAAGAAAACAGCCAAAACTTTTTTTATTCCTTGGATGGAAAGGGAAGAAATTTGCAAGGAAAGTGGCCTTTCTCAAGTGAATCAATATAACAAGTTTTAAATGAGTAGGTGCAGGTTTTTTGGAAGAACATCCTTTCCATCTGGATGTGCTTAATTTTTCAGTGTTCCTTGAACAGCTGACATAGAGGTGACCCTAAATAACAAACTTGAAAAGTTTCACAAGGGTGGCTGAAGCAGTTTGGGTAGAAGCAGAAATCTGAAGTCCAGGAGCTGCAAGAGTGATATGCTATCATTTTCCTTCTTTCCTTTGGGTAATTTGCAAGAAGAGTTTAACAGACAGCTCTTCCTAAGGAAGACCTTTGCAAAGCTTTAGAACAATGATGGCCAACCTTGGCACTCCAGGTGTTCTTGGACTTCAATTACCAGAAGCCCAAGTCAGCACTCCTGTTGGTCAGGGCTTCTGGCAATTGAAGACCATAAACACCTGGAGTGTCAAAGTTGGCCTCCTCTGCTTTAGAAAGTCAGGTGCAAAGGGCCTGGAAAGAATTTCATTATGACTGAAAGTAATGAGGCAAGATGGTATTTGGAGTGAAGTTGGCTCAAGCTCAGTGTCCATCTGCAGAGAGTATGGTAGTGTGGTTCCTTCTGCCAGGGTAAAAGCCTGTTTCAACTTAAGGAAGAGCCTAGACCAGCTAAGGATGCCCACTTCTGCTTGGATTTTGGACAAATCTGATTTGCATCCTTAGTTAATATTATCAGTCAATTGTTTAACTGTAGCGTTGAGAAGTTCTGTTTTACAATCTTGTGATACAAATGTTTGTGTGGTCCAGGTTTGTGCCACATGTCTTATATAGTGCCAGCTTACTTCACTGAATGCAGTTTCATTCTGTCAGAGCCCAGCACCAGCAGAGCTGAGTTAGAGCTACAATGGGGGAAGGGAAGCTTCTCCTTACTTCAGGTTTCAGAAGGAGCAGAACAGAATCTTTGTTGTCAGTCCAGAGGTCAGGAGCCAGTGGAGTCATACTAGAGGTGCAGGGGTCGTCCAAGAGGTTGGTCAAGGTCAGAGTCCAGAATCCATTGAATCAAGGTCAGGAAGCCAGGAGCACAGTGTCAGGTTCACCAAACTGACACATTGGCATGACAAGGGCCTGTTGGCATGCTTCTCCATTAAGGGGAGTCAAACCCCACAGCTGAGGGTCTGTTCAGGAGGCATGCCCGGGCCCTCCTCCTTCTCAGTTGCATCTGATGCCTCAATGAAACCCTGTAACAAGCAGAAGTGTCAGCCTGCTCCTGAGTAGTCTGCCTGCTTGTACCTGGCCTAGCTGTCAAACTCCGATCCTCCAGCCTGGCTTGGACCTACTGGGCAGGCACAGTGATGACTGGCTGCAAAGCCGGTTCCATGTCCATGTCCTCTGACTCGGCCTCCTGATCTGAGCTAGCCATGGTCTGGGGGACTGTCAAGGTGTCCTCCTCAGGCTCAGATTCCAAGTCGGAGCTGGCATCAGGCAGCTGGGCTGGTTGAAAGTCCTCCTCCTCCTTGCACCCAGGACCCCAAGTCACAACACATTCATACAATATTCATTCATGGATTGCAACCCAATTTCATCATGCACCTGATTGCATGGGCTGCAATCCATGACAGTATATCCCAAATGAAACTTGTTTAATGTTTCAGTTGCCACAATATTTTTATTTTGGTTGTAATATAATTTAATTTAATTTTTTGATTTCTACCCCTCCCAATCAGGGGAACCTGACTCAGGGCAGTTTACAGTCAAAAGTATAAACACAAGTAATAATACAGATAACACAATAATTACATCACATTCAAAAGAACAATACAATTATCAATACAAAAAAAATACCATATTACAATAATGATTTAACAATGCTAATTCCACAGTCTCTCTACCCCAGCAAAAATCCCACCACCCCACCCGAGGCTTTCTCCCTGGCCCCGGGAGGTAAGAACCCAAAGTCAGCTGGGCGACAGTGTTGGGCCACCCGACGAAGCCCATGGCCCTTCTCCCTGGCACCGGGAGGGAGGAGCCCAAAGTCAGCTGAGCAGCAGTGTCAGGCCACCAGGTGAAGCCCGCAGCTTTCTCCCTGGCCCCAGGAGGGAGGAGCCCAAAGTCAGCTGGGCGGCAGTGTCGGGTCACCCGGCGAAGCCCATGGCTTTCTCCGGGTGTGTGTGTGTGTGGAGTCAGAAGACAGCTGGAAAAAACTAACATTTTGTTGGAAAAAACTAATATTGCAAACCCACAACCACAATTTTTTAACAAACTTTTGTTGGTCGTTCTTGTCACATCAATTCAGTTACTTATGCTCAAAAGTAAATCTTGTGATACAATTTAAGTAAGAATTGCAACCTTATCCAGGCAGTTGTGAGGCAACTATGTGTTCTTTTTCTAAAATGCAAATGACTTCTACAATAGCACATTGTTTGTGTCCAAAATCTGGAGGTTGAATATGGAAGAAACTAGAAGATGGGGGACCAACACCTTGATAGTCGGTAAGTTCTGGTGGTGCAGTGGTTAAACAGCTGTACTTCAGCCAAAACATCATGAGTTAGTCCTGATGGGGATCTAAGCTGGCTCAGCCTTCCATCCTCCTGAGGTCAGTAAAATGAGTACCCAGCATGTTGTGGGCAAAATTTTCTTATTGTATTTTTATCTGGGGTTTTTACTGGTTTTAATTTTTCAGAGTTCTGAGTTGGGCAGCTATATAAATTGGAAAATTAAATTAAATTAACTTGTGATCCACTCAGAGAGTTAAATAGCACTATGGGGCAATATAGAAGTGTGATTACAATTGCTACTGGTGAGCTCTCCCTTCCTTTTTTGGCTAAAGATAAAGAAATTTGTGAGTATTCATTACATTCTTATGCTGTAATGTAACATTTTTGTTATTTAATTCTATATTTCCTCAGGGAAGACATTCCATTTCTTCAGCCAGAATACAGAATATTGTCTTGCAGCATTTGTATCTCAATGTCCTAGCCATTAGATCAGGAATTCTGAACCTTTTAAAGCCTAGGGGCTAGGTCACGCTCCCTCAGATAGCTTTTGGGGTTGGATGACCATTTTGCCATTCCTCCACCACATGGCACTTCCTGATGTGGCGGAGGCAGTGGAGGGCCACATGAAATGGTGCCGCAGGCTGAACCTGGCCCACCTGCCGCAGGTTGAGAATCCCTGCACTAGATTTCCTGCCTCTTGCATTCAAAATGGTGTCTAATGGTAGGTGAACCTCTCATTCTCATGTTGGAGTGCATGATGGAGTAAGTGGCCATTCTCTGTCCCATCTTATGCCAATCTAGCAGTTTGAAAGCAAGAAATTGCAAGCAGATAAATAGGTACTTCTTCGGTGGGAAGGTAACCACCCAGAGTTGGGTTTTTACCCGATTGGGGCGGGATAGCAAGTTGGAAGAAATAAATAAATAAATAAATAAATTCTGTGCACTCCCGTATCTGCCACATGACCATGGAAACGTCTGCAGATGCAGGCAGCACTGGCCTTTGGCTATAAACGGAGATGAGCACTGAACCCTAGAGTCGGATACAACTGGCTTTCGAGCAAGGGCGTATAGACCTGGAAAAGCTTTCTACCTACTTGATTGTGGTGTAAAGTCCCAGTGATTTTAAAAAACTGTCTGCAGAATGATGGGATTTTGTCAGACACTCTCTCTTATTTTTTCTATCTGGCTGCTTGATGGAAGAAGGAGGCAAGGGATTTCAAGATTTCTTGTCACGCTGCTAAAGTATGTTTTGTGTTCTCCATGTTATTGTTTTGACAGGCTGTTGAAGGTGATAGGATTGCTTGATGGCTCTCTGTGGCCTCGCAAGCATGTATTGAAGCAGAGCACAAAAACGAGCTGCTTATGTGAGCAAAACATTTGCCTCTTCGTTTAAATATTCCTTTTTTAAAAAAATGTCTAACGTGTGTTCAAGGGGTGCATTTTTATGAACAGGAACTAGTGTAGTGACTGTCCTAACCGGGATATATAGTGATAAGGGATTATTTGCTGTGAGCCTGAATTGAAAGGGAAGGAATAGCATGTCTATGGCCAGGGAAATATGGGGTGCTGTTAGGTGACATCTCTTTTTCTGAAGAAATTCATGGTGAGCAGAGCCAGGAACACCATTAGGGAGATTAAGCCAGTTGTCTTGTGGAGTGGGTTTTGTGTGCTATTATGTGATATGATATTTGTAGTTTGTGAGACATTGTTTTGCTGTGAGGTGCCACGAATCACTATAAGCTAGTGGGGCAGCATATAAATTGAATGATACGATACAATACAATACAAAATAGGTTTGCGTGTTAAGTTGTGTGGCTGTGAGGTACTATTTCCTGCTCCACCTTAGGTATTTCCATGTCTAGACCTGGTTCTCATGGCAAGAGTGACACCCATCCTCGACCCATCCATGTTCAAGAGAAGGAATGCTATTTAATGTTGCTTTATCTTTCTGTATCTGTGCATAGCAGTTAGAAACTATGAAGTACTTTATAAATCATCTGGAAAATAGATGGGGAAGGAGAAGAAGCAGTGACAGACTTTACTTTCCTAGGATCAAAGATCACTGCAGATGGTGATTGCAGCCATGAAATAAAAAGGCGACTAATGCTTGGGAGACAAGCTCTGAGAAACCTGTGGAACATAGTGAAAAGTAGAGACATCACCTTGCAAACTAAAATTTGCATAATCAAAGCAATGGTATTCCCAGTGGTAATGTATGTTTGTGAGAGCTGGACCATTAGGAAAGCTGAGCGCAGAAGAATAGATGCCTTTGAAATGTGGTGTTGGAGGAGAGTTTTATGAGTACCCTGGATGGGAGGAGAACAAACAGGTCAATCTTAGAAGAAATCAACCTTGACTGCTCCCTAGAAGGTCAAATAGTAAGGATGAAGCTAAAGTACTTTGGACATCAAATGAGAAGAGAGGATTCACTTGAGAAGGCCTTGATGCTGGGAAGGGTGGAGGGCAAAAGGAGAAGGGGGTGGCAGAAAATGAGATGGTTGGATGTTATTGTATATGCAATGGACACATAGTTGGGTGTGTTAAGGAAGATGGTGGAGGACAGAGGTCCCTGGTGGGCAATGATCCATGGGGTCACAAAGAGTCAGAATCAACTGTGTGACTGAACAACAAACAACAACATAAGTACTAATAATATTACTAATGCTCAGGAAAAAATATAGCTATGATTGTATGATACGTAAGGTTCTTTGGTAGCCCTAGCAAAATGTTGGCTTTCCCTCAAAATTCTTCAGACATTTTTTGTGAGGAGAACTTTTCTCCCTAATTTGCCTTAAACATTTAAATTGTGTCTATCTCAAAAAATCATTTTGAATAAATTGTAAGTGTTGGCTTCACATAAGTAGTGAAAGGAGGAAAATAATTGGAAAAAGTATATCTTGGAAATATAACCATTGATGGTAATCAAGATCACATGTGGAAAGATTTGGGAATGGGTCTGTCTTTAATCTGTTTTAGCTTAGTAGACAAGAAGGTATTGCACTTGGCAGATGAGAAAAGATTGAAAGATTGTTTTTTGTCTCATTTGTTTAATTATAAGTTAAATGGAGAGATTTTTGAAAGATATTTTAAAATGGAAATGTTACATTTACCTGTACCAGTTTCAGTGGCACTGTCAAGTTCAGAAGAATCTAAATAATGTAAGGGAAGAGGGATCATTTTTATAGACGGTGCTGAAGAAAATACAATATAGGTAATTTAATTATTGGGGACCAGACGGAGGTGAACAAACAAATCAACTGGAGGTAAGTATATATTTCTTGGATGCACACCTTAATGTGGTGAAGAGATTTGCATGTGTCCATGAGGCTGGGAGCAATGTCATCAGGAGGCCAGACTCCATTATGAACCTGGACTGCTAGCTGGGTACACAAAGTGGAATGGTCAGCTGAGAAACTGGGCTAGGATGCAGCTACCTCTTCAAGGGTAACAGTGGAAGAGAATGGGTAGTTTCCGTGGTGATGGTGCAGCAGCTACAGTAGCCGAAGGCCACGCTGGTGGAAGAGGCAATGGCAGTGACACTCAAGCTAACTTTTGTCAGTCCTGCACAGAAGGTGGCAATAGTAAACTCTTGCTGAACTTCTCTTATCTTGTAAACCCTATTGTGAAACAATCCAAAATGAAACAAGAGATAGTCCTGGAAGATAGAACTTGCAGGTCAGAAGGCATTCAACCAGCTACTCGGGAAGAGCCAAGAACTTGTAGGAATATTGCTGTTGCTAACGATGCAAGTAGATTGTAGTCGAAAGAATTCTATTTCCCCCCAACAAGTTAGATACTTCTGCCACATATTGTTATGGCAATTCCAATTCAACCCATTTTCTTAAATTTATTTTTTATTTAAATGATGGGTGGGTGAATGGAATGATATACTGCCCCATTAGTGAAAGCACTACTCTAGGTGGTTTACAGATTAAAACTCAAACTGCCCACGTAACATCCAGACTTAAAATTTGGCCACAAGCCCTTTTTATGGAGGGTGTGGACAAAGGGATTTTACCTTAATTGGACAGGATGAAAGGTTTTTGCCATCTGCTTACTTGAGAAGTAGGTAGGATCTGGCAGCTTTAGCTGAATGGCAGAATCTGCAAAGGCAGCATCTGTTGGTGTCTAAATAGGGTCCAGTTGTACTGAATGCTTCAGCATCTCCTGATCTTTTGGAAATGCTTATTGAATCAGTCCAAGAAAAGAAACCTACCTTATTTGTTTATAACTACTTACTGCAAAGATACCCAGTGTGGTGTAGTGGATAGAGTGAGAGACTAGGGCTCAAGAGGCCCGGGTTCAAATCCCTACCCATGGAAAACCACTTTGGGGTGTAGCCAGTCCTTAAACTTATTACTTACTGTGAAAGCCCTATTAGAACAGCTAAAAGTCAGTTCCAACATGACAGCACATAAAAATATTATCCACAATGTCTCAGAGATGAATGGAACATGGGAATGGACTGGTTTTTTTTTTTTTTGCTAGCTATGAAAAACAACACTTGCCAGTATATCTGAGATATCTATAGATCCTAAGCTGTGACTCAGCCAACAAAATATAATAATAATAAATATCGTGTCAGAAGCACACAAAGGTGCTTTCTGGGTTGAAAGGATTTTTGCTGGAGGAACTCTGCTCAGGGGATGCCCAAATGAGGCTCCTTTCATGTCCCCAAGATCTTTTCCCACTGAAGTCGTCCCTATTTATCTACTTGCAATTTCTTGCTTTCCAACTGCTAGGTTGGCAAAAGCTGGGACAGAGACGGGTACTCATTCTGTCATGCAGTACTTGGGTCTTGAACTGCTGACTTGCAGACCTTCCAGCTAACAAGATAAGCTTCTTAACCAGTGAGCCACCACAGTCCCTACAAAACATCATGTTCAGAACATATTGGGAACCACAATGTCTTTTTAGGAAAGATCTGAGCAAATCGTCCAAATGCTGGCACTTTGATTCTCTTAGACATATGCTGCGTCCATGTCCAGTCCTAAACTCATTTTGCAGAGAGGTTATTACATTAATTTTGCACATGGCCAAGCTTTGATCTTTTCTGATACTAATGTACTTTAGCATTTTATATACCTGCTTCTTGGTTATGGACTTTCTGTGCCCTTACAATTACAAAAAGACTGATCTCACAACACTAGAAGAATAGATGGCCACCTCCAGTAATTTTGTAGAGAGAAGAATTTAAAACATTATTGACATATGAACATATGATGTATAGATGGGTCTGGGTCTGCATAGCTCTGGTCTATTGTTATGGAGGTGCAGGAGCTCCACCTGTGTTGAACGGATTGCCCCAGCTCTTCCCTCCTTCTATCAATTCAGCATAAAATCACATCTATTTGAAAAAGGTGATCTGTTGTATAGGGTTAGTTTCTTCCTGTGAGCCCCTCACCCAAATAATAATAATAATTCATGGCCTCTTGTCTCTTCAGATAGTCACTTTTCTGTATACAGTGGGCTGTAGGGTTAGAGCTCTCTCCTCAAAGATGAGACTCCTTAATTACTAAATGGGGTTGTATGTAAATGCATGCCTAGTACAGGCATTGGAGTAAGAATTTGAATCACAAAGACCTTGCTTAAAGCTAAGAAGAATGGCTAAAGTTTTAAGATTGGGGGATTTTAAAATATGAGACACAAATAACAATTTCACCCTCTCTCACACACCCACACATATTGAGGCATTGGACTGGACTGAGGAACAACTTCCCATGCACTGAACTTTTTTTCAATCACCAGGAGACTCTTGATTGAACAGAGGTTTTTTAAATTTCCCAGCTGATGTAGGGAGTGTGTGATCATTACTGATTCTTACTTTTCCTGCAGAGTCCCCTACCCCCTTGATATCTGTTCTACAAAGTTGGGAGGCATCCTTGAAAGAATGATTCCCTTTCTTTTCACCAGTGAAAATGCTCTGAGTGGAAATCTATGAAAGGATGTTCTTGCTATCAGAAGAAAAACCCTGGACTTAACCTCCTGCTTTTAAGAAGTTATTTATTTATTTATTTATTAGTTACAACATAGACTTCTTGCTGTTTTTATCACAGACTCCAAGCTGCATACATGCATGTGATAAGTAACTGAATTACCACATCACTAGTTAGTTGAATTATTTATAATTGACTTGATATAGTGGACTGTTCTTTTCATACCAAGGTTTTCCTTTTCACATTTTTGAAATGACTAATGAAATACTTTTTAATTTCTGACTAAATATATAACTTCTTATTTCATATATCCAGTACTAACCAACTTAACTTTTTAGTCTGTTACTTTGTGTTAAATTGTGATAAAATGTATGATAGGAAAATACTGGTGTAGAAACCGGCAAACCACGTCAGGAAATTTGCCAAGAAAACTCCATGGACAGGGACAGAAAGGAGAACAAAAAGGCAAAATATATGGAACAGGATGTTGAGTCCATCAGGTCAGAAGATGGAGAAGGGAATAGTATAGTGGGAACAGAAATAAGATGTTGCAAGGAACAATACAGTTGTACCTCACTTAAAGAGCATAATGTGTTCCACAGGATTGCTCTTTAAGCGAATTTGCTCTTTAAGTGAAACACTATTGTAAGTGACCAATTGTGACTTCTTGGGGGGGGGGGATTGCAAGCCCCGATTTATTTTTTAAGCAAATTTTTGATTGGTTTTATTTGTTAAGCAAAATGAACATTCAGAGAAAATTCTGCTCTTTAAGCGAGTTACTCTTTAAGCAAGGTGCTCTTTATGTGAGGTTTGACTATACTGTATAGGAACTTGAAATGTAAGATCTATGAAATGGAAAGAATAAGCATTGACATCTGGGGAATCAGTGAGTTAAAATGGACAGGGATGGGCGAATTCAGCTCTGGAAACCATCATATCTACTTCTGTGGACAAGAAAATCTTAGAAGAAATGGAGTGGTGATAATAGTTAATAAAAGAGTGAGAAAAGCAGTAATGGGATACAATCTTAAAAATGACAGAATGATTTCAGTCCGAATCCAAGGAAAACCATTCAATATCACTGTAATTCAAGTCTATGCACCAATCACTGGTGCAGATGAAGCCACAATTGACCAGTTCTATGAGGACCTAGAACACCTCATAGAACAGACACCAAGAAATGATGTCCACATTATCACAGGGGATTGGAATGCCAAAGTAGGAAATCAAAAAAGTAAATGGAATAACAGGCAAGTTTGGTCTTGGAACACAGAATGAAGCAGGGCAAAGATTGATAGAGTTCTGCCAAGATAACACAAACACCCTCTTCCAGAAACACAAGAGGCGACTTTACACATGGACATCACCAGATGGCTAACATCAAAAACAGATTGATTACATACTCTGCAACCAAAGATGGAGAACCTCCATACAGTCAGCAAAAACGAGACCTGGAGCAAAAACAAGATCTGGACTGTGGCTCAGATCATAATCTACTGATTGCAAAATTCAGGCTTAGACTAAAGAAAATAGGGAAAACAATTAGACCAGATAGGTATGACCTAGACAACATCCCTACAGAATACACAGTGAAGATGTGGAACAAATTTAATGGCTTAGACTTGATAGACTGAGTGCCACAAGAATTATGGACAGAGGCGTGGGACATCATACAGGAGGCAGCAAGGAAAACCATACCAAAAGAAAAGAAGTGTAAGAAAGCAAAGTGGCTGTCTGATGAGGCTTTTAAAATAGCAGAGGAAAGGAGGAATGCAAAAGGCAAAGGAGAAAGGAAAAAATTCAATCAATTGAATACAGAATTTCAAAGAAAAGCAAGAAGAGATAAGGAAACCTACCTAAATGAACAGTGCAAAGATATAGAGGAAAACAACACAAGGTGTAGGACTAGAGAAAAGATGGCAAGAGTACACAGAGGAACTTTACAAAAAGGACCTCAACACCCCAGATAATCAGAATGATGAGAACATTGAACATGAGCCAGACATCCTAGAGAGTGAAGTCAGAAAGGCCCTAAAAAGCACTGCAAACAACAATGCTAGTGGAAATGATGGTATCCCAGTTGAATTTCTCAAAGCCCTAAAAGATGATGGAATCAAATTATCGAATTCTATATGCCAGCAGATTTGGAAAACAAAACAGTGGCCACAGGATTGACATTCCACAGCATTGGTGCCACCTTTTCCTTATTCCAAACTCCCTAGCCAGTCTCAGGGTCAGCACTTGAAGCTGCCCTGACAGAGAAGAGTGAGTGATGCGAGCTACAGACCTGAGGGGAAGAGATTATGCAAGGTAAGAAGGTTTCAACCCATACAGTGCTATAAAAGTTAGCACTAACACCTTGTACCTGATACAGAAAGAGACAGGTAGCCAGTGCAGGCCTGCCAAGGCTGGGGAGAGATGATCAAATTTTCTCAATCCTATAATTAGCCTGCTAGCTGCATTCTGGACTTGTTGAAGTCTCCGTAGCAGGGACAGGGGAAGCCCCACGTAGAGAGCAGGAAGACGTTCTGCTTACCACCAGAAAGACAAGAGATACCCTCCTGAGCAAAACAAAACAAAAACAAATGCTCTCTACATAGAAACAGTCAGTTCAATGAATGCTTAGGGCTTGAGTCTGAATTTATCTTCCTATATAAAGATGCATAGCCAGAAAACAAGAACAACAATCATCTTCGTTTCCTCCTTTATGCATTCTATTCAATTCTCCCCATGAATTATTTCAAAATACTGTACCTTCTATCTGTCTTTTTGTAGGTGGGCATCTTTTTCCTGGACTACAGTTCCCATTGACCTAAGTCAGCATAGTGAATGATGAAGGATCATAGGAGTTCTAGTCCATCAACATCTGGAGATTCACATGCTGTTCAAATTGACATGAGAATATTCACAATACTGTAATCAGTTTTGTCAGAAATGACTCCAATGATCTTTTTCCAGTATGCAAAGAAAAGGCATTTATCTTTGTATTTTCTTTTCATAGCTTGCATCTTAATAGGGAACTAAGTATGCAGCATTGTTAATTAATGCAGCCAACACTCTGCTCCACTAAATGATTGTTTAGCCTAGAGTGGAATAAAGTACTACAATGACTAATACAGTATTGTTATGTAACAGAAATTAAAATCTGATAATTTGATTGGAAGTCTCAGGTGAGTTTTCTGTATGAAAGCATTAACCCCAAGTAGCTATAAACAGGTAAATGTTTTATTCATCCAACTGATAAGGAATAAATGCATATGATATAAATTATGTATAATTAATACTCTTGGGGTAAAAAACCCTCCTTATGCTAATAGGTTGCCGGTTAATTAAGAAATGGAATACAAAGCAAACAAAGGTGATTAGAACATACCGTGGGACCATAAACAGACATCTTGCCTTAAATAATTTCTCTATAAAAAAACATTATACAGAAAACAGTTTTGCTTTAATCCTGGGCAAAAGCTTGATGCTTTGTGGAAGGGTGGAAAAAACAACAGCACAGTGAAGCTTTTAAATATGGAAAACAGCTTGCAGTAACAGTTCATAGGCTACAGAAACACATAATATTTTGCTTATTTTTTGTTTTAAAATGTTGACCCAAAGTAATCTGAGCTAACAAGTAGCACAAATGGACACAAGCTGGTAACACCCCCTTTTTTCTTTTCTTTTACTTTCTTTCTTTTTCTTTTCTTTCTTTCTTTTTTTTGTGAGATGCTGTTCTAGTCAAGAAGTGATTGCCAGGATTGAGTGTTTGGTTATTAATACAAGGGGGTAAAAGAGAAAAATATACTTAAAGTGCCATCAGTTTATATATAAACTTTCCATTTTCTGATTTATTAATATTTTAAATTTTGCTGCCACCCATCCATCTTCAATATTATGAAACAACATTTTTACCTATCACAATTTGGGAAGTTCAAGGATAAATAATAGCAAGTACCTATGGAAGTAGCATTCTACCTGGGCTTTTCATAGCTTTGTTGAGAAAACAAACCTTATGCTGAATTCCACATATTAGCAGGCCAGAAACACTGTATGTGTCACTAGCATGGGTGTGGGTGTAGAATAATGCTTCAGAAAGCCACAGATCTCACACTGAACTCTAGAAATTCACTTCCAGTATATCCAAAAACTCTGTCAACCTTCTTAGAAGGTCAGAAAGGTGGATGCAATGGTTTTGTTCATTCTTCTTTTGCCTTCTTCCACACTCCACCCCACCCCCCAATTAGAAAAGGAATTCTCCCACTTTGGACTTAGTTGAGGACTAAATGAACTAATGGAACCACATCTTTTCCTTACTTTTCTGTTGCCACCATTTTTATATATATCAAGGAAAGACAGAAAGAACAAAACAAAAAAAACCTCAGGTGGGTGAAAGAGAGAGATCTACCTGACACTAAGGAGAGAGAATTCCACACATTGCTATGGTCCCAGGGACAGAAGTCTGGGACAAAGTAACTATCTAAATTAATCTCATTTGAATCATCTTTAATTTATCCCATGGATCTCAGGAGGATTACAGCTTCTGTGTACTGTATACCTAGAAAATTTGGGAACAAGTCACCACAAGTCAGAATTGACATGATGGCATGTAATTAGTATTATGGCATAATCTTTTACAACAAAATTGTACACATGAGAAGTAGATCCTGGTATTCAGCACCTTGAACCGTGGAGTAAAAGTGCTGAGATTCTACTCCAGAGTAAGCCTGCTTTTCCAAGAATCAAGAATGAAGGAATATATATATATATATACAGATGTTTAAAACTATAGCTGGAAGAAGGAAAGATAATTGAATGGTTTTCCTTTTCTGGGAAGAATGGAAGATATTTCCATTTGGCCACTTAGACTTTTAGCTATGATGGGATGTAGCTGGTATATCTTGCGCTATGCAGATTAACGGAAGCACACAGGGACATTGAGGCAAGAAGAATAAAAACAGGGCAAAAGTGACACATTAAACAAATATTTAAATGATTTCAAATGGATTGCAAAATGTTGACTCATAGAAAGCTGGCCAAAAAACTATAACTCACAACGCCAAACCCAACTTTCCTCTCCTCATGAAGTCTGGCTAATATTAGAAATTACTGCCTGAAACACTGCAGGTGTGGATCTCTTTCTTTTGTTGTGAGCAAATGGGGTTCCTACTGTCTTCGACAATGTAAAAGCTGCACAGTCCTGGAGCAGACAGTGATGTTGGAGAGTTGCTGATTTTAAGACAGAAAATTACAATGCTTAGGTAGTAAACAGCACCTGAAAGTTTGCTAATGAGGTTTTTTTTTACAATGAACAACAGTACCATGGTCTTGATTATTCATGCATGCTTTTAATGAAAGAAAAGAAACAAGCAGATGTTGACAAGAATCACATGGGCTGAGATTTTATCTGGCTGTTTTGTTTTTATGGCAGTTTTTGTTTTAATTTCATTTTTTAAAATTGTGTTTTCTAACTGGAGGTTGAATTTCGTTCCTGTTATCAGTGGACAAAAGACTACAGAAACCTGAGATTGGCTGGTGGAACAGCTTAACACCATACAGTATTTATAATTCCATGCATTCTCATTAGACATTTTTATGTGAAGGCATGTGCAGGAACCATCCTGAGATGGGCCTGGTTTCCCTGCGCTATGAATGGTGCATTCAACATGTAGATTGAACATATTAAGTGCAGAAGGACTAAAATAGCATTTCGGAAACAATTCTTAGAGTATCCATGCTGATCTTTTGGCATGTTTGAATGGATGACAAACTTGTCTGCATAGGCTTTCATGGAATGAGATGATTCAGCTGTGATAAGAAATCAAATAATGGGAGAAGGCTGCCTTCTGACAACTTTATCCAGATGTTCATTCATTTGCTGTGCTGCTATTTTTACTAGACAAGGACAGTTTTGATCTGAAATGACTTTTTGATGTGAAATCAAGATTTTAAATTATAGTAAGTGGTATTAAAACTTCAGATTTTGCCAAGAATTTCCTTGTAGGCTTCTTATGAATACAATAAAAATGATATCTATGTCAAAGAGATCTTGGGAGAGCCATGGCTTGGATCCAGGGTAGTCTTACATGAACAGAAATGGATTTTGCCTTGTACAAGGTAGCTCCAGTGAACTCCCAAGTTACTCAGTGTTTCTGAAGTCCTCTGTGCCTCATCATATGTCCTGGCAGAAGATTTATGGACTGTCAGGAATGACTTTGAGATATGTATGTGTAAGCAAATTGAAGAGCAAAAGAGCCAGGAAAACATTGCTGGAGAAGATGAGTTTCACTTGACCCTCCTCCTCCTCCTCCTCCTCCTCCTCCTCCTCCTCCTCCTCCTCCTTCTTCTTCTTCTTCTTCTTCTTCTTCTTCTTCTTCTTCTTCTTCTTCTTCTTCTTCTTCTTCTTCTTCTTCTTCTTCTTCTTCTTCTTCTTCTCCTCCTCCTCCTCCTCCTCCTCCTCCTCCTCCTCCTCCTCCTCCTCCTCCTCCTCCTCCTCCTCCACCACCACCACCACCACCACCACCACCACCACAATGATACCCTGAACCACTGAGGTCACACTCAAACTTGCAATCAAGAAATAACTGCAGTTGCAGTAAATGTTGCTCTGCAGTGTTATCACAGTCGAACCTGGACTGTGAAACTTCTAAGGTTTCTTTATCAGTAATATTGGTTGCAAAGGGCAATAAATATATGTTTCATAAAAGTCCCCATAAAATCCATCTCCACCCATCTAACCACATAAAAAGTTCTAAGTTATACATTGCTGTTAAATATGAGATCCCTGTCAGACAAGAATGATTTGCATCCACTAACCCTAGTTAACCTACGTTAATATTTAATATGATTTGAAACAACAGCTTTTATCTTTATTCATCAGGGTCAGATTCTCCTTCTGAAAATTATTAGCAGATGTGAGGCAAGATGAACATCAAATGCATATCATGGACTGATTAACTACCCAATACTACTGCAATGAAATGTGAAAAGAATTGTGAAATACGCTGGCTTATTCCAACTATAATGTGTTATGGGACAAGTTGCCTTCACTAAAAACCTACAAATATAAATTCCCTATGTATACTTAAGCCCCTTCAAGAGCCCACATATTCAGGAAGGCCTGGTTACATGTTCTGTACAGTTTCAGCAACCAATCTAACAATCCTAAGGGTGAAGCAAAGTGGTGTGTATTCTTTGCATACTTATATTACAGAGAATACCACACAGAATATTTTGCTGGGTTGAGGAATGTCACTCCACATTTTAAGCTCTTTTGAAGCAAAGAAATGAAGTGGGATGATAGGTCCTGACACCTAGCTCCCACTATTTTATTAGGATGACTAACTAAAGAGAGGAGCCTACTGGAGAATATTAAGCACTTCCACTAATCTGCATAATCAGCTGTCATATAATTGTCACAAGCTATGAGGTAGGTGGGTGTTATTTCCTTGGAGGCAAGAAAATCTAGGCCAAGTGCGAGGAGTATTTTTACATCATCTGGGCAATGCCCTGGGGATTTTCTTTAACTGAAATTGGGTATCTGGCTGACTTGTGTTCAAAGGCAAGGATCTTGTGAAAAGCAAGGCTCTTCAGTGGCAAATGTGTGCTTAAGACTGAGCTCAACATTTCTTCCACATTTTCCCTAGGCATTTTTGTTCATTTGTATAAGGGGAAAACTATTTAAAATAATTCTTTAAAAAGAAGGAAAGAAGAGAGAGAGAGAGAGAATGAGTAAAATTACTAAGTCTGGAATGTGCTGTTCTTACACTGGCCTCAGTGAACTGAGATGTGCCCACCAATGTCATCAACCTATCTTTCATTCAGTCATTTGGCCAGCTTCTCACACGTCAGTTAAAGGCCAGAAAAATATGGGCCTTGCAGTGGTGGGCTCCAAAAAATTTTTACTACCTACTCTGTGGGAATGGTATGGTGGGTGTAGCCAGGGGGAGAGCCCTGTGTTGCACCAGGATTAGGAGTACTTTATTTCAAAACTTGTATGGGTGGGGCCAGCCAGAATTTCTGCTACTGGTTCTGGCAAACTGGTGCGAACCTGCTGATGCCCACCACTGGACCCTTGTGTGGTTAACTCCACCTTGTAATATTTATTTTTAAATCAGAAAGAATGGGCAGCCAGAGAACCTGAAATGTAATAGAAAGGGTACTAAAAAAAAGTGGCACGTAGAGTCTAAGGACACTACCATCAGGGATTTAGTGTGTGAATTCGATGTGTTGAATTATGTTCATTAGTTCATTTATTTCTTTTATTTCATTCATTAGTTAAGGGTGATGTTTCAAATGGGGGAAAATAAAGACATTATGTTCATAAAATTAAGATTTTCATAAAATGTTCAGAACATCTAAGGTTTTCTGAACAGGTAAAGATCATCCTTGATCGAAAGCCAGTCATACCCGACTCTAGGTTTCAGTGCTCATCTCTGTTTATAGCCAAAGAGCCAGTGCTGTCTGTGTCTGCAGACATTTTCGTGGACATGTGGCAGGCATGGAATGCTGTTACCTTCTCACCAAAGTGGTCTCTATTTATCTTCTTGCAATTTCTTGTTTTTGAACTGCTAGATTGTTTTAACTCAAAACCAGAAATCCCAATTTCATTAGTGTTTATTATTTTTTTATATTTTATTTTCCAGTAAAGATGCTTTTAACCTATATTTTCCATTCTCCCTGACTCTACCCATTATGCACACGTGTCCATAAGCAGCCCACTGTACAAACAACAATTCACTACAGGTGAATAACTGCAAAGGATCTATTTTTAATAAATATTTCAATAGTCAAACTGCAAATAAAAAGAGTTTTTCCTTCACGATTCCTTGAAAGCAGTTCTTCGATAGGAGGGAAAGCCCAAAAGGAAACTGGTTATGACTTCAAAGTAGAAACTTCCTACAGTGCATCCATTCTCACACCAATCTATCTATTCTGGTGTGGAGAGATTCTTTGTTGAAGGAAAGAAGGTTAGAAAGAAAGTGTGCCTTTTTTTGTTTTAAACCTTCATAGAAAATGTTCCTGAAGTATGATCCAAATTGTATAAGTATCATAAGAAAGTTTATTCTGTCCTCTTTCAAGCTCACTTTAGATCACTTCAATCAGTTGATTGGTTTTTTGTTAGATCACTGCCAAACACCCCCTCCTGAGGAAATGTCATTTCAATGAGTCACATTTTCCCCTCAATATCTTTTTTGTGGATTCCTGCTTTGGCATCATTTTTCTCCACATGTTGTATGTGAACTGTATCCACCTCGGGAAGTTGTCATATTCACTTTTTAAATTGGTTTTCCCTCCTTTTGGGGTTTTTAATGTGACCTCTTTTTAGTGTTTTTTTTGTAAAACGCTTCATAGATAATGTTTCCGAAGTCCAATTCCAAATCTGAAAGTTTCCCCACAAACTTTCCTCTTTCAAAGACACTTTGGGTCATCTGAATTGGTTAGGGAGTTTTTTTTTACTGGCTCCCCAACAACCCACCCACCCAGCAAAACTGTCACTTTTCCAATGCTACTTCCAAAAGCAATGATGTTGTCGATTTGCATTTTTGGCTTTTGATGTCTACCAATTCTTAAAGTCGTGAGATGATCTTTCAAATGACATAACCCCTATTTTCGTGGGTGCCTTAGTTTTGGTGTTGCTGCTTGGCAAAAGTACATGATTTTTGTTACATTGCAAGAGCTGTCAGACCACCCAACCAAAACATAAAACATTCATAGAATTCACGTCAAAAGAAAATGACTACAGCACAGTCATCTTACCTGGTTCATGAAAATAAAGCAAGCTGAAATTAAGCCCCCTCCCCTCAAATTAGAAGAAAACCTAAAGATCCCTGGGAATAAGACAGAAAACTGCAAGTCTGTTCAAAAAGATAGCATAGCACGATTTTTCTGTTTGATATATTTTGCCTACATTTTTAAGTCTTAGGGAAAGACAGGAGTGAAATAAGAAAATTTGTGACAGAGCATCTGCGAGAATTACAACTCCCAGATCGTCCCAGCCAGCACAGCCACTTTTATAGTCCAAAAATGTAATTTTTTATTTCTCTTACTTCTAGACATCTTTCTGACTAGAGCAGTGCTTCTCAACATGGGAGAAACGTCCCACAGGGGATTTCAGTTCCTAGGCAGTGGCATAGCGTAGGTTTCAGCCACTCGGGGCATAGGCCAAATTTGCCGTCCCCTGGGCAGGGCCCATGACACTGATGGTGGTGGAGGGTCCTGGCGCCCATCCCCGCAGCAGCCTCTTTGCCCTGGCTGCTAGGTAGTCCAGGAGCAGTGGCAAAGTCCTATTTATTGTGAAATTTTGCCTCTTCCAAATAGTGCCACCCAGGGCGGAACACCACCCACAGCTCCCCCACGCTATGCCACTGAGTCTAAGTCATCACATTGGCTAATCAGTACTTTGGGGAGTTGACATAGGCTTCTGGGGATTGAAGTCCAAAAACCAACAGTTGGGAAACACTGGTCTAGAATATGCCATCTGAAAAGAAATATACTTCCTTACCTAGTTTGCCTTATGGCCACTTTCATATCTCATTCTTTAACATGATGACCATAGGCAAGAATGAGCCACAGAATGCCCTGGCTTGTGCTTTCTTGTACCTTCTTTCATTATGTTTGCAGTTTGCTCTGATGTGCAATTATGGTAATTTTTAACTATAAATATTTTTTTAAAAAAACAGCTTCAATAGTTGTGGTTCAAAGTTGGCTTATTTCAAACTCATCATAGCTCATTTTAATCACAGTTTGTGTCTCTAGGTAACACAACACACCATGGCTAAGTGACAGTGAAAGCAAAAGCTTTCAAACCTCTGTAACTGGCCAAAAAAAGAAAGGGAACAAACTCAGTGATAATTACAGCTCGTCCCTGCTTGTACTTATTGTGTGTTAAACCATATTTTGCATGACATTGGAACTTGATTTATGCATTTGAATAGCAATTTGATCTGTAGACTTCAACAGCTTTTTGCAGTAGGCATTTTCACCAGCAAATGCCTCTAATGTCAAGTAACTGCTAAGGAAGGAGAAGTGATGTTAAAAATACCAGCACCTCTAGGTTAAAGCCAACTTGTGGAGGATGGAGGGCAGGAACAGAACAGCTCTTCCAGTCTTCCATTGGGTTTTATAATCTGGATTGACACCACTTTATCCCTTTGGAATGTAGGTAGAGCCATTTAAAATGCAAATGCATGTTAGAATAGGGCTGCGGTTTAAGCAACAAAAGGACTGCAGTAGCTCAAGAGATTAAGATGCTGATTGGAAGGCAGAAGGTCAGCACTCCAAAACCCGAGTACTGCAAGATGGAATGAGCTCCTGTCTCTGTCCCAGCTACTGCCAATCTAGCAGTTCAAAAGCAAGAAATTGCAAGTAGATAAATAGGGACCACTTTGGTGAGAAGGTAAACAGCTTTCTGCGCTCTTTGGTGTCTAGGCATGCCTGCCACATGTCCACAGAAATGTCTGCAAATGCAGACAGTGCTGGCTCTTTGGCTATAAACAGAGATGAGCACTGAACCGTAGAGTCGGATATGACTGGCTTTCGAGCAAGGGTTACCTTTACCTTTACCTTAAGCAACAAACTACCTTAATGTCATTGGAAAATAAAAACAAATGAAAGAAGAAAAGTTCTTGCCTATACTTTTTGGGGAAATAGTGTCTTCTCTGCAGGGAATATTATATGTGAGGCCATGTGGACATATAATCCCATGTGCACAGTGACATGACACTGTACTGGGAGGCCTTCTTCACACATGCATCCCTGAATTTGTAGATCAGCTCTCAATAGAAACACAACATATTCTCTGGGTTTCCAGCCAAAATGGTATTGCCACCCTGATACTGCTTTCATCATTTTTACTTTAAATAAATAAATCTGGATGAGCTCTCACACCGAGGTCCTGATCATTTTCTAATTAATGATCTTTTCTCACTTGTTTCCATTAAAGATCTGGCACTTTTCAAAAGAGATAGCCTGAGAGCACTGGCTGGATTCCAGACAGCATAATTACATTTTATGTCCCTCAGCACTTATGGTAATTTAAAGTAACTGGACTTCTTCCTTTTTACCCTTGTACTTATTTTTGCCACTTCTTCTTTCACATTCCTTTTTTTCTAACTTATATCCCTTTATCTCAAGGCCTCTCAGTCATAATACTAAACATAACTGTTCTGAGTATAGAGAAATGACTTTGCAGAAGGAAAGTTTTCTGGTTCATTTTTTTAGGTGTAGAGATGTGCTGCTAGATATGTCCAGCCTTCTGCAAATATCTAAAGGACTGTCATATATAGAAAGAATTGTTCTCTGCTCCTCAAAGTGGAGACTAGATGTAATGTGCTTATATTGTAGGAGGGAAGATGTCGGTTGAATGTGAAGTGAAACTTTTGAGCAGCAAGAAAGTTTCAACAATGGTATTTATTACTGTACCCCCACCCCACCCCCGCTCTCGGCTAAGATCTTAAAGCAGAGGCACCCAACAATTAGAAGTTAGCGGTTAGACTAGTAGGATTACAAGGATGAAAACCTATATAACATCAGGAACTCTTTTCTTCACTGAAGAATTCAGAGTCTGAGACAGATAGTTTAAGAAAAATTCATAAATGCTCCCATCCTTAGTGAAAGGATATCTTGATACACTGAGGTACATTGTTGAAAAAACAACCCACTATCAACTGCTGTTAGATTTGTTTTTGCTCCTGCACAAAAGTGCAAAAAATAATAATCAGCCTTTCCCCGACCCACTGCATTGTTAGCAGAAACCACTGTCCTTCAGTGAAAATAAACACCCCGAAACAACCCAATTTGAGTTACATTTGCTCCAAAACCAACAAACAGACTCTTAGTACTAATCTGGAAGTACAACTGTAGAAGGGAAGATGGTATATTGCTCCACAAATGCTCTAGCAATATTTGGCTTGTAGTTATGGAAGCTAGAATTCATTGTGCTAAAAATAACATGTGCACAAGGGAGTACAATCAGGTGGAAGAGTGACACCAACAGAAACAGGATTTTTAGTCATACATTTTGCACATAATAGCATGGGTGTTTTGTGTGGTAGGGTGTTTTTTTCTCTTTTTTTGCACAAATAAAAGGTATTTTTCACAAAATGGCAATTTTGTGAAAATAGCACATTTTCTTCAAAAAGACTACTAAAATAACAATAGCAAGTACACTTATATATACCTCCCCATAGAATTTAGTGTACTCTCTGGGTGGTTCACAAGTTAATTAGCATTTTGCCCTCATTACAATGACTTCAGAAGAATGGAAGGCTGGCTCAACCTAGAGCCCCATCAAGATCAAACTCACAATGTAAATAGTTTTGGTTGCAATACAGCAGTTTAAACACTGTGCCTCAAGAGCAAAAAGTACACAAATCATGCACAGCAGAGACAAAACCTTTGAAACACATCATTCACACCTGTCAGGGTGAAATAATCTGATGTTTTTCTTTGGGTGTTTCCATCAACAGACATGAGGTAAATGATAATGTCAGCCCCATTTCTGAGTGGTTATACAACAATAAGGACAGCTAGCATAAGTTATGGCACTGAGCGCTTATCAGCACTGTGTTCTTAGTTTCCCATGATGTCCTGGAATGAAGTTAGATAAAGCAATTATAGGAAATTAAAATGGTAACTAAGAGGCTAAGCATTCGGAACAGTTAGTTTGGGGAAAGTTTATGGGGAACATAAGGGAGGTGACAATAATGGGAATAATACACAAAAGAGATAGAGAAAGTTACTTTTTTTGAATGATAGCTTCCAAAACAACACATCTAAAAGACCAATGGCTAGTGTATTCTGAGAGTTTCAATCAAAATAAATAATTTGACTACCCTTGGGAGAGAGACAAGGAGGAGATACAATACCCTTCAACATCCAGTTTTGTCATCAACTGATTAATTGATCTGTTATGTTTCAAGCCCCTCTCCTTCAAATTGCTCAAGGTTGTGTATTTCACCACTTTCTCTTCAAAACAGTCTTGTAAAGTTAAATCAGGCTGAGAGGAAATGATTGACCCAATGGTGAGTATTAAAGTTGCAGGGAGGCCTGCTGAACAAAAATGTAATGATGGGTCTTTGAAAATAGAAACAAGCAGTGAACAACATCCATTGTTAACACTGATCAGACGCTGCAACCTCTTGTGAAACAGTAAAAGGAAGTTTTTTGTTTAAAAAAGGAAATCTACATCATAGCCCAACAACAAACAGAAAGACAACCATTTGGGTTTTGTCCGGAATTTTGGAGATGATGTCCAATGTTTTTATTTACTTATCAGAAGTGCCATTCACTCAGTAGGCATTTGCATAGTTCTCCAGTGTATTATTTCCATTCTGACGTTTAAAATCACCCGAGCTGCTGCTATACAGAAAAATAATAAAAATTAAATAGAAGTCTGTCATTACAAAATTAACCTGCAAACATTGTAAACAAAATACAATGCTATATCAAACAACAAAACAGTAACAGGATTATGATTTAAACCAGAGGTCAGCAACCTATGGCCCACAGGTTGAATCTGACCCATGGTGCCAAATCATCCAGCCCCTGCCCTTGCTCTAACCACCATTGCTGCCACCACTGGAATTGGCTGTGGATGCATTTACGCCAGCTGCAGATGTGTTTACGTCAATGCTTACAGTGGGAGGACCACCAGTCCAGCCCCCTCAACTGTCTGAGGGAGTGTGACCTGGCCCCTGACTTAAAAGGGTTGCTGACCCCTGATTTAAACAGATGCAAGAATTTGATAAGAAAAGTTGAGGGGTTGGAGGAGAGGAAGGGAGAAGGAATCTCACCCAAGACTGATTTACATCCCTGTTTTGAATGATAATGATGTTGAATGAGATCATGGGCTTTATTTCTCAGAACTCTACATAAAGACCTGAAGGATGAATAAAGTTCTCTCTATAACTCTTTTATTGTGGGTTTTTTAAAAAGGGGTTCAGCAGTTGTGAAAGAGAAGCTGTCACATGACTCTTACTTGCCCAAAGCCCACATTTAGATTCCATTAAAATTGTAGTGATTGAGAAACTGCTTCACCTTATACCAGGTCAGATGCATTTTGCCCATCCACTCCTATACTATCTCCTCTTATTTTTGAAATTACTTTCCCTGGATCTGAGGCAGAGATTTTCGTCATTACCTTCTACTTGTTTCTTTGAAGTCAAAGGATGAGAATAATGAATCCAGTAGGTCATATGCATGTCCCCAGGGCATTTTTGCAGCCCCCACAGAGGGGAAACCCTTTTGACCACTATGTATGCTTTTAAAATTTGAAGTTGGGATGTCACGGGTTGAAACAGGGGTTCTTCTACATATGGTCTCTCACTGAGCTCTGTATCCTCCCCGAAAATTTTAGCTAGCTGCTCAATGCTCCCACCACTTATGCATATCCATGCCACAACACTGGTGACTGCACCTAAGCCACAGAAACATCAAATCATATAATTATAGAGTTAGTACTTATCCAAGAGTCATCTAGCATAAACCCTGCTGATGCAGGAGATTCTAGGTATTGTTTCTGGACAGTGGCCATCCAGCCTCCAGTAAAAAAAATCTCCATCTGGAAGGAAGTTCACCACCTTCCAAGGTAGTCAATTCCAACATCAAACAACTGTTATTGCCAGGAAATTCTTTCTAAGCCATCTGAATCCTATAGTTACTCCACCCAGTCATTCTCTTTGTGTCCTGGAGCCTCGTCGACCCATGTGGACTATTTCTTTATAATGTATGTAATCTTTAGGATTGGTGACTGCAACTGTCCTTGCTAGCTTTTTGAAATGATCAGAGAAGACATGAGTTGTGGAGCTGCGTATGCAGACAGAGTTGCTGGCCTTTAGGAAGGGAGTGAAAACGTGGCTGGCAGGATGGGTTTGGGGGACGTGTGGCATAGCACCCCCAGCCCAGTGGCTTATCTGAACCCCCTTGTCTTTAGTTGTAATGTAATATAATTTTTTTAACCAGCTAGTTTTAATTTTTTTTAAATAGTTTTAAGATTTTATAACTGTGTTGTTCTTTATTGTGAATCGCCCTGGGTCACTTTGTGAGAATGGTGATGAATAAATCTGACTAATAAATATAAATAAATAATATTTGGTTCACAGAAATATGAGAAATACAGTGGTACCTCTGGTTACAAATTTAATGCATTCTCTGGGACGTTTTGTGTTGCGAAAAATCCATAACCCAAAATGCAGTTTCCCATAGGAATGCATTGAAAACCTTTTTTTCCTGACCTCCAGAATGGATCAATTGGTATTCAATTCATTCCAATGGGAAACTGCATTTTGGGTTACAAATTTAAATTCACAACCAGAGGCATTATTTTTAATGGATTTTCATTCGTAACCTGAAAATTTCGTTATCCAAGACACTCATAACCCAAGGTACTATATATGATAGCACCAGGGGCATTGTTAGGCATACAATTTAGGTACTGAACCAATAGGATACTAATCTGGATCTTTTCAGGTCCCTGGGAAATAGATTCTGGGTTTTGGAAAATAGAGTTGAGTTTGCGCCCCCACATAACTGGACTTAGCCATGCCATCAGGACTCACCCACAGTCAGCCCAGACTTTATGATACCATTTATATCAAGAAGTAATTAAACTGTACAGAATATAAGGGCAAATACATTTTTCAATATATTAAAGTGATTTTAATCTCAGTGTGAAGGAGACAAAGTAATTTTAAAAGCTACTCTCTATAAAATGATTTTTTAGTCTTTTTGGCCCAATTACATTTTTCTATTTTAAAGACAAAATTGTTCTTATATTAATGCCTGAAGCAATGCTGTAACTTTGTTCTTAACCAGTACTGTATATTGCTTAAAAATCAATTATAGCCTAGTGTTTTTATACCCTGTAAATCACTACTAGACCTGCAGCAATTTTCTTCCAGCATTTCAGTTTATTAGTCTTTGAGGAAACTGTCCAGAAATTAACTCTAGAGCCATCTCATTGGCATATTTTTAAAAATCATAAAACTTCTATTGTGCAAGCTGTTTGCAGCTATATGTAGTTTGCTGACATTTCAGTAATCAAGGAAGAGTCTAAACATCTAAACCTTCCACCACATCTGAGATGGGTCTCTCCTCAATGTATGGTTAACAGTATAGGTCCACTGTAAATAGGAGTGAACTTCCTACTGTAGAAACAAATTCCATGTACAATCAGTATACCATTTTCATTCATTATTTATGGAAGGCATTTGCTTTCTTCCAAACCATCACAATGATACGTAATTAAAATCAGAGCTGTGAATCCACAGTCACACGAATTTATGTGTGTTCTAGGTAGTAAAACACCTCTCTCCGTTGGCTAAGTTGTTAAGTGCCTGATTTGCTTTATTTGTGTGGTTCCCTGTAAAAAGTGCATGCGTGTACACATTGTGCATTTGTTTGAATTGTTTTCCCCACAAACTAATATATTATTTTTTTATTGCTCATTTAATTCATTTTATATATGTGAAGTACAGTAAGTACATACTTGGATAACCAAAGAATTATGTCAGTTTCCAATTCATTGTTCACATTCACTTTTTTTCAAGACACATATCTATGTGCTCTGTTCTGTTAAGTCACATCTAACTAATGACAACCTAATAGGGTTCCAAGGTCTGCAAGACATTTAAGGAATTATTTTACCATTGCAACCTCTCCCCCTACCCATGAGTTTTAATACTCCAGTGGGGAGTTGAACTCATTCCTCCCGAGTCTTAAACCATCACTTTACTCACTACACCCAATTGACATCTCATTCCTGCTTATCAAAGTCTTGACTCCTAGTACAAGTCACATTGTAACTTTCTATCCTTTTCTCCCTTTTAAACAAACTTTCTCTGCCATGGTTATTGGCAGTGTATGCTACCTCCAGAGCTGCAGCAGAGGTGTTTTGTTTACCAGGAAGGAATTGACTGAGGATTATGACTTACACTAAACTGCAGGATTTGGCCAATGTTCCTTTCAATGTGCTGCCAAAGCTGCTTGAGAATTTTGGTGATCCTAATAAGGTTTTCAAGGTATGTGAGATATTCAAAGAGTGGTTTACCATTGCTATCTCCCAGTGGGTTTCCATGGCTGAGGAAGTATTTGAACCCCGTGTCCTCATTTCTAGACTGTCACTGTATTCCTTACGTCATTGAGACTAAATATATGTGTATACATGTGTGAATGTGTTATAATTAAATTACACAAATGATCAGATATAATTGTAATATAAAACTAACTGTGGAAACCATAAATGATATATAATTAAATGGCTAAACTCCTATTTCCATTGTATGTGTACCTTACACAAACACTACAACTTTTGGTGCCAAAGTGTTATAAGTTAAGAGGTTGAGTATACATAATTTACAAAATCTACACTGACCTCTTAAGTTGCAGCAATTTATGACTAACATTTATATAATTTATGCTATCCCTACAGATATAACTAGTGTGATTTTGTCCATAGCTTCCACAGTGTTATATTACCATTGCATATGAACATTAGTGTAGCTTAATCATGAAGCATCACCACAACATTGATACAAATATATAGCATACCCTTCAGGCCAGAGGGACTTGCCTTCAGCTCTGAGAGACAGAGGGAGGAAAGTCAGAGTTGCCAGACAGCTCTCCCTCTTTCTCAGCCCACTTCCCAGCCAAATGATGACTTGGGCCAATAACTTGAAGTAAAAAGAGAAAACAATATTTACTTACAATATGCACAGAGATTCATAACCAGATTTGCTGGAATATCATGGTTTTTCAGATTAGTTACTGTCAGTGTCTGGGAAGCAGGCAGTTGGCTAGTAGCACAGGCACCAGGAACCAGAGCAACCAAGCCAAAGGTTAAAGGCAAACCTTATCCAAGTCTACTCCAAGGTCAAACATAGGAGCAGGTATAGGAAAAAGGCTAGTCTAGTAGCAGAAAGGTAGTCCAAGCAGTCCAGGAGTTAAACAACCAGGGAAGCAACCAAAACAGAGTACATTTAGAGATGGAGCAAGAGCAGGAGGTTCAAGCAGGCCAGGAGTGAGACAACAAAGGAAGCCACAAAGCCCAATCTTTAGGTCTGGAGCAAGAGCTGGAGATTCTCACAAAGCATTACAACAAATCCACAAACCTTTGTTGCTAAGGAAGCTTCTAAACATATCTAATTTAGAATAACTTAAGTTAGGGATCTTTAGATTCAGAAGGTGACCATGATGTGGACAGAAGGCTAGTTTTGTTCACACATGCAATTTATCATTAAAATTAAATTTCATAATCTTAAAGAAGGAAACTGGAATGTAAAATCTAAAGAAAATGCACTATTTGACCCATCTATTACTTCTGCCTTCTCTTGAATTCAGTTTTTTTTTAAAGTTTAAAATTATTTCCATCTTGAATATGTGACTTGTGTGCATGTTGGGAATATCTTCAGAGCGAACTAAAATGAAGTTGTCCTACATATGCTGTGACCACTTTCAAAAGGCTTAGCCATTTTTAGTATTGAGGTAATCATGTCATGCCTGCCTGCCAGCCAGATATATGCTACATAGGAGGAGCCTCTGAAGAAAAACAGATGGTAGTTCTTATTCAGCACTGACATGGTTGAATACACAGGGATACAAATCCATATGTTTAAGAGTTGAACACTCTAAGTTCTTGGTGTAGGTGGAGGAATCTGCCAATTTTGATTTATCCCAAGTTCAGTTTTGTTTACTCTTAATTTATTTTATTTATCATATTTATGTCCCACCTATCTCGGAGATTTTCTGACTCTGGGTGGCTTAAGTTATTTTCATTCAAAAAATGAAGACATTAACACATTTTAGAAATTTTTTATTTTAAAAATTGAACTAAAAATTGTTCTCTCTCCTTAATTTAGGTAAATACTGTATTTGCTGGTGTATAAGACATATTGGAGTATTAGATGCACCACATTATTACCAAAATAGCCCACTATAGGCCACTATATACATTACAAGACACACTCAATTTTTCCAGGGTATTTTTAAAGGGGGGAGTGGGTCTTATACATCAGCAAATACAGTATTTCTTAATACACATCCTTTATTTACAATCCATGTATTTTGCCAGCATACTGACAAAATACTGACATTGAAGACATTGAGACCCAAGGTCCATCGAAGATGGTGAGCCCCGGGCTCCGTCGAGGACAATGAGCTCCTGGGCTCCATCGCGGAGGTTGTGTGTGTTGTTGTTTGTGTGTTGTTGTCTGCGAGTAGGGCAGCATACAAATGTGAACAATCACATTAAATTAAATTAAATTACTGACCGTGCATGATGGAAACCCATCTACCTCCTACCATCTGAAATATGAATTGCTTATACCATTCTCTGACACAATCTTGAAGTGGAAATGAACTTCTTTTTCCATGATGTCAGCGAGCAGTTATATCTGATTACATGAAATATTTCCTCTAAAATAATTTCTTCTGCTGTTGCTTCTGCTTCTGCTGCTATTTCTACTTCATTATAATACTATATTGCTGTCTTTGGAGAATTAGGATTTTGTACATAAATCATGAACTTTTAGTGGACTATAACTTCCCTAAAGCACTTTCTGGTAGTAATAAAATTCTAGATTTTTGTTTGTTTGTTTGTTTTTATATAATTAATACAAATGCACTACTCTGGTTGGCTCACAACAGCAAAAGTTTACAAACACCCCCCCCCCAATAAACATTGAATGATAAAGATAACAAAATAACTAATAAAAATATACAGCTCTAACTATAGAACAATTAAATTGTGTGCCACAAAATTCTCTATTGTATGTTGGAGAGAGAAGTTCACCAAATTCTTGCAAGCTGAAGATATATTCTGCAACAGTTTCTAAGGAATGGAAGAATCATCATTAAGGATGAAATAAGCTTGGATTTCTCCTTTAGTAGCCCGGTTGCTATTTTGCATCTTCCATGGTGCCCTGAACCTAGTATTGTTGCAAGATCTTAATAATTAGACAGATGTCATATTATAGGTATGGGAAGTAGAATACAACACAACCACAAAAGTAATAGTGGATAGTAGGGATGGGCAATACTCCGCCAACCCAGTCTATGCCTGAATAAGGATGGAGAGATGGGTGCCTGGCTCTCTGTCTGCCTTTTAGGAGACATTCCAACCCAATCCTTGCCTTGTAAACAGTTATGACCTGGTATACGTGTAGGCCTAAATATTCTATCAATTCTGGGGATCTGGTAGACCTTAAATACTCTGCTTAGTATGTTATATTGAAGCCATGCCCTTCTCATTTGGGGGTGGGTGGGTTGTCCAGCTACTTCAAAAGTGACCCTCGCACATGGGCCAGGAACGGAAGAATCTCCCAGCATTGTCTATGGTAAAGTGGCAGCAATGCAGGCCCAAACTCTGCCATAGTACAGCCCTCCATATAGCAGTACAGGAGCCTCTCCTCACTCAATGCCCACAGCCAGACTGTTCTTCTCTTTTTGCTCAATAAAGAGCTCCTGGAAGCTTTTGCAGAAACTGCAGTGACCACAACAAGGATAAAGCAGAAGTCCTCAAATATAACACATGGGAGAATGGTTGGATTCTGCACAGCCTGGACCCAAGGAAGGCTAGGAAGCTGAAGGTCCAGATGAAGGTGGCTGGACTCCACCTCACCCTAGGATTTTGCCATGTGATAAAGGAATAAGCCTGGCTAGAAGCCCCTAGGAGAAATGCTCGGCTTCCCCAAGAGTAGAGGGTCTATTTGAGGGGAAAGTATTCTCCAAAGAAAGGCCAGTGGGCCAAACATTGCATCTGATCTCCTTCCCCACCTGGCCAAATGTCTGCCGCTGAGCAGGAGCTCATCTATTTGAGCCATAGGGTACGACTAGGAATTGACTGGAAACAATGCAACCAAATATATGCCTGACATTCTTGAGAAATGCCATTGTTTCAATTTGTGTGAAACTGAGGTTACCAAAAATTATGTTCTAAAACAGTTAACAATTTAATGCAATTCTAACCACCATGACTTGAAATAATGTCCCATCAGTTTTTATGCAAATGAGTTTCACAGGTAAGTGGTTTTAGAGCTGCAAATGTAAAAGCCAGATTTTGCAGATAGTCTTAAGGGAAATGATTCTCAATATCTACAGAATTATCAGAGATGAATAAAAGACAATGCCCATAAAATAGTATTGCTTTAGTTCTACTTGATATTCATGTACAGAGAGATGTAGATAGCAACTGTTATCAGACCACTGGAAAAATTATTCAAATGGCACGCTTTTCAAGATATGCTGCTCAAACAAAATTAGAATTATTAATTAACTACAAGGGAATAAATTTGAATATATTACTCCTTTTAGATTCTTTGCTATTTCATATCTCAATACTTATCTTTGGGGGGATTTCATGCCTCTGAAACAATCCAATTTGGTGCATTATCTTAGTGCAAGAAGAGACTGCACAAGAGTTGAAGAAGAGGCTCAAATAATTAAAAGCTTATTAACTCCTGTTCATAATTAGAATCAAACTGTAACAAGATTTAGAAAGGAACTTAGCCAGAAACAAAATACTAAATATTTAAGAGGTATGAGGGAAAAAAACATTTGAGGGCACTTTACCATAGATTTTATCACATTCTGTGAGTTCTATTGTGTAGACTTTCATATGCAGCTTTACTTTTCCCTTAATCATTCAAGTTTGAAATGATTGATGGTACCTTCTTTCATAATTAATTATCATAAGCCATCAAAATTGATTGCAACTGAACAGCAACTTTTTCAGCATTTTCTAGATATAAAGAAAGCCCAAGACCCTCATCCTTGGAATGTTCTGGAACTGTACAGCTTGTACAAGGCCACAAGGGTGGCAGGGCAGTTAATGCTCCCCCCCAGCCACTCATTTAGCCCCTCTACTAGAACGAGCATGGGGGGGGTGTATTTGAACTACCAGCCCCAGATGTTCCAATCCATTGAACTATATCAGTTCACAGTAAAAATGAAATTCTGTTCTTTTCCTTTGGCTTACTGAAGTGCTGTTAGGCAATGATGGGATGCAACAGGGTTGCACCAGTTCGTCAGAACCGGTAATAACTTTTCCCGGTATCCCAGAGAACTGGTAACGGCTTTTGTGGGGAACCACCTCGGGGGTTTACCTTTTCACTGGTTTCCCCACTGTGCATGCGCACCAAGCGCTTGGTGTGCATGCGTGCCTACAGCACTTGGTGCGCATGCGTGGCCTCCTTGCTGTCCTCCTAAGCGGGGAGCAGGAAGAGAAGCTGCTAGCCTGAAGCTCCCTATAGTCTGCTCCCCAGGGTAAGTGACTCACCGTTGGGTGGGAGGGGGGGTGTTTTAATGTGTATTTAGTGTGTATTTACTTTTATATGTATTTTAATGTGTATTTATTTTAATGTGTATTTATTTTAATGTGTATTTTTATGTGTTTTGTGTGTGTTTAATGTGTATTTTTGTGTTTTTATGTCTATTTATTTTAATGTGTATTTTATGTGTTTTTATGTCTATTTTTATGTATTTTTATGTCTATTTAATTTGTATTTTTATGTGTACTTATTTTTATGGGTTTTTTTACATTGGCTCTGCCCACATCATTGGCTCCACCCATGACATCATGACTTTTGCGCCGCCCAAGATGTCATGACGTTGGCTTCACCCACAGTCTTGGCTCCGTCCACAGTGTGGTAGTAAAATTTTTGGCTGCTCACCACTGCTGTTAGGATAATCTCATACCTTCTCCACAGTTTTCTCATGAGGATGCTTTAAGAACTCATCTTACAATTGGCCTTAGTGAATTAGCAACCTAAGCTATCTTTGGACTACATTGCCCAGAATGGCCCTTCTAGAATGTCCACTGGCCATAATGGCAATAATATTATGGCAATTGTATTTTTCTCATCTTGAAAGATGACCTGCTGTCTGTAGTTGGAGGACATTGTCCCTCATTGACCTTTGAGATGTCTGTGTAAATAGAATAGAAATCACAATTTTTGCCTTAGGCAGCAGAATGCCTTGAACCAGTTCTGCTTTACCTTGAGTACACTGCCTAGTGCTTGCTGTGAACCAAATGCTACTTTAAAACACTTATAATTTATGATGGAGATATGTTGTATGGATCCTTTTAAAAAACAATAATACTCAATCCTCTATGGTGCCTCAAATTGCAGCTCCATCTCAAAGCTGAATGGAATCTAAACACACATAGAAGTGCCTGCATAGGAATCTAAAAAGCCAGCTCACTGCTCTCCTTCCATTCTTCCAACACAAAGATTGAACCTAGATTTAAGTGTAGTCAGACAGAAATCTGCCCTGTATTTTGGTCTAAATTGAGGATGTAATGGTTTGCTCCTTTCCCCCCAGTGACCACACAACATATATGCCATTGTGTGCGTGCGTGCGTGCGTGCGCGCGCGCGTGCGCGTGCATGTGCGCACATGTGCGCACGCGCGCACACGTGTGCACATGTGCATACCAGCACTTGTCTGGCTGCCCTGTTGGTGAAACTGCTTTAATGATCTTGAGAAATGGAAAACTACCTTTCTGCTCACCAGTGAAGGAAAGCAAATGGGAAGTTTTTCATTCAGTTTTACTGATTTCTGAAATAAATAAAAGCCTTTTCAAGACATTAGTGATGTGCTGTTTTGGTTAGCAACAATTTTAAAAAGGAAGGCTTTATCTCCCTTCCCCTCTGCAGGTAATGGAAAGGAAGCTTCCTGTTTTTCAAGATCAGTAAAAGACTTCAGTGAAAGGACAGCCAAAAGAGCTGCTTAACAGTCTTCAGATAAAGAAAGAGAAAGAAGATTGATCTTAATAGTGTTACACAGGGTCATTTGAGGAGCATTGCGGTATATCATTGCACGTGGATGGAAATATCACCCCCCATGACATAGAGCACCTCAAAGAGATTCTGTTTAGCTCAATGGAGACTGACACAGGTAGGGAATCTGGGCATGTATTTGCACTCATAGTCATTCCTAAATTATAGCCTTTTTGAAATCCATGGAACTTGGATGGAGGTAGTCTAGGGAGACTTAAATTCCACAGCTTTCAATGGGACTACTGGAGGACAGGCCCATGGTGGGATGCCAAATTACCGGGATGGGCAGCCGTGTGCCTCTACTGAGAACCCATAACTTAAAGGGCCATGCTGCCACCATCTGTCAGCAGTTTCTGCTTTGGCTCCTCTCACCAAGTACCCCTCGGCCCTATGGGAGAAAGTCTGAAGTGCTTCAGCAGCAGCGTGGAGAGAATAATAATAATTTCCACCCAACAGGGCCAAAGGGAGTCCTGTGAGAGGGGCAGATGTGGAAACTGCTGAGGTGGCGTGGCCCTTTAAGTTATGGGTTCTCAGTAGAGGTGCACAGCTGCCCATTCTGGTAATTTGGCACCCCAGCATGGGCCTGCTGGAGGGGTTGGACAAAAATTGGCACATTGGGTCAAAAGCCACTCTGAGCCATTTTTGCATCTCCTCTTCCATGCACCAGGAAAAAAAATCCAAGACAGAATTGCTGCTGCTAAGTGCAGCTTCTTCACCACTGGTCAGCAGAACCTATTCAGTTTAATGGCCTCTTTCATTAATGTTCATTAAAGTTGTTAAGTTCCAAAACAGCTGCTTTTATTTATTTTTTAATGTAAAATGCCCATTCAGTAAAGAACTTTTCATGGCAAACTATAGCTTCTCTGTTGCTCTTTACTTTTCCTTGATAATTTGAATTAAATAAGGGAGTCTTTCATCTCTACATTTACTTCCTGGAATAATAGCCCCACATTGATTGACTATTATTTTTGGGAATTCTAGATTTTAAGTGGACTAAATGCCTCTGCAAGGCTACATAAGTAACAGAAGTCACAGCAGTAGTTCTCTGTTTTCTAATGTTTTTTCTCAGTTGCTTTTCTTATCTTAACCACATTAAAATCATTAAATCCAAACCCTTAATAAAAATGTAGTGCAATCATTAAATCCAAACCCTTAATAAAAATGTAGTGCAATCTTAATTAACAGATTAATGTAAAAATTAATCAAATGACATATCCTAGGAACATGAGTTTTTAGCAATTTAAGATTTTAAAAAGATTATGAGCTAATTTGGCCATGCCATTCCTATTTGGACCAGACATCCAAGGTAGTGTGTGTATGTGCACTATAGATTCAAGCTAAATACCAGATTGCAGGGAACCACCACTTAGTTTTGACTTGGATAACTCATAAAGAGTGTAATATACTGTATTAGAAATAGCATGTAATACTCTACAATGTGCACTCTGCTTGGGAAAGTAGATGATTTCTCTTCAGAGTATCATATGGGACTAGAGATGGTTTCTGATGAGGCATTTTTCATAATTTTGTTAATTCTGGAAAGCAAGAATCCACAAGTACGTTACTTTCCCATAGGTACCAATGGGAAACACCCCAATGAGCCCAGCTGTTGTATCTCTACTAAAAATGTAACTTCTGGATTTATGTTTAGTATCTGAGATTTTGGAACTCTTTGATGGTCTTTGTTATGCAATTCCTCTATATTTCTTCTAACTTTCTCTGAACTGATATATGAAGGCAACTGAGGTATAGCACAGAGTGGGCAAACTTTTTGCACTGTGGGCTGGACCACACCCCCAGATAGCTGAGTGGGCTGGTCATGTGCTTCTTCCCGCCATAAAACACTGTTGTAAAACACATCCGCGGCTGTTGGAAATGTGTTTATGGCAGGTGCAGGCACATCTATAAATACGTGGGCGCATTTTACAGCTGTTGTAAATGCATCCGGTTCCGGTAGCATTGAGGGCAGTGTTGGACCATATGAAATGGTGCCACAGCCCCGGCCCAGCCGGTGAGCCGTAGTTTGGCCACCTGGGTATAGCATCTGCTTAGTAGAGAAGTGCTCAGAAAAAAAATATTATTGTTCTTCATATACACTATTTGGCTTCTAAAGTATAACGTGTAAGGGTAGCCCTGAAGAAGAAATGATCAGCATTTTTGCAAAATAGCTGTAGGTATCAAAAATATTTTACAGTCCTACTGTCCCATCTGACTAAGGTTTGCTTTAACTGCTGTAAGCAGCAAGAGTCTCAACCTTGGGACTCCAGGAGTAACTAAAGCATAGTAGTGTCTGTGCTACATGGTGGCTTACTCAGGAAATAAGCTGCTGATGTACTGTCCTCTACACTGCAACTCTACTGCAGAGGATCGTTCCAACTGTTGGACAATCTTAGCAGAGTAGCGCAGCTAGCACATACCAAGGGTGTAAGGCTGAATGTTTTGAAATGCACACCCTCCTCAGTTCCCCTTTTGTTCCTTCTTTGTTCCCATTGTACAAATGCTCAAGCACAGTTTTAGCAGAAGGAAAACAAATGTTTACTTACAAGGCTTGTGTTGTCAAGTAGATGGCAAAAATATAATACATCAGTACAGTGCACTTCATTTTGACAAAGGCATTGCTGTCTGGGGGTGTAGTCTTGCCCATGGTGCAAAATTTTTGGCCACTCCTGTGCTATACCTCAGCTGCCTTCATATATCAGTTCAGAGAAAGTTAGAATAAATATAGAGGAATGCATAACAAACACAAGTGGCTTTCCATCAGGGAGTTGGGGGTACAATTTGGTTTACAGTTGCCTTCTTCCTGCAATTGTTTTGCACATGGATCACACGGATGTCTTTGTTTGCCTATGGAACTACTGGATAGCCACCTGGCAACACCATCAAGAATGGCACGGACTTTTTAACATCAGAACAGCACTGCAAACTGAAGAAACTTCTAATCAGTAGGTAATATTTAATTGATTTTGATTTGGCTACAATTGGCACACCTAGTGTGTAAACCAAATTGCACCCCCCAACCAGTGGTGTAGCGTGGGTTTCAGCCACCCAGGGCGTAGGCCAAATTTGCCGTCATGGATGGACTTCACCAAAGGACATCCCCGCACTGTATCCTAATTTGCAGGTGTTATTAGACAATATTGAACTCTATTCTTTATATGAAAGAATTAATTCTCGCTAAATATTCGTCGTGAACAATCCGAGCACAAAATAAAACACGGGCAATTACCACAAGGCAACTGGTTACTACAGATGGAGTTACCAGTTGCAAGAGTGAGCGAGATGACTACACTTATTTAAATAAAGGGGATTCCCCGATTCCGTCATAGATTAAATAATAAAAAGTTCTGTGCTCATTTTAATCAGTCCGAATTGTAGGTACAACAAAAATATGAAATGGTTCAAATTTTTAGTTCAGATTACAAGATATTATTATTATTTATTGTGAAATTTTGCCACCCCAATAAGTGCCACCCGGGGTGGGCCACCCCCACCACTATGTTACGCCACTGCCCCCAACTCCCTGACAGAAAGCCACTGGAGTTTTGCAATGCCTTTGTCTGGCTACAAAAGGAAGCTAATGCTTCAAAAGGCCATGTGAGAGGAATAGCAGATATCTGGCTTACTGTGGGGTGAGGAAGGTGAGGTGAAATCGTACAAGCCTGTTGCTGTTTTTCCACATGCAGTTCTAAGAAGAGCACCTGGCAGGACCATCTTGCCATGAACCTTATAATTTGCTGGATGAACAGATCTTGAATCTCGAAAGCTCGCACAATGTTTTTTTTTTTTTTGAGTGATCCAATAAAAGGTATCACCTTCTTCCTGCAATTGTTACTTGTATTTAAATGTGAGCTTTCATGGAACAAGTCCACTTTGTTAGATGCCAGACAATTGAAGCTTTAACATCGATGATTAGACAGTACTCCACACTTGTAAGCAGCAAGCTCTCTTAGTGGGTACAGAAATATTGCTTGGAACACAGAAATCTATCACCACCACCCCCGACCCCCTGAATTCTTCTTCTTCCATGTCTAGGCCAGACGTGAAACAGCCAAAATGAAGGCACCTTTTGGTGAATTCATTTTGCAGTTCCTTTCACCTGACTCAGTGTGAGTAAGATTAGCCAGTAACAGAAGGTTGCTGTTATCAGGGTAAGCCCGATTGTGGTTCAAAAATGCCACAATCTTCGAGGAGGAATTGGAGGAAGTTTTCAACTGCCATCTCCTCCCTCTGCTCAACCTCTGATGCTTGACGTGACCGCCTTGCTCTGCCTAAGGGTAGGGCCAGTCTACATGATGGGAAGCAGATAAGTTTAAGATATGAGCCCTCTCGGAGGAAGATACCTGGTTTCAAATCACGTAAAGGTAGTCCTTGCTCAAAAGCCAGTCATATCCAACTCTAAGGTTCAGTACTCATCTCCGTTTACAGCCAAAGAGCCAGCATTGTCTGCGGCTGCAGATGTTTCCATGTAGCCGGCATGACTAGAAACCGGAATGCACAGAACACTGTTACCTTCCCACCAAAGCGGTTCCTATTTATCTACTTGCAATTTCTTGCTTTCGAACTGCTAGGTTGGCAGGAGCTGGGACAGATGACAGTAGCTCACTCCATTGTGTAGTACTTGGGTCTCAAACTGCTGACCTGCCAACCTTCCAGTTGTCCAGTTCAGCACGTTGACCAGTAAGCCTTCACAGTCCCTTCAAATCAGTCCAAGGGCTTAAAAAACCCTCCTCTAGCTAAATAGCAAATACCTACCTCAGCTTGAATGTTTAAACATTTCACAAGGTTCTGTTTCAAGTGTAGTTGTTTTATTTCAGCTAAAAGCCAGAATGTTGAAAGGATTGAAGAGCAGAGAACACAGAATGCCATTCAGAGGAAGCACTTCAGCAAGAGAATGCTGGCGGCTGAGATGTTAGGCACACTTTTCAGATGCCTGCAAACTGTTTCATGGCCTCTCTGTTTCTAAATGTCAAGGAAATAAATGCTCTGTGTCGTGCCAAGTGTTTTTCTTTTTTTTGCTGCAAGAACATGTACTTTAGCTTGGAAATGGCATTGCTCTTTTCAAGGCAACTGCTGGTGCCATTATGTTCTCTGTCCAGGTCACCTTCGGAAAGTAATTTTACTCCAGCTTGAAACAAAAAGCTGGTGATCATTTGGAGGGAGTGGGACGGATGGGAAGTTGGTGGTTGCCAAAGGGGGAAAAAAAAGAAATATTTCCAAACCCACTCTGTGTATTATTTCTGAAAAAGCAACAGAATAATGCCACAGCTGGCAGACACTTTTTTCCCTCTCTCTTTAGCATTTAATAATGGAATTAATTGGCAAGTGTAATGTTTTCAGGCCATTTTTCCGCTATACATTGCCCTCTGCTATCTTTTGAGGAGATGGTGTAATCTGACACAAGAACCATAATTGAATAATCAAAAAGAGACAGAAGAAGGGAAAGAGGGAGAGAGAGAGCGTGCACACAAGAGAGGGCTTTTGTTTTAGCGATGGGAATTCTTCAAAGTTAAAAGTTAATGAGCTATTGAAAAAAGGCCATTAAAAAAAGGAAAATGTGGGGTTAGCATAAGTTATTTTTAAGGAAAATAATAGGCTTCATAGCCTCAGCTTCTATTATACCATTTCCCCATCTTCCTGTCCATATTAGAAGGATGCTGGCCATGTGTCCTATTTTACTGAGATTCCATTTGAAGCCATCTCTTCTTCAAAAGGCATCTTAGACCCACTTCAGTTTCCTAGGCTCAACATCCTTGCCTGTTGAGACTAAGGGAATTGCAAAATTATACTCCTTGTCATCCCAAGAAAAGGTAAGGTATTGGGGGGAGCTCACAGCAAAATAAGAGAATGAGCTTAAAGATAAAGGTCACCCATGCTCGAAAGCCAGTTGTATCCGACTCTAGGGTTCAGTGCTCATCTCTGTTTCAAAGCCGAAGAGCCAGTGCTGTTTGCTTCTGCAGACGTTTCCGTGGTCATGTGGCAGGCATGACTAGACACTGGAACACATGGAATGCTGTTTACCTTCCCACCTAAGTGGTCCCTATTTATCTACTTGCAATTTCTTGCTTTCGAACTGGTAGGTTGGCAGGAGCTGGGGCAAAGACGGGAGCTCATTTCGTCCTGCAGTACTCGGCAATCGAACTGCTGACCTCCCGTGATTAAGAAAACACATTTGCCCGCCCACCCAATGTCTGTGTGTGTGTGTGTGTGTGTGTGTGTGTGTATGTGTGTGCGTGTGCGCGCACGTACGCACACGTGTGTGCAAATAAAGGAAAAATGCATAAATAATGCTATAAAGTGGATAATACAAGGTGTATCAAAGGGAGAGGGCTGTTCCTCTCATGTATAGATTTTAAGGATGAGAAGCAATAGAAGGGGTGTTTGCATCTTTTTTAACAGTCAGCCATGCTTTCTGTACTTGCTGCATGTGCACTTTGCTTTGGTTTGATTTTCAAAGGAAAAGGATGCTAGCTTTGTGCAGAGACAGCATTCACAAATTATGGAGAATTTGATTGGGAGAGGGAGGCATCAATCAATCAATGCCTCCTTCTCATGTGGGGGTAAGGAGGTGTCTCATGCAGCCAAGAAAGTCTAAATCAGGAGTTCTCAGCCTTTTTTTAAAGTCAGGGGCTGGGTCATGCTCACTCAGACAGCTTCGGAAGCCAGATGGCCATTTTGCCCTTCCTCCACCACATGGTACTTCCGGGTGTGGTAGAGGTGGGCCCCCACATGAAATGGCACCAGGGGCTTCATCTGGCCCAAGGCTGCAGGTTGAGAATCCTAAATCAATACAAAGACATTTGTGAGTATTATTGTGTCATTTTGTGTCATCAAATCAGTTCTGACTTATGGATTTTCTAAGCTGAGAGAGTACTCAGAAGTTGTTTACCACAGCCTCCTTCCAGGGGGTGTCCTGGGTCTGTGCAGCTTGCACAGGGGGTGTCCTGGGTCTGTGCAACTCTGGGAGTTACAGTGGGAATCAAGCTCCCAATCTCTGGCTCCATAGCCAGATACCCAATTCACTCAGCTATCCAGCCAGCAAGTATTATTTACATATTTGTTGTTATGTGATATCAAGTCATCTATGACTTATGGCCACAGTGTATGAATAGGAGTGCTCCAAAATGTTATGTCCTTAACTGATCTGATCAACTCCTTCAAGTTATTGTTTGTGGTTTCCCTTATGGAATCAATATATCTTGCTTTAGTCATTCCTTGCTTCTTGTTGCCTGCCACCTTTCCCATCATTATTGTTTGTTCCAGAGAGTCTTGCCTTCTCAAGATGTTCCCAAAGTAGGACAGTTTCAATTTCATCATTTATGCCTCCAGAGACAGTTTAGACTTAAATTGCTGTAGGGTCCATTTGTTTGTCTTTTTGGCAGTGCAGGGTGACTGCAAAGCTCTCCTCTAGCACCACATTTCAAATGAATCATCCCCCCCCCCCCAATCAGCTTTTCTGTGTGTGTCCACCTTTCACACCTGACCATAGAAAATGAGAACACAATAATGTGGATTATCTTGGCTTTGGCCTTCAGTTTTTAAGTCCTTCCACTTGATGATCTTTTCTAATTCCTTTACTGCTTTCCTTCTGAGTCTCAGTCTTCTTCTGATTTCATGGCTGCAGTCCCCATTTGGATTGATGATTGAGTCTAGGTATACAACATCTTTCACTATCTTAGTTACTTTATAGCAGTGGCAACTGCACTTATACAGTAACACATGGAGCTTGGTGTACTCTCTGGGCAGTTTACAAGTTAATTAGCACTTTACCCCTAACATATTAGGTACAGTACTTATTTTACCGACCTCACAAGGATGGAAGGTTGAGTCAAGCCTTGAGTCCCAGCATGATTAAACTCACAATATTTGGCTACAGTACAACAGTTTAACCACTGCTACCAGAGCTGTTCATGTCAAACTTGAAGTTGTACAGTTCTTCTGTAATCATTATGTTTATCTTCTTAATGTTCAACTTCAACCCTGCTTTGGCAATTTCTTTCTTCATTTTCATTTAAAAATAAAATAAAATCATGTCAGAAACACACAAAGGTGCTTTTTGGGTTGAAAGGATTTTTGCTGGAGGAACTCCACTCAGGGGATGCCCAAATGAGGCTCCTTTTATGTCCCCAAGATCTTTTCCCACTGAAGTGGTCTTGTTATGGCCCTGGATTCGGATTCAGATGATGATGGTTGGGAACAAGTTTGCATGATAAATATGTAGTTTGTTTCTCAGCAAATATGCAAGAAACTGTGAAATCTCCAGGACAGGAATGGATAACCAACACTAAGTTCAGAGTTACTGACCTCCATTCCGTGTTTCACCAATATTAGGCTGCACTTATTAGCTTCCTCCTTTCTAGTCTGAGGAACTCTTATTTTTGCAATCAGCTATCATAACTCATTAAGTTTTGCATATACATACAGTATTAAGCAACACTAACTGACATATTCATTTTCAGTCTTTTTCAGACTTACCCTGACACATTAGATGGTTAAAATAATTCATAGAAAATGTTCTGGGCTGACAGTACTAGCTGGTCTGTCTCATTACACATGGTCTGGAAAGTGCTTTTTATTTCATAGCGTTACTTATGAATCAATACAACATGCAAGAGTATGGGAAGTCGGGTTTGTGTTGAGGGGAAGGGTACAAGTCTGCTTATAGAGCACTGACAGATGAATTATTAAATCTCATTGCCCAATTATATTATACCTTTCATACGAGAGAGTAGTTTTATGCATTTGTGAAGGTCAAGGAAATGCTTTGTAGACTGGAAACTTTCAGGAATTTTGCATAATCTAAACAGATCATTTTTCTAAAACTGTGCAGTGTTAAATTGCTACAGGGGAATACGTTGTAGTAGAGTATTTTAATTCACATCCACAAGATTCATCTTCAAGATAGGAGCTGATCTTCAGTGAAGCAGACTGTTTATTTATTAATTTATCTCAGAGTTATTATTCTGCCTTTTCAGCAGGATGAAATATATGTAAATGATAAAGAACAACTAGAACAACAGATTAAAATACAGTAAAGAGGTTGTCATTGTTACTTGTGGCATCTCCCTTCCAACCCCTCCTGACTGATGCCTCTGTCCCTTTTCAAAACATACTGGCCCCTGATCTCTCATTGTTAACATTCTTTCTTTCTGTGTATAGAACATTAATAAATCTGAGAAGGAGACACTCCTTCTCATGTGTAGGCTATCGAAAATCAGGGTTCTGGATGACCTGCAGGGTTTACATAAGAGTAGGAATATCTCCTTTGTCCTCTTTTCACACAAAGAAGGCAACAATGGAAAAAGAGGGACCAACTTCTCCCTTCCAGAAGTTGAGAGTTAGACCCAGGGGACTGTGTGTTCCTTTAAGTGCCATCCAACCTGTACCTATGGGGTAAAAAGAAAGAGCCTCCTCAAAGATTGTGGTATTTTTGAACCACAATCGAGCATACTCTGGGCAACAGCCACCTTGTGTCAGCTAATCTTTCTCACACTAGGCCAGGTGGAAGGAACTGCAAAATGAACTCACCGAAAGGTAGCTTCATTTTGGCAGTTTCATGTCTGGCCTAGACATGGAAGAAGAAGACCTGCACCTACAATACACATTTTGTGACATGGTGATAAGTCAAAAGAGGGGAATATAACTTAATGAGACACGTATGGATAGCTATGAAAAATCTCCATGGAAACAATGAATAGTCACCCCCCAAAAAAAATCACAGATAGCTAGATAATTCCATATCATGTGAACGAAGGACTCAGTTTCAGCACCACATTACCAGCATTAAAGGCAGCAGTTAGTTATGGAAGGAGCCTTCATGGCATCCAAAGCATTATGGACTGCTAGCTTTTTGCACATTCCCAGATGGAGATATGAACCTTGGTGGGTTTGATAGACAAGAGTGCAGTGAGATGAACCATTCCACCAGAAGGTGTCAGATTTCTGGTGTCAGGAGAAGGACATCTGGGTCATTAAGGAAAGCATCCCTAGCAATTAAGAAACATTAATGTTCTTTTGACAAGTCTTCAACTTTCCATTAGTCTGTCAGACAGAACCATAGTTATTGGCTGTTCATGTTAATCTAGAGAGAAAAGCCTCATAAAGTGCATTCTACACTTTGGCATAAGTTCCAATTAAGACAGGGGAAAGGGTGGGGTCTTGGCATCTTTTGTTAATGGACTCGTCAGAGAAAGCTAGTGCAATCACATTTTGATATCACTGTCAACTTCATACCATTGTGTTAGGGTTTCACCAGTGAAATTGCAATGCACACATATGTCATTCACATACATATATACACAAACAGATATATGGACATTGATTTGTATTGTCTTAGGAGTAGGGGTTCACACATCATGTAAGAATGCAAGCACAAGCAAAGGTTTTGACATGTGAAATTGGTATCAGATGCTACCAGAGTTGGTGCTAGAGAGCTGTCATATAAACCTGCTCAAGTTCAAATATAACAGTCAAATATAACAGTCACACTCCAGGACAAAGCTATATGTGAGGGTATGATTTTTTAAAAATAAGTTTTAATACGCTTTTATTTTGCCTGATTATGTTCTATATTGTAGTGAGGACATTTCAAAAGAGGCAGCTTACAGATTCAGGTTTAAATAAATCCCTATTCAGGTGTCTTATTCTGGTGAAATTAGCCACACTAGGAGAAGGAACACTAAATTTGCCCCTTCTCACCTTAAATGTGGAGGAAGGGATATGAAACATTCATGAAGGGTTATCTTATAAGAGTTTTAAATGAAACTGTGTTACTCCCATAGATACTCTGCTCTTCACACAGTTGTCCCTTATGCTCGATTATGACACCACTGAAGGATGGGTGAGAGATCCAAGAGTGTCCATGCACACAGGAATTAGATTTTAGTGATCTACTCATAAATTCCTAGTCACACTGGGTATTTCCCTTTGGCACAATGAGTAGATATCTGGTTCCATAATTACACTCCCTCTCAATTTCTGTGATTCTGATGTAAACAGTGAGTCACAGTGAACTAGTGTCTGGCATACATAGTGATTTGATGTTGCTACATTTGCCCAGCATGGCTTTGCTAAGATAAACGTTCTTCCTTCTTTCAACTTTCTGCGCTCTCAAGGTTGCCTGCCAGCATTAATGTTATACATTCTGTAAGCCACTAAAAACTGTTTTCTCTCACTGTCCATTACAGCTACAAATGTCACAATTGACTTGTATGATACAGTAACCCCCTGCTGAATGACGTTGAGCGACAAAATTGCTTATTGACTGGGAATCAATAGGAAAGATCACCTTTGTGGGATGGCCAAAAATCACAAAGCGACTAGAACTTCCTGGGACTTCCTGGTTCCACACTGGATGTCCAGGTGATGGTGTTTCACCTGGGCATCTGGCGCAGAGCCAGGAAGTCCCAGAGCGGTGCACTTTCCCTGCTGCAGCACCACCAAGGGACCTCGGACAAAGACCAAAATGGAGCAAAGGTAATTTAGCCTGTCGTTCTGCACTGATGAGCTCAGCAGTAAGTCTGTTTAAAGTAATAAATGGAGCTGGCTTCCCAGGAAGAGGGTAAACTATGACTGCAGTCTTACCACAGAAATAAGTGGCATTGAACTAGACCAAAAGCAAAGCAATCACATTTATATACTGCCCCATCACACTTAGTGCACTGTCTGAGCAGTTCACAAGTTAATTAACATTTTGCCCCAAACATGCTGGGTATTCATTTTACCAACCTCAGAAGGATGGAAGGCTGAGTCAACCTTGATCCCTGGTCAGGATTGAAGTCATAACCTTTTGGTTGCAGGACAACAGTCAACCACTGCACCACTAGGGCTTAAATATGTTAGCAGCCAGGATTGTTTGCAGACAAAATATCCAGAAGCATTCTTTTCTTGGGTTGACTAGACAAGTGACAAACATTTATTTTGTTTCTTTTTTTGAAGGGGGGGGGGTATGGAAAATCATTTTGCCATACACATATTTTGAAGACTCCCACAAAATTCACAATTTATTTTTTAAAAAAATAGGCCATTAGGAGCTGAAGGGAGATTTTTAAATGGAGTTTGGGGGGGATTACTGTATTAAAATGGAGTGTGGGAGCCATTTTCAGTTTGTCCAAAATAGAATATTTGGTTTTCAATGCATTCCTATGGGGAATTGCATTTTGTTTAAAGTCCGCCACCACCCCTGGACTTCCTTGAGGCCAGGGCGGAGAGGCCGCTCCAGCGCCGGGCACCAGGACCCTACACCACTGCTGGTGTCCTAGACCCCGCCCCGGGCACAAAAGGCCGCTATGGCAGCAGGACTCCGTCCCGGACTTCCTTGTGGCTGGGGCAAAAAGGCTGCTGAGGCACTGAGTGCCGGGAACCTCCACCATCGCCAGTGTCCTGGGCCCCACCCCAGGTCAAGACACAAAAGGCTGCTATGGCGGCAGGAAGAGGGTGGTGTGGCGATAGGCAATGGGACCTTCCACCACCGTCGGTGTCTGGGCTCTGCCCCAGGCTGGGGCACAAAAGGCTGCTACTGTGGTGCACAGCACGACTTTGCAACCGCGGCCCTCGGACATGCCTGTGGCCGGAGTGGAGAGGCCATTGTACTATGTATTGTTTTATATTATGATTTGTGCTTTGTAGGCTGAATATGGTATAATTATTGTCTATATTTTATATTGTATTGTGTTTACTGCATAATATTGTGTGAGCCGCCCTGAGTCGGGTTTCCTGATTGGGCAGCATACGTGTGAGAATTGAATTAAAATTAAAATTACATTAAAGAGCATCTCACTTAAAGAGCAATCCTGTGGAATGCATTAATTTTTTAAAGTGAGGGTTTACTGTACCGGGGGGGGGGAGGGGATATGATTACAAAAAACTGGCTCACTTTCTGTCACATTGCTCAGTGAAAAAGGGTCCATTAATGGCTAAACCAGGGATTCTCAACCTGCTGCCCACGGCACTGTTTCATGTGGTCCCCCATCGCCTCTACCACACCAGGAATTGCCATGTGATGGAGGAAGGGCAAAATGGCCATCTGGCCCCCAAAGCTGCGTGAAGGAGCATGACCAGGCCCCTGCCTTTAAAAGGTTGGAAACTCCAGGGCTAAACAAACAGCAAAGTATGTCTGTGGCCTAAGTCCCAACTGTAGCATTCAGCATTTGAACTAAACCATTTCTATAATTTCTGCTGGAATCAAACAATGCACCACACTCCAGATCCTAAATGATTCTCACTGGTGTAGTCCAGATTCAGTTCATAGGGTTCAGTCTAAAACTGACCTATAGCAGGGAAAATCAGCTATTTCCTCTGTATCAATACAAACACACACTTCTTAAAGTGCAAACCTTCCAGGCACTCATAATTCAGACCTTGAAACTTTCTATAGCATTCTTTAACATGCATTTTATTTATTCACCTTCCCTACCCCCCTTCACAAATTGGAAGTAGTTCAGTTCAGAATAATCATGGGGCCCGGATTATATGGTTTTAAAATGACTGTTCAAACAAGCTTTTTAAACCATGTAATGGTGGCCCCAGTGAATTCAGTTGCATTGTGCTAAGGCTGAGGCTGAAATAAATGAAAATGTGACATGGCAGCACAAGGGAATTCATTTGAGAAGTTGCCAAGTTTTATTCTTTCTAAGGATCAACAGCTTATCCCAGGCCTAAATGTCAGGTGTTTGAACTGTGCACAATTGTAGAATCCCATACTTAATAGTTTGGCTTTTCTTTCTTTCTCTGTCTGAGGAAAAGAAAAACTCCTCTCATACTGTATTGTTTTCTCTGGAGTTAGAAGATTCACTACCAATTGGGTTTGACACCACTGACTAATACCTTGGCTGCCTCAAAGTGCTTTGCTGAAAACCTCCCTCAGCTGTTTGTGCATTGAAGTTGACTTTTTGGAAACTGCTCTATGGCCCGATGCCAACGCTGAGCATTTCGTACACATTTGAATACAACTGCAATGGATAACACGGAATAGTTTTTGCATGAAAGTTTCATTTCACACATTTACTTCAGCTACTTTCCCCACAGTGGAAGGGAAGCCATGCAAGTTAGAAATGAGAAGAGGGTAAGCTGGGAACACGATGATTACAAGCCATTACCATTTGCAGTCTTGCAAGCAACAAAATAGCGTAGCAGAATTCTGGAGGCTTTAGCCAAGAAATCAAAGACCTCACAGCTGTCTTTGATCACATCCAGGTGGAGAATGGAGTCTTCTCCTTGGCCATGCTGCTGAGCCCATGAAGACAGAAGTGGCTCAGCTCCATCGGAGCTGCAAGGCATTAGGGAGTGGTCTTTCTCTTGCCTCATTCTGTTTTGTACATTGTGCTTCTCAAAAGGATTACCAGGCCCCTGATGCAGTGGTGGGCAGCTGCCGGTTCGGACTGGTTCTACCGAACTGTAAGTAAAAATCCTGGGTGGTCTCCCAGGGGGAGGTAGTACTTTTACTTTTTTTGAAGGTGTTTACTTTTTTTGAAGGTGACCGGTTCGGTCGCCTCTCCAGCCGCCCTTCCTTGCAGCCCAAAATGGTTGCTTGTCAGTGCTCATGCATTAAAACATCATTTGATGCATATGTGCTGAATACTGGAGGCACGCATGCATCAAATGGTATTTTGACGCATGCGCACTTATGAGCAGCCATTTTTGGGCTGCAAGGAAAGGCACAGCGGCTGGCTGTTGAGGCCCTCAGTGGCCTCTTTGGAGGAGCGGCAGTGGCGGCGGCGGCCTTCCCTCAGCTCCGCCCATAGTGTGGTAGTAAAAATTTTGGCTGCTCACCACTGCCCCAATGCCTTCTCTTTTGTTGGCTAAAGCTCCAGACATTCAGTTAAGAGAATTCCTGTGGATGCCTGGGTATTGCAGTCCAAAAAGTCTGAAAATTTTTATGCCTAATATCAATCCCACCAAACTCAAAGTTTTAAATCCAACTACTAACAGTAGACAGAGGGCGAAATCCTGAAACATGCAGTTCCAGGTCCTAAAACCAAGAATGGCAAAGAAGACCATGACAAGGAAAAGGGCCTTCTGGGTGGCAGCCCCCACATTATAGAATTTATTACCAATGGAGTTGTGCCAGGCCTATTTCCTAAGCATATTTTTAAAACAGGTGAAGAGTTTAAAGAGGCTTTTTCAGGATATCCTACCTAATTCCACTTAGTAGTTAGTAGTTTTGTGTTTGGTTTAGCTTATTTTCTCTCACATGTCAACAGTGGAGAGGCCTAACTCTACCCTCACATCTTGTGGGGAACGGAAACTCCCCAAAGGAGTGTTATAAAGTCTTCCTTTTCAAATAAGAAGCAAAGATAGAGTTAGGCCTAGCCAAGGAGATACACCCTACCAGCCAGGCTTTTCCCCTGGATGAGCTATGTTTTAGTATCTGTAGGTATGGGTCTGTTAGGTGAAACTCCCACAATGGAGAATTTGGGGATGTGTAGTTCACAAAATTCTGAACAGCACTCCCCTAAAACAGTTGGCCAGAGGAAGGTTAAGAACACCAAGTCTGCCTTTTTTGTTTGCTGTCTTCACTGTGCAGATTGTAGCAATCTTTTTTTTATAGAACAAATTGATTCTGATTTATGTGATATATGTGGAGTGCAAGAGACCGTAAATCATATCTTGTGGGACTGTCAAAAGTATAGTGAGGAAAATCTGCTCTTCTTCAAACTGCTGAATATCAGTATACAGCTGGTAAGGGGGTGGGTGGTTTAGTATATTACAAGATTATAATTTGTAGAATGCTGTCTTTAAATGGATTGTGTTCTTTTTTTTTTTTTTGCAGACCTGTAATTTGGTAAATCACTTATAATTAGGCCCTCCTCTTCCTTTCTTCCCCTTCCCCTGATCCCTCTCCCTCCACCTTTTCTATCCAGAACTTTTGTTTGATAACAATTCATCTGTAGGTGGCAGGAATATGGCCTTTGGTCCTGCTTCCCTATAAAACACCAGAACAAGACAAAGAAGAGACAGAACACAGAGGTGGAGGTGGATCTAATGGGTTTCTTGCCCAAACAACACCTGCTATATAAGCTAGTACATAAATAATCTTGGGGAGGTGCTTTTTTAGAAGAAGACACTCAAGGTAGTTACAGTAAAACCCTGATTTATGAGTGACTCAAGTTACAAAAAAACTGAGTTACGAAAGGGTTATTTACATAAATTGGTGTCTCGATTTACGCAAATAACCCAATTTACAAAAGGTTTTTTGTTTAGATTTTTACAGATCAAAATGGTGTTGCTGCCATTTTGGTCTCTAAAAATCCCCCTGACTTTTCCAGCCACAGCACTCTGGGCTTTGCAGAATGGCAGGGACCAAAAGGGTCTTTCCCCCCGACCCTAGCAGACACAGCAGAACCGGCAGACAGGGCAGCAGCAGAAACAGCCATGGGGACATCATAAAAAATGTCCCCACAGCTGTTTCTGACGCTGCGTCTGACCTGTCTGCTGGGTCTGCCAGGGTTGGGGGGGGGGGGGAGATCCCATCAGTCCACAATTTTTGCATAGCTCAGAGCCTTTGCTGCAGCCGGAAAAGTCGGGGGGACTTTTCTGGCTGTAGCAAAGGTTCTGAGCTATGCAGAATGGTGGGAACCAAGAGGATCTTTCCTCCTGACCCTGGCGGACACGGCGGAACCGGCGGATGGGGCACAGGCAGTGGCAGAGGCAGAAACAGCTACGGGGACATTTTTTATGAAAAGAGGAATGGCTACGAAGCTGCTCCCCTCTTCCTCTTGGGCTTCAGTTCACCCACACAACTCAACCCCAACCCTCCAGTCTGTCTGGGAATGAGCTGGGGAGGGGGAATTGGAGCCCAAGAGGAAGAGAGGATCAGCTATGAAGTTGTTCCTCTCTTCCTCTTGGGCTTCAGTTCACTCACACAACTCAGTCCCAGCACTCTGGTCTGGCTGGGAATGAACGGTGGGGGTGAATTAGAGCACAAGAGAAAGAGCAGCTTGACTACGAAGCTGTTCCACTTTTCTTATGGGCTCCAGTTTACCCCGCAGCTCTCCCTAAGAAGATGCCTCGAGTTAAGAAAAAAAATTGACTTACGAAAGAGGCTATGGAACCAATTTGTTTCGTAACTTGGGGTTTTACTGTATCTTTCTTCATTTGATAGACCCAGTCTGGGTCTGGAGTTCTTGAAATTAATTTTTATTTTAAAATGGCTCGGAAGTACGCACTTTCTGAAAAGGCAAGTGACTCATTCATCCAGTGTCCCATCCTCCCATGCATGAAACCAGTTAATCAGCCCTTTGGTAAAGGTCTTTTCACTTCAATATTGCAGATCCCATCAGCATTACATTTTATAATGCTTGTTGGGGACTCATAGGCAAGGCTTCAAATGTCTGTGCACATTACAGGGGTTCTCCTTTGTTATATGTTCACTGTGGTTGACTCTAATTAGAGCGCCAAATTACTTAAGAAAACAGAAGGAGCAAGGTTGTTCTCAAACCTTGTAATTAATTATCCACTGCATGAGTTTTACAACAACTCTGTGATATCTACTTTGTCTTCCTTAATATACAATCTTAGAAAACTATTCTACAAGTTAATGGACAGAAGACTGCCAAGTCGTTGTCCTTTAGTTATACATTATATGAAAACAGACAATGGTAAGGGATCAGAAGGTTGTTGATTTTAGGAGTGCTACATTAGAAGTGCTACATTATTGATGTAGATTGTCTTATGTTTTTATTCTTATTTTTAGTCTCATGTAAGCCGCTCAGAGTCGGGTCCTCCCGATTGGGGCGGGGTATCAAGTGTAATAAATAAATAAATAAATAAATAAATTGACAAGAATAGGTATTTTCTGTATTGACCCTGCTAAGACAGAATCCTATGGGTTATTTATCCCAGCGTAAATCTAATGGTATATATCACAGTGGCAAATTGTAAGTAGTTAATTAGTTGCTGTTTGTATTCTTCAGTGTGCACAGAGTATAAAAAAATTGTGACATTTTGATTATGACAATTCACCATTGTGACTAACACCACTGGACTTATGTTGGCACAGGTAGCCCATAGGATTCTGGCCTGTGTTTGATAGCTCATTTGTTTAAGTATGTGGCTGTGTAGTCAGAGATAGTTTGATTCCCCACTGAACCTCCAGGTAGAAAAGGCAACCCTGTGTGACCTTGGATAAGATGCACAGTCCTAAGGCATCCTCAGAACAAGGGAATTAAAAACCACTACCAGAGATGGGATGTAACAGGTTCCCACCAGCTCACCAGAACCAGTAGTAACTTTCCCCAGTGTCCCGGAGAACCGGTAGTAGCTTTTGGGGGAAACCACCTTCGGGGTTTACCTTTTCACTGGTTCCCCCACTGGGCATGCACACCAAGCACTCGGTGTGCATGCATGCCTACAGTGCACGGCCTCCTTGCTGTCCTCCCAAGTGGGGAGGAGGAAGAGAAGCTGCTAGCCTGAAGCTCCCTATAGCCTGCTCCCCAGGGTAAGTGACTCACCTTTGGATGTGTTGTGTCTGTGTGTATTTTATTGTGTATTTAATACCTTTACCTATATTGATGTACTACCACAGTTCCTAAAAAGGCCTGGCAGCCTGGCTTGGGGTTTTTAAGCAAAGTCTTGGAGTTACCTCATCAATAAGCTACACCCATGCTGTTCCAATTGCTGTTCCAATTGGAGAACCCTTAAGAAGGTAGAGCTGTTTTACATTTACATTAAGGCATATTATCCTAGAGAACTGGTTAGGCAAAGACTTAGTACCTAACTTCTTTAACTGTTCAAAAGTTGAAAAGTGCCAAAATGAAGCCATCTTGTGGTGAGTTCATTCTGTAGTTCCTTACATCTGACCTAGTGTGAGAAAGATTAACCAGAATAAGCTTTAAGCTCTGGTTTAAAAGCTCTGGTTGATTTGTGTATTATTTATTTAATTTATTTACGGGTTTGTGTTGTGGGTGGGTTGAGGAGTGTGTGCATGTGTGTGTGCGCTTATTTTTATTGTATTTTATTATTTTATTTTTTTCTTTGGCCCCACCCACATCATGACATCATGATGTTAGCTCCGCCCACACTGTGATGACATCATGGTGGGGTAGTAAATTTTTTGACATCCCACCACTGCCCACTACCTAAAAACCCTGGAGAAGATCATCATAATTAAATTCAAGTAGATGCCACACTGTTGTTGTTGTTGTTGTTGTTGTTGTTGTTGTTGTTGTTGTTGTTGTTGTTGTTGTTGTTGTTGTTGTTGTTGTTGTTGTTGTTGTTGTTGTTGTTGTTGCTGCTGCTGTTGCTGCAACAACATTAGATTCACAGTCAGACTGGTATAAAATTAATAGTTCAAGACCTATCCAAGAACCTAAGAACTTTTGTTTTTTTGTAAATTTAGGATATTCAAAGATATTCAAATCCAGAATTTCCAAATATCTAGGGAGTCCTTTTGGTATTGTTCCAAGGACTCCAAATACGATGGGTACAACATATTTATTTTTCCATAAATGCTGAACTTTTTTTAAAAAAAATGATGATGATGATGATGATTAATTGATTGATTACTATTACTATTACTATTACTATTACTATTACTATTACTATTACTATTACTATTACTAGGCAAAAAGTAGTTTCATGGATTTATTAAGAATGATCCTGCCTCTTCCTTATAATTAAACACCAGTTTTAGATGTTTACAATAAGAAATCTTTTCCATCACAGTGGGACAGAGAAACAGGATTTGAGTTTTTAAAAAGCAGGAGAGGTAGAAACTAATGGGGAGGATAAGACCCTTACCACCTTGAATTAAGTAGTAGAATTTCAATATGTTTGTGCAAGAAAGGCACTGGAAGGGTGAATCAGTAGAAGTGATCTTACATATTTACATTTGTATTTTATCTTATTGTTTTGGTACCGATTCCTCTATGTTGCCGATGTCCCAGTTCAGTTGATAAATATATCACGGGCTTTGTTTTCATTTCGTGTCAAAGAGACATTTGAGTTCTTCTTTAAATCTTCAAGCAAGTCCTGCTCTACCAGTGAAATGGGTATAAAAGTTGTACCATTTCATGGGATTTGTGTTTACAATAATAATTAAATATATATAGACATACAATATAGATAGCCTCATAAACCCAGAGAGTGTTACAACTCCTTTTCTTGGAACTACTTTCCACCCCATTTAAAATCATCATTTTTCTCTAACTGCCTACATCTTATATGCAAGAGGCATTGTGCTAGTAACAAAACCAGAGGCAAGGCAGCATTAACAGCACAAAATTTATTTACCTTTCCTCATACAAGCTATATGGTACTTTAATGGAAATGTGTATTGTCTATGCTTTGTAACACACACACACACACACACACACACACACACACACACAGAGAGAGAGAGAGTAATTTCAGTAATACATGCCACAGCAGCCAGGCTTCCAAATTAAGCCTGTATTTTCTGATAAACAACAAAACAAGCAAGATAAGGAGGTAAAGAAAACATTTGCTTTGAAAAGAGATGTATTTGCCTACTCAAGGGAAATCTCTACTAAATATATGTAAAATCTATCATTTAGTCTTACCAAGAAAGCTACTGTTGTGTACATTATATTTCAAGAAAATGTTTTGAAGGTGAAATTGATTAGATTTCAAGGGCACTTCCAATATTATTTTTTGATGCGAGTCAAGGAACACATCTTTCTCACCTTCCAGCTCCATGTGCCGAATGGTAATAGCATTGCATTGACAATAGGTCAGAGTTCACCATTACCCTTGAGGGCAGTGAGGTAGCTCAGGTCAGGGATTCTCAACCTGCAGCTCATGGGCCAAATGTGGCCCGTGACACCATTTCATGTGGCCCCCACCACCTCCACCACACCAGGAAGTGCCATGTGGTGGAGGAAGGGCAAAATAGTCATCTGGCCCCTGAAGCTGTCTGAGGGAGCATGACCTGGCCCCTGGGTTAAAAAAGTTGAGAACGCCTGTTTTAGGTGGTTCCCCACAGTGTTTTCATGGACTCTACCATATACATGGACTCTAGCAGAGTAATATTTTATAGTCAGATCAGACAACATTGGTAGTTGTGCTGATCCAACTGCTCTGTGACCCATGACTACTGATGCCTTCCAAACACTGACAAGACTGATGCTAGTACAGTTGTACCTCGCTTAAGGAGCATAATGCGTTCCACAGGATTGCTCTTTAAGCGAGTTTGCTCTTTAAGCAAAACACCATTGTAGGTGACCAATTGTGGGGGGATTGCAAACCTTGATTTATTTGTTAAGCGAGTTTTTGATTGGTTTTATTTGTTAAGCGAAGTGAACATTCAGAGAAAATTATGCTCTTTAAGCGAGTTACTCTTTAAGCGAGTCACTCTTTATGCGAGGTTTGACTGTAAATACATTTTGTTATCCCTCAGGTCATCAGTGATTATGGCATGCTCTGAAAAACTTCCAAAGCCCCCTGCTCTTCACCCAAGGAAACCAAACAATTTTCTACATATACCTATGACAAAAGCACATTGAAAATAAAAAAGCCATTCTGTGAGAGCAAATATTGAAAAATCTGGTTCAGAGAAATAGCTTCCAATTCCAAAGCATCTTTAAAGGTACATTTGCTTATGAGTTCATACATACAGATTTTTTTTAATAAGCTAGGAGTAATAATGCTATCAGAGTCATTTTTGTGAACATTGCCCTGTGTTCTCTCTGTAAGAAAAATGCAAAGCAGACAGAGCAGGTTTGACAGCACTTTGGCCTGCCTTGTAAATGAAGAGTTATCCCCACAGATCCATTTTTGGCAGGTTAGAACTACATGCTTCTGTACATTTTCTCTTTATCTCCTTCGTTACACCAGAAGGGGAGGTTTCAAAAAAACAAAAAAAGAAGAAAAATCCCCTCTAGCATGATTACTGTTCTCAAAATTTCTAGTCTTCCAGTTGATAACATGAAGTAAACTAATTAACTAATTAACTTAACAGGTGCCAGTCAATTGAAACCTGAAGCATTACTGCTATAGAATAGAACTGGGAGAATTCTTTTCCAGAAGTGTCTTTAATTCAGATTTCAAACGTAATGATACCAAAGCAGCTGACTGGGTGTTACTGTTTTCAAAATGCCTCTCTGATCAGTGCTTGAGGCATTCACTTGCGAGGCTGTTGCTCTATGTTTAAAGAGTTTGGCGAGTTTCCTGCCAAGTCCTTTTGGGTCTTGAAAGTCTTCAGGAAGACAACTGTGGTTTGCTCAAATATCCTGACAAGATTCTTGTTAGAAATTAGAGAAGGAGGGTTTGAGAAATAGCTTGTTGCTATTTCTGAAAATAAGGCTGACATCTGCAGGGTGATCTAAGATGCAAAAAAGGCCAGGGTCCACATACCTTCCTTCCTCAGCTGTGCAGATAACATAGACATGCAAATCAAAGCAACCACACCACATAGCGCTTAGTGCACTCTCTGGGTGGTTCACAAGTTAATTAGCATTTTGCTCCAAACATGTTGGGTATTTGTTTTACTGACCTTGGAAGTGTGGAAGGGTGAGTTAAACTTGAGCCCTGGTCAGGACTGAAACTCATCAGCTTTTGGTTGCAGTACAGCAATTTAACCAGTGTGCCACACAGCAAAGAAAAAGGCACCATTTTGAATATTTTCTTTGCCCCTTTTTGATGCTTTGCAGATACTAGGATCCTTTCTTCTGGAGAATGAATGATTCTGATTACCTTTCCCCATTCCACACCATTTTTGTATTGATTAATGTGTCTACTGATTATTTTAAAGATGAAGCTTCCCCACAGGTTTCCTACTATACTATAGCGTCTAACTCACTAACTGTTTGCATGGATTCTAGTAAATACATTCATTGGATGTGAAAGAGGATTCAAAAGGGAGGGAAAGCAAAAATGATTGTGGACATTATCCCTTCCTAAACCATTGAAAAAAGGTACTGAAGTTACTTGTGGCTAACAACTCTTTTTGGAGTTGTTTCATTGGAGCTACTTTAGGTAGAACTAATAGGAGCAATGAGCTCTTTAGCTATTTTCATATTGCATCTTCTTACATATGAAGCATGAAAGATTTATGTAGGAACAACTTTCACATTGTTTAGGCATTAGCAGTTATAATAATAGTGGGGGAGATGATATCAAATTAAATTGGCATGGTTAAAACAATGACAAGGACTCCAAACTAATGTTATGCAGTCTAAAGTTCAAGGAATTGGTACAAACAAGAAATGTCAACTGGGTCAAGAAAAAGATGAAACTGTGTCACACCTCATCTGAAAATACTCAAAGATTGCACAGACTACAAAACAAGATATGATAGAGTTGCAAAATTAAGACACTGGTCACCCTGTACAAAACATAATCTGCCAGTATCCAAGAATTCACAAGAACATCCAATAGAGAAGTTATAATGAAAAGAGCCCTGGTGGTGGAGTGGTCAAAACTGCTGTGTTGCATTGTGATTTCGGGTGAAAGGGGCCAACACAACCATTTCAGAATTCAAAATGGCCACCCCACTTCAACCAAAGCCACAATGCGGAGGTGTCATCATTGGATAAGGTCCCCAAACAGCATGGAAAAGGTAGGGAGATTGCTACAATTTTAGAGTTTAAAATACTGTAGCACCATCTTCAGACATAAACTAAAAATTGGTCATAACCCAGGGAATTTTTAAAATTAAATGTGCCGTCATAACCCAGACATAACCCAGGGCAGTCATATGCCCTGTACATGGTAAAACAGACTTTATTTATCAAAAAGCCAATCATAAGCTTCCTGACTTAGAACACAAGCACCATAATAGTGAGGAATAAAGAAATATTGTGGCTATAACAGGAAAAGGTAGGGCTACCTTTTCATTAGTTGATTTTCTTAAAACTTTTACCCTTCAAATATTGTGAAGGTCATTGAGCATTGTGATTAGAATTATTTTAGACAGTTCTTGTACTGGTTAAAGTCTAATGACTGGCATGGCCATAATACTTTTAAATAAATATTTCAGTTTTACAGTGTGAAGAAGTACGGTGACTCTATAATGAGCTGTTTTAAGACCTGTTCTTCTCATGGCCTGCTGTGTTGCTCGTTTCCATTGCTGGCCCTGTGGCCAATTGAGAAGGACTTCTAATTTGCATACATCAGAATAGGATTTTGCACATTATTAAGCATTATTACCCACTGGATTCAGCACTCAACTTTTGGACCAGCTGGCAGAAGAAATTCTACAAATCCAAAATATAAGAGGTTTTTATATACCTCCATGAAATTCATTCTCAGATCCTGCCCCAGGCGATTAGAAGGCTTCCAGCCAGCACAAACAGTACATGCTTTCATCACCGCAAATGATTTTTTGTAAGTTGTTTCCCATAATACATGCATTATGATATGCAATTTTTTTGGTTTGGTCTACAGGACAGAATTGCAACACTGGGAGAAGTACAAATGCTGAAGGACATTTCAGTACAAATATTATATTGGGAATGATGAGCCTAGCAAGTTTGCTATCGATCTGTAACTGAATGAGATTCTACCTATCCCTAGCAGATCCTGTGTACAGAGTTAGATGGCTCCATGTTTTGCATCAATATAGGACATCATATTTAGTTAACAGTTAACCCTCTCCCTATTGCAGCAGGCTCCCTGTCACACACCTGTTCCTGCACTGTTTGTGAACTTGTTCACACAACTGGTCATTTGGTATAGACCCTGCCAGATCAGTGGTGGCACATAAATTATTTCCCTTCCACTATGCATTTAGGCAACAGGATACCAGGTGGCTTAGTGGTTAAGATGCTGAACTTGATGGCTGGAAGGCCATAAGTTTGAGACCCAAGTGCTGCATGATGGAGTAAGTTCTGGTCTCTGTCCCAGCTCTTACCAACCTAGCAGTTTGAAAGCAAAAAATTGCAAGTAAATAAATAGGGACCACTTCAGTGGTAAGGTAAACAGCGTTCCATGCACTCCGGTGTCTAGTCATGCCACGGAAACATCTTCAGATGCGGACAGCGCTCACTCTTTGACTATAAACGGAGATGAGCACCAAACCCTAGAGTTGGATACAACTGGATTTCAAACAAGGCATCATTTACCTTTAGCTATACCAGGTAAACCTTTTGTCAATATGGGTTCCAGACAGTCATGGCTACCTCATGCACAGAGGCAGGTAGCCCTACCCTAGACATTTCATTGCAAGTCAAATGTGCCTAGGCCTCAATGTCTGACATCTTGTTGCTTAGCATAGTCTCTTGCGCTAGATGAGGCATATTTGAATCAGTGTAAGTTAGGGAGGAGTTGGCTCCCCAAATCCTCACTGATTCAATGTGATCTACACTAAGCAACAGGACTTCAGCCAAAGCCAGATAAGTTATTGCTTGCGACAGAAAATCCTACAAACACAACTCCTCATTCGTGGTTGACAAAACCCAGTGAACAGTTTTCCATTTCCCCCCACTTCTTTTTTGTAATTTTGAGGCTCAAATTCTACTGAGGAAAAGAGCAAAAGTAAGAGTCATTGTGCAAAAGTGGTTTCCCCCAAGTACATAGCCAATTGCACAGTCATTCATTTAACTAGTAAATTATGGAATCACAGCACAGACACATCTTAGCAGAAAAACGTTTGCATGATTGGTCTTACATGAACCAAAAGGTAATAGGATTTTGCCCCTGAAGGCCAGTCCTTGGTGTAAACTGTGCCAAACCATCTAATGGTAGACCATGCCCCAAGCTTTGGTATGCCAGAGACAGGCAGCCCAAATAACTTCCAAACTGATGTGTTAATGCTGATTTCTGCATTTAATATAGCCATGCCTTAAATGTAACACCTGCTGCAGTGTGTAGAAAACAATCATATTTAAATTCATTTAAATATAGACTAAAATGTATTTGCATATGCTTTGAGGCATATGATATTTAATTTGACATCAAAATTACCTTTGTTTGGCTTGAATGTTGGATTGAGGTGGTGTTGCCATTCATTTTAAAATATTTTGCTATTAGAGCTTTAAAGCTTCAACTTCTTTTGTTTGTTTTGATTGTTGTTAACATCAAAGAAAAGAAAATTTCATAGTGTGCCAATAAAGGTTTTCTTAGCCCACCCTGTTCTGAGTACTATATATGGTGATGTATAAGACTACTTTCCCCCCCCCCCCGAAAAACATGCCTCCAAGTGGGGGGGGGGTCGTCTTATACGCCAGGTGCACTTCAGTTGGGATAGACATAGCTGTCCATAGTGGTCTCCCGATGCCTGCCTGGTGCCCATAGTGGCCTCCTGATGCCCACCCACCTCATTCTACATACCATCCAACGTGGCTGCGGCGAGCATCAGCAGCAAGACAGGGGTGCCAGCCTTTTCGGCGTGACCAGCCCGTTCTGCTCAGCGGGAAGCAGCGGTGCTCCGCCCTGCCCCTTGTCTACGCAGAGCTAGCACATGCGCACTTGTGCACTAGTGCCGGCCACAGGGAGATGTTGAAATCAAATCTGATGTTCTTTTATGTTTTATTTCGTGTGTGGAAGGTGTGTGGAAGAGGGGGTAGTCTTATACAGCGAGTATATAACAAACTATATTTTGAGTGGAAATTTTGGGGGGTCGTCTTATATGCCCAGTCGTCTTATATGCCGGCATATACAGTACATTGCTCATCCTTGAGGCAACTGCTTTAACTCTTAAAAAAAAATAGGTATAACTTGATCTATTGTTTTTTCCCATGACAGTATATTTATTTCTACTTTTGCAGCAGCAGCAACAGAAAATATATTTAAAAGGTAGGAGTGGAAAAATAGAAATAAGTGGATGAATGGTGGGGAAAAGGAGGCAAAGAGGGCCTTCACTCTTTTTAAAAAAATGCTCACATCCCATTAACAGGGTGAGTTATAGCCATATGGGGTCAGGATATAATAGGATCCCACATCCCTCAAAGATGTAACTGTCGATATATTGTTCCTTTCTAGACTCCAGTGGCAGCAATTATTAACATGCTTATGGAAACCTCCTTATGTTTCAGAAATAACTAAATGAGTTACAGTATATTTATATTACTTATATTTTGTTCTATTTATATTACATATATGATCACTTCGTTAACCACCCAGAGGACTATTTATACCAAATGGATGATATATAAATAGAATAGATAAATACTAATGAGCTACATACATTCTAGTTGCTGGGGTCATCTTCTCTGGTCCTGCAGGATGGAAGCTTCAAACCACTCTAGTAGATTAGGAAGCCCCTTTTTGAGTGCAAAGATGGAAATAATAGCTGTTTGTTCTCATCAGTTTAGGCAAAGACGCCTAGATGATAAATCTTTGTGCCCCACTTGAAAAATGCTTTCTCACCTCTATCACAAGAGCTGGGCCCAGAGTACACTTTCTTCTCCTCTGCCACAAATGCCTAGTTAGTAGGTCACTGTGAGGACCTCTGATCCCAGACTGGTTATCATGAATGACAGACAGTCCCTTTCACTAAGATAAGGTCATTGTCCACAGTCTAAGGTCTCTCAATGTCACAACCAACCTCCATTCCAGTGGTGGGCTTCAGCAGGTTCACACCAGTTTGCCAGAACTGGTAGCAGAAACTCTGGCTGGCCCCACCCATCCAAGTTTTGAAATAAAGTAGTCCTAATTCGGGTGCAACACAGGGCTTTCTCCCTGGCCATGCTCACCATATCATGCCCACAGAGTAGGTAGTAAAAAAATTTGAATCCCACCACTGCTCCATTCACTTGAGAGAGGTTAAAGTTGATATTGGAGCTGAGGTTTCTGATTGAAAGTGATTTGACACATGCCCAAACCTTGACAACAAGGGGTGGTATATCTGTAGTGAGTGCAATGGAACATGAGCAGGGGTGTGCAGGGCACCATGGGAAGGTGCTGGACAGATAGGGGTGAGGGAGCCTATGGGGGGATCTGGGGAAGAATACCATACATTGCTATTGGCGCCCCAGGGCGCTAGAGGCAAGGGTGGGGTGGGACAAAGCCTGATTGCCCAATATACCATCACACGCCTGAACATGGGTTATCTCCACTGAATGGTGATAGGCTCCATGGTCTTCTTTCTGACATTGCCACTTCAAGCTTTCTGCTCTTGTTCTCTCTAGTGTAAGGATTTGTAGGGGTGTCATGAAGGATGTCATGAAGGGGAGACTAATTATTGGATTTAGACTATCTCTAGTGTGATAATCATCTCTATATTATATAGGTCAAGCCCCCAAGCTACATATCCACGCAAGAATCTAGGATCTCAAGAATCTAGACATGGACTTAATTAGGTTTCAAAACTTCTTATACGTGCTACTCCAACCTCTTCCAAATTTTAGATTTCTATGTATAATTAATTGCTCACAGATATCATTTAATTAATTAAGCTATTTAGAATGCCGTTTGGTTAACTGGTACTCTCTGCTCAGCTCAGTTTAAATTAACTTGTTAGCATAAAGATTCAATGATACAGTTGACTTACACACTTCATAACATATGGAAGAGCCATGGTTGACAGGCTCTGTAAACCAATCACCTAACAGTGCTTTCAGTGTAACTTGCAAATCTAGAAAACACTGGCCAGAAATTCTTCGCTGTTTACTGAGTCTCTTCCCTGCCCCTGCTGCCAATATCAAACCTAAATCGGATGACACATACAACATGAGCAACCTCCATTTATAGCCTACATTTAAAAACCTGAAAAAGCTCCAAAATGCAAGAATATACAACACTGTCCTACAGCCTTACATGGCCATGTTGAAGCAGCTGTATATTCTCTTCCCGACAAGTTTACTTCTGCACTAAGTACTGTATTATCAAAAATCACAGCTGACACGCAGCACCATAGGACCATATGTTCCAGCCTAGTTTCATAATTCAGAAGGATGCACTGCAAACAAGCATTCAGGATTTTTCTTGCATAAAATTTTAAAGAGATAAGCCCTGCAAATAAATGATGTTACAGGTTCAGCGGTGGAGGGAGTGCAAAAAACATGTTTCCCAAAAATATCAGGGACCTTTGCATTTGCCATCTCTTTTACAGCCTTTATTTTAGCAAATGTTTCTGATACAGTGTATTAATTTTTATTTAATAAATAAAGGATATGAGGTGTAAAAAATAATATTAGTGAACAGGAGAGATCATTCTACCTTATTGATTCATAGCAAAAATGTTTAAAATAGTAGAACACAAACAATACTCATCTTCACATTGACAGGTAGAAATTTAACTACAGTAATACCCCGTATAACGCGAGTACCGAATAGCGTGAAAACCGCATAACGTTATAAGATTTCCAGAAAAATCTTGTACTGAATAACGCGATGAATAAGCGATTTTTCACGTTATCCGGAACAAGTGTATGGGGGGGGGGAGTTGGATTGGGTAGAACATCTACCCAACCCCCCCCCCAGCTCCTGCCTGCCTGCCTTTTCCCCTAGGCTTCCCTCTGCTTATTTTCTCTCCCGACTAACAGCTGATCAGAGCCTTTTTTTTTAAACTAGGGAAGGGGGGGGGAGAGAAATGTTGTTTCTATAGAGAAGTAAAGGAGGCCAAAGCTGCTCTCCCTGTCACTTTGCTCCTTCCCCACCCCCACCCCCACCAGCTTGGGGTCTCCCCACAGCCACCCCACTGCCTGCTCGGACACATAGAATACACCCCCCAACTCTGCTTACCTAACTTCATGAGAAAAAAGGAAGGGGAAAAATTCAGCGATGTGATTGGATCTCTATGTCAGCTCCCCCCCCTTCCCTAGTTTTAAAAAAAAGGCTCTGATCAGCTGTTAGTCGGGAGAGAAAATAAGCTAAAGTAGCGTGGGGGGGGGGAAGGCACTTTCCCCCCTACTGCAGTCACAGTGGTGGGGGTAGCTTTAAAGGCACCCCACTGCCTGCTCAGTTTGTCCCTGAAGTCAGGGCTTTTTTTAAAGAGTTGTTCGATGCATGTATCGCACAACGTTAAAAACCGGATAACGTCATGACTTGTGGAACCAAGTCATAACGTTATACGGTGTATTAGTGTACTGTTTTCATAATGTTTTAATACACTGTGACTGCAATGTATTTTAATCATGCTCAGTGCTTTTAAATATGAATTTTAGAACCTGAACCACAGATTGAACAAATTTAATCTGTAGCAATGTGTAAGATGTTTACAAACATTTAATAAAATCACTGTCAGAACATATCTAAAGCCTACTGTTTTCTTTTTGCATACAGTATTGTATGAATCTAGAACAGGGTGAGCAATCTGGTGACTTCCAGATGTTTAGGGGTGAAATGCCCATCATCATTGATCACTGACCAAGCTAGGTAGAGATGATGGTTGTTGAAGTTCAATATATGGAGGACACTAGGTTTCCTACACATGAGCTGGAACACCTAAACTATTTATTTCAACCTGTTTTGAACAATTGAAGATGTGAAGCCATCTGCCATCTTGATTCATTTCATGAATGATTCTTAGCCTCTTCTAATTGGTTTCCATGAGTAAAGATATATGAATGAGGATAAGCACTGTGCCAGCTTCCAAGCCCATCCAACTATGTGCAGTTGAAAGTCAGATGCACACCAAGAAGGGAAGAAGTGGATAAAATGACAAAAAAGAACAAAAATGAATTTGAAATCCTCATATTCTGTGGCTTGCTAGTCCATCGTATAATGTACAGTCAAACCTCGCATAAAGAGTGCCTCGCTTAAAGAGTAACTCGCTTAAAGAGCAGGATTTTCTCTTAATGTTCGCTTCGCTTAACAAATAAAACCAACCAAAAACTCGCTTAACAAATAAATCGGGGTTCCCAATCCCCCCCAATTGTTCATTTACAATGGTGTTTGCTTAAAGAGCAAACTCGCTTAAAGAGCAATCCCGTGGAACAAATTAAGCTCTTTAAGCGAGGTACAACTGTATTGCTGAAAGCTTCTTCAGGCTGCTCTGAAAAGGGGCTAACGGAATGCTACTCAGGGTTAACTAAAGAGGAACATACTAGTCTCATCCCTCCATTATTGCTTTGGTCACTGTTGCTTTGATTTGAAGCAGACAGCTTCCTGGACAGTGTCTGATGAAGGGGACTTGATTGATGAAGTGTCTGATCAAGTGGACTTGATCCACGAAAGCTAACATTAAAAAACAATAGTTAGTCTGTAAGGTGTCACAACATTTGTCTTTTTGTTTTATTTACTCTCCGATATCCTGGACAGTGGGCAGACTTCATGCGAGCCACGGATTCAAAACTGCATGGAAAGCCTTCACGTATATAGAAGCCTCACCTTGCCAGACTCACCTATCTTCATGTGAGAAAAACAATAATGGTGAAAAGGATGGGTTACACCAGGGATTCTCAACCTGCAGCCCATGGGCTGGATGCGGCCCATGGCACCATTCCATGTGCCCCCCCTGCCTCCACCACACCAGGAAGTGCCATGCGGTGGAGGTAGGGCAAAATGGCTATTCAGCCCCCAAAGCTGTCTGAGGGAGCATGACCCGGCCCTCGGCTTTAAAAGGTTGAAAACTCCTGCGTTACATTTTCTCCTTACAAATGTAAGCAACTCCAAAGAGGGCTTTTGCCTCCTGTAGAGAAAATGCTTTGGGTTTTGCAAGAGGAAATCCAAACTACCTTCCTTCCTTTCCTATGGTATATTTTTTTTGGCTCTCCAGGACCAGAGCTTAGAATATTAATGTTAATGGCAGTAGCACAGTTTCTTTTTTCCTGAGCTATTTATGTTTGTAAGTCACAACAGCAGCAGCAAAACCACTGATATGCAGTCCACCATAATGATTTGGCCATGGCAACATTCTGGGCCATAATGGAAGGTGAATGGAAAACACAACAGCCATGACAACAACAGATGGAGAATATTTAGAAAAACACTCTCAACAACTACCGGTACTTTAATTTGTTGGTAGATGAGAAAGAAAACAGAAATAGCAGAAAACTTCCCATAAAACACATCTCAGGAATTATGATTTGCCTTTAATCATAGAACATTTATATAATTATCCCACTATCTATATCAGTGGTGCCCCTTTTTTTTTTTCATGGGCCGGTCCCGCCCCCAACACGCAGCTGCGGGGGCCGGAAGCAGGCTGCTCCTTTTGCTGACCATTCTAATGGTGGCAGCAGTGGCGGTCATGCTTTGCCTCTGCTGGTCCGAGCAGCTTTTGCTCAGTCCCAGCCTCTTGCAAGCTGGATCACAGTGTTGTAGGAATATTTCAACCCTTCTCAATTTCGAAATTTGAGGCACTGGAAGGGTAAACTTGGTGCACCGTGCTGATGTCAACTTTGGTGCACCACACTGGGTGAGTCCCTTGGCACCCCAGGGTTGACATCAGCACAGCGCACCAAGTTTACCCTTCTAGCACTGCAGATTTTGAAATGGAGAAGGTTTGAAATATTCCTACAACATGGAGATCCAGCTTGCAAGAGGCTTTCTCAGTGCTGGGACCGAGTGGAGGCTGCTTGGTCCAACAGAGGTGAAGCACGGCCGCCACTGCAAGTGATGTTTTGGGACATCAGGCAGTGGGGGCAGTCCAAAGAGGGAGCAGGTTCTCAGCGTGGGCCAGATGAATGAAATGTGTGGCCCTAATTGGGCCCACAGGCCAAAGTTTGGGCACTGCTGATCTATATGGTTATATTTCAGTTGGCTAGGTTTTATTCAGATGTTAGATATGCTACCTTATCCCCATTTAGGTCCTCAGCTGGATCAGATTCTAAGCTTTCATATTTTTTTAAAAGTAAGTTTCTTGCTTTAATAAAAGGTGATATACAAGGCAATGCACCCTTATACCAATATCCAATCACTGTAACCTTGCTGTGTGATTAGTCAACTAGTGAAGCCATATACAGTTTAACAGCAACTCACAGATATGAAAGACAAACGTTCTGGGTAGATTTTGCAATTAGACCTAGCAGACCTGGCAAACAGTAGTGCATAGAAAGCAGTAATGCTGAGTGGAAGTTCATGGGAGTTTAATCCACAAATGACCCCCCCCCCCCCCAAGCTCTGATATTACGCATCTTAATGTACATCTTGCTTTGGCAGTTGGGATTGGATGAAATGACTGTTGGGGCTCTTTGATTCTGATTGTCTGATTCTGTGATTTTCTGGCATTCTGGAAACATCAGTTTCGTTTTGAGTTCCACAGGCTTCTAGCAGACAGTCTAGGAGTTTGGGCAAGAGTTTTTCTAAGGAAAGGAATAGTTGTAGAACCAATCCCACATACATTTGTCTTGGGAGTATGGTATGGTTCTTTGAACTGCTTCCTCAGATAAATAAGTCTCATATCTCAGTTAATCTGCATAGCAAATTAATGTATTAATGTACAGTAAAACCAGGGGAGTAGCTACCGCCGTATCTGCCGTATCAATTATACGGGGGCCCCAGGCCACAGGGCCCCCAATGTGCGTAAGCAAAACAAATCTTTACCCTTCCTAAGGGCCCCCAAACAAATTTTTATACGGGGCCCCGCCAAGGCACGCTACGCTTCTGAGTAAAACCTCTACATACGATTTTTTTCTGATTCACTAGGTTATTTGTATGCTGAAAAAAAATTTGTAAGTCACCATATTTTTTGTATGTTGAAGTTTTCCTATTAAAAATTTGTATGTTGATTTTTTTAAGCCAGGATTTCTATTTCTATGTTGATTTTTTTGTAAGTTGAACCATTTGTATGTCACGGTTCCACTCTATTTATTAGGAAGCACAAATTGGCAAAATGAATTCCTAGGATTACAGTTCTAGACTCTCTCCAACATTGTCAGTGATTATTCTGACTGACGGTGGAGGAGGGAATCTATGTGGTACTGGCACACAATCCAAAAGGAAGGAGGTGATGATAAATGTTACTGCTAATAAAAGTATTGCCTTCTCTTTGCCTTTGCATTATTCTGGCTCAAGGACTCTAAGTGGAAATGTATAAAAAGGGAAATTTGAAGCATTGCTCTGGGTGTGTAATAGCCTTCAGAACAGCAGCTAAAGAGAATGAAAGTTTAGAAAGAAGGTCTACACTGTATTGATAGTTGCCTATATACATTGTATGCTTATATTATACAGTATGTTATTTAAAGTCAGATGTGCCAGAAAAACTTAACTTGGTATAGTTATAGCTATAATAAAATATTTTACCTGTATCTTTGAAGAAAACGATGACTTGTTTCTCCCTTGATTTCTGCAATTTACCTCACTTTCGCCTGCATTTCGCCCTCCCCCTGAAATTCAGCACTCATTTCAAACAATTTAACCCATAGTAGCAGTTAAGGCCATTACTTTAATTTCCTTTTGCCCACCTTGCAGAAAGTAATGTGCTCCTTCCTTCATCCCACCAGTTTATTTGTTTCTAATGATGTTGGATTCTCTTTTTAATTGACTCCTGCTATTTTTATGTACAGCGCTTAGTTTTCCAGACTGATGAGAAGATGTCTCATTTGTGCAGATGGGAAACACTTATTATGCTAATAGTGTTCAGCATTGTTAGCAGAGATTATTAGACTAGTTGTTAGAATTGCCTCCAGTGGAATTAAGTAGGTGACAAGGTAAAATGAAGAGATAAATGACAGTGGCCTGAAAATGGATTTGTAGTAAAGAAAAATGTCTTGAAGTAGAGAAGTTACTGCTAGGTTTTGTACAAAATGGGGTGATCAATAATAATGCCCTTGCATTGATGGTAGGAGGACTGAATTCAGCTGAAAAGTAATCAAGGCAACTAATTCATGGGTTACAATGAATCTGCAAGAATAGGCTGTGCTGTCTGATATGAAATACACCAAGTCACTAAAAGTGATCAATCTTTCTATGAGAAAAGCTTCATAAAAAGCTCTGCCCTCTTAAAGTCACATGATCTTTCAGAAAACCAATATTCAATCACAGAATAGAGAATGGTGCCGAACACCTGCTGAGAAATCCCTAGATACTGCAGTTATAAGGTTAAGTTATATAGGTCATCCTTCCAATATCCTCTTAGTGGCAATATTTAAGATGTGAGATGCCAGAATGCTGAGCAAAGAGGAAAACCAGAATACTTCTAATATGTACAAAAGAAAAGTACAGCTAGATCTTGCAATCAAGATATTTGGCCAAATATTTACAACAAATGGTTTGAATTGGATTTAAAAATATTTAATCTAATAAAACATAAAATGTACAATTAATCTTCTCTACGTTCATAATAAATCAGAAAAGCCTAAACACTAAAAGCAGGTGTCATGGCTTACTGTATCTACTAAAATGCATTATAAAGTTCCAGACATACACTCTTCACAGACACTCATGCCACAAGCATAAGCATCACAGTTCAGTGTAAAGCTTCAATGTAGTAACTTGTTATGTGCCATCAAGTTGAAACTGGCTTAATAAGGATTTCAAATTAAATAAGATTTAAGGAGTCGTTTTATCAGTCCCACAAGGACAGCAGTGGCTTAGTGGTTAAGAAGCTGAACTTGATGACTGGTAGTTATTAGCAAACATTCCCCCCAAATTTTCCAGTACTAGTCAAAGTTTTTAATAGAAAGACCATGTGATGTAGCACTTTTTCCCCCAAAGTAATACAGTGGAACCCTGACATACAAATGGTTTGACTTACAAAAAATTCAAATATACAAATAGAAATCCTGGTTTTAAAAAAATTGACATACAAATTTTTAATAGGAAAAATTCAACATATAAAAAATATATGGTGACATCTAGAGGCCTCTTCTGGTAATCCAATGAGTTTTTGACACAATTTTTTTGACATACAAATACCGTAACTCAGTGGAATGGAAAAAATTCGTATGTAGAGGTTTTACTGCATGTTCCTTTCTGTTCATTTTTTGATAATAGTAAAATATTGTAATGTGTAAATTCTCAGCTAATTCTTGTTTTTAAAAATTTTCTCTGAAATAATATAAAAATGACCAAAGTGACCAAATATTTCCCCAACAACCTCTCATAATATTTTTGAAGTAAATAAGCATTTCTCATTGGAAAGTGTACGCACGCACACCCACACCCATATCCTCAGTCTTTTTTTTAATTCTGTAAAAATAATTTTGCTTTGCCCTCATCACTCCGCAAAATAATATATATAGCACTGTTACTAGCAAGATCTTACTTCCAAGCCTGTTTTCTAGATTCCAGGAAATATATTTTTCAACTCTTCTCTGCTGCCTAGTGAAGACTTCTTTATTCTTGATGACTTTGTCATCAATGTCAGAAGGAGGAGAAAGTGCTGCCGGCTGTGGGCAGTGGAAGGACATTGTTTGCATGTATGATATTTCATGGTATTGTTATCCACTGTTATATTTTATATTGTATTATTTTTGACTATGCTTTAGTGTATACAGTATTTTGTTGTATTATATTGTATGACAGATTGTATTACTGATTGTCAAAATCTTTGTGGTATTGTAAACTGTATTGTTTGATTGTATTGCTTGATTGTATTATTACATTTTATTGTTATTTTGTTGTGTCATTTTTCTGTGCCATTCCATTGCTGTATTATGGAATGTTATTTATATGGATTCTGTGAACCGCCCTGAGTCGGTTTTACAGAGTAGGGCGGTATACAAATTGAATAAAATAAATAAATAAATAAATATTCTGAAAGGATTTTATTTTACTGGGCAAATAATATTGTAATTGGAAGGGAGGGTTTTTGGTAACTCTTTTGCTTGTCTTCACCACATTTTCTTTGCTATTGAGGGTGTTCTGTTGACATTGCGATTCTAAGTGATATACAGGGTGGCCCATAAGTCCCTACCTGTCCTCTCCATGGGCACATGCCCTGCCCCTCTGCCCAGCAGTCCAATGGGAGCACTTCCTCCCTCCTGCCAGCAGACTTCACCCCACCCCTCTGCCCAGCAGCCCAATGGAAGCACTCCCTCCCTCCCCCAGCAGAGCTCTACTCTCTTTGTGGCTGGCTAGGGACTTATGGCCACCCTGTATGTTACCCTAAGAGATATAAATACTGTATATGTATATTATCTATGGACATGTCTCTAACTACTCATTCTCATTAGAGATGTCATGATTTCCATTATTTTTTCCTGTTCACTTCTTACCAAAGCATCTTTTTGAGAAGGGAAAGTTGCCATAGGAAACATGATGATATATAGAACAAAACCTCTATGGGGCACATGTGCTAATCTGGAAGATATCAGGCATCTGATTGTTACTTCTTAAGTGGCAGCATTTTCTGGAAGCAAGGTAGCAGGTAAATCACACAGTTCCATGGTCTATCTTCTTGACCCATTTGAGATTTGGAGCTTAGCTGCATGCTCGATTTGCCACAAAGCTGCATATTTAATTTATCTGTGGAAGTGGACAATTGAATTAGAAGGTGAAAAAGAGGCCATTTGCTCCCTCCCCTGCCTCCTCCTCCATCTCTCTGTTTTCTCAGCCATCGAAAAAGGTCAAGAACTGACTTCATCTGTCAAGCTTAATCAGCTGATGACAAGCCTGCAGATGCCCAAGGTTCTGGCTCCTCTATTTTAGGCATAAATCTTAATGGGAGAATCACTCGGTAATGTGTTACTTCCTGAAATGTTGAGATGCTCTTTTTAGAAGTGCTGCAAGGCTTCCAGTTGGGTGGAGAGCCTCTCTCCATGCCACACTCTGGTCTGGTGATCTATGCAACAGCTACTTGAATACTGATTTGCTTATGATAAGGCTTGGGTATTTTTCAGCCTCTGGTGAGGGATTTCAACAAAGTGAATAGCTGTCTGTGCCATCACTGGAATGCAAGGCAAATCATTTAAATATCGGTAATTAACTGGCTGCGGCTGCTTAACAAAAGAGGAGGAGGAGGCCAACTGACAGCAATCCTATGTGGACAGCCTCTTTCTTTAGTTTTTAAGTGGGAAGGAGCAACATTAACTGTTTATGTCAAGGCAATGAACAACCATAGTGTTGACAAATGACAGGAAGTGACAAACTGAACCAGAGTTAGACAGTTAGTTAATTGTTGTAAATGTAAAAAGTAATTCTTTTGTACGGATCAAAAGTAACTAAATTGTTGCTTTTAATTACTTGCTTGGAAAACCAAACACAGACATCTAGATGCTACAAGCTGCTGGCCTGTAGCACAAAGCCCCCTTCTTCTCTCCATACTCAGCACAGGGCATGAGCCACATCATGAGACAGCATTTCAACCGTGGACTGCTCTTCCTCCCTCATTATGAGAGAAGCCACAGCCCCATAGAATAAAAATAAGAACATCTTCAATTAAATCACAGACGGAATGAAATTGTTCCTTGTTATTACAATTGCAGTATAGTTTATTTATACATTTGTTACTGGGAAAAGGAACTAACTATACTTAACTGGGTATTTGTAATTAGTTTCTTCTTAACTCATAGTCAAGCAATGCTCTTTATTATAGAGAATGTTCAGATTGAATGATATTCAGACCCTAAACATATTTAACAAATGAATACTATGGATTTAATTCAAATATGAACAACTGGGCAAAATTTAACAATTTGTAAGAAGACTTCCATTCATTCAACATACATTTCCCTTATTCTCCTCTTCCCTGCGGCCTTACCTACAATCCCAAAAAGGCACCATTGAGAGGGCACAAAAGGCTTGCAGAGAAAGAGAACTTGGATCTACATGTCATATCCTTTTTCCTCAGCAAAGGACACCATTTGTTTTGATCTGAGCTCATTTTGTTTAATAATACAACCAGTCAACTTTTAACATGAGTTTGTGCTATCCAGCTTGTTTTGGACTACAAAACATTATCTTTCAGAGCAAGACAAGGAGTGTTTAAACTCCTCACACACACACACACACACCCCGCAAAGTTCAGAGCCCAGTTTGGCAACTCAGCCTTTGACTTAGTTCTAATTCAAATTCTGACTTAAATAAGATTTGGGAATCCATATCTTTTGGACTACTAGAGCTTGGGAGACATGTTTTTTCGAAAGATAGCTCCTGGTATTTTGTTTTTTGTCCTAGCCATATTAAGTGTTACATATGTTAACAAAAAACCAAAACAAACAAAAGCACAGCCCATACTTCTTACAGTATACTGGGAGATTCGCCAGTTACACCCACTCCTAGATCAAGACTCCTTGCTCATGATCACACATGCTCTGGTCACCTCCAGACTTGATTACTGTAATGCACTCTACATGGGGCTGCCCTTGATGACCATTCGGAGGCTTCAACTAGTCCAGAATGCGGCTGCCCGGGTGGTGATGGGGTGTGGGCGGTATGAACATGCCTCACTGCTGCTTCAGGAGTTGCACTGGGTGCCAGTATGTCTCTGGGTGCAATTCAAGGTGCTGGTTATTACCTTTAAAGCCCTACATGGTAGTGGGCCAGGATACTTAAGAGACAGCCTCACTCCAAGAACATCTGTCTGTCCCACCAGAGCAGACCGGAAAGGCTCTCTAGTTGTTCCATCGACCAGAGAGGCTCTCTAGTTGTTCCATCGACCAGAGAGGCGCATCTCTCTGGCACTAGAAGGAGGGCCTTCCCTGTGTTCGCTCCTGCCCTATGGAACCTCCTGCCAATGGAGCTACGTCTCCAGATGGAGCTGCTGCCCTTTAGGAAGAATCTAAAAACATGGCTGGCGGGGCAGATATGGGGTGCAGGAGATATAATGACTCCAGTTCGCTGGATGATCTGAGCCCCTCTCTCCCTCTACTTTTTTAATTAGTAAGATGTAGCATTTGGTGTGCTTTTAATCTTTTTTAGATTTTAATTAAAAAAATTAATTTTAACAGTTTTGAGGTTTTTAGGTAGTGTTTGTGTTTTATTGTCATGTTTGTTTGTTTTATGACTGCTGCTTGCACAGTAGGAAGCTGGCTGTTTGTGTAGCTGTCTCTCTTACTCTCTCACACACAAAAGCACACACACAAACACACAGCCTCAATAGCATTGGGGAAATCACAGTACTAGAGCCCCTAAGACCACATCTCAGAGTCCAGCTGCACAGAACAGCATAGTTAAAGAAGCCATGGTTGTATACAAAATATTATACTGAGAAGCAACATGGTGGATGCTGGATAATAAAAGTGGACAGGCAGGAAGGAAGGCAGACTGACTGAGATCTGCTACCAGCTGTGTCTAACAGAAGCTGCATGGAATACTAAAATATATTGTGTTCAGAGACACCACCATAGCCATACACTGTGTGAAACACAGAAATGTTTTCTAACCAGTACAGGGTAAGAGGATATAGGATTCTGTTCAGAGTAAGAAGTGACTAATGAAAAATTGTTGAAGCAATTAGGAATATTAGGCCCCAAAGCAGGGGTTCTCAACCTATGGCTCAGGGGCCAGATGCAGCCCACAACACCATTTCATGTGACACCTTCCACCGCCTCCACCACACCCGGGTGGTGGGGGACCATACCCTTCCAAACATCGTGCAAGTGCGCGCCTGTCAAACGCGGCTTGGGGAGGATATGGAGAAAATCTCAGTATGCTCCCCAAACTGCGTTTGACACGCGCGCGCCAATGCGCCCAATGTTTGGAAAGGGTATGGTCTCCCATACCCTTTCCAAACATCATGCAAGCGCGTGCCTGTCAAACCGGGTTTGGGGAGGATAGGGAGAAAATCTCCATATCCTCCCCAAACTGCGTTTGACGCACGCGCACCAATGCGCCCGATGTTTGGAAAGGGTATGGTCCCCCATACCCTTTCCAAACATTGTGCAAGCCCGCGCCTGTCAAACGGGGTTTGGGGAGGATACAGAGAAAATCTCCTTATGCTCCCCAAACCGCGTTTGACACGCGCGCGCCAATGCGCCCGATGTTTTTTAGCATTGTTCGGTGTATACCCCGGACAACACTAAAAACTGGATAACAACATGACTTGTGGAACCAAGTCATAACGTTATCTGGGGTATTTTATCAATTACAGTCTCCACTATCTGAATTGTTAAGTGTATTTTTTCTGTATGTAGTGGGTATGATGGCACTGTTAGTAGGTTACACTTAATGGGGAATTGATTGATTAACTATGTATTTTTTTTAATATATGTTGTAAGCCACCCAGAGTTGGGTTTACCTGATTGGGGCGGGATATTAAATTGGAATAAATAAATAAATAAACAAATACTAGTGTACTGCTATTTATTATGGAATGCTTTTTCCAACACTGCTCTCTCTTGGTCTCTCCCCCAACCTCCCCTTCCATCTCTATTATCCAGGGTGCAAGGTGGCAGTTTTATACTTGGCCATGAGAAAGTGAGGGAATGTCATAAATAGCAGGGTAGGGAAAAGAGAGGGCAGTGTGCCTTGTGAGTATCACAGGAATGCTCTTGTGGCCACCAGATCTCCAGGGAGCGTATGTCCATGACAGTAGGAATAAATGTGTTCTCCTACTCTTGAGAGCTCTTCAGGGGTGGTTATTAAGACAGGGTTAGGGGCTCCCCAATCTTTTGAAGCCCCAGTGCTCTCTTAGTAAACTAAAGCTGGACTTGTTTCCCTGGGATTTAAAAAAAATGATATTGGCCATTTTCTTGTATTTCTGAGCCTTTTGCCACCTGCTGTGGGTGCTAGGGACAAAATAAATTATTCCAAGGTCTGTGAGGAAGACTAGAAAAACAGCTAGTCTTTGCCTCTGAGCCAGGATAGCTTGCCCAGAGACTGATTAAAGATATCCCATACCACTCACTCAGCATCATAGAGGACTACACAGATTAGTAGGAGATAGATGGTTAATATTTTCCCATGGGGATCTCTTTTCTGATACCTAATAAATGTTGCTCAGCATTTAAACCCATCAACCACCTCTTTTTGCTGTTTTAGTTGGCAGGAGTCAGAAAGCAGGTGGGGAAATGGACTCTAAATCCTAGATTCCCTAACTAGTTGTCTTGCAAACTGGAAAACTTTGTGGGTTGCAGTCCCAAAATATTACATTTCCAAGTGCTGGTTTGGGTGCAACAGACAAGGAGGGTGTGGGTTATATTAGCCTTCCAAGTAGCCCTGCTATGAAGGACCCTCTTGCTTGGAGAGATGAGATACCAGAGAGGACCTGCTTCTCCTTTTTCAGTTGCTGCCCCAACTATGAGGACCTGTACATGGAGGATAGTCATCTTGGGAAGTGGCTGTTTCTTTGCTCACAGTAGCTTGTGGTGTGTTAATTCCAGCCACCTACTGAACCATCCTCGGCTCTGCCTAATCACTGCTCCAGATACAAAGTGGACGGGTGTGAGTGCTTATGATCATTAGGAAAAATGATGACAATTAAAAGTAATTAATAAACCCTCTCCCATGACAGGACATATGCATGCTGCATGTCTTGACTGGGCCAAGCATGGAAATTGACACACCCCATTACCCAAACGAATTGACATTACACAGGCCAACTTCCACTATAAATAACACTGCTGAAAGAAATCTTCCATTTTCTCATGCATATATATTTCCTACTACATTCTGCTCTTTGTTGTTGGGGAAAATAGAAGGCACCTTGCTAATCACATCAGTCCAGATGGCTGACTCTCTTCTTGCCAAGGAAGAGTACTGGGTACCTGGTTAATGTTCATTTGTGTAAGTGGCATGTAAATAAAAGCCTGTGACCACCTGCAATCATCTTCCCCACCCATCCCAAATCAGTCTTGGATTAAGGCACAAATTGTATTGTGTAAATCCTGAGAAACGTAAATCATTGGTACTTACTAAGGGCACTTAACACCTTATAGAATCTAGCATGTTGTACCCACTGTTGGTTAAAATTCTCTTTTTTAAAAAAAAAACGATATGTTGTCCTTTTACTGATGACGATGATAAATATGCTAGTTTTGGCTACAGCTTCCTCACTGTTTTTGGACTTTGACATTAAAATTCAGTGAAGGCAAATTTTGTTTTCTTTCAACCTGAAGTTGACAGTTTATTATTAACTGTTTTTTTTATTCACAGATGGTCAATGTGTGTGTGTTTGATAGGCAAGTGGAATATTTTCCATTATTTTTCTGAATTTTGTTTTTCTATGTTGTGTGAGTTGGCTCTATTTTTGTTGTTATTGTTGTTGTTCAGTCACACAGTCAAGTCCAACCCTTGCCAGCAAGCCTTGTGCAGAGTCATACAGTTGGATGAGAGTTTGCAGGTCACGTTGATCAACCACTTGCCCAATGCAAGAATCCAGTTATAGTATTCCTGACTATGAGGGATGTTTGTCTAATTTCCTGCAAAGAAAAGCCTAATCCTGGCTGGGCTTGAAAAGGCTGCTATAGCAGCAGGCAGCAGGACTCCCCAACCCCGGACTTTGGCCTTGACTGGGGCAAAGAGGCCCTCCAGCTATGGGCTCCAGGACCCACACACACACCAGTGCCCCGCCCCTCTCTGGGCATGAAAAGGCTGCTATGGTGGCAGGACCTCACTGTCGGCGTCCTTGGAATTTGCCTGTGGCCAGGGTGGAGAGGCTGTTATATTATAAGTCCAGGCCCCTTATTTGTTGCTGCAAACCCTTCTGCTGCTGGTGTTCTTTCTCCTGTTCCAAAACCCATACTTTGTCTCCTGCTCTCTCTTTTTTTTTTTTTTTTTTGGGGGGGGGTATACAGAGAATGACAGCAGTGCCAGTCCAAGAGTCTTTCATTACTTCGATTCAGTTCTCTTTGCTGGGTGTTTTGTCATGGGAGATAGCAGCTTTACCTTCCTCTACCTAAGCTCCAGGGTTTACAATATCTTCCGTCTTGCCTTTCTCATCTCCCTCATACTCTTCTAACAGGAAATCCACTGGGCCTGCTAGTACCTGTGCATCAGCCTATTCCTTCTTCACAAAAGCATCCACAATTTCCTTAGCTTCCTACTTTTATACTGCCCTCTTCCTGCTCCCCCCCACTACTTTTGTCTCCTCCTCTTTTACTGTGTTCCCAATTGCCTGGCTGATTCCACACATTAATTTCCTCAGCCATTATCTTTTCCTATGTCTATGGGAAAGCTGCATGTAGAATATCCCTGGGAGCTGTTTTTGTAGATTGAATTTTGTATATTGTATTACTGCGTATTTACTGTGTATATTGTTTAATTATCATGTGAGCTACCCTGAGTCGGGTACTCTGATTGGGCCGCATACAAGTGTGAAAATTAAATTAAATTAAATTAAATTAAATTAAGTTTTGCCCAAGTGTTAGCCAAAATTGTTTTTCTGAAATTGCTGTCCATGTAGCCCTGTCCTCTGTAGCAACAGAGATCAACTTCATAACAGATCTTCAGAGATTCAAAGACAGATTTTGAGTCTCCTCTTAATCTTCACTCTGACCATACCCAATTCTCTATTGTCTTTCATCAGACTTGGTTTCCTCTTAGGATTCTTCACTGACCTGGTCATCCTTCTCTAGATACACCAATCAACCTCTTCTTTTCCTGCCCCTATCTCCTGCATCCCTTCCATCAGAACTAGTCAGTATCCTTCCTAAATGGTAAGATTCGCTTGTATAGATGGATAACATCTAAATAAAGGATTAGGAAAGTAGTGGCAAGTGTAAATGGGAAAGCTGTTTTGAAGAGATTTCATTGTCCACTTGACATAAATTTGCCCATTTTAATAGCTAATAAAATGCCTCATTATTCATTCCTGACAATAAATAAGTATATGTACTTTTTTAAACTATGGGCACTGCAGGTTTCACAGGGCTAGAAAAGAATATTCTTAATTTTGGACAGTTCAGTAATGACACATTATCCTACCAACAAACTCCTAAAGAGCTCCTCTTTTGGTGTGAAATGTCACTTTTCCCCATGCTCCACAAAGGTTTTTAATAATGGTCTGGTGGTTATTTTCCATATATTTTCACATCCCTTTGCAAGGAACTACCTGTAGATTGTCTGATCTAAATAGAGTTGTATTGTAGCACATGATCTTGTTTTCTACTCCAGTCATTTGCTGGCAGAGTGAGTTTATAACAATGGCATATTTCTTTTTTTCATTTCTTGGACACTTCTAACATACGTTCTTAATTAAATTGCATCTCTGCTGGGAGGATGTGAACAATTGTCCATCTGCATTCATTGCATCCTATTCCACTTTGCAAATGTGCAAGCATTTACCTGTAATGAAACAAGAATACAACTTCATCATACAGTCCGCTCCATTTTCTTTTTAGGGTGACTTTTTGTAGATTTGCCACGTGCAAATGAAAGTTAGTTGCAAAACACACTGTCACTTTTCCTACATCATGCGGAATTCCCCTCTCTCAAACTACATCCATCTTGTGCCAGTAAGTAAGTAAGTAAGTAAGCAAGCAAGCAAGCAAGCAAGCAAGCAAGCAATTAAGCAATTTAAGTATCTGGCTCTTCCCAAATTTAAATCCACAAATCTCACCTCCATTCTTGTGTTGTTTTTCCCCTTGTCAAACCTAGATAAACGCTCTTCTCTTCTGCCCTCCCACAAGCTTAACCTTTCATGGGTGTCACTTTGCTTCCTCAGTGTACCTGACAAAGTAATTCTCATTAATACATGTGAACAATGTTCACTGAACATGTATTCTCTCTCTTTCTCTCTCTCTCTCTCTCTCTCACACACACACACACATGTGAACACATGCAAACAAAAAAACACATACAACTATTAAGAGTCAGAAATAGGCAATATTGAACAGGCAGCAGGATGACACAAAAATAAAGATATCTGTTGCTTGGGCAGTGTAACAACTGGAAGTGATGTTTGAGTAGTCTGGACCCCCAGAGCCCAACCTGAAACCAACCACAACCATGTGGTCCCAATTTTAGTGATTCTAATCTTCAGGAGGCTTTTACCTCTATGGCACCCTCCTATTCTTTACAAGACTGTTGGTTGTCACTTAGGCCACTCAATATGGTTTTACAGGCTACAGACACATTTGCCCTGTTGTTCTTCTTCTTCTTCTTGAGTCACACAGTCAAGTCTGACCCTTTATGACCCCATGGACCACAGCATGCCAGGGTCCTCTGTCATCTGCTGTCCTCCATAGTCTGCTCAGATCTATGCCCACTGCGTCAATGATGCCATTTAGCCATCCCATCCACTGCCACCCCTTCTCCTTTTTCCTTCGATCTTTCCCAGCATCAGGGTCTTCTTCAATAACCTATTTTAAAAAATAAATATTTTTCCAAACAACATGTCATGATTCTATGGTATCCCACAGTTCCCTTAGTGTGCTTCAGTATGCCTAGGTTTGTGGCATTGGAGTTATGGAAGAGACAAATCCGCTCTCTCTATCTTTTATCACAAATTTCAATGAAAAACAATTCATAACAGTCATAATAATGTGTGTTAATACATCCCCCCACCAAAAACATAATAATCTATTTCTAGATTTGATCATTCTGCAAATGGTAGAGCGATAAAAACAATTAGCTTTTTTAAAAATTCAACTAAAACAAATGTAATAAAGACATAAAAACAGATGTAATAACCGTGTTACTAATATATTAATTAAAAAATTACACCCAATCACTTAAAAGTCCAGGTGCCTTACACCTTCCTACTTTCTAGATCACAAGTTGTTCAGGGAGCCTGCAGAAAATGACATTCAATGAGCAATTTTTAAGCAAGATGTTGTTTGGTGTTAGTTCTTGTTCAAAGGGTTAATATCGAATGAAAAGACAGACATGTTCACCCTCTACTGAAAGACTGAAGGGTTTCTTCTCACTGTGAGATAATTAATTCATACAGCCTCCTATTGTGCTACTGATAACGCTCCTGCTGCTTGTATCACCGTCTTACTGTTGAGTTGTGAAAGTATTACATTGTAATCTTTTTTTAAAAAATAATCAAGCATATTGCTTTTTCAATATTGGGAAAGCTGCAGTCCCGTAATCACTTATCTGGGAGTTCCTTATTACTTTAGAGTAGGCATATTGTGAATTATTGTGGTGGTAGTTTTGGTCCATTAAGTAGGTATTAATGGTCAAAATCCACTCTTTTCTAGCAAATAAAATAAAACAGATGAAGGGGTGGAAAATCCCTTCTCTCCTAAAGAATTAGAAAGAGCATGAGGAAGTTGTTCTTTTGAGTTCATACATCATTTTCCTTGTTGAATGCCTGTTGCTAATTACTACAAAATAGAAGATTTTTAAAAAGCTAGTAAAATGGCTAGAACTGAGTGGATCAGCTAAATGTAGCATGACAGGGTTAGAACACCACAACTATTTGCTGCTGTTATCAATCTTCCCTTTTCCATCAGAGCTGAGATTCCGTTCTCACAATGGTTGGATGGGGGTTGATACAACATAATTTCTGAGCTAACCCTGTTTTAATTGAATGGACAGTTGAATGGACAGTTGAGACTCATTACCTTTATAAAATTACTAATTCTGGTGGAGATGAATTTTGCTAGACTTGGTTTGCTGATATGAATCAATCAACATAGGGGTGCAAATTCCCCTCTTCGTCTTACTAGGAGGTGGATATGAAGACTGTCATGATGAGTACCTAAGAATTTACCACTACACCACTGCTGATGGTATAGCAATTTGTTGTTGCTCCGAGCACAATTTGGATTTACAATGGTCAAAGAACAATATTCTGAAAACATATTCAGATTTCAGCCACAAGTTGAGCTAGGGCAGGAACATGGGACCGCAACTATTTAGAGACCAATTTGGGATTTTGGAATGTATCTCAATCCTATCTAGACATTCCCCCTCCCCCAATCTGATTTGATTTATCCCCTAGGTTAGTGATGGAGAGTCTTGGAACTCCAGCTGTTCTTGACTTCAATTTCTAGAAGCTCTGATCAGCAGGAGTGCTGACTTGGGCTTCTAGTAATTGAAGCCCAAGAACACCTGGAGTGCCAAGGTTGGACATCACTTCCTAAACTAAGTCTCCTATTAGTTTACATTGGAAATTTAAAATGTCTGGAATATGTTTGTTTTTGTGTTGATTTGCATGAAATTTGGAAACATGTTGTATTCTAAAGGTGGAAGTAAACATCGGAAATGTCAGAAAGGTAGCTTCAGATGTTTGCTTACTAGGCAGTATTAAAATTTGCTTTAAAAAAAAGCAGACTGAAGAACTGTGGGTCCTATTTGATTCCATTTGAGTTCTGCACACAATTTAATTTGCAAATTTGCTCCACTTTCTATGGAAACAAATATAGCCATTTCTCAGCCTGATTCATTTAGAAATTTCGAATGTGTCTGAATATGATACACACCCACCCATAGGCTGAACTTTAGAATGGGACAGATCTAATTTGGAAAAGATGTGTGAGGAACATAAAATGGGAATGTATTGCAAAATGACACCATTTATCTTTTTAAAAAACACACCCCGAAGTTTCATATCCTTTGGAGGCGAGGGTTCCCAGACACATATCTTTTAAAAAAACAGAATGAGAGGTCTTTATTTTCTTCCTTCCTCACTGATCAAACAAACCAAACAAAAAGTGAGTTTTATCATCCCTTTCCTGATACAATTTACTTCCTCTTCTGTGGTTAATGTGAGTTTCTGTTTTTGGTAGTCCAGTGATAAACAGGCTGGTATACAGTAGGTTCCTGCCAACCTAGCAGTTTGAAAGCAAGAAATTGCAAGTAGATACATAGGGACCACTTTTGCGGGAAGGTAAACAACATTCCATCAGTGATGGGATGTAACAGGTTCTCACCAGTTCTCCAGAACCGGTAGTAACTTTTCCCAGTGTCCCAGAGAACCGGTAACAGCTTTTTGGGGGAACCACCTTCCGGGCTTACCTTTTCACTGGTTCCCCCATTGCACACGTGTGCCAAGCACTTGGTGTGCATGCATGCCTACAGTGCTTGGCGCGTATGCACAGCCTCCTTGCAGTCCTCCCAAGTGGGGAGGAGGAAGAGAAGCTGCTAGCCTGAAGCTCCCTATAGCCTGAAGCTCCCCAGTGTAAGTGACTCGCCTTTGGATGTGGTGTGTCTGTGTGTATTTTAATGTGTATTTAATACCTTTACCTATATTGATGTACTACCACAGTTCCTAAAAAGTCCTGCCAGCCTGGCTTGGGGTTTTTAATCAAAGTCTTGGAGTTACCTCATCAATAAGCTACACCTGTGCTATTCCAATTGCTGTTCCAATTGGAGAACCTTTAAGGAGGTACAGCTGTTTTACACTTACATTAAGGCATATTATCCTAGAGAACTGGCTAGGCAAAGACTTAGTACCTAACTTCTTTAACTGTTGAAAAGTTGAAAAGTGCCAAAATAAAGCCATCTTGTGGTGAGTTCATTCTGTAGTTCCTTCTGACCTAGTATTTTATTTTTAATTATTTTTAATTATTTTTATTTTTTTTCTTTGGCCCCCGCCTACATCATGATGTCATGACGTTAGCTCCACCCACACTGATGATGTCACGGTGGGGTAATAAAATTTTTGACATCCCACCACTGCATTCCATGCACTCTGGTGTCTAGTCATGCCTGTCACATGACCATGAAAATGTCTGCAAACACAGACAATACTAGCTCTTCGGTTATGAAACAGAGATGAGCACTGAAATCTAGAGTCAGATACGACTGGCTTTCGAGCAAGGGAGACCTGTACCTTTACCTATACAGTGAGTAGGATGCAAGTGTATTTAAGTACTGAAAATACTTAAATTTCCTTCGCCCTTGTCTAAGCCTGGGTGCCTCTGCTACTGGAAATAATGTGTGAGCTATACATCCTTTGCACAAGGATAAGTTTTTTTAGAGTCATTATTACTCCATTCATGACATTTTGTACTGTGTATAAATATTTCCTGAACAGGATGTTATCAAGATACTCACTGTGATAGAGCATGAAATGCTATTATACTAGGCTAGTAAAAGCAAAATTCAACAAGAAATGATAGTTATGAGGTTGGTTGGTTGTCTCCATAGGGAACAAATATAAATACAGTACTGTACCTGTATATCTTTTTCAGAAATGTCACATAATATAAATCATTTTTCATTAAACAATGGCATATATTCTAGGGCAGTGATGGTGAACCCTGGCACTCCAGGTGTTCTTGGACTTCAATTCCCAGAAACCCAAGTCAGCACTTCTGCTGATCAGGGCTTCTGGGAATTGAAGTTCCGGAACACCTGGAGTGCCAAGGTTTGCCACCACTGATCTAGGGCTATCCCTACTATTGAAGGGGGAGGATGGTGACTCAGGCTTTTAAAAGACAGAAAAGAGTTAGTGATTGAAATGGTTGTTTTATTTTTAGTGTCAGGCAAAGGAAGCTCCTGTAGGATTTTCTAGATCCTGAGCCAAAAATGACTCGAGCACATCTGAGTGCTCTGATCCTTAGCATCATCAAGGAATGAGAGAACCACTTAGTGCTCTACGTTAGACAGAAAATGTGTTGGGTTGACCACACCAGTGAGGTGGCTGTCTTAGGTGACAACTGCTGTGGAATTGGGGAAGGTGGCAGCAAAATATTGTAGGAGGACAGTGGTGCCTAGTGTGCCACATAATATGCCCGCATCTCCTAAATAGTTTGATGCCTCAAGATGCAGAGAAAGGCTCTTCAATGTATAGAAGTAAAACAGACTGATCATGAATCATCTTGCTGAAGGACAGCTCATGACCAGTCTGTGCCACTTTTGTACATGGATTGATGGGGAACTGTCATCTTGGTCTTTGCCTCAGAATATCCTGCGCCTGCAGGCAGAATATCCTGGGCCTGCTCAACACAGAAACCAATATAGCCAACTGCCTAATTCTCCAGTTATTAAGTTTTATTGGACTGTAATCAAGCCTCTGTGCATTTAGTTGGTGTCCATCTCAGTACACTTAGACTTGCGTCTGAGCAGTCATACATAACCGACAGTGCATTCTTTATAATATGCCTTCAAACATAGAATTTAATGCTATAAACATGATATTACCACTTTTCAATGCTGTTGTTTGTTAGGCTACATTCAATTCAAAAGCCCAGGAACTGCCTGGATAAAATTAATGCATCCAGATTTTTAAAAACACATTCAGATTGGCCAAGGAAATTATGGTACACTGAACATTGCCTCCCAATGATCAATAAGTATATAAAATTAAAGGACTGTTTCTTCTCAGGATCAGATTTGCTTGAATGAAGGCATGAAAGGAATCCCCCTCAAAGACCAGCTGTCAAAAGAATGGCTGTCCTAGAAGGTTGTCTTGTCCCTCATCTCCAGCACCACACTCACAATGGCCTCTACCCTTGGCCAGAACATCTCTCTCCCTAGTATTGTCTTTTGTATCAATTTGGAAATTATGTAGACATTTAAGAAAGACCAATTTGAAGAGGGGTCAGCCATTTTTAAGATCCAGGTGTCAACAGTGCAAAAGAAGAGGTAAAAGAGAAGATATATGTGAGAGATTCCAATGAAATACCTAAATATATATGTGCCCTACATGACTTCTTCTGTTTGATTATGGACTTTTGGGTCTGATCGGTGCAAATGTACACTGTATGTTTTTAGTCACAACATGAGGAAAAGAAAATGAGTGTACCAAATCTCAATTTTTTATGTGCAATCAGAATTGCTCTCAAAAAACGCTCCCCCCCCCAAAAAAAAAAAGGCCACTCCACCTAAGAGCCACAAACGCCCTGCAGAATTTCAGCTAAGGTAACAAGATGGGAGATGATAATAGGTGTTGCCTGCATGTCACACATATGTGTGGGTGGATGTGATAAAGAGTGCTATCTATGTGGGCGGTATGAGTCTTTTATTGAAAGGATGTCAAAGCTTCAACATCCTGTCTTGGAAATGATTTTGTAAGAAACAGAAAATGTTGTTCTCTAGTAAAATAGAATGTTGCTTTGGGGATGTCTGAATCCCTGGGGCATTTGTCCTAGAGAGAAGGGGACAGCAGCGCACTGTGGGGTTTGTGGAAGCCTTCCTTAAACCCTGGTCTTATAAGACACCACTGTGCAAAACTAGATATTACATGGGAAAGGCATGATGTGTCTCCTAATTCAGGGAAAGGGAGCAGTATTGACTCCAGATGCAGCAGTTTTGGGAAGCTGTGGGAGCCAAAGATGTTTACATCTTAATCCTCCCCAACTTTGTCCCAGTTTCCTACCCTCATTTTAGTAACTTTCAAAATGAGGATTTCTGTAGAGCATTCAGACATATAGAAAGCAATTCATTACCAGTGCTCCAGTGCCAGTTACAAAGTAAGGCAGAACATGAAATGATTTGAATCCACATACAAATAAAGTACAGTAATACCTCGGATAATGACTGCATTGGATAACGCTAAAATCGGATAACGATGCAAAATTTCCAAAGAAATTTTGCATCAGATAACGATCTGTTAGCATTATCTGATGCAGTTGTTTTGTAGCAGCAGGGTGGCTGGAAAGCTGAACGGGGTTCTCCGTTCAGCTTCCCAGCCACCCTGCAGCTGCGGAGACAGAGGTGGGGTGGCTGGAAAGCTGACGGGAGTCCCCGTCAGCTTCCCCAGCCACCCTGCAGCAGTAAATTGGGTCCTCTGATCTCCCTGGAGCAGGCACGGGGATCAGAGAGCCCAAAATGGGTTAAAAAAATGGACTTTTTTACCCATTTCGGGATCTCTGATCCCCCCTGCCTTCTCTAGGGAGATCAGAGGACCCGATCCAAGCTGTTTCTGGGCTTCCCAGACATCCCTGGCCAGTGGAGCAAGCCAAAACATCAGGGTTCAAAAGGACTTTTTTTTACCAATTTCGGGCTCTCTGACCCCCCCTGCCGGCTCCTGGGAGGTCGGAAGACCCGATCCAAGCTGTTTCCAAAGTTCGCCCACCTCCCTGGAGGCTGCAGCAAGCCAAAACATCAGGATTCAAATCCCGATGTTCTGGCTTGTTGCAGCCTCCAGTGATCAATGCATCGCACAACGTTAAAAAACGGATAACAATGAGACTTGTGGAACCAAGTCTCATCGTTATCCGATGTACTAGTGTAACATGGGCCCAAATCCTGTTGTGCAGTGAAATAAATCATGTTAATGTCGACCCACTGACTTACTACACTTTAGTAAGTTGCATTTAAAGTGGGCCCATTTAATTCAGGTAGAGGTGAGTGCTTAGCATATAAATGCCTAGACCTTTCTGCAAAGATTGATGTGTGATATCACATAAAATTATGCATAGTCCATTTGGTTTTTTCAGCTGCCTTTAAAATATTCCATATAATACAGTATGGAGTTTAAAAATGAAATTGTGGTTCCATAGATTCACATTGCTACTCACCCACCCCTTTTCCCCTACAGACCCTGTTGTTGCTGTTTCTTTTTCAGTCGAAACAGTATAATGAAACATATATGTAACATTTTGAAATGAATTACAAGGAAATAATAATTGGTATTTCAAGTCCATTTCATACATTTTTCATCTGTGTTGATGTTTCTACAGGCAACATCTTCCAAAATGTTATTAACCAAAGTTCCGGGTAGGGAAAGGAATCTCCCACTAAATATCGGTTTCGGGTTTCTGCAAAATTGTTTCCAGCAAAATAAAACAGATCCCCGTATTGTTTGTGCATTATTCTCTTCATGTGATTCTTGATACTCTTGCACCATGTCCTTTCTAGGCTTTGTTTATCTCTTTTGGAGACAGCCATTGCCCACCAAATGAGATCAGCGGGAAGGAGCATTTTTCTAGAGCACAGGACAAAGTCATTTGGATGACAATAGCTTCTGATCTCACTCACATTGGGAGGACCAAATCAGGATTCTCTTGGTTTTTCCTTTTTCTACTCCAGTTTGTGGTTAAAAAAAACAAACTGAAACACACACACACACACACAAGTTTCTCAAATGCCTTTTTTTCATTTTCTCTCAGAGAAGTGGAACTTCTGGACTTTGATTCATGTATAAAATTAGGAAGCATGAACTGCTAAGTTCTTATCTGCATGTGAATAACTTTTTCCCATCCTTGTTCTGAGATAATGTAAACAACAGTTACTCGTTTTGCTGTTTCTACTAGATTAATGATACAGTACTAGCAATCAACTGTTAAGGAAGTATTCTAGGGGACTGTAATTGCCACATCTTTCATCACTTTGGAGAGCCTGATAGGAATATAGCTGAAAATATTTGACTTTGCCTGGGATTTTTTTTAAAAAAACAACAACCTTACCTTGATGCTGTTACCTACATGTCCTTCATCTGTTAATGGAACAGAAGATGGGTAATGAAAAAAGATGACAAAGAGACGAGGTCTGAGCAGAAGTGGAGGATACCTTGAGTGACAGGTCATAGAGTGCCACATAGAAAGAAAACCCTATCCTTTGGTTCCTATCCACAAGCAGACAAGCTTTTGTACCACCGGTGATCAATAAGTCAGATATACAACTGCCCCCTCTCGCAATTGTTGGATGTTTCCCTCCTTTCCTAATAATTTTCTCTGAAAGCAACAATGCTGGGCATAGCTTTAATTTACCTGCATCAATTCAAGACTATCTTCAGATGCAGGCTCAAGACTGCTACAGGCATTCTAAGGAATATGGATGGCAATGCCAACTCCTCCCAGAGAGATGGCATGTGTGTTGTTTCTCTTTTCACAACATAATCAATCTAACCATTGCAATTTGAAGGGTGGCACTCAGGCAACCCTGCTACCTCTGGGGAGGTTGGGGGACCTGATCCATGCTGTTTCTGAAGTCCTCCAACCTACCCGGCCGGTGCAGTAAGGCAAAATGCTGGGATTTGAATCCTGGTGTTTTGCCTTACTGCACCGGCTGATTAGGTCAGGGGACTTTGGGAACAGCGTGGGGTGGGCCCCCTGACCTCCCTAGAGGAGGCAGGAAGCCCTAAATGGGTGAAAAATGGAAGGTTTTTTCCACACATTTCGGGCTCTTTGGAGCCCCTGCCGCCTCTGAGGAGGTTGGAGGACCCGATCCCCACTGTTCCCAACCTCCCCAGACCTAGCCAGATCACGGCACTTGAGTTGGGGGGGGGGTTAATGGGCACACAGCCCATTCAACCCCCCACCCAAGCAGCCTATCCCATGCTGCAATCCGCCTGCCTCTTTGGAAAGGGCAGTGAGGATTCCACTCATGGAATCCCCACTGCCCTTTCCAAAGAGGCAGGCTAATCGCCCCCCTGTTCCCTTTCCTCTTCCAAATGGGAACAGGGCCTTTTTTAGCATTGTGCAATCAATGTATCACACAATGTTAAAAACTGGATAACGATGAGACTTGTGGAGTCATGTGTCATCATTATCCAAGGTACTATTGTATAGGAAAATATAATGGAAACAACTGAAAATTAATGTCACAGCATGCCACTTCTTCCAATGAGGAGATTCACTTCGGACTGTTCATAACAACATGTAGGACAAATCAAGGTTTTTCATGCTTATCTTTACCTAAACACTTTCTTGGTGGCTAAACTGCAGGATATGCTGATGTATATAAAGACATAAAATGGCAGAAAGCCTTCAGATATGAGTGCATGCTTGGAATGTTAATAAGAGTGCTAGAAGTGTGTTGTCCCTTATTTTCATCTGTTTGATAGGGCTGTGGTGGCTCAGTGCAGAAGCGTAGCGTGCCTTGGCGGGGGCCCGTATAAAAATTTGTTTGGGGGCCCTTGTGAAATAAAAAAAAAATTGGGAAGTTTTTATTAATTTTTGCTTACGCACGTTGGGGGCCCCTGTGGCCCGGGGGCCCCGTATAATTGATACGGCAGATACGGTGGTAGCTACACCCCTGGCTCAGTGGTTAAGAAGCTTGCCTTGTTATCTGGAAGGTTGGCAAGTTGGCAGTTCAAGATGCGGGTACTGCATGATGGTTTGAGCGCCCGTCTCTCTCCCAGCTCTTGGGGACATGAAAGGAGCCTCATTCAGGTGTCCCCTGAGCGGAGTTTCTCTAGCAAAAATCCTTTCAACCCTGAATAATTTCTAACACAAAATTATTATTTGAGTGGTTTAGGAATGTATATTTTGTTCCTATACAAAAATCATTTTAAATAGGAAAAATGTTATGGAGGAAACAGGAATGGGACCGTATGTTTCATATTGTTAATCTGTATGGAATATTGTCTAACTTCTGATTTTAATTTTTCCATGTTCATGACCCATTAGAATGTAGTATTTCAGTCCCAGCCCAGAGATTAAAATCATGGCCTTGTTCCTTTTCTTACTGAGAGCAGTGGTGGGCAGCCAACATTTTTACTACCACACTGTCGGCAGAGCCAATGTCATGGGCGGAGCCAACATCATGATGTCATGGGCGGAGCCAAAATAAAAAAACCCATAAAAATAAGTACACATAAAAATACAAATCAAATAGACATAAAAATACACATAACAACACATAAAATACACATTAAAAATAAATACACATTAAATAGACATTAAATAGACATGAAACACATAAAATATAAATTAAATACACATAAAACACATTAAAATACACATTAAAAATAAATACACATTAAATACACATTAAAATATACCCACCCACCCCACACCCAAAGGCGTGTCACTTACCCTGGGGAGCAGGCTGTAGGGAGCTTCAGGCTAGCAGCTGCTCTTTCTCCTCCCCACTTGGGAGGACAGCAAGGAAGCTGCCCAGGGCCTCAGCAGCAGCCACCGGTTCCTCCGTGGCTGTGCATGGCCGCCCGATGCTCTGCGCTGCCACACTCCAAGCAGCAAATATAGCCAAGCGCTATAGGTGTGCCAAGCGCTATAGGTGCAAATGCACACCAAGCACTGTAGTCGCGTCAAGCGCTGTAGGCATGCCAAGTGCTTGGCACGCATGTGCAGTGGGGGAACCAGTGAAAAGGTAATCCCCCAAGGTGGTTCCCCCCAAAAAGCCACTACTGGTTCTCTGGAACACTGGGAAAAGCTACTACCAGTTCTGGCGAACTGGTGCGACCCAGCAGCTGCCCATCACTGGCTGAGAGGATGAGGGTTTGTTTACTGGGCATGTTCTGGGGAAAACTATAATGCATGTTACTCATGTAGTTTGCAAAGGAGTATATGTAATTCTGTTTTAAAGTGTGTTGACTGGGAATAATATTAATGGTTGTCATTTGTGGAATGTGAAATAACTCCTTATTGAAGACTGAAGCTAGGAAGCATCATCCAGTCATGCAGAAGTGGTTAACTTCTTTCCTCTTTCTTCTTCCTCATAGAATGTCTCACTTGGAATAAAAAGTTACACAGAATTAAGCAGCACAATGTCACTTCGTGGTTCATCTGTGGCTCTCATTTCTCATAGCAACTTTCAAAATTTTCTCCTGTCTCTCCTGTCTTTTGATTGCAGTTGCCATTGATAGGATAAATGAAACATAACATATGCTAGTAATGGAATTGTTTGATTCTAAGACTTAACATTTTTCAGTGAAACTAGAGAATTTGAAACACGCACACATTTTAAAATAGAAATACAGTAATACCCTGGATAACGATTGCATCGGATAACGCTAGAATCGGATAACGATGCAAGTTTTTTGGAAAAAACTTGCATCGGATAACAATTCTGGATAATGATTCTTAGCGTTATCCGAGGCAATGGTCTGCGGGTATGGGGTGGTTTGGGTAGAACTACCCAATCCACCCCCCACCCGCAGCAGTCTCTGCGACTGCAGTAGGGTCGGGGAAAAGCATGCGCCTTTCCCCCGACCCTACTGTAGTCGCAGAGACTGCTTGTGTCTCTTTCCCTCCCTGTATTTAAACTACAGGGAGGGGGAAAGAGAGAAATGTGATTGGGTCTCTAGAGAACCAATCATGTCTCTCTCTTTCCCCTTCCCTGTAGTTTAAATACAGGGAGGGAAAGAGACAAAAGCAGTCTCTCTCTCCCTGTAGTTTAAATACAGGGAAGAAAAGAGTAAGACACGATCACGGGTGTTAGGACATTTTTCTTTTGTGGGGTATTGTACAAAGATTGCTGCCCAGTAGAATAGTACAACTTTAAGGCCCTGCAAGTGTTTTATACACAGGTGTACATAATAGAGCCACAGACTGATTGCCTGGCTGTGCATGCCTTGTCTACGTGCTCCTGTAACAGCCCAGCTGTGGCTGGTTAGAGAATCTGCCCAGCAACACCAGGATATAACTGTGGCCCTCTGGGAAGGGTCTATGGGGGAGGTCATCATTCGGAGGAGGTCATCATTCTGAGGAGGCTCTCATACAGAAGAGAATGACTGAGCTACTGAGAGACTTCAGAGAGAGAGAGACTGCTGAAGGAGGTCGTGCTGTTGACAGAGGCGTAGCTACTGCCGTATCTGCCGTATCAATTATTTATTTATTTATTTATTTATTTATTTATTTATTTATTTTTTGGATTTCTATACCGCCCTACTTGGTGTGACCAACTCAGGGCGGTGTACAACATAATTAACATACAGTCGATCAATAGAGTCCAACAATAAAGGCAGAAACATACAATATATAAAAAATGTAACAGTATAATAGCAAGATAATATTCCAATCAGCATTACAAATATGATTCAGTGTCATAAATACAAATATCAAGTCACAAATACAAATACAAATATCATCGGGGGGCCCCAACGTGCGTAAGCAAAACAAATCTTTACCCTTCCTAAGGGCCCCCAAACAAATTTTTATACGGGGCCCTGCCAAGGCACGCTACTCTTCTGGCTGTTGATGAGAGTTTCCTTCAACTGAGAAGGAAGAACTGCTGAAGAATACCAAGACTCTGTGCATGCTCTTGGGATTGGAGCCAACAGAGGAATCCAAGCTGTGTACCAACTGTGGGGCTTGGAGAGAGAGAGAGACTGTTGTATATAGTCCTGTGTATGTCTGTCTTCCCCTCACTGTTAAGTACAGCTCACCTTTCACCGAAGGCATATGTGTGTGTGTCATTGCACTAAAAGCTTTTGCTGCGCAACAGCTTAAAAGTACTACTCTGCTATCGAGACACACATATCGCTGGGGAATCCCTGACAGCGGGAAAGAGACACAAGCAGTCTCTGCGACTGCAGTAGGGATGGGGGAAAGGTGCACCTTTCCCCCGACCCTACTGCAGTCGCAGAGACCACTGTGTGTGTGTGTGTGGGGGGGTGGCTTTAAAGGCAGGGAGGAAAAGAGACTTGATTGGGTCTCTTTCTTTCCCTGCCTGCCTTTAAAGCGGTTTGTCCCTGAAGTCAGGGCTTTTTTTTTTAAGCGTTGTTCGATGCATGCATCGGACAACACTAAAAATCGGTCATAACGTTATTCGGGGTATTACTGTACAGTAAAACCTTGTATAAAGAGCAACTCGCTTAGAGACTAACTCGCTTAAAGAGCAGAATTTTCTCTGAATGGTTATCTCACTTAACAACTAAAACCAACCAATCCCCCCTGCCAGAAGTCACAGTTGGTCACTTACAATGGTGTTTTGCTTAAAGAGCAATCCTGTGGAACACATTACGCTCTTTAAGCGAGCTACCACTGTACATAAAGTTAGCATCTAACCTAATTCTTTGGGATCATTTGGTTAAGTAGATCATAGAGGAACATATCAATATAGTCTCATATATAGAGCACAAAATGTAATGTAAATGAATACAAATTTTTAATAACCTTGATAGGAATCTATTTGCTTTCAGATTGTGCATGAGAGGTGATTGACCTACAACAGCAGAACATGAGAAATATGCAATTTGCATTCAATATTATCTGAAAAGATATATTTTACCAGCTGCACACTAAGGGTGTGACTACTGGCTACAATGCATCTTCTGCATTATTTTTCAACATAGACACAGCCTGAGACACATAATTTTATCAGCATGTGGCTGCTTCCAGAAAAACACTAATTTTTTTTTTTTGGTGAGCAATATATTGGTGCAGCCTGACCGATTACTCCTGCTTTAAGTAGGAGTGGCCAAGAAAACATGAGACATTTGATCTATAGCAGGGGTCAGCAAACATGGCTCTCCAGGTGTTCTTGGACTTCAGTTACCAGAAGCTGAAGTCATCACACCTGCTGATCAGGGCTTCTGGGAATTGAAGTCCTCATCTATAGTTACTTTTTAAAAATTGTGTCCAAAGCACACAGAAGTGCTTTCTGGGTTGAAAGGATTTTTGCTGGAGGAACTCTGCTCAGGGGACACCTGAATGAGGCTCCTTTCATGTCTCCAAGATCTTTTCCCACCAAAGTGGTTCCTGTTTATCTACTTGCAATGTCTTACTTTCGAACTGCTAGGTTGGCAGGAGCTGGGACAGACAACAGACACTCATTCCATCATGCAGTACTTGGGTCTTGAACTGCCAACTTGTCGACCTTCCAGCTAACAAGATGAGCTTCTTAACCACTGAGCCGTCGCAGTCCCATCTATAGTTACTGTCGCCACATTTCCTGCTAGAGAGAGAGAGGTGTATATAGATATATATAAAGGTGTGTGTGTTTGTGGGCCAGTGGGGTAGAATACATAGAGCAGGGGTGCCCAAACTTTTTGGCCTATGGGCCAATCATGTCATTCAGGGAGCCAGTCACTAAGGCTCAGGGGCTGGGTGCGGCCCCCAACACCAATTCATCCGGCCTGCAAACCCCTCGTCGCTCCTGGAAGTGGAAGTAAAACACGTCCATAAGGGCATGTTTTACTTCTGCTTCCAGGAGCAACGAGGGCTTCGTGGGCTGGATGAATTGGTGTCGGGGACGCACCTGGCCCTCAGGACTTAGTTTGGGCACCACTGGCATAGAGTCTTAACAAAAGCTGTTGCTTTCAAAAGTAAAGTTCTCACACATTTCAGAAGCACTTGTGAATACTTTGAAGAGAGTGTTTGACTGGGTCCAGAAATGCTATTCAATTGACCCCATAAATGAAATAAGTGTTTAAGTTTAGGAAAACCAGATTGAGCAGTTTTTTAAATAACTGTTTCAGAAACCTTTACAGCTCGTGGATACAATCAATCAATCAATCAATCAATCAGATTCTTGAGCCAGTCGTTGGAGCTTACAACAAAACCTAACACATCACTTTAACATATAGAAGTAAAGTTGAAGAACATTGACCAAATATCTCTTCTGACAAATACAGAAAGATGCATACATTACATGGGACTTTGAAAGTATAATCATGTCCAATGGGCCCTGTTCTTTGTAAGCAGGTTTCATGGAATAATAAGAGTTACCTTTTTTGGTAGAACAAATGGAAATAATTCTACTTGGCGGCTCTTCTTTGCCTCACCTCAGGAGTCTGTAGTTCTTCAACCGTTTGTGCCTGGGCCTGTGCTTTTTCATAGTGAAATAACAAGCCCTTGAAATAAAGCCATACTGGCTTGGCAACGGATTGCTGCCAGAGTACAACTGACACAAGGACTAATTTGGGAATGTGCAGAGTTATGGAGTGACATTTACTGTATCTTTTTGGAGCCTTTGATAGAAAGCATGGAGTCAAGGCCGGTCATCCTGGGTTGTTTGTGAAGTGTCAGCTTGAAAGAGTCAGGCTGTTCTTGGGTCAGCTCTGGCAGACAAAGGCTGCAGCCTATCAGCCTTCAGGAAGTATAAACAAGGAGCTCTCCTCTCTTCAGTGTCAGTATTCTGTGCGGTTACTTACCAGTTATGCCATCCATCAGCACATGAGACTGATAATAGAAATCAGGAGCCTGAATATCAACAGGAGATAAAGGTTTCCTTGGAGAAAAACAATAGAGCAAGCCTGCCAGGAGAAGAGTAAAGATTTTTGCAGGCCCATCCATGGCTGAAGAAGCAACTTCTTTTGATAGTTCCATTACTCTAGGAAGGGTTTAGTGGAGGAAAGAACTCTATACCCCAAAGTTCATTCATGATACGTATGTAAGTTACAGCAGCTTGAAAGAACAAATGGATGGGGGGGGGGAGATAAGATTCCTTCTTCATTTCCAGGTTAGTGGTCTGTGTTTCTTCCAACTGACAGAGTTTGGGATTTTATGCATGCACTGTTTGTGTAGAATCCTGTACAGCAGGGGTAGGCAACCTATGGCCCATGGGTTGGATGTGGCCCCTGCCTTTGCTCCAGCTGCTGCAACCGCCGATATCATCAATGGACTCATTTACGGCTGTTGTAAATGCATTTACAACAGCCATAAATGGCAGTGTGTGGGGACAACTAGTCCAGCCCCCTCAACTGTCTGAGGAAGTGTGATCTGGCCCACTAGTTTAAAAGGTTGGCAACCCCTGCTGTACAGCAATATCAATACTTACCTACTTACTCATTTGACAGTGTTGATAGTCATCTAGTGGAGCTTCTTTTTACTTTGGAGGGGATTTCCCCCTTATCACAGAAACTACCTAGGTAAATCATGAAACATTGTCCATTCTCTAAAGTTTTCAGCACTGACTTTTTGTTAAAACAAAAACAACACTTTTAGATCCCAATTACTCAGAAGTCCATGTCGTAATCTGTCCAGCACAATGTTACTGGTGGAATATCTACCTTTGGCATTTCAAATCAAATCAAATATTTAGTACAGTCCAAGACCAGCATAGCAGCTTTGGCATTTGGCATCGTCTCACCACCACGGCCTGTGGGATTTTTCCTCTGGAGCTAGAAAACTGTTATCAGCTACTACTACCCATTGCATATAGGAATTTAACTGCACAGTAGTAAACTCCACCACAAAGACCTGGAAATGGCACAATAAAAACACAGTATCTTTCCACTTCCTCCTTAGAAATTGTTTCAGAATTAGGATGACTCTTATCTTTGAATGACAAAAGTTAAACAGAGTCATTTGTAACTCTCTGGAGTTTTTCTTCCTCTCAGAGAATGCTGGGTATATCACTTGAAAAAAGCTGACATGTAATTTCAGGAAATTCAGATTCCAGTCCTACAAAAATTATCCTTAAAGCAAAGTCCCACTGGAATCAATGGGACTTACTTCTGTGTAGCTGTACAAAGAACTACGTAGCGTAATAATTGTATCAAGGTTATGCAGGCATGTTTCTTACTCATTTATAAACATCTTATATTTTAACCAGCTTACAGTAATATTCATTTTAGAAAGACTTTCTGGAGGACTAGTAAAACAAAATAATTTCCGTGAAGTATGGTTCCCTTACCACCATTATAGAAAGATAGTAAATTGTGTTTTTGTAATAAAGATCCTTATAGAAAGTTGCAATCCTGAAGTTCCCAAAACGTGAAACAAAACAAAGCCTCAGACATTTGTATTTTTGTACTACTTGATTTTTAAAAAAATCTAAGATCATGCTAACCCTTTGAAATGAACAGCTAAAGGATGTGTAGATGAATTGTGGATTAAGGGAATTGTTATGAAGGGTAACTAGAGGGGCATAAACTGGGAAAGACTGAACTAGGCAGTGGAGGAGAGATGTATGAGAGATTTTGTGGAATGAGAGCTACAGATGCTTGTCAGTTCTTTGGTACGGTGTTGTTATACTTATCCTATTTCACTTTCATCAAAATATTCTGATCTTTTTTACAAAAATAAATCCAGTACATTTTTGAGAAAAGTCCCAGTTCCAGGCACTCCACTGTTTTCTAAGCAGAACCCGCATTAGTAAGCTTTCGCTCTCTGTGACCATGAAATTTGTCAATGTACACTTCTCATGATAACGCTTTTAAAAATTAATGCTGTTAAAAAGTGTCCTTTCTGATGGATATTTAATAAAATGAATGTTGAAAATACTTTCAGCACACTCACGTTTGTTCCTTTTTAAACTGAAGTAGCAGTTGTTAAAAGGGAGTGATTCGTTAATTGCCTCAGCCTATTAAGAGGGACAGAAGTGTGTGATTGATATCATTCCATCAAAATACATACACATGGAATTAATCCCATTTCCCTTCTGACGTGATGTTGACACCATACTTATAATGTGAAAATATGGCAATTGGTAGTTTTTGCACATTGTCGTGATTATTAAATTCAGATAATATATGTTTCCGAGGGCATTCAAGTTCTTTCCCATTGCTGCCAAGGGGGACAAGGTTCTGGAATTACATTCAATTCTAACCAGCCATTTGGCACACTTCTAGACTTTGCCTCATTTGTGGTAGGAAACATAACAATGTGTGCAACTCAGATCACCAGTGTAATTATCCCACGAGAGAAATGCTGGCAACACTTGTGCAAGAGTTTATAGTTCTCTAAAATCACATTATTGTGTTACTGCTTGGGGGAAAAACTTTCATTTGTTCATCTTGTTGAATGCATTGTAACAGAAAAAAATGTAAATTCTACACTGGTATAAACCTGCACCATCTTGATTTTAGGAGAACATGCTCATTTAGACACTGTACTTTGTTCCAATTTCCAGTGACTTAAGTATGAGGAGAGCAGTGCCATGCATTGTTACTCCCCTTGCTATGTCCTTTGTAAGCCAAGACATTATGGTAGTCTAGGGGTGTAGTTTGTCTGATATAATGGAGAGAGGAATTCCATTCAGCAGGTGAGCCTACCAGGATGGGCTTGGCTTGATATTTGGGCTCTTTTCAGCTTTTCGGTTGTGTAAAGTCGCTACCCTCCTTATATAGTACTGGAAGTTGTGGATGGTAAAATTTGGAGAAAAACAGGTAGCCCTGACAAAGCTTTATATGCTGTTTCAAAATTATCTGTAGATTGGCAGGGGTTTGTAGTGCTTCCATGAAATGGCTTCAGTAAACCTTGTGTACATATGTCCACATGATCCAAAGTTGTTAGTGCCAGCGAACATGAGCAGTCTGTGTTTGCCACATATACTTTCCGGAATGAATTCACACCTCAATTTGAATTCAATCCTACCAGGTGAAACCCCATGTGTAAGATTAATTGTGATAGTGGTTTTCCTCTCCTTGCTTGCTGCCAATTGCGCAGCTGGGTACATGATAGTTTAGAAGGCCAGTAGTTGAGGGGGAAGGTGCTGGTCATCTGGCTAAACAGTTAGGATATGATGTGTGATTGCCCTCACTCTGTGTGTAAATAAGATTCTGTCCAAAATAACAGAATTTGAATCAGGCCTTAGATTCTTTGATTCAGTGCTTCATCTTCCACATGACAGTTCTTGAGCTAATTGAAAATGGCTGTAGTATCTCTTCAGGGCCTTCTCTCTTCAAGGCAAAAAATATCATCTCCTGCAACTGTTTTTTCCCCTAGGTTGAAACTCATTTTGTTTGTTTTAGCTCAGTTCTCCAATCTTTTAAGACAGTCTTGAGTCCTGATTCTGTCTTAGTTACCCTTCCTAATTTGGCATAGTCTGCAAATTTCATGAGCATCCACACGCTCATTAAAATCATTTATAAAGATGCTGAATAACTATGCCCAAGACGGAATGCTCTGATACCTGACTTTTCACTTCTCCACAGGATGACAATGGCACATTAGTATGCGGTGACACATGATCTGGAGGAAGCAACCCAGGTAGAGAGCATTTAGGTGGGTGTTTTTAGGTACAAAGTACAAATCAACTGAATGCAAATTCATCCAATTTTGTAAATGGATTCATTTGATAAGTACATCATTCAGCCCCAGCTTTACCAGTCTGCCCACAAGAATGTCATGTGGGACTTTGTCAAAGCCTTGAGCAAATCAAGATACATTGCATCAATACTGTTCCTCTCATCTGCCAAGATTCTTCACAAAGTAAATACAATGAGATAAGATTAGTCTGTCACAATATGTTTTAGAGATTTGTTCTGAGCTGGGTCTCAGTGGTCATCATGGTTTTTAAAAAGTATTCACAGGCCAAAAGTTCAAAAGTCTGTTTAATATCATTTCTTACTGTCAAAATCAAGATGACCAGTGGGTAATTGCCCTGATCCACTCCCCCAACCCAACTTTTTGAAGACGGAGACAAGGTTTGCCTGCTTCCACTATTTTAGGACTTCACTTGTGCTCCAAACATCCTCAAAGATTATCAAAGTCTTTCTTTCTTTCTTTCTTACTTACTTACTTACTTACTTACCTACCTACCTACCTACCTACCTACCTACCAACCAGCCAACCACCCATCTAGCAAAATCTATGACTCCATGGCAGTTTACAACAGAAAACAAAATTAAAATATACAGCAATCCTCGTAAAATTATAATAAAATAGATTAAACAAAGATCAAAAGAGAGGAAGACTTAAAGAAGCTGCTGTTTAGGTTGAAAGTAGAGAGTGCAAAAGCTGGGTTGAGACTCAACATCAAGAAAAACCAAAATAATGGGAACAGGTCCTATCAGTTCCTGGAAAATAGATGAGGAAGAAGTAGAAGCAGTGACAGATTTTACTTTCTTAGGATCAAAGATCACTGCAGACGGTGATTGCAGCCATGAAATAAAAAGGTGAATGATGCTTGGGAGACAAGCTACAAGAAACCTGTGGAACATAGTTAAAAGTAGAGACATCACCTTACAAACAAAAATTCGCATAGTCAGAGCAATGGTATTCCTGGTGATAATGTATGGTTGTGTGAGGTGGAACATTAGGAAAGCTGAGCGCAGAAGAATAGATGCCTTTGAGATGTGGTGTTGGAAGAGAGTTTTGAGAGTACCCTGGACAGCGAGGACAAATAAGTCGATCCTAAAAGAAATCAACCCTAACTGCACATTAGAAGGTCAAACAGTAAAGATGAAGCTAAAGCACTTTGGACACTAAATGAGAAGAGAGGATTCACTTGAGAAGCCCTTAATGCTTGGAAAGGTGGAGGGCAAAAGAAGAAGGGGGCGGTCAAAAATGAGATGGCTAGATGGTATTGCAGATGCAATGGGCACAGAGCTGGGCAGGCTGAGGAAGATGGTGGAGGACAGAGGTGCCTGTGTTTGAACATGTATACATGGCCATATGGCAGGCATGACTAGATCACCCACGACGTAGGCTCCACCCATGATGTAGGCTCCACCCATGACATAGGCTCTGCCCATAACTTAGGCTCTGCCCACAATGTGGTAGCGAAAATTTTTGCTGCCCACCACTGGTAGTATGTGTGGCAGTATGCATCTTCTACATATAAAACTACTTTCCTCCCATACCTGTTTAACATATTCCTCTTGAATAAGTCATTACATTCCAGTAATGGCTCATCCCAGCAGGTTTCCACAGTACCTATTATATCATATTTGCCCATATCTGTCTAGAATTAGGCTCATCTGGTTTGTTTTGTGAATTGGTGTAGATGCATTCAAAACCGTAAGTTCTTCCCTTCAGCTTTTCCCTTGTTGTCTTTTTACATCCATTGATGGGTTCCTCTGTCCCAACATCCCAGTTTCTGATGCATCGTTGACAATCTTGTCCCTCACAACTATCCTTAGGAATACCAACTCATATCCCTGCAACATTCACCTTATAGTCACCCTGATCAGGTTTGAGAGACTTCTAGTAATCATAATCTTCTCATTGCATGTAAGACATGCTTCTTACTAGCTAAGAGTCCTTCTTTGTAGAAATGTAGACCATGGTCCAAGAAGCCAGACCTTTTCTGAAGTTGTCATCTGTGCAGCCAGTTTTTCACTCCCAATGATCTTGACTCTTTTTCTTTGATAGAAAGGTGTGGTTTAAATAATCACTTTTACTCCAAGGTTCTTTACATTCATCCTAGAACTTCATAATCGCAATATGCTGGCAGCAGAAGAAAGGGGTAATTGATGCATCTGATGAATTTTGACAAGCTCTCTGTCACCTCTTGGATCTTTACACATGGAAGACAGCACCCTTCCCTGTCCAGTTTGCAAATTGCTGCCTCTGTTCCCATGCAGCAACTCGCATGTCTTCTCCTCATCTACTCATCCACTTCTGTACCTATGCTGCCCCTATATGAACTGCCCAGAAGGATTGTCCATGAGGATGGTTTAGGACTGCTGCCCATGTTCCAACTAATTCTGTGGCTCCAGTGATACAGTGGGGTTCACAGAATAACCTCCTTGAAGATTGTGATATTTATGAACCACAATCGGCTGTACCCCAGGAAATGGCCACCTTGTTGTGCCGGCTAATCTTTCTCACACTAGGTCAGGCCAAAGGAACTATGGAATGCATTCACCAAAAGGTGGCTTCATTTTGGCAGCTTAAAGTGTTACCTAGAAATGAAAGTAGTAGTAGTAGTTAGTAGTAGTATAATGTGTTTCCTGATGGGTCACATTCCTCCGCTGTCCTTCCACAATAGATACTTTTCTTACTCCCACAAGTGGGATCAGTAGCTTCAGAAAGGCAATGTCTGAAACCATCTAATCTATATCAGAAAGGTAACAGGGATGAAAGCCAAGTTTTATGCATTTCTTGGACAAGATCTGAGAGGTAGTTATTAAGATGCTGATGGTGTTTAGATCTTAATGCCAGCAGGCAGTTACAGCAATGCCATTCTGAGGTCTTATACGAGGGGTTCCTTCACAGGATGCTGATCAAAGTGGCTATAAAAAAAGGTGCCTAGGAGAGTCTAACAAGGCTCTGCACTGGCAGTGGATAACTCACAACCCTCCAGCTGTTGTTAGACTACAACTCCCATCAGCTCCAGTCAGCACAGTTAATGAGAACTGCAGTCAAACAGCATCTTGGAAGGGGTCCACATTTCCCATACTGATATACTATATACAGTATATATAAAACAATTACAGCTGACATACGAGCTGAATTTAAAAGGCTGCTTGTGATATAGTAATGTTATTTTACATAGTGTGAAATGTAACTGTATACATTTATTCTGTTTAAAAAGTTATTGGACACAGCAAAAGCAGCCATTTGGATGTTTGTAACACCTCCAGATAAGACTCCATCTGAATGGCAGAAGGATCTAATGATTCCTGTAAAAAAAAAGTTTGTGTTTTTATCTGCATTTGTTTATTCATTAATAGATCTGTATCATACGATTCATTCTAAGTTTATTTGCAGATTAAAAATACCAGTACATATTTTTTTTAAGCTGCTCCTGTACTCTCTCTCTCTCTCTCTCTCTCTCGCTCTCTCTCTAATTTGCAAAAAACAAACAAACCAAGAACACCCTCATCTAATTTTCTTTTTAACAATGATGGTGAGAATGCTTTCTTCACTAGATTGAAGGAGGATTGCAGGCAGACAGTGGCAAAATTGGGGCAGAGTTTCTATGAGGTAGCAAGCTTGGTAGAGAACCAAATAAGGGATCTATAAACTAGTGAGAAGTCCAGTTTGAAGAATAAGATGACCAAAAGCATCGACAAAATAGTTACTTAAACATACCAATTTACAGACAATAGAGGTTAACATTGGTAAGATAGCAAATCTAAAGACAAAGTGAAAACCCAGGGAGATAACTTGAAGCCTACATTTAATTAACTAGATGACTCTGGGCGAAATTAGATGATTTAACAGCAGTCAGTTCAAACTGCACCAGGGAATAGTGGAGATAATGAAATATGAAATAGAGAAGGGGGAGACAGAAGAGTGAGAACCCAGCCAGCCCTTTCCCTACCTGACACTTTTTCCTGCAGCCACATTCTTCTAAGATGCTTCTCTTCAACAGAGTAGTAAAGCTTAAAGGGGATTTTACTGTGGTATTATTCCCTGGCAGTCTCTGCACAATCCATTTTGAGGAGCTGTAGGGCAAACCTTGAAATGGTAAATGCTATAAAAAAAGATTTGTTGTCCTGCTGCTCTATTGGGGAGGGGGACAGTGGTTTTTTTTCCTCCACCAGGTCAGTGCCCCCAAATTAAACCAATAGCCTCTTATTACACACTTGCCCCAAAATACCCCAGAGGCCTGGTTCCTGGTGCATAAGTCCAATGAAGATGTAATTTAACATCCAAAGCAGGCAATTTCAGAAACACCTCTCCATCTTCCCAGTCTTAAAAACATATACTAATAATGTGTTTATAACTAATAAGTTCCTTTTCATGATACTCCTCATCTGTGACTTCAGGTGGCTGCCTCATTCTGCCTAATAGTAGGACCAGTCCTTTATGCTGAGGTCCTTCCCTACTGCTCATAGTTGTGGCTGTTCTGCTACCTCGCTTAAAGAGCATAATGCATTCAATGGGATTGCTCTTTAAGCGGGTTCGCTCTTTAAGCGAAACACCATTGTAAGTGACCAATTGTGACTTCTGGTGTGTGTAGGGTGCGAACCCCAATTTAGTTGTTAAGCAAATTTTGGTTGGTTTTAGTTGTTAAGCAAGGCAACCATTCAGAGAAAATCCTGCTCTTTAAGCGAGTTACTCTCTAAGTGAGGTGCTCTTTATGCGAGGTTTTACTGTAACTCTGACTCCAAACATGGAAAGAAGGAACTTAATCATGTCAAGAAACCCCAGCTCTCAGCCTAACTCTGCAATGTATGTCTCACCTGCCCTAAGGTAGGAGCAATCTTCAGAAGATATGTCGCTATCGTCGTTGGCTGCTGCTCATTTCTGTGTACATTTTCCCCTTGGAAATAATTTTCTTGAAAGAAGAATGACAAACAGAAAAAAATGCCGTAGGCATGAATTTGTTTAAGGTGGATCCCAGCTTGTCATGAAGTGACCTGCACACTGTGATCACGGAGCCATCTCCTGCAGCACGTATGAAATGAGACATGCAGGATTTGACACTGGGGCTGCGGTGGACTGCCACGCCCTTGAAGATAGTAACAAGGTGCGCCTTCACAGCCAGTCCATCTGGCATGGCCTCTTCCACCTCCATGATAATTGGGAATCAGAATGAAGTGGTTCCTCCTCCGCTCATTTTGCTGTTGGGCCTAATATGATGGTTTCCAGTGGCATTTCCTCCACTGAGGTGGCCATCTACCCACTTAAAGGGGTGGCCCCTTTAGGGAATCAGGTTATTTACCACGGCTCAACATTCAGCATTGAGTTGCTGGCTATACGGTCTACTTCATTACCATACTGGTCCAGCCAGACATTCAGAAGATACAGAGCCAGGCTAAGCTCATTGACCAGCTGAGAGTGATTTTCTTTCTGTAAAATTATGCTGCCACCAACCTTCTTTTCCTTATCATTCCCAAAAATGTTTAATAACCAATCCTGGTAGATTGTAGCCTGAATAGTAAAGGACTAGGTTTAGTACAAGATGTCCTAAACACCAGAGAAAGTAAGAAGTAGATAAAACTTAGATAAAAGGTTGCAGATTCCTACAAAAAAAGACCTAGAGACAGAAATACTACACAGCAAGCACACAACCAAAATAACAAAATCTATTTCCTAGCATCTACACTTACATTCATATAAGTCCCACAGAATCTTAGGAAGGTAGAAAAATATCCCTGCTCTATTTTCCCCATAGGACAACATAACTGGACTGAGTAGAACATGCTGATATCTCAGTCTCCCTGGCAAGAGGAGCCAGTGGTGAGTTCTATGCTTGAAACTCCCATCCCAGTTGAATGAGTGCCAACCTTCTGTATCCTGTCCCCCAAAAGAACTAATGAGGGGTCATACAAGAACTAGTGTTCACAAAACACAGGCACTTTAATTGTGTAGAAACAAGATTGATACCTCTACCCTCCCAGGCATTTGAGGACTATCGGGTTTCAGGGGAGTGCTGACTCCCCACCCCCCTTCCAGCAAACATGAATGCAACTGATTTGGAAAGTTACCTCATAATGCAAGAGCACAAAAATCTTATGTTAAAATTGCTCCTCCCATCACACAGTGTGTGGCACTCAAAAAGCAGTCAAAGAAATTCTCCACACTCTTTCATTGCGGTTCAGCAAAGGTTTGCCCAGGGAGGGCCAAGAAGAGTGAGGAATTTGCTACTTCCGATGCCTACAGGGCAAACTTACATTCAGGTGTTTGAGTGTATAGGGATTTGATAGCAAAAAAAAAGGTAGCAGGAGGAACAGATGAGTTGCACAAAGGGATGTCGTTTAGTTTAAGGTAGTTTAAAAATTCAGAGCACAAAAGCTGTATGAGTACAATTCTCTGATATCGTGATTGCAACATAACCATACAAGCTGGTATAAATTTTACCTTATTATCTTTCCCTTATTATCCTAAAACAAGATACCTGCCACATACAGAGATATTCTGAGTTTCTAAGTGCTGTGTTAAGAGTTTTTGTGTTTTTTTGTGCTCTTTTGTGGTGAAGATTTAAGTCAAAGTTCTTCCGCGGTGTTCTACCTATGTGTTTAAATTCCCTATATTCCACTTAAGTGGCTAGCGTGCTTTTATAAATGTTTGAAACTTGAAATGAAAAGGTGTTCTGAATGAAATCTCATTTGTGTGAGCTGAAAGATTAAACAAATCCATTTATGGTGTTGTTTTGTTTTTTCAGGTGTTGTCAAGACAAAATAATCAGATTTCCTGCTGTGTCTATACGGTATCCTCAATAATCAGTCAGTTTTATGTGGAAGACAGGAACACAAATGACATAAAAAGCACTTTCCAAAGATGGCTCTTTTGTAGCTGTAAACTGTTTTCATTCTGTTTCATCTAAAATGATGCAACTACACTTTACACTTAGAGATGCTGTTAGCAAGAATGTATAGTCTATTAGCTAACTAGCTCCCCCTTTTGAAAATGATAAAATCAGATAGAAAATAGCAAATTAGACACATATTAACAGTGAAATTCAGTTGTCTTTCCACATTGGTTTATTTACAAAATTATACTTTGAACATTCAGCTTAGTGTTTGAGGAAGGAGCATTATGTAAAATTTGGAAGAGAAAGGAATGTTTTTCAAGGTTTTGAGCATCACATAATACTTCATTCTTATCATGTATATTTTCAAGAATGAGAAATCTTCATGACAGGTTCACATTCTTATTTTGAATGTGACTTTTAAAAACAACTCAGAACATGTGTGATTAAGACTCCTTGGCATCTCTGCACTGCTTTCATTTTTCCACATTTTTGACATAAAATGCGTGTAGATGCCCATGATAAAATACTGTTTGTGTCAGGTTATTTTATTGAATGCTATATGTTTCTAAAAGTTATTTGAAATTTTAAAATACTGCTATAAAATACTTACTGAATAAGAAACAGAATAGGATATTGATCACCAGACACAGTCAAATATAAAGACAAGGGAGCTTCAGTGTATCTTTGATGGAAGTCTGGATTCATCTACGGTATATGAAGATGTACCCTTACATTTCAGGGATTTGTTGGTTACTTGGTTTTATCAAATCTTCTGAAAAGTCCTTTTAAATAATTTTTCTTGGCACTCTTATTAATCATTTGTTTAACTTGGCCTTTTTCGGAATCTTTTTTTTTAAGTAGAACTGCTGAGTATTCTGATTGTAATTGTTTCATTATTTTTGCATAATTCCTTTAAATATTTGCATGTAATAGTTTCAAATTTTTAATTTGTATGTTTTAATTATTTGTAGGTTGTCAAATTGTTTTCTTCAAAGCCACCCTGGGTCTCTGCAAATGAAGATGGCAGCAAAGAAATAAAATAATTGGTAAGGTATTTTTTGGTTTTCGTTTTTGTGGGAGAGAATTCCTGCTTTTTTCTGATTTTTTAAAAAATGTTCTCAATCTTGTAAATCTCCTTCAAGCGGCCTTATAATTTAAAAGATAACGTGTGTGCTTTCTGTGTGTGTCTCTCTTTGTGTACATTGGATATTTAATAAGGGAAATAAATCTATAGAAAATAAGATATGCAAGGGATTCAAGGTGATAAAGAGATTAAGCAACAAGCAGGGCAACCCTTGTTAATCCCACAATTGTGGAGTCAAAGGGTAACATGAAGAGGACCTATTTCAACCCACTGCTTCAGTGTAAGATCTACAGCAATGGTTCCCAACATAGGACCCACACCAAACAGGGGGACTTTAATTCCCAGAAGCCTAAGTCAGTGCATTAGCTTATCAGTGCTTTGGGGAATTGAAGCCCAAAAACCAAAGTTTGGTAAACACTGATCTACAGGCTTCAGTGCCCTTGATAGTCTCCGTCCACCTTCTGTTTAAATGCCTTCACCGAAGGAGAACATACTTTCCCCTGAAGCATTTTGCCCATGGCTGAACAAATCTCATTGTTTTGCCAACATCTGCTTTCCGCCCATTTTGATCCACTGCTTTTTATCCTATCCTCTAAACTACATGGAGCATTGAACAAGGACCAGCGGCACTCTACTCAAGACCTCGATCCAGCAAGATACAGAGCCATTCATGAACACTTATTGAATATGGCTGCTCAACAGTGGTTCATCCACCTAATGATAGCAGGATTATGGTGTCAGTGATAGTTCTAGATACTGTACCTCTAATATATTGCCTTTGATTCTCTGACCATGTTATTACCTGTACTTTTCCTTAGCCTAATATGCACATTCATATAAGTAAGCAAGATGGCCTGATGTGGACGAGAAGTGAATTTGTTATATCCCACCAAGTTGCTCATCTCAAGTTTTCTGAGGTACATGAGATGTTCAAACAGTAGTTTACCACTGTCATATCCCAGTGAGTTTGCATGGATGAGTAGGGATGTGAACTCAAATATCCTGAGCCCTGTTCTAACACTCAGTCCTGTACACAAGACTGAACTGTGAATATGTGTGTAGAGGAGGGAATTTCAAGAGTTGTAGCTTCCATGAGATCTCCTGAAGCATTCTCTGTTACGCGAGCCCTGCCCTCTTACTGATTATTGTAATAGCTTGATGCACAAATAATTGTAACTATCAATTCAACTATGGCAAACTGCAGGATTGCTATATGTGTGGTGCACTTTCTTATTCAGAGGTAGTTCTCCCTCAGTTGATGGGAGGAACTCAGAAAGAATATTTACAACAGAAACTTTGGGTTTGTTTTGGGTGAGGTTTCTTGTGGAGGGTGTGTCACTTTCCTCTTTGGTACATTTTGCTACAAAGGCGTTGCCTTTTTCAGGCCCAATCCCAGAGGAAAGAGTGACACTGGCTGGCCTGGAAGACTGTGGAAAGGGATGGAAAGTGCAAGGGACTGACTGGTCAAAGTGAGAAGGTGTGGGGCTGTGGTGAGAAGAGGGAAGAAGGCATGTGATAATAGTAGGCAGGAAAGGGAAACAGGAGCAGCTTTAACTGTGCAAGAAAATTGGCATGCTGCAGCCACAGGAAGTGGGAGAAAGAAGACGGGCACAGTGGCAGGAGAGGAAAGAGTGGTTCAGCTGATGGGATGTATAAAGAGGCCTGGCAGTAGTTCCTAGAAAAGGAGAAGGAGGGGAGAACGTGAGGTGGGCAACCTATAGGAATATCAGTGTGAGGTGATTTTATGTTCATGGGGAGAATGACGTGGACAAATGAGGAAGCCACGGGTTAACAGGTTTCATATGTGTCCCTCTAATTTAGGGGTTCCTAACCTTTTTACACTGTGGGCCTGACCACACCCCCGGAAGTGGAAGCAGGCACGTTTATGGCAGCTGTAAATGTACCCACTTCCACATTTACAACAGCTGTGGGTACATTTACACATACCCGGGTGCACTTTATGGCTGATGTAAACACATCCGCTTCCACTTCCAGTGGCAGGCCACATGAAATGGTGCCGTGGGCCATAGGTTGGGAACCCCTGCTCTAATTTATTGAAACTGATCATTAGTCTTTCTTCTGGAAAACAAAGGAAGAATACAAAAATGAATGCAAGTGCCTCATCTGTATTTCATTCCATTCAGCCTAACCTGAAAGTCCCATCCTTCCTGTTTAGCATTCTCTGCATATGATTGTAGCCTTTTATTAAGTTTCAAAATGCCAGGAAGCCAAATATGGGGGGAGAGGGGGGAGAGAATCCAGAATTTTGTTGTACTGAATGTACTTTGCTTCTGCTGCTGCTAACAAACAGTTGTTCTTTTGGCAGTCAGGGGCTCCCTAGTGCAGAGGTGATACTGAGAAGGTCATCTACATTAAGTAAACTAATCTGGGCTCAGGAATACAGTGCTGTCCTCTAACTACAAATGACCATCTGGATTGCAGATGCAGTATCCAGATTGCCTGTTGTGTCCACCAAGTGAGTTGTCTCACCCTGGGACAAAAAACTGTCATCTGTCTGTCCTGCCCTGTAGTCACAGGCTTTTCTTCCAACCTGTCCACATAGTTTGACTGGTGGCAAGGTCATTCAGCTCTCTGGAACATCACTCACTCAGTGTTCAGTGTTGTGTGTGTTTCGTCTGGTTGGCAGCTGCCAACGTATTTGGAACAAGACTGGAATAAGGAAGCAGCCCTGGAATAGTTGGAGGGTTTTAGTTTCCTTCCACCCTTTTTGTTGCATATCTGACCTGTCAAGAAAACAATATGTGTATCTTATGTGGACGACAGTATCACAGCTTGATTAAACCTATTGTCAGTGCTTCTAGTGTGTTTCTCTACAAAGCATTCAAACTATGGGATTTCTGTCACCTCAGAAAACAAACACATCAGTACTAAAAACCTTTTATTTTTGAACTTACTATGGTCTCAGATGAACCATTTTGCATTGATATTTAAATAAATCTACATTTTAACAACAGCATGATGGTGTCTCTGTTTCCTCTGCAATTTTCCTTTGGCTGAAAATTAGTTCATGATATAATGCAGGGGTGTCCAAACTATGGTCTGTGGGCCAGATTTGGCCCCTGACACCAATTCATCTGGCCTGTGCTGCCCTGGCTGTTCCCAGATGTGGAGGTAAAATGTGCCCACGCATGCGCAGAACGCTGCCGTAAATGCACCCATGGCTGTTGTAAATGCATTCTGCACATGTGCAGGCGCATTTTACTTCCACTTCCAGGAATTCCACTTGACAGGAATTCCACTCACAGCTATGTAACATGTGGAGTTTTTCCCATGACAACATCACTGTTATAGAAACTTGCATGATGCTTCCAAAGTATGCCGTTACTAAAGGTACAGGTGGAGTACCAAATAAAAAAAGAGAAGATCACAAAATAATTGATTGGTTCTTCACTAGAGGATGAATATGGCCACACCTCAGGCTCCCATGGGACCTTTCTAACATCTCTCACTAGCCTGAATATTTACCTGGCAGTAAGTCCTATTTATTTCAATGGGGCTAATATCAAAAAATTCAGATTGAAGCCAAGGTGATCCAAATGAAACCCATCTGAAACATCAGCATTCATGGTTGATTTGTTGTTGTTACATTGTGAAATAATTATTATTATTATTATTTATTATTTATTGGATTTCTATACCGCCCTACTTGGTGCGACCAACTCAGGGCAGTGTACAAAATAAATTAGTATACAGTCAACCAATAAATTAGACAAGGCAAAAAAAAAGTTACATTTCAGTAACTTTAATAATACTACGGAATATATAGAATCAGCTTACATCAACTGCTCGCATGTTACTAACAAGCTAGTTTTATTTTTTTTTATTTTTTTTAAAAAATCAATTATAATTACTACAAATAATCAGCAGTGGCTGTCTCCACCCACCCTGACCCCTCATGACTCCCCAAATGAATGAACTAGATTGGCACAAATATGATTTTTTTTAAAAAAAACACCTCACTTTTAACAATTAAAATAACAGGTTTTGTGATTGCCGATGATTTAAAGCAACAATTTTAAACTTGTTTTTTAAATTATTTCATGGGGTAATGGTTTAGTTTTATGGAATTATCATTGATTTAAACTCTTGAAATCTCACTAGAGGCTTATAATACAGTCCTGTACGTCACAACTAAGAACCCGAGTAAGGAAGATTGTCATGGAAGAATGTAGAGATAAGTAGTTTAGATTCCTTTATTCTATCCCTATGCTATAGAGATGTGGAACAGCTTACTTGTTCCATTGGTGGAAACCAGTGTTATCTAGTGGGCAGAGAGTCATCCTTGGAACTCAAGAGATCTGAGAGGACCTTCCTCATGGCTTTGGAATGCACTGTCCTGAAAAGCCAGGTTCTCCCTCTTGTCCTTCTGTTATTGGGCAAAGGCCTTCCTTTTCAAATGGGCTTTTAAGCTATAGGTGTAGGTCTCGGATGGGTTCCCAAATTTTTCACACCATGAGCCGGACCACACACCCCAGTGAGTCTGTAGGGCGGTCACGTGGTTCCTCCCATCATAAATGCTGCCATAAAATGCATTCACAGGACTGCAGTGGCTTAGCGGTTAAGATGCTGAACTTGATGACTGGAAGGGTGGCAGGTCAGCAATTCAAGACCTGAGTGCTCCACAACAGAGTGAGCTCCCATATCTGTCCCAGCTCCTGCCAAACTAGCAGTTCAAAAGAGAGAAATTCCAAGTAGATAAATAAGTACCGCTCCAGTGGAAAAGATAAATAATGTTCCATGCACTCTGGTGTCCAGTCATGCCTGCCACATGACCATTGAAACATCTGCAGACACAGTCAGCGGTGGCTCTTTGGCCATAAACAGAGATGAGCACCAAACCCTAGAGTCAGATACAACTGGCTTTAGAGCAGGGGCGACCTTTACCTATAGATTTTTTAAACTTACTGTTGTGCAGTTTTAATTTTTATGAGCTACCTTGGGGATACCTATGGGGAGAAAGGTGGCATATAAATATTATAAATAAATATTATAAATAACTATAAATTAATAATAAGATTTGGTTTTAATCCCCCCCCCCAGCCATGGAAACACACTAGGGAGTAGGTACTGGTAAAATCACTCCTTCAATACCTCATGTACCTTGAAAACCCCATTAGATTTGCCCTAACAAAAGCATACATTTTAGTAAACACACTTTTCTTTTTCCCTTATAAATGAGAGAGTACAATGCAAAAAAGCAGAGAATTGGGTGGAAAGGAGAGTGGATGGACTGTGATCATCTCTATATTAAGAGACTATTGTGCATTTCATGAAGGAGAGATGTGTTCCACATTGCCCGGTCTTCTTGTTGCCATGGTTTTGTACCACCTGTCTTCTCTTAGATTATCTTTCTCCCAATAATGGGCTGTATTATTTTACAGGGATAGATCAGTGATGGCTTACTTTACCTTTCTAGATAAATGTCATGAGAACCAGCAAGCCGTGCTGTTGTCTATCCCTTTCCCCCCCTGATGCTTTGTGTTTGAAAGAAATTATAAGGCATTTAGATTTACTCAGTATAATTAACTATATCTTTATAAGAATACCTGTCCTTAAGACATGCACACAACACAATGTAATATCATGTTTACAAACACTGAACACAAACCTATGTTTATCTTCCAAGTTATTAGGAGTCATTTTATTCCAGGCTTCTGCTTTTTATGTCTACTGATTGCAGTGTGAGCCAGCCTTGTTTATGCTGAAGGGTTGGTTTTTTAAATAAACAGCCTTGCATGCTGCCCATAATTGGAGTGACTGGGAGAGATTATTTTGGGTTGGGTTGACTGTCTATCTATCCAACATTAACCAATCATCCCTTCCTGCCTCTGAATTAAAAAAAAATAGCCACCTCTTTCTCTTCTGTGTTCCTTCCTTTCCTTTTGTCAGTTCATGTCAGTTGTTTATAGCTATAGTTCCATTTGGTTGATTGCAAGCATGCATGCAGTAAAGAAAACACCCTGCACACATCTGTAATTGCAAGAAACTCTAAGCAAAGAAACATTTTTATTCTTTCTGCTACAAATGTCTCAGAATGAGTTAATGAGACTTTGAGTACCAGTTAATGAGAAAGGGGTGGGCTTTGTGAGGCTTGTAGCTAGGGTTGCCATAATTCTCTCCCACCAAACCAGGACAGCCATGTGACATCATTGCCTTCTTCAAACTGTGCATGCATCATGGAGACAGCAGCTCTAAGACCCCACAGAATCCCCATCCAGGGTAGGCAGCCACCATCAGTTTTACAAAAGCTGTAGTCAAGAGGTTGTTTCCCATATGATTCTTCTTGCAAAAGATGATTATTGATGGTTCTATTTTTATTTCTTTTCCTATCTCTGCCCCAGCTCCTGCCAACCTAGCAGTTTGAAAGCAAGAAATTGCAAGTACCTGTATAGTGAAACCTCACATGGAGAGCTTAAAGAGTAACTCGCTTAAAGAGCAGAATTTTCTCTGAATGTTCACTTTACTTAACAAATAAAACTTGCTTAACAAATAAATCAGGGTTCACAATCCCTTCCACAATTGGTCACTTACAATGCTGTTTTGCTTAAAGAGAAAACTCGCTTAAAGAGCAATCCTGTGGAACACATTATGCTCTTTAAGCGAGGTACAACTGTACTATAGATAAATAAGGACCACTTTGGTGGGAAGGTAAACAGCATTCCGTGCACTCCAGTGTCTAGTCATGCTTGCCACATGACCATGGAAACATCTGCAGACGCAGACAGCACTGGCTCTTCAGCTATGAAGCAGTGATGAGCACTGAACCCTAGAGTTGGATATGACTGGCTTTCAAGCAAGGGTGACCTTTACCTTTTTAAAATTTCTTGGGCCACTCTTTAAACCACCCTTCCTCTACCTGAGGTCACCCCTCCCCTCCCTCCCATACCCCATTGAAGTAGACTCATCCTCAAAACCCACACGAGGATCCCTTGGAAGAAAGTTCTAAGGAGGGGCCCGGAATGGCAATGCAGCCCAAGGAACCTCAGTTTCCTCTGAAAGGAGAAATCAGGAGACAGGAAAGGACTTATTTTGCAATGGACAATTCTTCACTTTCTGTCCTCCCTCTGTAGGAATAGCGATTCTATGAAATTAACCCTTTGTTTCCGGGATTTTTACATGTTTTTTCTTGAACCGGCCAGGACTGCTTCAACCCAGGAAAATCCCAGGAAAAAATTGGGACATATGGCAACTCTACCTGTAGCTATTCTCCTATGTGGGTCTCTGCACTTCTACTGCCTAGCTCAGGGGTACCCAAACTTTTCGGGCCATGGGCCGGTCACTTGGTTCACCAGAAGCAGAAGTAAAACTCACCAGCACATGTGCAGAGTGCTGGTGTAAATGCACCCGCGGCTGTCATAAATGTGAGGGTGGCACAGGCCAGATGAATTGGTGTCGGGGGCCGAATACAGCCCACAGGCCATAGTTTGGACACTACTGGCCTAGCTGAAGGGTATTTTGCCAGTAATTCAAAGATCTGCAACAGTTTATTTAGGTTTGTCATTTTGATGGCTCAGTACAAGCAACGCAATTGTGGAAGAGCTTTAAAAACTACTGTTTTAGATGCTTCCAGAATTGATTTTTCAGCATAGTTAGGAGTTATGAGGGAATTTTGGGAATTCTAGACAATACTATTAAATCCCAAATTTTGGAATTCTATTGCAAATCACAAAAAGAGAGTATGTATGTAGGCAAGCAAGCGCAAGAAGGTAAGACAGATCTAAACCAAAATGGGTAAGGAGGTTTGGATCTCACATAGAGATGTATGTGTAGCTGCCAACTCTCGTGGTGTGCTGATATTATACTACCAGTGTTACAGTCACTACCATGTGAATCTTTCTCTCCCCACCAAAAAACAAACAAACTTTTTAATGGAAAAACTTGCAAGTTTTGGTAACTTGTTAAAAATTCACTGAATGAAAAACTCACTGCACTGGTCAATAGCTCATGTAAATGGTGGTAATAGGAGGTGTGGGCAGCATGGAAGAGATTTTTTTCTTACCACCCACTCCTTTATAAAATAGTCTCTTGATGCAGAGTTTACTCAGTAAGTACAGCTGTTACCAACATGGAATAGAACTGGTGGTACCTGTCTGCCCTGTAGATATTAATGATGAGAAACCTGCCATTAAACCCCTGCAAAACCTTTAAGCAGCATTACACAGAAGGCCAAATATACTAGGATTCAGAAGCAAACTTCTAACAGCTAAGCACCCAAAGCCCTCTGCCTGTATAAGGAAATTTGTCAGGTTCCTACACTCAGATTTTTAAAAATTCTTTTGGTTTTATTTACCAAGCTATTTGCAGATTTTAGCAAGTTCTTATGTTTAAAAAAAAAATCAACTGAATGAAATTTTCATGCATTCCAAGCAATAACAGACAATGTATTGAGCTAAAGAGTATTTGCAAGGCACAATTCTATCAGTTTGATCTCATTTTTATTGTCATAGCTCCTTCTTAAGGAGCCTGGAGTTTTATAATTTGAATCACAAATTGAGAAGAGAATCGCAGAATGATAAAAGGCATACTGAATTGGATTGGCTTTTCTCTTTTGGGCAATATGCAATTTATACCATAATACATAATTTTTCACAGTCTTTTCATGCTACGCACGGAGAGCAGTTCTGAACATCAAACTAACTGCAAATGTATTTTTGTTTTATGGTTTACTACATGACGATGAATGTCATTGGTGAGATTCTGAAGCTTGGTAAATTGTTTGCAACTGTAGCATGAATGGTTTTTATAGAGGCATAGTTCAGTGGTTTATGTACCTGGCTTTGGAGCCAGAGGTTGGGAACTGAAGACTGCAAGCTGCAGTCTCCCAGGGTGCACCCAGAAAAGGGAATGGTAAACCACTTCTGAGTACTGTCTACCTAGAAAACCTCAGAAAGGGTTGTTATAAGGCTGCATTGACATGAGAGTACACAATTATTATCATTACTCTCCATTTAGGTCATTGAAGATCTGGCGAAATCCTTTCTATTCTATGGTTATATGATTTTTTTAATCAAAAACTCTAGATCAGCTTTGGAACAAGGATTTAATTCTTATTGCTGAAACAATCAATAGCTTCTCCTCAGGGATGTAGCCATGGTTAGCAGTTTGCCTACCTTCAAACTCCTGGCTGTTTATATAAATGACATATATAGATGACATTGTTGCCCATTCTGGAAAAAAATATCCCCCCCCCCCCAACATCTAGAATCCTGGCTACGGCCCTGCTTCTCCTCCATTACATGAAAATACCCAACCCTTTAGGGTTCATATTGTTTACTCTTAAAGCATGACTATTAGAAAATAATCATATTCCATTAGATAAATTAAAAACATTTACCCATTGTGTTATTCACAGCACTAATACATATGGTTCACAACAATTATCTTGACCTAATTCCTTGACTTTAATAACTTACCATCAGTAAATTGTCTTTTCATCACACTATAGTATTTAACTGTCTGCCTCAGATTATGTCACAAAAGGTGGTTTCATTTCCCAACTATTAATATCAGCAAATCTCTTTCATTTAATTAACACAAAAACTATCTTGAAATTAAATGTGTGGTCTTTGACCTTTCCTACTACTCATCTGTGCTGTTATTTTTAAGCCTTCCTGCCTAACAGAAAAATGTTCTGATGAGGACCAAACTGAAGGGTTTTCCTCCACTTTTAAAAATTCATTTTTTTCCTACATTTTCCAAAACAGATTCATGGCAAATGTGCTTGTTTTTTGGTGAGGATCCAGCATTAACCCTATGTTTGCACTGTGGTTTGAAACTAGGGCTTCTCTTGAAAGAATCCTTAGCAAGGACTCTTTAATTGAAGGAAAGATTTTTATCCATGCACTAGTCTGCTACACTCTAGTGCTGAAACTTGGAATCACCTCTTTTATTATACTAATATTATCTAAATGTACTCTGCAAAAACATGGATCTTAGCCACATGTTTAGGTCAGGGTGTTAATATTGGCTTGAACTCATAATTTTGAATTACAATGTTCACCAAGCTACAGCACTCTCATTGAGTAATTAAATAACATCCAGTTGGACAATTAACATTCTCACTAACTGCACCACTTGTGCTGAAGATGGTGAAAATTTAAGAATATGAGAATGGCATGTACTTTTTATTTATTTAGTTAGTTAGTTTATTTTATAGTCCGCCATTATTTCCTTGAGAAGACTCAAGGCATTCTCTGTTGTACCCTTTGTAAACCTCAGATCTCAATTTCTTTTGCTTCACAATTTCAGAGTCTTTCTGCTTACACTGCTTTGTCTTGTTATGAAGAAAAAAGTTATGAATATTGGATTGCCTTTTTCATAAGCAAGCCAGCTCTTAATTCTGCCTGGTACAAAAAACATGGTCAGCAGAACAAAGCCTCTTATAACATCTACAACAAAACACAATCTCTCTGATTTTTTTTCTTATTTCTCTCTCTTTTCTTTCCTACCATTTGTAGTGTATTTTCTCCACTGTTTACACAATGAAGAACCATTACTAAAAAGATCAACAAAAAAAGCAAATTGTTGTTAAGATCCAAACTGCCAGAATTAGATTGTCACGTTGCAAAGTGTTAATTCTCTATGACAGCCTCAGCTGTACCAATCATGACATTCAGAAAATTAGCCAGGCCAAGAGCAAACAGAAAGAAGAAACAGGTGTGAAACCAACTTCCAGCCTCCCAAGATAAATACATTGTACGCTGAAGGGCAATGCACCTGCACTATTGTTACGAGGAGTGGGGTTGCGGGAGAGATGATTCTAAAACACACTCAAATCTCAATAAAGACAAGAGCATTCTCTATAATTTGAAAGTCAGTGGGCATTTTCCTTTGGGGATTTTTCATATTGTAAAATAATTTAACTCTTTAAGGAGATATTTGTAACAAAAATGCAATGCTTTGCTCAAAAAGGTGCTGGTCAAGTCATGCATCAAAGGTTTCCTATTACCTTGACGTCAGTATACTATCTGGCCCTTAGCTAACGAACGTCACACTAAATTAGCCTCTGTGTAAGGTACAAAGTGAGTTGCCAGGTTACAATTCATGAAACAGGTTTGTATCTGCTTGTTTTGCCCTCCAAGTTCCCTGAAGCTTCAAACTAACATGAAAGTCAGTAAGGGATTGTGAGAGTTGTGTTTCAAAGGATTTGGAAGGCTGAAGGCTGTGTCAATACATATGAGCCTTCAGATTGTCACAGGAGATCCTCCTTTCCACCTTATTGCCATCATAGTTACATTTGATGGAGACACAAGAGAGGGCTTTTTCTGTGGTAGCTACCAGATTATGGAATCTTGCTCCTCAGGCAATTTGGTAAGAAACTCTTTTGGGTTCCCCCACCCCATTCTTAGTAACACAAAACCTCATCCCTAGAAAATATAGACTCACCATCACTCCCTAGTCTAGTGCCTGACTTATTCCAGCATTCCAAGAGTACAGTACTAGCATTTGTGCCTTTTGGGATTTAAAAAGAGCCTTAGAGGTGCAGTGGCTAAACTGCTGTACTGCATCCAAAACTGCTGATGTTGTGAGTTCGATCATGCCCAGGGATCAAGGCTCCCTTAGCCTTCCATCCTTCTGAGGTTGGTAAAATTAGTAACCAGCAAGTTGTGGGCAAAATTCTAATTGTGAACCACCCAGAGAGTTCACTAAGCACTATGGGGTAGTATATAAGTGTAATTGCTATTGTTACCGTATATACTCGACTATAAGTCATCCCAAATATAAGTCGGGGCACCTAATTTGGACCTGTAAAACTAGGGGAAAAAATTGACCTGGGTATAAGTTGGGGGTGGAAAATGCAGCAGCTGCTAGTGAGTTTCAATAATTAGAAAACATAAAAATACAGTCAAATTAATTAATTTAGTCTTTTGTGTGGGTATGTTTTTGAGTTTTATGGTAGTGTTAGTACTGTATGTTTGAATTTGCACCACTGTGGTTTTGGGACCCTCAGGGTCATTGACCTGAGTATAAGTTGAGTCCCCTTTTTGGACCTCATTTTGGGAGCTAAAAAACTAGACTTATACTCGAGTATATATGGTATTCAAACTGTTCATGGTTAATTAGAATAGATAGCCTAGTGCATGGATCCTCAGCCTATAGCATGCAAGACAGATCTGGCCCGTGGCACCATTTCATCTGGCCCATGCCTTTGCTCCAGCCTCTGCCTCAGCCTCCACTGCCTCTGCCTCCTCCGCTTCCGCCTCCTCCTCAATCCTTGTGCCCTCCACTTGGCTTGGTATGTCCCTAACTGTGCTCCGTACCACAGTTAGGGACTGTGTCATTAGGGACACACTGAGCCAAGCAGAGGGGACAAGGATTGAGGCAGTGGTGGTGGAAGCAGAAGTGGTGGATGCACATGGACAACCGCGTCTTTCCCAGGGGCCGCTCTGACTGAGAGCAGGTTTTCCAGCAGACGCATTCAGCTGCTGGTAAGCAGGGAAGTGGTGTGTGTGGGAGCATTGGGGGCTCACGGTGGTTCCGTTGCCACTGCCAGCAGGGGTGGGGGAATGTTTTGGACTTGTGGTGGTCCCACTGGTGGCAGTGGTGGCAGGACCACCACACTCCCACCAACCCACCCACCACCCACTGTCTCTTACCAGACATTTCTTCAAAACTTTGATACGGATTTGATTATACTGTACTACTTGAAATGTGTATGTTCAAGGAGATCATACTCCAGATGTTGAAAATATAGCACTCCAGATGTTGGCTTGCAACTCCCATTATTCTTAGCTGGTATAGCCAATGTGAGAGACAACAGAAATGGGAGTCAAACATGTTGATCCACAACATAGAATGCACATTTGAATAGGATTTTAAATGCAGGATTTTGGTCGGCATAATGTTCATAAACTAAAATAGTGCCATCTGCTCTTCACCAGATATAGGAATGGATTGCATGCTTATGTTCCTATGAATATTCCATGTAAGACATGTATATCCTACACCCTCTTCAAACTCACACATGAATTTGGACATGTGGAAATGTTAGTGCTACAACAGGCATGTCCTAGCAAGCAAGGCAAGTTGCTTTGATCTTCTTGCCCTTTCAATGCATACAAAATTAAATTAAGAGATAATAGAATCTGGATTGAATTTTTACTGGTCCTGTCTGAGTACGTGGTCATTTAAACATAAACAATGTAACTCATGTCATCACCACCTTTCACATCATTTGATGGAGTGACTATGCTCTTCACCATATGGAAAAAAGTTTAAAAATCTCTTACCTTTCCCTAGTTTTTTACATCTCTCTTAGAAATGAATGGGCAGTAATGCCATGGTGACTATTATTAGCCAAGCAGGCCTTTCCTCTTCAAGTGTCATATGTGGCTTGTTGTGTGAAAAGGGGGTTATCATCGTTTTTTACAGCTCATTACTCTCTCACTAGAAGTATTTCTCAGAAATTGTTTTTTGTTCATCATTGCAGTTCTTCTTCCATGTTTAGGCCAGATGTGAAAGTGTCAAAATGAAAACACCTTTTAGTGAGTTCATTCTGCAGTTCCTTTTGCCTGACCTAGTGTGAGAAAGATTAGCCGGCAACTCAAAGTTATCATTACTGGGGTATGCCCGATTGTGGTTCAAAAATACCACAATCTTCAAGGAGACTCTTGCAATAATTGAGTTATTTTGAAGCCTTCATAAAAGATCCACAATACAAAGTATGTGTAGATCTCCTGCTGCTCTTTAGTTGAACACCTGGCCCTTTTGAATCTGATTTAGATTTATTTGAAAAGGTATACCTCTCCCCACTCCCACCCCCCGGCCCAAACTGTGTAGCTGTTGCTGCAAATGTGAATGGATCTAGGGCAGTGATGGCAAACCTTGGCACTCTAGCTGTTCTTGAACTTCAATTCCCAGAAGCCCTGATCAGCTTGGGCTTCTAGGAATTGAAGTCCAAGAATACCTGGAGTGCCAAGATTCGCCATCACTGATCTAGGGTAAATTTTCATAGATGGATTTTAATTTTAACAATGATTATAAAACTGGGAGTCTCTACTGAAAAATCTATTGCATCTTTTTTTTTTAAACTGCATTGACAAAAATGTTTTCAATAATTAGAAAACAAAGCAAAGGCTTTTAAAAGATATGTCTGAAGCCAGGAGTATTTTGCTTGAGACCAGTTCCCCAAAAGCTTGTATCAAAGAGAGTAAATAGGCTGTTTACTTTGTGAGTCCCAAACAGGCAGAATCCTGATTTCATGGATGTGGCTGTGAAGGGTGGAGAATTGCTTGCATTAGTGTAACTCCAATAGCAGACTATGTGAAACAAATAAAGCAGATTTTGAATTCTTGTCCGATTCCGGTAAAATGTGGGGAGGGGGCAGCTAAGAACTTTTTGAAAGTTGCTTTTGCGCAACTTCATGTAATCCACCAGTTATGGCCACTCCTGGACCGGGTCTCCTTGCTCATGGTCACACATGCACTGGTCCCCTTCAGACTAGACTACTGCAATTTGCTCTACATGGGGCTGCTCTTGATGACCATTTGGAGTCTGCAACTGGTGCAGAATGCAGCTGCCCGTGTGGTGATAGGGTGTGGGCATTATGCCCATGCCTCCCCCCTGCTGCGGGAGCTGCATTTGCTGTCAGTGTGCCTCCTGATACAATTCAAGATGACCTTTAAAGCCCTACATGGTAGTAGACCAGGGTACTTAAGAGACCGCATCACCCCAAGGGCACCAGCCCGTCCCACCAGAGCAGATTGGAGGGGCTCCCTAAGGGTTCCATCTGGCACTAGAAGGAGAGCCTTCTCTGTATCTGCTCTAGCCCTGTGGAACTTCTTACCAATCGAGTTGCACCTCCAGGCAGAGATATTGGCATTCAGAAAGGGGTTAAAAACATGGCTAGCTCACCAAGTGTGGGGTGCTGGTGGTGGGGCAGCGCCCCCCTGTTGGTTGATATAAGGGCCACCCAGGTTTTGTTTTGTTTTTTAGCTTTTTTAGCTTTTTAATTGTTGGTCAAAGGTTTTAATGATCTTAAACTTAGGGTTTTATGATGTTTATTGTGGGGATGTTTTCATGTGGGGTTTTGCAATGTCTGGTATAAGCTGCCCGGAGTTGCCCTGGCGAGGGGGCGGCAGTACAAATTGAACAAACGAACAAACAAACAAACAAACATACAAAGATCCACAGGTGACCACTTTCCCAGCAGCCATTGCTTAGCGTAACCCCTCCCCACAACATTCTGAGACCAATGCCAATAGGTCATTCAAGGGAGTTGTCTATTCACATATAGCTGCTGTGGTATATGGCGTATGACCACTAATAATAATTTCGTGTCAGAAATTATTCTGGGTTGAAAGGATTTTTGGTGGAGAAATTCCACTCAGGGGATGCCCGAATGAGGCTCCTTTCATGTCCCCAAGAACTGAGACAGAGACAGGTATTCAATCCATCATGCAGTACCCGGGTCTCAAACTGCCGACTTGCTGGCCTTCCAGCTAACAAAGTGAGCTCTTAACCACTGAGGCACCGCATCCCTTATGACCACTCATGAAACATCATTTCCCTTGAAAAGTTAACTTTTGAGGCCATGAGAAAATCTTGGTGAATCCTGTGAAGTGAAAATACAACATTTAGCAACAGACAATTGTTCTGAATCCCAGGAACCAGGCCCATTTGTTTGAACCTACAGATATGCTTCAAGAGGTGACCTCTAGAAATTCAATTCAGTTGGTTTGAAGTGAATAGATTTTCCTAAACACTACAAACATTGCAACTGCCACTCCATGTGAGTTTCATTGTGACTTATACTTTGTTCCTATCTGAATTGATATCTGGAAAGAGAAAACGTACACAGGTGTGCACTTGAAGTCATTTCCTTCCAAATACTGTATTTAAAATTTGCACATGAATTGGGGGGTGGATATACCATGAGTGAAGCTGGCACAGCATGGCATCACTCCATTCCCCGGTCTTAGGTGGAAACAGGACTTTGGATAATACTCAATAACTAACAGAAAGTAACCAGTTGTCAAGAAAAGGACTACGCTAGTATTAGTGGAGACAAGAGGACAGAATAATGAAAAGCACTAGTGACTCGGATATATCCTACAGTGCTTATCATAATGTTATTTACTCATTATGCATATGTTGAGAAAAGTGTACTAGTCAGGGTACAGAAAAAAAAAACCTCTGCAAAGATTGTAGTATTTTTTAAACCACAGTTGGGTGTACCCTGGTAACGGCAACCTTGTGTTGCTGGCTATTTATTATTTATTTATTTTATTATATTTGTACCCTGCCCTCATCCGAGGACTCAGGGCTGCTCACAATTTAAAACAGTTAAAACACATTATTTACAACAAAATTTTAAAAGTTAAAAGATTAAAAAGTTTAAAAAGTTAAAAAAAAACAACAACAGGGAGAGAGGTGGGGTTATTCACAGGAGCCAGCTGACCGAGCTGACCATCTGGTCTGCACCCCACACATGCCCCACCAGCCAGGTCTTCACCCCCTATCGGAAGGGGAGCAGCTCTGTCTGGAGATGCAACTCACTTTTTCATAGGGCTGGAGCGGACACAGAGAAGGCCCTCCTTCTCGTGCTAGAGAGATGAGCCTTTCTAACTGATGGTACGACGAGAGAGCCCCTACGGTCCACTCTAGTGGGATAGACAGATGTTCTTGGGGTGATGCGGTCTCTTAAGTATCCATGCCCACTGCCATGTAGGGCTTTAAAGGTGTTAACCAGCACCTTGAATTGCACCAGAAGCCAGTGCAGCTCATGGAGAAGTGGTGAGGCACGAGCATAACGCCTGCACCCGATCACAACCCGAGCTAAACTTTCTCACACTGGGTCAGGTGAAAGGAACTGCAGAATGAACTCACCAAAAGGTGGCTTCATGTTGGCAGTTTCACATCTGACCTAGACATGGAAGAAGAAGTGTACCAGTCCACCCTTCCCCAGCCAACAGTTTCTACATGTGTAAATGACAGCTCTCAGAGAGGAGAATGTTATATCTAAGAGCCTCTCTGAATGAGCCTGAGCCCCATCGTAGCTTACAGAAGCTACCAAGATAGAGCCAAGAAGACTCGAGAGTGCTCCCTTTGAAGCTTGCGGTCAAATTTGTGCTATCAAAGCTGCAGAAAAATGCTGTGAGCAGAGTATGTATATACATTAATTGCAGATTTTAGACAGTTGCTATCATGCACAGGAGACAATGCTGGCCTCAAGCAGCAAAGAACACAAGTTCCTATATCCATCCCAAAATACATTTCATTTTATATGGCCAGTCTGTGGAACAGCATGTAAATACTGTTGTTTCAAATTGCTTCACGACAGAATGTGGTATTGTAGCTGACATTCTGTCAAACCTTGAGGAAATTCCTTGTTTGGATTACGACTCCCACATTTGAAGACCAGAAGTTCAAAACAGTAATGCTTCTCCGTTGTGGGTTCTGACCAACGTATGCATAGTGATGTTATCTGAAGCCATTTTAAAACCAGCATGGACAGCCCAAGAACCTGCTGTGACTGTTGTCTCGTTTTTGTTGTTGTTTAGCTGCACAGTTGATTGCAACCTTTTGCAACCCCATGGACCATCGCATGCCAGGCACCCCACCCTCCACCATACTCCTCAGCCTCCCCAGCTTTGTGCCCATTGTCTTGTTAGGTGAAGATAAAGGTTTCCCTTGCTCGAAAGCCAGTGGTATCTCTGTTTCAAAGCCGAAGAGCCAGCGCTGTCTGCTTCTGCAGACATTTTCTTAGTCATGTGGCAGGCATGACTAGACACCGGAGCTCATGAAACTCTGTTTACCTTCCCACTGAAGTGGGCCCTGCTTATCTACTTGCAATTTCTTGCTTTCAGACTGCTAGGTAGGCAGGAGCTGGGACAAAGACGAGAGCTCATTCCGTCCTGCTGTACTCAGGAATTGAACTGCTGACCTCCCACCTTCCAGTCAGCATCTTAGCCACTTGAGCCACTGCAGTCTTGTTACCATGGGCATATTCTGTGAAGACCATGGAGACAGCATTGGATTCTTTCATCCACTTCGCAACATGACAAGTTAAGCAGTCAAATAAAGAACAGGATGGGCGGAGATGTACTCATTATCTTTCTACAGAATTATCATTTTCAAGTGGGGCTGAGTTAGTTGAAACAGATGGTTTATCTTTCCTGCTAGTTCTTCTAGTTAGACAAATGAGACTCATATCATTTCAGCTTCCTTACTCCATCTTGCAGTACCAGTGGAGCCATTCCAAATCTGATGCACTGTGTTTTGACTTATTTAATGTGACATACTTTTCCCGCAGTAAACATGATTATCCAAATACTTTAACTCGAGAGCTTCTGCTTTCCTCTGTGGTGTAATTAGTCACACTGCACTCACACTGCATTTAGGAATAAACACACAATTGGAACATCTTCCAAATGTGCCTATATTCCCATACAGCTGCTTACTTCACTTTATTCTTATTTGATTGCTTCAAATACACAGCACTACAGCTGGGCAGCAAATGAGGAAATTTGCAAAAGGCAATGCCTTTATTTTCTTTTACCCTTTTCTTTTTTGTTTTTTGCCTTGCCGAAGCTACCTATTCAGGTATGGAGCCATAGCCCCCACGCAAAGCAGGAGTCATACATGAGCTAAGTTTTCTTGGATTCTATCATTGAAGAACTTGGCAGGATATCTACTAGGCATAGATTTCAAAGCCAAAAGAGTGATCTGAGATCACACACTGGCAGTTCTACAGTGGTAATTTCCATGTTAAAAGAACACTTATCACCAGCACTGCAGCGAAAGAGGCAGCGGTTCACAGAAAGAGCCTCTTGTGAAATTAATTTTGTGTTTATTTTATTAAGCAGCACTCTCCAAATTACTTCTCCCCCGACAACATGAAGTCTCTTCCTGATTTTCCTTAGTGAACTGGATGTTGTTTCTTGGAACATTTAGGATTTTTTAAAAAACCGAGACATTGAGTATTTGCAAAAGTCTAGGAATAAACTAGGCATCTCATCCATTAATCCTCCTGTAAAACTTTTCAACCCAAAAATAGAAGGACAAATAACTTGTGGACATCCTTTGACATCCCCCTGCCCATTTCCACCTTTTTCTGTAAACATCTCAAGCATATTTCAATGATCCAGCTGATTGATTTACTTACTTATCTGATTATTTAATGTGCATGTGGCCACAGTTCATGTAAATACATTACTTGGGGTGGCTCACAACATTGCAAAAAAGCAACATGTGTACAAACCCCCAAAATAAACATTAAATTTTAAAAAATACAATTATATATTCCCACCCAGATGGCCACTATAAATTCAAATTATCCACTATCTTAATAATGATTGATTGAATGATTTAGCACAGTGTTTCCCAGCCTTTGGGCTTTGGACTTCAATTCCCAGAAGCCTAAGTCAGTACATTGGCTGAGCAGTCCTTTGGGGAAAAGACTTAGGCTTCTGGAAAATGAAGTCCAAAAACCAAATATTGGGGAACAGTGATTTAGAGTACACTGAAAAAAGTCAACTACATAATGCTTTTGTTAGAGTGTTATCCACTGTCCCTTATGCTTCCCAAGGTGTTATAGGGTAGAAGGTTACTGTTTACAATTAAGAATAATTTCAGATAAACACATTTTCTTGATATGTGATAGATGATCACACCAGTGTCAATTGGGAAATGTTTTAATGAGTGAGCAGCAAATAGTACACGAACTAAGCCTGGCAAGGAAGACCAACCAAAACATATAAAAATAAAACACTAAAGGGATACTCAGGGTGAATCCAACTTTCTACTTCCATCATATTGGCAGAAGTAGAGGAAGCCATAAGAAGATGTAGGATTTGCAAAGTGTTTGAACTTAATGATAACTCAGATTGAGCATTTGGGGCAAAACACAAACGAATGGCTCCTTTAGCTCTTTAAAATATCTACTAGGCAACCAAATGAATTCCAAAAATACAGCAGAAGATAAAAGTAATCATTATTCTGAAATCAGACAAAGAGCCTTCAGATCTAAAAAAATATAGGCCAATCTACAAAGTGTTTGAACAAAAGACATTAATTTTGCCTCTAAATATGAACCTCTTCTAATTCCAGGACAGGTAGGTTTTTGACTTGGCAAGAATTGTATAGCTCAAGAGTTGAATTTTACCCAGCATATAGAAAATTGTTCTGAAACACGTAAAATAATGGGAGCAGCATTTGTTGACCTTATGCCTGCATGATACAGTCCACCATCAATTACTGCTCAAAAGGTTCTACCTCCTTACACAGAATAATAGAAATGCTTATTGTGATACTTCAAAAGTGAAGATTCCTTGCTGAATTTCAATGGAGGCACAGAAACAATGGAGGAATCAAAGGAATGATCTGCCTTAGGGAAGGGTCATGGCACCATTGCTTTTTAGCATCTACACAAATGATCAAACAACATTACCGGGTCCTGGAATTTCATCTGTGCTTTGACAATCCAGGATAAAGTTTTTGACTGCACTGAGTACCAACTAACCTCTGCATTAGAATTTCTTTCTCTGTATTATAAAAACAATCAGCTGAAGCCAAACCCTTTGAAAACACATATCTGTGCCTTCCACTTAAAGAGAAGCTGAGAGGGAGCTGTAAGTTACTCAGTAAGGCAAGATTTTGACACACTACCCTACCCCCAAAGTTTCTTTCTTTCTTTCTTTCTTTCTTTCTTTCTTTGTTTAATCAAACTTCTATGACGCCCTCCTCACAAAGACCCAGGGCAACTAACAAACTTTAAAAACACTTAAAACACAGTAAAAACATGTCCTAGTCACTATTATAGTGCATCCCCTGACTCTGCAACTATGCTTCCTCCTAACACAGGTATTATGCTTGTGTTTCCCGGAGTAGTCTTCTTTATAATGGAGAAGAGGGTCACTATTTGATAACTAATTTGGTTGTGGGTTGTTGTTTTTAAAAGGATACAATTTTCATATGTTCCACTTCTACTAATCTGGACTCCTCCTTCCAGAGGCATAGCGAGGGGGGATGGGGGGCAGCCCACCCTGGGTGGCACTTTGTGGGGGATGGCAACACTGCTGCCCCGGACTTCCTGGTGGTCGGGGCGGGCGCTGGGACCCTCTGCCACCACCGGCACCCTGGGCCTCACCCCGGAGGATGCAGGCCCGATGGCATGGTGGAGGCCAGGGGGCAACACTACCCCCTGTCCTCCTCCTCCCCAGGCGCCCCTCCTTACCGCCTGCTGGCTGGGGGGGCATGATGCCAGTGGACAGCTCACCGTTGGGGCCCCGCCTCCTAGCCCGGCAGCGGTGCCCAGGAAGCCGAGAAGTGAGGCCGGTAGTCACTGCAGCCCAGCACCGGCCAGGCAGAGGACCACCACCCCCACAACGCCTGGCCAGTGCTGCTCCGGCTGCTGGGCCGCAATGACCACCAGCCTTGCTTCCTGCCTGGGAGCCCAATGGTGCAGGTGAGGCTCTGGGGTGGGGCAGCGCAAGCCCAGTGGTGGGCCCACCATTGGCATCCCAGGCGCATGGCCGCACCGCCTCCTAGCCCGGCGGCAGCAGCTCGTCCGCCTTCGGCAGCAGCGGCGCCCATAGGGGCGAGACCGGTGGTCGTTGTGCCCCAGCGGCTGGAGCAGCGCTGGCCAGGCTGAGGACCTCCCCCCTGCAAGGCCTGGCCAATGCTGCTCCAGCCGCAGGCACTGCTCCACAGCGACAACCGGCCTCGCTTATCGCATTCCTGGCCGCCGCTGCCGCCAAAGGTGGATGCGCTGATGCTACTGGACTCGGGGGCAGGGTGGCCGCATGCCTGGGACCCCAACAGTAGGCTCCCTGCTGAGCTCGCACTGCACCTCCCCAGACCCTGGGCCTTGCCAGCGCTTTTGGGGTCCCAGGCGCGTGGCCACTTCGCCTCCGAGCCCGGCAAAGCCCGAAGGTAGTACTTTCCTACCTGCCCCCCCCCCTGGGGAGTTTGGCCTGCGGCCCCGGGTGACTGTAACCCGCCCAACGCTACTGCCTCCCACCCCCATTCATAGGAAAAGAACAACCAGTGCAAATAGTAACATTACTGATTTTGAAACTTTTCCCCATGAAGAAAACAATAATGTACAGGGTTATTATTAGGTTCTGTATGTTTGTTCCATTCATGACTGTCTTAAAACTAAATTTCATAATATTCCCCCTCCCTTTTTTTAAAAAAAGTTTCTGATAAGGACCACACCCAACCCCCTGACCTCATCAGAGAGGTTTCCCACTTGCTGGAGTATGAAATTAGGTGAGATGCTTTTGTCTGTCACTGCATGTAAACAAATTGAATGACTTCCTTATTTGAAGCTTTGTTCCTTCAGCAGAATAATTTGCACTACTTGAGGGAAGCAACAGCTGCTAATTAACGACAAAGAAGCAGTAGCACTCTATCAGTAGCTGAGAGTCATTTTTCTCTCCTAATTTTCAATAAACCCTCTTCTCTCCTTCGCCATCCCTTCCACTTTTCCAGCAAGATGTTTTCATGAATCACTGTGGGGAGAGACGTATCAGTAACAATGGGGCTTGAGTCAGACTTGCTGTGTATCCATGCCAATGGTCACCCAAGGAAAACTGACAAGCCAGTTAAGGGGGTTGTTTCCTTGGCCTTAAATAGAGGGTTGACAATGAAACAAAGCCAAGCCAGGCCAACAAGCATGAATCTCTCCCTTTTTCTCTCTTGCATACATAGACATGTTCAAAGCTCATTTTAAAACATGGTTCAATTCTAACATAGCAGGAGTGTATAAAAGTCAACTGCTGGTCACATGCAGCCCTCAATACCCCAAAGTACTCCCTGATTCCCAATTTTTCTGATTTTTTAAAAAGTGTCCTCTTGGCCTTCCTGGACCTCTCTGACTGGGAACAATTTCACTGGGTTTTTATTCCACAAGCAGTTTTTATTCCACAAGACAGGGCTGTTGCCAGTAGGTGGCTGGGGGAAGGAGATCAGCCCCCCTCCCAAGCTAACAGCCCACCCCCTCCATCCTGTCCTGGGATGCCAATGTTATATGTGTGTGAGAGAGAGACATTGTTGCCCCACCTCAGGAACATCACAGAACTCTCTTTGCCTGCTGGAGAGGGGGAATGAGGGCCAGCTGTGTGGACCAGCTAGCTCAGCCATAAAGACCTTGCTGCTACTGCTATTGCTGCCTCCATGACCACCTCAGGAACATCACAGAACTCTCTCTGCCTGCTGGAGAGGGGGAATGAAGGCCAACTGTGTGGACCAGCTAGCTCAGCCATAAAGACCTTGCTGTCTCTCTTGACTGTATTGTATTTTTACACTGTATTTTATTGTATTGTTTTTTTCTTTTATGTAAAATTTATTGTGTTATCTGTGCTGCATCTGTTGTTATATTTTTATATTATGCTGTATTTATATTTGAGATTGTGATACTGTATATGTTTGTGTGACCCGCAGTCTGCGCGGCAATCCCATTTAGGGAGGGGGAATTCCGACTTACCCTTGTTTCGAAAATGGTACCGGACCTCCCCCGTTGCGTCACGGAAGCCCCGGTTTCTCTCCGACCGGCAGGCAGTTAAAGAGAAACGGAGCTGAAATGGCTCCAATAAACTGCGCATGCGCAGAAACCCAAATTGGCGCCAAATCTGCGCATGCGCAGTTTATTGGAGCCATTTCGGCTCCGTTTCTCTTTAACTGCCTGCCGGTTGGAGAGAAACCGGGGCTTCCGTGACACAACGGGGGAGGTCTGGTACCATTTTTGAAACAAGGGTAAGTCGGAATTCCCCCTCCCTAAATGGGATTGCCGCGCAGACTGCTGGACGGTTGGCCGCCCTACACTATGGGCAGCTATGTCTATCCCAACTGAAGTGCACCTGTTGAGTAAACCAGCCTCAACAATCGACGCTAAAGAAATTGAGTCAACAATCTTTGGATCCAAGTGAAAAAAGTCTTTATTTGGTTCTCCACGTCTGGAGAAATCCTACGAAGTGTCTGCTGTGATCTGTGTGCTAGCTAGCTCTCTTGCTCTCTTGCAGACTGCTCTGATCTGCTGTTTTTTGCAGACTGCCTGGCTAACACAGTACACACACAAAGAGATTTTTCAGCCAGGAGAAAAAAGGAGGGGGAAGGTGGGGGAAGGAGGAGGGAGGAGGAGGTATGAGTCTGAAGAACAAAACTATATAGTGTTCTTATAACAAACTGAAAAAGGGCCCCTTTCTTATCTCTAAAAGCTAGCCACAGCTAGGCACTTCAAGGACACATTCTTTCAAGAGGCCCAGATGTATTTTTTCCAGTCAGTTCATACAGTAATGAAATCTAACATCCAGTATAAAAAACCCTAATACAAGTCTATGATCTATAACACAAGTGTATAAAGAAATACAATCTTGATTAAGGCTATAAAATGAATCCCTACATGCACCCGGTGTATAAGACGACCCCCCCCCCACTTGGAGGCATGTTTTTCAGGGTGAAAAAGTCATCTTATACACCAGCAAATACGGTACTTTTATGAGAGGTAAGGTAGTGCTTAAAAAGAGGCAAACGGACTTACTGTCTTTTACCCAGGCATTCTGTTTTCCAATAAACACGTGTTGATTGAAGAATTTTTTTTAATTTAAGTGGTAGCATGGTTCTTGATGAATCAGGTTATAGATCTCCGCATAGAAAAATAAACCAATCAAAAATTTTGCTTTAGAGAAAGGATGCTTTCAGACATGTCTTCCCCTAAATAAAAAGAATCTATCTATCTGTTCTAAGTTACCATAATTAAGTCTTCCGGAGATAAGGCCTAGTTGGAAGGCTTTTCTCCATTTTGGTGTTTTCTTGTTGACCACCAGATTCGAACTCTTTTCTGGCCAAGCCATGTGCTCATAGCGAATATCCAGGGAGAAAGGGCTTGTAGCATTCACCCATTTCTCCCCCCCCCCTCTCTAGGGTCTACATCTTCTCTGCTTCAGAATCACTCTCTGCTCGCGCTCTCTCTCTCTCTCTCTGCCACTCCCTCTTTCAAACCTTTTGCTTATTTCTCTCCAGGTATGAAGTAATTAGCAGACATCCAATCAAATCCCAGAGTTGGGGTAAACAACTCTGTTTGTATTGATGAGGCCTGGCGCCTCCAAGTCTGTTTCTTCCCATCCGGGCCCCAGAGAGCAAAACCAAACAAGTGGCTTTTTATTAGCACAAGAAGCCACATTTTCCCCTATAGACCAAAACATATCAAACTCCATTTTGGATATGTGAAGGACTTGGGGCCTCATTTTATCACAAGGGGTTCTCAATGTTTTCAGGTAATGGGACTGACCACACCCCCGGGACAGCTGATCAGGCTGATCACGTGGTTCCTCCCATTGGAAGTGGAAGTAAAATGTGCTTGAGCATGAGCAGGTGCATTTACGGCAGCATTCTGTACATGCGTGGGCCCATTATGCATCCATGCATTCACATTTTACTTCTGCTTCCTGGTACAACAAGGGCAACATGGGCCGGATAAACTGGCATCAGGGTCTGGGTCTGGCCCAGAGGCCATAGGCTCCGAATGCCTGATGTAGACTTTTGAGTATCAGGCATCTGAGTTCCACTTTGAAATTTAGAGATGTTTCACACTCTACATGACACTGCAGTTGCACTACAATTTGACCAGTGGTGCTGTAGTTCACCTGTTTTTGAAATGGAGCACATCACTGTGACTTGTAGCAGTATCGAGAATGGCATTTAGTTGACTTCTTGATTTTGCATTGCACAACCATTTCTCAACTTATGTGTCTCACTCTTTTTATGTTGACAGTACTCAGTATGAATTAGGAGAACAAAGCAGTCTGTAACTCTTCTGGGAGTCTAACAGTTACTTGGTACTCTAACAAGTGTTATTCCTGTTGAAATTCACATTTCTGGAATGTTGCTACAGTTCAGCATCTGTGCCATTTATCTCACACAAAGGGGCTTGTGTAAAAACAACAACCCACAACCTGTTTAATAACCACACAGTGCTGAAATCTCTCTGATTCATTCGAACTTTTGCCACAGATTTGCAAAGACTTAGCTTGTGCAAGAGGCTTTCTTCAGAGGAATTGGTCTTTCCTAAAATCTTAAAAGATTTTTTTTTAGAAAAGGTCATTTTATTTCTGTCATAAATTATTCATTAAATTCTATAAGTGCAGTTCCCCATTTTAGCTTTATACCCATGTAACTATCACACAGTTTCCCAAGTTTTAAACAAAAATAAAGGAAAGAAAAAATAAACACTGTAGCATTTCCTCAACAAAATCCTAAAACATTTGAGTTCCAAACTGGAAGTCATTTTAGAGAAAGGGAAGGACAATTTCCTCCCCCAACCAATGAATGAAGAGACGAGACACAGCAAATGGGTTTTAAACTTGGGCCACAACTTTAGTTAATACTTTAACCACCAACCTTTGGGTGAGGCTTGCAATGAACTAAAATAGGGACTTTTGCTTTTAGCAGGTAAAGTAGTTTCTTTGAGTTCTTAATTCCCTGGGCAGAGCTAGAGAAGCCTGGGAAACGACCTTCAGGGCAGATGTTAGTTAGTTTACTTTTGGATGTAGTCATAACAGGTTGAAAACTGTGTGAATGGAACTAAGAATGATGGAGATTGTATGCTGTGCTTTAATTGGTTAAAATCAAGGAAGAGGTGGGATGAGTGGGAAAAAAAAGATGGGTTTTGTTACATTGGAATGTGGGAGAGAAATGCTATGATTGCCATTGCGATGACTGATTGCCAAGATGCTGAACAAGCAATAGTGTACTTGTGAAGGGGTGCAGGTTTCTGGAAGTTGGAATGAGTCCTAAGATATCATGGATGGGTTATCCTTAGAAGGCTTAGGATAGTGCCTGTACTCTATGTCAGAGCAGGTGGGCCATCCTGGCTCCTCTCTAGCCAGGATCAAGTGAGTCCTCACTCTTAGCAGGCTGTATCTTGCAAACCCTGCCCAGGCCAGTTAAACTGGGGACCTTCCTCATGACTAGGTTCTCACGAGCCTAGGCCAGTTGTAACCTAGGGGAAGCTCAGAAGCCACACCTGCTTAAGTATTTGGAGCCCACATTTCTTAGTAACCAAATTAGTGGTGAGGGGTGCAATAATCTAATGATATCCTGTGAGACTTACTACTACCACCCTTACCCCTCACAAACCGCTTATGCTTGGCTCCTTTCTTCCTCCAAGCTGTCAAATGCAGCTTCTAGACCCCTCTGCAGGTCTTAGAAGGTTTCAGCTCCTTTGGTCTAAAAGATACACTGTACCCATTGAACATCTCAGGGCAATCATACTGAATGTCCACATATTCTAAGTATAAACCCCCATTCTTGATAATCCAGGCCCTCTATTCACAGTTTATCCTCTTCCATGTTCTATCCAAACAACAGAGATCACCACCCCCTCACCAAACTCACCTGGCCAAAATGACAGCCCAGATGAAAATCACACTAGGCCAAAGTTGTGGTATTTCTTGGAGGTCACTTATTGCTCTGCAAGTCAACTCTTTGCCTTTCAGAAAGCCAATATCATTGCCCTCTAGCTATACTGCAAGAACAGTTGGAGCCACCAGTGCACAATCACCTAACAGTCTCAGCAGCAGTCTATTTCAATGCATGCCATGTTTTGCTCTCCACTCTAATGTTGCCCCATCTCCCAATTCCAAATGGGGACTCTGCACTGACAGCCAGATTGATTTGTTTCTCTCTTATGTGTTCCTTGTGATGGGGCCCTCGCTGAGGCATACTGCATCAACTGAAACTCCCAGGTAAAGATGAGTGAGAACATCTTTCCTGCTATTGTAACCATTCCTCTTCAGGTATGCAGTTTCTTCAAAGCACAGTGAGATTTGCATATGAAGGCCATCATTACTTCCTGGTGATTATAAGCAAAAGGGAAGGGGTGTGTGTGTGTGTGTGTGCATGCATGCATGCTTAGCGTGCTTGTGTTTGTGTGTGTGTTGGGGGGAGAGAACAGAGTGTAAGAGAAAATGAGCCACTTCTTAAAGTAAGCTATAGGTCAATACCATTTTAATTCAATTACATGTTGTCATGAGTTTCAGCCGCCCGGGGCGAAGGCCAAGTTTGTCACCCCCTGGGCCCATGACGCAGACGGTGTCAAATTTTGCCATCCCCCAAAAAATGCCACCTGAGCCCCCCCCCCCCAAGCCACTGTTTTTGGGAGTGAAGGAGGGATCAGGGTACCCCAAAAACAAAACCTTCACTTTTTAGGAGGTTGGTCTCCACCATGTCCTGCACCTGCTTCCAATACACCCACCTCAGGGGGCTTCTAGTTGGTGAAAAGCCCCTGCAAACCCACTTTAGCTGGCCTCATGGTGAATGAAGTTGCTTGCTGTGGGTGCCGCCTCCTCAAAGCTCCCTTGTGCAGGCAATGCCCTCACCAGGTCCATCGCCCAATGCACAGTCTCCCTTGCCTAAAAGCAAGTTATATCTGACTCTAGGGGTCAGGGTTCATCTCCGTTTACAACTAAAGAGCCAAGGCTGTCTGTGTTTGCAAACATTTCCGTGGTCATGTGGCAGGCATGACTAGACTCAAACTGCTACCTGCTCAATTTCCAGGCATTAAGCTGATTGACTACACTCAATTGACTACACTCATGCTAGCAAGGTGATGCTCAAGATAATACAGGATAGACTGCAACAGTATGTGGAGAGAGAATTACCAGAAGTGCAGGCGGGTTTTAGAAGAGGCAGGGGGACTAGAGATCACATTGCCAACATAAGATGGATCATGGAAAAAACAAAGGAATATCAGAAACAAGTCTACTTCTGTTTCATTGATTACACTAAGGCTTTTGACTGTGTGGACCACAACAGAATGTGGCAAGTAATTAAAGAGATGGGAATACCAGAGCACCTTATATGCCTCATGAGAAACCTGTACATGAATCAAGAAGCAACAGTTAGGACAGAATACGGAAGGACAGAGTGGTTTGGAATAGGAAAAGGAACAAGACAAGGCTGCATTTTGTCACCCTGCTTATTCAACTTGTACACAGAGCACATAATGCGCAATTCAGGGATGGAGGAATCACAATTTGGGATCAAAATTGCTGGGAGAAACATCAACAATTTGAGATATGCAGGTGATACCACCCTAATGGCAGAAAGTGAGGAGGACTTTAAAAAGCTGCTGCTTAGGTTGAAAGAAGAAAGTGCAAAAGCTAGCTTGAGACTCAATATAAAAAAACCAAGATAATGGCAACAGGCCCTATCAATCCCTGGAAAATAGATGGGGAAGAAGTAGAAGCAGTGACAGATTTTACTTTCGTAGGATCAAAGCTCACTGCAGATGGCGATTGCAGCCATGAAATAAAAAGGGGACTGATTCTTGGGAAGCAAGCGATGAGAAACCTGGGGACCATAGTGAAAAGTAGAGACATCACATTGCAAACAAAAAATTCATATAGTCAAAGCAATGATATTTTCCCGTGGCAATGTATGGTTGTGAGAGCTGGACCCTTAGGAAAGCTGAGTGCAGAAGAATAGATGCCTTTGAGATGTGGTGTTGGAGGAGAGCTTTGAGAGTCCCCTGAAATAGGTCAATCTTAGAAGAAATTAACCCTGACTGCTCCTTAGAAGATCAAATAGTAAAGATGAAGCTAAAGTACTTTGGACATCAAATGAGAAGAGAGGATTCACTTGAGAAAGCCTTGATGCTGGGAAAGGTGAAGGGCAAAAGAAGAAGGTGGCGGCCAAAAATGAGATAGCTAGATGGTATTGTAGACACAATGGGCACAAAGCTGAGCGAGTTGAGGAGGATGGTGGAGGACAGAGGTGCCTGGTGGACAGTGGTCCATGGGGTCGCAAAGGGTCAGAATTGACTATGCGACTGAACAACAACAACATGAACCACTAAGCCACTGCAGCCCTCAAATGGTAAAGGCAAAGGTTGCCCTTGCTCCAAAGCCTGTTGTATTCAACTCTAGGGTTCAGTGCTCATCTCTGTTTCAAAGCCGAAGAGCCAGCGCTGTCTGCTTCTGCAGATGTCTGCTTCTGCAGGCATGACTAGACACCGGAATGCACAGAACACCACATGATTTTCTTTAGTCTAAGCCTGAATTTTGTGATCAATAGGTTGTGATCTGAGCCACAATCTGCCCCTGGTCTTGTTTTTGCTGACTGTATGGAGGTTCTCCATCTTTTGCTGCAGAGTATGTAATCAATCTGGTTTCGATATTGGCCATCTGGTGATGTCCATGTGTAAAGTCTCCTCTTATGTTGCTGGAAGAGAGTGTTTGCTATGACCAGTGCATTATCTTGGCAGAACTCTATCAGTTTTTGGCCTGCTTCATTCTGTGTTCCAAGACCAAACTTGCCTCTTATTCAATTTACTTTTTGATTTCCTACTTTTGCATTCCAGTCTCCTATGATAATGTGTACATCATTTCTTGGTGTCTGTTCTATGAGGTGTTCTAGGTCCTCATAGAACTGGTCAATTGTGGTTTCATCTGCACTAGTGTTTGGTGCGTATATTTGGATTACAGTGATATTGAATGGTTTGCCTTGTATTCTGATTGACATCATCCTATCATTTTTGAGATTATATCCCATTACTGCTTTTCTTACCCTTTTGTTGACAATTATGACTACTCTGTGGTTGTTGGTTTTTTTTTGCGGTTTTCTTGTCCACAGTAGTTGATATGATGGTTTCCAGAGCTGAATTCACCCATCCCTGTCCATTTTAACTCGCTGATTCCCAAGATGTCAATGAGCTTAGAGAACACTTTTATGAATTCTGCAGTGTTTAACTGATAATTTGGTTAAATCTGTTAGAAATCATTTTAATCAATCAAAACCTAGACTGCTGCCAAGAGTGAAACACCTACAAGAACACACCTCTGGACATATTTGGAAACATATTACAGTATACAGTATTCCATATAGGCTTTAAAGAGTAAATTCACTACTGCATGCTATTTGTTAAGTCACCACCAGGTGGCTCCAGCGAGTCATGCACGTGATCTAGCAAGAGCAGAGGAGAGCTGGGAGACAGAGAGCAGCGTGAACGAGTTTTACTGACGAATTTTACTGACGCAAGGCTTTTTGTGCTGAGACATTTTGCCGCCCCCTAGTAAGTGGTGCCCGGGGCAGCCGTACCCCCCCCCCCGCCCCCACCCTACACCACTGTGTCAAGGTGATTTCAACTTGTGATCCTTGTCAGAGTTTCCAAGCTATAAGGTACTCAGACCATATCATGAGGAACAACATAAAGTAACGAATACTCCAACTCGCTCTGCAAGGAAAGATTCCTGGGAAGAGACAGACTTTATGACATAGACATACTTCATGAGTAACTGGTCTGGCATGTTCTTGGAAGAACTGTTCTGGGAGGAGTTAAGCACAGGGAGACTATCACCATGATGATAGCCAATATCCAGAACTGATATGGCACCTGAAAAAGAAGAAGAAGAAGAAGAAGAAGAAGAAGAAGAAGAAGAAGAAGAAGAAGAAGAAGAAGAAGAAGAAGAAGAAGAAGAAGAAGAAGAAGAAGAAGAAGAGTTTTATTTCCTTCTTCTGATGGCTGTTTGCTCAAGGCTACACAGGCTAGCTCTTCTGGAAGGCTCAGTGGGGAATCTGATTTCTGACCCAGGTACTTCAACTCATTGAGCTATCAAGCCAGCCAGAAGGCATTATAGCAATCAAATACAGTATGCTTCAGCAAGCTCAGATTACCGGTTTTTTTCCCTTATAAAAAAACCTTTTCTTTCCCTCCCTCCAGATGCATTGTACTACAAAGTTCATCATCTGTAGGCAGCATAGCCTTTGAATATTTTAGCCAGAGTATGGATAATCGAAGTAATATTTCAACATAATTTAAAGGTATCATGGGTGTGTATATGGCTGGGGAGAAAAGTGATAGTGGCTGGGGGAAAAAGTGATAGTGGTTTTTCTTGCATCTGTGGTAACCACTTCATAAAGAAATGAACTAAAAATGTGAAACAATTTTACACTGAGCAATAACAGTAATTTTTCAAAGCTGCCTCCAGCAGCTTGTATGATTGTAGTGGCAACTGTTCTCAAGCTTTTAGAACAGATCAAATAATGATAGCTCCCTACCATCATGAAATAAAACCTTTCTTTCTAAAATCTGTCACTTATTCTTTCATAAATATAGGCTGAAATGTTTTTAAAGGAACTGTAATTTTGAAATCCAAAAGTTTTAAAGGTTTTTTTAATGACTAGTTTTGTATAGTTTTTTAACAAATGAAGGGGATTAAATGAATTTTCAAAATCTTAACTGAACCTTTTAAAGGCAAAAATAAGAACAAGAACAAGAATTAATATCAATAGCTGAGATGCTAATGATACAATCTGGGTTTAATGAAAATCATGAGTTTTTATCTAGCAGTTCAAGGCCTGAGTGTTGCATGACGGACTGAGCTCCCATCCTTGTTCCAGCACCTGCCAATCTGACAGTTCAAAATGAAGAAATTGTGAGTAAATAAATAGGTACCACTTTGGTGGAAAAGGTAACAGTATTCTGTGCCTGCCACATGACCATGGAAAACATCTGCAAACACAGACAGCACTGGCACTTTGGCTATAAATGCAGATGAGCACTGAACCTTTCAGTTGGATATGACTGGCTTTCAAGCAAGGGAGACCTTTACCATTTCTTTCTTTCTTTCTTTCTTTCTTTCTTTCTTTCTTTCTTTCTTTCTTTCTTTCTTTCTTTCTATGTGTCTGTCTGTCTGTTGATTAATGGATCAACAGATAGACAGACAGACAGACAGACAGATAGATTTGATTAAAAGGCACTTAAGATATGATAAGAATGTGAGTGAGAAATTATTGGCCCTGTATGGTGGGCCGGCATTAAACGTTCTTTACAGGTTGCCATAGCAACCCACATTGATAATGCACATCTCGGCAATGGAGTTAAACAAGGGGGCACATGGAGCTTGGGAAGGTGCAGTCTCCTTTAAGCATATCTATACGCATCGCAGATGAACAGAACTAGAAACATTCCTCCATGAATATTCATGAAGTAAGTTGTTTTTTGTTGCCTGCCTAGTCAGCAGTCACAAAACACATGGTGTGTGTTGGCAGCATCTTGCCTAGGTAGAGGGCTATGGACTGAGGCAATGGCAGGAACCAGGACCTGGGAGGCTGACTGACATTTCCATCTGTAGCTAAGGCTGGTAATTAACAGGAAGGAGGGTGCCTGCAGCACCGCACCATCTGCTAGGGAAACGGCTCAATAAGAAAGGAGCTGGATATCATCTCGGCGGTGGCGCGAGTTGGTTCCGACATGAGGCTGGGCATCTGTTCGTTGAGAAGATAGGCTATTAGGAAATCCGACTGGGAATGAACCGCATGGAAAGAGCACTTTGACCTAGACCGTCAAAGCATCTCTTCAGAAATGGGGCCTTTTTATCTTACTTACACAAGACTTGGTAACATGGTTGGCTCGGGGACCATTATGGGTCTGTTTGAAGGGACACAATGATATTCTTTTTAATGGCCAAGGCTCCCCCCTCCCCAACCCTGCTGTATTCCAATGTGAAATTCTTGAAATCAGGATACAGCTGTCATCTTTTGACAATGGAGCTAATTTCAGACTGAGGATGTGAGGTTGAATTCTTTCTTCTGGTGCTTTCTTTTTTTCTTTCCTTTTTTTCCTTTCAAGCTGGGGTGGGGAAAAAAGAATTGTTAGCATTTAAAATATTCTTCTTTGTAAGAAGAGACACTCGTATGGAAACAGAGGAAGCTAAGAAAATATACAAGGATTAAAAGCAGTACACAAGCTGCTGGAGTGTTTGAAGGAAGATGTACACACACGTGCCTGTTTATTGCTATAAAATTCTTATGTACAGGGACAATGGACATGCACCCAGTAAACTGGAACAACTGGTTTATCTACAATTCTACATCATTGGACAGCAGCATTAACCCATGTGGAAGGCACAGGCATTTCAATGAGCCCAGCGTGCTGCAGGTTGTGTAGCCAACAGCTCTCACAGCAATAAGCCGGTTCTTGTTTTATTTGCAACTGAATGAAACTTTGATGGCTGAAGCACCCAAACAATGCTACATTCCAGCACACAGCCAGTTTCTGTGGAGACTCTTCAATGCTGTGGAAACATAGTGCCCATCTGTATTAGTATAGGAAATTGTCCTGCTACTGAAGTGGTGTTGGATAGGAGGGAGCCAGACAAATTTGCGGTCCAGGTAACAGTGATCAGCAGCACATCTTTAGGATATAAGTCAATGGAAAATAAGGCTGTTTCAGTATCCACAGGTCATCATAAGGGCTGTATATCATCATTAGCTGGATGGAGAGCTCAAAGAGATAGGCATCTGACCAACGGCCAGGGAAGAAGCAACCAGGGCAGGTTGAAGACTTCGCCGCCCCCGCCCCCGCGCCCACACCAACAGCCAGGGAAGAAGAAGCCAGGGCAGGTTGAGGACTTTGCCGCCCCTCCCCCTGTGCCCACACCAATGGCCAGGGAAGAAGCAGTCAGGGCAGGTTGAGGACTTTGCCACCCCTCCCCCTGACCCCATCAACATATTGTAATATAATGTATTGTTTGTAAGCTGCCCTGAGTCGCTACGGCGAGTGGGCAGTAATATAAATTTGAACTAATAAATAAATAATATAATCTGGCTGTGGGGCCAGACGTTGAGAGTTCAGTACCCCACTATGTACTCGAGAAAAACCAGGACACACCCAAAGGAAGAGAGTAGTTAACCCCTTCTCAGTTCCTCATGCTTAGAAAATCCTGGAAACAGTCACCAATATGACAAAATCTACTTCACAGCACATAATTAATTGAATTAATATTATTGTCACTGGTATGACTTTACATGCCGTTGTTGGGAACCATGAGGAAAATGGTGCTTTGGTAGTCACAACCTATTTGGACATCCTATAGGCATGTGGTAAGCCACTGTGTGGAAAGAGAATGTTGGACCTGATAGATCTAATAGACCTAGCACATCTCTTTATACGTTTTTATGACTCCTTGAAAGGGATGGATACAAGCAATGTTGGGAGAGTTCAAAATGAGGTATCAACAGAACTATCTATGTGAATCACCTCCATTTCTAGAAAATATGGAAATTTCAGCATCTATTACAGAGGAGAAGGCAAAAATGAAATAGTTTCAAGCTCTGTGTGCAGGTATTGTTGACTTTTTAATATTGTTTCAGGGATCGTTCAGGTGGAAATATGCATCTCTTATATAAAGAAGCAACAAGCACAATTCTGGTTATAATGGCAGCAGGGTAATGTAACATTTTCACCACCGTTGCGACCAATGATGTTATAGACAGTGGTGGGCATCAAAAGATGCCCACCACACTGTTAGCATGGGCATGTGACTGGGTGGACGTGGCCTCTTGGCCACGTGACTGCTCTTCACTATAATGCTATGAAAATAGAAGTCTCTTCTATTTTCATCACTCTATAGCAAACCTGTGAAGCCATGTCCCCTTTGTCCAAGGCTTTTCCAGGGCTCTGTTTCACCCCAAAGTGCCTCCCCAGCCACTCCGGAGTGACTGGGAATGTGCTTTGGGGTGAAATGGAGCCCAGGAAAAGCCTTGGGCAAAGGGGAAATGGCTTCATTTCACCCTGAAGTGCCTCCCCAACCACTGGGGATGTGCTTTGGGGTGAACTGAAACGGAGCCCAGAAAAAGCCTTGGAGGAAGGGGGAAATGGCTTCGGTGGGGGCTCTTCACTATAGAGCTATGAAAATAGAAGGGGAAAATGGAGCCAGCCCACTCCGAAGCCTCTTCTAGGAGGAGGAGGTGGGCGGGGTGGAGAGGAGGGCGGGGCCAGCCATTTTTCCTACCAATACGGGCGTACTGGTGCGAACCTGCTGATGCTCACCACTGGTTATATAGATACTGTTCATACCATTTGGATTCTATACTAATTCACAGTTCTTAGCAATTCGAAAGCAAGAAATTGCAAGTAGATAAATAGGGACCACTTCATTGGGAAGGTAAACAGTGTTCTGTGCACTAGTCATGCCTGCCACATGACCATGGAAATGTCTGCAGAAGCAGACAGCGCTGGCTCCTTGGCTTTGAAACAGAGATGAGCACTGAACCCTAGAATTGGATACAACTGGCTTTCGAGCAAGGGAAACCTTTACCTTTAGTTTAATATGAAAACTGGAACAGGTTTCCTTTGGATTGTCTTCAAATTTTGTGTGGGAAAAATTGTGTATTGGAAACAGCCTACAGGAATATGTATTTTAGGGAAAGTTGTGTAGAAAAATAAGCATATTAGGAGAGATGCACTCAGAATCATATCTGAGGGGAAGCTGGGTACAAAAATAAACATTTGAGTATCTGTCCATTACCACAGATTAATATAACAATTAACAGAAGAAATGCATGACTGAATGAATATAAATTTGGCAAATACTGATTTGTAAGGTAAAGGTAAAGGTCACCCTTGCTCAAAAGCCAGTCATATCTGACTCTATGGTTCAATGCTCACCTCTGTTTATAACCAAAGAGCCAATACTGTCTGCATCTGCAAACGTTTCCATGGACATGGGACAGGCATGCCTAGACACCAGAGGGCACAGAACGTTGTTTACCTTCCCACTGAAGTGGTCCGTCTTTATCTACTTGCAATTTCTTGCTTTAGAACTGCTAGGTTAGCAGGAGCTGGGACAGAGACAGGAGTTCATTCCATCCTGCAGTACTCGGATCTCATACTGCTGACCTGCTGCCTTCCAGTCAGTGTCTTAACCACTTGAGCCTCTGTGGTCCCTTTCCTTACCAAAGAGTGAGTCTAGAATGAGCTCTAGCCAGTGTTGAGCTCTTCCTCTTCAAATACTCAGCTGTTCCACCATCCTCAGTTGCCTCTCACAACTGGTAGATGTTCAGAGGCTGTATTCAGCAGGAGGGCACAGAGAAGGAGCTGTGTCTCACACTTGGGTCTGCTCCCTCTTCCATAGAGTTACCACCACTTCGATAAGAGAGCTAGCAAACTCAGCTACAAAATCCTCCAGGGCAGTCTGAAAATCCACTGGATACAAGCTGGCATTAATGTTGGCAGAGGGACGTAGGGACCATGCAAAGCACCTGCCCACATGATGTTTGGCTGTAGGCAAAATGATTAGCCATTCATTTCCACAACCACTGAAGTCCCTGCATAAATAAAACAGAAATGTGTGTGAGGAGAAAGACCGAAAACATTAAATTATTGTATGAGTGTTATTATTTGGATTACTAAAGAGAAAGTACAATGGTACCTTGAGTACAAATTTGATGTGTTCCAAGGCATTTTTCATGTTATGAAAAATTTATAACTCAAATTTCCCATAGGAATGCATTGAAAACCAATTAATCTGTTCTGGAAAAATTCATAACTCAAGCCATTATTTTCAATTGATTTTCATTCGTACTGTGAAAATTTTGTAACTTGAACCATTTGTAACTCGAGGTACCACTGTATCTACATTTTTTTTTAAAAAAAAAATACATTCTCTATTCAAAGTCTTTGGGTTCCAGCTGAGAACTGTGCTTGGAAACACCTGATATGACATAGGCGCATATATCTCCCAGCCCTGTGAAGGACAACAAAGGAAGGGACTATCAATTAAATGAATGCTGGAGGCTGATGTAACAATACAGACAGCTTTGAGCATCTGAAATATGTCGTAAACACCACAGAACATGCCGTTGTCTTTGGGTTCTACAACATCCTTTTTCACAATGAAGAAAAGGGATGTGTCTCTCTTTCCCACCCCCACCCACCACAGCACTAAATATTTAGTGGTCTTTTCAACCTCTTTTGTAATCTCAACTGGAGAAAACGCTGAAAGATATTAATTCTTAGCCATGTGTCTCATAAATGAAGGCCATTCTGCTATTCTTAATGACAAGGCTGAGGCAGCAAGATGTCATTTGCTTTTTTCCTCGCTTTTTAAATTGCTTTCTAAATGAACTACAGCTGTGAGGGCCAGGTGCTGTGATCCCTTTAGAAAGATCAGGAAATGATGAAATCCAAAATTTCAAAGTGTGATGGATGTCAGCTCCCGATTTGGTGTGTGTGTGAGGTCACCCCCCAATGCACCTGGTGCTATCTCCATGGCAGTAATGTTTTTCTGTGAGGGGGAAAAGCGGGAGAAAGAGAGTAAGAGAGGGCGGGAGGGAAAAAAGGAAATAGATGCACATGTCGTGTTATCAGTGTAACAATATGAGAAAACATTTATAATTATCTCTTTGTTTTCACCCTCTTTTCTAAGATGGAAATCCTGATGATATACATATTTGTTATAGGCACAGTAGGGCATCAAAATCAAGTTAGCAGCTAAATATCCAGGATTGGTTGAATATCAACTGTTTAACAGCCAAAACATGGAGGAAAACCAGACTTAGAAAGAAAGGGAGGGAAAGGTTTATTGACTGCTTACTTAATCAGAAGCTGTAGTTAGAAGGTCAAGCATTCCATTGCCTAAAAATTTGTTGTATAAAATAAGGCTGGAGGTTATTCTTCTCTGGAATCCAGGAATTCCTTTCAGTGCCCGTCCCAGCAATGTGACTTTGCACTTTGGGGCTGTAACCTTATGCACACTTACTTGGGAGTTACAGCCACATCAATAGGATAGGATTTACTTCTAAGGATGACAGTGGATTTGTGTATGCATTTATTCTGTTTTCTGAAGTAAATCTAATAGCATCAAACAGGTGAGTCTGTATAAGGGGTATTTGTCCATCAGACTGGAGGGGGGAAAAACACCATAAATAATGGCGGATCCTTTTTGAGTGGTTCTGAAAATTATATAGTAGTTCAAAAAAGAACACTTCTCTTTTCTGGTGATCTACCGTAATCCTGGGGTTCCCAGCCTTTTCAAGTCGGGGGCCAGATCATGCTCTCTCAGTCAGCTTCGAGGGCCAGACAGCCATTTTGCCCTGCCTACACAATGGGGTGGCCATTTTGTCCCAACAGCTTCAAAGTGGTAGCCATTTTGTTTCTCAAATGCCCTGGGAGTTGTGGGGGGCCCCACATGAAATGGCACTGCAGGCCAGATTCAGCCCACAGGCCTTAGGTTGGGAACCCCTGATCTAATATATCTATAGGCCAAACTATAGCTATCACTACCACTACATCTGAAATATGCTAGGCAGATGTTTATGTCTGAAAAACTGGTCTTGAAAACAAGGCTGTGCTTCACTATTGATGAATAGTCCTATAATTGTGCTTATGTTTTGTTACTATTTTCATTTAATTTGTAAACTGACTGGTGGGTGAATTTTCACTAGATGGATGGTACATAAACAACAACAAAAACCCAAACAAACAGATAACCAGATTTATCTATAAGACATGGGATATAGAAAAATTCCCTTGCCATGAGACTCATATACTTTCCATAGTTAAGAATTTCCCAGTTCTAATGAAAGATTATCTATAACTTGTAGTTCAGTTATATGAAAATGAAACATTTTCTCTTTGCTGTTCAAATAGCTCTCATGTTCTCATATATTTCACCAATGTGACAACCTTCCAATGATGATATATACAGTATGTGTGTAATATATATCTTAACTTTATAGCAGCAGCCATATTGTTAAGGGTAGCATTCTAATCATATGGCGTAGACTTAAATGTGGTGGATATCTAAGTAAAGCATCCAGATTTTCTCATGGTGCAGAATGAACAATGGAATGCGTACATCTTCATCGGCTGCTACTAGTATCCGAGTACAGTATACATTTTTCCTGGATACAGGAAAAATGTCATTGGTGTGAATTTGTTTAAGCTGGCCATGAAGTGACACACACACTATGATCATGGAGCCATCTCCTATGGCACATATGAAATGAGACATGCAGGATTTTACACCGGATTGCAATGGACTTTTGCAGCCTTGAGGATATTAGCAAGGGAATCAGAATAGTGAAGTGGTTCCTCCTCCACTCATTTTGCCGTTGGGCCCAATATGATGGTTTCCGGTGGCATTTCCTCCACTGAGGGAACCATCACCCCACCTAAAGGGGCTCATCCGCCTGTAGCCATTGGCCCCTTTAGGGAGTCAGGTTATTTACCACTGCCCAACATTTGGCATTGAGTCGCAGGCTGTATGGTCTACTTTATTACCATAGTGGGATGGCAGGCCACACAGAAATGTTTACACATAGCATCTGATACTCACCCCCCCCCCCCGCAGCTCACTGTTGCTGTCCTGGGCTGAGACTGCAAGTCCAGGCAAGCTAGTTGGTATGGTCTGTGATAGAATTTCATATCAATTTTTACTCAGAGAAGGCATTAAAAGGGTACAGGAAACAGGCAAGGAGTAGTCACAGTTCAAATGTAGAGTCAGACCATACATTATTACAATCCAAACAGAGAGCAGTCAGAAATGAGGTTGCTAAGAAGCCCAGGCCACCTCATTAGGAAATAAACCTGATAGAGCAACAAGGAATGCCAAAAACCAGGGAGAAGAAGGGGGACTTGATGGGTGTGGTTGTGCTTTGTATTTATCTAGTTGTAGCATAGGAGTGCTCTTCTCCAGCTGTAGCTATTGGGTTATTTGTTTGATAATGATGATCACTTTGCCTCAGGTATGCTTGATTGTCCTGTACTTTGACGTGTCACCATGCTCTAGGGCTGTGGTGGCAAAGGCACTCCAGCTGTTCTTGGACTTCAATTACCAGAATCTCAAGTCAGCACTCCTACTGATCAAGGCTTCTGGGATTGAAGTCCAAGAACAGATGGAGTGCCAAAGTTCACCACTAGGGCTCTAGGGCTTGGAATTTTTTTTCATCTTGGAAATACCTTCCTTCTGGAAAGGATGAATCTTGTCTGGAAAGACCAAATTTTCACTTCTCTATCTCTAAGGAATAGTAGCTGGGAAAGAAAGAAATCCATCCTTTTAGTCTTGTCCTTGAAATCTATGATCTTGATGAAGTAAAGCATTGTAAATAACACAGTCCCATTTAGTTAAATTGAAGTAATGTACTGCATATGACAGCCAGTAGTCTCATCTTGTACTTCCACCCCAATCTTACATACTGTACTCTATCTAAGCCAAAGTACGTTAGCAGACATCTATTCAATCCAACAGTAGAATTGTTTCCCACAATCTTCTTCAAATAGGCTGCATTTGAAAAATGTGCAGAAGCTATTGGAAAAAGCTCTCCAAATATCCTACCCAATGAAGAAATTCAATAGTATCCAGATGTGTTAAGCAGCTGCACCTATAATCTATCATGATTGCCATGATGCCTGACACTAGTGTGGAGCTGCAGCTCAAACCATTAGGAGAGCACCAGATAGTCTACCCCAGTGTTTCCCAACCTTTGGTTTTTGGACTTCAATTCCCAGAAGCCTAAGTCAAGTCCCCAAGGCACTGATCAGCCAATGTACTGACTTAGGCTTCTGGGAATTGAAGTCCCCCAATGAGGCATGTGCTTCATGCTGGGAACCACTGGTCTACCCTTACCACAAAGAACTGCAAGGAAGAGAACCACAATAAGTTTGGCTGAGATGTGCAATTGTGACGATCAGAACCCAAGGGACCAAGTTTCATTCTCATCAAGGTTTCCAGTTTGCCACCAGCATTCTTGTTCAATTCTACTTCTATCCTGAGTAGATGGAAAGCTTTCATGATGAAAAATTTTGTTTGCATTTTCCTGCCCCTCCCATACATATTCTTGCACCCATTTTAAATTACATTCATTTTAAATAGTGCAGATTTTCAAAATATATGCATCACTTTGCACACCTTTTTTATCTTTAAAATGCCTCACAAGCCTTACAAAAATATGTTTTTCCAAGACAATGGATACCACATTCCATCAATAGACTAAGGAGAACAGAATAGGTTTCTTTTAATTAAAAAAATCCCTATGATGGAAGCCTGGATTAGGACAATTATGCAATTCTTCTTCTTCAAGAGCTATATCCAATTCTGAATATTGGTTATCATCATGGAACAGCCAGGAAGATTGTCCTGGGAACAATATAATGCAGTACTCTTCAATTTGCCTTCTGCATCACAGCGTGACATTTGTACCACTAATCCAGTTTCACGAGTCACTTCTTGGTCCTGTGTCCTTTTGGCACACAAAGCTCTCATCAGCCCCAGCCCAGTATTGATGAAGCTGCTGCCCTCCATCAAGATGGATTTGAGTGGGATTTAATCCACCTGAAGACCATCATCCTTCCCTGTAAACTCTGCCTGCCCTGTAAACTCTGTCCATAAGTCCTCAGGGTGGTCAGGTTAGTTAACCACTGCCTGATGATCGGCATTGAGTTTCTGGTAGTATGGTCTACTTTATTACCATAGCAGGATAACCTGGCCAGACTGGTAATTATGCAGTATCATAATGCCAAAGAAGATGGAGACCTGGAAGGATGTTGCAGAGTGCATAATCATCACATTAAATAGTTTCAATTTCCAGACTAAAGAAAGAGCTAATTGTATATTAAGCAGAGAGCAGGGAGGTGGTAAGCATGAGTAGTAGGTGCTGAAATAATTTTTGGGTTTCTACAATTTCTTCTTCTAATCCTCCACCCAAATAGGAAAAGCAACAATTCTCTCTGTGGAGAGCAAACTCACCTGCTATTAAAATGCAGTTGATTATCTTCACTGCTGGTGAAAACTATCAATAGACAGTAGTGATTTGCTGTGAATACCATGGCAAATGCATAGGTTGCAATCCAGCATGTTCCATTCAGATTTCAGGAAAGTCTCTTGTTGGTTTAGGTGGTGGAGGACCAAAATCAACTCTGCCAGAGCATTTTAAACACATTCTTGCTGGTGTTAACATATTGTTCATGTTGCAATTGTTTAATATATTTGTTATGGTTTAAAAGGATGTGATTAGTTACCTGCCTCAGTGTGTGTGTGTGTCTTAATTGTTTACACATCCACCCAACCAAACACATAGCGCAGTAAGTATGGAAGTATCTTACATTATGTATTATGTGTTATAGAAATGTTTTTTGCATGATGCATTTCTAGTGCAGTTTGTTTACAGCAAGGAAGAATTGGGAGAAGGCTGAGTCTCTGGCTCTGTAGATCATCTGCTTGGAAATTCTGTACAGACCGCACTCTCCTGTATCCATGTCTCACAGTTTGGGCACAACAGGAGGTGACACTGTTAACTGTTACTCTTTTCAGTTACTTATGCCCCTGCCTTAACTAAACATAAACATATCATTAGGCAGTTACACTACTCTATATTTAGAGTTTGTTTTTAATGATCTATTAGATAAAACACAGGAACAGACTGGTAAAAGAAGAGCTGCAGTTGAATAACTTGCAAGAATTCAGTGCTGCCTCCTTAAATTCTAAATTATTGAAGGTACATGCAGCCTTTTAATCATTAGCTGCCCTTGGATGTGCAGCCTATGGTCTACACTTTGATGCAATGAAAGTGAAATTGAAGGGAAATGAGGTCACTGGCTTGTTTTCCTTTTTCAAGAGCAGCCTGGCCTTACTTTTTGAGTGAAAAAGGAAATTCCTCGCAGGTTAAGTTGCCCTGCGGTAAGCAATTTAACTTATGTCTGAATCATGATCTATTTGTCCTGTAAACATATCCCGAGTGCATCTGCTGTGTACCTGAGACATGCTACAATTTCTGTTACATAAACAGGAAAGAGAGAAAAACATTGGTGACCTGATGGTACTGCCTAAGAACCAATCTGGAGAGACTCTGAGGCCCCTTTGGCTCCTTTACTCCACACAAAAACACACAGATAATGGCTGAAATCCCATAGTAAGTCACACATAGCGTACAGTGGAACCTTGGTTAACATAATTAATGCATTCTCCAGGACGTTTCTTACAGCAAAAATTACTTTAACTGAATTTCCCACAGGAATGCACTGAAAACCAAAATACAATACCTTAACTGAAAAACAATTTCCCATAGGAATGTGTTGATAACCAATTAATCTGTTCCAGGGGAAAATCTGTAAACTGAGCCAGTATTTTCTACGGATTTCCTTTTGTTATGCGATTTTATGTTAACAGAAACATTTGTTAACCGAGGTTCCACTGTAGTTCCATTGAATCTGTGGGTTTTGGTGAGTCCTCCATAAGTTCAATGGGCATACTCTACTTGTGACTTACTACTGGGTTTAGCCAATTGTTGGAAGTGTTGTTGATTAACAAAATCACAGAGATGCAAACTGAGAATCAGTTTAGTAAAATTCTTTGTACATGGCTTCCTGGTAAAAATTAAGAAATATAGGAACTCCTGTGACATGATCTCAAATCAATGAAATCTGTCTAGAAATATGATAACCCTGTGAATAGGTCTGATCTCATTGGTCTTTCATTTATTTTCAGTTCTTTACTGGCAGATTTAATTCATTTATTGATCTTAATTTTATTTAAATATTCCAGTCCCACCCACTTGAGCCAGATTTAGCATCCTCCACCTTGACTAGGTAAGGCAGAGCTATGCAATAGCCAGTTTTCCTTATTTATGAATAGGGATATAGACTTGAGCAGTGGCTCAGGTGGCTAAGATGTTGACTGGAAGGTGGCAGGTCAACAGTTCGATTCCTGAGTACCACAGGATGGAATGAGCTCCAGTCTCTGTCCCAGCTACTGCCAACCTAGCAGTTTGAAAGCAAGAAATTGCAAGTAGATAAATAGGGACCACTTCAGTGGGAAGGTAAACAGCATTCCATGCTCTCTGGTGTCTAGGCATGCCTGCCACATGACCATGGAAACATCTGAAGATGCAGACAGCACTGGCTCTTCGGCTTTGAAACAGAGATGAGCACTGAACCCTAGAGTTGGATATGACTGGCTTTCAAGCAAGTGAAACCTAGGGATGTACATTGAAGGTTTACTGTTTTATATCCAATTTTTGTCCCCCACCCATTGAATGTGTTGCGTTCTATTGCTCTAACATCATATTACAATGGTACAGTTTTTCCATTTTTTCAAGAAGCTGTATGAATATAAGGCAAAGTTCAATATTGATAATGGTGCTACACCATAGGAAACTAATTTCAGCAGATAACACTGTTACTGTTGCTTTAATATGAGAAGTATGCAGCACTTGGGGTTTTTTGGGACTTGTGGTAATAATTGGCCAAAATCCTGTTGCTTATCATAGTAATTTGACTACAGCAAATCCACTGAATCAATAGGAATTTGGTGAGTCAACTCTTGTATGAGTTCAATTAGTTCAAATGGGCCTACTGTAACTACATTCACTGTGCTATAGTAAGTCACAGTTAGAGTAGAAGTTCCATTTAACTCAGTAGAATTTATGGATGCTGACTGGAAGGCGGTAGGTCAACAGTTTGATACCTGAATACTGCAGGATGGAATGAGCTCCTGTCTTTGTCCCAGTTCCTGCCAACCTAACAGTTTGAAAGCAAGAAATCGCAAGCAAATAAATAGGGACCACTTCGGTGGGAAGGTAAACAGCATTCTGTGCACTGCCACATGACCATGGAAACGTCTGCAGAAGCAGACAGCACTGGCTCTTCAGCTATGAAACAGAGATGAGCAATGAACCCTAGAGTCGGATACGACTGGCTTTCAAGCAAGTGTGACCTTTACCTTTACCTTTACCTTTACCTTTAGGTGTGATTTTGGCTTGTGTCTGAAAAAAAGAAGGATGTAAGATAACCATGTTACACTTTTGAAGATTTTGTGAAAGCCTTTTAATAAGCAAAGTGTATAACAAATTCAGTGAAAAACAAAAAAGGATTATCAGAAGTAGGAGTCATTTTAATTATCTTTGCTGAACTTATATTTAATTTTCTGGCAAACAAAGTGGACACATTCTTCAATGCTTGGATGATCAATGGCTCATTCTGTGGATGGACAGGTGATTCAATTTTATCTTTGGGGTGTCTCTAAACCTTTTGGCGGGTAGAACTGAGAGGTAAATGACAGTGAATCTGAGTCTCTATAATTGACTTGCAGATTTCCATACATGCCTCAATAGCATCTGGTCCTGGTTGTTATCAGAAAGGATACTGGCTGAATGGAGCATTGATCTGACCCAGTATGGCCATTTCTGATGGTCTCATTCTATAGTGTTTCATCTCTTTTTCTCCACCATTTTCTGTTGACATGGGATATATATTTGCTCATTTGAAAGTGAGAATTGCAATTGGGAGCGAAACAGCAAATTATGTTAACTATAGTTTTCAAAATCTGGACGACGCAAATACACTTGTCATTATAGAAAACAGAAATCACCCAAACTGCTCTAAAGTAACTCAGGCAGGAAGCATTCACCAGCTTGCAAATTCTATTGATATATCCGCTTTACTACTTTATATCCATCTGCCAAACCCACCTGCTTTTCAGATGGGTTATGTGCAGTCTCTGTTAATGAGAAGCTACCATCTCATCTCTCCCCTCCCCAAACTTTTTTTGGAGTGTTTGTGTGCACACGCACAAGTTTCTAAAAAAGAAGAAATGTTATGATGTGTATATTAGTAAGTCATGCTGTGTTAGTCTGAATTATACTGAAAGTAAAAGTCTGTATAAACGGATGTACCAAATAATGTATCCCCATATATGGGTTACCATAAATGGAATTTCATTTGAAATGAGAAGCTGCAGTTAAAACATTTCTGACTAAAACATAATTAAATTTATTTTTATCAGGCACCTCAAACTCAAGCAAAGTAAGTTACATTGTTAGAAGGAATTGTGGCATTGCTGTGCTTTGAGCTTTAATGAGAGAAGTCTTCATTTATTTTCATAGTTGTAGTCTTGTTAGTCTGAGCAGACATCTAGGACAAGAAACAAAAAAAATACAAAAAGAAGACAAATACATTGTGGCATTTAAAGACTAACTGCTATATTTTAATGTGTGCTTCACAAAGAAAGCACAGTGATTGGTTGAGTGAATGAATGGAGAATTGCTTTCCTTGACTTCTGCTAGGTATTCAGTTCTTTTCTAGTGGAGATTAATTCATCTTGAGGCCATGTATAAATCATTGCCATATAGTCCTACTCTTATGTTTGAGGAAGTTGACTCAATCCATGAAAGCTCACATTAAAATGCAGCAGTTAGTCTTTAAGGTACTACAACATTTTTACTTTTTTGCTTGTTTTTACTTTTGTTTTCTTTCTTGTCTTTTCATTTTCACAGTGAGGATGGCATAAATAAAACATAGGAACATCAATTAGTAAAAGATCTCAGACCATATGTCAAGTGAACCCTATACTGACAGTTTAGCCCAACAGGATAAAGTTACCTGGACCAAACAGGATAAAGTTACCATGAAACAAAATGGTTTTTAGGTGGAGACTACTGAAATAAGTTTAATGCAATTACAGAAACATATATGTTCTTCTGTTGAAAAAAATTAAATATCATAAATCTACCTAATTTTAATTACATTTAAGCAACAATTTGTATGATATTCTTTTCTTGGCATATTGAATGCTCCATGCTTTAGAAGATCAAAACATTTACCTTGTGATTACTGTTTCCATGTGACAGGGCAATAATTAGAAGAAGATCTTTAATGTGAGCAGTTCCCCAAACCCAGTCTCACGTCCAGTGAAATTGATAGATGTCAGGGCAGAGTTTATGCCCTGGTTTTAGCCCCATCCAAGACTGAGATTTCAATGCGGAGGAGAACCTTTTAGAATATAACAGAGGGATTGGAATGGGTAAACATGCTGGCCTCATGGGTTGGAAGAATTGAAACCTGATGTGTAATGGACATGCTATGCTGTATGATCATTGGCTGGATTCCTTTAGGGGAATGTCAAGGTGGTGAACCCTAAGGGAGGAGGTATAATCCAGAGGGAGGAGGAAAGATGCTCTCTTGACCTGATGCCTTGAGCTAAGCAATCATGTAGGTGCTTAAGCCAGAAGGGGCACCTTGGACTTCCCTAGAGAGCAGCTTTCTTTATTTTGATGTGTTTTTTGAACTTTTGATAAACTTTCTTCTGTAACTTACTCTGATTATACTTTTAAAATACCTGAGGATGCCTGGAGTGTTTACTTGGCTCAGCGCTACCTTACCTACACTAATCTAGAAACCTGGGTTGCTTAACTAGGAGGTGGCAGCTCGGAAGCAGGAAGCAACCACTGGTAGGTAAGAGGACCTACTTGTGAGTAAACTCATTTCCTGACACAGAATCTACCATATAGTTGTTACATCTGAAACTCATTAGAAATGAGATGTCTATTGATATTTAGAGTTAGTCATTCTTGTACCCTTTACTTCCTCCCTCTTGCAGCTCTTTTTTATCTGCCTACTGCCTACTTTATGTCATAAGCTGTGCATGGCATGCTGTCAACACCAGAACAATGCATACCAATAGCAGTGTGGAAGTTTAATAATACATTATATTATGCAACAGACAGGCGCATGCTGATATATCGGGCAATCAGGCTTTGTCCCACCACGCCCTTACCTCTGGTGCCCTGGGGCACCAATAGCAATGTATGGGATTCCTCCCAACCACAACCCCAATAGGCACCCGCACCACTCCTTGTCCAGCGCCTTCCCATGGTGCCCTGCACAGCTCTGGAAACAGAGCAGATAAACATTCTACAGAGCAATTCTAAAAATGGGGGTAGTCCACACAAAAAAACTATAACTTTGAAACTGGGCTTTAGGCAGGACCAAATTCGACATAGGGGTAGCAGGCAGACTGTTCTTACTCTGTGCCAAATGTGGGGACATTTAGCTCAAGGGGTTTTGAGTTAGGATTTTTTTTTTAATGAAGTGAAATGTTTTATTCCCTCATTCAGAAACAGTTGACCCCAAATGACTCTAGACATAAAACAGATGAAATAATAAATTGAAGGGGCTGAATTACTGATCCTCAAAAAATAACTTTCAAAAGGAAAAAAAGCAAATTTGAAACAAACAAAGAAGCCAGCCAGCCAGCACACCTGTCCACTTACCCCTTTGCCTGGTATAGGCTTGCCAGCAGGCTTTTTTAAACAAGTAAAATCACATTTATTTTAATTCCTTATAAGAAATGGAAAATCAACACACTTTTTTCTAAAACTGTGAAATCTTTTTATAACTGTAATATCATCTAATATTAATTAACTTTGATTCCATGAGCAATATAATAAAATGCTAGAGGCTGCCACTCCTGACCTTATAGGTCAAAGAATTTTCAGAGATGGTGAGGTGTAGGAATGTAGACTGATAGTATATATGCACACATGCATACAAGTGGACAGTTGGACTGAACAATTATGGTTCTCTCACAGAATGGAGAGAAGGTTTTAATTAGTCTCTTAAAACCTGCTCTGAAGGTTTGGGAGGTGTTCTAGAACCACATGGAAGTGATGCATTAATCTTCAGAGGAAAGAAATGGACACTGAGTTTCATCTCATTTCCATTAGCCTCTGTGGACATCAAATGAGAAGAGAGGATTCACTTGAGAAAGCCTTGATGCTTGGAAGGGTCGAGGGCAAAAGAAGAAGGGGACGGTCCAAGATGAGATGGCTAGATGGTATTGTAGAGGCAATGGGCACAGAGCTGGGCGAGTTGAGGGGGATGGTGGAGGACAGGAGTGCCTGGCGGACAGTGGTCCATGGGGTCGCAGAGGGTCGGAATCGACTGTGCGACTGAACAAAAAAAAAGACAACTGTCTAAATGAGTCATTTGATGGAGAGAATTGGCAATTCTGGATCTCAAACAATATATTTATCTTTCACTGCATTCCTCTAAGGAGCTCAGAGCAGTCCACCAGCTTCAACTTCTCATACCCATTTGTGTCTTACAACTGCTCTATGGAGCAGCTTGTACTTAGTCACCCAAAGAACTTCATGGCTGCATGAGGACTTGAGCCCAAATGTTTCTGTACCAAGATGATTTCACAATGCGATGGAAATGTTGCTCTTTGTACAATATAGGTGACTTACTGCATAGTTTTTTAAAAATAAATAATAGTACCTTGAGAAAGCTCATTATTTCCAACCACTTTCATAATGCATGAATTATTCTCCTGAAATGATGCTTAAATGTCAGCATTATGAAAGTATAATTGTCCAAATATTGGGAATTGTTCAAATACTGGGAAGTGCCCATGCCTTTTTAAAGATATGCATTTAAACAATGCAAAAGTATCCTTTATAGTCTTAATGGAGCAACCAGAGACGTCATTACAGAATGGTGTGACTTTGCTATTTTAGATTGGAGAGCTTGTTACAAGTTTATGCAGGTGACTGTATAAGATTATAAAGCTTTGAATAAGTACTGTAGTAAAATATGGAATACATGGGGTGGGGGGGAAGGTTCATTATTAAGTGCCTTTTCTAGACATTATTGGTTTTTCATTTAAAAAAAGTTGGTGATAGGGCCCCATGAATACTTTTGCCATTACTTTTGTCAGATGTTGGATTTTAACAATCCATCTTTAGGGTTGCGATTGTTAGCAAGACTCACTTAGAGGCAATATTAAAATTATTATATATATTATATATAAATATATGTGAAAGATACTTTTAAGTCCTTAATCCTAGTACTCACTTCCCTGCATATATGTCCATTGAACAGACAGTGGACCTAGTTTCTGAGTAAACATGAATAGGATTATACTATTGGATTACAATACTATGGACTGTTCCCTTGCTGTAAGCAATGCTTGGATTTAATAGGGAAGAAAAATAATTTCATTGGGTTACATGCCCCTTTGAACAAAGGATCTGTTCTGATCTCTCCTCAAAACTTTTTGTGAGATCAAGTGCATCTTGACTCCAAACTATGCGGATCTGTCACCTTTGGGGAGAAATGAAGTGCACACAAGACACGTATATGCGTTAAAAACAGGAGTGACAATTAAAAAATACATGGATACATTTCTTATATATAGTAAGGAAAATGCATACAAAGTGCAGAACAATTAACACACACACACACACACACACTTTTGCATTCTATGCCAAAAGTGTACTTCATGTTTGTTGCCTTTTTCAAAAGGTTGCTGGTTAGAATTGCAACCAAAGCTTTCATGGAAAGTGATATCAGATCCACTCTCACTCACAATGTTGATAAATGTTGGCATTCTCCATGCAGTGATGTGCGCAGGGAAGGAATCTGCTTCTGGTTTGGAGTTTTGTTCAACAACTCTTATTCATGCGTAAGAATGCCTAGAGTTGCTTCCATGGTGGATAGTTTTTGTGGCTCTTTGCTCTGGTCTGGACATCTGTGAGGTTCTGCAGCACATGAGTAGCTCACATTCACTGCAAAGGACTGGACATCATTGGAAGCAGGGGTGTACAGAGGCTCCTTGACCCAAATAAAGGGCCCATGGATTGGGACCAACCAACCCTTTTGGTAACACTTCTACCCAATCCTTGTAAGGGTCCCTCATGTTATTTATGTAATTTCTGGTTCCCTGTACCAAAACAAAGTGCATAAGACTGAGGAAACACAAAAAGAAAACCCAGATCATAGTCTGAACAGTGCAGGCAGGACAAAAAGCACATCAGTGGCAATCTGCAGAGATGAGAGCCCTGTTCTATTTTTATTCTCCTTTTTTTCCAGCTTCCAGGAGAAAGTCCCAATCAACCACCTAAGGAAATCATCAGGAAGAGAATGACTAAAGGACTTTAAAAAGGTAGCACTTATATTTATCTTTGATTTCTTCTTAAAGGGCAGTGCAGGGAATTTACTGTTCTACACTTTCCATCTATTTCTTCTGTTCCTTGCCCTTCTTGTGCCTTACATCTGAAATTGTGGTAGTGCAGCTACAAGAATTTGATGGTTTAATCAGTTGCTTTTTCAGGAGAAAAGGCATAAAAGGTTCGTTTATTAAGGGCTAGAAATATAGCCTTCTTTGTCTTTCTAAGTTTCCCCTTTTTCTTTTTCCATTTCTCTTTATTCCAGGTATAACAGAAGGGACTCATGCAGTGGTGGGTAGTAACAGGTTCCCACACACACACACCCCAGCAGGGGGGTAGCAAAATTGGGTGGCCTTTGGGCTGGGGGGGGGGGATTGGGTGGCCATGCCCACCTCCCTGCCCTGCCCAGACTAACACAGCTACCATTTAAAAAGTTTTATTCTGTGCAAGCATATCAGAGAGTAATAAAACAAAAAGACAAAAACGCTGTGGCACCTTAAAGACTAACTGCTGTATTTTAATATGAGCTTTTGTGGATCAAGTCCACTGGCTCTTTGGCTATAAACAGAGATGAGCACTGAAACCTAGAGTTGGTAACGACTGGCTTTCGAGCAAGGGCAACCTTTTACTTAATAACAGAAGATCCCTGATTAGTATTCAAATTTTACATCAGGTTTTGTCCCTGCAAATGGTTCAAGGTCTCCCTTGCTCAAAAGTCAGTCATATCCGACTCTAGGATGCAGTGCTCATCTCTATTTACAGCCAAAGAGCCAGTGCTGTGTGTGTTTGCAGATGTATAAATGGCCATATGGCAGGCATGATGTAGGATCTGCCCATGATGTAGGCTCCACCCATGGTGTGGTAGCAATTTTTATTTTATTTTTTGCTGCTCACCAATGGACTCATGGTGTGTGTGTGTGGGGGGGGATTCATCTGCCTTGTGGTAGTAACAGAAGTGCATAAATATGCCTAATTCAGTTGATATTTACATATTTGTCCAAAAAACAATTGACACACCTAGTTGAAGGATCAGAGACTGTGGTCAGTGAATTTGGTAGAAGGTAGAAAATCTTCCTCCTTTAAAAAGTACGACTTATCTAGTTGTGTTGTCTCTCTCATCTCTAATTCTTTCCAGTCCAATGTATCTTTTTTTAATATTTTAATAACGTTTCTAATTTGAAAGGCTCTATAATAATTATGAATATTCGATATTCCTAATCCTCCCTCTTTCTGTGCTTGGTACCATAGGGACTTAACTATTCTTGGTCTCTTATCTCCATTGCAAAATTTATTTATCATTTTCTGGTACTCCTGCAACTCCTTGGTGCTATGCTTAATCGGCAGTACATCATACAAAAAAATCAATTTTGGTAATAACATCATCTTTGAAAGTGCAATTCTACCAAACCAGGATAATTTTAAGGTTTTATAGTGCCTAATTTTCATTTCTATTTCTTTCTTCATTTTCCCATAATTTAATTTTTTAAGATCTTCAAATTTCCCTGATATCATTATTCCTAAATATCTAATTGACTTCTTAATCTGAATTTTATATTTATTCTTGATCCTATTCTGCTCCTCTGCGTCCCCGTTAACGTATAACATTTCTGACTTTTCCCAATTTATTCTCAATCCCGTAGCTTCCTCGAATGTATTAAGATGTTGATATATTTTATCTATCATTTGGTTAGGGTGTTTAATTATTAATAATGTGTCATCCGCATAAAGGTTTATTTTATTATTTTCTAAACCAATAATTTTATTATCCTGTCTAATGGCATTGGCCAAAAACTCCATTGCTATTACAAATATGCCTGGAGATAGCGGACAGCCTTGTCTAGTCCCTGCTTCTAATTGTATCTCCTTTGTGTACTCTCCATTAACCTTAACTTTTGCTTTACTTTTTTGGTATAAACTAGCTATAACACTTTGGAATTTGTTGCCAAATCCATATAAACTAATCATTTTCTGTATCGTGTCCCATTGCAGCGAATCGAATGCTTTGAATATGTCCAATGCTAAAAATCCAATTTTTATTTTTTTTGCGTTCTGCTATATCCGTTAGATCCAGTACTTTCCTAATTAGGTCCGACATGTATCTATTATTCAGAAACCCTGTTTGATCCTTTTGAATATATTCTCCAATAAAGCCATTCATTCTTTTTGCTAGTATCATTGTGAAAATTTTAGCATCCTGGTTAATTAGGGAAATTGGCCTATATGATTCCACTTTCTCTTGGTCCTTCCCTGGTTTTGGTATAAGAGTTATAATTGTCCTGGTCCATGATTCGGGTATCTTTTCCCCCTCTAATATTTTATTATATAATTTACGTAATTTTCCAATCACTATCGTCTTAAATTCCTTATAAAATTCTGCTGTTAATCCATCCTCCCCAGGGGCTTTATCTAATTTAAGTTTTCTTATCGCATCTCCAATTTCTTTTTCTGTTATTTCTTCCTCCATAGCATTCTTATGGTTTTCTTCTATTTTTCTAATCTTTTGGGATACAAATAAATCTTCGAGTTTATCCAAATTGACAGGTTTTTTTGTATATAAGTCACGATAAAATTTCTCCACAATTTTCAATTTATCTCCACTTTTATTACACCTTTTCCCTGACTTGTCTATCAATATACTAATATGTCCCTTAAGGCTTTTTTCTTTAGCTGCCCTTGCCAGTAATTTAGAATTTTTGTTATTATACTCAAAGTATTCTCTTTTTAAAAATATTAAGTCCTTTTTAACTCTCTCGATATCTTTGCCCTCTAATTCTTTCTTTATCTTCAATATTTCCCCTAGTAGCCTTGGCTCTTTGCTCTTAGCGTGTTCCTCATGTTTAACTTTCAGTTGTGTTTCCAACTCGTGATATCTATTTGTTTCTTGTTTTCTCTTTATGCTTTCAAATTTTATTGCTTCCCCCCTAAATATTGCCTTCATGGTATCCCAAACCGTACTGAAATTAACTGCTTCATTGTCATTCCACCCCCAATATTTTCCCCATTCTTCTATCATTTGTTTTTTAATAGTTTGATCTCTAAAAAGTCTGGGGTTATACTTCCAATTATAAAAATTTTTCTTTATTTCGCCTAATTTTACTTCCATAATAATTTTTGCGTGGTCCGATTCTTTAAAGATACCCGTTTCAATATCTTCCACTTTTTTAATTAAATTCTTTGTGACTAGAAAATAATCTAATCTGGAATATGTATTGTATACTTGTGAAAAATAGGTGTAAGTTCTTTCATCCCCTTTAATTACTCTCCATACGTCTTCCAACCCTATCTTTTCCATCCAATTCGTCAATAAATCTTTTTTTTTCACCCCGACTTACCCCTGTGAAGTCCATCTCTGACCTAATTAGATTGAAATCCCCAGCCACTATCATATTTTCTGAATTCTCCTTTTTTATTATCTCGATCATTTTGTTCAAAAATTCTGCTTGGTGTTCATTTGGTGCATAAATATTAACTAATATTATATCCTCATTATCAATATCACCCTTTATAATTAAATACCTTCCCTCTGGATCTGCAATACTACCTTTGAAATTAAATCCTAATCTTTTAGATATCAGAGTGGCCACACCTCTGGATTTGGAGGTTCCAAGTACATAAAAGATGTATCCAAAATAGGCTATTAAAAACAACGTTAGATGAGTGGGATCGGATTAAAAAATGTATGGCACCTCATACCTCGCCGGCTTTGGAGCTAACAGATTTCAGTGATTTTCCCATTAACATAGACGACAAGATCAAGAAGGTATTAATAGACAAAAAGATATTACTGTTAAAAGATTGGGCAAAAATATGTAAGGATATGGTGACAAAGAAAGCACTATATACGCAGTTGGGATTAAATTGGTTTCAAACCCTTCAGTTAGATAATTGGAATAAAAAGAAAATAAGTGATAGTAGCCTAGAGAGAAAGTATACAGAATTTGAAGGAATTCTAATTCAGATTAGAGAAGATAAGATGGGAATCAAAGGGGTGGTTAGTAAGCTGTATAAAATATTGAACAAAGCAAGGAAAATACACGAAATTCTTAGAAATGTATGGGAACAGGAATTAGGCACAACAATTGGAGAAAACAAATGGCAAGACATATGGCAAAGAAGGATAATGAAAAATATGTCGGTTCGTGTCAAAGAACATAATTATAAGCTAATATGGCGCTGGTATCTGACCCCGGTCAAGCTGCACCAAATGGATAACAAAATAGGTATAAAATGCTGGAGGTGCAAACAAGAAACGGGGACATATATACACATGTGGCGTGAATGTTCTGCACTGAAAGGATTCTGGGAAGGAATAGAAAAAGAGGTTAGTTATATATTTGAGCAGAAGCTTGAACTGGGTCCAGAATCAGCGCTTTTGACAACCTCAGACAAAATTAATTTGAAGGGGGAAGATAGAGAATTACTATTAATAATGTTGTCAGTGGCTAGACAATGCATCGCAAAAAAGTGGAAAAGTGATTTGAAAGTTAAAATAGAAGAGTGGTACAAAGAGATGTGGCAACTAGCGCTCAATGACAAATTGACCTGGGAGTTGAATATAAGGAAAGGCATTGTTCGGGAAAAAAGATTTTGGGGAATTTGGAAAAGATTTGTAAATTATGTTATGGAAGGAAAAGGAGGAGTCAGGCCTGTGCCGGAGCAAGATTATTTTTGGAAGTAAAAAGCTAAAGCTATTCCTGGATACAATATATATAGCACAGGGTGTTTTGTTTTATAAAATATAGTACTGTCTTTCATACTTGTTTTAATCAAGAAAGTACCAAAAATGTAATAAATCAAATGTGATTCAAGATTATTGTAATGTAATTATGTTATAGTTTGATGATGTAATTATTATTTGTTATTGTTTTAAATAAAGTTAATAAAATTTATAAAAAAAAAGAAGAAGAAGAAGGTAGAAAATCCATTGGTGGCATCACTTAAAATTAACACACATGCACGCACACACACATGCATGCACAATGCATGCATGCACACAAGCATGCACACGGGTACAAGGCACACATGCATGCAGACCTGCACACACAGAGAGAGAAGACATCTGAAAGTGCACACGCACACACACACAGCAACAATTGTGTAGTCTAAGAGCATTCAGTGGTAATGGTGGTAATGTTGACTGTTATTACAAGATATATGATGCCCATAAAGAATAATCACAGGTAAACTGTAATATTAGAGTGTGGAGAAATTTCATTTTTCTTCTCCTTTTGCTCTTTCTAGTTCAAAATTGTATACTGGACCAGAGGAACTATTTTATGTATAAATTACTGGAAAGAATTAGGAAACCAATGGTGTACTCTTAATTATTTTTTTAAAAAAACCTTTGCTGTAAAAAACAACACAGCCCCCCACCCCCCGGAGAGCTTTTCTATTCTTTAAACATCTTTTGTTCTTGGAATATTATTTTTTAGCATAGGTCTGAAGAAAACCTGTCAAGTACAATATGTCTTATTGATTTCCTTAAGCTCTTTTATTTATACTAAATTGCTAAGGTAACAAAAAGAAAAAGAAAAGCAAGCAAGCAATAAAGAACAATATGAAAATGACGCAGGAATTGGGAAAGTAGCCGTTATCTAAAAAGGCATTTTTTCTTTCTTTAATTTAAACTGTCCATACAAAACATTTATTAATTTTAAATTACCAATTTGAGATAGCATTAGTGGAAAGGTTTTTATTATATTTCTTTGTTATCCTTTTGACTTCAACTCTGGCTCAGAAATGCAATTATTTCTGCAACTTGCGTTCAGTGGCGGATGCCATTCAAGCTGCGGCTGCTTATGGGGTAGTTAAAAGGATAAAATCAAGTAGTCATTCTACTAATCCCTTTACAAGGAAACAGCTTTCTGCATAAAAAGTAGAACTTATGTGGTCATTAGCAGATGCTACATCAAGCAACCCAAAATATACACATTTAAATTCTTAAGCACAATCTATGAACACTACACAGATGGTTTCCAAGAAACTGTACCTAAATTGATTACAATAAAAATGATCTGCTGCAATTGTTTCTGTCAAAAGGGAGAACAGAATTTGTCCCAATGTGTCGCTCTGCCCACTCATGCAGAGAACCCAGCTGCTGGGACAGATGTTGCTCTAAGCACTTTATTTTAGGGTCATTAAAATGGTTACAGGGGTTAGTCATTCATTGTTTTATAAATTGTGCTTACTAACTGAGCTCAACAGACGCTCCACGAAAAGTTCTTTGTGCTGGTAAGAAGAAAGTTGTGCTTTAGATCCCCTTCTAGCACAAAAGTTGATACTGCTGCTGTTTAAATCTTCAACAGAGACACCAATGAGAAGGTCAACAAGCCTTGTTTTACCTTCTTTTACTTAATTGTGATATTTTAATTTCTTTCAGGGTAGGGGAAGCATCCACAGTATGCCCAAAATTTCATAAGCATTACTTTGTTGACATATGCAGCAACTCGAAATGCAAGATATATTTTGAAGGCAGCATCGTTTGTTTGTTTGTTCTATTATTTTGTATTTCTTGCTTCTCAGCATTGCTAGTGCTCGGAGATGGACCAAAATTAAGAGCCAAGTCCTAAACATTTGCAGATGAGGTGACATATCTGCAAAGTCACTGATTCCAGAATTTCATGAAGCCAATTAGCAGCTGCTGGCAATTGTTTTAAATTAGTACCCTAACTCTGGTTGGTGAAGGTAGTATTGGGAAGAGGATGACCTGAACTTGTTTCCATATTCTTTTAATTTCTTGATTTAATATTTGTAACTTGATGTTTTTTGTACTTTCTGTGCTTGTTGATGGAACTCCCAACTTCTGTAAAGTATGCTTTTCTTTGTTACTCATCCAGAAATGTAATATACAAATTATTATAATCAGCTGTTTTATTCATGGTAACCAGCTTGTTCCACTATAGTATTACAATTTCATTTTCTAAAATTGGAGAAGGTTGGAATTTACAATATGGAGGAAAAGACGTATGTAAGGTATAAGATTTAGTCAGCTGCTGAAAATGATCTTTGCAACTAGGTTATGCCTGTGCTTGTCATCCATTGATGCCAGCTTGGAACATTCAGCTGTGATATGATGAAATGTTTCTTTAGATCAGGGGTGGCCAAACTTTTTGGGTCGTGTAGTGGTCACATGGTTCAGGGGGCCAGCCACTATGGCCCATGGGCCAGATCCAGGCCCCAATGCCAATTCATCTGGCCTACGAAGCCCTCGTTGCTCCTGGAAGCCGGAGTAAAACGCCCCCATACAGACGCATTTTACTCCCGCTTCCAGGAGCAATGAGGGCTTTGCGGGCTGGATGAATTGGTATCAGGGAGCTGGATCTGGCCCACGGGCCATAGTTTGGGCACCCTTGCTTTAAATGAATGAAAGGCCCTACTCTTATCACTTACATCTTGCTTCATAATTATTTTCTGACAGTATCTGTTGTTTCCTATCTTCATTATCATCGAGGAAGTAGCTAGGGTGCCAACCATGATTTCCCAATCTGTGTATATCCCTATGCTGTAGAACTTTCATTAACATAGGCTGGTTCCCACTTGCAAGGAAAATAATGTCCAAAGATACTTTTGTGTTTGAATGAGGAGTGGTTGCCAGTCTGTCAGGTTATCCTGTTATGGTAATAGAGTCGACCAGCATTTCCCAAACTTTGTTCCATGGAACACTGGTAGACTTCAATTCCCAGAAGTCTAAGTCAGTACATTGGCCGATCAGTGCTTTGGAGAATTGACTTAGGCTTCTGGGAATTGAAGTCCAAAAACCAAAGTTTTGGATGCCAGTGACTAAACATCAATCATCAGGCGACAGTTAACTAATCTGACAACCCTGAGGACTAATGGCCTTGGTTGGCAAAGTCCATAGGGAAGAGTGATGGCCCCCAAGTGGATTAAATCCCACTTGAATCCATCTTGATGGAGAGCAGCAGCTTCAACAACAGTGGCCTGGGGCTGAGGAGGACTTTGCATGCCAAAAGGGCTCACGACCAGAAAGTGGCTCGCGGAATGGGTGTCATGCTGTGATGCAGAAGGCAAATGGAAGGCCACTGTATTCCCAGGACAGTCTTCATAGCTGATCACCATGATGGTAGTCAATATTCAGAATTGGATATGGCACAGGAAGAAGAGGAAGAGGAATAGTTAATTGAGAAAAAAGGAATCAGGTTTAGGGATTTTATCTTGCTTTATGTCTCTGACTGAATGGTTCTATGTGACTGGCACTATTGTCTATGAGAATGTAGATCAGTTTGATTGTGTTTTGAACATTCAGGTTATCCTTTGCTGTGTAAATATTGGTATCCTTTTTCCTGCTGGCAATGTGGGCATGATCTTGTGCAAAAATACCCCATATCCATAAACTGGAGGTATTTTAAATAGAAACTGAATTATTTTATCCTATTATGTAATGAAGTTGGACCATACTCCCATAGTTTTGAAGCTTTACTAATTGACTCACACAGATATTCTTAAAGTCAAGAAGTCTGTACTTGCTGATGCTTCATGGCAAATAAAGGTGCTCAGTACACATCTTTGGATGTTAGCACCAGTATTTGACCGGCAGACTTGGGGTTTTCATCATCATCATCATCATCATCATCATCGATGCTCCTCCTCCTCTCTGTATTCTTACAAGCTTGTTATTCTAACCAGGTCTTCTGAAAGTGGCTGGCAGGTTTTGTGTTTTTTTCACAGCTCATCTAATTAAAAACTGACTTTGCCTGGTATGCTTATTGTTGGAGTGCTTAATACAACAATGAGTAACAGAAGCATGATAAGAAGAATCTTGGAAGTGGAAAGTGCAAGGCTGATAAAAGCAAACCTATTCCGTGCCTGTTGCACCTTTGTTTTAGTCCCTCTGGGTCAGATCTAGAAGAAGAACACTGTCAGGGAAATCAACACACCAAGTTAGTTGTTGATGAAAACTGTGCATGTAAAAGCAGTAGTGCAAGTGGTCTGTCCTTCTCTCTTGCCATCAATCCTTGAACTGGGCACATGAAGGGTTGTCCCAGCTGTCAGAAGAAGAGGGGACAACTATGGGTATATCCACTGGTAAAGTGATTGCCACATCCATTGTTCTGCTGTTTTGTTAGATGGGGCAGCACATGTGTGTAGGTGTGGTATTCCCTCCTTTTCTCCTTCTGACAATACTGGAAGGCATATAACTATGCCAGCCTCAAGGCTGATGGGAAAATGCACCAGGTTACTAAATGTGTGGAAATGCTGGAAAATAAAGGAACACATTGTACTATGCTTTGTATATGGGCTATCAGTAGTAGGCTTCCCTACTGCTGCTGTCCATGCTTGTATCCACTCAATTTCTCATTCATTGCTTGCAGTGGTGTAGCATGGGTTTCAGCCGCCCGGGATGTAAGCCGAATTTGCCGCCCCCATGTGAAGGACAGTGGGGAGGTGAAGAGGAGGAAGAGGAGGAGCGCGAGGGATTGCCATCTGGAGTACAGAGGCCAAGAGCCAGCCCACTGCAACTGCTCCTGCCACCGCGCCCTGTCCGGGGCTGCCTCAGAGACGGGCCAAAGCACAGCCGAAGTCCAGGGACCCACCCTGCCCTGGACAATGGTGACATCCTTTCCCCAGGATTTCTGGGTATGGGTGCCACCATCTCAAAGCACCCCTGTGCGGGTGATGCCCTCACCAGGTCCGTCGCCCAATGCGGTCCCTCTGGAAACAAGCGCTGCCACACTTGTTTGCCAAGTGCTTGGGTCCCAAGTGCTACAAGTGCTTGGGTCCCAAGTGTCGCCCCCTGGAAAGTCTGTTGCACTGACGTGGGAATTTATAGTTTAAGCTGTGCCTTTTTTATTCTTGTTGTAAGCCGCCCAGAGTCGGGTTTACCTGATTGGGGCGGGATAATAAATTTGAACAACAACAATAATAATAATAATAATAAAGTGCTGCCCCGGGCAGGCCGCCCCCTGACCCTCCCCATGCTATGCCACTGCTTGCTTGGCATAGTGTTGCCACCAGAGCATCTGCAGCAGTGGTGCTTTCTGGTGATGTGTGGATGGTTATTTGTAGCCTACCTGTCTTTTAAATAATGGAGTGAGGTAAGTGGTTTTCAGTGCTGCCTCAGGCAACATTCCACTGCAGCTTGGAATTCACTCTTAATCTGAATCCAATCTTGTGTGATACAACACAACAACTCCATCTTCTCACTTTAAATTACGGACGATCTTTTTAAAACCTACAGATGCCTAATGGGATATGAAGGATCTGTCTCTCTGTCCAGAGATAAACAACAGCTCCTTGCTCTATCCTGGTATCACACAAACACCCCTGATCTATTTTTGCACAGTTGGCAAAAAGTGGTACACATGCCTATGTGCTACTTGAAGTTCTTTGGAGGTATATTGACAATTATAGATGATACAGATCTCTCTTTGTCTCTCTCTCACTCACACATACACTCACAAACATTGGGGGAAATGCCATTTTATGGACATAATCCTGAAACCAGTGTTTATTCATGTGCTTTATTTTAGAGCTGCCAATAACTTAAGTTGTTTGATAGTCTACACATTAAAGATGCTGCATGTAAAAAGAAGCTAATAAGGATTGTTGTCAACACTCAGCGTTGAGTCACTGGCTGTATGGTCTGCTCCATTACCATAGCGGGATATCTGGCCAGAAGTAAAACAAGCAAGCAACATGGATAAAACTATGGGAAGATTAACCACATTAAAAATAATTCCTAAAATACCAGAATAAGTGAAAAGGTCTTAACCTAGCACTCAAAAGAACACAAGGTGTTCTGTGGGTTTCTCTGGGGAGACATCACCTCTGCAAAGACCATCTCTTTTGTAATTTCTATTCAACTTCAGCTGGTGAATAATTGCAGAGAAGAACTTCAACTGGCGCCCTATGGATCTGGAGGAAAGTTTGAAAAGAGACAACCTTCCAACTAACTTATTCTTAAACAATTTAGAGCCTTAAAATTTAAAGAGAATTGTTCAAATTGGAAGATTTGACTGATAGCCAATATGGATTGCACAGCACTGGAATAATCACAATTGTAACTCCTAGTGAGGTAGTCACGGAAACTAGCTTTCATAGAGACAATGTGTTCTTTGACAATAGAGGCTCATCAGAAGGTTGGCTTCTTCAGATTTTAAATATGTAAGTTAAGACTGATTTTCATATTAATATAAATCCAATCTGGGCCAGCTGCTCTACGTAATTACTTTTGAGAAACCTTTTCAACATAAAGCACAGAAGTAACTTGCCTATTTTGTGAAACTAGGCTCCAAATTAGGCTACATTGAAGCAGTCACAATCAGTTCAGGAACAATGTATGTTTCTGGCACATTTGTTCTCATTGAGAAAATGCTTTATCTTCTCCTTTACATCTGTGGTTCATATATTACACCAATAAATAAAAATTAAAAATACTTTTAAAAGTGCTGATGACAAAGCAAGCTAGGGAGTGAACTATTACTTTTCTTTATGCAGCACATATTTGACAGAGCAAAGCAAAAATGCTCTCATATGTCACTCAAACTTCTCTTAGGCATACTTTGGAATCTGTTACTTTTGACAATGAATAAACAGATTCTAACATTCCTGTTCCTGGTTAATCTCATTGCATACAAAATTTCTGCAGACTTTTTCTAGCACACTAGTACATCAGTTAATTTTTAAAAAACCCAACATCGTCAAGTACACTTTCTTGCATCACAATCATAACTCAACAACCAAATCAGTGAAAAGGGATGTACTGTGTAAGAAACTCAGTCCATTATATTTTGAAAAATGGATTCACTTTACCTCCAGTCCCACTGATCAAACATGGTAACAGGTACACATGCATGCTCGCAGTGGTTAAACTGCTGTACTGCAGCCAAAAGGTTGTGAATTCTATCCTGACCAAGGCTCAAAGTTGACTCAGCCTTCCATCCTTCCAAGGTCAGTAAAATGAGTATCCCACATGTTGGTGGCAGACTGCCAATTAACTTTGGAACCATACAGGGAGCACACTAAGTGCTATGACAGGAGTTCTCAACCTTTTAAAGCCAGGGGCCAGGTCACGCTCCCTCAGACAGCTTCGGAAGTTGGATGGCCATTTTGCCCTTCCTCCACTGCATGGCACTTCCTGGTGTGGTGGTGGAGGCACATTAAATGGTGCCATGGGCCACATTCCAGCCCATGGGTCACAGGTTGAGAATTCCTGTGCTATTTGCTAAAATTGCTGAGGTTGGGACATGTTCCATGAAAGAAAGATAAGGTGTCCTTTAACATATAGATATTTGAAAAATGTTCAAAAATTCTGTGCATATGTACGTGTGCATATGTGTGCATGTGGTTTAACTGAAACTTTTTCCTTGATAGGAAAATCTAGTTTTAACTAAGCCATTTAGTTAGAACTAGTTTTGACTAGTTAAAACCAGTTTTCAATAGAAATGGATCTTTCATCATCAGTTAATTCTAGTTCTCACAAACACAGTTAGTCAGAACTAGTTTTAACTAGGGAAAACTAGTTTTAACTGAAAACTAGTTTTAATGGTAAGATATATTTTCATAATGGACAAAAAACAAAATGTACTTAAATGTTCAGGCAACAAGGAGATCAGAGGTTTAAAAAAATTACTTCTGGAGGCTAGACCTCCCTGCAGCCATGGTGGTTGGGGTAACATAGAAATTGTAGTGCAATAAAAAATTTCTCCAGTCTCTGGGCATGAGGTGACAGTATAAATCCCATTTCATGTCCAGAGATTGCTTTTTAGAAACTGTATTGTCATGTGGTTGCTCAAGTGGTTAAGATGCTGAACTTGCTGACTAGAAGATCAGAGTTCAATTCTGGGGTACTGCATTACGGAGTGAGCTCCCATCTTTGTCCCAGGTTCTGCCAACCTAGCAGTTCAAAAGCAAGACATTGCAAATAGATAAATAGGGACCACTTCAGTGGGAAGGTAAATAGTGTTCCGTGCACTCTTCTATTAAGGCACACCCTGCCATAAGTCCATGGAAATGTCTGCAGATGCAGGCAGCGCTGGCTCTTTGGCTATAAACAGCGATGAGCTCTGAACCCTAGAGTCGGATACAACTGGCTTTTGAGCAACAGTGACCTTTACCTTTACTATTGTCATGTAACTATACAGAGCACACTCCAGTTACCTAATCCCTCAGTTTAGGCTCAAGATGTTTGTGGACTATAACTACCAGAGTTCCCAGAGATCAGTTAGACTGGATTATGCTCTTGGGAAAGCCATAATTCAAGAGCATCTGAGGTGTTTGGGAAAACTCTGCCTGAATTAATGGGAGCACAAGCCTTTCAATGTGTATCTTGGTATGTTCCTTTTAAAGTGTTTACAAAATTATGTACAGATTTTATTCTGTTTTTTTTTTTTTAAACCCAAAGATTTTCCAGAGCAGACTTGGAAGTTGAAAAAGAGGACTGTCCAAGGAAAATGTCTTGCTAAATCCCTAACTGTCAGTTTGACCTCATAGCCTGTCTCTTTCTTGATCTTTTTCCATCCAGTGTTTGAAAAACTCGTAATTTGAGTTATTATTATTCCAAACTTAACGAGAAATGTCCCCTCAGAGATTGACCAAAACATGTTGTAACCAACCTATAATTTAAAAAATAAGGAAAACAGTGGGATGGGTCAGTAGAGTTTTCTAGATTTTTTATGTTGGTTTGAATATTTGCAAAATTGAGATTTCTTTGGCATAATTCATTATCAATTGTTAGCTTGTGAAAAGAATAATTTCTTAGCTGATCAGTAGTTCTGTCTTTTTTTTTTTTTGGTAGTGAATGTATTATTCCCAATGTGTGTGCATACTTTCATACTAATGTCCATTGCTTATTATATATATCCTTTTTCCTTCTCTTTGATGTTAACAATATATAGTATTTTAATCAGGATTTTGAGTAGTAGTGTTTGTAATCTTCAGACATGTTCAAATAATACTGTAATCTGTTCCATCATGGTTTAAAAATAACTAGTTATGAATCACCAGTTATTTGCAATTACTTCCTTTTCCTGTTGATGAAAGTAGCATATTACAAGTTACAGTTAACAAAGAATAACTGGATTTCTTTGCGTGTGTGTGTGTGTGTAACTGCAGCTCTTCTGTTGCTTCTTTCATTATAACCATTTGGACTCATTAAATGATGAAGGAGGAATGTCACAGGATTCATGTGTTGTTGCATGCTATCTTGTGCTGCATTGAGAGAGTTGTGGAAACAATGAAACGGACAAAAGGAGAGCTGGGAAAATTATCCAAATTTTTGGTGTTCTTCATCTGAATGCCATCACGACTGGGAGGTGTCCAATATTACTCCTCATTCTCATTCCCAAATTAAATTAACAACAAAATGGTTACTATAACCACTTTGCAACAGGCAAAATAGAATCCTATCACAAGCCACAAATCCTCTGTTCCTTCTTACTGAGAGACAAAATATCTATTGAGTGTCTTTTAATTCTTTCACTGTCCCTCTGTATTGAGAAACAGAAAGTCTCTGGAGGATTTACCCTCACCTCTTTCTGAGAAAGAATTAGTCAAGGCCCAGGCTGAACTTAGTTGTTTTAAATTGAATTAAATTGATTAAATATATGTATAATGGTCTCATATACTCCTGGAAGGAATTCTATATATCATACAACTCAGGAGCAGCTTCTACAGATAATTATTTACATAGGTGAACATAATAAAATAACTTATAACAAAATAAATAAAGCAAACAAAGTGTTACATTTTATCAGCTTCCCTGGGTATTGCCTGAAGGACATGGACAGAAGCCATTTCAGTTCTCCAGCCCTGAGTAACTGGGCTTCACTCACTGTTTCTGATGAGCAAAGTCCCTTTTCTAACCTTATCATTCCTGATATCAAAGAAACTAACCATTTCCCACCTTAGTATCACATTGTCAGTTTGTAAGTCAAGATAATAAAATTCTAAAGCAGTAACACAATGACACAAGTTAACTTTAGCCTGTACTATAAGAATAATGGCCATACTAGCCTGCCATTACCACAGGAATGTTTGTCAAGATTTAATAATAAATGTTATCCTATAAATGTTGTTATTACAAGGTATAACATAAATGAAATGTCAGTGTTACAGAGGAAGGGCAAAGAAACTACAGTCCTCCAAATGTTGTGGGACTCTTAACTCCGGTCATGTCTGACTTCTGGCTGGGCTGGCTGAGATTGCTAGAGCTGAAGTCCAATTACATCTTGAGTGCCACAGATTTCCCAGTTATGATTTACAGACATTTGATCTTAGCTCTCTGTTTTCTTTGTGGGATGACACGGGGGTTTAGAAGAACTGTGAGGTATTTGGGTGTGTTTTGTACTACTATTCCCCAGATATTCTCTTCACTTCCCAGAAACTCCAATAGTAACTTTTTCAAGCTCTTGCTAACACACTTATCTATAAAGGAGATGAAGATTTTATTTCTCTTTGTTTAGAGCTCTAAGTGGAAGGGACAGGTCTTGCTTGAATTTTGTAAGTGTGGACATTCGTTTTGCATCTACTTTGTAGAAAGTGCCAGAGTATCAAATGCGACTCTTTCTGCCAACAAGACATATCAGTGTATGTCAAATTGAGCCCATGATATGCTCTTAATTTCCTCCAAATTCTCTAATATTGCTGCTCCATATCATATAGACAGCAGAGAATCCTGTTATACTGCTCTGTCAGTTAGCAGCAGCATTGTTATCATTCATTGAATGAAAACAGACTTGGGTAGCTTCATTGCTGTTCCTCCCAGTGTGGCACAGTATGGGTGGGCAGCCAAGCTCTAAAACTGTGGTAGTATTTGGAGGATAATCTCCTTTGTTCTTCTCCTCTCCTGACAGCCATCATTCCATTGTAATTGGAAGACGAGTTTTTCATTTCATTTTCTTAGTGATGGCTGTGCACTGATTGTAACCATTCTTTCCATAAGCACCATCCAAAATACTGTTTCTTGTTAAAATGTGTAACTTCATCTCAGCACAGTTTGGTACGCTGTTTCTACCTCATATTAGACTTTAAATGAAAATGTATGTTTCCTAGATTAGACAGCAGCCTAATGGAACGGTAATGTTGATCTTGGATCCCCTTAGTGGCTTTGTTACCTTCCAAGAACTTGAAAATTTTACATTCAATCTGACATTTTTATTTATCTAGTAGGCTGGGCCTTTCAAACTTCCCTTACATTGCTGTTCAGTCAGTGCATTGGAAGACTCAATGCATATAAGAGGAGGGATTAGAGCAGTGGTGACAAACTTATGGCATGCTTGCCAGAGGGGCCACTCAGAGCCCTCTCTGTGGGCACACATGCCATTGCCCCAGCACAGAGTTTGCCCCACCCCTCTGCCTAGCAGCTCAAAGGGGGCACTTATTTATTTATTAAACTTACATCCCACCATTCTAGGAAAATCTTTCCTACTAAGGGCGGCTTGCAGCATAAAATACAAAATACAAACTGGCATAAATATTAAAATTTTCATATAAAACCCCTTAAAACCCAAATACCCTAACAAGAAAGCCTATGTTGGAAGCAGTGGGGCAGAATAAAATGCCCTCCCTCCCTCCCCTGTCTTGGGTAAGGTGGATGGCTCATATGCAGTGTAAGGATTTGGCGTGGATAGCAGTTTGGGCACTCAGTATCTAAAAGGTTCACCATTACTGGCCTATAGTGTCCTGGGAGGATGATGTCTTTCAATCCTAGTTTTATAATTTTTCTGTTCCAGAATTGTAACATTCAGGTCTTGGATAGAGTGTCCAGTTAGACTTAAGTGGTTTGAGACAGGTTTCTCTGTGTTGCCATTCTGGATGTCTGATTTGTGTCCATTAATTCCGTTTGTCCTACATAAAGCACGGACGGACATTTTTGGCAAGAGATGGCATAAACCTGTCTCAAACCACTTCAGTCTAACTGGACACTCTATCCAAGACCTGGAAGTTACAATTCTGGAACAGAGAAATTACAAAACTAGGATTGAAAGGGAGACAGCAGAAATCAAATACACTAGTACCCCGGATAACGTTATGACTTGGTTCCACAAGTCATGTTGTTATCTGGTTTTTAGCGTTGTCCGGGGTATACACCGAACAATGCTAAAAAACATCGGGTGTGTTGGCGCGCGCATGTCAAACGTGGTTTGGGGAGCATACAGAGATTTTCTCCGTATCCTCCCCAAACCCCGTTTGACAGGTGCGTGCTTGCATGATGTTTGGAAAGGGTATGGGGGACCATACCCTTTCCAAACATCGGGCGCATTGGCGCACGCGCGTCAACCGCGGTTTGGGGAGGATATGGAGATTTTCTCTGTATCCTCCCCAAGCCGCGTTTGACAGGCGCGTGCTTGCACGATGTTTGGAAAGGGTATGGGGATCATACCCTTTCCAAACATCGGGCACGTTGGTGCTCGCGCATCAAATGCAGTTTGGGGAGGATACGGAGATTTTCTCCATATCCTCCCCAAGCCGCGTTTGACAGGCGCGCGCTTGCACGATGTTTGGAAAGGGTATGGGGGACCATACCCTTTCCAAACATTGGGCGCGTTGGCACGCGCACGTCAAACGCGGTTTGGGGAGCATACGGAGATTTTATCCATATCCTCCCCAAACCCGGTTTGATAGGTGCGCGCTTGCATGATGTTTGGAAAGGGTATGGGGGATCATACCCTTTCCAAACATCGGGCGTGTTGGCACACACGTGTCAACTGGGGAGCATATGGAGATTTTCTCCGTATGCTCCCCAAGCTGCGTTTGACAGGCGCGTGCCTGCACGATGTTTGGAAAGGGTATGGGGGTCCATACCCTTTCCAAACATTGTGCGGGCGGGCCCTGGGGGGGTTGGATTGGGTAGATGTTCTACCCAATCCAACCCCTCCCCCCCACAATTGTTCCGGATAACGCTAAAAATCGCATTATTCGATACAAGATTTTTCCAAAAATCTTGTAACGTTATGCGGTTTTAGCGCTATACGGTACAATCGTTATCCAGGGTATTACTGTACATTCATCTATTAGACACCCATCATAGGGGACTAAATATTAGCAAAGGGTTTCTGGGACCTTATCAAATTTAATACACAGATTGCGATGTGATTTTATATATTATATTACAACCTTCATGCCAATTCTCTTTAGCAAAACAGAAAATAACCAGGTACAGTGTTTTTGTTTGTTTTCTGACATGCAGGTCAAAGGTTGATCAGAGACCAGAATGGGCTTTCTCAGCAACCTTGAGATTGAAAGGGAGTCAGTTAGCGCTAATCTGAATAATATGTTGTTGCTAATGGCTGTGTGAAACTGTATTGTTGTGCTTGCTTGTCTGTCATCTTGCTTGACCACACCCTTCTCCCTTTGACCCCCTGAATTTGGTGTATAAAAACCATGCCTGTAAGTTTCACTCTTTGTCTGAAGAAGTGGACTTGATTCACAAAAGCTAACAATAAAAATAAAGCAGTTAGTCTTCAAATTGCTACAGTGGTTTTTATTTTATTTTGTTTTGTTTTGTTTATTTTCTGATATGTCTGAACCACAGACTAACACGGCTACTATTCCAAAAAAATGCAAACAAAATGTACCTCTTCAGTACCTGCTGTACTGGGATGGATAGCAGCAATTTGCTCACAGAAATATTTGTTAGGTAACTTTTAATTTATAGGAATTTTTTGGAATAGGCATGGGGGTGAATAAGGCCCACAGGCTGTCTGTTGCCTATCCTTGTGCACCCTTCTTTCTGAACAGACTATGAGAGAAGCATATTGCGCATGAACTGCCTAACCCACATTGCCAGTTTAACATGCTGATCTTGGATCCCCTTAATGCCAGCTGAACAGATTGTGTACTCCAGCCCAACAAGTAAGACTGGATAAAGAATGAGGATTTACCCAGCTTTTGAGAAAGGTCAGCTTTTGGCAAGTCTGTAAAGGGAAGGAATTCTTTCAGGGGTATTACAGAGAATATATCTGTCTTATTTATATTGTCTTATCTACCTGGCTGCCTTGGATTAAAAAGGTGGGCTGATTTTTTTAAAAAAACCTCCTGCTTTGGGATTAATATACAGTCAAACCTCACATAAAGAGCGCCTTGCTTAAAGAGTAACTCGCTTAAGGAGCAGAATTTTCTCTGAATGTTCACTTCGCTTAGCAAATAAAACCAACCAAAAACTCGCTTAACAAATAAATCGGGGTTCACAGTCCGCCGCCGCCGCCGCCCCTCGACCAGAAATCACAATTGGTCACTTACAATGGTGTTTTGTTTAAAGAGCAAACTCACTTAAAGAGCAATCCTGTGGAACACATTATGCTCTTTAAGCGAGGTACAACTGTAGAATAGATTTTTCATTTAACACACACCCATACCTTTGGGTACAGTTATCTACTGTAGATATTTGTGACGTTGCAGCCACCTCTCATTTACTCACCATAATTCCCCTGGAATGATAGCTACCATTATTTTCCTACAATCCTCTTGAATGGGAATATATTGCTTCAGTTATGGAAATGCAGTCTCTCTGGGCCACTCTGTAGAGCTTTATTTTTGTCGATGTTAATATACACAGTCAAAAATCCAAACTTAAATTTTAAAAATCATCATCGTCAGCAGCAGCAAAAGCAACAACAAAAACAATGGCTCAATATCACTAGGAACACAATTTTGAGTCCCCCTAAAAAACTTAGTGTAAATTTTGGAAAAATTAGTTTGGGCTATAGCCCCCATAATTCCCCAGCAGCCATATTAGCTAGGCCATTATGGAGTTGGTGTGCCAGAAATAACTATGGATAAATAGAATTTACAATATATTAACAATATATTAACTAATGGGCAGATGGGGGAACATACATGTAAGTCATGACATCAACTGCATAAATGCCTGGGAAATGTGGCTTATACTATTTTATAAATAAATAGAAGGCACGAATGTTCAGCTGGCACTAAGGGGATCCAAGATCAGCATGTTAAACTGGCAATGTGGGTTAGGCAGTTCATGCGCAATATGCTTCTCTCATAGTCTGTTCAGAAAGAAGGGTGCACAAGGATAGGCAACAGACAGCCTCTGGGCCTTATTCAGCCCCATGCCTATTCCAAAAAATTCCTATAAATTAAAGTATGTGACATACCCACATTTATGGTGGGAATTTGAATCTGTCAAAAAAAATGGGAAAATGTTTTTAATGAAATTAATCAAAGACTACCTATAGAACTAGAAGTATGTCCTAGGATAGTTTTATTAATGGACTTTGGAAACATCACCACAGCAAGGAACAAGAAGGAAATGATTATAAAAATGGTAACAGCCATGAGACTACTTATTGTTAAAAGATGGAAGGTATATTATGAAATTGAGCTGGACGATTGGTACAAAGAACTATGGAACATTTCAGTGAATGACAAACTGACATGCAAATTAAAGTTTAAGAAATGATTAACAAAAAGAAATGACTTCAATGAGATTTGTGAAGAATTAATCAAAGTGAAAGGAACAAAACCAGGACAGGAATACATAACTTTTTGGGAAGTTGGGGTGAATATATAGAATATTGTTAATAGAAATAAAATGATCAGAAATTGAAAATATAAGTCCCATAGGTGGTGGGGAGCACAGAGATGTTTGTGCATGCACACATACGCACACACACACACACACACACACACACACACACACACACACACACACACACACACACACACACACACACACACAGAGTTTTGTAATAGCTATCACTGTGATATTGTAATGTTTTGTGTGTGTTTGTGTTGTCTTTTTAATAAATAAATAAATAAATTTTTGAAAACGTGCCTCTTGCAAATCCCGCATCTTGGAAAGAGGTCTCCTAAGCCCATCCTTGGGGTGACTCGACTTTTCATATTAGCTGCTAATCCATTCCTAAGGGTTCTGGCATCACAAAAGTGTTTGAAAGGGGGTAGGACATCTCACTGTGTATCCATGCTCTGTGAGAGAGTGCCCATCTGGCAGTGAGTAAGCATAATCCTAACTACGAGCGATCTATCCACAATGTTAGCGCCTTCAGACTACTGCAACAGAGTGGCAAATCAGAAGCCAGAGGACACAGGGAAAGAACTGTGGCATTCTATTGCCTTCCACTAGACTATTGTCCTCACTATGTATACCCATCCTACCTATTCCTATTGCAGAATAAGTACATAAAGTAAAACAATATATGTTTATGCCCAGTCTTGTGATTCTGCAAAAACAAACTGAATTTTTATGGGTTTGAAAGCATGGTTATATTTTTAAATACAATGTGTACAACATTTTTTAAAAAAAGGTTTAATGCCTTCTAAATATTTGACAGCCAGTTTTATTTCATTCAGGTTCTTAAAAGTATCTTTTGGTTGTTTTTAAAAGCATTGCAATAAAGTGTCTGTTGGTTGGTCTGTCTGTCTCTATCTACCTGTTTATTTAAAGTATTTATACCTGGTTTTTCTCCTCAAGAGGGGATTGCAGTGGCTTAATGCTTAAGACGCTGAACTTGACGACTGGAAGGTTGGCAGGTCAGCAGTTTGAGACTCAAGTGCTGCATGATAGAGTGAGCTCCTGTCAACTGTCCCAGCTCCTGCCAACCTAGCAGTTCAAAAGCTAGAAATGTCAAGTAGGTAAATAGGTTCCACTTTGGTGGGAAGGTAAACAGCGTTCTGTGCACTCTTGTGTCTAGACATGCCTGCCACATGTCCATGGAAACGTCTGCAGACAGCACTGTCTCTGGCTGTAAATGGAGATGAGCACCAAACACTCGAGTTGGATACAACTGGCTTTTGAGCAAGCGAGACCTTTACCTTTACATTTCTCCTCAAGAGGGCTTAGGGTAGGAGTTCTCAACCTTTTTAAGCTGGGGCCCGGGTCACGCTTCCTCAGACAGCTTCAGGGACCGGACAGACATTTTGCCCTTCCTCTACCACATGGCACTTCCTGGTGTGGTGGAGGTGGGCCACATGAAATAGTATTGCAGGCCACATCTGGCCTTTGGGCCACAGGTTGAGAATCCCTGGCTTAGGGCAACCTTATGCATCAAAGTAGGCTAACCAGAAAAAGAATCTGTGTACTCAAGCTGCTTGTTCTTTCTCAAGCTTTTATATCCAGCTCCCCCAGTGGCTTTTATATCTCATGCTTTCATATCCAGTGCCCCTTCGTGGCTTAGTGGTTAAGATGCTGAGCTTGGAGACTAGAAGGTCTGGTTTTGATACCTGAGAGCTGCACTTGGGGACATGAAAGGAACCTCATTCAGGCGTCCTCTAAGCTGAGTTTCTCCAGCAAAAATCCTTTCATCCCAGAGGAATCTCTGACATGAAATTATTATTATCCAGTTTGTTTAGCAGAGCTCTGATCTTCAGCATACACACTATGGAAGGACAGCACACGTAGATGCAAAAAGATGAGTCTCTGCTTTGTCCCTATCTGCTTGAAATCGAGCGGGTCATTACAACGGATAGTACCCTCCTTCTGCCATGAAGACTGCTGCTTCCAAAATAGAATGGTGATCTTCGGTAGCAGAAGCTTGTTGTTAACATAGTCAAGCAGCCTACTCAGTCATAGGAATTAGCAAGGAGTTAGACTGCAGTGGCTCAAGTGGTTAAGACATTGACTGGAAGATGGAAGGTCAGCAGTTCAAAACTCAAGTACTGCACAATGGAATGAGCTCCCGTCTCTGTCCCAGCTCCTGCCAACCTAGAAGTTCAAAACCAAGACATTGCAAGTAGATAAATAGGAGCCATTTTGGTGGGAAGGTACACAGTACTCTGTGCACTCCGGTGTCTAGACATGCCTGCCACATGTCCATGGAAACATCTGTAGATTCAGACAGTGCTGGCTCTTTGACTATAAGCAGAGATGAGCACCAAACCCTAGGGTCGGATAGGACTGTATTTCGAGCAAGGGTGACCTTTACCTTTAGTCATTCAAGTGGCAGGAAGATAACCATTTCAATTACATGCTCCTAACACATAAAGGCATTGTCTTTTACAGAGAGTATAAAACAGTTTTCTGATTAATTTCCTGGGCCACAAATGAATTCTTTAAAATGTAGCTTTTAGGCTTTGAAACTCAGCAGCAGAATGGTCTAACTAGTAAATTAGCACCCATTATGCATTTGTAGGATGAAAACCCATAATTCTTTGTGAAGGTATCTTTGACCTGTCAAAGAGAATCGCCTTTCTGTGAGGATGATTAGGTGGAAAATGTATTATCCAGGTGCTAGGCTCTGCTTATTTTGAAGAAGAAAGGGGGGGATGGAGAGAGAGAGAAAGATAAAGCAAATCACTGAGCTACTGCTGCTATTGTGGTCTAATCATTGGTTTTTGCCAGTAAATGACAAGTTTGCTTCCCTATAAGTGGCAGCCACATTGGTATTCTTTCTTCCTTTCTTTGTGTGCTCTCATAAAGCTTAATTGTTCTCCCGCACTGACAATAGTCAGAACCCTATAGATTCAAGCAGAGATTGAGTGGGTTAGAATCCCATTCTTGATGACATGTCGTTACTTTAAGATGGCTTGCCGCACAATACTGAGCACGAGCATCACAAAGTTACCTACATTTTAGGTAGCTCTAGCTTTTCAAATGACCGAGCCTTTTTCCTTCTTCTGTGCAGCACACAATATTTGCCATTTGCAAGAATGCAGATAGGAAATCTTTTATCACTCAATCTGTCTATCTTTCTAGGAGGCACCAAGGCAATACCACAGCTGCATCTTTATCTTCCAAATATTCCTTAATGTGAACTCAGTGCTTTGGAATGAATAGCTTCAAGGAAATATTTCTTTCTTTGTTATATATCCTACATGACTCCTCCATGCCCTACATAATCCTCATAACAAATCTCTAAAGCAGAAAGAGCTTCCTTGAAGATTGTGGTATTTTTGAAACACAATCGGGCACACACCAGGCAATGGCAACCTTGTGCCTGTTAAACTTTCTCACACTGGGTCAGTCAAAAGGAACTCTGGAATGAACTCAACATCATTTGGGCAGTCCAGGGTTTGATCTGGACACAAAAGAAAAAGAAGAATTGACCAAAAGGTGGCTTCATTTTGGCAGTTTCATGTCTGGTCTAGACACGGAAGCAGAAGCACCAGAAGAAGTCCCCTCTCCCAATACCTTTTTTACCCCTTCTAATTCCTCCATCAGTTACTTTCCAGAAGCTCCTCCTCGATTTCTGAAACCTCCTGGCCCATGGATAGGAGCTTCCCCTGTGGGTTGTTTTCTTTCTAGAGAAAAGCCTCTGCCTCCTTATGGTCATTCATTCCCCAGGAACAAACGAGCTGAAGATCTGGAATGCTGGGTCCAGGGTTGTGGGGAGAGATCCACCACAAACTCCATGGGGTCCCTCCTCACAGTGACAGAATAACATTCTATGGAATTCTCCAAGTCACAATAGATCTTTCATTTTTCTTTCATGCCAAAAACTTGTGGCTCTCCCTCCATTACCATGCTTTGAGGCTTGTCTTTTCAGTGAAGCCTTTGAATTTTTCACAGTTATCACTTTAATTGAATAATTTACAATGCAAACACATCAAAAGTTTATTTATTTATTCAGCAATTGCAAAATGCCAGAGGCAAATTTCACTCTGAATGCATAGCGATAGACGGCTATCCACTGGAAAAGAAAGAATTAACTTGCATTAATGGTATCTGAAAAATCTCATGATAAGGTGTGTGTATGTGCATGTTTTAAATTGCTGACATTGTAATGCAATAGCGATACTACCCAAAGGAGATCTTTAAATAAAATTAACTTCTTTGCTCCTTCATAATAATCTTTAAAAGTTAAAAAAACACCATGCTCATGTTTTGGCTTTCTGAAGAAATATTCCTTCTGTACTAAAGCATAAAATCTTGTGGTGTCTTATAGACTAATATATTTTATTTTGCATAAGCCTGACAGATTGCTTCCGAAATCATCAAATGCATGCTTCTGGATATGTACTGTCAAACATCAAGAAAACATACAAGATGTTGGATGACATTCTACATCACTTTAATTGCAAACACAAGTCCAGTGACTCCTGTGTGGGGTAGCACATTCCCTGGGTGGTAAATAGAAGAAATCTAGGGAGTGCACATGGTTTTCATTCATACCCAGAATTCATTCTTCTCCCTTCATCATGGCTTCCTGCAAATGTGATGATTGGCTCCTTACCAATCCTACCTGCCATGGTTTACCCATGTGTGACCTTTTTCAACTTCACTATAACTTTGGAGACTTGTCTGTTTTCCTTAATCCGTTCTTTCCCTTGTCCACCAGCTTACTTTAATTGAAACATAAAACAGAATGCCTTTGTAAGTATAGGTAGGTTTTCAAATTATTGTGGGATTTCAGTACTTGGACGCAGTACTTGGTAGAAAGTAAGGTTAAGAGTCATGGGTCCAGAGGACAAGCAAAATTATAATCAGAAACTAGGAATAATCAGATTGAGGATGAAGTTGATACTTTTGAGGCTGTTTCAATACAATTGGTAAATAAATTTCATCTTAGAAATTACTCTGGGTTGAAAGGATTTTTTGCTAGAGAAACTCCGCTCAAGGGACACCCGAATAAGGCTCCTTTCATGTCCCCAAGATCTATCATGTAGCACTCAGGTATCGAACCCTGACCTTCCAGTTTCCAAATTCAGTGTCATAACTTCTAAGCCACCATAGTGCTGCAATACAACTGGTAAAATTACATTAAGCATTCCTGATGGAGTTAAATGTCAGTCTTTCTTCTTAGTCCCAGGCTCACCTTTCACTTTCACATCCTTTAGGTCAGGATGCCCCCAAGATGCTTTGTTCTGAAATGCCCATCAGCCCTACATCACCTAGATCATAGGAACTGATATCTCAAACCCCAGGAAGGCATCATTCTAGAAAATATTGCATTTCTTTTGGCCAGACAAGCAACACAGTCCAGTGCCACTGCATGGCTTTATGGCTGGAAACAGATGAGTGTCAATAAGCAAAGAAGTGACAAGATTTCTGCTATCTGAGAGTGGAAGTGGACTTGGTCCATGAAAGCTCACATTTAAATACAGGAGTTAGTATTTAAGGTGTCACAACTTTTTTGTCTTTTTTTGCTGTTCTGTTTTGTTTACTCTCAGATATGCTTGCACAGACTAACACAGCTACCACTTCAAAGGATTTCTGCCAGTATCATATAACAGGCTTTCTTCTCCACCCCAACCTCTGGCAAGGGACTATATGATACAGTAAAACCTCATATAACACTAAAACCTGGTTCCACAAGTCTTCGTGTTATATGATTTTTAGTGTTATCTGATCCTCTATGGGATCCATAGAGATACATTGTAACCACACAGGCTTTCGGGGTTGTTATCTGAAGCATCCCATAGGATCTTAATGTTATCTGATGCAATTCTTCCCCCCAGATTCCTTGATGTTATGCGATTTTAGTGTTATTCGATACTAATGTTATATGAGGTATTACTGTATATGGTTGATGGTTTCAATACATTTGGGATAGTAGCAATCTTGCATACCCTAACACGAAGTTAATTTACTGAGTATCAGTGGGAGGGGGCTTTAGGACCTAATGTGGTCGTCTTCTGCTACTAACCTGATTGGTAAACTTCTTTTTTGGCCTCTAGCATTTGAAGTAAGGCTCTGTCTTCTCTTTCTTTTCCCCATTCCATTGTTTTGTTGATCGGCTTTCTTATTCTTCTGACCTCTAATTAAGCTACCACCATGGAAGTTTCTCCACATACTGGAGATCAACTTTCCTTTTTACTTCTCTGGACTGTAACTACACATGGCAACTCTAAGTATACTTTTTTTCTAACTTAAATGCTTCTAGATTGATTTTTATCTCACAAATTGCTAGTTTGTGTGGGAGAAACCAAGGGAGTGTGGTAATGTGACTGGGCTAATCTCCCCCATTTTCTATGCTGTTGTTCTTTTTCTACCACATACACCACTAACCAAAAGGAAGAGAAGGTAGGGCAAACAACAACTAATTTATTTATTGAAAATGAGATGGATTCCCCTTCCACCTTCATGAACATTTGGTTACTCAGTGTTTCAGCAAGATTTTATAGTAAATTATTTTGGAAAATATTCAGAACCTTTTCATATGATATGAATGGCAATTTTTTTCTCAGACCTTTGATTCCACAGTCTGGGTGTTTAGTATGGGTGTTTTACATGGTCACAAGTTGAAATAAAACTTTACTCCAGAATATGGGCATCCAAAGTCATTAAGAACATGAGAGCATGAAACTAGCCTGATGGGATCACACCCCTAGTAATAGAAAACCACTATTCAGAATAATTTCCAAACAAAGGATTAGATCAGTGGTGGCAAACCTATGGCACGTGTAACACTTGGAGCCCTCTCTGTAGGCACCCATGCAGTCACCCCTGCGCACAGTTTGCCCCGGCACTCTGCCCAGCAGCGCAATGGGAATGCTTCCTCCCTCCCCCAGCACAGTTTGTCCTGCCCCTCTGCCCAGCAGCCCAATGGGAGCACTTCCTCCCTCCCCTATTGCTGTGTTGGCACTTTGCGATAAATAAGTGGGTTTTGGGTTGCATTTTGAGCACTCAGTCTCTAAAAGGTTTGCCATCACTGTATTAGGTGGACTAGAAGAAAACTTTTCCTAAAGACAGGTTTTGACACATTTCTAAGAAAGGATATGTGAACATTAGAGTATTTGGGGGGAAACCTAGAACTGGTCAGCCTTCTTCAGAATGATCAATGTTGCCCGGTTAAGTTGCTCTCAAACAACTTCCACTTGTGATGAATTTCATGGTTTTGCATTGTGTATATGCAAGCTTTCAAACATAAATGAGTATTCCAATTGGGCTGGCAAGTTCAATTTGTTCCAGCGCTAAAGGTAAATTAATAATTTGAGAAGTAATATGTAAAAGCTTTAAGAGATCTTATCAGGATACTCTGAAGCAGAAAATCAAGAATAAATATTTTGTTATGCCAGTCTGAATATAATAAGGCATGCCTGTTTACAAAACTGGTAGTCAATTCTATTGTAACATAGAAAATAAGAAATTGTGGTATGTAGATTGTATATCCCATTTTATTCCAAAGCGATTGTCCTTCTTTCTACCAGGGAATCTTGCTTAGGACTGTTATAATAAAACATCAAATTTTCCTCATTGCTTTCCTGCATTAAATAAAGGTAAGGGGTAGAAAAAGAAGTGAAGAAGAAGAAGAAGGGATGGATAAACTCTTGGTCCTGTTTCACTTTCTGTAATAATCCCTTCATCAATGAGTGCATTTCTGCATGATTTTTTGGGGGGTGGATCAGAGAACTACATTACAAAATCCAAAGAAGTAGGAATCTGTTCCTGATCACATATTACTTCAGGAACTACAAAGTAAATCCATTGGTATTAAAATGAGCATCAGATAAATTTATTTCCCCAAATCTTAAAGAGACAGCTGAAAGAAATCCCAAAGGACTATTTATTTCATGGCTATAGGGCTTGATCTGAAATAATCAGCCCATATCCCAACCATTCTTTGTTGCTGAGAACCTGTATGTGGTCCTAAGGTTGGGGACCCCTGACAGCCCATTCTTACTAATACCTAAGGATGCATGTGCTTAGCTCTTCTTCTTGACTTTGGACAGCGAGGGTGTTTTTTGCGCATGGTAAAACAGAGACATCAGAGAGCAAAAGGCTAAGTGCACCCAAGGTTTGCAAGTTAAAAAGAACCAAGTAAGTAATGCCTAAATAAGGTTTAAAAAGCTTGTTAGGTTCAGTAGGGATGGAATGAGTGTTGCAGAGCATAGCTGTATGTGTGGGTCTCTTATTAGTTATTGAAGCATATAGAAAAGATACAACTGGGGTTCCAGTGAAGAACAGAGAACTGAGGTGCAGAAAGACAATAGACATGGTCAGAAACAAGCAGGATGTCAGGCATTGGAGAAGGATCAAAGGGCCAAGTATAAAGCAGCATTCAGCCAAAAAGACATGTTCTAGGGTAACCATGTGGCTCTGTTGATCTGATATTCCATCTGAGTCAATTTGTGCCCCAGGTATGAATGATTTGTAAGCCTACTGTTGACTTGAACTGGAAACCTAAATTGGCAATAACCTTTTCTGGATCTACACTAATATATATGAACATGTAGAACTGGAGATACAAGAAAGAATAGAGTAAACCTGCCAAATTCCAGCTATCTAGATTCAAGGATGTGTATCAAAGACATCTTTAGAACTTGCTTTTTTCTCAGGAAGGAATCTGTGCACAATTTGATTGTGCTCTAGACACAAAGTAAATTGTAAATTTGATTTCATTTGCTCAAGGAAATTGATACCGGTAACTGCAAATCATGAGCTTCATCTGTGAAGTGGAGTGGATAGATTACATCCAGAACTGAATCTGGCCATTATGGATCTGAACCTAACACCTAGTTGTCCAAATTCATAATTCAAAATGTGTCTCGATTTCATTCACACCCTTAGTAGAGAGTTGGAAGGACCAGAAAAAGATGCCAAAACAAAAGCAGCCAAAGGTCACAAAGTCAGGGAGCCAGCAAAGAGATTTTTTTGAAGTGGTAGCTGTGTTAGTCTGTGCCAACATATCAGAGAGTAAACAAAAAAAAAACAAAGCCCAAGACGAAAAACAGTCAAAAGTCTGATTCTTGAGAAGAAAGACTTTATAGTGCTTGGAGTGTCAAGGCTGCCTTAGAAAGTTAATCCTCAATAATAAAAACAATCCATTTTCAGGTTGGAACTACGGATCAATGCTAATCTTTTCTTTAAAGCAGGGGTGCCCAAACTTTTCGGTCCCTGGGCCGGTTACATGGTTCAGGGAGCCCATGAAGCCCTTGTCACTCCTGGAAGCGGAAGCAACGCTTCTGGGAGCAGCAAGGGCTTTGTAGGCCAGATAAATTGGCATCAGGGGCCAGATACAGCCCCCAGGCTATAGTTTGGGCACCCCTGCTTTACTGTCTTGTCTTTCTGATTTTTTTTCTGATGAGGAAGATAAAGAGTATTTCTTAAATTCTTTATTCTACTTGATGTAGTAGGCTGTTTTAATTCAATGAACACATCTCAGCAAAGAATTTTAAGTCCTACAAAATTCCTCACCTTCAGTCAAGAGCAAGACAAGAAAGGTAATTATTCCTTAGCAAGGCCTTTCCCCTTTATGAAGCAAAATACAGGTACAAGGAGAGAGACAGAATGAAAGAGACAGAGTGAACACAAATGACTAGCTGGTGGATTTTTTTTAAAGATGCAAGCAAACACCCTGTAACAAGACAGCCACCACTGCTGTTTTTCTAAGTAATTTGCATTATTGATGTTAAAGTGTTATTTCTAATACTTGCATTACAATAATTACACACTGTCAAGTCAATTCCTACATGTGGTGGTCCTTTTCAGGGGTTCTAGAGTACAGTACTTGGAAAAAGTTCACCATTCCCTTCTTCTGAAGACATCCTGGGATTGTACCGATTGCCCAAGGGTCACACTGCCTGGCTCTTCTCCTGTGAGCCATGGTGGATTGAACTTCCAACTCCTGCCTCTACAGCTAGATACCTAACCCACTCAGCTATCCAGCCAGCATTTTTTTTTTGGTATTATTTGTATAATTTTGTGTAACTTAGACAAAAAAACCTTTCCCCCCTTCTTGTCAAAAATGCCAAACAATACTTCAGTTTCTTGCAGAAAGTTGGATTTTGTAGTTTCATGTCCTCAAATGTGAGAGCAAGATAAGTAAGGATTACACTCCTACTTCTTTCTTGCCCCTGCAAGAACTCCTACTGAAAGCATCACAAAATGTTTCACCAGCCTTGCTGAAAAGAAGAACAATGTCCAATTTCCTTGCCTACAAGGTTGAGAGAAGGAAAGATTTCCTGTACATTCCACTTCTGAAGGCCCATGATGACCTTGGTACAAGAAGTGATATGCTAATGCCATCTGGCTCCATATCCCTTGGTCCAAGAGAGCCCATTTTGATATTATCTTGGAAATTAAAGACAAGTGGAAAGACAAATCCATAGTTCCTAGTGGAAGAGAGCTGGCTAATTTCTAAAACTGAGAATCTTTCCAGAGGCTAGGTTTCAGATGGTGGGGAGGCAAAGAGATAGGTATTAATTCCTACTCCCCATGGTTTCTCATCTTCAAATACAAATCATCCAGCCCCATCGCAAGGCAGAACAAGGCAAACCCATCACACCGGTAAGCTGAAGAATGTGAGAAGCTATTGCATGATGGAACAGTGTTTGTCTTTTATAGCCCTGATTTTCCAAAGCTTCTGCATTGCCTTCAGGTTTGATAAAGGATACAGTACTGACTTCAGCATTAATAAAAGATACCTCTGTCAGCATGGTTGGGTTTTGTACATAAAAAAAGGGATGGTCTCATCTTAGGCAGCAGAATATCATGGATCAGTTCTGAACATCCTGCACTCATGTTATCTAGTAAACATCAGGATAGGAAAAACAATCGTGTGTTTCGTGGACTCATAAAAGTAGCCTCTCATGCCCCAAAATTTAGGGCCAAAATGTGAGACTAGGACAGGAGTTCTCAATCTTTTTAAGGCGGAGGCCACATCACACTACCTCAGAGAGCTTTGGGGGTTGGACGGCCATTTTGCCCTTCCTCCACCACATGACACTTCTGGGTGTGGTGAAGGCAGCGGGGGGGGGGCACATGAAATGGTGCCGTTGGTTGCATTTGATCCAGGGGCCACATGTTGAGAATCTCTGGACTAGGAGGTAGTGGTTTTTGCAACATCACAGGAACAGGCCCCCGTTACATCTCAAGAGTTGGCACATCTAGTGTCACAGACCAGTAGTGGAACAAGAGAGGGATGGGAGGTGATCAAAATTCTTCTGTGTCTCTTGATTGTGTAAACCCAGGTAATCTAGGTAAACAGGCCCAGAATCTGGCTGACAAGGGAATAAAAGGACAAGAAGAAAATCTTGGTCCAAAATCTTGGTGGATGGGTGGGTAGGTAGCCAGTTAGGCAGCAAAATGCTTGTTGTTGTTCAGTTGCACAGTCGATTCCGACTCTTTGCGACCCCATGGACCACCGCACACCAGGCACCCTTATCTTCCATCATCCTCCTCAACCCACCCAACTCTGTGCCCAGTGAGTCAACAATACCATCTAGCCATCTAATTCTCTGCCACCCCCTTCTTCTTTTGCCCTCAACCTTTCCCAGCATCAAGGCTTTCTCAAGTGAATCCTCTCTTCTCTTTTGATGTCCAATGTACTTTAGCTTCATTTTCAATATTTGACCTTCCAAGGAGCAGTTGGGGTTGATTTCTTTTAAGATCAACCTATTTGTTCTTCTCACTATCCAAGGAACTCTCAAAATTCTCCACATTTCAAAGATGTCTATTCTGCGATCAGCTTTCCATGTGGTCCATCTCTCATGACTGTACGTTACTATGGTACTAAGTGACAATAATGCTTGTTGATAGGTGAGGGGTCTTTACAGACCCTGTAATGCTTCTAAAGCTTGTGTAAAACTCAATGGTGGCCCATAGGAGATTTTTCTCAAACTCTATCCCACTGGGTCAAGGTTTGTGCAACAAGATGGCATATGAATCATTGTGCTCATGCTCCATTTTTTGCCATGTTCCAAACAGCATGATAAGCCATTGTGCAGGCATTCACCAGGTCTCTCCCCAGTTCCATTTCTTTATACCTCCCCCCCCCCCCAGAGCCTGCCACTGCACAAGCACAACACCTATAAATGTCCCTGCACTGGGCAGTGTTGCCTAGTTGTGGCCCAGGCTATAAAACAACCTCACAGACAAAAATCGGACTAGTTCCTTATTCAGTAATTCTGACCCCAAGTCTTGTCTTCCTGCCTGAAAACAAACAAACAAACAAATGAGACTCAATTTCTTGAGACATTCATTGGTACAGTGACCTGGCAATCCTAATCCCCTGAAAAAGACAATGATACAGCGTGTGTTGCTGTAGATTTCCCTTGGGAAAGAAGGTCTGGATGAAGAAAGAGGTTACACATACACCATGCTCATTATTCTACCTCTGTCAGTGTGAGGGAAGAAAAAGTCTGGAGGAAAGAGCTTGTGAGAGAGTTTCCAAATGAAAACATTTTTAAAAAAATGCCCAACATATAATTCCCCTCTTTTGGTTTAAAGCAAACCATGAAAACATGGGGGCCTGATGTGAAAATATTTTCAAATAATTCCCTCAAAATGGTACAGTTTTTTGAGTCTTATTTGGGCGTGGGGGCCTGGTCTACATTAACCAATTAAACATTTCAGAAATATTGTTTGGCCCATAAACTACCCAGACTGAACTTTTTGAATAGCTGGGCTCTATAAATCCACCTATGTAATAGAAGACACAAGTCCTGTTTTTACCTATCCCTTTTATAGGATTAACAGGCAACTGGCAAAAAAAATGCAGTCATGTTGATAAGAGTTTCCAGCTGGAGTTGATTAAAGGCTACAGACTAATGCTGTAACGTTTTGTGCTAGCACAACAGTATGACTAAAAAGTGCTCACCGAATACAAATTCATCCTACCTTTTGTCTATTGAGCCCTTGTGTAAAGGAATAAGCATATGTGTGATAGAGGGAGAAAATGGGAGAGAGCACGAGAGAGCATACACACAAGATTAACCTTCAATCCAATGAAAACCCAAATGAGTCTTCTAGGGTGCTTGGGGTCTTTTGCCTTGATGAATGAACATTTTGTCAAAATGAGAGCTGAAATACAAGGTAAGAAATGATGTTGGGGACATATTTTGATTACTTTTCAAAACCTCAACAGTCATAACTTAACCTATGATCTGGAAAACAGTCCTAGGGAATAGATCCTGTTGAACTCAGTGAAACATGCTTCTAAATTAACATAAATCAGATCCCACAATTAGGATATTTTATCCTTTCGCAAGAGTCTTAAGACCCGTTTGGCGCATTGGGTGTTGGGGGCGACTGGGGAAACAACCCCCCTGGGTTGGCTTGTTTGACTATTGCTGAGGCTGTTCGTTTAGTATGCAGTATTGGGAGGGCATTTTTTAAAAAGTTAATTTTTAAAAAGATTTCTTAATTGTAATAGTTCAGTTTTAATGCTCTTGATGTTTTTGTTTGTTGTGAGCTGCCAGAAGTCGTCTCGGTGAGGCGGCGGTGATAGAAATGCGAGAAATAAATAAATAAATAAATAGGAACCCTATAGGTAAGTAGAGTCAGGAGATTCTTACCAGTAATTATTTGTGTTCTGTTAAATACTTCATCACAAAGGTTTTCTTTTTCATCTAGAATTTTTGGATTCAACAAAGAGCATTTTCATACTGCCCCAGGTATGTGTGTTGGGATTGCTGTTTTTGCAGTTGCTTAAGGATGGGGGAGGGACTAAATCGTGAATATTGTTAATATTCCAACAGGGGAGGGAAAGGATCGTGGAATTAATTCAGGAACAAATAATGTAATTATTGTTATGATCGAGAACATTTACCGACCATTATTGTATGAGGCAAAGTATGTTCTCCTCAGCAGATACTATTATGCAAAGGATGTGAACAATGTGACCTGTGAAGCCAAAACAAACTGAGGTTTGCCAATGCAACCCCTACAAAGAACTAGTGAAAGTATGTAGCTTTACATGAGTATGAATAAATCTTGTAGAGTACAATAATGTCTTAGAACAATAAAGGAATGTTACTTTTTGGACCACAGCTTCCAGAACAACCAACCCAGTGTGGGCAATTCTTCAAAGCTTGGATATTTTTGTTCTGTGATTTTGTCTAATCTGGATGCTTTCCCATTCATTCTGCAGTTCTGTGGTCTCAGTTACTTTTGCTGCAGCTTTTCTTAAGTATTGTGAGACAACTTTTAACAAAATAATAATGTTATAATTAAGTAGGTCTGCCACCTAGTGCTTAAAATAATTAAAATGATTAAATGTAGTAACATCTTTTCAAAATTAATGGACTTAAAGATACATAACCATACAATTCCACAGTAAACATACCAGTTTGTAGAAGTTGCAGTTTCTTGGTCTTAGAATCATTTTGAAATAGAGCACTACAATGGTTGTATTATTCAGTATGGAAGTCAGTTATGCACTTTGGAATTGATCCTGATTTAGTGGAAAGAGATCAGGTTCCTGTTTAATTTGGCCTGGCCTCCAAATCAGAATTGATTTGTAAATGTATACTACTAGTCTTCCATATCAGTGTTTTTGCACAAACACACCTGAAATTCAGAGATATAGAAGCTGTAAGGGAAGGGGACAAATATACCAGTTTTCAGAGGTTTACAGAATAGGAACCTTTGAAGTTAGCTTTTAAAAAATGAAATAAATTATAACCTGGCTGTTTCTTGAAATAATGCTTTAAGGGTCCTCTAGGCCAAAGACTTGTGAGGAAACTGATAGAGATTTGACAATCTCACATGCTGCTAGCAATGGGGGTAACTGAGAAGGACTTTTCTGGGCTAAGGTTACTATTTATCTTTCTGCACTAATCAATTAGCATAGTTTTCTGTCTTTGGAATTCAAAGGAAAGCCCAGCCTTTCTTCTTATCTCTGCTCTGCATGTTTTTCTGCCTTTCTTTTCATTCTTCCCTTCCTGATCTTTGAGCATAGAGATGCATGCATGTGTCTCTCCATTGCCAAAATGGATTGAGACCATCCAATGTTTTTCTTCTTTAGTCCATTGATTATCTAGGCAAGTAGAAGTGTAAATAATTTTCTTTCTTTCTACTTCAGCTGCCTTTGACTGATTCTTCTGTATCAAATGCTTGTGGTTATGATTAAAGGGGCAGATAGTGAGGCTTTATGTATTCTTTCTTCAGGTTATCTGTATTTCTGCTATATAATTACAAAGGAATTTCCAAAATTAAAAAATACTCAACAGAAATGTGGCAAAGCAGGCAAACAAGCTTGTGCAACTTTACTTTTTTTAAATGTAGTTTTTTCTCTCCCTCTGTCACATTTAGTCTCTTCTCTCCACATTTGTGGAGCAGCCAAAAATTTTACTACCACACTGTGGGTGGAGCCAATGTCATGGGTGGAGCCAACATCATGACATCATGGGAGGAGCCAGCATCATGATGTCATGGGTGGAGCCAATGTCATGGGTAGAGCCAAAGTAAAAAAAAAAACCATAAAAATAAGTACACATAAAAATATAAATTAAATAGACATAAAAATACATAAAATACACATAAAAACACATAAAATACACATAAAAATAAATACACATTAAATGCACATTAAATAGACATAAAACACATAAAAATATAAATTAAATACACATAAAACACATAAAAATACACATTAAAAATAAATACAAATTAAAATACACCCGCCCACCCCACCCCCAAAGGTGAGTCACTTACCCTGGGGAGCAGCTGCTCTTCTTCCTTCCTACTTGGGAGGAGAGCAAGGAGGCTGCCGAGGGCCTCAGCAGCAGCCACCGGTTCCTCCATGGCTGTGCGTGGCCTCCCAATGCTCTGCACTGCCACACTCCAAGCAGCAAATGGCTGCTTGGCTCAGCAGGCAGAGCGCTGTAGGTGTGCATGTATGCCAAGCACTATAGGCACGAATGTACGCCAAATGTTGTAGGCATGCAAACATGCCAAGTGCTGTAGGCACGCCAAGCGCTTGGTGCGCATGCTCAGTGGGGGAACCGGCAAAAAGGTAAGCCCCCAAGGTGGTTCCCCCCAAAAGCTACTACCGGTTCTCTGGGACGCTGGGGAAAGCTGCTACCGGTTCTGGCGAACTGGTGTGGACCAGCTGCTGCCTATCACTGCTAGCAGCCCTGTAAACAGCAGCAAGAACTCTTCCTCACAACTTATTTGAAGAGTTCTGGATCTGGCCACCTCTAGAGGTTTGAAGGAGAAGTGTATCTTCCAATTCTATGTCCAGCTTTCTCTGTCCTGATTAGAAGAAGCTTGGTACTCATCATCTCAAAGTATTGCTGCAGATAAATCTTTAATGAAACACCTAAAAAGTTGAAAACAGTTGGGGAACCCTGGCCTACAGAAAAGCAGCCAGCTTTTCAAAATGATGGTAGGTGTCAGAACCCCAAGATGGCTCTTTACCCCATGTATTATAATTAGGAAAAGAAGAGATCTATTTTTTACACAATTCAGTAGAAAACCCCTTGATCTACCTTTCTTTCTTTTTTCTGTCTTGACAGAGGCATATGCATACACAGAGACAGGCTAGTTTCACACAGCATCTGGTGTATTTCTACAGGCTTATCTTATAATGGTTTAGTATGTGGTTCCATGTATCCAGATAAGATGCACAAAATAAAATAGATGAATGAATGAATGAATGAATGAGATTCCACAACTCACACTGGGAGATACTGGTGACACTTCCTTGATACTCTAGAATAGGAAATCAAATTAGCCCTTTAATAATATCTGTATGTCTGTAGTAAGTAGGTAGGTTGGTAGGGAGGTATCTATGTAGGTATGTAGTTAATAAAATACTACTTTTACTACTCAATTGCAACTCGTATCCAAGAAAGCAATTTTTCCCCCTGAAGCAGGAAAAATGTCACTAGTGTGAATTTGTTTAAGGTGGATCCCATCTTGCCATGAAGTGACCCACACACTATGATCTCGGAGCCATCAGCCATGGCAGACATGAAGCGCGAGTTAATAAAGTATATATCCCCTAATGGATGGCATTTGCAACTCTCTCCTTGTCCTGACTCATTCATTCTGACAGTTGTCTCCTGGCTAAGAAAACCAAATAAAAATAGCAATTCCTTGCCATTTCAGCTGGCACTCCGAGACTTGGCAACTGAGAACTTTCAATTTCTTTCCTAGGCAAAGCTAGTAATGATAATTACATGCTATCCCATTCATTTCTGGGATATGGTGGATCTTTTCAAGGTTTTCTAGATACAGAATGCTCAAAAGGAGCTTACTATCATTTTCCTCTTCTGCGGATGTCTGTGACCCAAGAACACATAGGCTGGCTCTTCTCCCAAAAGATACAGTGAATTGGACTGGGCGCCATAACCAAGTGTGTCCCCTCACTGAGCCATCCAGCTAACTCATCCAACTTTATCTCTACCTTTGTTCACAATAACTCCTCTACTGTGCATATCTTTTTTTGGTTTACAGACAGCGGAAGGTCTCAAAACAAGAGGCCTGCCACCTGTTGGTCCTAATTTGATTAATCTCTGTAATCACTATGTTGTTATGGTTGTTATTTTAAATACACTCAGTGGTAATGGAAGCACAAATAAATCTTTCACTTCAGTTCAAAAACTGAAAAGGAAATCTCCTTGGCTTTGCTGATAATTGACATGAGTGTGATTAGGATTTCCATTTTGGAGATATAACCTGTATCCTGTGAAACATTAAGACCATTCTTCAGAGTAAATGAAGTTATAGATTAGGGATGGGTGACAATTTCATTATGTTTTTTAGGAATTTGCAAACCTCTTCATATTCAGAATGGAAAGCACATCTGGGTTGGTCTGATCCATATACCCATCATCATTGGTGGGGGTGTCTGTCAGGGACAAATTTACTCATGAGTAGGTCTTCTTGCCCACCCGTGGTTGGTTCCTGCTTCCACGCTGCCACCTCTCTAGCTAAACACCCCAGGATACTAGATTAGTGTAGATAAGGTAGCGAATAGCCAAGTAAACACTCCAGGCATCTTCAGGTATTTTAAAAGTATATTGTAATCAAAGTAAGTTACAGAAGAAAGTTTATCAAAAGTTCAGAAAGCACATCAAAATAAAGAAAGCTCCTCTAACTGAGGAAGCCCAAGGACCACCCTTCTATCTTAAGCACCTACGTGTTTGCAGTTCACCCTTAGCTCAAACCATTGGATCAAGATAGCATCTTGCCTCCTCCCTCTGGGTTATATCTCCTCCCTCAGGGTCCACCTCCTTGCCATCCCCCTAAAAGAATCCAGCCAATGATCATACAGCATAACATTTCCATCACACATTAGGTTTGGTTTCTTCCAACCAATGAAGCCAGCATGTTTACACATTCCAGTCTCTCTAAGGTATGTACTAAATGTTCTCCCATGCATTTAAATCTCCATCTTGGATGAGGCTAAAACCAGGGCACAAATCCTGCCCTGACAGTGTCATTTGCAATTTTTTGTACTATAATTCTTTATTCTTGGAAATTCAACCTGACAAACAGACACCTACATATACCAAAATGTATCTCACCTTGAGAAAAGGCTTGGCTGTCAGGCTTCTTGTTATTGAGTCAATCTAATTCTGCCCTAGTTCCCTATTAGAAAAGTAAGCTGTGCTTGTGGTTGGTGGAAGATTTATAGAATGGAGAATTATGGGATTTTTAATCCAGAAAATCCAAATGGTGAGCTTCTACGACGGACTACTAAAATAGCCTCTATGAATTTAACTTGAGAATTTTTTTAAAAAAATCAATGGGGGTATAAACCAGTCCTGATAAATGGGTCCATGTAGGGCAGTTTTTCCTGATTATGGGAGGAATGGGGGCCAGTTTTCTGCCCCCCATAACACTCCAATAGCACCAGAAAATATTCCAAAGCCCCAGAATGCAAAAATGGAATCAGTAGTGCCTAGAAGCCCACTTCTGCTTTTGAAAAATAGATGCTTGTGGTACTGTATTAAGCATTTCAAGGGGTGAGTGAGCTGCAATCTATGTTTCTTTTAAAGCTTTCCAGCCATGCTCCACATTCTGGAGTGTCTGGACTCTAATGACCAGCAAGGGTGTGGCTATCCAGAAAAGATGCTCAGAATCAGAGAGCAGCTGCCTATCAGGCTCTGGTGAATTCTTCTTTCCAGAAGAAATGCAGAAGATATCTTGGTTTGGTTTGGTTTGAAATGATGATTAGAATGTGAAGGCAAGGGAAGTCAAAGATTTGTGTTTGTGAGCTGGACCAGTCCAGGATTTCTGCCTTCATTTTTTTTTATTTATTTTTTTTTTTTGCCAAAGAAGATCACATCCCTATAACTGAGGTTTTTATTAAATTCAAATGCAACATTTGTCTGTAGAAGAGAATCAGACAAATTTTGCCTCCCTCCTTAAATGATCTTTATGCCTAGCTACAAAGTTCTGTTTTATCCACTGTACTGACTTTTATAGGCAAGAATGTCCTACTAGAAAACTGTAGACACAATAAACATCTGTTGCATCTAGCTGCAGAAAATGTGGGACAACAGGAGGAACTGACAAGATGTTCTGTTCCCTGCTGTTTGTGTCTATCATAACATCGTTTTTATATGAGCTCCCCTAAACTTGTCTAATATGGTCAACAACAATGACTGCAACTCATATCCGAGAATGCATTTTTTTTCCTGAAGCAGGAAGAATGTTATTGGTGTGAATTTGTTTAAAGTGGATCCTAGCTTGCCATGAAGTGACCCACACACTATGATCTCAGAGCCATCCCCTGTGGCACACATAAAATGAACTCCAAGAAATAATGGCAGATGTATTTCCATTCTTTTTATGCCACAAAGATACATTTTAGTTTTTTTCCCCCTTATCATACAGAACTATTATTATTCTGGGGCATTTATTCACTGAGAGCCAGTATGCTCTTGTAGACAGAGAAATGGATTAGAACTCAGGAAAGCGACCCTTATTCTGAAAACTAGGACTTTGTAAAGAAAATATTCTTGGATCAGTTCAGGTAAAAGAGAAAAGTCTGTTCACTGTTCAGTAGGCATCATACATTCAGAGGTTAAAATATGCAAAGATAGGAATAAAGATCACAGATGGATTTCTCAACTTTGTGGCTTGAGAAGAATCCATGTTGATAGAAGTGCCCAGTGTGCCTCCATCCCTTCAGGTATTCTGAGAAGAATTCTAACTCTCTCTATATATAAAAACAGGAGCAGAAATTAGGATAGGTTAGGGGAAAATGGGAAGAAAAGAGTTTGCAGTTGTTTAATGAGGGGATAAGCAAGCAAGCAAGTTTGTAGAACGCCTCCTCAGGACAATGGGATAGGTTGCATGCTGGATCAGTAACGTTTCAAAATTACATAATTATTTTGAAATCTGTATCCCTACTTATAAATTTAGCACATGCAAAATATATCCAAAAACAGTACCCTTTTTTGATGCTGTTTGTTTAGTGATCTGCAAGTAGCCATCTTAGGGACAAGGAAAGAGGAGATGGGAGAGATGAAAGAAGCATCGTTTGCAGTGGATGAATACGACAGATGCTTAGCTTTCGTCACAGATAGAGGCTGAAATCCAACAGCCTCTTTTCTTTGACTAAATCCCACTGAAAACAGGCTGATAGACACTTACAAGGCTATAATGTAAGATGCTAAGATTAATTTTTCAAGAAAAGGGTGGTATTTCAAGCAGGATTTCAAAAATCTTTCTAAAGTTCCAGCGTGGTACAAAGACGAAGCTCCTTCTAGACACACTTTCTTGCTGTTAGTCTGATTCTATACCCAATTGTTCAAAAATAGTTTCACACAATTTAACTTCCCATTGAGCTTGCTAAATTACTGATATTAGGCAGTTGGTTTCACAACAAACTTAATGAATAGTTCTGACAGTCTACGGGTATGGCCACTGGAAACACACAGGCCAGATGGAATCACAGATTACAGAATCTTCCAATTGGCCTGCAATTTTCTGGCACCTGGTGCTTCATTGCTTTGATATTATGTATTATAGTTAGAACAGCAACCCCTCCTGACAGCTGAGTCTGGACTTGAAAAACTCAATTTGAAAAGAAAAAGCTGCCTAGAAAGGAGCCAGCTCTGATTCCTAAGCACAGTTGATCTCTGAGAGAGGAAGTAAGCCAGACTTTAGGGGATTTAAATTAGTCCTTTGGGTGCTTTTGCCTTCTGCCAACAAGCTTGATAGGGAAGGAAGATAAAATGGAGGCTAAGCTTTTGAAGAGAGAGAGAGAAAAAAGAACCTATAGAAAAAAGAGAGAAGTGAGAATAAAAACTTATTATTATTATTATTATTATTATTATTATTATTATTATTATTATTATTATTATTATTATTATTATTATTATTATTATTATATTTCGATTTCTATACCGCCTTACTCAGTAAAACCGATTCACTACGATTCACAAACACATATAAAGTTACAAATTCATAACTCAACATATAAACATCATAAATCATCAGTACCAGTACCACAAAACATCAAAATATCACAATATTATTACAGTATCAAAAAGATTAAATAAGTATCAATATCAGGTAACAATCAAAAAAGTTTCCATATCTTAGTCTAGTTTACAAAAAGAATTACAACAACAACAAAAAAAAACCCCAGAGAACTAGGCAAAAACAAAAATCACAATTGCTAATCCCGCAACAAGTAACCGAGAAAGTCCAAGAGGAGACCGATGACGGTGGTAGCAGCGACAGCCAGGCAGCATTTTTGAAGTCCTCCAGCCGCACTGTTCAACTGTGACACGATCTTAGCCTCAAGATTCTGTTGCAGGCGGGGGTGGGTCTTGTAGCCGTCAGCCCCTGACACAGCTGTGTCTCGTTCTCTCCTGGCTGGACCGGACGAGAGTCGGGAGTCCGTTGGGGGTGGCAAGCCTATGGATAATATACTTTCCATCAGAATAGCCTTATTTCACAACTCTATCAAACAAAAAGTTATTTGTTCATTTTCAGATTTAAGCACCAGGTTAAGATTCTAATATGTTATAAACAAATTACTGACATTCGTAGCATGGAAGCACATCAAGAGCCATCAGTCTAATTGGGATGAAAAGAGCTGCAGGTTGTTTGTTTCAGCCTCTCTAATCACAGGGAAGCTGCCACTGATTGGATTGGGCTCAACTGGGGTAGAGGGACAATTTAAATAACATTTAGATGGATGTTTCCATTCACATAGAAATGCTCACTTATCTATGGTAGTTTTGACACCAGAGACCACACATGCCTAAAATCACTGCAATTCATGACCTCCTCTGTCATTTATATCACCTTTTTTCCTGCCTGCCCTTCCATCCCTGAAAAAAGATAATAAAAATGCTGGGAAGGTTGAAAGCACCAGGAAAAAAAGACATAATGTGAGATGGATTTACTCTTTAAAGCAGGGGTTCTCAACCTTTTAAAGCCAGGGGTTGGGTCATGCTTCCTCAGACATCTTTGGGGCCCAGACAACCATTTTGTCCTTCCTCCACCACATGGCACTTCCTGGTGTGGTGGTGGTGGTGGTGGTGGGCCACATGAAATGGTGCCACAGGCTGCATCCAGCCCATGGACTGCAGGTTGAGAATCCCTGCTTTAAAGGAAGCCACAGACTAGAGATTATAAGAGCTGAGCAGCACTGTTAAAGACAGGACATTTTGGAGATCACTCATTCATAGGTTTGCCATAAATAGGGGATGAATTCTTCTTCTTTTTTCTCCAGGTCAGACTTTAAACTGCCAAAATAAAAGCCACTTTCATGTTTCTGGTAGTAATCAGCAGACCAGAAAATGAGCTGGATTCTGTGTACAGTAATACCTCATATAACATTAGTATCGAATAACACGAAAATCGCATAACATCAAGGAATCTGGGGGGAAGAATTGCATCAGATAACATTAAGATCCTATGGGATGCTTCAGATAACAACCGCGAAAGCCTGTGTGGTTACAATGTATCTCTATGGATCCCATAGAGGATCAGATAACACGAAAAATCATATAACACGAAGACTTGTGGAACCAGGTTTTAGTGTTATATGAGGTTTTACTGTATCTCCAAATTCACACATCATTTGTTGTCCACCAGCAGCCCCCACTTGAGCATGTTGGTCTTGCATTTCCAGAAGACCCTCAGCCTATTCAGGGTCCTCCAAGTGATGCAGAGGAGGTTGACTTCCTAGCAATATCCTCCTTTAATGTTGTTCCTTGTCCAGTGAGCTCCTTCCTCCATCTTCTAATTTAGTTTTGCTCTTGCCTACCCTCGTGAATGTTTGTTCTTGACATAAAGCTCTTACTGGATCTGAGCTGGTGGACTTGAGGCACATATCAATTCAGAGGATATTGAGGGTCCTTCTCTTGCTTAGTTTTCTCAGCGCCCACTGCTATCTTTGTTGGAGCGAAGCCAATAAAAGGATATATTTTCTCAACTGGTGTAGGTTTTGGGTATCCTGTCACAATACACATTGTTTCATTAACAGCAATGTCAAGGTATTTCATGTGTGGATGTATTCCATACAGGAGCAGCATACTTGGCTGCAGAAATGCTCAGGGCCAACGCTGATGTATGCAGTGTGAATGATTGAGTTGATGGGATTAATTGATGTCTCATAACAACATCTTCACAGATCAAGCACAACACTTATCTGAATCAGTGCTATATTGGTAAAGTAATTTTTTAATGTTCTGAGCAAATGCAACAGAAATGCAGGAAGTGTTGCTGCTGAACACTTCTAGAGGAGGATGGACAACAAATAATCTCAGTTTGTGAATGGTGTAAAGCAGTGGTTCCCAACTTTTTTTTTGCCATGTCCCACCTAAGCATCTCTAAAATCCTGATCCTCACCCCCACTATGACATATAATTATTATTCAAAAAGTGAACTCCTATTCACGTGGACTGCAGTGGCTCAAGTGGTTAAGATGCTGACTGGAAGGTGGAAGGTCAGCAGTTCAATTCCTGAGTACTGCAGGACGGAATGAGCTCCCGTCTTTGTCCCAGCTCCTGCCAACCTAGCAGTTCGAAAGCAAGAAATTGCAAGTAGATAAATAGGAACCACTTCAGTGGGAAGTTAACAGCATTCCATGCACTCCGGTTTCTAATCATGCCTACCACATGACCATGGAAATGTCTTCAGAAGCAGACAGTGTTGGCTTTTCAGCTTTGAAATAGAGATGGGCACTGAACCCTAGAGTCAGATACAACTGGCTTTCGAGCAAGGGTAACCTTTATGTTTACTATTCACATGGAGGAAGCCTAAATGCCATTCACTGTTAATAACTCATTCTCAAATTGCCCCCCTGTGGAGCATGTGCATCATGGCAGGAACCATGGATCTAAAGTAATAGTTAATCTGCCTTGCCTGGAAAAGAGAAGGGGGAAACAATTTAAACTGTGGTGGGCTTTTAGGAGCCTGCTTCTTAAGAAGCACCACCAGCTCCACATGTCAGTCATATCTGAAAGAGGGAAATGCACACTGCCATGTGACAATCTACTGAGTATGTCACCATCCAGGTCACTTTCAGGATACACCTGCCACTAGTGGGTTGGAATGATCCAGGCAATCACACATGCATGAAACCAGCGTGGAATAATATGATCCTAATTGCTTCTGGAAAACGTTAGTGCTTGCTGGTGAACTAAAAAGGTCCAAACAGTCATGGAAAAAGGACAGGCTGTTTGGCAATTAACTACATAGTGAGTAGTCACTGGAAAATACTTACACTGGATGTAACCATGCCAATGGTAGTCCAAAATAGGAGATAATCATAATGTAAGTTGTACCCTAATGGCAGAAAGTGAGGAGGACCTAAAGAAGCTCCTGATTAGGCTGAAAGAAGAAAGTGCAAAAGCTGGCTTGAGAATCAATATAAAGAAAACCAAGATAATGGCAACAGGCCCTATCAGTCCCTGGAAAATATATGGTGAAGATGTAGAAGCAGTGACAGATTTTACTTTCTTAGGATCAAAGCTCACTGCAGATGGGGATTGCAGCCATGAAATAAAAAGGTGACTGATTCTTGGGAGGCAAGCGATGAGAAACCTGGGGAACGTAGTGAAAAGTAGAGACATCACATTGCAAACAAAAATTCGTATAGTCAAACCAATGGTATTCCCTGTGGCAATGTATGGTTGTGAGAGCTGGACCATTAAGAAAGCTGAGCGCAGAAGAATAGATGCATTTGAGATGTGGTGTTGGAGGAGAGTTTTGAGAGTCCCCTGGACAGCGAGGAGAACAAATAGGTCAATCTTAGAAGAAATCAACCCTGACTGCGCCTTAGAAGGTCAAATAATAAGGATGAAGTTTGGACAGCAAATGAGGAGAGGATTCGCTTGAGAAAGCCTTGATCCTTGGAAAGGTCGAGGGCAAAAGAAGAAGGATGCAGCCAAAAATGAGATGGCTAGATGGTATTGTAGACACACTGGGCACAGAGCTGATTGAGTTGAGTAGGATGGTGGAGGACAGAGGTGCCTGGCAGACAGTGGTCCATCGGGTCGCAAAGGGTTGGAATTGACTGTGCGACTGAACAACAAAAAAGTTGTACCCTAAATCATCGTTTCTATGAATATCCTGGTATTAAAGCTCTCCCCTGGTTTACTGTGGGAATGGACAGTAAATGAGACACCCACATCCTGCAGTTCCTTTCAACACTATCAATTGTTCTTGAAATACTAGATGTTTGAAAAATGAAGGATGCCCCACAAACTGAATGTTCTCTGCATGCTTGTGGGGTGGAGAGGTGGGAACAGATTGCCTCTGTTACTTCTGACCTTCCATTTCTTTGTCAAACATATCAATCACTCCACCCTAACCTTTAATGGGAAAGACCAAAGTTGTTTACTGCAGCAGTTCATGTACACACAGCAAAGATGCTGCCTAACCGGCAAGCTCTTTGTTTTATCTCCATCTAAATGTATTCCTGCCGTTATTGGTAAAAAGGTGGTCATGTACATGTACCGTACAAGGTGTGTGTGTGTGTGCATGTGTGTGACATTTTGCAAGGAGGTCAGACATTGCGAGTAAGGTTAAATGTAAAAGTCAGTAGTATCTGGCAGAGATTTATGAGAAAATGGATATAGGCCTGTAGAGCTCTCAGCCTGATTAAATAAAGGGTGCCCAGGGAATTGAAGGCTAGATATAGGTATACTCTGGTAAATGAGAGTGCTGCATTAGAATCCAGCTTTAGGGTCTAATTTAAAAATATAATTCATAGCCAAGCAGAAGCCTTTAAAATATTGGCAGATGTCTTTATACTGTTGTTTTATACAGAGGACAAAGTGGATTAAAGATAACTCTAATCCAAATAATGGTGGTGTTTCATTATTTTCACTTCTGTTTTATTTTCCTCTAAAGAAATTTAATTTGGAGCTGATTCTCTCCCATCTCTGCTTCATAGTGTGTGTGTGCGCGTGCGTGCGCATAATATGCTCTTAAATATATAACTAAGGGAGCAATGTTGCACAAATTGATGTCACAGCCTCAGAGCAACACTAAGCAAGTCCTCATCTACTTTGCACAGTTTAGGTGAAATAAATCCTGTGGCCTTTTTCAAAAAGGCACTTACATAATTGGGAATTTTAATTTTATTCCCAATCCCATTGTTTTGCCAAGGTGATTAGGCTCAATTAATTGCTTCCCACTCAAAAGTTCTCCATTTTTATTATAGCCTATTTGCTGAAGGACAGAAAATGAGTTCTTGCCCCTACTCCACTTTTTAATTTGTCCCCAGAGACACTCAATCAGGCTGATGGGAAGTAATTTGTTGTTGTTTTATTTCTCTTTCACTCCTTCTCACAGTGCATCAATGTTCCAATGTAATGTTCCTATGGTTTTTGTAATATTTTTGTAACTTTATGAAGTATATTGGGGTTTTACCTTACTGTACTGTATTTTATGATATTCTATTGTTTCAATTATTGATGCATGATATTTCATTATATTGTGACATTGTGTTGTTCTATTGAATTGTTACATTGTATTCAATTGTATGTTGTGAGCCGCCCTGAGTCGGTTTTCACCAAGTAGGGCAGCATATAAATTGAATAATAATAATAATAATAATAATAATAATAATAATAATAATAATAATAATAATAATAATAATAATAATAATAATAATAATAATAATAATAATAATAATAATAAAGTTAAAATGCAACCAACTTAACAGAAGTGCCTTTCTAATGTTCAGGCACATCAGAAAACAAAACAAAACAAAATAAACAAAACAAAATAAAATAAAAAACACTGTTTATTTTGTTTTGATTTCTGATATGCCTGAACCACAGACTAACACGGCTACTATTCCAAAAAAATTTCTAATGTTCATAATTTATAATATTATAATATTCCCCCAGTACCATGGCACCCCCCTTAGGCGCCAATCCAAAGAGTCGAGCCGGACTGCGATGCCCCGGAACTATCAAGCAAACGAGCAGGGTTCTGTGTTCCTCTACCTGCCTTCCTTTTCCTTTGTCATCAAAGATAAGCTTACAAAAGCAGCTCCATTGACAGTGGAGCTGCTGTGGCTTAGAGGTTTCAATTTTGCCTTGTAAGCAGGAGGTTGTCAGTTCAAATTCCCAGAGGGAAGTTGAAATTAGAAGGCGACCGGGGAGAATTGTACAAGGCAGAAAAATCTAAGATTAGTAAATGGTTAAAGATTTAAGAATATTATCGTGGAATGTGAAGGGTACAGGAAATGTTTTGAAAAGAAAGAAACTGCAAACAGCGCTCAATAAAGATAGAGTAGATGTTATTTTTCTGCAAGAGACCCATCAAAAGTCTGCAGAGACAAATTAGTTTTGAGAGGAATGCAAATATATGAAAAGGCATATGGTTCATCTAAAGCGAGAGGAGTTGCAATTTTAATATCTGAGAAAGTAGGCTATAATCTGACACAAAGTATTGCTGACCCAGAAGGAAGATATTTAATAATTAAAGGAAATATAGAAGAGGAGGAAGTGACATTTGTTAATATTTATGCCCCAAATAATAATTTGGAGGGATTTTTAAATAAAATGGAGAAAAAAAATAAAAAAGAAGGAACAAAGAATATGATTATAGCGGGGGATTTTAATCTATTAAGATCAGAAATAGCTAGCACGAGTAGTAAAAAGAAAAGTAAAAGGTACATATTGGATGACTGGAGTAAAATAGTGGGTGTAAAGGATGTATGGAGGGAGCTTAAAGGGAAGGAAAGGGAATACACTTTTTACTCTCAAGTACACAATATGTACTCAAGAATTGATTATATATTTGTCACAGAAGGCTTAATTAGAACAATAGAAAATATTAAAATAGGAACATTCAAAGAATCTGACCACGCAAAAATAATAATGGATATAAAATTAGATGGGTCAGTAAGAAGAGTATATAACTGGAGATATAATACAAAGCTTTTTAATGAGGATAATTCCAAAAAGTATATAATGGTGAAATGGGAGGAAAATTGGAAATGGAACGATAATAATGAGGTCAGCTATAGTACTGTATGGGACACTATGAAAGCGATTTTTAGAGGTGAATCTATAAAATTAAATAGTATTAAAAATAAACAGAACAAGAATAGGTATCAGGAATTAGAAAAACAACTAAAACAACTCCACTCGGAACATGCAAGGACCAAAGATCAGAGAGTCCTTGAACACATACAAAAACATAAGAAAGAATTAGATGGAAAGGATATAGAAAGAGTTAAAAAGGATTTGATTTTCTTAAAAAGGGAATACTTTGAATACAGCAATAAAAACTCCAAATTATTAGCAAAGACAGCAAGAGAGAAGAAATGTAAAAGTCAGATTGGGGTTCTGACTGATAAAAATGGAAAAAGATGCAATAAGAGATTGGAAAAAATAGCAATAATAGAATTTTTTTTATAAAGAACTGTACTCAAAAAAGAAGTAAATTTGGAAAAGCTTAGAGATTATTTTGAAAAACTACAGATAACACCTATATTAGAAGAGCATAGAAATAAAATGGAGGAAAAATTTCAGAAATAGAAATTGAAGAAGTAATAAGGAAATTAAAATCAGATAAAGCACCAGGGGAAGATGGGTTACCGGCGCATGCGCAGTCAATTGGAGCCATTTTTGCTCCGATTTTAATTTTTTTTTATTTTGGAGCTTTCACGGCGGCGGTGGCGGTGGCGGCGGCAGCGGCACCAGCCCTCAGAGGAGGGCACCTCCCCCGGGGCACGTTGAGGCCTGCCTGGGCCATCCGCTGCCGACAAGCCCCCATGCCCTGGGGACGCCCAGCGGGGTGCACCGCTGCTGCCTGCAGCCGCCTCCTCCGCCGGGCGCCTGTGGCCTCCTCCTCCTTGGGCTGGTGCCTTTTTGGCCTGGCTCCGGCGCCCGGCGGAGGAGGTGGCTGCAGGCGGCGGCGGTGCGCCCCGCCGTGCGTCCCCTGGGCATGGGGGCTTGTCTGCAGCGGACGGCCCAGGGAGGCTCGGCGGCCGCGGCCGGAGCCACCGCCAGAGCCACTGCTGCCCGCCACCCCTGGCCGTGGCCACAGCCGGAGCTGGGCCAAAAAGGCACTTGCCCAAGGAGGAGGAAGAGGCCACAGAGCTGCAGGCAGCAGCAGCTCCGGTGGCGGCGGCGGCGGGCGGTGGGTGGCGGGCTGCAGGCGGCAGGCGGCGGGCGGCGGCTGTGGACAGCGGATGCAGGCGGTGGCTCCTGTGGCCGCGGCCTTCGGAGAAGGAGGAGGCCATAGTCGGGGCGGCGCGCCTTGCCGGGTGCCCCTGGGCCATGGGGGTTCGTCGTCCCAAGGAAGGTAAGCAAGTGAGGGGTTTTTATTTGGGGTGGGTGGGTAATTTATTTGTGTTTTGGGTGGGTGGTTGTATTTTTATTAAATTTTTATTTTATTTCTTTCTTTATTTAAGTTATTTATGGGTTTGTGTTGTAGCTGTCTGGGTGGGTGGGTGGGCTGAGGGGTGTGTGTGTGTGTGTGTGTGTGTGTGTGTGTGTTTATTTTTATTTTATTTATTTATTCTTATTTTTGGCCCCGCCCACAACGTCATGACGTCATGACGTCAGCTCCGCCCATGATGTCATGACGTCATGACATTGGTCATGCCCATGACGTCCGTGACGTCATTGCGTGGTAGTAGAATTTTTGTCATCCCATCACTGGGCCAGATACAACTTTGCTAACAGAGGTGGATAAGTTTAAAATGAGTAATGATAACAAAGAATTAATTTCTGTGATGTTGTCAGTGGCTAGATAATGTATTGCAAAAAATTGGAAAAATGATGTATTGTTAAAAATACAGGATTGGTATAAAGAAATGTGGGAGCTGGCACTTAATGATAAGCTTATATGGGAGTTAAATATTAGAAAAGGTAGAGTCCAAGTTAACAGATTCTGGAGAGTCTGGAAACCATTTGTTGAACATGTAATGGTTAAAAAGAAAGGTATTACTCCTGTACCAGATCAAAGTGTTTTTTGGAAATTGTGAGCTGTTACAATCCCCCGGACAATGTAAATAACACAAGGGTGATATTAAAAGTGTGAATTATAGTAGAGCAGGAAAATAAATGTACAGTATTAGAAAATTAGTCAAAAAGTTGATATCAACGCTGGATTACGAATTTTTATTTTACGTTTGATTTTGTTTGGATTTCTTTTTTTATACATTATGTGTATTGTACTCATTCTAGAACATGTGAATGAGTTGTTTTCTTTATGTATGAGTTTATTTTTGTGTATATTTTTCTTTATTGTTTGTTTTTCTTTCATAAACCTATGAATAAAAATTAAAAAAAAAGAAGGCGACTGGGAACTATATATTTTGTTAGTGTTAAACACCCTCATCACTCCCTGTCCAGTGCCCTTTTAGCATAGCCAGCATGCCCCTGATCCCACCAGTGGTATGTGTATCACTTAATGAGAACCAATAACCCCCAGTTTCTGCACTCCTCCAAGTCACCTTTCCACTCAGTATTTCAGCTTTCCATCTCCTCGTTTGTCTGCTTCTACACTCTCTTCCTAGGCCACATTTTCTCCCCAGCAAATGAATTATTTTCTCTCCACACAAACGCTGGCTATTCTGAAACATGCTGTTTTCCTACATTTTGCCAACTTCTGAGCAACTTGAAAGCATTGCATAACATCCCACCACCAAAACACTGAGCTAGGAAGGAGGGAGATAACAAATGCTCAGTAAATTCTTTTCTGGCACCTCACATCTCAAGAAGAAATTTCAGTCCCAGGAGGTTTTGTACCACCAGGTGAGAACAAGGAACCTTGTTTTCTCTTCAAATTTTAAGCCAATTATGTTTTTCAAAACTATCATTATATAAAACTAGTGTCATTTTGCTTTGATAAACAAAGCAAACACAGAATGGCTGGCTTCTTAAAAGATGCAAGCAACCCATCGCCTGATTTTAACCCTTATAAATCAATGTTATAAAGCAGCACCCGTCAAAGCACAATTCCACAATTATGTGAAGCAGTTGTCATTTTTATCATTGTGAAAATTCTCCTTGAGTGTGCTACAAAATTTCCAAAGTAAAGAAAATATTCTTGCAATTTACAATGTCTTATTCTTGTGTGAGAGGACAAGAGAAGTGAATACTTTGATCAGTGGGGGGTAGGGGGTAGTCCGCCCTGGGCGGCACTTTTTGGGGGCGGCAAAATTTCACAATACTGGGCCTTAGCTGCCACCCCTGGACTTCCTGACGGGCAGGGCAGGGAGGCCGCTGTGGGGAAAGGGCCTGGGGGCGGCAAGCCTAGATGGGGGTGAGCCTAGATGGAGGGCAGAGAGCCTAGATGGGGGCAGGAAATTTGGCCTGCGCCCCGGGAAGCTAAAACCTGCGCTACACCACTGGCTTTGATCCCTTCTAGGGAGTTACAGTTGTCTGACTAAGACTCTTATTTCTATTACTTAATGAAGGAGAGGACTCAGATTTAAGCTTGTCTTTTTTTCTATCTGCTATATATCACACTTTTTTGTCCAAACGGTGTGTTGCTGAATTATTTCCTTGTGCTCAACCTTCTCTGATGGCTGATTCATTTTTTACTTGTCACAATAAAATATTCATTTACAGTATATTGAAAACTGGATTAGATAACTGTTCTGTAAAACTATTTCTCAAAATTTTGAAAACACTGGAATAAAAATATTAATGTGCAAATTGAAATGTGAAAGTTCATGGCAGTTTTCTCAGTACTAACATTGTTTAAAGAGTTAACTTTTGTTCCATTTGAAGAAGACCCTGCAAAATTGCTTTTTCTACTGTCCCACCTCCTTTTTCAGTAGGCATAAAAATAATGGAAGGGCTTAAATTTAGTTTATATTGTGTGACTAGGTCTCTGTTTCCCTCCACATAGACACCTGCACCAGAAAGAGACTAATCTTTTAAATATTTGTTTATTTATTAGATTTCTATACCACCCATCTGAGTGTTATCCCACTCTGGGTGATGAGCGAACAGAAAATAAATAACAACAATACCCACAACAAATCAAAACCCATCACCAACAAATATATCATAGTCTAAACTAAACTAAACTAAAATAAAAATAATTGGCATTAGCTGAGAACTGATATAATATTAACAGTTCAAGAACTAACCAAGGACTTAAGAACTGTTAAGGTAACATCTAAATATATTGGCAGTTACTAGGAAATGATGTCAGCAGCAACATCAAAACACCAGTGAAAACACTAGTGATTAAAGGCTTCATTTGACAATTTCAGGTACATGCAGTTTCATCACATTGTTTACAAGTCATGTGCATTCTGAAATCCCTGCAGGAAGCAGCGATTAATGAGCAGCGATTTGCAGCTGATATAATTTACACTGTACATGCAGAGTTGTACAACAGGATTTCAGCCAATATGTTGAAGGAGTTTATAGCTGTATTATTGACTTACTTGGGGTGCAAGGGACAGAAAGTAGCAAAAAAAAAGTATATAGTGGGCTAGATCCAGGCTAGTCAAGCTTTGAATGAACCAGGAATAGTTAACTCTAGCCCCTGCAGAACAACCTCAAACAAAATAGCCAATGGTTAGGACATCAGACATCTGAAAGACTACAGTTGCCAACCCCTGGAATATACCCATTGGGTTATCTAACATTTAAACCTGAACAGTCTTGCTTTGTGCACTCATTGAAACCAATAGGATGTGTTAGTCGCAGGCATGTTATTCATGATCAGGTTGTTCTGTTCAATTGTAATGAATTTTCTCTAAGCATGACTATGTCTGGATGAAGCCCAATATGTGGAACATATTTTGCCCCAACCCCAGCAAATGGAACATAAACGTATTGGCACTCTAGTGAAAATACTCCATTGTGCATGTGCAATGTCTAAATCAGAATCAGGAAAGAGATCACAAGATGCACATGGTTCCAAAACATCTTCCTTTGATAAATTCTCCTGAATCCATGTCAGAATCCAGGAATTTCCTGATTTTTCTGATATGCCTGATTACAATGACAGTCTTAATTGCCATAGTATATGCCTATGCTTACTATAAATTAAGCAATCCATGTAGCATTTAGAGGGCTATTATTTATATAGGTCTTCATTAACATGCTGGCACATTTAGAATTAGCAGTCAATGCAGAGAACGCAGCTTTCAAAATAGCAGCAGCTTTTGAAAGAGCTGTGTTTAAAAAAATGTAAAGTACCATCAGCTCTATACATAATCCTTCATATGTCCTTTTGTTTTCCTTTCAGTTGTCAACTGTCTGCCCTGTCAAGTAGAAGGAATTTTTGTTAGGTTAACAATTAAAAATACAACTAATTTGAATTGGAGCACAACTAAGCCCTGTTACAGCAGAACTCCCCCCTTCTCTCCCTCTCCCCCTCTCTCTTAAAAAAAATTAAACAGAAAAATATGGATGCCTTTTATTTTTCAGCCCCTGACATATCCCTTAATTGGAGTTTGGGACTCTTCAAAATAAAGCCAGTGCTCATTGCAGTGTTTAACCACCCATCCACTATGTAGAAAGTTTGATAATATTGTTCTAATTAAACACCATTTATTGACGTTCACCTTCATTAAGCCAAATTAGTTTCCTTGGCAACCTGCCAATAAATCAGCGGTTCCAATTAGGCATATTCTGTTCAGGCAGACTATTCTGTCTTTCCAGCATCGGTGACGTTAACACTTCTAGCATCCAGTGAAGCTAGTGACAGAAAAGGGGATTTGGGCATGCAGACAGCATCCACAGTGCCTAGCAATGCAGGATTTAAGTGCACGCTAATTGACTGAGTCTCCAAACACTCATTACAAGTTAGGTGAAGTGTTAACACTTTGAGCAGTCTTTTCCCCCCTTCAAACATGAAGGTTAATCACACCAAAGCCTGAACCCCTTATTAATCAGTCTTGGCTAGAACAAATTATTTCATCTGCCTTCTGGAGAACACCTTCTCCTCCATAGATTTGACACTTACATGCCACATGTTGCAGGGATTTTTCTGGCATGTGTTGGACCCACAAGTCACACAAGGAATTGCCAGGATCTTCAGAGACCCACTCTGGTGGGCATAAGACTGACCCAACCTGGTTCCTTTCAGATCTGTTCCACTACAAACTCTTTACCATCCTTACCTGGGGTGACCAATAGTCCTTTCAGTAGGGGATGATAGGAACTGGAGTCAAACACACTTGGAAACTCCTTTTTTTTTGGGAGGGGTGTTATATGTAAATTGGAAGTGTGCCCTAAAGCTTACCTTTCATCATATGCGAAAATAGAATGAGGCAGAAGAGGTTAATTCCTGCCATACGTGTATTCAACAGGGAGCAAATAGAAAATGAATGATTTTCAACTAATTACCATGAAAGTGATCTTAGAAATAAGATCAACTGTATGCTGTAGCTCAACTTCAAGTGACCTCGTATGTTGTGAAATCAGCCCATGCTGTTGAATTCCAGAGTAAATCCAACTGGATTGCTGTGCCACCACAGAAATGCCTGGCACAGAAAGCTTCCTTCAGCTTGCCGACAATAAAGAACAAACACAAACGAGTAGGACCAAAGATGCCTCTTTTATAATCTTGGTCATTTGGTTGTTCTTTTTTTCTTGATTTTTAAACTGTTCATTATAAAAAGGAGGGGGAAAACCATTGAAATCCACAGGCCATGCTTCATAGAAAAAAATGCCTCTTTATAAAAGTATTTACAAAACAATACATTTGCTATAGGTGATTTCTAGAAGGCTCACTTTCCCTTCATTGCCAAATTCAAGAGCTGATCTACCATCCCATAGGCCAGTGGTTCCCAACTATCTTTTGGCCATGGCCCACCTAAGTATCTCTAAAATCCTGATGCTCCCCGTGACATATAATTCTTATTATTGATTTTTCAAGTCCATTTGCATGTGTGGAATGTTATCATGGAGATGTCTACCAATGTGCAGACTCCTCACTGAATAATGACTTCAAGATATCCAAGGTAACTAATGCAATGATATGAAACATGGTAACTAATGCAATGGTATGAAACATGGTAATGAAATATATTTTCACGGGCTTTCTTTTAAGCCAACTAGGCACAAATTGGTTATTTCTTGTTTAAAATGTTATTTAACAATTTATGGTGATCATGAGAATATGAACCACATATCATAGCTACCAGTAGGTTAGCAGAACTGATTAAAATGTAAACAATAGTGTTGGTAAGGAGCTATTAAATCTATCAGAAATACCAGTGACATACCTGAAGGAGAAAATTATGAAATTAGACAGTACGGAAAGAGCTAACTGCAGAAGAGATATCTTTTCTCCTGTAAAATAGAGACTTAATAATTAGGTAGCATAATCACAGTTTTCAAAATACTCAAAAATTAAATGTTTTTCTACAGCCTTCTACAACCGTATATTTCTAAAGCTCAGCATGATTTTTGTCCTTCTTCCAAGAAGAAATTATAGTCAATACATTAAACATAGCAACACAGATAGAGCTTCCTTGAAGATTGTGGTATTTTTGAACCACAATGAGAACAACCGCCATCTTAGATTTTGGATTTTAGATTTTCAGATTTTAGCATTACGGATGTTTTGATAATGGGTTTTTTAATAGAGTCCTTATTTCTTTAGTGTATGATTTTTAATGATAGCGGGCCATTTTAATGTGATTGTGGGTTATGAATTGTGAGCCGCCCTGAGTTGCTTTGGTGATAGGTGTGGCCATATAAAGATAGATAGATAGATAGATAGATAGATAGATAGATAGATAGATAGATAGATAGATAGATGGATAGATAGATAGATAGATAGATAGATAGATAGATAGATAGATAGATAGATAGATAGATAGATAGATAGATAGATAGATAGATAGATAGATAGATAGATAGATAGATAGATATGGTATACCCTGGGCAATGGCAACCTTGTTGTTCCAACTAATAGTTCTCACACTAGGTCAGACAAAAGGAATTGCAGGATGAAATCACCAAAAGGCAGCTTCATTTTGTCAGTTTAAAGTCTGGGCTAGACATGAAAGAAGAAGAAGGAGCAACACAGACTTGGAAGTAAGGACCACAGGATGGCAGGGACAGACAGATAGGGCAACCAAGGGAAGCAAGGGGCTGGTGATCAGGGGAGGCAAGGAGAGGGTGTGCATACAAGTGGCAGGGGTAAAAAGGGCTGGCTGTCTACCAAAACTACAATGTAGAAGGTGAAGCAGAGAAGAACTAGATTGGGTACTGTTTATAACAATTCCTTATTAATGGTTATTTTCAATTTTCCCTCTCCTCTTCTCAAATCACCTACCACCTTTTTAACCTTACAAATGCTATAATTAATTGGACAACAGAGTCTCTTTCCTCCTCTCCATAAATTAACTGAAACTCCACTAAAAATCAAAGAAATCCTCCCTGATTTGGCCCATTTTTGCATATTTGACCGAAGACCATACATTAGGTACTTTCTGTCCACCACCTGTTTTACAGAATCTTCCCATAAACTTCATTTCAAAGAAAATGGTGACCATTATTAGCCAGAAAAGGTCTTGACTGTTATATTTCCCATCTCCTATTTTTTAAAACCAGCAATCAGCTCAGAAATTTGCAAATCCCTGAAGAAAATGCCACTGACTTTTTTCCCCTTGTGGAGCTTGCAAATTTTCTATTAGCATTCATTTACTGAAGTTTCACTTTCAAAGATACAGTATCTGAGTATGATAATGCCTTAATGTGAAAAATCTGTGAATATTAAAAAGGTTTCTCCAGGGTGTGTTTCAGCAGTTGGTTGATAGCGGAGACTGTTGAGTCTAGATTGACAGAAAAGAAGATGTTGGTTATAAATGCTTTAAAAATGTCAAATGCCAGAAAAACTAACTGAATCTAATAATTTTGGGCAGTAACCTGATTGGGATGGGGAGGGGGGAACCTTCATAAATTAAACAATATCCACTTCTTTTCCTCTAGGAAAAGAAAAGAAAAATAATTAGGTAGCACTTTAACTTGCAAGAACATTAATTACCCTAAGCTATATGTGAAATGTTGCTGTATGCAGATGAGGAATTAAGCAGCTATGTAAATGTCCTACACTTGCGTGAGTGAGCTTCATATAATTATTGATACTGAGCTGCAGTGGGGATAAGGTGAAGTTTCACAGATGTTGTCCTTGAAAACAGACTCTGTTGGCTTTTGGGGAGGTACTCTATACAAGGAAGTGAGACGGTCCATTGGAAGTAGAGAGTCCCCTGCTAATACCAATATGACCAGTGATGTGGCTTATCTTGAACTGTTGTGGCTTTATAGAAACCTGAAGAGTGTTTACATTACTGGGGCAACTGCCCTCTGCTTTGCCTTAATAGCTATATCAGTGGGCCATCAAGTCAGTTCTGACTTATACTGACCTTTTGTAGGCCACAGGATTGGAAAAGGTCAGTTTGTGTTCTAATTTTAAAGAAGGACAATGCCAAAGAATGCTCAAATTATGACACAATTGTGTTCATCTCACATGCCAGCAAAGTCATGCTCAAGATCTTACCAGCTAGGCCTCAGCAGTATGTGGAAAAAGAACTTCCAGAAGTACAGGCTGTGTTCTGAAGAGGCAAGGGAACTAGAGACCAAATTGGCAACATTTGCTGGATCTCGGAGAAAGCAAAGGGGTACCAGAAAAACATCTCCTTCTGCTTCATTGACTACACCAAGGCCTTTGATTGTGTGGATCACAACAAACTGTGGCAAGTCCTTAAAGAGATGGGAGTACAAGACCACCTCATCTGTCTTTTGAGAAATCTGTATGTGAGTCAAGAAGCAACAGTTAGGTCAGGATATGGAACTACTGATTGGTTTAGGAATAGGAAAAGGAGTACAACAAGGCTGTATATTGTCACCCTGCTTATTTAACTTAAATGGAGAGTACATCATGCGTAATGCAGGGCTCGATGAAGCACAAGCTGGAATTAAAATTGCTGGGAGAAAGATCAAGAACCTGAGATACGCAGATGACATTACCCAAATGGTAGAAAGTGAAGAAGACTTAAAGAACCTCTTGATTAGGGTGAAAGAGGAGAGCACAAAAGTTGGCTTGAAACTCAACATCGAAAAAACCCCAAGATCATGGCATCTGGCCCCATCACTCCCTGGCAAACAGAAGGGGAGGAAATGGAAGCAGTGACAGACTTTACTTTCTTGGGATCTAAGATGATGACTGGTGACTGCAGCCATGAAATAAAAAGACGCTTACTTCTTGTGAGGCAAGCTATGAGAAACCTAGGCAGCATAATGAGAAGTAGAGACATCACCCTGCCAACAAAAGTCCACATAGTTAAAGCAATGGTCTTCCCAGTAGTAATGTATGGCTGTGAGAGCTGGACCATAAAGAAGGCTGAGTGTAAAAGAATAGATGCATTTGAACTGTGGTGCTGGAGGAGACTCTTGAGAGTCCCCTGGCCTGGAAGGAGATCAAATCAGTCAATCCTGAAGGAAATCAACCCTAACTGTTTCTTGGAATGACAAATACTGAAGATGAAGCTCAGGTACTTTGCCCACCAAATGAGAAGAGAGGACTTGCTTGAGAAGGCCTTGATATTGGGAAAAATCGAAGGCAAAAGAAGAAGGGGGTGGCAGAGGATGAGATGGATGGATGGAATCATTGATGTGATGGGCGTTAATCTGGCTGCGCTGCAGACGATGGCAGAGGACAGAGGTGCCTGGTGTGTGGTGGTCCATGGGGTCACAAAGGGTCAAATGTGAATGTGCGACTGAACAACAACAAGATTTTTCTAGACAGTGAGCACTCAGATGTAGTTTACCATTCTCTTCTTCTGGGACTGTGCAACTTGCCCAAGACTACATTGGGTGGCTCTTCTACCAGGAGGCACAGTGGGGAAATGAACTGCTGAATTCTGGCTCCACACCCAGATACCTTTGATAATGCAAGGCACAGCTGTCTGGATGTCTCAGTGAGTTCACTAAGACATTCAGCCACCTCTGCCTTGCGTTATCAAAGTGAAATGATCTCATCACAGTGTCCCAAAGCAAATGGGGTTCAACCTGGATTGGCCTCAGTTGTGGGGACAGTTTACTCGATGGGTAACTCATGTCCAGAACACAGGAATGTCTTCTCCTCTTTTGCAGTAAGATGCCTCCCCTCCATACTGGGATCTTTATTTGTGATTCATTACATTGCTGCATAAGAGAATATAATTAGCTACATCATTGCATCCTTTCTGCCACTTTGTGATCTCTAATTAGGATTACCACTATACAAGGAAAGTCTGAGAGGAATAATGGGGGACATTTTGCAGACATGAAAATCCTGTTCACCTTGAAAATTATAATTGACTGAAATTTAAGTCAGCATAACAATTATGCATTTTTCTTTATTAGACTCAAGATGGAGAAGAGGTGAGTTAGAAAACTCTGACTTGTCTATGGAAAGTCTCTCCCTGATTGGCTACTTCTTTGGCTCTAATTTTAGCACTGTTGCATAGGAAATATTTCCATGTGAAAGTCTGCCTTCAACCAAGGCCAATAAATTAAAAAGTGCCCAGTGGTGGCAATCTTCTTAGGCTCTCATATAGCTTGCCTTTCCCCTTAGTAAACAGACATCTACATCATGCATCATAATCTCCAATGAACGCCACTCTCACAGGAATCCTAATTTCCAGACTGACTTTTGTGCTGCAGGAATAATTGCCTAGTCAGATGCAATGAACACGTTTGGGTCAACCTGGCAAATCCGGCCTTTAGAAATTTCAACCTTTTTCAAAGCTAAGAATATTTTCACACACAAAGCTTAACTCAGCTTTAAGTTACACTGGCATGCCAAGCCTGTTTTACAGTCAATTTCTCTATTCTGTTCCACAGGTACAGCAAAAAAAAAAAAAAGGCAAAGGCATCTCAAAGCCTCATATATAAGATAGGATTATGCTGAGAGAGGTCATCATGTTTTGTCAAAATCAGGTTAAATATTCATAGGAATTCCAAAGCAAACTGCTTTTTAAAATCAGTAGGATTAGGGATATCTTTCTCATTTTGAGCTTGTACACCTCCCATAGGGATGAAAAAGAATTACATTGGATTTGATCATTTTGATGAAATAAAAGTTTTTACGCCTCCCTAGACTCATTGTGAGATAAAATGTTCCTCAGCTCAAACTCAGCTCATGTGTGAGGTTTCTGTGCTGTTTCAGAGTAGCAAAGTGTGTAGGATTCTGGTCTACAATGTGAATATCACAGGGAGTGACTGTTGGCCATTCACCCTGCAATTTGCAGTGAATTAAGCACCGGTGAATTCTAATGAAAAATGAGCTGCTATACAACATAAAGCACAAAACATCATCAGGTTAACATTACTTTTGCCCACTTTCTGCTCACTATGATTGCCTGCTCCAATGGCAAAGGGCTACTTACAGGGGTGCCCGTTCCCCCAGGTCCGTAGCCGGGGGGTGGCCAGGGTGGGTGTTGCCCTCCCTGAGTAAGCAGTTTGCCCACCCTCAAACTCCCAGCTGCTTATATATAGATATGACATCATTGCCCATCCTGAAAAAAAATATTCACCAACCCGCATCTAGAATCCTGGCTCCAGCCCTGTGTTCCCCTCAAACAATGCCCTGCTCTTTACAAATAATGACCGGTTCTTCTTTAAGGCTTTCAAGTAACGCTGTATCACTTCACTTCAGCAAACTAAACAAAAATAAAAGAGGTAGAAATTGTCAATTTAGCATTTCATCCAAAGCAGCTTTCTGCTTCCACTGACTCCTTGGCTGGACAGCTACACAGTTTCACCTAGGAAACCTTAATCTGAAAAATAATATGGATCATTGTATTTCCAAGCATATCTCCCTCATATAGTTGTACCCTGAAATGCATGTTTTCACACTCTCTGGGTTCTGTGGTTTACATGAATATTGCAAACAGAATATTTCAGTATCATGAATTCTTTGTTGTTCAGTTGCACAGTCGAATCTGATCCTTGGTGACCCCATGGACACCAGGCTCTTCTGTCATCCGCCATCGGCCGTAATCCACTCAGGTCTATGCCCACAGAGTAAACAATGCTGTCTAAGCATCTCATCCTCTGCTGCCCCTGTCTCCCTTTGCCTTCAGTAGGGTTTTCTGGGTCTATATCTTGCTGTCAAAACAGAGGTGGTGAGTTCAATTCCTCATTGTGCCTCCTTGGCAGGTGTTAATTTAATGATCCATAGCAGGGGTTCTCAACCTTCTTGAGCTGGGGGCTGGATCAAACCCCCTAAGACTGTTGATGGGCCGGACTGGTGTCCCCTCTCCTGGCTGCTGCCACCAACATTCCCCACCCACCCATTGCCACCACCACTGCCAACACTCCCCACACACCAGCAGTCTGGACCGCAAACACTCCCCCAACTGCCACTGCTACTGCCAACGCTCCCCCTCACTCCACCAGTTCAGTCCACAAACACTCCCCCCCCACTCCACCAACACCACGCTTCTCTGCTTACCCGCCTGCTGTGGGTGAAGGAGGGGTCCTGCCTGTCCTTCCCTGTGCTTGGCCAGAGAGCCACCTGGGAAAGACATAGGTGGCTGCGTGCATTTGCCATTTCTGCCGCCATCACTGCTGTCTTTTCCCCTTCTGCCTGGCTTAATGTGTCCCCAACACTGATCCGTAGCAGGGCAGATGTTGTAAGCCTTCTTACAACATCCACCCAACTATGGAGCAGTATTAGGGACACTCCAAACCAGGCACAGGGGGAAAGGACAGTGGTGGTGGTGGGAGCGAGTGTGCAGGCCAGATGGGATGGTGCCATGGGCTGGATAAAGTCTGTGGGCCATAGGTTGAGAACCCCTGATCCATAGGGTCCTTTCAAGCTCTACAATTCTAAGATCTAAGATCCTTGGAGGCACAGTAGGGAATCAAACTCCCAGCCTTTAACTCTGCAGCCAGATATCTAGACCAATGAGCTAGCAAGGCAACAATACAGTGTATAGACTGGAAAAAATATTGATTCAATCTATAGGCTGTAAAAATATAGATTAATATATGAATTTATAATATACATACATAGATTCACTCTTCCAATGCCCATCCCATACAACCTACTGAATTTTTTCAACCTAAAATAAAGTGTTTGGGACTCATATCATCCTCAAGGGGAATAGCAGCTCTTGTCCTCTCCAGTTATCTTTCCCTCTTTCTCAACTGGAATTAAGAATCAAACCTCCTTCCTCAGTTTCCCCTAGCAATTGGGCTGCACTTAGCAGTTCTTATGGGTTACACATGCAATTAAAAATAAATACAATCAAATTTTACTTGAGAGGTGAAAATGTGTACAAACTAGGCAGACTATAAATAAATGTATACATTAGGCAACATACATCTGTAAATATGCATGATAGGATGGATGCACTAAAAGGTGTCAATTAAGGGAGAAAAAATCCAAAATCTTGCAATCTAACATGAAATCAGCACTGGGAGGAAATGTGAAAAGAATTTGGAAAAATACTACAAAGAGAGACTGAGTGATTTATCACATCTCTAATCTCTAGTTAATTCCATAATCCAGCAAGTGCTGCTGCTAGAGTTCAAACAGCCACTTATTATAAGATCTCTACCTTATTTGAGAATCTCTTTGAATATTGTTCTGTCAAAACTCTTGCCCCAAAACAGTTCTTCAGTATCTCCAATTTACTGAGTTATTTATGTAAAAAACTTCATTCATTTCCTATAGTGTGTAAAATATGTATTATTTGAAAGAAAAACTACTGCTATTGCTGCGATTACAATTACTGTCTTTGTTTAAATCTAACTACACCAATGTGTGTGGGACGAGCCACTAGATATTTGACAAACTGTTGGAGTCATTCAGCAAATTTTAAACCTCTGTAATGGCACAACTGCGCAGTAAGGGGACTTCAGTGGCTTAGTGGTTAAGATGCTGAATTTGACATCTGGAAGGTTGGCAGGTCAGCAGTTGAGCACTGCATGATGGAGTGAGCTCCTGTCTCTGTCCCAGCTCCAATTACTGTGTGCAGTTTTCCTTCCAACAACAGAAAACAATGTCAGCAAAATGTATCTATCGTGGTATTGTGGCGGGAGGGGGGAGGTTGGAGAATGCCTTTTCTTCTTTTGTCACAGCCAAGATAAGATATTAAGACCAAAATTCCCCATGCCATTTTCCCAGTAAACCATGACTCAGAGGAGACATGTTGTAGTCTGGCTGTCAGGAAGTTGGTCTTAATAGTGGGGAGAAAGTTCGCAAAGTTCACATTAAACCATATCTATAACCACATTTTAACCTTAATGCTAATGCTCATTAGAATTCTCATTGTGGTTAGAAAGTACCTGACAATTCTCACAGTGCAAGTGTTGGTTTGTGTTTTTGTCCTGATACACAAGGGAAAAATAGAAATGACAAGTAAATTGGATTTTAATCCTGCTGTTTTAGCATTATTGGTGCTGGAACACTTTTTGAAGAAATATTAATCCTGTTCTTGAGGGTATGAAAGTAGACAGCAAACAGAATGTAAAATAGCATAAGATTATCAAAGGCATGACTTAGCAGAAGTCTCACCATAGAATCTGCCATCGCACTTTCTGGTGTATAATAACATGCTCTTGGCAGAGTGTTGAACAAAATCAGTGGGAAATCTACCACCCACCATGTTTGAACCTCAGAATCCTATAGTTGTAACATCTCTGGAGGAAATCTACAACACCTCCTGTCTGACTGATTCATCATGACCGAGCACTGCTTCACATTATACTGGGACAATAACTTGTGTGGAAAACCTGATAAGGCTTATTCTGGCATTGTTAACATTTCCAACTCCAATTCAATCTAAACCTGTGGAACAGGGAGATGGAGAAAAGAGGGATGTCCATTAATGTGGCAAAAACAAAGACTATGGTGATCTCCAGGAGCAAGAAGTAACATACTATCCAGCTGAAGGGGCAAGTCCTAGAGCAAGTAGAAGACTTCAAAGTACCTTGATGCCATAATGAAAGGGGACAAGTGAGTCCTGAGATCAATCAGAGGTTGGCAGCTGCTGGCAGGCTCTTCTATGTGATCAATTGGGGGTTCCTCAGTAAAGACAAAGTCAGCAAGGGCACTAAGATGGCAGTGCCTCAAGACATCTATTTTAAAGGGAAGAAATATCTGTCCGATAAAGTAAGTTCTTTTTTAAAAAGCATTTAAAGTGTGTGTGTGGTTGGGTTTTTTTTTTTTTTGGGAGGGGGGGGTGTTACCTAATTAAAAATGATGAATGGGCCAACTAAGATCTATCTCAATACTACTCCAAGAATGAATATTAGATAATACTATTTAGCTAATACTCATCATTATAGTTATTGAGCTACAGTTGTGACATTGTCTGAAAGGTGAGACTGATTAATCAGATTTTATAAGTAAAAGCAGAATTCTGGAGGATGAGGGCAGTAGGTTCTATAGTTTATACTCAGGAAACCATCCAGTGGTTGATCTGAAACCCGATTCTTCTTCTTTCGTGTCGCGATCAAACCCTGGACTGCCAAAATGAAGCCACTTTCTTCAATTTGCCATTGCCCAAACCCAAGTCCTCCTTGGTGCATACCTCTGGTAGCAATTGGCAGAAAGTAAATGCTCTGGATTCTGTATCTCTCCACATTCACACCATGTGTTGTTGTCTGCCAGCAGCCCCCACATAAGCATGTTTGTCTTGCATTTAGGACCCTAAGCCTATTCAGGGTCCTCCAAGTGACATAAAGGAGGTTGAGATCCTCAGTTATATCCCTTTTTAATGTTGTTCCTTGTCCAATGAGCTCCATCTTCTAATTTGGTTTTACTCTTGTGTACCCTCAAGAATATTTGTTCTTGCCATGAAGCTCTTCCTAGATCTGAGCCATTGGACTTGAGGCTCATATCCATTCAGAGGGTGTTGAAGGTCCTTCTCTTGCTTAGTTCTGTCGGTGTTTGCTGCTATTTCTCTCCTTGACTTAGGTGGAGCAATACCAACAAGGAGGTACATTTTCTCAACTGGTGTAGATTTGAGTCATCCTGTCACTATATGCATGGCTTCATTAACAGTGATGTCAACTTGTTTTGCATGTGTGGATGTGCTCCATACTGGAGCAGCATACTCTGCTGCAGAGACACTCATGGCCAAAGCTGATATTAGCAGCATTTATAGTTTGTGAGTTTCCTGATGATGTTGTTCCTTGTACTGTACTAACTTTGGCTTTGGTATTCAGTCAATGTTGCTTAAAAAAGAGTGTCCTGTCAACCATCACATCAAGTACTTTAGTGTTAAATAATGCTGTAATTTGTTCCCTTGCCACATAACATAGAACTCAATGCTTGCCTCTCGGTTTCAAAGGTGGAAAGCACGTACTTGAGTCTTGCTTGGATTAGGCTTCAAATGGTTGATGTTGTAATACTGTCCTAGTTCTTCATTTGCTTCAGTAAGTTTACCAGCTACTTCATCAAAGCTTGATTCTTGAATAACTATTGCTGTGTCATCTGCACAGATGAACAATTTTGTATCGTCAGGAAATGGTTGATCATTTGTATATATATTATACAGTGTTGGAGACAATACTCTTCTTTGGAACAGTCCATTCTCCTGCAACCTCCATCTGATGTTCTTTTCATCCATCATCACATAGAATCTCTGTTTCTGGAGGAAGCTGCCAATGACCCTAGTAAGCTTGTTATTTTTGGTAAGATTATTTATTTTATGGAGCAGAATCCTATGATTGACAGTATCATACACTGCAATTAGGTCAATGAAAGCTACACCTGTAATTTGCTTTTTTCTAAAGCCATCCTCAATGTGTAGTGTAAGGTTAAGGATTTGACCACAACATGACCAGCCCAGCCTGAAGTCCTTTTGCTCCCTCATGATCATTCCAGCAATAAATTCGGAGATGTGATTGTGAATCATCCATTCCAGTGCCTTATAAAGATGATAGTTTGAGGGGTTATGTCTCAGAAAGTATACAGTTTTTCAAACAGAAAAAACAACAGCTGGGGCTGAACATTCTCCCACCAACTTAGAAATATCTAACATTTAATGAAATATAGCTAATAAACTGGTTCTGAAATTGCCTTATTGGCTGAGGATGATGGGATGTGTAGTCTGTCATTTCCTGGGTGGCTCTGTACCTGCAGATTTAAGGGGTCCTGATGGTGGAGAATGTAAGAAATTTTGAATCAGAATGTACTGACACCATCTCAAAACATCTCGCTCTAAGTTACTCATCAGAATACTGTAGGACTGCTTAGCAGGATCATGCTTTCTGGTTCTGAAAACCAAACGTAGGGGCTCTGCAGTCAAGCCGAATTGAACCTTAATAGCATCCACTACTTCCTTCCAAGTCAAAGACACATGCAAAGCCATTGCCAAATTCAAGAGCTGATCTACCATCCCATAGGCCAACTGTCCGCTTCAGCACTTTCCAGGAAAACAATACAGAGGCAGTTTGTAACCCAACAAATCAGTTCCGAGGCACACACACACACACAGGAGAAAAACTCTTGAGAACGCCGCTCCGCACAGCACGTCCCAGAAAGGCCAAAACAACAGCAAAAGCAGGGAAAGCATCCCACTGCTGCCACCATATCATGCATCGGTCGTCCCAATTCACAAGGGCACCTCCTTATCAGTTCCTGAGCCTCATGCTCATTACTGGAACTTAACCCTTGCCTCACTACGTCTGGGAGAACCGAGGAGATTAAAAAGGAACTCTTACTATGCTCAGGCAGTAAGGCCTTTGAGCTTAGAACAAAACAAAGGAGGTTTCGTAGTAGCGTGTCGTTGGTGTGTGTGTGCTAATCAAAGAACAATAATAATCTTCAAAGAGAAACAGCTGCTTTATTCTTTCGGTTCATTAATAGCAAAGTCCATGGAAAAACCGTAGATTAAAAGGTCATAACAAAGAATCAGTCCAATAAAAACAGTCCAAGTTCGTTAGGTAATCATAGTGAAAAGAAAAAAAGCATAGTCCCACCATAGCCAGGGTCTTAAGCCATTGTGAAACAGAGACAAACTAACTAACTTCTCTGCAAAATGGGGAATCTGCAGTCAGGTGATTTAGCTTTAGCCAATCAGGTAACAGAGAAAGATATTCTCAGAACAATGGATTGCTTACATCCATGTGAAGATATAACACTCTGAAGAGATGAGAACACAGAAACACTATAATGTCAACAAGCCATCTCGTGACAGTCTTGTGAGACATACAGAGAGGGACAAAGGATTTCTGACGCCTATTTGGAAACTGCGATTTGCAAGCCTTGAGAAACATGAGAAAATGTGTCATTTCCTGACAAATACCAAGGTCACACCTTCTATTTTAATTCAGGACAAATGTTTTTCTCACCTAGGTTTTATTCTAGTCATTGAGTTTGAGTGAAAAGAAATACATACAGAGAAGGAACAGAGGATAATTCTGCAGAAAATACTTGCAGCAAGTATAAAGTTAAGCAACTCATTTATTAAAAGACAGGAGTTCCTCTGGATATGTTCAGAATATCAGCCCATTGCTACTGAAAATTCTATGGCTTCTTAGTCTGTTTCTTAATCTCTTTATATAGACAGAAAAGACACATGCTTGTTTTTCTTGTCATTATATGCAGTCGCCTCAACTTATAACAGATTTTTTTTTATGTACAGAATGAGAATTGTTCAAGGAGTGGTTTAGACATCTGGCTGTGGAGCAAAAAGTTGTGAGTTCAGTTCCCCACCGTGCCATCTTGACAGGGATTGGACTCAATGATCCATAGGGTTCCTTCCAACTCTACAGTTCTAAGATTATTATTATATTGCCAGCCTCAATGAGTTTCTAAGGCTGACTAGGGACATTTGAAACCAAGTCTCCTGAATCCTACTCTGACATTCTACACTACACAGGCTCTCAGATAGACCATTAGGCATCTGTTCTGTGAAGTAAGTGGGTGCTTCTGTTGTGTTGATACCATTTGTCTGTCCAAGCAAGCACAGAGAAATTTGGTCCTTTGGCATATCACTCTGCTACTGACAGACAGCCAGCTCTAATGTGATGGCAAACCTGGAACTAAACACAACATGAGATGCAATACCTTCTCAATATTGTCTAAATATGATGTCTCTTAAGGGCAAGGCCCTTAAGACCTGCTCCTTGTGGAATTTAGCAGATTGGGTGAACAAGGACATTTTAAAACAGTATACTGTATGTTAAATCAAAAGGTTCTGTTGTTTACTGAAAAAATGTGCATATTCTATTAAACCTTAGTATGCGTATCTCCTGTAATACATAATCATTCTTTCTTTTTGCTATGAGACTAAAAATTACCAAATAGTTTTTTTTTTTGTTGTTGGGTTCACCTGGAATGTTTCTTTGGAGTTAACCTCCAGTAAGTATGCAGCTATATCAGGAAGCAAAAACAAAAACATTGTAGCACTTTAAAGACTAACTGCTACATTTTTAATGTGAGCTTTCATGGAGCAAGTCCACTTCATCAGACAAGCAGCTATTCAACCATAGTTTCTCAGCTAGCATGCTGAATGCCAAATTAGATGTTGCAGGAAATGTGTATTCCCTGCGGTTACTGCTTTCTCTTCTACAGTAGGTTTTTTTAAAACATGCCTCAGTAATATGAGTAGCACTCTAAGCCTGGGTTTACCTTGCAATTTTTAATCACACTAAATGCAGAATTCAGAGGTGAGGAAAAGCACGTGTTACCACTTTCACCACATGAGGAAGCATCTCCTCCAAAAACATACAAAATGTCTATCCTAGTTGGACCCAAAGAAATTTATAGTAAGTAAGGAAGTTGTCTGGGTTGCATTAGAAGTGTTTAGTGCATTAATACAGGCAAACATTCCTTCCTGCTAGCATTTTGGTTTGAATCAATCATTTGACACTTCTGTATTTCTTTGTTGTGTTTGGCCTACTTGGCAAGCATTGCTTTTCATTTGAAGCAACAGACACAGACGTCATTGTTGTACTATTGCTGTAGTGAAGGAAACTGAAGCACCGGGTGCTCAACTGATAGACAGATGATTAAAGTTCTTTGGAAATGTAATAGTAGGTTTAAAACAGAATGCAGTGTGGCTATTTGAGCTTTTCATTCACCATTTACTTAAAACATATAAACACTATTTTCAAAAAGCATGTTACCCTCACAAGTGCAGGGTCATCCTGCAGAACACCTTAAGAGAAGTAGTGTCTAACCCTGTGGTTTCCAATGTGGGACCCATGCCCCACAGGGGGGATTTCAATTCCCAAGAGCCTAAATCAATACATTGGCTGATCAGTACTTTGGGGGATTAACTTAGGTTTGTCCAGAAACCAAAGGTTAGGAAACACTGATCTAACCCCTATTTATTTTCCACTTTGTTTCTAAAGCTACTTCAAGGTACACACACAGATTAACTGACAGGGAGGAGTGCATATCAAAGATACAGTAACATGAATCTATGACTTACTGGAGGACTTCCATTTAGTATTGACTAATGGACGGCCACAAAGGATGCTTCTTTTTTTGCACCAGAGAGGCTAAAGTCTGAGCCTCGATTGACATAGTCTCATGACTTACCTGATTGAATGGAGGCCTCTCTCTCCCATCGACTATGGCCGGAGTTCTCAAACTTTTAAAACCAGGGGCCAGGTCACGCTCTCTCAGACAGCTTTGGGGGGTAGATGGCCATTTCCCCATTCCTCCACCACATGTCACTTCCTGGTGTGGTGGAGGTGGAGGGCACATGAAATGGCCTTGCAGGCTATATTCGGCCCATGGGCCGCAGGTTGAGAATCCCTGGACTATGGTCTAGAATAGAAACCCACACAGTCCATTAAATAAATGAGCCTTTCTCCACAAAGTCATCCCCTGCTCCTGCCAAACAATCCCGAAAGCTTTGTGAAGGCTGAGGTGAAGCAGCTGGCCAGCAGCTTTTTGTGAGTTATTAGGGAAAAGCCACTCTCACAGCTGGAGAGAAAATAGCCTTGGCAGCATTGGCCTTCCATTATGGAAGCTGAAAAGTCCTTTTCAGGGCGGAAGGGGAACTTCACCAACTGTCAAGGAGCTGAAATGTTTAAAGGGCACACATGCACACACAAAATACCCCGTGCTCACAATGGGTAGAATGCAGGGGTCCTGCCACAGGAAATTAAAGCCCCTGTGGGAAATGAGGATATTGTGGGCTGATGAGTTCACTTTTCGAAATCAATAAGTCTTTCAGTAAGTGGTGATATCAAGCACTTGCCTATGCTCTGGGAGGGCAGTGGGGGGGGGGCACCCCTCTCTCTCCGGTTGGCTCCATCTTATTCATCTCCGAACAACCCAAAGGAACTGCAGAGATTTTCAAAAGCCGTTGACCTGTGCTCAGGTTGTAGCCCAGATATATATTGATCGGGAAGATTAATGTTTCAGGGAAAGCAAGAATTACACTACATAGTGCCATCCGTTATGACCTTGTTCCCTTCTGTTTCACTTCTCACTGTTTCAATTTATTGAGGGTTTTTGGTGTGTGTGTGTTTTGAAATAAATCAGTTTGTGTCTATGAATGCTGAATCCACATATTTGTCATAAAATTTTGAGATGGACTGCAATTTGCAGGGAGAGGGGAAATACATAAAATGGAGCCTAGGAGAAACTGAAACATGGATGTTTATCACATAACTGGAGAATTAGATTCCCTTTCTTGTGTGAAAAGAAAATAACCAATGGTGCTCTTAGCTAGAGAAGAGGAATCTCTGACTTTTCCAGACACTAATAAATCCCTTCTCCTATTATTCTTCAACGCTGGCTGGGTTGAGAGGGGCTGATAGGAACTGGAGTTCATCAATATTTGCACAGCCACAGGTGCCCTCCTTTCATCATCATCATCATCATCATCATCATCATCATCATCATCATCATCATCATCATCATCATATTTGAAAAGAGGGCATGGAAAAACTGGTTAAGGATTGGAGATAACAAAATAAATTCTTCTTGGGGACACAGGAGCATGTTGTGACATGGAAATACCTGTTTACCTTCATTTATCCTTTATGTTTTAGAGTTCTGTCTCTGTTTGCCTTCACTGATCCAACTATACTTTCTATATTTTAAAATGAAATATACATCATATTTTTTATTTCCTATGTTTTTGTCCACTCTGAATACACATGAGCTTGTCCAAAGCTAAGCAGGACTTGGATCACACACACACACACACACACACACACACACACACACACACACACACACACACACACACACACACACACACACACACACACACACACACACACGGGGGGGGGAGAATATGAGGTTTTTCCAGGAATGGCAAGGAAAGAATCCTGCCTGAAGCCCTGGAGAGCAGCCAGCAGTCCACCAGGGGAAGTTTTGCCCATTCACAAGCAGCAGCCTCTTCCCTATTGGCTGTCCTTTTCCTGTGCCACAGTGCTGCCTCTCCAGGCAGAAATCCCTCTGAGAAGGAGATGCTGACACATGGGCAATCTGATGGCCAGCTTCCTATGTTTCCGGAGTTGCTAGGACTCAAATGAGGCCTCAGAGTAATTTGACTGGTTGACCCGAGCTTCCCAGACTATAGAAAACGGAGAGTGGCAAGATAGTGCAGATAGTTAGGTAGCTGGTGACAGAAATGAAAGTTGGGTTTCTCACTGTGCCTCCCAGGAGGAGATGCAACCTGGATAGGGTTGTGCAACTTGCATAGTCCTAGGGCAGGGTTCCTCAAACTTGGCTCTCCAGGTGTTCTTGGACTTCAATTACCAGAAGCCCAAGTCAGCACTCCTGCTGATCAAGGCTTCTGGGGATTGAAGTCCAAGAACATCTGGAGAGCCAAGTTTGAGGAACCCTGTCCTAGGGTACACAGAGAAAAAGGGAATGGTCAACCCACTTCTGAGTACTCTATACCTAAGACAATCTGGAAAGGTCACCTTAACTCAGAATTTATGATGGTGGCAGCAGCAGTAGTGGCGGTGGCAAAGCAGCAGCTTGAGCCTGCCATCCAACGTCCACCCACTACTATAATGTGCTCAGCCATTTATTTAGAATATCAAGTTTACAAGCGTTTCTCCATAGATATAATGCACAACACCTAAGAAGACCTCAGCTGGATCCCTTCAAAGTTCTGCTGAATCCCACATTCTGGTCTCATAGCAGCCAACCAATGGGATGCCCACACAGATAGGCTGGAGGAGTCATAGCCCCTGCCTGCTTACGGGGCCCAGTAATGCTGTCTCTGGTATTACAGGGAATGTACAACCCTCAGTTCTTATCCTTTGCTAATTTGTATAATGCATTTTTAAAGCTCTGCAGCTTGGCGCTCAACCACAGACTATTGTTGTCTCTGGTTGTTCTGACATTTTTTGTGTGGCAGAATTAAAAAGATCGTCCCAGTACCAGCATTCAGTGTTGGATATACTGAGATACACTAGAATTAGATTATCCCAGTAATGCCTGTCTGCACACATCTTGAATTTCTCTCCACCACTGCCCCCCAGTCTCTCTCACAACACAGTTTGCCCTCCCCTTTTGCCTGTTTTTTTTTCTGTCTTCTCCCCTCCTTATGTCACTCTCTCCTTTTCCCCCTCTTTGTCTTAGCTGTTTTCAGAACAAAGGTAGAGACCAACATGCAAAAATACGCTCATAAGGAAACATCATCAAATTACACCCGCCCATGAAATGCATGGATCAACAATGCAATATTAGGGCCCATATGAGAAGTTCTACACTGCAGCATATTGAAGCAAATCAAAACCAAAAAACACACCACAACCAGACAGTGATGTTTTTAAAAACACACACCAGGAAACAGGGATGTCTGTGTGGCTGTCTTATTTGGGCTCTATTGATGCTAATTTCAGCCATTGTGTGAACATCAGAATGTGGGCCACAAGAGTCCAAGAAAAGTTGAACAGATGAATGTCACCAGTGATTAAACTGGTATATACTGTATATTTAACATTTTAAGAACATTACATTCTTTCATGAGAATGTATCTCATTTGGATTTCTTTAGTAATGGGTTATCCATTGCCAGCTTCCTGTTCCTGTCAAAACTTCATCAGAGCCCCTTTGACCAGGTCATTTCAGGATGACCCAGGATGGCCTTCATGACTGCTGTAGATGTCCTGTGGCACAAGGCAACACCATACATCGCCCAGTCCCTTTACCACCTGTCACAACATGGACACAAGGTTGAACTTTGAGAGGTGATGGAGAGATAACATCAAAGAAATAGTACAAGGACACAAAATGAAACCACAAGAATTGCCAGAGCAATTTTTATCTCTCTTTTTTTGAAAAAATTATCTCTTTATTTAATTTTTATCTTTTTATTGCCAGAGCAAAACTTTTTATCTCCCTCAACACCCAAAGGGGTAAAAGAGGAAGCAAAGAAGAACGGAGAATGTCCTGCAGCATGAAAAAGCAAGTAACAAAGAAATAGCCAAAAGAGGTATTTATTTTGTTTGCCACTTGTTCTTTTTTTTTAAAGCATTGTCTGTGCAAACATTTTTAAAAGGCTTACTAAAAACCAGTTTACCCAAAGGATGTAGAAAAGTATAAATATATTCTTGAAATTGTGAATTTTTCTGTCTCCGTATCCCAGAATTTGTTATGGGATCAGTATAGTTCTCTCTCTCTCTCTCACACACACACACATGCACACACACAGAGAGAGAGAGGGAGGGAGGGAGGGAGGGAGAGGGAGAGGGAGAGGGAGAGGGAGAGAGAATTATCTGCTCAGGTTTGACTAAAATGGAAATAACATGTTATGTTTTTTAAAGAAATCTATTAAATTTGGCTTTTATTCATTTACATCAGAGATGCACAAACTCCATGGCCCACTGGCCAAATCTGGCCCCCAACACCAATTCATCCGGCCTGTGCCACCCACATTGCTCCCAGAAGTGGAAGTAAAATGCACCCACACATGCACAGAATGCTGCCATAAATGAACCCATGGCTGTCATAAATACATTTACAGCAGTGTTCTGAGCATGTGCGGGTACATTTTACTTCCGCTTCGCATGGGAGGAATCAAGTGACCGGCCCACGGAACCACGTGACCAGCCCGTGGTACAAAAAGTTTGGGAACCCCTGATTTACATATACTGTACTGCATTACATTCATTTTCAGTTTTTCATTCAAAATAAGTTTAGGGGAAACTAAACTAAACAGATGAATATAGGTAAAACCTGGAGGTTCCCCCCACCCTTCACATGAGTAGTGTTTGATGATAAAAGCATAAAAGCATAATGTAGTATCATTTCACCAAGGCACAATATGGATCATCCATATGGAGCAGAAGTTGATAATGCCGCAAAGAAGCAAAAATAAACAGAACAGATGTACTTGTAAAATCAAGTCTGCATCCCCACCCTTGGGTACCTGCTTCAGAGCGTTAAAAACATCTAACTTTTATCAGATTCTGAGACTAGCAGTACTCCATACTGTGTCAGAAACAGCAAAGATCCCACTTTGCAAAACACCCTTTAAGGGAGATGTGATATATTGAGTCTATCCAAAAATAGCAGAGAAGAAGGTGCTATGCCACTAAAGTGAACGCAAGGCAAGTTGTATCATATAACAGCATCTGGTAAGCTGAAGGAACCCTATTGAATTCAATGAGAAACTGTAGCAGCTCTATTAGTTTCTGTAGGCTTTGGAGCAGAGTTAGTCCCAGAACACTATGTGCAAACAGACACTAGTCTATGGGATGTAACATTTGGCAGTTTAACACTTCTGGCAATTTTTACATGGGCTGCTACAAAGAACTGGTACAGTGGATTTCAGTCTCTCTACTTCCCTGTAGCAGAGAGAAAAGTTTAACTTCCTTGCTCTCCAAATTGCTTTTTCATCTCAGGTAGTGTGAAGCAGGTGAAAGGAAGGGCAGATCACCACCACCTTTACCCACCCCAAATCTAATGAACTGAGGTTTGACAAGTTTGGCAATGGTTTCAGGCCTTTCATAACATCTGATGGCAGCATGCCAGTTTAGGGAACATTTAGGGCAGGGGTTTGCAACCTACGATCCATGGGTGGATCCAGCCCATGTCACCAAATAATCTGGCCCCCAACCTTGCTCCAGCTGTCTCCATTGCCGCTGCCAGCGGAATCGGTCTCAGACTCATTTATGTAAACACATTTATAACAGCCGTAAATGAATTCACAGCCATCGTAAATGCATTTGCAACAGCCGCAGCCATGTTTTACAGCAGCATTTATGGCAGGGAAACCACCAGTCCAGCCCACTCAGCTGTCCTAGAGGGTGTGGTCCAGCCCATGACTGAAAAACATTGAGAACCCCTGATTTCTGGAGTTCAGGACAGGCAGTGTGGCATACACTGCTCTGATCTTCAACAGAGGAAAGAAGCTGAGAGCTCTGGAGGAGGATCTGTGAGACTTCCCATCTCTGGTCAAGGTGGTTTTTTTGCTCTACCTAGTGGTGGGGAGTAAACACTTCTAATACCAGGGTATCCCCCCTTTTGTTTGTGTGTGCGTGTGTTAATCCCTCTTATTAGTAGAGCAGGAGGTACAGTCAGGGCTCCTGCCTGCCACTCTAGAATCATTTTAAATAGAAAAAGATGCTTTTACTTACAATTACTATTTGTAGTTACAATCAGTAGAATATTTTTTAAAAAAGAAAATTTTGTTTGGTTGAAGGTCAGAGGAAGAAGAATATAAATAAAAAGGAACATGGAAGGAAGCAAGCAAACAAACATAAAGAGGGGGCAAGGGCTTGGCTCAAATGCCAGAGGTGGAAAAAGAACTTTACCAGTATAGTTAGTGGTAAAGGGCAATCACATTAGGCTGTGAAAGCTCCTTCCCACTGATACCCAGTGTTACTGCATGCAAGATTGTTATTATCCCAACATCCAATGTATTGAATATCCTGCTATAGTTACACTATTGCTGCCAGACATCATGCCTTTATGGTTAACAATACACTGACTGGCATGCTATGTACACCTCCCTGGGAGAATAACTTCCTCACTAACTCAGGGACATGGTGACAGCATCACTTGCATTGAAGTGACTGATTGCAGCAGATGAAGCTGTATAAGTGCGACATAATGCATTTAGAAATTACATAGAAAGCTCTTGTTTTTGTCTTTTTTAAAAGCATAGAATGTTGGCCTATTCCAACCCAAAAATGATTTAAAAAACAAACAAAAGCAAATCCCCAGACAGATGTGCAATCAGAAGCTTAACAACAGCATTTGAGGAAGTCGTATGTATTTAGGATACAATATTTTTAATAAAGTGGACATAAAAGGATCTACTTATATGTTGGTAGCAGAATGGGTTATGTCTCCAACAGCTGGAGGTTACAGTAGATGGGCTGTAATATAGCAGAGTAGCCACCCATCTGCTGCTTTCTCAGGGTGGAGGAGAATAAATAGCACCCACATCCCACACACGCCAGCTGTCCCCAGCAGCCAGTCTTTCACTACTTGCCTAAAAATAAAATAAGAAATCTTTGCTGTTTTTCAAACAGAAAAGGGGAGGGGGATAGAATAGTTCCAATCTGAACAAGAAAGTGAAACAGAAGCAAACAAAATTGTTTCAGAGCACTAGGGGTCTTTCCAAAGCTGAGAAGCAAGATGTATTGTTGTGCTTGCTTGTCTGTCATCTTGCTTAACCACAGCCTTCTCCCTTTAACCCCCTGAATTTGGTGTATAAAAACCATGCCTGTAAGTTTCACTCTTTGTCTGAAGAAGTAGACTTGATCCACGAAAGCTAACAATAAAAACACAGCAGTTAGTCTTTAAAGTGCTAGTGTTTTTTATTTCATTTTTATTTTATTTTGTTTATTTTATTTTGTTTTCTGATATTTCTATTTCTCGCTTAACAAATAAATCAGGGTTCTTAATCCCCCTCTCCCCACCAAGAGTCACAATTGGTAACTTACAATGGTGTTTCGCTTAAAGAGCAAACTTGTTTAAAGGGCAATCCTGTGGAAATCATTATGCTCTTTAAGCGAGGTACAACTGCATAGGCAAACAATGTAAACCAACTTCCTTTAGTCTTTCTTGTGTCTCTGGTTACTGCATGCTGGGGTTGCACTGGGATACTCAACAGTTAAAAGGGGTTTGTTTGTTTGTTTGTTTGTTTGTTTTTTCGTTCGTTCGTTCGTTCGTTCGTTCGTTCGTTCGTTCGTTCGTTCGTTCGTTCGTTCGTTCGTTCGTTCGTTCGTTCGTTCGTTCGTTCGTTCGTTCGTTCGTTCGTTCGTTCGTTCGTTCGTTCGTTCGTTCGTTCGTTCATTTGTTTGTTGCACTTATATCCTGCCCATCTGGGATATTCTCTCACTTTGGGCAGTCTACAACACAGCTAGGGAACAGCATGTGTCTTCTTTTGCAATGTGTATGGTTTTCAGTCTTGTCTCTCCCTGTCAAGTGCATCCTTCTTTGCAGGCTTCAAAAGACTGTTTTGTTATCTGTTTGTCCCAGTCAGGAAACATTGCCCTCATTCTCCTAATGATGTCTTCACACCTTCTCTATGATTCTTGTTTGGCTGGAATCGCCTATGAAAGGATAACTCAAAAGAAAAACACTTCTGTCCAAACACTGAAAATTTTGCAGTAGCATGAGTCGGCAAGAAGTTTAGAAGTTTAGGACTCTCCCTCATTCTTGTTTCCCACTGATCAGCAAACACTCTATTGGACATCTCTTCTACCTCAGATATTTCAGTTTAGCAGATATGTACGGATTTACTTTAGGGTACATTTGAATGGTTATTTTATACATTATATGCTACATGGTTATTTCATACATTATATGCTACATTACATCCTGTTTCTATTCCATATCTGTAGCCCAAAGACTTAACTGAAAGCAGCGTGCATCCCAGTCTCATAAAGTATGCATGACTTTGGGGAGCGGGTGGGAAATTATTGCTTAACATTCACCAGCCTCGAGAAATTGAAAAGATTTTGCAGTAAGATTATGGTGATATTCACTTTTGTTTTCTAATGTAATTCCTGCATTTATCAGTCCCATCTTGGTAAAGCAATGTATAAAAAGAATAAAACAGATTTCTGAACTGCAAAAAAAGTATTAAAGCATATGAGCCTAAAGCATGATGCTTGGTCTTAAAATTACAGTTAAGTTGTTTCACATTTTAAGAAAAGAAATGGTTGATGAGCTATTTCTGGGATGTGAAAGACACAAGCTGTTATCTTTAGTAGTACTGTGGTTATGTGTATGTTGTATTCTATCAGATTGATTCTGTCTAATGGCTTATTCTAGTGGGATTTCTGAGATATATGAGATATTTAAGAAGTGATTTGACCATTGCCAGGGACTGTGGTGGCTCAAGTAATTAAGATGCTGAACTCACTGACTGGAAGGTCGGAGTTTGATTCCTGGGTACTGCATGATGGAGTGAGCTCCCGTCTCTGTCCCAGCTCCTGCTAACCTAGCAGTTTGAAAGCAAGAAATTGCAAGTAGATACATAGGAATCACTTGGATGGGAAGGTAAGCAGTTTTCCAGTGTTGAGTCATGCCTGCCACATGTCCATGGAAATGTCTGCAGACGCAGACAGTGCTGGCTTTTTGGCTATAAACAGAGATTAGCACTGAACCCTAGAGTCGGATATAACTGGCTTTTGAGCAAGGGCGTCCTTTACCTTTACCATTGCCATCCCACAATGAGTTCCCACCCCCAAGCCGGGATTCAAACTCAGTCTCTGGCGCCTTTGTCTGACACTGTCTTATTGCACCACCATAACCAGCAAAAATCTTATGGTTATATAAGTATATAAATAAAGGTCAAAAAGCTCTTGCTAACTTTAGAGCAGGGGTGAAAGAAATTGCAAGTAGATCAATAGATACCACTTTGGCAAGAAAGGTAACAGCATTCTGTGCACTCCATTGTCTAGTCATGCCTGCCACATGACTACAGAAATGCCTGCAGACACAAACAGCGCTGGCTTTTCGGCTGTAAATGGAGATGAGCACTGATCCCTATAGTAGTTGGACATGACTGGCTTTTGAGCAAGGGAGACCTTTACCTTTAACTACTGTACTGTCATCTACATAGGGTGACATTTGAGTATTTCATACAGCTACTGGATTATCTCCAAGGCTGAGGTTGACCCTCAATTCCTTGGCCTTTCAAAGAGAAGTAAAATTTAGTGGTGGTAGTAATAGTTGTTCATGTATTTTGTATCACTCCCAGAAGCCCTAGTAGGCATGACACTGGTGAAGGATTTGGGGAGGGGAAGACTAAAACCAAGTGGGGAGCTAAGACTAGGAACAATTCATCTCTTATGGCAGAAGGAATACATCTCAATTTTCATCAACTTTCCTGTGATCTTATCTATTCTCCTGGTACAGTATGTGGTTTTTTAAAAAAGCAAACAAAGAAAACCACCCCCACAATTTGTATTACTTAATTATCTTCATTGAGAGAGTGATTCAGATAAAATCAATGAAATATTTGAATTGTTTATTCATGTTTTACATTATTGTAAAATACATTGGGGATTCTCAAGCATTTTGATGTAAAACAAGCCATTAATATCAATGTGCTACTACACAATTCCTGTCAGTGCATACAACTTTAGCGTGTTCTCGGTGGCTCAGTGGTGCTATTAGAGCAGTATTCATTGCTCTAAAAATAATGGGAGTTCAATCATTTACAGGTAAGTTCTTCCGATGGTTTGAATATTTAAATCACAAGTGGAACTGGGCAAGACACAAAACGAGCGTGAAGGAATTTTCAGTTCAAATACAATAGCATAAAAACACATTGCTGGGGGTGGAGGAGGGGACTTCACATTTCCCCAGTTGTTTGTGGAGATTAAATGAACAGGAATGAGGAAATATTGCTGCCAACATCTCTGCTGACAATTGGCTTTTGTCTGAAAGACACTGTTTCCTTGCCAAAGGAACTAAGCTCACACAGTCTAGCAGGTCCTCTCAGGGTTTGGTATATCAGGAGGCACCAATTCTGTGGGGAATTTGTTTTGCTGTCAGAACTCAAACTGGAATCAGCAGACGCTGCACTGAGATAAGGAACGCTCTTGCCCTGCTCTGTGGTGTGCCTGCATTGTGTGTCTCCGCAGTGCTCCGTGTGTGAAATACGCTTTGGCCTTCCAATGGTGCTCCACGTGCCAGTAAGCTGGAGTGTGTTTCTTTGTGCTTATGCCCATAGTCTAAGGGAAGTTGAGTGTGTATAGAAGGAAAAGACTCTTAAGACCCACTGAATGTGTTATGGAAAAACTATGACCAACATCAAAAGAGAACAGTCACATGGCTCTATGGTTTTTGCAACCTTTCATCCTTAGCAAGTGCCATGGGGAATATGAGGGGGGAAAGTGATGTGAATATCTTAATCTTGATCAATTCTGAATGTAGTCCTCTATTAAAAATTTGTCATGGTAAGGCATCATTTTACTCTTTGCTGGGTTTAACAATTCCTGTACTGACACTGTATCAGACCACAAGTTGTTTTATTACATGGACATCTGAATGTCATTCGAGGCAAACTTTTTGAAACGTAGCATTTTTAACATGTATGCATTTTGGCTCACTCACTGTAAGTTCAGCCACCTTCAGAACGTGCTTATCAAGACAGAAAACTCATATAGACTATATATGTTATGTATAACAGTTGAAAGTAGGATAGCAGAAAGTCATCTCTCCCCATGTTGTATGGTTTTTTAAAAAAGACTGAAGTGGTTGTGCTGTTTAAAGAATACATTTTTAATGTGCATTATTTTATCATGTGTTCCACTCAATCTGGTGTATCTGTATGTATTATTCCAATGAATTACTCTTCCCATGCACATTCTTGAAATATGCACATTTTTCAATCTCCTTTGTTGTGCAAATCACTTTGCACACCCACATATTTACAGATTTTTCAGCACACAATATTCAGTCTACAATTGATTCCAAGGATTGTAAAATGAGAAGGCTTGTAGAAAAATGCAGAACCCACAAAGATGGGTAGGATTGTCCTTGGACAACTTTTCCTTCTGCCAGATGTAGAAGGAGTGAAGAACTCTGTATGCTTGTATGTATTGTACTGATATAGCTCCATGGTTACTGTGGTGGCCATGAAATCCTTAGCAGCAGTTGTCAAAACAAACTCAGTTTGGATGGCAAAATCCTCCAAAACAACAGTCCTGAAGTTATCCAGCATCACACCTGAGATCATCTTGGCTACCACAAACAGGAAAGCTGCTGGGCAGTGGGGTGGGTAAATACACCAGCAGCAATCTTGTTCTGTCTCTTTAGCCCAGCACAAGATACCGTTCCTCAAAACTGGTGCCAGGATGGGTAGGTTGTCTTGTGAGAGAGATGGAGTCCTTATGTGTGATGGCAATTCCTCTCAACTCTGACCCTCTGACTGATGCTGGATCAAGTCTCCAGTGGGGGCAGAATGGAGACAGGGCCTAGTTCATGCAACCTTGTCTCAGTAATACAATGCCAGGTCAGCTCCTTCATCCACAATCTAGTCATGGATGGTGAAGGTTGTATTATGTACTGACCTAGTATTCAGCAACAGTACCAGTAGACTGGTGGGCTGACAAGACATTCTGAATATTGAGGGAAGGAGAAATGAGCAGGAGAGATCTTAAGCCTTTCCCTCACATCTGACTAACAGCACTATATCTCCCTCTGCCCTATAAGAGCACCCCAATCTCCTCCCCTTGTTCAGCCAGTGCCAGTTTCCTAGACTATCTTTTCCATTCTCTGATTTCTCTCGCCTCCAGTTCTCCACTTTGCCAACACCTTCATTTGAGAATGAACTAGCAATCTGAGCAGGCTCCAGCGCGATGTGTTTTGCAGCACTGAAAAAAGAATGCTTCTCAAATGCAACGTCTTAGAAAGATCACAAAGGAGTGAGGAGATTGGATCAATTTATGCTACATCAAACCTGGATGCAGCGAACTGAAAGCGCTCCAAACATTCACCTGGAGGTGGTCAAATACAAATACCAGTATATTAAAGAAACTATCAATACTGATAATGTTACTTTCAAGTTTTAAAACCTTAACTTTGTAGAATTTGTGCATTACTTTTTCCAGCCTCTGTGTAATTTAGAATCTTTGGAAGAATTTATATAGATGCTGTCAACTGTAAGCATCCATTGTCAAATTCTTCAAAAACCTTTGTTTTAAACATTTGGTCTGCTCACACATTGATGTAGCCAAATATGAATTATTAGACTCATATCAGTAACGGTAACTTTTGTTTTTAGCATACTCAATACTCAAACAGCGCTCTAGCAGCAAATTCATTTTTACTGCAGCTTTTCGTGAATTTTTTTTTTGGTGCATAATGGTGGTATATGGTAATTTAAGTTGAACATCTATAAGAAAGCAAGCTGTCTTTTAGTTCACTTCCTTTAAAAATGCACCCTAAAACTAAAATATACTGCACAAACAGCAGGCCTGTTTCCTTTATCAAGCTGGTGCTTCTGCCTCAAGCAGGACTCTTATAGTCTGTGTATTTTTATTATAGTTGGGTCTAAAAAACAACAACTTTCCACCTAAGAGATGCAGGCAGCTGTGAGTCAATATCACACAACTGTGATTTCTATGGCAACCAACTTAGATGGGGGGGTAGAAATGTGTGTGTGTGTGTGTGTGTGTGTGTGTGTGTGTGTGTGTGTGTGTGTGAGAGAGAGAGAGAGAGAGAGAGAGAGAGAGAGAGAGAGAGAACTGTCTCCTCTTTGAACACTTGCAGTGCTCTATGATCCAAGAGTGACTTTTCTGAGTAATTATACACATATCTAAATAAAGTCACATCAGAATTATAGGGTTTAGTTCTGTGTGTGAGAGGGGGGGTTTCCTTTGAAGAGGTTACTGTTTTAATTAAATGAGATTGCACCAACGTGAATCATATCAGCACACTGCGGACTTTTTGTACAGACTAGAGAGAAAGGTAGGCACACAATAGCTCTATTCAATTTAGTAGAAAATTTTTATTTCTTACATTCAAGCATACTGTACACTTATTCCAAGTGTCCTGGTACCATTTTTGAAGTGGTTTTAATGGTGGTGAGTGAGTTTCTTTGGAGTTGCAACGATACATGCTTTAGCAATCATACTTCCAGTACTGGTGGCTTGAAACTTCTGTTCAAGAGCATGACATAAGGTGAAGAAAATTGTTCACTGAGATTCCCCCCCCCCTTTCCTCCCCATCTCCCCCTGTCCTCCAGGTAAGAATGTCCTTTTTTAAAAAAAGTATTCACTGGACATAGTTAGGTTTTGCCATCCCAGATCTTTATGATTGTCCCTGGTTCAGAATGGCAGACTTGCTGTCAAGTTGTGTTACCTTTCACTGATTCCTCCACCTTTTACTAGGGGAAAGCAACTCACTTCAAATTTTGTCAAAACCTTAGTTTCACATCTGTTCTTCATACTGTGTCTTGATCAGGGAGATGAACAAAGCAGTTGAGAGGGAGAAGCAAAAAAGAGGAAGAAGGAAGAAAATAAAATGTGTTTGTGTGTTTAGTGGATTGGAAATTTACAGAAGCTTTTTTGATAGAATCAAAGAAGCTCCCCTAAATTTCCAATCTACTACTACTACTACTACTACTACTACTACTACTACTACTACTACTACTACTACTACTACTACTACTACTACTACTACTACTACTACTACTACTACTACTACTACTACTACACCACACACAGAGAGACACACACACACTGGTTATGCTGGCTGAAGTATATTAAGAATTGTAGGTCAAAAAAGAGTGAAGGACTAGAATTCAGGAGAATGGGAGTCAAATCCCCTATAATATTAATGGAAACAATATAATAAGTGGTAAAACACTTCTTGAAAAGCATACATGCTGTGAATAACCCCACTAGTGTCACCATAAGTTTAAAGCAGACTTACAAGACTTTTAAAATGTTTGTACAAAAGATTTATAGCCTGTCCAATATCACAAGATTTCAGGGTAGGTTACAAAGCTGTACATAACAATTTAAAAATAAAATATTTAAAACAATTGTAAAATTAAAAGTTTGAAACACATAAAATTAGAAGATTAAAACATCAACATCATTGTTCATGAAGTCACATAACACATATAGAGTCCTGAAAAGTAAGATTTTTTTATCTATGATGGAGATGGTGGGTCCACTTTGTCTACTTATCCTTTATTATTTCTTTATTTCTCCAAACTGTGTAAGAACATGTCTGTCTATTCTTTGCAGAATGCTAAACAATTAGATGGAGCAAATAATTATTCACTCTAACAGTAAAATATAACTTTCTAAACAACCTTATGCCTTTATTTCTACAGTGATGTTCTCTATCATCCATGTCTCTCTGCAGAAGACTAAAATTATTATTTTAAAAAGTGATTCCTGGTGCTCCAAAATAAGTGAAATGCTGCATATTAAGATGTCAATCCAGATACTCTTTTAACTTATGTACAAACATTTTACCCCATGTTGCAGATGGAGGAATGACATAAGACTTCTTAAAGGTTGGGGACCAAAGAATGTGCTTTGCTTTTTACTGCCTAGTGATATAATTCAGCCACACCAGTCTGCCTATCAGATTGACCATCTTTAAATAGGAGAGACAAGAAAAATGAATTCAGGCATGCCTGTAAGCATCTTCTGTGTGTGTGTGTGTGTTTGTATATATGTGTGCTTGCGTGCACACACAGGCTGGAGAGCAGTTACAACGTATATTGAAAGTCAGACCAAATGTCACTACATGCAAAGATTCAGTCTTGCTGAAAGAAAGATAAAAATAGTCAACAGACTCCACACAGCATGTGAAGTTTCACTATCATGAGTGAGATGGTAGGAAACCCAAAGCAGGAAGAAATATGCTACAGAAGAATGCATCTGAACAAGGCATGCTGGAGCAGCATTAAAGTTCACGAGGAGTAATATTTCTCTAATTTAGAAAGATATCAAAATCATAAAATGTCTCCCTTTGCCCAAGAAACATGGATGATATTAGGGATTTAAGTTTTAGAGATAGACATCTTCAGTGGGGACTGTATAATTCCCACAAACATACACTGAAATGTTCAAATGTTGTCTTGCTCCCCTCCTCTCCCCCCCCCCCCGGGTGATACTCCACTGTTGAGAAAGGCAGAAGTCCAACAAGATATCTTAAGAAGCTTTCTGGGCTGACCCAGCAGTCTAGTTTAAGCTGAGAATTCAGAGACAGATGGGTAAGAAAGGCAATGATCCCATGATGGCTACCAACATTTAGGCTGCCAACTTGCAGGCCATCTGGTCAGAATTTCAAACCAACACAGCTAAAGAAAGAAAGGCAGAATGAAAGAAAGAAAAAGTTTTTATTGTTGATCACACATACACACTTAAATGATGGATTTGAATGAAATCAGGGTCAGAAGGGAAACGAGGCACTTAACGGGAACTGAAGCAGAGACTCTGATTAAAATGTTCCTTCACAAAAGAAGCATTTTCCATAAACAGCATCTGAGAGTAATAAAAATGAGAGCAAGCTCCAGTGGGTCTATAGTTTAATACCTATCTCAACATCAGTTGTTTGACATCATTTTTATGGGGGTTGTGAGGAAGCATTTCCATCGCCTTGATGTCAGACAAAGAGGCAGCCTGTCAAGAAGTCTTTGACTCCTGCCTCACATTTTTGCCTCCACAGCAAAAACGAAATGTTAAGCACAATTTTTCCCCTGTGTTTTTCACAATTTGCACAACAATGTCTTTCAGAAAAGCTGGACTCTCGATTGAGCAAGATGGACTGTAGAGAATACTTTAACCTCAAACTAAGAGTAGCATGCATGACCCTGGGGCTACACATGACATTAAGTAAGTCTTCAGTAGGACCTCACACATGGTATATCTATTCCCAGGTGTGGATTGGGGTTGGTGCCACAAAACACTGGAAACCTGCAACAGCATACTGTATATGTATCTATCTATAAATCTTTGTTGTATCATGGAGTAATAGACAATAAGATTCATTATTGTTACTTTTTGAGGAGGAGGAGATCATCATCATCATGTGTTGAAGTAACAGGATATTATGAGATACCTATATTCAGTGGTGGGCTCAGAAAAAAATTTACTACCACACTGTGGGCATGGTATGGTGGGTGTGGCCAGGGGGAAAGCCCTGCATTGCACCCAAATTAGGACTACAGTACAGTACTCTATTTCAAAACTTGGATGCGTGGGGCCAGCCAGAATTTCTGCTGCTGTTTCTGGCAAACTGGTGCGAACCTGCTGATGCCCAGCACTGGGTATATTCTTCATTAACATGTCACAATGTTTGCATTTGGAAGGATAGAAAAGAGGCATTAAGACTTTTCAATATACCCTCACCCTTACATGTTGACATAGGCTTCAGCAAACAAATGACAATAAAAGGACAATTGATACATTTATTAAAAAATAATAATTAATACATACCCCCCCCCAAAAAAAAAAATCTATTTCTGGCAATTCTTTGACTTTCACATCTGTTTGGTATGAACGCATAACATGGTCCCCTCTCCAAATTGGAAATAACTGTCCCTGTGCTTGGTTAGGGGAACACAAAAGGGGGAATTTCACTTCAACTTGTTTTTGAAGAATTAAACAAAATGCACAAAGCTCTTTATATTTAAAACTTGAAGTTTTTTTTAAAAAAAATGAGAATGCAAAGGACAGCAAGACTGAATAATTTTCCCATCCTACATCTTAGATTTCCCTTCCAAGATGGTTATTCAGCTTTAGATTTTCACTTACCATTCTTTTTTCCAGGATATAAATTATATTTTAACCTTTGCAGTGTCAGTAGAGGATGTTGCTGAATTCATGATCTTAGTGTTGGTGATAAGGAAGGTCTTACCTTTTTACTACTGTCCATCAATTGTGTTATGCATTTTAAGTAAGGGCAGCAAGAGCAGGGCAGCCATTCTTTCACATATTCAGTTCGTTTTAACAAATAGTTTGGAATTAAACTCTTGCTATAATCTGTCTGTGAAATAATTAACCTTTAAAGTCGCTGGCGGATTTTGAAAACATAAAAAAGTCTTCTCTACATTAGAGAAGATAGAACTATGCCTGAATGGCTAGCATTGATCAGCTTATGTGAGTTGCCCAAGGCAGGCTTAGAAGCGTTCAGCATTATACATTCCCTTGAGCAAATGAGCTGGCGGTTTCTCCAGAATTAACTTGAGCTGATCTCATTGATAATAACTGATTCCAGAAATGAAGAACCAGCCTGCAGATGAATTTTATCCCAAAGATCTGTAGTTGACTGAACCTTCATCTCCTCATACTGTGTGATGATGTGATGGAACCCTGAGATGGAATGAGCCACTTCAATGCTGCATGTCTCTTTTTCAAATTCTCCTCTATATGATAGATGTGTTCCAAGTACAAAACTAGCACAGCAAGCATAAATTTTCTCTCTTTAACTTCCTCTGTCACTGGACTTAAGCAGAAATTGAATGGCCATCTGTTATGATGCTATGGCTGTATCGTTGTATGACAGGAATGTTGAGGTTTCCTTCAGCTCTATGATTATGGCCCAATTACTGTGTTCAGTTTTATTCACTTTTTGCTTACTAAGGCTATCCAAAGATGTGTTGCTATCTATGGCAGAGCAAAAAAAGGCAACCTATCCTTAAGGTACCAAAGACCAGTCAAGCTACTTTGGCATCCAAAAAAAATTCCCCAAGTAACCCTTACTGGCAATGAAAACAAATAATAATACATTAAATGAAGATGTCCTTCCCTTTCTTGAGACTCCAAATCAACCACTTTTCTCTAGCTAATTGTAGGGATGCTCCTGCACTGTGTAATTAGTATTAATTGTATGTTGTTTTTATATACATAAGGAATATTTCAAAATTCCCACTTGCTTTATTTTCTCATCATAGATCTGGCCTTAAGATAGATCTTGGTTCGCAGAATGGACTGTTTCACTACTGAGAGTAAAAATGGCAGGTTAACAATTTCCAGCACTCCTTGTGTGCATACTTACAAACGGGCAAGGCAGACAGGCAGGCAAGAAGACAGGAACAAACAATATACATCCTTGTTTGTCTTGACATTGTGTGTGAGAATGAAAAGCTACAAGGGGGCAGGATATTTTTTCACATTATCCACAGGCTTTTTACACCTTTTGTGCAATTGACACAATAATGTAACTTGTGCAAAACTATAAGAATTACTGCTTTGTTTTGTGGATAATTAAGAATTAGAAGCATTGAATGGTTGTTTTCATCTTTCTAAGCAATTACCCACACTCTCTGGGCTCACTGTGTATGTGTCTGGCTTTTCATTTGTTTGTTTGCAATATTTATATGCCATCCAGTCTAGTATGTTCCACTACTATGGGCAGTTTACAAGAACAAAGAAACAGTAAAGTTAACCAAATACAGACAAATAGAAAAACAAGGAAAATTTACCTTAGTAATTCAATAAGCCCAATAAAATATTAAATCAACTTTTCAAAGGGAAATAAGAGAAAGCACTTGGTAAATTCTTTGTTTCCATTGAATGAGGTTGCTTTCTCTCAGGTCATTGAGGCAACTTCAAGCATCCATCCAATTTCTCTTGGTCTACTGCACTCTCGAAGAACTTCTCCCTAAATTTCACTCCTGCTCTTCCTTTTCTGCTGTCTCATCTTTCCATATTTGCTCATTTATCTTCCTGACTGCCTCCTCCTTCTTGCTCAATTTCACCCTTAGCTACTGCCTTTACTATTACATATTGTATCCATACATATCCACATTGTACCAAGTACTGTCCCTGAAAAACCTACTGCATCCCTAGTGAAAATCTGCTAGTCCACTGATTATTCACAAATCCACTTCATGCAATGAAGAGGGGAAAGAAAGATTTAAAGACTGAAAGCTTGTTATTTAACAAAAGAAAACTTGGAACTTTCAGTTTGTTCCTAACCAGCAAATAAAAGTCCCTGCTGCAGTTCTTGGGGGTACCTATCTACTATCTGTCTGTCTGTCTATCTAAATAAATAAATGACAACAACAATAGTGATATAATAAAACTGGATTATTATTATTATTATTATTATTATTATTATTATTATTATTATTATTATTATTATTATTATTATTATTATTATTATTATTATTATTATTATTATTATTATTATTATTATTATTATTATTATTATTATTAATTCGATTTATATATCGCCCTACTTGGTGCAACCAAGTTATTTTCATCGATAATCAGAAGAAGAGTTATTTAAAGAATTAAAGAATTCCAATGTTTCTTTGAATCCTCAACATGAAGAAATCAGTTCTGAATATACACTCTCTACAACCTTAAAATGAAATGGAAATACATAAAATCACTAGGTGGATTCATCCTTTCAGTGCTCCTCCTGCATAAACATATTGATCTTCTTCTGCCTATACGAAGGTGGTAAGGCCTTCTCCTCCTCCGTAGGAACAGCCTCTCCAGCTTTCCCACCCTTTCTAACTCAAACCTTGAACCACAGCCTCTTCCTAGGAATTCGGCATCCATTGTGCTGAACCAAATAATTCATAGGGATATATACATTTTGCGTTTGCCAGGAAAGGTACAGATTTTCTTGTGCTAGTGAAAAGGATTTCAGCTAGTAATATATAACTCTGCAGCACTGATGTAAAACACCTACATGTGCATACAGACAGAATGATTATGGATGACAAAGGGGACGGAACAAACTCAAGGAGTGACATCTGGCACACCAAGGTACCTAAGAGTGAAAAATAAAGTGGGGGAGCAATGAGGAAATTGGCAATCAGCCCTTGTTTGCAGCTAGTTAAGGTAGCTCTTCTGTAGCTGTGCCTCCTGAAAATCTCAATAGCCATAGCAGAGCTATGAGTTATAATGAGTCTTAATGGTTTATAAACAAGTGCTAATTATTATTTTCCATCCCTCTCTCTGCTGATGTCTGTCTGATGAACTAAAGTGAATTCACCTCAGGGGAATCTGACTTCCCAGGGATCACTTTGCAGCAGAGCCATTAAATTTTTTCCTCCTGTGACATTATTGCCTTACCCTAAACATGGCGGAGGACCCAATATACAGTTGAAATTTGAACAGAAAAATAAACGACAAAACAAGCTTAGTAACAAGCCATTGAAAACACAAGACTCTGCCTATCTGTTCACCTTTTTCACCCTGCCTTACCATTACCATCTCCAAGCAAGGTAATTTGTTTCTACTCTCCTTTTTACCTGACCTTTCAATATATTGATGAACAATTGTAGTTTACCTATGTTTATGCTGCCATTCATCTTTTCAAAAATGAAACTAAGAGCTCAATAGGCAACGCTGGGTAAAAGCAGCAGGCTGTGAAGGTAGCTAGGCACACTTTTTATGTAGCAGCATAAACACATAGCATACTTGTCAGTTATTGCTCAGTGCTGTGGTCATGGGAATAGGACCAAAGAGAGAAAAGGACTTGTTGTTCCTGATTTCACAAAAGCACTGAGATCCACACACTCTCTTTCCTTGCCTTTCCTCTTTTGTAGCTCTTTAAATGATTGAATCCATTAACCAAATCTTGTGTCTGATCATCCTAATGGTACCTCAGGTATCTGTGCTGACAAAGTAATTCAGAAAAATTATTAAATTTAGAAGAATATTCTTCTTCAAGTACTGTATCAGATTCCGAATAGTGAGCTATCATCATGATGATCAGCCATAAAGAATGTCCTGGGAATATAATGCAGTGGCCTGCCATTTTCCTTCTGCATTTCAGTGTGACACCTGTACCACTGATCCAGTTCCAGGAGTCACTTTCTGGTCCTGAGCCTTTTTGGCACACAAAGGCCTCATCATCCCTAGGCCAGTGTTGATGAAGCTGATGCCCCCCATCAAGATGGATTCAAGTGGGATTTAATCCACTTGGAGACCTTCCCTGTAGACATTGTCATCCAAGGCCATTAGTCCTCAGGGTTGTCAGGGTAGTTAACTGCCACCTGATGGATTGGCATTGAATCACTGGCAGTATGGTCTACTCTGTTACTATAGCTAGATAACCTGGCCAGACTTTGGAGAAGAATATATTAAAGGATATAAAACCTGTGTGTTGTATGGAATGTGCAGGTGTCATGAAGTTCATGGGATCTGTACAAGGTAATAGCTATTTATTTTTAACATGGATTCATTTGAAACAGTAAAGCAACCAAAAAGCTAATGCTTTCTCAAAAAGATGAATTAGCCACTGCCCAAATTATGAAGACTAGGAGAAGACCAAACAAACTGTAATCTTTGGCTATGGCATAATAGTTTAGCAGCTAGATCAACTCTGTTTTTAGTTATCATGGGCTCAGTTACATAATACAGGTACTTGACTCTTGTGACAGCCTCCCATTTATGTATTCTTTAAAAATGACATTTTAATCCTGAGGTTTCAATGAAATAATGCTCAAAATGGCAGTTAAACTGGATAATACAGGAAGAAAGATAGAAGACGACCCAACAACTATTGATTCCTGCCACACAAAGCCATGTCAATTCAGAGGAGAGGTTGTTCTAGCTAGCCAACCAAATGCTTCTGGGGCTTCCACAAGCAAAAAGTGAGGACAATAGCATTTGGCTTCTCAAGCACATGAGCAACTGGCAGCCATTGCTTTTGAGATGGGGATTAAAAGACTGCTATTGATAGCTTCCACCTTATACTGCCTGTTCTACCTATAGAGATGCCAAGTGACCCAGTTCAGTGGTGTAAAGTAGGAGGGGCCCCCTGGGGGGGCCGCCCTGGGCAGCACTTTTTGGGCTAAGGATGTTCTTGGACTACAATTCCCAGAAGCCCTAGCGGGAGCAGGTGCCAACATCCACCAGAGGGCAGCAAATTTGGCTTATGTCCCGGGCAGCTGAAATCAATGCTACACTACTGACCCAGTTTACTTGCTTCTTTTTCCTAGACCTTTTCAAGTCACCGCTTGACCGCTTGTCCTATTTTGCTTTCTGCCTGAGTCTCCATATGCATACTCCAGCACCATTTTGCCAGGTATGAGAAAGCAATTGTGAAATGCTCTGCTGTTGGGATGATTTTGTTCTTGCTTGTTCTGCGCTGTCAAGTCACTTCTAAGTTCTGGTGCTCCTATAAATGAGTTGATATACAATGTAGTGTAGTTGACTAGGATTCAGGAGAACTGGGTTTGAATCCCTGTTTGACCATTGAAACTTACAAGGTATGGGGCAAGGATAGAACCACTCCTTAAATATTTCACTTACCTTGGAAGCCCTATTAGGATTGCTATGAGCCAGTTCTGATGTGACAGTACATAGGTAAAGGTAAGGTTTGCCCTTGCTCGAAAACCAGTAGTGTCCAACTCTAGGGTTCAGTACTCACTGCCATTTGTAAAGAGCCAGCATTGTCTGTATCTGCAGACATTTCCATGGTCATGTGGCAGGCATAACTAGACATTGGAGCACTCATAAGACTGTCATCTTTCCACTGAAGTGGTGGTACGGTACCTATTTATCTACTTGCAATTTCTTGCTATCAAACTGCTAGGTTGGCAGGAACTGGGACAGAAATGGAAGCTCAGTCCATCGTGCAGCACTCAGGTCTTGAACACTAGGCCATAACACATATATAAAGGAATGGCTTTCAGAAAGTCCTGTTGTCAAGAGACCTACTCAGTTTGCAAACTCAAGGTCCACTTCCTTCAGGAAGAGTAGAACTGGTTCTGTGAAGTTCTATGTCATCAAAGATATAACCTACATTGTGAACATTTTTTTTCAAGTTAAAAACAATAATGAGTAGGCAAAATGTATACTTTTGCACAGGTGGACAAACTGCCGAATGTTTGGATTGCTGCTTTCATCATCGTTCATTTTACTTATGCTGGACAAGTCTGATAAGAACTGCAGTCCAGAAAGTCTAGATGGCCACAAGCGGTCCACTGTGACATGCATAGTAGAAATCCCAGACTAAATTGTTTCAGGCTACACCCCCCAGATATTTTTAAAATGGAGGTTTGCAGTCCTTATATTAGCTATTGCATTAATTCTGTGTCTTTGGCTGAAGAAGAATTAATCATTTTAATGTACAGTTTCTTCTACAATTGATTAAAAATTCTGATTCCCAGCAGATCTCACTCTCGTCTTTTGATGTGCCTGGTAGTTAATGAGTTTCTCAAGTAAAAACACAGAGATGTTAACTGAAAAGGTTTAATGACTGTTTTAATTATGGGAACTGGATGGCCAACACTGAATGACTATGACCTTTGGACCAGCCTCTGAAAGTCCCATGCAGAAGAAATGTCCCAGTTGTGCAGCAAACAAAGGTCAGTTGCTATCAAAAGATCCTTATCAGTCCAGGCTGTCAACAACTCAAGGCCAAATTAAGTGGAGCTTTTGATTCACTTGACCTTGAATTCTCTGCTGCTTTGTCTGTGAACACACAATTTGTACAATGTCATAAAGCTGAATGAACAACTGAGGGTAGGCAAAGAATTGTTTTCTCATCCAAACAAGGCCAGAGGGGCATCAATTTGCTTCCAATACAATTAGTAATTAGAAGAGGGAACAAATAGAAACTAATTAGCCTTTTGCTTATGGTGCCCTTACATTCCTTAGAACTGGAAGGTCAATAGAAAACAATCTTTATAACTAAATGACTTTCATGTAAGGTTAGACATCTTATGGGATGTTGGTGTCAGAAGGATCTTGAAATTGTTGTAGATCACAAGCTGAATATGAACCAATAATGTGATGTAATTGCAATAAAGACCAACCAGATTCTGCTGAATAACCAAAAACAAACAACCAACCTTCCTAACTGTTACAGCAGTATGGCAATAGAACCAATTGCCTTGAGAGGCGGTGAGCATTCCAACACTGGAGGCATTCAAGATAAAATTAAACAACCATCTGTTCAATATACTTTGATTTGGATTCTTGCATTAAGTAAGGGGTTGAATCAATGGCCTCATATGCCCCTTCCAACTCTATGATTCCATTATTCGATGTACAGAACTGCCCTAGCTATCCATCTCTGTTTATCCAAATGTCTGATTCTTTGAAAACTTGACACCAGGACAAGTATCCTCTAAACCTCTTCCATTTACATAATATTTAGTTGTATTTCTTTTTCTGTGTTCAGATTTTTTAAAAATGAATGATCTGGTGTGAGAAAGATTAGCCAGCAAAACAAGGTTGCAGTTTCCTGAGGTACGCCCGATTGTAGTTCAAAAATGTATCCATAATCTTCAAGGAGGCTCTTTCTGTGTACCCCAGCTAGTTGCATGAGCCATGGGACTTTGACTAAATCTGTGGAAAGAAGTATTCACAACTTTCTCCTGAGATAATCAAATGATACATATGTCAGTTGCTCCAGAGCCTTTGTGCACTCATTGGTCAGTATATTGGAAAGAAGGATCAGTCCTGCTTCTTAATGAGCATGGAAGTACAATGTTGCAACCATAAAGAAATGTTAGTACATGATTCTATTATAGTTTGTTGGCAGAAGAAATACAGAATATTTCTGAATTGAATTCAGCCTTTATGTTCATGTTATACCATGGGTGCATTTGTTCTTGCTTTGAAAAAAAATTCTTTTCATGTCTTGCCTGGGCAAAGTTCTGGAAGCTAGGTTATTGACTGGGACAATCTGTACACAAAATGTCCACCTCTGGATTCTCTGACAAGCACTGTTGCCCTTTTGCCACTTAAAGTGATCTGGCAGATTATTTCTTTCCCAGTGCAATTAAAAAAAAAAAACAAATCAAAATCTCAGCTGTTTCTGTAATTCCAGGGTGCCTTCAGTATCAACTGTCAAGGAGGAAGATGGAGCCAGACTATGTTTAGTTATTTTTTCAATTCTGGAAATATTAGGACTCTCTGTGTGTGTTGTGGAAGGATGATTGCTATTTGGGCTTTGAGAGGACAAGGCACTCTCAGGATAAGTTAAGATCTATCTATTTATCTGTCTGTCTGTCCGTCCGTCCGTGCGTCCATCCATCCATCCATCCATCCATCCATCCATCCATCCATCCATCCATCCATCTATCTATCTATCTATCTATCTATCTATCTATCTATCTATCTATCTATCCACCCCAAACTCCATATTAACTGCTAAAACCACATCAGCTAAGATACATCCAGTTGTACAGTATATATTTCTCAAAAATAACATGATGAATGAGAACACACATAAGAATGAGTGTTGACTTCTTCTGTTTGTCCACTCTCAATTCCTGAGCCACTTGTACTCTCTCTGTTTTGCTTTTGAACTTTCCTTTGCATAAGGAGACTGCAGTGACTTAGTGGTTAAGACACTGAACTTGACGACTGAAAGGTCTGCAGTTCAAGGCCAAAGTGCTGCATGATGGCGTGAGGTTCTGTCTCTGTCCCAGCTCCTGCCAACCTAGCAGTTTGAAAGCAAGAAACTGCAAGAAGATAAATAGGGACCACTTTGGTGGGAAGGTAAACAGCATTCCATGCACTCCGGTGTCTAGTCATGCCTGCCACATGTCCACAGAAATGTCTGCAGATGCTCTTTAACTATGAACAGTGACAAGTACTAAACCCTAGAGTCGGATAAGACTAGCTTTCAAGCAACGGCGACCTTTACCTTTACCTTACATAAGGAGAAACAAACCCTTCCTGCCTTGTCCTATGGCTTCTGACAGGGTCATTATTGGCTTGACAAGAAAATGAAGCAAAATCTTCAGTAGCTCAGCATTTCTCAGCATGTTTGAGGAGTTCTGCCTGTCGCCTTCTTATCAGTTACCCAGCAGTAATGGTATGAGACTTTTAGACCAAGAATTAGGAAGGGTGATGAGAGTAGGGAAGTGAAGGGTGATTTATTATATGTGACATACATTTCAGGTTTAGGCATTCATGAAGGCCATGCCTGCGAGATTGGTAATGCCAGCTTGCACACACTGTGTAAAGATGAATAAATGAATAATTGTTTTGATAATATTAAACAGCATGTGTGATGTCGCAGAGCAACATCTGTTATTAACAGTATAAACAAAAGGAAGGCTTTTTTTTGTTAACTGATTACATGTCATTCCGTGGAGAGGAACAATGTGGTCTGTCGAAAGTGCCATGCTGTGATAGGCAAAACCAGGTTTTGGTAGGCAGAAACAAGTTACTTTTGGGGGAAAAGATAGTGCTATTTTAATATTGAAAAAACACATCTAACATATTAGAATAGGCATAAAATACCACCACCACTAGATTAAATCACCTTCACTTGTTTGTGTACTTCAATGATTGTCTGCAACTCTGGGAAAGTGAACAACCTAGAATTGCTTTGTATTTTCATAAGCAGAGTCCACCCATCTTCTTCCTGTAAGTGAAGTGACACATTATATTCACCATTATATTTCCATTGTCCATCCAACAGGATTAACTGGGGGGGGGGGGACAATATTCCATAAGCCATTTCTAAAAGAAGGGGGCAGAACAGGTTAAGTGGACATATGATTAACAAGGGGACAGATCATTTTCATTTCATTTCATTTATTGGATTTGTATGTCACCCACTCGACATATGCAACTCACGGCGGCTCACAGAAATCTCAACACATCAACAATATAATCAACAATAGAATACAATAGAATAAACAATATAATGGAATAGAACACCACACAGAAAAAACAACAATAAAATGTAGCAATACAATCAAGCCATACAATCGAAAATAAATGGGGAAGAAGTAGAAGCAGTGACAGATTTTACTTTCTTAGGATCAAAGCTCACTGCAGATGGGGATTGCAGCCATGAAATAAAAAGGTGACTGATTCTTGGGAGGCAAGCGATGAGAAACCTGGGGAACATAGTCAAAAGTAGAGACATCACATTGCAAACCAAAATTCATCTAGTCAAAGCAATGGTATTCCCGGTGGCAATGTATGGTTGTGAGAGCTGGACCATTAGGAAATCTGAGCGCAGAAGAACAGATACCTTTGAGATGTGGTGTTGGAGTAGAGTTTTGAGAGTCCCCTGGACAGCGAGGAGAACAAATAGGTCAATCTTAGAAGAAATCAACCCTGACTGCTCCTTAGAAGGTCAAATAGTAAAGATGAAGCTAAAGTACTTTGGACATCAAATGAGAAGAGAGGATTCAAGAAAGCCTTGATGCTGGGAAAGGTGGAGGACAAAAGAAAAAGGGGGCGGCCAAAAATGGGCACAGAACTGAGCGAGTTGAGGAGGATGGTGGAGGACAGAAGTTCCTGGCAGACAGTGGTCCATAGGGTCACAAAGGATCAGAATCGACTATGCAACTGAACAACAAAATCATACAGCAGCGGCAATACAGTTTTTTTGCTGTTCTCACCAGCCGTTCTCACCGGCCGCCAGCCCTCCAACAGCTATGTCCTCTTCCTCTCCTGGGCAGGTGAAGAGCAGAAGTCTGGTGGCAGCAGTCAGGCAGCGCTTCTCCTCTTCCTCACTTTAATCAGCCTGACAGAAACCAGAAAAAAAGACATACAGTAGCCATATTTGGATTTGAGGGGAAAGTTCTGGAGTGAATCTTTCTTCTGTCTTTGTCTCTTCCTGACCTTTGCTCCTGCTAATCCCTGCCAAGCCTATTTGGACTGACGTTGATATTTCTTAGCTGAAATCACACTTGGGCACCAGAGCCCAGAGAATACTGCTAGCCTATGTTTCCCTCCTGAATTCCTGGTTGCTGGTATATGACATCTGTTAGCTTGTCCTCGCTTGAGGTCACTCCCTTACATTGTTCCTGCTGGAATTTATTTATTTATTTATTTTTATTTCACTTGTACCAATGTTTCCCAGCTTCAAGACAATCTAATGAGACTAAAGACAAGTAGTCTTTGTCACAACTAATCTACCATCTAGGAGTATTCCTGTCATTTGAGAACTTTAGTGAACAGATAGTTTTTAAAAGTGATGGAATGACAATTTTTTTACTACCACGCCATGACGTCACGGACGTCATGGTGTGGCCAATGTCATGACATCATGACGTCATGGGTGGAGCTGACGTCATGACGTTGTGGGTGGGGCCTTAAAATAAAAAAAAATTAAAAATAAATTTAAATAAATAAATACACACACACACCCTCAACCCACCCACCCACAACACAAAACAGTAAATAAATTAAATAAATAAAAGAAATAAAAAAATTAAATAAAAATTAAATAAAAATACACCCACCCACCCCAAACACAAACCCCTCACTTACCCCTGGGAGGGCTTGGTGGTGGCAGACGGCCCGGGCAGGGCAAGGCTCAACTTACCTGTGGGGGCTCGGTGGCCCCGGGGGAAGTGCCTTCCTCTGAGGGCTGGTGCTGCCTGCCCAGGCCACTGTCGCCGCCACTGCCATCACTGCCGCCACCACCACCACCGCTGCCATCATCGCTGCTGCCGTCACCGCTATTGCCGCCGCCGCCGCTGCCGCTGGAGCTGCCGGAGCCACCGGAGCCACTCCAAAAAGGTGCGCCTCCAGCTAAAAGAGGCAGCAAATGGCTGCCTCTTACTGCGCATGCGCAGAAACTCAATCTGACACATGTGCAATGCATCAGATTGAGTTTCTATGCATGCGCAGTAAATTGGAGCCATTTTGGCTCCAATTTTAATTTTTTCTTTCTTTCGGTGAGGCTTCTGGAACCAGATGCCTCAAAAGTTGACTCCCCTCCCGGCGAACCCTTCGGGATTGTTCCTACCGGTTCCAGGGAACCAGATGGAACCAGGGTCATCCCATCACTGGTCTTTAACATTATATATCAAGATGGAATCCTTTCTGGGGGTGTGGGGGAGTTCAGTGTTTTCTTTATTTTAATTGGCTTTACCATCAGGACCCTGAGATCACAACCTCCTAAAATATGCAAGATCTGTATCCATGGATAATGTAGCTTCTTAAAACAAAAACACACATATACACATTTTTTTTTGAATAATCTGAATAATCTATTGTTGCTAATGGCTGTGTGAAGCAGCTGTATTGTTGTGCTTGCTTGTTTGTCGTCTTGTTTGACCACACTCTTCTCCCTTTGACCCCCTGAATTTGGTGTATGAAAAACTTGCCTGTAAGTTTCACTCTTTGTCTGAAGAAGTGGACTTGATCCACAAAAGCTAACAATAAAAATATAGCACTTAGTCTTTAAAGTGCTACAGTGTTTTTTATTTTGTTTTGTTTATTTTGTTTTGTTTTCTGATATACACTTATGTTGTACATAGATACTGGGCTGTACAGAGGCTCTTTGAAAGACTGGAAGTATTGAAATAATGATGCAACTTAGATTGGTACAGCCATTCTTATACTGTATTGTCTCAGAATATTTTAAACCACTGTGAAAGGCTCCAGTAGGATATGATCAGTTCCAAAGACATGGTGTTCTTGAACAGAAACTGGGATGATTCTTCTGGCAGTAGAATCTCCCTTGAAACACCAACATTTCCATCAGCTCTTGCCTCCTTAAGAATCAGATGATGATATTTTTAGATCTTGGCACTAATTGAAGTAATGGAAAAATGGAGTGAAGGAGCAATTACCATTCATAAGTGTTGATGGATGTGTGTACGTGTGTGTATGTGTGTATGCCTGCATGTGACTTAAACTTAGGGGGAAAGGGCACACTTATGCTTGACAAGGTCACTGGGAAATTTGAAATGCATATTACTCCAAGGTCACATCATCCCTTTTCCCCAAAGCCACATCCCGAATACCAATTGCAAGGATCTCAACCTACCAGTAGCTAGGGCACGGAAAGTCACGTATGTTGGCTGTCAAGGGTATTACATGGTTCACTGGTTTCCTGAATGTGACTGACATGATTTCTGCTGCTTTGGCAGCTATGAAAGGGAGTTTCTTTTGGAAGCAATGAAGTGCATGGACCCAGAAATGTGTTGTCACCGAGGACATATAATCCAGGGTATAATGAAGCCCACACCAAAAGGAAACTCAGTGATAAAGTCTCTCAGGGAGGCGAAGTGATTATTCTCTTGTCTGGACGCTGATACTGAAAACACCAGCACACATGGTGGTGGTGGTGGAGCATTATTTATGTGAACATCTTGAGATTTTGTCAACCTCAGAAAATAGCCACCTGCCTTTTCTACTGGCAGATCAGATAACCTCTAGGCACCAGGTTAAAAAGTTTGGCAGTCCTGATTTTATTTGCACAGACCATATTTCATTTAGTCCAGGGGTTCTCAACCTTTTTAATCCAGGGGCTGGATCACTCCCCCTCAGACTGTTGGTGGGCCAGACTGGTGCCTTTGGCGGAAGGTCAGCAGTTCGATTCCCGAGTACTGCAGCATGGAATGAGCTCCCGCCTTTGTCCCAGCTCCTGCCAACCTAGCAGTTCGAAAGCAAGAAATTGCAAGTAGGAAAGGTAACAGCATGTTTCAAATAGAAAGGTTTCAAATGGAAAGGTAACAGCATTCAGTGCACTCCGGTAGGTTATGCCTACCACATGACCACGGAAACGTCTGCAGAAGCAGACAGTGCTGGCTCTTCAGCTTTGAAACAGAGATGAGCACTGACCCCTAGAGTCCGATATGACTGGCTTTCAAGCAAGGGAAACCTTTACCTTTACCTTAATGGTCTTGCAAGGGTCTGCCATAAGCAAAATTCAACACATCTGTCCATCCAGCCCAGGTCAAAGTATCTCAGTTATTAGCAGCCACTCACTCTTCCCTACTGAGGTCTGCAGTCTGAAGGGCCAGCTCTACCATTTGGGAGAATCTTGCAACCTGACTCTATTAGCAAATTTAACCCTCCTCTTTTAGGACAGCAAACTGACAGTGATAAGAGTTGAATGTTGTATTTGTATTTACATGGCAGACGTTACATTGCTTTGGTTTATCGCATGTTTACTGGTCAAAGAATGGAACAGCTACAGCTCCTAGAATCCACTGTTGCCCATGTTGGAGGGGGATTTATGGGAGGTGTAGTCCCAAAAAAAATCAAATTCCCAAGTGTTTTCTCTCTATCTCTCTCTTCCTTAAATAGTGAAACTTTGAGAAAAGGATGGATAAAGTCCAATTGATGGATGCCTGTCCCCGGGATGAATCTAAATTTAGGTACAGTTGTACCTCACTTAAAGAGCATAATGTGTTCCACAGGATTGCTCTTTAAGTGAGTTTGCTCTTTAAGTGAAACACCATTGTAAGTTATTATTATTATTATTATTATTATTATTATTATTATTATTATTATTATTATTATTATTATTATTATTATTATTATTATTATTATTATTATTATTATTTATTTATTTATTTATTATTTATTAAATTTAATACCCCGCCCCAATCGGGGGGACCCGACTCTGGGCGGCTTACATCCCAATAAAAACAGAAATAAAACCCAACACAATATCACTAAAAAAATCATCACAGAATTAAGACAACGCAGGACTACACATCAGTATTCCCATATTCCAACCCAGGGAGGCAGTTCTTATGTAAGCCACTTGGTGTGGGAACCCACGTTCCCAGGTCCCCAAACCTGTCCTGCCAGCCAGGTTTTCACACCTTTCCAGAATGGTAAGAGCTCCGTCTGAAGGCGCAGTTCGGTGGGCAGGAGGTTCCAGAAGGTCGGGGCGGACACGGAGAAGGCTCTCCTCCTAGTGCAGGCGAGGCCGCCTCTCTCGCCGAAGGGATAACAAGGGAGCCTCTCCGATCCGCCCTGGTGGGACGGACAGAAGTTCTTGGGATGACGCGGTCTCTTAGGTATCCTGGCTCACTACCATATAGGGCTTTAAAGGTAATAACCAGCACCTTGAATTGCACCCGGAGACATACTGGCAACCAGTGCAGCTCCCGGAGCAGCAGCGAAGCATGAGCATAACGCCCACGCCCCACCACTACCCGGGCCGCCGCGTTCTGGACCAGCTGGAGTCTCCGGATGGTCGTCAGGGGCAGCCCCATGTAGAGCGCGTTACAATAATCAAGTCTGGAGGTGACCAACGCATGTGTGACCATAAGCAGGGCATCCCGGTCTAGGAGTGGGCATAACTGGCGAATTACACGAAGTTGTGCAAAAGCCCTCCTGGCCACGGCTGCCACCTGCTCTACGAACAGTAGCCGTGAGTCCAGGAGGACCCCCAGATTACGCACCGGGTCTGTTTGGGGCAGGACTGCCCCATCCAGGGCCAAAGATGGAAGCTCCTTTGTTAACACAGGACCCCCTACCCACAGCCACTCAGTCTTGCTGGGATTCAGCTGTAGCCCGTTGTCTCCCATCCAGACCTTTACAGCCTTCAGACACCTGGAAAGGACTTCCACCGCACCGCTTGGGTCCCCACGGGCAGAGATGTATAACTGGGTATCATCTGCATATTGATGATACCTTACCCCGTGGGAACGGATGATCTCACCCAGCGGCTTCATATAGATGTTAAACAGGAGAGGAGAAAGTACCGAACCCTGAGGCACCCCGTATTGCAGGGGCCTAGGGCTGGACTTCTCCTTCTCCAGGCACACCGACAGGGTCCTGCCCCTCAGGAATGAGGAGAACCAGGACAACACTGTGCCCTGGATCCCCAGACCCTGGAGCCTTCCCAGAAGGATGCCATGATCGACCGTATCAAAAGCCGCTGAGAGATCGAGAAGAGCGAGGACAGACGGTTCCCCTCCGTCCCGCTCTCTCCAGAGATCATCCACCAAAGCGACTAGCGCGGTTTCGGTACCATATCCGGGCCTGAATCCTGACTGAAACGGGTCCAGATAATCCGCTTCATCCAGGACCTCCTGCAACTGCCGCACCACAGCCTTTTCCAAAACCTTACCTAAGAAAGGTAGGTTGGACACTGGACGGTAGTTGGAAATTACCGTGGGATCGAGGGACGGCTTCTTCAAGAGGGGGAGCACCAAAGCGTGTTTAAGCTGTGCTGGAAAATGCCCCTCTTTTAGAGAAGCGTTTATTAACGCCTCGATCCAACCACCTGCCACAGACTTGGAGGCTATAATTAACCAAGCAGGGCATGGGTCCAGTGCACAGGTCGTGGCACGAACAGATACAAGAAGCCTGTCCACTTCCTCAGGGTAAACAGGATCGAACCGATCCCAGGTAACATGGCTAGACTGTGCTATGGTCAACCCCAGCTCTGTATGTTCCACGCCGGGATTTAGCCTCGAGCGGATCTGAGCGATTTTCTCCGCCAGATAATCAGCAAAATCCTCAGCCGAACCCTGCCACCCAGGGCCCGGCCCCCTTCTGCCGAGAAGGGACCTGTTCACCCAGAACAAGGCCGCTGGGTGATTATCTGCGGAGGCAATAAGGGTGGTGAAGTATTGGTGCTTCACCACCCTCATCGCCACTAGGTAGTCTTTAATAGCAGCTCTAACTAGTGTTCGGTCGGACTCACTCCGAGTCTTCACCCAGCGGCGCTCTCGGCGTCTCTTAGCCCGTTTAAGCTCCCTTAGTTCCTCTGAAAACCAAGGGGCAGATCGATCCCCACGGACTCGGAGAGGCCGTAGTGGCGCAATTACATCCAAGGCTGCCGTCGCCCTCCTGTCCCATGCATCGACAAGAGCCTCAGATGAAGTGCTTTGCAGGTCAAGAGGACAACACCCCAGTTCCTTCTGGAATCCTTCTGGATCCATTAGTCGCCGGGGGCGGGCCCACTTAATCGGCCCTGCCTCCCTGCGATGGAGTCCAGCCCCTAGGAATTTGGGGGGGGGGGTTTGCGAAACCCCAATTTATTTGCTAAGTGAGTTTTTGATTAGTTTTATTTGTTAAGCAAAGTGAACATTCAGAGAAAATTCTGCTCTTTAAGTGAATTACTCTTTAAGCGAGGGGCTCTTTATGCGAGATTTGACTGTATGTGCAACTGAACTGGTGGCAGAACTTATCCCCAGAGATCCATGTCCTGTTGCCTAGAAATGCTCCACAGACCACTGAGAGGCCATGCTGAACAGGGCAAACAATGTTGGAGGGGAGGAGACAGTGGCATGCAGACATATGATTCAATCTTATATGCCCAGAATGTATTTGCTTTCTACTGCAGGCAGAAGGGAAATTGTGGAAGAGGCTGCCGTTGAATGCATGCCAGTGGTGTGCCAGATACTAGCATCTGACCAGACAACATGAACCCCATAGGAGTGGCACCACTTCATTTAGGTGTGGTGGCTCCTTCAGTTTCCTTTCTGGAAGCACTGAAAAGCTGTAGGCTCCTAGTCCTTGTGGAAGGGAGCATTTTTCACCCAGTTAAAGATGGGGCAAAAGTTTATACAAGTAGAAGGTGGCAGAGAAAGTGTGAAGACTGGCAAACAGTGCCTAATGGCATACACAGGGATCAACAACATTTTCAACTCAACAGTGGTGGGGAAAGGGGGAAATTGATTTCTATTTGAAACATGTGTTTTATCGTAGGAGAGTGAAAAGGCATTCAGCCTATTTGCCTCTGACACACACTTTGCTCTGGGGTTGTTATGACAACAAAAAAGCAGCAGTGCGAACTCTCCTTACATCTTACCATTAATTAATGTACTACCATGTGTGAAGTAGCTCTCAGCAAACTAAATCTTTTAAATTCTTAAGAGTAATTGGAGGGTAGGAGAGGAAGAGCACACACACACACACACACACACACACACAAGAAGAAGAAAGGAAACAGGTGTGGGGCAGATCAAAGAGCATTGGAAGAGCTATCTAGCAGGTTCACTAATGGAAAGATAATGGCTTTTATAAAGATGATTGGATCTGGGAGGGAAGGAGGATAAAATAAATTGATAGACCTAAGGGTGAATTAAAGGAAGAGAAGAGTCCTTGTAAAAAGAGGCTGTAACACAAATCCATTAGCTGTAAACACAGAATAATAATAATCCCGTAAATGGTACTCCACTTCCATTTTGCACATCAGAGTAGGCAAATGGAGGCAACAAATGGGCTTGTCATCATCATCATCATCATCACTGGATAGAAATCAAACATTTGATTCACAGTCGGGCACTGGAATGAAATGAACAGTTCAAGCCCTAACCAAGAACCTAATAACTGTTAAGGTAATGTCTGAGTCAGTGGTGGGCAGCAGAAAAAATTGCTACCACACCATGGGCGGAGCCTATATCATGGGCGGAGCCTATGTCGTGGGCTCTCCTATTTAACATCTACATGAAATCGCTGGGTGAGATCATCCATTCCCACGGGGTGAGGTATCATCAATATGCTGATGATACCCAGCTGTATATCTTGGCCCGTGGGGACCCAAGCGATGCAGTGGAAGTCCTTTCCACGTGCCTGGAGGCTGTCAGGATCTGGATGGGGGACAACGGGCTACAGCTGAATCCTGACAAGACTGAGTGGTTGTGGGTCGGGGCCCTGCGTTAACTCGGGAGCTACCATCTTTGGTTCTGGATGGGGCAGTCTTGCCCCAAACAGACCCGGTGCGTAATCTGGGGGTCCTCTTGGACTCACAACTACTGCTCAAGGAGCAGGTGGCAGTCGTGGCCAGGAGGGCTTTTGTACAACTTCGTGTAATACGCCAGTTACGCCCGCTCCTAGACCGGGATTCCTTGCTCATGGTCACACATGCTTTGGTCACCTCCAGACTTGATTATTGTAATGCGCTCGACATGGGGCTACCCTTGGTCCAGAATGCGGCTGCTCGGGTGGTGATGGGGTGTGGGCGTTATGCTCGTGCTTCACCATTGCTCAGGGAGCTGCACTAGTTGCCAGTGTGCCTCCAGGTGCAATTCAAGGTGCTGGCCATTACCTTTAAAGCCCTATATGGTAGTGGGCCAGGATACCTAAGAGACCGCATTGCCCTAAGAACATCTGTCCGTTCCACCAGAACGGACCAGAGAGACGCTCTGGTTGTACCATCGGCTAGAGAGGCACACCTCTCTAGCACTAGGAGGAGGGACTTCTCTGTGTCCGCCCCGGCCCTATGGAACCTCCTGCCAATTGAGCTACGTCTCCAGTCGGAGTTGCTGCCCTTTAGGAAGGGGGTTGAGACCTGGCTGGCGGGACAGGTATGGGGTTTGGGTCAGACAGTTGCATCGGCTGGTTGGCTCATTTGACCCCTCCCTCTCTCTCATTGTATGAATTCTTAATTTTTTAACTTGTTCAGTTTTAATATTTTAATATTTTAATAATTTTTAAATTGAATTTTATAATAGTGTTTTTAGGTATCTTTTTAAAGCTTTTGTTAGCCGCCCTGAGTCTCTTTGAGGAGGGCGGTATATAAGTCTGTAAAATAAATTAATAAATTAATAAATTAATAATAATAATAATAATAATAATAATAATAATAATAATAATAATAATAATAATAATAATAATAATAATAATAATAATAATAATAATAATAATAATCTAGTCATGCCTGCCATATGGCCATGCATACATCTGCAAACACAGACAGCACTGGCTCTTTGGCTGTAAATGGAGATGAGTACTGCATCCTGGAGTCAGATATGACTTGCTTTTGAGCAAGGGAGACCTTGAACCACTTGCAGGGACAAAAGCTGATGTCAAATTTGAATACCAATCAGAGATCTTCTGTTATTAGGTAAAGGTTGCCCTTGCTCGAAAGCCAGTCATTACCAACTCTAGGGTTCAGTGCTCATCTCTGTTTATAGCCAAAGAGCCAGTGGACTTGATGCACAAAAACTCACATTAAAATACAGCAGTTAAACTTTAGGTGCCACAACATTTTTGTCTTTTTGTTTTGTTTACTCTCTGATAATCTTGCACAGAATAAAACTTTTTAAATGGTAGCTGTGTTAGTCTGAGCAGGGCAGGGAGGTAGGCGTGGCAAACCAATTTTGCTATCCCCTCTCAAAGGCCACCCAATTTCACCACCACCCCTGCCCAAAGGCCACCCAATTTTGCTACACACACACACACACACACACACACACACACACACACACACACACACACACACACACACACACACACACACACACACCGTCGGGGGTGGGGTGCGAACCTGTTGGTGCCCACCTCTTGTCTGGGCAGCAGTCAGTTTGGACCGTTTCTACCAAACTGGTAATAAAAATCCTGGGTGGTCTCCCGGGGGAATGGGGTAGTAACCCTCCCAGGAGACCATCCGGGATGTCTAGGTTTTTTGGAGGTAAACGGTTCGGTCACCTCTCCGGCTGCCCTTCCTTGCAGCCCAAAATGGCTGCTTGTCAGTGTGCATGCATCAAAACACCATTTGACGCATGTGCGCTGAATACTGGAGGCGTGCATGCATCAAATGGTATTTTCACGCATGCGCACTTATGGGCAGCCATTTTGGGCTGGAAGGAAGGGTGCAGCGGCTGGCTGTTGAGGCCCTCAGCAGCCTCTTTGGAGGACGGCAGAGGAGACGGCCTTCCCTTGGTGCACCGCTGGTCTGGGCCAAGCCGGGCAAGGCTGCGCTGCCAGGCCAGAGCTGTGCTGCTGGGCTGGGCTGGGCCAGGCCATGCTGTGCCACTGGTCCACCTTGTTGCTGGTCCACCTCACCACCATCCCGCTTCACTGCTGCACCACTTCACCACCGCACCATGCTGCTGCCGCCACACCACTTCACCACCGCGCCAATGCACCACTGCTGATGCTGCCTGCCTGCTGCTCCCCAACCCCAGCTAGGGTAAGTGACTAGGGTTTGTGTTTGGGGTGGGTGGGTGTTTTATGTAGTGTGCTTTTATTTCTATTTAATGTCTATTTTAATTTGTATTTTATGTGTTTTTTATATTTTATTTTTATTTATTTTTTTACTTTGGCTCCGCCCACATCATTGGCTCCGCTCACATCGTCATTACATCATGACATTGGTTCCGCCCATGACATCGGCTCTGCCCACAGTGTGGTAGTAAAAAATTTGGCTGCCCACCAAATGTGCAACTTCAAGGAAAGGAGAAGCTCATTTGTGATATGTATTCACATGTGAAAGCATTTGAAGTAAAATTGGACCCCCTCATTAAACAAATGATGGAGGAAAACTTGTTTATTTATTTATTTAAATTTCTATACCGCCCTCCTCGCCATCTGCCCACTACTCAAAAACTGTTTGCTGAAAAACCATCAGTTGCATTCCCAAACAGAAAATGTGCAGAATCACTGGAAATGTTGCAAAGGGAGTTTCAAATTAGATTCAAAGAATTTCATTTCCCATGAGCAGGACATACAGCTTTTCTGGAACCCATTTTCTGTTTGCATTGAAATTGTTGATCCTATTTGCCAAATGGAACTAGCCGAACTACAGAGCTGAGATTCTGTGAAAGATGCATTTAAATCAAGCAGCCTTACTAATTTCAACGCATCTCTTCCCTCTGACACATATCTTAATCTCAGGAAAAATATACTCAAAATGGCAAATGCCTTTGGAAGCACCTATATCTGTGAACAGATTTTTCCCCCTGAATGAAACATCTGAAATCAGATCCAAACTAACTGGTGCACACATGCATCACCTGTTACAATTGGCATGGGACATTGACTTGTCTCATCAGCCAAAAGCAAGCTCACAATTCCCATTAAAATACATTTGTTATCATAATAGCAATTAATGTGATAGTGTAATTTTCCGTGTGTTTGTTTGAATTTTGTCTTATTTTAATAATAAAAAATAATTAAAAGAAAGAAAGAAATGCATTCCATTCAAAAAATAGTCTGGCCCCTCAATAGTCTGAGGGACCGTGAACCAAACCCCAACTTAAAAAGTTTGGGGACCCCTGCTCTAATTGAAGGTGTGGCTACTTTGCTGCCTGTATTATGTTTGAAATCAAAGCCATTGGTCATACTGGACTTGCAAATTGAATCAGGAGTTCAGTTTTACACTTGTTGCCATGCTTGTCTTCACTTGATACTGGAAAGAAAACAGTACCTTTCCACTGGCTAAATTATGCTCAGTATTACTTTAGATCCATCTTGGGAGGGAAATGTAATAAAGATAAAATAAGCAAATAAAAATAGTTTATTAAAATTAGGAAATGGAGCCATATTTGAGTGGTGCTTGCACCAAAAGGGCAGGGTATAAATGTAAATAAATAAATGATAAATGATTCTACCAGGCCTGCTAAAAGACAACTGATTAACACTATGGTAAAGGTAAAGGTTTCCCTTGCTCGAAAGCCAGTCGCATCTGACTCTAGGGTTCAGTGTTCATCTGTTTCAAAGCCGATGAGCCAGCGCTGTCTGCTTCTGCAGACATTTCCGTGGTCATGTGGCAGGCATGGCTAGACACAGGAATGCATGGAACGCTGTTTACCGTCCCACTGAAGTGGTCCCTATTTATCTACTTGCAATTTCTTGCTTTCAAAATGCTAGATTGGTAGGAAATTTAAAACTACCATATACACATACAGTAAAACCGCGGATAACGCTAAAACTTGGTTCCACAAGTCTTGGTGTTATCCGATTTTTAGTGTTATCCGATGCATGTTCAAATCCTATGGGATGCATCAGATAACGTTAAAGCTCCATAGAGATACATTGTAACTGCACAGGCTTTAGCGGTTGTTATCTGATGCATCCCATAGGACCTTAACGTTATTCAATGCAATTCTCCCCCCCCCCCCCGATTACTTAACGTTATGCGATTTTAGCGTTATCCGAGGTAAACGTTATCTGAGGTATTATTGTATTTTAAAACATTATTTAAAAGCTATAAATCAAATCTTAGTTGTCTGCCAACTCCCCAAAAACCTCTCTTACAATTCACATAAACTACCAGCATTATTCATCTCAAAGGACTCCTGTATATAGTTCCATTGCCGTATTTCTAATGTCCTCTTCTCGCTTCCCAACTCTGGTTCCACCTGTCTATACTGATCTTCCAAAGGTTTCCCTCAGTATGTAACAATCTCTTAGAGTGTTGTCACTACAAGGGAATTTTTGCCACACCAATTTTATAGCTGGCCTATGCTTCTGAATGCTTTGATTAGAGATGAGTGTGGGAACTTTATGTAGGTCTTTCATCAAGATTTTCAGAGATGCAGTAATGCACCTTTCTCATATACAGTATTCAGTTTTTTGAAGGTCTTAATTAGTTTTCTATGCATACTAGAAAACCATTTGAGTTATCAAATAATATCCACATACAATCAGATGCAGTAATTTTGGGGGTTTTTTATTGCTCCTTTCGATCAGCAACCTTGGAAAAGAAAAGCTTGTCAACGTATTGTAAATAAGCACAGGGCTCCCATCCTCCACTGGGCTTCAAACTTTCTGCTTCCTTTAAGTCATAGCTCAGGCTTTCTTTGCAGTCAGCACGACTTCACAGACATGTGCCCTGTGGAATATGACTTCGCTAACCACAAAAGATGTCCGTGTGCGTGTGCACACATACGCATATGTACCAGTTCTCTTTGTAGTCCCATGGCTTCACACAAACTAATGCAAACCATTGTTGTCAACCAGCTTGATCCAGGATTCACCCAATTCTTAATCAGTTTAATATGCTTCACGTTGCCAATTTGAAAAACACATAAAGAAAGCAGCCTGCACTGTACAGATATGACAATTGGTGAAACAATCCTTTTTCTATTGCATTTGGGTAGTACAAATCTTACCAGTTAAGTAACTTTGTCTTCTTTTACCAAAGAGAGTAAAATGAGACAGTTGTTCTCATGCCAAAAACTTTGGGTGCCAGGCTAGTGATAGAAATACATTGCCTCTGGAGGTTCAAGTGCATTTAATAATCCTTTTCAACACCTCCCACTTTTATTTTCCACTATTGGTCCCTCTTCTCTGTTCCTTGTTATCATGTCATAAACAGACCAAACTTGCTTATACCAAAAAATAAAAAAGCAAAAGAACCCTTTAATATATTTGCTGCCTGTCAAACTTCAATATCCTTCCTTTAAAACAGAGAGGAGAAAAAACAAAAACAAAAATAAAATAAAGGCCCTTAGACATTCTCTTGAACTTGCATAATGCTCAGGTATAATTACAGAGTGAAATACACTGCCTTTACTTTATTTTTATTTGAAATAAATGTCTGGTATGTGTCATGATAGATAGTTATCATATTTCTATAGCATGTTAACAATATCAAAAGCACAGTTCTTATGTTGTTATTTTTAAAATAGTTCTGCTTGGCAGTTTAGGATTGGGTTGTTTTTTTTACTTCAATTGCCAGAAACCTAAGTCAATTCCCCAATCACTGATCAGTCACGTCCCTCTGTGGGGTTTGGGCCCCATGTTGGGAACCACTGGCTTAGACAAAGTTGCTTGGGTAAACAAGTTAATGTCAAAGGCAACATTCAAACCAGGAGCACAATTATTTGTCAGACAGTGTCTTAGACTCTTTTCTGTACAATCATATAATTTAGATGGTTTTACTACAGGTTTGACAAAATATGTGTGTGTCGAGTGGGAAAGCTTGTATTCCTGAGTATATACAGGGTATATGGAAAATATGCTTACTAAACTCATCATTCGCCCAGAGTTGGGTTTTTACCTGATTGGGGCGGGATAGCAAGTTGAAGAAAATAAATAAAATAAATAAATTCACAATAATTTAGGCTGTCTATACAGGACAAGGCATCTAGATCAGGCATTCTCAACCTATGGCCTGTGGGCCAAACCCGGCCCCCAATATCAATTCATCTGGCCCCCAATACCCTCGCCAATGCCAAAAGCAGAATTAAAACACTTTCTGCGCATGTGTGGCACACATTTTACTTCCACTTCTGGGTGGGAGGAACTACAAGACTGCCCCAATCAGCAGTCCAGGAGGTGTGGTCAGGCCCACAAACCAAAAACCTTGAGAAAGCCTGATCTAGATGAAGGACTTTGAATCCCCTTGAAATTCCTTAGCTCCAGTACAAGCGTGAGACAAGGAGTGTTTTTGCTCTGATCAAGGTTTTTGCAAATTCCACAAAATGCCTCTGGGGAAAACTATACAAAACTAGTCTCTTCCCCCTTTAAGAAGCCAAACACACACACACACACACACACACACACACACACACACACACACACACACACACACACACACACACACACACACACACACACAATTAGAGAAAGCAGAGATGGATGGGAGGGGCCAGTTGCTTTCTCTCCAAGTGTTTTGCAAGAACCAAGTAAGCAATTTTGAATTAGGGCATCAGTTTTCAAGTCAGTGTGGGTGCTAAATCTTCAAAGGATAGCATTTCTTCTAACATCCTGATTTTGAAAAACAGGTTGGGGCTTCATTATGGACATAAAGCTATCATTTACTATGTTATTACCTTCATTATAGAAGGTGGGATGCTTCTGAATACAGGTTGTGAGGAAACACAAGCAGGAGGGGTCCTACTACACTCAGATCCTGCTTGGAGCATCTCATCAGCCCCTGAGGGAATAAAATACTGAAACAAATAGGCCTTTGGTCGGAGCCTGCATGGCTTTTCATACGTTCAAACTAAAATATGGTCATAGGGAAAAACTCAGAATTTTGATGAGTAGTTCACTCATTTTCATGACTGAGTCCTGATGCTGTAAACACATTCAACATCTTGGGGGTAAGCAGGAGTGAATGCCACTTCTAAAGTGTATCTAATGCTGTGTATTATTGGCCCCAGGGGAAATCATGCTATAGTTTATTAGGAGTGAAAAGCTAAATGTGATACTGGTAGTTTGTGTGTGTGTGTGTGTGTGTGTGTGTGTGTGTGTATGTGCGTGCGCCCACACATAATCCTAGCTGCTCCACTCAACACAGTGAACTTCTGTTGATTTCAGTAAAACATGCTTGTATGTAAACGTGCTTAGGACTGTTACATTGGCCAGCATTAAATCTCTGGGCATTTAACAGTTCATTAGTAGCACCATCCTCAGTCATCTGACAGTTAGCCAGAACATTGTGCTAAACTGTAAAATAATGAGATTTAGACACTCTCTAAGAGGAATGGGAAATATCAGGAGTATCATTGGGTTTGACTGGGGGGGGAGGAGTGCAAATAGTTTTCAAGCTCTCTTTGTTCTGAAAGTCTTTAAGGATATAGCTTTGGCGGCACAGTTGAACCAATCCCATTTCAAAATGTTCACTGATGAAAAATGCGCTCCCTGTCCAAGCTTTTAAAAAGAAATGAAAATTCAGTGTCTTGAGTATGCTGTCACCTCAATAAACCCAGGTTTAGCTGAATTGTTTTTGGTCCCCTAAGGCTAGGATGTATTTACATTTCTGTATAATTATACTTATTTAAACTACCAGCTTCAAGGTTGAAAGTCTAATGTACAATTCGAGAGAAAGGCATTTCATGAATAAATGAAACCTGAACAATAATAACAACAGATCTCAAAATGCAACTTAAAGTAACAACTTAAGTCTGAAAGGTACAGATGACTCAGAACTGAAAAGAAGGTAAGAAACCCCTCCACATCCACAGGGTGCCCACACTGAAAGCTTTGTGTACCTATCCTCAATTTCTGATTCAAAGGGAGAATTACTCATGACCTCAAAACTTTCATAAAATTGACCTCTCTGTCTTCCTTTCTCTGGTGAGATGAACAAAAAGTCTGTTTAGAGTTAAAAGCCTGATAACCCAAGGAGGGAGGGACAGTCATAAATACTGATAAAAATAGCTGAATAGATAGCAACTCTGATGGGAAGAAGAGCCTCAAAACATATGGGCCCCACTCTACTAGAAGTTATTTCTGTGATGCCACGAATAAAAACAATACATGTAAATTGGATGGCTTGGATAGCAGAAAAGATTGCAGCAGTATCAGACTAGGGCAGTGTGGAGAAGGAGGATGTTCTTGGGCCAGCTATTGAAGATGTCTTGTGAGGAAAGGAGAAAAGATATGACATCCTGACTATGTTTCAAAAATCCACGGTGTTGGAGAGCCCCTTGGTGTGCCAAGGCTGATGTCAGCATGGTGCGCCAAGTTTACCCTTCCAGCGCTGTGGATTTTGAAATGGAGAAGGCTCTGAAAATTTCCCCAAAGCAGTGATCCACACTGCCAAAGGCTGCTGAAGCGATGGAACCAAGCCAGAGGCTGCTTAGAGCAGCGGGGACAAAGGGCAATCGCTGCCACCGCCACTGCCGACGTTGAAACAGTCAGGAGCGGAAGCAGCCTGCCTCTGGCCCCGCAGCTGTGTGTCGGGGGCAGGACTGGCCCACAGTAAAAAAAGTTTGGGCACTACTGAGCTAGGCAGACTAATTTATTTGCTCTGTTTCTTGAGATGAAATGCTTGGAGAACACTCTAGGTCGGTGTTTCCCAACTGTTGGTTCTTGAATTTCAATTGCCAGAAGCCTAAGCCAGTACATTGGCTGATCAGTGCTTTTCGGAATTGACTTAGGCTTTTGGGAATTGAAGTCCAAGAACCAAAGGTTGGGGAACACTGATCTAGATCAATGGTTCCCAACCTTTTTTGGCCATGCCCCACCTAAGCATTCAAAAAGTGAACTCTTATTCATGTGGAGAAAGTCTAAAAGGCCATTGTTGTTGTTGTTGTTGTTGTTGTTCAGTTGCACAGTCAGGTTCGACCCTAAGTCATTCTTGAATTGTCCCCCTTAAAAATCAAATGGCCCTTTTGTGGGGCATGTGCCCCACATTGGGAACCACAGCTCTAGATGCATATATGGACTTCACAAATAGCTACTCTTTCTTCTTTTGGCATTGACTGCATTCCATGCTTCTGAAACAACATTATCAGCCGGACTGAACACTGATGATGAACATTTCAGCAGGAATTTAAATGTCAAAGGGCGACACATTTTTTTTTAAAAAAAGAGGCTCCTCCCTTCTCCTCCCTTTTAATGGCAGGTCGTGGCCTCACTGCTCATCCAAGAGCTGGAGACAGTCAAGAATGGTAACAAGGGCAGCTTGTGTTTACTGCAATATCTTCTGCAGCACAGAATGTGAGGTGTTGAAAATGGAAATGTAAGCTGTGCCAAGGAATGGTATTAATAGACAGTGAGAATTCTATGTGTTCAGAGGAGGAGGAGAAATATTTCTTTTTTCAAAAAAAAAAATGCTTCGTACCCGTTTCATTTTCCAATACCTTCTCAGCCTGTTTAATACTGGAACCTTTGGATTCCAATTAATTTTCAAAATTTGAGAGCCTGGGGTGACAGAGAGAGAGAGCTTTCTCAATTATACATGGCTCTTCTTGCTATTCTCACAATAGGATTTCTGTGCACATGGAAGGGTAACAGGCTGAATGCATTAAGAAATTGTTTGCAGACCATCCACTGACTTTGGGTTCTTGGCTTGAATGCAATGATTCTGTTGTGTGTTACTAATTTTGCCTCTCTCTTTTAAGGTAAAGGAGTCACTTAAAAAAGAATTATAAACTATTTGTTATTATCTGCCTGTTCACGATTAACAGAGTGTCCTGCAACAAGCGCTAGAAAATTGCAAAATATGATGATGCTTTTTTGCTCAGGACTGGATGCTGTTTTTTGCTTACAGGGCTTTGGACAGATACATTTTTTATTTTTTTTTGCAGGGCTATGTTGTACGAAAGAGGTAAGAAGGTGGGATAAAAATAACTATTTCTTTTAGCCATGGTTGTATTGTTCATATGGACACCTGGCTATCTCAATTCAATGTCCAGCTTCTTCTCTGCTGCATGAAAGATCTGCTGAATGGCAACTTAGCCTAGGTTAGTGTACTGGGTAGCTACATGGATAAAATGGGTAGAATCCAAAGAGCTATAGGCATACTGCATTCTTGATTTTCCCACTGTGGTTCTTACTACCAAAGAAACAAGCCATTCAGGTTTTCTGCTCCAGCCATAGGTACTGCTGCGTAAGACTGCACAGCTGAAAGACCGGCCTCTCTGCCATCTGCAGGATGTCAAGGGCCATGTGAAGATACTGTTTCCCTGATGTCCCTTAGAAAATGTCTTTGAAAAAAGAAAAGCAGACTGCCCTCAGTCTTTGGCCAGAAGGAGCAGCTGCAGCAAGATGGCTTTTATCCTACCACCCAGAGAATAACTTCTAAGACAGGGGTGCCCAAACTTTTTGGGCCGCAGGTCGGTCACGTGGTTCAGTGGACCAGTCACATGCAGGCAGAAGTAAAACACACCTTGCAATCTGTTTTGCAACAGATGTGAGATAGATTTTAAAATGCCATTTTCTCTGCTTAAACCAGGGGTGCCCAAACTACGGCCCAAATGACAGATCTGGCCCCCAGGCCATAGTTTGGGCACCCATGTTCTAAAAACTTTTAAAGTTTATGTAAGGGCATGTCTACGTTAGTTTTAAAAAGTCCTGCGTTTGCATTAGTTTTGCCAAAATTGAAATGGATTCAAAGATCAAAGGATACATGACATATTGCTGAAGAGCAATTTTCTTGCTGAAATGAGGATTATTTTAAACCACCTGCTGAGGTTTTTTTAATTTTCCACCGATTCCCAAATTGCTGTATTCTTTTTCAATTAAGGGTATGTGATCATGTGTATTTGTGTATATCAGGGGTGCTCAAACTAGAGCCCAGGGGCCGGATCTGGCCCCCAATGCTAATTCATCCAACCCACAAAGTCCTTGTCGCTCCTGGAAGCAGAAGTAAAACACGCCATAGTTGCCATAGTGACCAGATCCCTGAACCACATGACCAGCCCACGGCCTGAAAAGTTTGGGCACCCCTGGTGTATATTGTATCCCTTGGTTTTCCTCAATAAAAATAGCTTTTTTTAAAAAAATCACTCCATTGCAACTATAGTGCTAGGACAGTGATGGCAAACCTTGGCACTCCAGGTGTTCTTGAACTTCAATTCCCAGAAGCCCTGATCAGCAAAAGTGCTGACTTCGGCTTCTGGGAATTGAAGTCGAAGAACACCTGAAGTGCCAAGGTTCACCATCACTGTGCTAGGACATTTCTGTACTGAAAATTGCATTTACTGTTGGTAAAATACCATTATAGCATTATAAATTTTGGTATAATGCCATTATGGTGCTGTAATACTTAGAATATTTTTTTAAGTCCAAAAATTCACACTTTAAATGAGAAGTGACAATGTTTGACATACCAAAATTCAGCACACAAAACACAATTGCTATCTCAATTCAAAAAAAAAACAACAACTGAGAGGCCAATTTAGTCCAATGTATCAATATACTACACAGGGGGTGAGGTGGAGAATCCAAATAAGGCAAGGTTTTACAATGGACATGCACCGCAACTCATACTTTACATTGGGCTGAGTGTTCTTACATTGATTCCATAGACACCGGATTGGAAACATAATTTATTTGACAGTCAAGACACACCCAGAATTTGCTCTTTCCTCCCTGCTCCTTATCAATCCCTTTTCCCTTTTCTGTTTTGTTTTTCAGACTATAAATGTGATGGCAGAAGCTATTGGGGGGGGGGGGGAGAGAGTCTTTCAGGCCCTATTGCTACTTCCTGGGCTAATTAGTTCTGTACCTGCTGTTAAGATACCCAGTGTGTAGAAAGAGCATTGGACTAGGACTCAGGAGATCTGGATTTGATTCCCCACTTGTGGAATCTCACTGGGGGAGGAGATCTGGTAAAACCACTTAAGTATCTCACTTACCTTGAAAGGGTCACTGTTAGTTGATTCTAACTTGAAGGCTGATAACAATAACATCCTGTTGTTAAAGCTGAGGTATGTCATGTTGATCCTGACCATGACATCCTTTGTGACTTTGTAAAATATGAAAACTAACCCTTAAATGTTTAATTAATCTTTTAAGGTGCTTTTGTTACAACACACTAATATAATAAATTCCTTTTCTGGGAATATTTGAATAAGGTGGAATTATATATTTTGTAAAATAGATAGAGGAGATTTATTGTCTATTTTATAAAATCAAAGAGAAGAAAACCAAAATATGGCCTGTTGCCATGATCTTGGTTCTGAAAGCCAATACAATTCACCTTTGTTTGGCCTCTTTTTGGATGATGTTCCTTAATTCTGGGGCAACTATGGAAAACATCCATAGTTGCCCCAGAATTAAGGAACGTTGTCCAAAAAACGCCAAACAAAGGTGAATTGTATTGGCTTTCAGAACCAAGATCATGGCAAAAAGCCCTATCACTCCCTGGGAAATAGATTGGGAAGAAGTAGAAGCAGTGACAGATTTTACTTTCTTAGGAGCAAAAATCACTGCAGATGGGGATTGCAGCCATGAAATAAAAAGGCGACTGACTCTTGGGAGGCAAGCGATGAGATACCTGGGGAACATAGTGAAAAGTAGAAACATCACATTGCAAACAAAAATTCACATAGTCAAAGCAATGGTCAATGTATCGTAATGTATGGTTGTGAGAGCTGGACCATTAGGAAAGCTGAGTGCAGAAGAATAGATACCTTTGAGATGTGGTCTTGGGGGAGAGTTTTGAGAATCCCCTGGACAGCGAGGAGAACAAATAAGTCGATCTTAGAAGAAATCAACCCTGACTGTTCCTTAGAAGGTCAAATAGTAAAGATGAAGATGAAGTACTTTGGACATCAAATGAGAAGAGAAGATTTACTTGAAAAAAACCTTGATGCTGGGAAGGGTGGAGAGCAAAAGAAGAAAGGGGCGGCCAAAAATATGATGGCTAGATGGTATTGTAGATGCAGTGGGCACAGAGCTGGGCAAGTTGAGGAGGATAATGGAGGACAGAAGTGCCTGGAGGGTGGTGGTCCATGGGGTCGCAATGGGTCGGAATCGACTGTGTGACTGAACAACAACAATAAAATTGGCTTTCAGACACAGTAGCTGGGTTTTCCCCCTGGTTTTTGTAGAAAGGAAATCGATGGAATTCTTGCAATCAGTGATTTTATTGTCTGGAGCAGTTTTGGAATATATCTGAATTAAGACTGCTATATATATTTTCAAGCTTTTCTTATTTTTCCCAACTGTTCTTGGATATTTGACACGTAAACATTAACTCTGAATTAGTGAATGGTCACTTTCAACCTCTATATGTTTTAATTGTCTGGACCATAGGCTACACTTCTTTCAGTTATACCCACCAGCAGAACTACATTAGCAGAAATTTAAATTTCTCTCTCGGGAAAATGGTGCTTGAATTTGCTCCTGCATAACCACCTATGATGAGCAATGGAGAAACACAGATCCATTCGAGTCGCTGAAACTAATGCAAATGAGTTAATAACACCTTAGATCCATGGTTCCCAAGAGTGGGGCAATTCAAGAATGAGTTATTAACAGCGAATGGCCTTTGAGGCTTCCTCCATGTGAGTCTGAGTTCACTTTTTGAATAATAAGAATTATATGGTGTGTGGTGTGTTGTTGTTGTTGTTGTTGTTGTTGGGGGGAGGTGAATCAGGACTGTAGAGGTGCTTAGGTGAGGCATAGCCAAAAAACGGTTGGGAACCACTGCCTTAGACGAACCCCAGTGTCTGTAGATGTCTGCTCAAAGGCTAAGCCTGCTGATTTCAATGAGACTTCATTATAAGCAAGGGTTGGAAATTGAGACCAACAGCAAGAGTAATCATTCCCTTCCCTGGTAGCCAGCTGAGAGAGGATGGAGAAGAGAGAAGAAAGTGGCAGGAAAACATGTGCTTTTGGGTGGACTCCCAGAAAACTTCAACTAGCATGCTTACTGGGAGTTGTAGTTCAAAAGATGTATTTTCTTAAGCTCTGTTTGCTGAGGGTCAAACAGAGCAAGGGGAAAAGGGAATAACTCTTTGAATCTACAACAGGCACACCACCCAGTGGACTGGTTGGTGATATGCTCTTCTTTGTGACCAGCAATGGGAAAGAAAATGTAGTAGCCCTGGCATTCCCGCTGCTAGAGGAAAACAACTAAGGGGGAATCTCCTGGGTTTGTATCACTCCTGGAAAGAACCTCCTCTTGGGCTCTCTATCGAATCTGGTAGCAATTCTGACTTTGCCCAACACTGATATTTGGTGCCCAAGAAAATACTGCTCCCCTCAGCATGTAGAAGTGGAAGCATAGTCTGCTATCAGCTAGCAGTAAATGAACAAAAACCCTTGTCTCTAGAGAAAAATTAAAATTCTTGAATGTTGAGCCTCTATAGAAAAAAAAGACATTAGTCTAGAAATTGATTATGAATATAATAATTCTGACTCATAGAAACCCTTTTTAAGGTTTTCCAGACAGAGAATATGTAGAAGTGGTTTACAATTCCCTTCTTCTGGAGTGCTCTGGGACTGTGTAGCTTGTCCAAGGGCACACAGTTGGTTCTTCTGGAACGTCCAGGAAAGAATGAAACTCCCAACCTACAACACCCAGCTATTCAGCCAGCATAAATTCATACTTGTTTCTATGTTCAGCTGGTCTGAAACTCAACATTAAAAAAAACCCCAAGATCATGGCATCTGGCCCCATCACACCCTGACAAACAGAAGGGGAGGAAATGGAAGCAGTAACAGACTTCACCTTCTTGGGATCTAAGATCACAGTAGATGATGACTGCAGCCATGAAATAAAGAGATGATTAATTCTTGGGAGACACGCTATGAGAAACCTAGGCAGCATAATAAAAAGTAGAGACATCACCCTGCTAATAAAAGTCCGCATGGTTAAAGCAATGGTCTTCCCAGTAATAATATATGGCTGTGAGAGCTGGACCATAATGAAGGCCAAGCACAGAAGAATACATACCTCTGAACTGTGGTGTTGGAGGAGACTCTTGAGAGTCCCCTGGACTGTAAGGAGATCAAATCAGTCAATCCTGAAGAAAACCAACCCTGACTGCTCACTGGAAGGACAAATACTGAAGATGAAGCTCAAGGACTTTGGCTACCAAATGAGAAGAAAGGAGAAGGCCTTGATGCTGGGAAAGATCAAAGGCAAAAGGAGGAGGAGGAGGCAGAGGCGGAGGTGGATGGATGGCATCATTGATGTGATGGGAATAGATCTGGCCAGGTTGCAGAGGATTGCCGAGAACAGAGGTGCCTGTCGTGTCATGGTCCATGGAGTCGCAAAGGGTCAGACTCAACTGTGCGACTGAACAAAAAAAAATGTTATTCTATTGATTTTAGCTAAATTCCTGAAAACTGATGAATTTTTTGGGGGGAATGATTCCAACAGTATCCCTTCCCCATTATTTTAAATGAAGTTGCTTCTATTGTTATTAAGAGAAGGATTTTTCTTTTTCAATTAAGAATGTCGTTTTCCTACCATTAACTTTGTCTAAATGTACAAACTGAAGAACACGGCACTTGAGTAATTTTGATTCCCCAAGAAATGAGAATACAGACTTGCAGCATTTTAAAGTATGTAAGTACTAAAAAGACATATTTACAGCTCATATTCAGGAATGGTCTTACCCTCTGCAGTTTACATGGTGTTAATCAAAATCAGAAGCCCAGACTGGGGAAATCCAGAAATTGGTATTAATCCAGCAAATTCCATTCACTGTCAGTACAAATCTCAAATATTAGAAACTTGTGACCTTCCACTATGAATTCACAATTCGCCATAGCCCTGTTTATGAAAGCAGTCTTGCAGCTAAAATTCTTTGGAGGGCATAGTACAAATGATACATCGCTTGTTACTGAAAACATGTGAACTAGATTGCTTTCCTCGCTGCAAATTATAAATGTCAGACTGATCACAGACCAAAAAGGATTGTCATTTTCTGCAGACAAACTGAGAAAGAAAGAATAGCTCTTTACAGTGCTTAGATGGTGAAAACAACAACAATTGCTTTCCCCCAGTATATTGAACTGAAGATTTCCAGTGGAATCAGAACAGGGCATGTTGTTAGCTATTTTTTAATTTTTGATAAATTCTTTTTCCAGCTAAACAGGGGAAGTACAGAGAGTTTGAGGGATGAATAGCTATAAGTTTTCCAGAATTCACTCCTCCTCGCATCTAGCATTTATATACAGAAGGTTTAAAGAAGCATCTTGATTGGGGGGGCAGTTTACCCATAGTCCACTTGAAGTTGCATCAGAGAAATAAAGAAGATAGAAATATATGGTCACTTCAATTTGGGAGGCAGAGAAATATGTACATATATGCAGCGTGCTCAGGCTCAGCAGAGAGAAAGGACATTTCTTTTATTTTATAACAATATAACAAACAAAGAGAAAACCTGGCAAGAAGATAATTTGTCTCAAATCTTAGAAGTGGAGAAAGTACTTCTGTTAATTAGTCAGTGCTGAAAGAAAGACAATCATCCCCCAAAGTCCCTCCCAGTTACACCCACTGCTAGCAGCACGCAAGATTGTTAAAAACTCCAACACTCTTTGGCAAGTGCCATGAAAGTCAAGCCTAAAGTCATTTAAACATGACGCAAGAATGCCTAGTCTTCTAAATTCTAGAGCAGTGATGGCCAACCTTGGCACTCCAGGTGTTCTTGGACTTCAATTCCCAGAAGCCCAAGTCAACACACCTGCTGATCAGGGCTTCTGGGAATTCAAGAACACAGGGAGTGCCAGGTTTGGCCATCACTGCTCTAGATGATGGTTTTGCTGTAGCTTCCTGGGTTGAAGACATGAGGGGAAAATGCTCATCTCTAAGAAACAGGAAACATATGAAAATATGGTATGACACCAACACAAGATTCACTGTGGCTGTTGTGACAAAGTGACCACTCCAGTGTTAATACAATCACTATGATCACCTGGTAAAATTAGCAGGCATTGCTGTAAAAATCAAGAAAAGTAGTTTTCCCCATATAAGTAACTAGTGTTTGATTCTGCAACTATCACATTTTCATTTGTGTCTCTCTCTTGTTCTGAAGAGCTTAGAAGAGTTTACATGTGAAATTTTTTAATAACTAAAGATCATTCTATTTATTACTTCAGTGGGATGTGCTAATACAAATAACTTTTTCATTTTTGAACCCAGTTCAAAATTCTGTTTGCTTCTTCCTGATGCTCTGTTAGTGGAGAAACATGTGGAGTTGACAAACCACCAAGAGAGGCATTGCAGAGATAAGACAAATTCATGGAGGATCAAACTGTCAACCAAGAAGGCATACTTTTTAAAAGAATGAAAGAAACCCACACACATTCAGAGCAAGTATTCATTGCATCATCCAGTGCTAGTTACCTCTGAGGGGGAAAGGAACACTAAGAGAAAAGTCTTTGCGTGTCTGTCAGAAGTTTGCCTGCAAGTCTGCAATTGTGAGTAAACCCCAATAAACCCAATGGGACTTATTTCTGCATGGCTTTATATTGCTTTTTTAATTCCTTGTATCATTGTTCTCAGGTTGAAACACACTAGGTAATACACAGGACAGAAGTCCACCTTGTTTGTGTGGATCAAGGGTTTCTACAGGGACATCCGAACCTGGTTAATAGTAACCACAAACTCAGTTCTGTCCAGGTAGGGTTGTAGCTCTTTGTTCTTCTTTGCACAAGTCAGCAGCCTCCTTTTTCTCACTCACAAATTGGGATGTGTTCTTCAGACCATTGTAGCTACCCCTAGCACCTCTTTAGGTGTCTCCTAGGAAACCAGCTTGCTGCCTTCTCAATATCCAAATTAACGTTATTCTATCCAATTCTCCTCCCCAGATGACTTAACATTATGCAATTTTAGCGTTATCTGATCCAATCTTTATCCGGTGTTTTACTGTACCATCAGTTTCAATGGGACTTTCTTCTGAGTACATATGAACAGGATTGTAGTTTCAGAATCTTTTGCATGTACATTTAAGACCATGTGTAGGTACCAGTGACTGACCCTCAACTCTAGTTTGAATATGTCTAATGACTTCTTCCCATCTTCCAGTGGTGGTTTTTTTTTTTTTTTTATTTCTGGACCCAGTTCAAAGTTTTGTCTACTTCATCTTGATCCTCTGTTTATATATCATTAAAAGTCACACATATCCCAAGGGAGCAGAGCTCTATCTGTGTGGTATGTAAACACAGCACAAGGACAAATCATATTTTATAGGAACTTGGGGCAGTGTGGGAGCAGCTGCAAAACCAGCAACTCCCCAAGGCAGTCAGAATTACATGCAACCAGATTCCATGGACATCAGTGGGAGGAGTTGAGTAAATTACTTCCATTGACATCAAGGGAACAAACAAGGGAAGCAAATGAATCCTACTGGCCAATACATGCTCTTGCATGCAACCAAATTACCAAACCTGGTAGGATTTCTTTGTGCGTGTGCATTTTGTAGTTTTGATTTTAGTCATCTGATTTGAAATCTCAATTACTTACCTTTTCTAGCTCTAATTTCAGTCTAGATCAAAGGTCCTCAAACTTGACTCTCCAGGTGTTCTTGGACTTAAATTACCAGAAGCCCAAGTCTGCACACCTGCTGATAAGGGTTTATGGGAATTGAAGTCCAAGAATATCTGGAGAGCCAAGTTTGAAGACACCTAGTCTAGATTCATGCTTGAATTTTTAGCTGCAGGAACTTTGTCTGCCAGATCAGATGACTTCTTTTGAGAGAGAAATGGAAGACATGTGATCCTTTTAGTTCTTTTTTAGATTCTTCACTCTGCAGCTTTCAACAGTTTATCATATTAATCTTTAGAGCAGTGTTTCCCAACCTTTGGTTTTGAGACTTCAAATCCCAGAAGCCTAAGTTAATTCTCCAAAGCACTGTTCAGCCAGTGTTCTGACTTAGGCTTCTGGGAATTGAAGTCCCCCTGTGGGGTGTGGGCCACACCCTGGATGGAGTATAATGGATGGAGTAACAGACTAGAGTTTAGGAAGCCTGAGTGTGAATCCCTGCTCAGCCATAGAAAATCACAGGGAGGGATGGAACTCCTAAAATACTTCACCTCCCTTGAAACCCTGTTAAAATATGTAAGTTGGTTCCAACTTGACAACACATAACATCCCAACCATGTGACCATTACCTGAGCCTCTTTCAGAGGGCTCAAGAAAAACCTAGTAGATATATAAGAGAGAAAACTTTTCTTCTAGTTCTTCAATGCTGTCCCCAAAGAGGCTTACCTGGTGCTTACATCATATTATGTGAAGCGTTTTTGTTTATTTGTTTATGTCTCTTAGGTTTGTTCAAAGGAAGTCTGATTTTTTTCAACAATTTTTGAGGTTGTTTATGAGGAAGGGTGACCTTTACCTTTACCTATGCCTTTTAATAAAACACATCTCTATATGCTTGATCTTTGTTGTGTGTTTCATAGGCAGATTGTCTTTTTATTGTTTATAGCATATTTTAACAGCTTTGTTTCCCACAAAATTTCAGTCATGGAGAAACCAGAAATAGATAGATAGATAGATAGATAGATAGATAGATAGATAGACAGACAGACAGACAGACAGACAGACAGACAGACACATACATACATACATACATACATACATACATACATACATACATACATACATACATACATACATACATACATACATACTTTCAGCTAAATCCTGTGGACATAGTTCCACTGATATAAACTGAATAGGGAAGTAATTAAATTAATTTAAAGTTTCCTCCCTCTCCTGTTTTAGCTTCTGGGGCTCTTTTTTGCCCTGGGAAAGCCTTTGGGAGTCATAGGATGGGGAACTATTAACAGTCAAAATCACAAGTGCTGGCATCAGGACTGCCTGGGGCAATTTTTGACAATTAACCCCTCCTATTCCAAAGGCACCTAAAGGCTTCAATAGGGCAAATGGGAACCATAGAGAGGCTAGAAGCTGAAATAGGAAGGTTTAAACTAATTTAAATATATATTATTTCTAGCATCCTACTCCAGTTTATTTCAGTGGAACTACACTATCATTGACTAGGATACACATTCATGATGCATACAGCTGCTCTTCCGGTCAGCTGCTCTTCCGGGATACGCTTATATTCAGGAATATATTTTACTCACAGAAAATAAATGCTAAATAATAGCTGTCCAGTCTCTATGCACATTGGGCAAAAACGACTACCAATGAAAATGTCCTGAAAGGGCAAATTTGCAGTCACAAAATACAAAGCTGTTCCAAGAGACGTACCCCAGTTGAGTTTTCCAGCCCCATACCTTTGGCTAAAAGATAGCCTGAAGAGATAAAGGATGAGGATTTTCATTTTGCATTTCTTCCTCATGAGAAGCACAGTCCTTGTTAGATGATTGACTGATTGTCTGAAAGCCAAATGCTTTCTGAGTGAAGGAACAGAGCCTGCATTGGCCGGCCAGTCCATCTGTTTTCCTTTCCTGGAGGGGGACAGAAATTTTCTCCAATCCAATGCTTGGAATGTTACCCTTATCAAAAATAATTATAAAGGCAGACAGAAACCATCCACATATGTGTGATATCCTGATCCCAGAGCATCATCCTTCTACATATTGCTCAATTGTGAATAGCTTCTGCCTCCTCTTAGCTGGCCAGTGAGCAAAATGAGCTAGATATCTGGCTGCAGAGCTAGAGGTTGAGAGAGTGATTTCCTCCTTGGCCTCCAAGGAGGAAAAAGCTAGCCTGTGTCGCCTTTGGCAAGTGGCAAAATCCTCAGGTGCCCCTAGAAGAAGGATATGGCAAACCACTCCTGAGTACCCCATACATGGATAACCCTGAAAAAGATGGCCATAAGTCAGAAATGACTTGACAGCAGATAACTATTATTTCTCTACCCTCATATTCATTCTTCCTAGAAGTTACTTTCCAAAATAAATATATAAATTGTAAGTGACTTCTGGGGGGGGGGGGATTGTGAACCCCAATTTATTTGTTAAGCGAGTTTTTGGTTGGTTTTATTTGTTAAGCGAAGTGAACATTCAGAAAAAAATTATGTTCTTTAAGCAAGGCACACACACATACAATTGTTGTTTTGGTGCAATTATTGGAGCTGATCATAGATGTCCCTCGAGAGGCACTAAGAGACTAGCCCACACCGAGGCAAAAGAGTTCCAGCAAAGAGAGTGCCAAAGGAACCGGCAGCCACCTGCTTTGCCTGAAGGGCGATGTAAGATTCCACTCAAGAAAGGCAGAATGAACAGCTGCTTTCTGCTCAGGCCATTCTGACGGTTGCCATCATACCAATAAAAACACATAAAGTTATAAATTCAGGCCAGGCAGAATTTTACCATCTCTTCTTCCACCTCCCTAACCCTCTGCTACAAATGATGCAGCATCAATACCCACTCGGGTATGTTTACTTACAATTCATTTGCATTCATGCCCACAATCCCACCAAGGCAAACAAAGGAAATGAACACTAGCTTGAGCAATGAGTCCTCCAGTGCAAACAAGCTTATAGTGAAAGGTGATATTTAACCTGGCTGAGATAGAATGTAAAATCTGTCATCCTGTTAAATCAAGGGAACTCTTCCCCACCTCATGTCTGCCCAGATCACTACTACATAGAAAAACCACTTCTAAATGTCTGTTCTATTGTCTAGAATAGGGGTCAGCAAACTTGGCTCTACAGATGTTCTTGGACTTCAATTCCCAGAAGCCCTGATCAGCAGGAGTGCTGACTTTGGATTCTGGTAATTGAAGTCCAAGAACAACTGGGGAGCCAAATTTGTTGGCCCCTGGTCCAGAAAGCTAAAGTTTTTACAGTAAAAAAAAGAGCCTGGGTAAGACTAAAACATTGAATCTGTCTTGGTTCTCTTGAGACAAATTAGAATGGATACAGATGATAAATGATGAATTATCCACCTTCTCCTGGTTTCATAAGAACAGAGGAAACATTGGATTCCTCCAGCAATTGAACCCCTTTCTTCTATCTCTTATAAATCAATGGTTGTCATTTTCAATGAAGAAAAGTGGGGAGTAGATAGGAACTGATGGAACAATTATGTTTTGTCTTTCTATGTCTTTTCTTCTTCTAATAATAATATAATAATCTTAGAACAGTAGAGCTGGAAGTGACCCTGTGAATCATCAATTCCAGCTCCTATCAAAGAGGCACAGTGGGGAGAAAAACTCTCAACCTTTGGCTCTGCAGCCAAATAACTAAACCTCACTGAGTCAACCTGCTCTTCACTGGTGTATCTTCTGTTTGCTCCTTTGAGCAGGCTTCAAGGTGATCCAAGTAAGGGAGAATCCTTGATAAGACAGACTGCTCTGAACTGACTGGGGTATTCATTTTGTTGACACTGACCTCGGATGGGGTAAATAATTCAGAGATATGTCCTGGACATGTCAACATTGACTTTTCACACCATTACCAAGACCATCTATTTCATTAGACAAGTGAGTGAGCCACTCCAGCTAACAGACATTGACTTCCACAAAAAGGCAGCAGAATATAGGCTATACACATTACACATTGACTAAGGGAAGAGATGTTGGTGGCATTTTTTGCCAGGCACATAGAGATAGGGTTTGTTTTATATCCTGGACTACAAACCCCATAATTCCACATTATGGAAGTTCTAACTGCCAGACAGATATCTTACAGAGACTTAAACGTGGATCACCTTAGCTAAAAAGCTTTGAAGCTTAGCCTACAACCCAAGATTTCTGTTGCTGCCCCTGAGATAGCTCAAATCTTTCCTTCTGAACTAGAAACTAGGCCTAGCTAAGCCTTTCAGTTGAGACCTTTCCTCCCAGATTAGTTCATTTAAGTAACTGTCAGATAGAACTCCCAGAATAGAGAATTCTGGGATTAGTAGTTCAACAACTCAGAACTACAGTCATGTCAAAACATCTTGGCTTTGGACATTCTGTACTTTGACTTAAGACAGGTTATGAAGGTGTCAAAGTTTGATATTTTTTATAGATAAAGTGTTAAAATGATGAAACGAGTATAAAAGTTGTAATCTTGGAAATGTGAGATATGAATATAAAATTGAGCTTTTATCACCAAGGTTAGAGATAACATCAGGACAAACAGCTCATTTCACTGGATTGGCAAAATAGAAGTAAAAAAGGCTTCTAGCTCCACAAGACTAGCAGAGCACACTGTAATCCAATAGAGTTTCTAGCACTGCAAGAACCTGTGGAGAATGAATGTAGTTTTATATCAAAGCAATGGAAAAGCTAGTCATCTCTAGAAAACAATCTTGTCAAAATTTTCTGTAGTACAGCCCAGTTTCATTGGAATTTCCATTTTAGCTGCCATGGTAGCTGTCAACCAGATATGGGGATAACTATTTGTTTATCTTAATGGCAGGCATGCCTAGACACCAAAGTGCATGGAACGCTGTTTACCTTCCCATTGAGGGCAGTATTAATATACACAGTGAAAATGTTAGCAGCACACAGGAAGCAAGAAGTAAGATGCAGGAATACAGAGGGAAAATAGATGAGGAGATCATGAATTTCCCTCCATAGATTCAAAGAGCTGGCTTGGCTTGATGAAAATATAGTTAAATATTCTTGTCTGCCTGGATATGCTAAAGTGCTGAGTAATGCATTTTTAGCTTTCATATATTTACTTTTAAGAAGTACTCTCTGATTTTTCCTTTTAAGGCTGTAAATTCCTGCATTTTTAAAATGTAAGATTCCTCCTGTTGTTGTTGTTTTTACTTTAAAGTGTATGTTTACTATTCTTTTATGCTCCTGTATTTTTTAATTTTAAAATATGACTCAAGAGTAATTTGTCTGTAGCTTAAGATCTTCCTTGATATATTTTGAAGAATTTTTTGTTTGCAACTTTCACATTTGTAAGAATTTTGCATAATTTTTACATGATTTAAACATTTGCACCAAAAAGCTATTTTTAAAAAAATTGCTGCAAGATTGAGTTCTGTGTAAGTTAACTAAATGCACCTCCAACTTCCAAGTTACATGTATTCAGGTTTGGATTTTTGATATTGTTATGCAAATGGAACATAAAAACAATAAGAGGAATAATGCTTGTAAATTAACCAAGCATTGTGGGTGTCAACAGAAAGACTGGCATGCATGGTTAAAACTTGCTAAGCACAGCTAAGTTGATTGCTTTCCCTCTGCTTCTTGGGAAAATCTATGTATCTACTTACCCTTAAGTAGGCCACCATAACTTGTTTCTAGTCTCCATTCCTAGAGGGGGAAAGATGGTTACCTTCCAGATATTGTCAAGCTTGATGATCCATCAGTCCTAATCAGTGTGGATAATGGTTTTAGATAACAAGCAATGGAGTCCAACAGCATCTGGAGCATTACATGCTCTTCTCCTTTGCTGTAGATAAATGCTGGGTTATAAAATAAGGACTAAATTAAGGAGACATGAAACTTTCTCATCCCCCTCCCACCTTTTTCCTACTAATCTAATTTTATGCAAACAGGATGATGTTATATTGTCTCATGATGCCTCCTCTACTTCAGACTGTAAACTGTTGCTCTGAGAGATTGCTTTTAGCCAAGCAGAAAAACAAGGAGATGGCTCCTCCTTGTCACATTTTCATTTGTCCACTGAATGGAGTCTGGTGGTTTATAACCTCAGCCTTGACTTTTATTTGTCAGGTTCTGAGATCTGAGAGAAAGGTCTGTGACATTTGAATTTCCAAAAAAGAAAGATCAACATAACTTCATTTACATGGAGGTGTATGAATATCTGTTTTAGTAAAGTATTTGAAGGTTACTCCCAACATGAGCCTCATGTGAGTTTTATCATCATCCTTTGACAAGTATTGAGGTGGTCAGAAACATATTTCCAAACAAAGTGTGTGGACAGAAGCAATAACAAGCATGTCTTGAGTCAATGCAGTGGCTCAAGTGGTTATGACACTGTCTGGGAAGTGGAAGGTCAGCAGTTCAAAACCCAAATACTAGATGAAAAAATTAGTGCCCATCTTTGTCCCAGCTCCTGCCAACCTAGCGATTTGAAAGCAAGAAATTGCAAGTAGATAAATAAGGACCACTTTGGTGGGAAGGTGTCACAGCCCAGCAGCACCAGAGCTCTACAGCTGGTTAGAGCTACAATGGGGGAAGGGGAGCTTCTTCTTATTTCAGGTTTCAGAAGGAGCAGAGCAGAGTTTTTGTTGCCAGTCCGGAGGTCAGGAGCCAGTGGAGTCATACTAGAGGTGCAGGGGTCGTCCAAGAGGGTGGTCAAGGTCACAGTCCAATGTTCAGAATCCAGGGAATCAAGATCAGGAAGCCAGGTGCACAGTGTTGGGTTCACCAAACTGTCCCGACAAGGGCCTGCTGGCACGCCTCTCCTTTAAGGGGAGACAGACCCTACAGCTGAGGGTCTGTTCAGGAGGTGTGCCCAGACCCTCCTCCTTCTCAGCTGCTTCTGATGCCTCAATGAAACCCTGTAATGAGCAGGCATGCCGGCCTGATCCTGATTAGCCTGCCTGCTGGCACCTGGCCTAGCTGTCAAATTCTGATCCTCCGGCCTGGCTTGGCCCTGCTAGGCAGGCTCTGGAGTGACAGCTGGCTGTGAGGCTGGTGCCATGTCCATGTCCTCCAACTTGGCCTCCTGATTGAAGCCGGCCGTGGCCTGGGGGACTGGCAAGAGGTCCTCCTCAGGCTCAGATTCCAAGTTGGAGCTGGCAGCAGGCAACTGAGCTGGCTGAAATTCCTCCTCCTCCTTGCACCAAGGACCCCAAGTCATAACAGAAGGTAAACAGCGTTCCATGCACTTCAGTGTCAAGACATGCCTGCCACATGTCCATGGAAACGTCTGCAAACACACACAGTGCTGACTCTTCAGCTATAAACAAGATGCGCACTTGAACCCTAGAGTCAGATACGACTGGCTTTCAAGCAAGTTGACCTTTACCTTTACTTCTTTCTATAAATATGACTGGTTTTACAGATTCAGCTTATTTCTCAAGAAAATCCTCTAAGTAGAATCTAACACTTAACAGATATCAGCCACAAGTGCTGGAAGCATTAGGATCCATCTAAGAACATTAACATTCTGTTGTCTCTCACTGTCTTTGTGGCATCCAGATGTGACACTAGTAGGGTAGTTAGTGAAACAGCTCAGTGTATGGAGTCACAGATGAGATGTACAAACTTCAGTCTCAGGTACTCAAACTAAGTTTTATTAGAAGAAAACAATGATTCATAAAAAGTAGTGTCAAAAAGGGAATGAGAACATATTTAAGTGTCTTGTATTTTTAGTCTAAATCTTCTGCTTGGGAAATGCTTTATAAAAGCTCAGTTCTAGAGATCTTTGCCCACATCAATGCCAGACCTTAGACCTGATTCCAATATATCACTTACATATGCACCATCTTACATATGTTCCCATGATTGTTAAAATCAATTACATAACATATCTGTAATAAATATATATATATATTCATCACATAGTAGACCAAGCTTTCACAGCTTCACATTGTCTAGATAAGTGGTGGTGAACTTATGGCACACATGCCAGAGGTGGCATTCAAACTCTGTGCAGTCACCCCAGCACAGAGTTCGCCTCATCCCTCTGCCCAGCAGCCCAATGGGAGCACTTCCTTCTTCCCTCAGCACAGAGTTTGCTCTGCCTAGCAGCCCAATGGGAGTGCTTCCTCCCTCCCCCAGCACAGAGTTTGCTCTGCCCAGCAGTCCAATGGAAACGATTCCACTCTCCCCCAGCACAGATTTAATCCTGCCCCTCTGCCAGCAGCCCAATGGGAGTGCTTCCTCCTTCTCCTGTTGCCTCATTGCCACTTTGAAGTAAATAAGTTTTTTGTTGATTGCAGTTTGGGCACTTGGTCTCTAAAAAGTTTGCCATCACTGGTCTAGATGTTTTAGAATACAACTCCCATAACTTCTGTCTAGCATAATCATTTGGGAAAAAGCTAGAAAATAACTTGGCTGGTTCTGAATGTTATTCCAAGCCCAAGTGGGATGGTTTCAGTTCTTCTTTTCCTAATCAGCATAAGCACTGGGCAAAGTAGATTTCCCAGTATGTCTTTCCATCCTACCCTCAAGAAGAATGAATGGAGGGCTATTAGAAATCATTGATACCTGCACGTTCATTTCAAACTGAGTTCAAACCATGACCTTACCCAATCATTAGCAAACAGCACATACTTACTAAAAGTACTCTAAGATTGGCCTGAGAATGACCCATTGTGAAATCCTGGAAACTTTCCACCAATCTTTGTAGATATTCTCTATACTCTGTACAAATAATACTGAGCTAGATAAACTAGTGGTCTGCTTTGGTTAGAGATATCTTCTTATGTATCTAGACTACAGAGTGCCAAATGAGTTGCCCAAGGGCATAATTATTTGTATTCTCTCCATTATTAATGTTATATAGATCTTTGCCTGCTGGTAGGTATATAACAGTTCTCAACCTTTTTAAGCTGAGGGCCAGATCACACCCCTCAGACTGTGGGCCAGACTGGTGTCCTGCCTGCCACCGCCACTGCCTAAGGTGGTGGCAGGAACACCCTGGGGCCACCACACCCCACAAAAGCCACCCAACGCGCACACACACACACACACACACGCGCGCGCGCGCACGCACACACACACACACACACACACACACACACACACACACACACACACACACACACCGTTCCCCTGCTTACCAGCCTGGTGGAACTGCATAGCATGGGTGAAGGAAACCTCCTGCAGTCACTGGGAATGTGGCCACAGCCATTGGAAATGCATCAATGGCCACTGAAAAAAAAAACCCATAGGATCCGGCCCATGGGCCATAGATTGGGAATCCCTGGTAAATAATAACATTAGGGTAAAATAAGAGATGAAACTACTGTATAACTGACATTTCTGTTGTCATGAAATATACCTATTATTCATATATATATTTAAGTAACACACTTTCAATTATCCAGATAGCAGAGGAAAAATCTTAAGCTTCCAGATACTTTCCTACAAACAGGCACGCGGTTCACGAATGTTGAAGAGGTTACTGTAATATTTCCATACATAAAGGCTATACAATTGTAATAAACTAAAATTTGATAACCAAGTTGTTTTATTAGCAGAGAATCTTGGCTTATCATTACCAAACATCATGAAAGATTATGATTGCCCTGCAGAAATTTTGCTTTCCAAGAGAATAGCTGTTTTACAGTTTGCAGAAAGGCAAATTTTCTAGGTCAATAAACTTAAGTTTCTGGAAAGAAAAGACCCACTGGATATGCTGACTAAGAACCTAGTAAAATATAACACTTTTATGTTTTAATTAAGATGTATACTGATGTATATTCATTTCCCTGAACGCAGCACTATAATATACCCTGCAATATGGAGAACATTTCAGTTTCATAACCAGTTGTTGAAACTGATCAAAAACTTTTTGAGTGTACTTTATGTGCATGGCATGAAGTTTGATTCTATTTGCCCATGAATTGTTAATGATTAAGAATGCAAGTAAGATCAGAAAATGTTTACTTGGTTGTACAGTAGAACCCTGTATAACGAAAAAACTTCATTCCATGGGGCTTTTCGTTATACAAGTTTTTTCGTTATACAAAGCGCTATTGGTGAAACCCTGCATAATGAAAATAAAATGTTTATTATACAGAGTTTAAGTATACCTCACTTAACGAAAACTCTGTATAACAAACATTTCATTTTCATTATGCAGGGTATACCTTGCTTAACAAAAAACCCCATATAACAAAAAAAATGTAACGTGGGGTATCGCAGTTAGCGCAAAAATGGTTCGTTATACAAATTTTTCATTATATGAAGCATTTGTTATACAGGGTTCCACTATACCAAGATTGGATTTGGTGTCTTCTTCAGTACATCTGAATGTGATTAATTGGAACGTAGCTACTTCCGAATGTGTCTCAGACTGATTTGGAGCTGACCCAAGTTGATAGTCAGGAATCTAAAACTTCATACTTTCCACTGGGAAGCCTTTGGCTGGGTTAAGGGGCAGTTTCATCAGCTTGAGGGGAACATCCACTTTGACTGAGGATGGAACACCTAAATGGGTTGGAGTGCTACTAATATGCTTGCTTCAGATTATTCGGACTTCTTGAATTCAGCCAAGTGGCTTGGTTAAAATCTAGATAAACCCAATACAGTTGTACATCACTTAAAGAGCATAATGCGTTCCACAGGGTTGCTCTTTAAGCGAGTTTGCTCTTTAAACGAATCACCATTGTAAGTGACCAATTTTGACTTCTGATGGGGGGGATTGTGAAACCCGGTTTATTTGTTCAGCAAGTTTTTGGTTGGTTTTGTTTGTTAAGTGAAGCGAACATTTAGAGAAAATTCTGCTCTTTAAGCGAGGCACTCTTTAAGCGAGGCACTCTTTATGGTTGGTATGGCTGTACTATAACCAAGTGGCAAGGCAACTATACTTCTAAATCCTATTTTCTTGCCATTTTTAAAACCTCTTCACCCTGCCCCCTTACAATTACTAATCCAATCTTTTCTTTTCCTTCTCTTCTCCAACACCAAGAATTAGGAAATCATGTTCAAATTTTAACTAATTCTCTCCCACCACCACCCACCCCAAAACAGAGAAGCACATGTAAATTCACATACACATATAGTTTACACTTGGCAATAAGCAAAGTTCACTAACAGATTTGCAGTTAGGAACAAGCAAGTTTCACTAAGCAGCTATGTTACACAGAAGTGGGACTGTGTTATTACATCACCAAGAAATGCTAGTTGTCAAGATTTGAATTGTTTCCTTTACTTGAGGAGATCCCTATTCTTGCAGTGTACATCTGAGGAGACAGATCTCTTGTTTCAGAGGAGCAGTGGTGGGATTCAAGAAAATTTACTACTTACTCTGTGAGCATGGTATGGTGGGCATGGCCAGGGGAAAAGCCCTGCATTGCACCCAAATTAGAACTACTGTACTTTATTTCAAAACTTGAATGGACAGGGCCAGCTGGAAATTCTGCTACAGGTTCTGGTAAACTGGGGCAAATCTGCTGAATCCCACCACTTGCAGGCTATGGATGCATTTTAATTAATTAAGACCTTTTACAAAGTAAACCTGACATGCCTACTTTTTACTATGTCAAATTTCAGGTGTCCCTGTTTCAAGGTCTTCCGGCTACAATAAAGAGAGGCAGACAAACAATGCATACACTATATAGAAGTGTATAGACAAAGCCCAGAAAATGGCTTAATTTTGGCAGGTAGTTTCTCTTTGTACTTCATTAATCTTCATTTACTTGTTTGCTTCTTTATTTGCACATCTAGTTGGTGTGGAGGGCACAAAGGCAGTACAGGCAGTTATTTTTTCCCACTGGACAGTTGATGGCTCCAGTACATACGATATGTGTTGGAAACAGCTCTACATGTTTAGCAACTGAAATTCACTTTTGTGTTGCCTGGAGGGTGATCTCTGAGTGGAAAATGTATCTTCACCGGCTGTTTTCAAACTATGTTTTATTTGAATATCCTTCTCCCCCTCCCCTTCTAACTGGCCTTGTGTGTGGTGGGGGGAGGAAGAAGCTCTGCTTGGTTTAACTTGCAAGAAGTGGAAGATAGGGTTGCACCTAGGTTACTATAGTACCAAAATATACAGTTTCCTGGCTGGAATAGCAGATTTGCTGTCCTCATCTTGGGACAGTGCCAGGGATTGCACATCATTTGTTTCAGACTTCTCTCATTAGACTCTTCAGAACTTTGGCTTTTATTCCTACAAAGCCAGATGCAGCCTGTGAAACCATTTCATGTGGACCACCACCACCACCACCACCACCACCACCACCACCTCCACCACCTCCACCACCTCCGGAAGTGCCATGTGTGGCAGGCAGGGCAAAATGGCTGTCTGACCCCTGTGTGTGGCAGGCAGGGCAAAATGGCTGTCTGACCCCTGAAGCTGTCTGAGGGAGCAAGACCCGGCCCTTAGCTTGAAAAGGTTGTGAACCCCTGCTATAAAGAAAGAAACTTTCTAATGTCATTGTTAGAGATTACTGAGCTGAGATACACAGAACCTTCAAGTAAGAATCAAATGAGTTGACCTCGAGATTATCATAAGGCAATGCAAGGAAATGATGAATTTTGCAATTTTTGCACACGACTTCTTGGTGCAAGGACTGCATAAATGAGAATCAGCAGGAGGATATCCAGCCACGTGTTCTTTCTGAAAAGCCTGAGGTGAAGACTCCATGGCTTAGCAGTGGCTGAGAACACCGCCCCCTCCTCTGGGCCCACATCAATGGCCTGAGGCGAAGACTCCATGGCCTAGCAGTGGCTGAGAACATTGCCCCCTCCTCTGGGCCCACAACAATGGCCTGAGGAGAAGACTCCATGGCCTGGCAGGCGGCTGAGGACCTTGCCCACTCCTCTGGGCCAACAACAATGGCCTGAGGGGAGTTAGTCTGTGTTCTGATTTGGTTGAATTTTGTATTTTGTGAGGTTATATTTTATAATTTTTATTGTACTGTTGCTGTTTTGACTGTAAGCTGCCCTGAGTCGCCTCAGCGAGTGGGCGGCAATATATATCTGAATAAATAAATAAATAAATAAATAAAGCACCTTTCTCTTTATGAGGAAGTTGTACTTGCGGAATATTCCAAAAACAATATTTTGTCACCGGATCAGTACAACTGTATTCCCCATCCCCTGTGTTATCATCTGCTGTGGGATAGAATGAACATAGAATCAGCAAATATTGGCCAGTACCATTAACAGAATTAGTGACAAGCCACAGAACTTTTATTTCACTGAATAATTTTTCCCAGCACAGCTCTCCTGTAAATGTATGCCCCTTTTCATAAAGGGGAAAAACTAATATAGGATCCAAATGTAGGTTCCAGTGCATTTTTCCTTATGGTGTGTTCAGTTTCCTATGTTCAGTGCTCTTGTCCCTGCTCTTGATAGATTATATTTCCTCAATGACTTGTTAAAACATTTTTATTTAGTCTTGCTTGTTCTGAATAGATGTGTCTGAATTGATGTTCTGGATTGATGTGTCAGGATCCAGGATGTGGGCAGCTGGCTAGTAACACTAGCACCAGAACCCAGTGCAACCAGGCCAAAGAGTAGCCATATCTCAGTCCAGAGTCCAAGTCCTAAATCAAACATATTCAGGGTTGGTCGCAACAACAGGGCATAGTCCAAGCAAGACAGAAGTCAGGTGACCAAAAGCAGGTGAGGCAGTGTTCCTTCAGGATCTGGAGCAGGGCAAGGAGCAAAGATATGAGTATAGCAAAACAACGTTTCACAGGAATCGGGAGGGAAATCTTCAGAGGCAGAAGCAAGGAAAGAGATTGTCAGAAGCAATAACCCAGGAACCAAACACAAGTTGAATAATTTTCATTGCTGAGGCTGCTTGGGAGGGGGGTAGTTCTTATAGAGCTCAGCCTCCCAGGACCTCCAGCTGGAGCTTACGATGGTCCAAACACTTCCTTAGGGCTCTTAGGTGGTGCCCAGCAGCTACAGCAGGGTGAGACGTCTAACCCTGCATGTACTAGAGATGCCTTCCAGGCTGAACATCTAATCCTGCAAGCATGAAAGCTACTTCTGGGGAACTCATCCTGCAAATACAGGAGCTGCCTCAGATCCTGAGATGATGGAGTTTCCTCTTACAACAAGAGGTTATTTCCACTTTCCATTTACTGCCACACAGATATTGGGTTAAAAAAAACCCAGGAAAAAAGCTAGGACAAGAGTCATAGAATAGGATTGTAAGAATACTGTCTAGAGAAGTTATATGATGATGTCAACCACATTGTGACAGTTGCTCACTAGTTTCGTAAAACAGTCTGGATGAAAGAGTCATGATGTTACAGTCGCATGCCATCAAGTTGATTTCAACTCATGACAATTTTTTTTCTTGGTAGTTTCCTAGGTGCCAACAACTCAGGACTAGTTTAGCATTGTTTTCCTCTGTATGCAATTTGGGAATATGAGCTTCTCCAAGGTCACACAGACCGTCTTTTGTTCTGGGAGGTGCAGCGGAGATTGAATTTCTACCTCTGGTTCAATAGTCAGGTACTCAAATAATTGGGTTATCCTGCCAGCTTTCATGATGTTACGGCAGCACATAAAAATGACATCAAACAAAGAACATGGGATCATAACATGAGGTTATTTTCACATCTGCCACTAGATGTCTCTTCCTCAGTCTCAACATTTGCAGAGGGAGCCATTAATTTTTAAAGCTCATCATCATCATCATCATCATCATCATCATCATCATCATCATCATCATCATCATCATCATCATCATCATCATCAATCATGTCTAAACTCTTAGCTTCAGAAAAATGCAATTCATTATTTTAAGGATTCAAAAAGATTTAAATGCATTGAAACTTTTTTGAATTGACATTTGTATAGTACAAGAACATATAACCCAGGTATATGAAGCCATCATTGCTTTTTTAAATATTCAATGACATTTTGCAACCACACTTAATTAGGGGTGTGTTCTGAATGACCCATGTCATGCCGTATGGTATTTTAATTTCAACCTACCACACCGCCATAACTGGAAACATAAAGTAAATGTAGTGTTACAGCACAAATAATGATTATTCAATCAAAGAATTTATTTCAAATAAATACTCTTGCTAACTACTTCCAAGCTTGCAATAAATTTCATTATATTCATGGGATGTATGTCAAGACTGCGTATATGAAGATCAAATGCTCTTAAACATGTGAACTTGCTATCTATTTCATATTGGGGTCCATCATCACACCTCTTAACATGTGTTTGGTGGGAGTCTACATTTTTTGTATGTTACATCTGACAAAAATCCCCAAGATACTATTTTGTTATTACTGCCATTGCTTGTCAATATGTGTGCAATTATTTGGCAAAGCTGAATCATAACGCCATCTGAATTTCTGAATCTGTGCTGCATATTAGGCAATTCCTGGGGTCAGTGTTACTTGTTTCATTGTCCTGTCTATTTACCTTGCTACATCGGGTCTTCTTCACTAAAAGAAATATTAAAATGTATACACAATGTGTAATCACACATAAAACCTGAGACCAATGGGACAAAAAAAACCTGTGGTGTCCATTTGATCCCTTGCCATATTTTACATTGCAATATAATCCAAATCTCTAATTAAAGAATGGAATGCCAAAACATATAAAATCAAGGCTAATTGTATTCTGCACTTAAAAAGAAAAAAGAAAATACACACACAGTGGGAGAATAATCCTGTAAATTATGCACATGTTGCCATTTTTGCCAAAATTACTCTGAGTAAATTATTCTGGCACCGACCCAGTAGTTTCTAGAGAATGCAGAAAGGTTCATTATACTGTGAAGCATGGGAGAGTCAAGGGGAGAGAAAGGAGGGACACGAATCACTTCAGCCACCAGGGTCTTAGAACACTGGCCAAAGTCTTGGGCAGTTCTGACATTTCCCTGGATCTACGGGCAAGAATGTAAACTTCAGAATGAGTACTATTAGAGGAAGATAATGTTTGATTTTTATGGTGTGGGGAGTGGCTTTAATGTTAGTAAAGGTAAATGTTTCCCTTGCTCGAAAGCCAGTCGTATCCGACTCTAGGGGTCAGTGCTCATCTCTGTTTCTAAGCCGAAGAGCCAGTGCTGTCTGCTTCTGCAGACGTTTCCATGGTCATGTGGCAGGCACGGAATGCTGTTACCTTCCAACCGAAGTGGTCCCTATTTATCTACTTGCAATTTCTTGCTTTCGAACTGCTAGGTTGGTAGGAGCTGGGACAGAGACGGGAGCTCATTCCGTCCTGCAGTAATCGGGAATTGAACTGCTGACCTTCCGCCTTCCAGTCAGCGTCTTAGTGACTTGAGCCACTGCAGTCCCTTGGCTTTAATGTTGGGGCACCCTTTTCTTCCCCATTCCAGCTAGCATCACTTTTAGTCCCCCACTACAAACCACAGGACTCAATGGCTCAGTAAGATGGTGTGTGAAAGGAGTTGTATTTGTTTCTAGGATGTCATGCAGAAAATCCCCTTTGTACCTCTCAGTCACTCCTATATACATGGCCGCATATTATTTCACAGTTACTAAACACAGGCCTGCCATTTATAACTTCACAATCTATTGGTCTCTGTTTTTGGCCTTGTAAATTTCAATCTTCGTAAACCTCCAAAGGAAGGCTTTGTGGTGGAGAAGCCACCATCAATAGGGATGGAGGTGTACATCCCTCCAGAAGAAGGGGGGACTACATCTGCCATCATCCCTCACTATTGGGTAAGTTGGCTGACTTGAAGTCATAGCGGAACTTTAGGGAGAAAGCTCTCTTTACAACATGTAGGAACCAAGCTGCAAGGCAGTGAGTCATTTGCTACGGCATTAATTAATTAATTTACCATGTTAATCTTTACATTTACTTTGATAAAGCTACTGATTCTATTTCTTATGGTACAGTAAATGAGAGTGCAATCAGACAAGCATTTCTTCCACAGTTTGGTCCCAGTCAGGGTTTGGTTCACTCCGGTTCCTGGTGACCACGCAATGCATGTGCCATTGTGAACCAGCCTCCCTAATCAATGTATACCTGCACATTTTGAAGCCCTATCAGAGGCTACAGAGGTTGTTGTTGTTTTTGTGCCTGTAGGATTGCTCCATTTTTGTGCTGTTCTAGCCTGTGTAATTGCTGGTGTCAAATTAAAGCAGGTGCCTGAATGTTCCTTTGCTGAAGTCACTTAACAGTCTTGAGAAATGGGAAGTTTCCTGGTCATTCACCTGTGAAAGGGAAGGGAGAGGAAGTTTTGTATTTCTTTTTAATTTTTCCTAACCCATCAACAATGTTTTCAAAGCATCACTAATGTCCTGTGTCAGGCTGTGATTACATGTTTTAAAAGTCATACGTTTGCAACCTTCATCTTATAATTTGGTCTGCCCAGAAGGGCAGTAGCCATTACATCTCACCCACTTAGTTGTGGTTTGGGGTATGCAGAAAGAGCTTCCTCAAAGATTGGGGTATTTTTTAACCTCAATTGGGCATACCCTGGTAACCTTGTATTGCCGGCTAATCTTTCTCACACTAGGTCAGGCAAAAGGAACTGCAAATGAACTCACCAAAAAGTTCCCTACATTTTGACAGTTTCATGTCTGGCTTAGACACGGAAGAAATTGTGCTATGGGGGAGGGGGCTGACTTCAGATTTTATACTATCTACTCCTGAATAGGAGAAATCAACAGCTCATGTAGCTCTTGTGTCCCCACCAAATGAGGTGGTTGGACTGAGAGAAAGTACTCCTTTATAACCTTAAAAAGCTGCACAGCCTCAGAAAAAGGAGACCCAGATGAGCAACCATCTTGAATTGTATATGGCTATACTATAGCATCTCGGAACATACTATGTGATAAAATTAGGGCATGTATGATATATTCCAGTCAGCACAACTAAAATATCTTGCAATGCAATTCTAGGCATCACACAGAAGTAAACCTCACTGAGTTCAGTTGGACTTACTTCCGTGGAAATGTAAGTGGTATTTCAGCTTCTGTCAGCTTGTATGGCATTGGGGGGGGGGGGGATTTTCCTACTGGGGTTTTAAAAATTAGGAATGCTGAGGCCACCTGTAATCCCATGTGTGAGTATAGGAAAACTGCAAAAGCATATTTCTTCGCCTAGTTTATCTGTGAAATGGCTGAAATAGAAAAGGTAGAAGTCTTTTTTTTTACAACTGTTTCCAGAGTCCCTAGTCAATATAGCTTGTAGCCACATTCTCTGAGGTATTCTGGATGTTGCCATGCAAATGAATAAGTTTTTCCATCTTTGGATATGGAGTGTGTGGAATTCTCAGCCTTTCCTATTGTGACTGCTAAATATTATCCGGGATTCATCATCCACATGTTGATAGGTCACACTTATGGCCTACCTTGAAGACATTGACTGCAAGTTGGGGAAGATAGATTTAAGAAAAGAGACAGAGATTTCTGGAAGCCATCAAGAAGTGCCATCACCTACTCTAAGCTGGCTGGCAGCCCAGGTTCACTTTTCTAGCCCACCCAGGTAGAATTTGCTTATGGTGAGCCTGCTTCCCACAAGAGCCTGGCTTTGTTGAAAGTTCCCTTCTAACACAGGCAAACCACTTAACAGTGCTCATAGTGGAATGAGTAAGCTCATGAGGAACAAATCCAGATTGAATAAAAATTATTATTTATTGTCATACAACCTGGAAAACCTGGTAAAAAGACTGTGCTGTGTCCTTTTGTCCCTCAACATAGACAATGAAGAAGAAGGTGACGGAACATTAATTTCAAGTTCTAGTTATCTTTGTGTGGAACATTGATACATACTCCTTTGCTTTTTACTGGATGTGAGCAATTGTGGTCTTCTAGATGTTGGACTACAACTCCCATCATTCCAGAAAGCAAACAATAAAAGCAAAAGCAAACCCATCTCATGGGTTAAAATGGTTGCTTTTTATTCCTGCCTGGGACTATTCTGTCCTTGACCAGATACAAGTCAGGTTCATATGATTTCTTTGCATTGATGTCAGGGCAGTCTTAGCAAGGAGGCTCAGAAATGAACCTAACCTAGGAAAATGCACTAATGTTAAGGTCTTCCTCTGAAGTCTGCTGCCATTTGGTATTTCTGCTGTCTCCACTTCTCTGAACAAAAGAAGGTGAGCATTACAGAGATATATTTTAATGGCCAGAGAGGCTCACCATAGGACCACTCTGACACGTTTGCTACAGCACACAAAACCCTTTTCACTGATAATCATTTTATTCTTTCCGTTTTCCCACACCATCCTCGTTTTCACTCTTGCCTTCTTGTTAGGATGCCCAGTGTTATCTATACTGCAGACAATTGCCCTCTATTTGAAAATGCAGTCAAACCTCGCATAACAAGCATTTCGCTTAGCGAAAAACTCGCATAACGAGCACGTTTTTTGCTAAGCAGCCTGACTCGCATAACGAATTTTTCGCTATGCGAGTCAGACTTTTCCCTATGGAAAAACTCACATAACAAACGTTTCTATGGGGAAAACTCGCATAATGAATTTTTTTGCTATGCGAGTTTTCCCCATAGAAACTCTTGTTATGCGAGTTTCTCCATAGGGAAAAGTCTGACTCGCATAACGAAAAATTCGTTATGCAAGTCAGACTCGCATAGCGAATTTTTCGCATAGTGAGCAACCTCGCTGAACGAACTAAATTCGTTATGCGAGGTATGACTGTGTGTCCATTCTAATTCTAAAGATGAAGAAGCAAGAGTAAGGAGAACAATACTCTTATAATAGTTGGTATGTGAACAGAAAAGTACATGGCTCATTGGGATAAAGTCTTGCTGTATTTGCATCTCTATGTTTGCATTTCTACATATTAAAAGGGTAGTTCAGTAGTTTGAGAGGTTGTGAGTTTGATTCTTCATTGTGCCTCCTTGATAGGGATTGGACTTGATGATCTATACAGTCCCTCCCAGGTCTGCAGTTCTGATATTGATAATGATGACAATGATGAATAAATTTTATGTATGTTTATGTCTCTTTCGTCCTTCTTGATGTACAGTTGGGAAACAGTAGCAGTTCCTTCTCCTTCTGGTGATGTTATTCTGGTTATTCTGATGTTACTGATTTATAGTAATTAATTGCTTGCTCCTTTGAAAATGTATGTATTGAAGAGCTGGACACAAATCACAAAACAAACAGTTATAATCTTTTCAATTACTCTTTTCACATTACCTTCCCAGAGCCTAGAGGCACAAATGAATTACAGTCAAACCTCGCATAAAGAGTACCTCGCTTAAAGAGTAACTCGCTTAAAGAGCAGAATTTTCTCTGAATGTTCGCTTCGCTTAACAAGCAAAACCAATCAAAAACTCACTTAACAACTAAATCAGGGTTTCGCAAACCCCCCCCCCCAAAATTGGTCACTTACAATGGTGTTTCGCTTAAAGAGCAAGCTCACTTAAAGAGCAATCCTGTGAAACACATTATGCTCTTTAAGCGAGGTACCACTTTACCAGCAATTAACACTTGTTTGCAACAACTAATATGCAGAATTATGTCACATTACATTTAAAAAGTAAAAGGGTTCACTTCTTTAGTGACATAATTGTATCTATTTTGAAATCCTTTTTATGCTTCCAATGTTTTTCCAACCTCACTAATTAATTTCACTTTGTACTATCTGCCAGTAGTTTATAGAAGTCTTACATGTGTGTTTTAAATTACTCAAGTACTTCTACTTACTCACTTGCAAATAATAAGAAAAGAAAAATTACTTTTTATAGGTTATAACTGTAATAGTAATTGATTATTATAGACCTTATAACCAGTTGCCATTTAAAATTTACTTTCTAAGCTGTGTACATTCCTCTTTTGATGAGAATTTGTTCTGGGACAAATGTGCTAATGGCAAATGGAGCTACGAGGCCTTGCTCAGGCAGAGAAAAATCCTGGCCTTCCTTTATTTGGAGATGTAAAACTTGGAATGTGAGGAGGCAGCATCTCAAAAATTCTTGACATGAACATAAACCTCTATAGTAAAATCTATGGTCTGTTATGACTTTGTAAGTGTCACTTGCAATCTAACAAAAATACCAACACTGGATGGTACAATCAGTTTAAACTTTGTTTTATTTTTGTTGTGTTTTGTGTATTATATTTTCAGGCTTTGTGTGAACATTTGCTGCCACCTCTTGGCAGTTCTCAGAAAGTACAAGATGTTTTCTGTTTCTAAAGTCAGGTTCTTCTCTAGTCCATTATTACATTATACCTGTCTGGTAATGGAATAAGACCATGCAGCCAGAGACTCAATGCCAAGTGCTGGCTACAGGCAGATGAGCCCCTTTAGGTGGGGCAATGGTCCCCTCAGTGGAGGAAATGCCAATGGAAACCATCATATTGGGTCCAATGGCACTATGGGCAGAGGAGAAACTCTGATTCCCAACATTCATGGAGGTGGAAGAGGCCATGCCAGATGGACTGGATGTGAAGACACACCTTATCTATATCCACAAAACTTTGGCAGTTCATTGCAATCCTGGTGTTAAATCCTACACGTCTCATTTCATATGTGCCGCAGGAGATGGCTCGGTGCTGCTCATAGTGCGTGGGTCACTTCATGGCAAACTGGGATCCACCTTAAACAAATTCATGCCAATGACATTTTTCCTGCTTCAGGAAAAAAATGCATTCTCAGATACAAGTTGCAGCTCGCGATGATTTCATTATTATAGCTAAGTTTCTCTTAGGAGAAAGTAGCACAGTCCTGTAGTTATCGTGTGACAACCTGTTGGGATCTTAAAAGCTACAAGAAATGTGTATACAGTAAAACCTCATATAACACTAAAACCTGGTTCCACAAGTCTTCGTGTTATATGATTTTTAGTGTTATCTGATCCTCTATGGGATCCATAGAGATACATTGTAACCACACAGGCTTTCGCGGTTGTTATCTGAAGCATCCCATAGGATCTTAATGTTATCTGATGCAATTCTTCCCCCCAGATTCCTTGATGTTATGCGATTTTAGTGTTATTCGATACTAATGTTATATGAGGTATTACTGTATATGGTAGACAAAATAGGGGTTCTCAGGCTTTAAACTGGAACATGGTTTGATGCCTACTTGAGGATGGGGAGGCGATGAGAAAAGTATATACTGTACAAAGCAACGCATATCCTGGAGGATAAAGGTGGCTCATGTCCTGTCTGTGCAAATGCTTGGAAGAATTATCCTGGAAACTCCCCTCCACCAGCAGCCTGGCTGTGGAAAGAGCCCAATGGAGCTGGTCTCTTCACAGGACCAATGATAGGACTCTGAAGTTAGGCAGCTACAAAGCCTATGAAGCAGCTTCATCTGTAAATCATATCTGAGCCTTAAGTAAAGTGGGAACTAGTTTTGAAGTTTCAGTGTTTTTATCAGACAGAGCAAAAGGAGAAGAGAAAAAGGAACAGCTCTACCTGCCTGATAGTGCTTCATTGAATTAGGGTTTGAGAGATCCAAGATCTCATCCCCAGTCAATCATGAAGCTTACTAGCTGACTTTGGCCCAGTCACTCACTCTCCACTGAACTAGCCTCTTAAGAGTCACTGAGAAAACAAAGAAGCAGAAAAGAGAAGCTTGAATGAAGAATAAGATAAAACATACTTACTAACACTGGATCATTCACATGATGCCCTCTCACCATACACTGAAAGCATACATGGGATGTTGTGTATTATATCTGCCAGCACCAATAGGATTCCTCTACATGACAATGTGTTAAAGAGTATTGTGTGTGGCTGCCAGAAGTATGACTAAATGACAGTGGCATGGCCAATGTAGGGCTCAGAAACACTACCATTCAGAGGCGTAGCTACCGCCGTATCTGCCGTATCAATTATACGGGGCCCCCGGGCCATAGGGGCCCCCAACGTGCGTAAGCAAAACAAATCTTTACCCTTCCTAAGGGCCCCCAAACAAATTTTATACGGGGCCCCGCCAAGGCACGCTACTCTTCTGCTACCATTCCAAGAATCCCGCCATCAGCATGTCCAGTTCTGGGGGTTTTCATCCAAAAGAAACTTTAAGGCCATCATATATATATTGTTTCCGGAAAGTGAAACTAGTCCCATGCCCCTGCCCCTGTGCATCCTTCCATTGCGTCGAGGAGGCAATGTGAACTCTTGAATAATACAGTCTGAGGACTGGGTACTTCCTGCTGTTCATCAGTAGGTAACAGAAATTGTGAAGAAAGGATAAGACATGGATTTTCTTCATACTTTGTAGGCCTTTTTCAATACAGGAACACAAATCTAGGGCGAATGAGAACCAACCATATCAATCAATGAACCATCAAATGCATGGCACATCCTTGCTGAGCCTTATCAACAATTCACTACAATGTTATCCAAGATTGCCAATGTGTTCCTTTGTTCTAATGTACCTTACAAAGCAATCAACAGTATGGTGTTTAAGTAACTTTTAAACTTCTTAAGGTACAAAAAGAAGAATCTGGGCTGTTGCAACCAAGGGAAAATTTTTCTCCTCTCTGTCTTCCCTTATTTTTTTTTCTCTCTGAATAGTCAAAGAGGGAAATCATGGATATCATTGACTTCCTATACGGAAAAGGTAGCCGATTTCCTTTTCTTTCTTTTTTTCATTTCTCATTTTCACTTCCACAAAGAGCAGTTGGGCAGCTATTCATGGCGAAAACCCAGCAGTCAACTACCTTGTAAATGTGAAACAGCGGTAGTAAAAAGGAATTTGTATATCACCAGGAGTAGAGAGTGCCTCTGCCTTATAAATTTAATTAAACAGCAGGTGCAAAATCAGGTCATATGGCTTTCATGTGCCCCATGTGAGGCTGACAACTAAACAATGATTCTAATATGAAGAAATTTGCATACATTTGCATTAGATTCCATGGAACACAGGACACCTCATGCCTTCTCCTACCATGTCACTTATGGGAAGCTGCTTACCTGAAAGAAGAGAGAGATGTCCCAATAGTTTCCTCTGACAAAGTCAAGAAATATTTCCATTCTGTCCAAGCCAAGGCCATATGGGTACTTGGCTTTTATCTAAAAGTTAAAGAGAGAGTTTGGCTTGATAGCTGTCATTTCAAACTACATAAAACCTCACTGTAGCTGCTTGGGAAGGAAAAAGCAGAAATAAAAACAGGCAAAGAACTGTGTGTGTATGTGCATGTGTGTGTGTGTGTGTGTGTGTGTGTGTGTGCTGCATGTGTGCACACAAATTTTTGAAAGTTTGGGGGGCATATCTGCAAATTAGAGTTCAGATATTATAATTAATCCCAATTACATGTGCTAGAAGTAATGTATTGCGCTTGCTAATGACTATCTTTGCAGAACTATTTGGCATTTTAAAATCAAGTCATTACTGTTTTTATTTTTTATAAAATAAAAATACTAATGATTACACATTACAATAAACAATAAAGCAAAAACACGAAAACATGCAGTACTTTTGTATGTTTAAATACTGTTTTTTTATTGTTTATTGTAATGTGTAAAAGCAAGCCATTACTTTGGACTCACATGAAAATGGTATAATCTTTTGCCCAATAGTGTCCATTTTTTTGTTGTTGTTCAGTCGCACAGTCAATTCCGACCCTCTGCGACCCCATGGACCATTGTCCGCCAGGCACTTCTGTCCTCCACCATCCTCCTCAACTCACTCAGTTCTGTGCCTATTGTCTCTACAATACCATCTAACCATCTCATTTTGGCCACCCCCTTCTTCTTTTGCCCTCCACCTTTCCCAACATCAAGGCCTTCTCAAGCGAATCCTCTCTTCTCATTTGATGTCCAAAGTACCTTAGCTTCATCTTTACAATTTGACTTTCCAAGGAGCATTCAGGGTTGATTTCTTCTAAGATTGACTTATTTGTTCTCCTTGCTGTCCAGGGGACCCTCAAAACTCTCCTCCAACACCACATCTCAAAGGCATCTATTCTTCTGCGCTCAGCTTTCCTAATGGTCCAGCTCTCACATCCATACATTGCCACAGGGAATACCATTGCTTTGACAATACAAATTTTTGTTTTCAATATGATGTCTCTACTTTTCATTATGCTCCCCAAATTTCTCATTGGTTGCCTCCCAAGAATCAGTCACCTTTTTATTTCATGGCTGCAATCACCGTCTGCAGTGAGTTTTGGTCCCAAGAAAGTAAAATCTGTCACTGCTTCTACTTCTTCCCCATCTGTTTTCCAGTGACTGATAGGGCCTGTTGCCATGATTTTGGTTTTCTTTATATTGAGTCTCAAGCCAGCTTTTTCACTCTCTTCTTTCAACCTAATCAGGAGCTTCTTTAGGTCCTCCTCACTTTCTGCCATTAGGGTGGTATCATCTGCATATCTCAAATTGTTGATGTTTCTCCCAGCAATTTTGATCCCAAATTGCGATTCCTCCATCCCTGCATTGTGCATTATGTGCCCTGTGTATAAGTTGAATAAGCAGGGTGACAAAATGCAGCCTTGTCTTACTCCTTTTCCTATTCCAAACCACTCTGTCATTCCGTATTCTGTCCATTAAAATGCCCCAAATATCTATAAAAAGTAATTAGAAAAATGAGCTCTAAAACTTTCTGTTATACCCTCCCACCCAACCACTTGACTATTTCAATTGTTACATTTGAAATGTAACTTTGTTCTATCCTCATTACCATCAAACTACACCCTATCCAAAAGTATCTTGTTTAAGTAACTTGTTTATAGCTAGTTATTTCCAATATCAATCCAATTAATACAAAGGCAGAGACCGGGGGGGGGGGGCAGCAACGGCAACGGCGGCAGCAACTACCACCACCACCACCACCACCACCACCACCACCACCACCACCACCACCACCACCACGAGGAGGCAATTGAGATGAAGATGTCTTTAAATTTTATTGTTTTAAAATATAATATATCTCTAACGTATTTTTAAAGCAATGTGCCATCTAAATTGAAATCCATTGATAATATTTTTGAGTTGCATTAATTAAAGAAAAGGGTTACGCTAATAGATTAAAGTGGTGAGGAGATAATAACAAGGAAAATTAAGAAGACTGCCTATAATAAAACAGTATTGTAAAAAGCTTTAATACAGTGAATGCATGATTACCAACCATCATTTTAAGATGTCCTTTAAGATCCATCATTTTGACAGTGAAAGACAAATGGTATCTAAGTCATTACTTATTGAGACAGGTAATGACATAAGGACAGGAAGTGGAGAAAAGATGATGCCTGATTATTCAAGCTGCAGAATCATACCATCTAATGATTTTTCCTAATGTGTTCCTATATTTTTTTCAGTATGGCAAGGGAAAAACAAAGAGAACCTGGCCAATCCAAACACCATTGTTCCCAGCTCTCCAGACACAGCTAAACTGGATTCCAGGTGCAAGCACTAACCCAACAAAAGTAGGGATAAACTTCGCAGGATGTCTCCAGAAATCCAAGGAGAAAAAGGGCAAAAATCCCAGATGGGTAGGATAGAAATGAAATAATGTAATTTAATTGGGTTTTTAATGGGTTTTTAATGTTTTAGACTGTTATGTTGATTTTAATGTTGTGAGCCGCCCAGAGTCGTTTCGAGTTGGGTGGCTATACAAATTGGATAAATAAATAATAAATTTCATTCATTCGTTCCATTTCGTTTATTGGATTTGTATCCTGTCCACTTGGCTATGTGACTCAGGGCAGCTAACAATCACAATACATATCATCATTACAAATCACAAACAATATCATATGATCATCACAAATCACAGTATCAAAAAGTATTAGTATCAAAGTATGTAAAAGCATTACAAAAAGAGAACTCCCACAGCAACATGTTTGCGAAGTCCCACAGCACTCATATAAGAAGTCCCACAACAAGTCCCACAGCAAAAAAACAAAACAAAAGTCACTACATAAATATACCAAGGCACCCCAACCAAAACCACCAGAGGGGAGGGTTGAGGGCAGCACAGCAGTGTCTTCAGCCTTCCGTGGCCACGGGGGCTCTTATCCTCCCGGCTGTTGAGAAGGGCTGTGGAGGGTGCAGTGGCTTGGCAGCATGTTCAGCCTCCCATGGCCAAGGGGGCTCTTATCCTCCCGGCTGGTGGGAAGGGCTGAGGAGGGCATCGCAGTATGATGGCATTTTTGGCCTCCCGTGGACACGGCGGCTCATATCCTCCCAGCCAGTGGGAAGGGTAAGAGCCCTTCTAAATGTAACAAGTAAGTAAGTAAGTAAGTAAGTAAGTAAGTAAGTAAGTAAGTAAGTAAGTAAGTAAGTAAGTAAGTAAGTAAGTAAGTAAGTAAGTAAAAGCAAACATAAAAATAAAAATAAAAGAAGACAAAAATGTTGTCACACCTTGAACATTGCTATATTTTAATGTGAGCTTTTATGGGTCAATTCCACTTCCTCAGGGGTAAAAGTGAGACTACACAAGCATGAGACTACTGTGGAGGTATCCCAATTACATCCCTACCCAGTTGTTTTCCCCTTAGCAACTTTGGGTCATGCACTGGCAGTATCAAAAATTGACTACTATAAAGCACTCTCCGTAGGACTTCCCTTCAAGATGATATGGGAATGTCAACATGTCCAGAATATGGTGGCCAGGTTCGTTTCTGGGGTGGTAAAGTTGATCATATCACCTCTGTCTTGGTTTGCTTACATTGGCTCCCTGTTCACTTGCATGCAAGACTGAAGGTGTCTGGATGGTTTGGGACCTTGTTGCTTGTCAGTGCTTCCCTTCTGGAGTTGTATCGCCTGTTCTACTCAGTCCTCCTCAGCTTGTGGTTCTGGGTTCTCATTCCAAGAGAGCCGAAAAGAATAGGATATTCATGGCTGTGCCTCCAGCATTGTGAAATTCTTTCCTACAGTTGTTATACTTGGCCCCCTCCCTACAGACTTTCAAGAAGCTCCTAAAAACTGAGCTATTGAGAGAAAGCTACTCCACTAATTAAATAAATGATCCTGTGTTTTACTTCAATTTATAACATGATCCATTGTTGTCAAAATGCTGCTGTTCATTTTGTTTAGTTCATTTTGTGTTTATTGTTTGTTTAATTTTAAGGTTATTTGCTTGTATTTGTTATGGACTGTTTTATATTTTTTGTTATAAACCTCCCGCATTGGTATATTTACCAAACGGACCGTATTTGTAAATAAAACAAATGAATTTGATGCACAAAAGCTCACTTTAAAATAGGAATTCTCAACCTTTTTAAGCCAAAGGCTGGGTCATGCTCCCTTAGACAGCTTTGGGGGTCAGATGACCATTTTGCCCTTCCTCCGCCACATGGCACTTCCTGGTTTGGTGCAGGTGGTGGTGGGCCACATGAAATGGCATTGTGGGCCACATCTGGCCCAAGGGCCATAGGTTGAGAATCCCTGCTTTAAAACATAGCATCATTTAAGGTGTCACAACATTTTGTCTTCTTCATTTTTGTTCTTGATTGCCTCTTGTTTGAGAAGCTTGCATAGACTAACATGGCCATCCCATTAAAACTCCAAACAACACAACTACCACTAATTCAAACCTAGGCATGCTGCATAAATAGATAACAAGTCTTGTTAGATGTTACACAAGACAGTCTTCTAAATACACATTTAAAAGGGAGTGGATAAACCAGTCCTTTTCTGACACTGGTTTCTCGAAGAAGAGAATTCATGGATGGGTGTAGGCTCTACATGCAAGCAAGAACCTTAAAAAACTGGAGTTGTTGCTTGCATGTAGAGCCTACATATGAACAGGAACCTCTCCTCTTCAGATCTATCATATGAAGTCAAAGACCGGGGAGGGGGGCAGAGAGGAATAAAGCAGACTGTTCCCTCTAAAATAATAAAGTTCAGGAACCCAAATTCTGTAATGCCTGAATAGAACTAGCATCTATGCGCACATCTTCAACAGAACACATGGAAGTTGAGATCAGCGATAGTGGGCATGATCCCAGTTGGCTACTCGCTGCTCATTAGTATCTTTGCAGGGTTTTTAATGTACAGAATGTAGACTATGCCAGTATAGTAAGATCACAATCAAAATGATGCCACTCTTGCTCACTGCAGTACAAGGAAGCAGATCGCCGTCATTTTACGTGATTCTTCTTGGTGATTCTTCTTTTCTGGTAGGAAACACCCAAATTAATTAATTATTTTATTGACAGCTGCAAAGAGGTGTTTCAGAGCCCATGATACCCAAGCTAGGGGGTTCTTTTCTCATTTTAGATGGAGCAAACATGTGTAAATACTGTATTAAAATCAAAAAAGGCACATGAAGTGAAAGCTGTTCCCCACTGATTGATTTTTTAAAAGATCCCTAGACTGATTTAGGCACAGATGTTTGGAAAATGATTGGATGTAAAGTGGTTTTAATTCATAAAAGTGATAAAAAAATTGCTTATTGACTGAACAGATGAGCTAGCTAAGGGAGCATAATTTGGAGAGTTCTTATTTGAAAAGCATTGGGGGAGGAAAGTAATAATAATGCACAGAAAGAGCCTTATTAGATACAGTAAATGGTTTTAAAAAGAAAAAAATCCTTCATATCTGAGCATTATAATTTAACAGTACATCAGAGTAAACTTTGTCTGTCTAGTTTTACTCATAGATAATACAATGCTTTTAATAAACTGTTCTAAAACTATTTTCGAAAGGGGAGGGTAGATAATATGGATGTCTGTGCACACTAGGGATGCATCCAAAAGACCCAAAATGTGGAAGAAGCTGTTTTTGAGATTTTGAGGCTGGGGGAGGGGGGGAGGTGATTGCTAAAAGAAAGCAATCAGGTTTACAAAAGATAGGTACACACAAGTTTTCTGTTTATATCATTTCCCTCTTCTTTGTAACCTTTCTTTCACCATTTTGTCTGTCAAATGGCCAGATAAATTTTTCATCCAATAGTAGTTGTTGAGAGCTTCTAGCAACTATTCAGAACAATGAGAGAAAACAGACATTTTGAATGTGTACAAAAGTCTGGAAATGAATGAGATTGGAATGCTCTTTTTGCTTCAATTGTTTCTTTGCTGCTGTTGTAAATCATAATTTGAATTGACAACATGTAGCAGCAGCAGCAGCAACAGTAGCAACAACAACAACAACCTAACTCTCCAAAAAACAACTCTACTGGGAACTGCATATATACTCAGACGTTACCTTAACAGCTCTTAGGTCCTTGCTTAGGACTTGAACTGTTAAGTTTAATCCAGTCCTTGACTATGAACCAAATGGTTGATTTGTAATAATAATAATAATAATAATAATAATAATAATAATAATAATAATAATAATAATAATAATAATAATAATAATAATAATAATAATAATAATAATAATAATAATAATAATAATAATAATAATAGGAAACTTTGCCAGACATTTGGAGTTGAATGCAGTAAAAATTGTTGGGAACATCAAGTAGAGAAAGTTCTAGAAAATGAATCAAGATGCTGTGGGACTTTAAATTTCAAACAGATAGACATCTGACTCACAACACACCTGATACTGTTGTAGAAGAGAAGACCTAGTTTATTGATATTGCTATTACCAATGGAATTCATGAATTGAGGACAAAACTGGAGAAAATCACAAAATATTATGATTTGAAAATTGAAGTGGAACATTTATAGAAAAAGAAATTGTTGTTGTACTCATAGTAATTGGAGCTTTGGAGCAATACCTGAAGGACTCCCTAGATATTTGGAAATTTTGGAATTGTTTTGGCCTTGAACATCCTAACTCTAAAAATACAACTTTACTAGGAACTGTCTATATAATCTTACCTTAGGTCCTTGGTTGGATCTTGAACTGTTGATTTCATATCAGTCTTCGACTGCAAATCTAATGATATATTTTATTTTATAATAATAATATATAGTTTTGCTATTTCAAAAAGTGCATACTTAGGCCCTTTTGTAAACCTTACATTGCCAGGGTAATTAAAATGCACAGTAAAGCATCTATCTGTTCAGTAACCATTTGAAAGCTATCATCTCTTTCGACCAGAGCGCTAACCAATGGAGCACAACCATTCCATTTGTGAAGCAGCAGTTGGATACTGCCCACAAGATAATAGACACTTTCACTTAGGCCTATTAACTGCACAGCTAGTAGCACAGATGTTTACACACTATTTTGTCTGTTACTTGGGGGGATGAGGGTGCTGTACATCTTAGTAATTTAGATTTTCAAACTTTCTGCTTTGAAGGAAACACTACCTGGAGTGGGAAGACATCCAGAGGCAGTCAATACAAAATGATAATTGGAAGGAAGGAAGGAAGGAAGAGTGCATAGGTATTTTGTGTGTGCGTGCGTGCGTGCGTGCGTGCGTGCGTGCATGCGTGCGTGCGTGCGTGCGTGCGTGCGTGCATGCGTGTTTGCGTGCTTGCGTTCTTGCGTGCATGTATACACACACACTGTAGTGCTGTATAGGTATAGCATTTACATTATATGCTAGTAAGGGAAGATAAGGAGCTAATGTTACTTTCTCTCAAGGTGAGGAAGAGGTTTGTAGTTTACTGCTCCTGTTCCTCCAAAGTAGGCATGATCTCATGAAACTCCCATAGCCATATGAGAAACTGTGGGAACAGAGTTGAGTGCAAACAAGAGGCTGAGCTGTGGTGTCCCTACCAAACATATTCTCATGTCTTCTTCCCATATGCCAGAACTTGAATGTAAATGCTATATAACTAAACCAATCTCCTCTTTTATAATCAGTCTCAGCTCAAGATACTTTTTTTTGCCTGAGACAGTATTGCCACTAGCCCTCCTCCATCAGCAATTTGAGTTTCTTGTTATTTTGGCACAGAGAAAAGAGAATCCCACCAACACCCTACCCTTGGGTATAGGAAATACAATTTTAAAAATATTTTCTGTCCTTCTATGACACTGCAATCCATATCAGCTGTCTATGGTGACTGGCTCCCTTTGTGGTAGGGCAGGATGTGAAATAACCAACTGAATGTTTCTGTGGGGAGTAGTGATCAGTTGGAACACCATCTAGTAGCTTCCAAAAGCAAAACTGTCCTGCCATGCACTTAATCTGCAGAAGACAGAAATATCCATTGTGATGGAGGCAATACAGAGATAGTAGGTTTGGCATGACCCTGTGTGGTTAACTCCTCAGCCAGGAAACTCACTGGGGGACCATGGATCACTCAAAACCTCTGACCTTGCCCTACTTCACAATCTTATAAGGAACTCTGCCAGTACTGTATTATTCTAAAACAATAACAAAATAATTATTAAGCAAAGATATAGAATGGGTAACACTTGACTTGGCAGTTCCATATGTAATAATCTTAATAGACTTTTGGTGATCTTGAGGCAACAAATTAAATCAAATGGCAATCTTGGCAACTTCTATAGATGTACAGTGTTAAGATCAAAAGATATAATAGTACCACTCTATTCTTCTTTGCTGAGACCATACCTGGAGTTATGTATCTTGTTCTGGACACTGTAATATCAAAAAGATATCAGCAAGGTGGGACATGCCCAAAGGAAGATGATCTAGATGGTTGAGGCTCTGGAAAGCAAGCCCTATAAGGAAACATTAAGACATTTGGACACATTTAGCCCAGAGAAGAATGACAAGTGGCATGACAGCCATCTTTCATAGGTGAAGGGTGTTTACATGGAAGGTAGAGCAGGTTTGTTTTCTGTGACCTCAGAAGTTAGGACCCAAGCCAATGGATTCAGATTACAAGAAAGAAGATTTTGGCTAAACATTAGGAGGAACTTCCGACACTAAGATCTGTTTCACAGTGATAAAGACCACTTCTGAAAGTGATAGGTTTCTTCTTTGTTAAACAGAGGTTGGATGGCTATTTGTCAGGCATGATTTAGCTCTGTTTGCAGGAGGTTTGTGTTTGATGACTTTTGGGTAGCCTTCATATTTGGGACCCCTTCCAGTACTTCCAGGATTCTATCCTATAAACCTCTGGAATGAAGCTTCGCAATAAGAATATAAGAGGATAAAATATATGCTTCTCTCCTTGGGAAGTTCTGACCAAAAGATCATTTCTTTCATCACTATTTTATCAAATATCTGGTAAAAAAATTAAAGTCACAGAATTTACGTGGTTATGTATTATTCCACCTTGGCCATAATTGTCAAATCAGTCCAATTGAAACTGTTCCCATCTGGTTCTCATGAAAATGAATTATCAAAATAATCTGCTTTTAATCCTTCCTTCATTGAAAGCTGGTTTTTATGGCTGCTGAATGTGTCACCCTCTATTTAACAATGTGGACAATGGAGACAACACGGTAATACTGTTTTTTCCTAAATAAATAATGCAAAACAAATCACAGCACAGTGGATTGAAATAAGGTTCAGTGCATTTAGAGATAAAAACCCAAGAGTACCATATTGAGAATTGGTGCTCATAGCAGAGGCTAAAAGAACGGCAGTTAAAGCAAACACTTCATTAGGAATGAATAATGAATGAAACCTAATGAGAGGGAAATTGGCTGCTTGAGAAGGACAGTAAGCTGAACTGTGAGGAATTCACAAATGGCTTGCAGAGAAGAAGTTTGGTAAAGTATACTCTTACCTCCCTTCCTTCTATGTCCTTTACTTCCAAGAAACGGTCTCAGAAAGCATTATTGAGTTTCTGCTATTATTCATTATCTTGGACGATTCAGGATACAGAAGCTCTGGTGATGCTAACAAACATATTCCAGTCAAGAAGCCAATGTACACGCCAACCAAGAAAATGTCCTTAATGCAATTAGCTAAATTTTTGTGTACAGTACATTCCATTTCACCTTCCTCTGACACATTGTCGTCGTCTCCCAAATGTTTGGATGACAGCATCAGCAGCCCCATTGGCATCTGTGTATGAGAATGAAGGGTGCTGTAGTCTAACCCACTTGGAGGATGCCTGCTTCAGGAAGGTTGCTGTACTTTAATATCTCCATCACACAAAGTGGTTGAGTATGTAAAACCTTCCATTGCTATTTTGAAATATTTTCAACTCTCCAGCCAGTAATATCTCATTTTCTTTTAAATGTTATGAATATCCAGTTGCTTTTGCTGTTGTTTACCATTCTGTACTGAAAGCAACAAGTTGGCTAGATGGTAGAGGTTGGGAGTTTTATTCATCTCTATTTCTCCCGCAAGAAGAGCCAATCTATGTAGTCATGGGCAAGCTGCACAGTTCCCTGGTGTGCCCCCAGAAGAAGATAACAGTAAACCACTTCTTTGTATTCTCTACCTAGAAAGCCTTAGAAAAGGTCACCATAAGTTGGAATTGACTTGACAGCATTCAATGCATGCATACCAAAAGCACCAGTCAACTACAACTTGTGCTGTCTAGTACTTATCAGTACAGTATTGAGTAAAAGGAAGAGCTAGCACCCATTCCAAGTTGTGAAAGTTGGTTTGCATCATGAGAACTGTTCTTCAGACCTTTGCAATAAGACTATGATATTTGTATGATACATTCTATTGTTCCTAGTGCTGCTCATGTGTTACATATTTGCAGGTATGGGGACTACGTGGTCTGGGGACAGTGAAAGTGATATACAGAAGCAATTGCCACTGCTGAGATTCTAGTCAAGACTGGCTATATCAACAAAGCAAAGGAGTGTTGTAACAAGCCCTCATTAAAGATGGAAGAGTGGTAACATGACTGAAAACAGGGAAACTTTATAAATTCATTTTTAAAATGTAGCATATAATAATATTTATACTGTTGGGAAACACAACACTTACAACAGAGCTGAAGATACTTAATTTTTTTAGCCTTTCTCTAAATCATTTATTCTCTGACTGGGTATAACATAAACAGAAGCAAATTATAAATTTCATCTCTCTCTCCCTCCCTCCCTTCCCCCCCCCCCTCTCTCTCTCACAATGGGGCATGAAGCATAAAGCTTGGTGGTTAATTTGTGGCACATGTACCTTTCATAAGGCATATCTGTGTGGATACACAAGCTCTTTGCTTATTTATTTTAAAAATATTTCTACCTAAATTTCATAAACCTTTTGGAGAAAAATATATGTACTAGGCATAACAGGGAGATAAGTATTGAGATGGAGTATGCTGTCTTGATAACATTCTTAAAATCATCCCAAAGACACTCATTACTGCATAAGCACCAGCAGTTCCCCCAAACTATCATTCTGTTGTGTGAAAAGCCAGTGATGCAAAGTCAAACCCAGTGATGAGAAAAGAGTAGGGTCTCTATAGAAAAAGATGCTATGCTCCGACCAGGTTGTGAACAGCTCCTGAGTGAATATGGAGAAGTAAAGAAGTCACCAAACTTTTCTCATTTTCCTCAAATCAATGAAACGGAAGTCACACATATTTGTGTACAGTTCTGCTAACTGGGAAAGTCATTTGGAGAAGTCCACTACTTGTTTTCATGGGGGAATGTGGAGTGGCTTGTTATAACTGAAAAGTTTCTTATCTCTCACTTGAGCAATCCTTCCATCCACTGTGAGATGTTTGTTCTCCTGTGAGAAGTGTCAACACTAGTTTTTGGATCGCTTAAATTTGTTTCTGCTTTGATGATTGACACTCCCGTTTCTCCCCCCTTTCCTGCCCTTTTTTGGCAGCCATCATTCAGCAGTCCATGACAACATTCTTTTTTGCAGTTAAAAAAAAAGTAAGCAACATAGTGAAACAAAAATGCATGTACTATTTCAGTACATCTAATATTATATATCTAATATATATACAGGCCATCACCAACAATTTTCTGTCAATCAGTTTTCAGGTGTTCATACTGATCAAAAGCAGGAGAGCATCGTAGAATTGAAATAAATACCTCATTGAATGTTTACATCTTTATGTATTTTATTCCCATTGATTCAATGTGACATCTAAAACAAGGAACTAAAAAGACCTATAGGATGACCCGTAAGTCCCTACCCAGCCACAAAGAGAATAGGACTCTGCTGGGGGAGGGAGGAAGTGCTCTGATTGGGCTGCCGGGCTGTCTACCTGGACTACAGGATGGATTAATTAGCAACACACCAAAATAATTGCTTATTTTCTTTCATTTTTATTAAGATGCAGAAATTATAAGGTATAGTTGTACCTCGCTTAAAGAGCACAATGCGTTCCACAGGATTGCTCTTTAAGCGAGTTTGCTCTGTAAGCGAAACACCATTGTAAGTGACCAATTGTGTGTGTGGGGGGGGATTGTGAACCCTGATTTATTTGTTAAGCGAGTTTTTGTTTGCTTTTATTTGTTAAGCAAGGCGCTCTTTATGCGAGGTTTGACTATACATGGCATTTCAAAGAGTAATTAAATACCATGCATTATTTGCCAGGATTGGTTTGTGGAGTCACCAGAGACACATCCACCGGCTGAGAAAATGACCTCCAGGGGCGGGCGCTGGGGGGGGTTGAATTGGGTAGATGTTCTACCCAATCCAACTCCCCCCCCCCAACGCACATGCTTGTACCGGATAACACTAAAAATCGCGTTATTCGATACAAGATTTTTCCGAAAATCTTGTAACATTATGCCGTTTTAGCGCTATATGGTACAATCGGTAACCCGGGTATTACTGTATTAGGTGAAAGCTGAGTGTACAGCTTTCCCAGAATTCTAGACCAGATTTTCTCACATTTGGGCCCCTAAATGTTCTTGGACTTCAGTTCCCAGAAACCCAAGTCAGCACACCTGCTGGTCGGGGCTTCTGGGAATTGAAGTCCAAGAACATTTAGGGGCCCAAATGTGAGAAACCTTGCTGTAGACTGATACCTTGCTTAAAGAGCATAATGCGTTCCACAGGATTGCTCTGTAAGCGAGTTTGCTCTTTAAGTGAAACACCATTGTAAATGATCAATTGTGGATGGGATTGCAAACCCTGATTTATTTGTTAAGCGAGTTTTGGTTGGTTGTATTTGTTAAGCGAAGCGAACATTCAGAGAAAATTCTGCTCTTTATGTGAGTTGCTCTTTAAGCGAAATGCTCTTTATGGGAGGTTTGACTGTATATAGATAGATAGATAGATAGATAGATAGATAGATAGATAGAGATAGAGATAGAGATAGAGATAGAGATAGAGATAGAGATAGAGATAGAGATAGAGATAGAGATAGATAGATAGATACGGTAGATAAATAGTACAGTATTCATAATAATGTAGCCAACAGCATAGAAGGGTCAGCTTTTGAAACAAGATCAACTGGACCTTTAGCCTGAATTATCAGAAAATTAAATGCTTCACAGTGGGATTAATAATTCCTGAGACACATCCAGCATTAAAAATAAATGCATATTTTGCAGCTCCAAGGCATCCACTATTTAACCATGCTTTGGCTTATTTGAAGCACGGAGACTCTGGACTGCTAATTAGTGTTCTGTATTGGAAGGTTTTGCTCAAGTGGCTTCTGAAGTGTCCAGTTATGCCTCTCCTTCTGGGCAGTTGTTGATTATTTAGTCGTGTGGGTTTTCTTTATGTTTTCTGATTTTATTTTGCTGGAGTCAGATAATTTCAGAGCTGAAGCTTTACAGAGAGACTTGCACTGAACTTTTGCATGGAAAACAAAGCTGCTTTGGAATCCAAGCTCACAAGAATGGCAGCCCCACAGCAACTGTTTTCACATGCTGGCCCTCGGGCAGTTTGAATGCTCAGAGGTCCGTGTCCTATAAAGAATGCAGTGGTGCCAGATGCTGAGCCGAGCGCAATGTGTTCCACACGTTGTTCGGAACGCAGTCCTGCCCTGGGCCCTTGAACACTCAAAACACATGTGAGCAACCATCTGAGCCTTGGCAACAGCAGAAATACTTTTGCTTTCTTCTTCCCACGGAAGGGTAGAGGGAGTACTTTCAGGCTTTGGTCATGGCGGCCTTCCTCACACATCCCCATTTTACCACTAAGACCATTTCTTAATCATTCTTTAAAATACAGATATGCCACTTCTCTCTCTGATATACAGCCTCCCATGGTGGATATCTTTTTTTAAAAAAACACCTTAAAACTTTCCTATTCAAGGAAACCTTTTAGAATATTACAAACAATAAACAAACTGATTAGTTGACCCTCTGTACACACAGACGCTGTGTATTTTATTTTATGATGTACTTATTTGGTTGTTTTACTGTATATACTCGAGTATAAGCCTAGTTTTTCAGTCCTAAAAATGAGGTCAAAAAAGTGGACTTGGGTTATACTCGGGTAACTGAGTGCGATGGGAAAAGGCGGCAGCGGCTAATAGCCTTCACCACCCACTTCTCCCATCCTGTCATCGATGCATCTCAATCAGCATGGAGAAAACTCCTTTCTGCTGCATCTTATTTTCATGTACCGTATTTTGATTATTGAAACTCACTAGCAGCTGCTGCATTTGCCACCCTCAGCTTATATTCAGGTCAGTCTATTTTCCTGGTTTCTCAGGTCCAAATTAGGTCCCTCGGCTTATATTCGGGTCGGCTTATACTCGACTATACAGTATAGGGTATTTTATTTTGCTGTTTGTTTTATTGTTATTTTGTTACTTGCATATGCACCCCCCGAGTGGGAAATATTCCAAATGCGTGGTATAAAAATGCAATAAACAAATGAGAACAAATACTGAACACAAGTAGCCAAATAGCAATGTGTATTTATGAAGGTTTTGGGGAAAACAAGGATGGGAAACGCATGCTCCCCATGAAATTGGGTACCATGAAAGTAGAACAAGGGTGAGGACTCACCTTCAGCCTAAAGGCACCATTCAGTTTCAGATACATTGTTGAGAACTGTGTTCAAGTGATGGGCAGGGCAAAAGGGTGGGTCCAAACTCTGCCAGTAACTAAGCTTTCAAGGAAGTGTTCTGACCTTTTAGAAAGGGGAAACATCCAAACAAAACCTGAGAGGCTTTGATAGATTCTTCTTCCGTGTCTAGGCCAGAAATAAAACTGCCAAAATTTATTTCATGAGACAGAGAAGGGTGTGACCTGTCTTTCTGTATTGTTTTGAACCGAACCTATTGCCAGGTTTAATGGGTTTTAATGTATTTCCTCCATTTCAAAGTAATTACAGTGGGGTTGGTTTACTTGATTGTATGATACTACAGTAAAATCTCACATAAAGAGAGCCTCACTTAGAGAGTAACATGTTTAAAGAGCAGAATTTTCTCTGAATGGTCACTTCACTTAACAAATAAAACCAACCAAAAACTCGCTTAACAAATTAATCAGGGTTTGCAATCCCCCCCCCCACCAGAAGTCACAATTGGTCACTTACAATGGTGTTTCACTTAAAGAGCAAACTCGCTTAAAGAACAATCCTGTGGAACACATTATGCTCTTTAAGCAAGGTACAACTGTATATATTTTTTTAAAAGTTGGTTGTATGAGTTTTCATTATTTTAAGAAGTTAATAAGCTAATTTTGCCACTTTTTTAAGTGAAAAGGTGGAGTATAGGTGTACTAAATAAATCTGGGGACATCCAGAGAGCTAGATTGGATCCCCAAAGGGTCCTGATTTGAGCCCAGGGATGGGATATTCCCTTTGCTGCCTTACACATTTATCCATTGCAGGTCTGGCTCTTCCAAATCCCATGGAGCCTACAAAGAAGAATTAACTCCCCAAGTCACATGCACGTTTATGTACAAATGGCTTTTAAACAAAGACACCCAACAGCCTCAAAGGGAGAAGCTAAATTAGATCTGTTCAGAAATATCATATCATTGGGATATGTGGTTGCGCAATGAAAATGGGGTAATTATTAATGTTTCAGTTGCTTGCAAGTTCTCCGCAAAAAAAGGTCACAACAAGGGGTCACACCAAGCATTGCATCCCAGCTAAGCATAATTATTCAAACCAAAAATCTGATGTAAAAGCGAGAGAAAATATTTACTCACTATATGGTCTGAAATCTTGACAAGTTTGTTAGAAGAGGATGAAGATTTAGATTTGTTACAAAGAAAAAATGAAGAGGGTTTTTACTTTTTCTCTATCACAGCCACTTGGTTGGAAAAACAGAGGAAGAGTTCAAAATGGCTGCATTTCCCTCAAGAATAAACAAGTACCACCCCCAATAAAACAGGAAACAAGCGATTAGGGTTAGGCAATCAAATTTAAGGCAGGAAGACAGAGGCATTTTCTGACTGGTTACCAAACAAAACATGCAAGCAAGTTAGTCTGGGTAAGAGAAACTCCCTACTCCCAAGGATTATACATTAATTTAGGCGTTCACAACCCCCGGCCCGTGGGCCTAATTTGGCCTGTGCATATCATTAATCTGGCCCATAGTGGCTACCCAGGCACCTCTAGACCCCCCCCACACACACACACACACACACCCTGTAAATAACTTACCATGGTGGCAGTGGCGATTGTGCCATTTTCATGGCTTTTTCACAGTCTCTGTCAGTTCCCAGGGCGATGGGAAGCTTTTTAGAGCAATTATGCTCCATTTGGATAATTTTCCATTGCTTCCCCACTTCATTTCAGCTGCTTGAGTACATCACTGGGCAACTTCCAGTGTCAGGAAGAGCTTGTGTCAGTGGCTTAGTTCCTAGCATGGAACCAGAAAGTTGCCCAGTGGCACATTTGAGCAGCTGAAACAAAGTGGGGAAGCATCAGAAAATTTTCCAAATGGAGCAAAATTGCTCCAAAAAGCTTCCCGCCACACTGGCAGAACCTGTGGAAAAAGCTGCAAAAACAGTGCAATCGGTGGCACTGCTGCCACCTATGATGTCAAAAACCTAAGTCCAGGGAGCAACCACGCAATTGGGCCCTGGTGGGGATTATCAGGACAGGTCTGGCTACTGATGGGAAAATTCTTGCAAAAGTCTGTATTAACCATTTGCATGCTGAATTGCCATATACCAACACATACCACTGTTGTCTTGGGACTCCTATTGCTATTTCTATTCTAGGGAGATAAAATAAAAAGACAGAAATCATTGTAGCTGTTCTTTGCAGGCTTTGAACTTCTCCTTATAAGGTCTGTTGCACTCATATTTAATATGAGCTTGCTCTGTTCTCAACTCTGGGAGTCAAATGTGGATACAAATGCAACTGAAGATCAACAATATAGTAAAACCTTGCATAAAGAGCGCTTCGCTTAGAGACTAACGGACTTAAAGAGCAGAATTTTCTCTGAATGGTTGCCTCACTTAACAACTAAAACCAACCAAAAACTCACTTAACAACTAAACTGCAGTTTACAATTCCCCCCCCCCCGTGCGCCAGAATCACAATTGGTCACTTACAATGGTGTTTCGCTTAAAGAGCAAACTCGCTTAAAGAACAATTCCATGGAACGCATTATGCTCTTTAAGTGAGGTACCACTGTATCTGAATTTCTGAGCATTGATATAATTCACACACAAAAGAACTGTGTCTCAAAACAGGGTGCATTTGAAAAAATACACATGGGAAGAAGAATGTGAAAACACGGACTTATCTAGAGATCAATGTATATAAGAATATGTATACTTTCTAAAAATGAAGGTAGAAATAAATATAGAATTCAATTAGGCACACATTTACTGATGTAGCTCACAGATTTAGCAATTACATCACTGGCAGTGAAAGTTGTGACTGTAACATGTAATGTAATTTCAGCACAAATCACAGTCCTTGCTAGGAGGAAGACAACTGATATCTCATCTCTGCCTCAACAATAGGCATGGGAGGGGAGTCCCTGGTAAGCATATGGCCTGGGATGGGTTGAAACTGAACTTCCTATGATCGATCATCCAAGAGTTGATACTGTGGCATCCAGAGTTCTAAGTTGCGACACAGTGGGTATAATCCATTTAAAAAGAAAGGCTGAAATGCTGCAGTATCTTTACTGGAACTGATATTACGATAAGAGCCACATCTTCGATATTGCAAATGTGAAGTGTACACAGATAAGTATTCTGAGAAATAACTGCCTCAAAAGAAACAGAGCTGTTTTCTAAGTTACCAGTTAACATGTGAAAACGGTGTAAAAAAGTTGCCCTATTTTTGAAATATTTCACTCTATTCCTTCTATACATTTGAAATCATATGTGTAGTTCTTACAGAATAAACACATCTTTATTGGAAGGCTGACCATACATGAAGCTGTACAACAGCCAGATCAGTCAGTTGATAGTGTCAGAAAAAACAGTGTTGTCCTCGTCTTCGTCACAACATTTTCCGTATGAAATATACTCATTCTCATTCCTTTGTCTGTCGGTTCTCAATTCAGAATATAAAACTTACTAAATTTTGCAACCTCCACTTACCTCAGGTCTTATATGTGCATTTTATTAAGCAGCAACCAGGGCGAAACTTGCCATATCCTGCTAAGTTGTACAAAGTGAGTTATCTTTAGCCATAAGCATCTTGGGAAATTGCATATAAGGTATACAGTACTAGTATGAAGGAATAATACAATTTGCATGGTGGAGAAGAAGAAAAGTGGAGCACCTGCAACCATCTGCTCTAGAAATATTCTGGAGAAATTGAATTACTTTCTTTGATGGCCTTAATTTTGATTTCATTCCTTAAGTATGATAATCCACCCATTTGAACAGATTGGATTTTTATGATGGCCAAGTATGGTTCTGTATCATTTCCTCTCTCTTCTTTATATAGCAACTCCACCAAAATCAGTAATAGTCATGTATTCCCTTGCTCGAGGGCTTTGAGGAGCCTAAGATAAATTTCTCAAACACCCTTTTTCCCCCAGATTGTGTTTGAGAAGGTTACACACACTCCCAATTCTGCCACAGACAGTCACATTATATCTTCCAAGCTCTGCATTACTTGGGTGACTTTGGCCATAATTACATGGCTCAGGAAAAAAAGTTTTCAGGTTACCTTAATGAATGTGCCATTCAAATCATTATTAACATTTCAGTGGAAGGTGCTTATTAAGAAGAAGGCACCCTAGAGTGCCACTGTAGTGAAAGGACAAAGGACAGTTAATTAAATCATGTTAACACCTTGCCAGATGGTTTCAGTGTCATGCCCATCTCATGCCAGAGCCAAATTTATGATGGTAGGTTTCCCTCTCCCTTTTTCTCTCAAATGCTGCTCATACTAGTTTGAACTAAATCAGATAAAATATATGGGGAAGTGAGAAAAAACAGATTGTACTGAACCACACTCTAATGCCAGTATTCAAATTATATATATTTGGTATGCCCATTAAATACTTTACAAATCAAGCTGAATGACTGCAAATTAACCAGTTCTGCCATGCCAATTATTTCAGTTTCACAGGACAGGGGGAAACATTACATCATACTTAGAAGTTTTATAAAACTTCTCCAGCCACAACTCGTGGAGATAAACAGAGAATTTTGGAGAAGACAATGGTTCCCAAGCTCGGCCTCAGAAATTCCTGGACTCTAGGTAGGAGTAAGACACAGTATAGGGTTGGAATGAATAACAAGTTGGGAATCAAAATTGCTGGGAGAAACATCAACAATTTGAGATATGCAGATGATACCACTCTAATGGCAGAAAGTGAGGAAGGCCTAAAGAAAATCCTGTTTAGGTTGAAAGAAGAGAGTGCAAAAGCTGGCTTGAGACTCAACATCAAGAAAACCAAGATAATGGCAACAGGCTCTATCAGTCCCTGAAAAATAGATGGGGAAGAAGTAGAAGCATTGACAAACTTTAATTTTTTTAGGATCCACGATCACTGCAGATGGTGATTGCAGCCATGAAATAAAAAGGTGACAGATGCTTGGGAGACAAGCTATGAGAAACCTGGGGAACATAGTTAAAAGTAGAGACATCACCTTGCAAACAGAAATTCGCATAGTCAAAGCAATGGTATTCCCGGTGGTAATGTATGGTTGTGAGAGCTGGACCATTAGGAAAGCTGAGCGCAGACGAATAGATGCCTTTGAGGAAAGTTTTGAGAATCCCCTGGAAAGCAAGAAGAACAAATAGGTCAATCCTAGAAGAAATCAACCCCTGACTGCTCCTTAGAAGGTCAAATAGTAAAGATGAAGCTAAAGTACTTTGGACATCAAATGAGAAGAGAGGATTCACTTGAGAAAGCCTTGATCTTGGAAAGGTGGAGGGCAAAAGAAAAAGGGGGTGGTCAAAATGAGATGGCTAGATGGTATTGTAGATGCAATGCGCATAGAGCTGGGTGAGTTGAAGAGGATGGTGGAGGACAGAGTTGCCTGGCAGGTAATGATCCCAAGGGTCTCAAAGGGTCGGAATCGACAGTGGAACTGAACAACAAGGTAGGTCCTAGAAGCCTTCACCATTGGCTGTGCTGGTCATGTTTTCTGGGAGCTGTAGTCCAAGAACATCTGGGGCCACATGGTTGGGAACCACTGCTTTAGAACAAATGGCTATTCTGTGGTCCTCACAGGTGAGATGGTTCCTCTAGTCAAATGGTTCCAAACGTGGAGCCCAGACTCTACATGGGGACTTCAATTCCCAGAAGCCTCAACCAGTACATTGATTGATCGGTGCTCTGGGGAATTGACTTAGACTTCTGGGAAATGAAGTCCAAAAACCAAAGGTTGGGCAACACTGCTCTAGTCCCTGCACCCAGATAAGATGAAAATGAAGCTCAACCATAGCTGCAAATATTTATTTATTTATTTATTTATTTATTTAAATTTAATATCCCGCCCCAATCAGGCGAACCCGACTCTGGGCGGCTTACAAACATCGGTGTTAAAAACACAAATCGACAATACAGAATCCTATAGGTGTAAAACAAACTGAGCAATCCCCTCATACCCAGGCATATTACAATTTAGTTTAAAATTAACTTAAAGATTCTGACTGTAATCTACAGAACACTAAAAAGAATTTAAAACTTTAAGACTTTAAAAGTTAAACAGATTAAAACAGCGAGGAGCAAGAAGGGTGGCTGTCTGATCAGATCATCCACCCAACATGGGATTCCACATTCCTGGATCCCCAAACTTGCCCTGCCAGCCAGGTTTTTAGGCCCTTCCGGAAGGGCGGGAGCTCTGTCTGTAAGCGTAGTTCCGTTGGCAGGAGGCTCCAAAGGGCCGGGGCGGACATGGAGAAGGCCCTCCTCCTAGTGCTAGAGACATGTACCTCTCTAGCTGATGGAATGACAAGAGAGCCTCTCCGATCCGCCCTGGTGGGAAGGACCGATGTTCTTGGGGTGACGCGGTCTCTTAAGTATCCTGGCCCACTACCATATAGGGCTTTAAAGGTAATAACCAGCACCTTGAATTGCACCCGGAGACATATTGACAACCAGTGCAGCTGCCGAAGTAGAGGTGAGGCACGAGCATAACGCCCGCACCCCATCACTACCCAAGCTGCCACATTCTGGATCAGCTGCAACCTCCGAATGGTCATCAAGGGCAGCCCCATGTAGAGCGCATTACAATAATCAAGTCTGGAGGTGACCAAAGCATGTGTGACCATGAGCAAGGCGTCCCGATCTAGGAGTGGGCATAATTGGCGTATTACACGAAGTTGTGCAAAAGCCCTCCTGGCCACGGCTGCCACCTGCTCTTCAAACAGTAGTCGTGAGTCCAGGAGGACCCCCAGATTACGCACTGGGTCTGTTTGGGGCAGAACTGCCCCATCCAGAACCAAAGCTGGCAACTCCTGTGATGGCGCAGGACCCCTTACCCATAGCCACTCAGTCTTGCCGGGATTCAGTTGTAGCCCGTTGTCCCCCATCCAGACCCTGACAGCCTCCAGACACCTGGAAAGGACTTCCACTGCACCGCTTGGGTCCCCACGGGCCGAGATGTACAGCTGGATATCATCTGCATATTGATGATACCTCACCCCGTGAGAACGGATGATCTCACCCAGTGGCTTCATGTAGATGTTAAATAGGAGAGGTGAGAGTACCGAGCCCTGAGGCACCCCGTATTGGAGCAGCCTAGGACTAGACTTCTCATTCTCCAACCACACCGACTGGGTCCTGCCTTTCAGGAATGAGGAAAACCAAGCCAGCACAGTGCTCTGGATCCCAATCCTTGGAACCTACCCAGAAGGATACCATGATCGACGGTATGGAAGGCTGCTGAGAGATCGAGAAGAGCCAGGACAGATGAATGACCTCCATCCCGCTCTCTCCAGAGGTCATCCACCAATGCGACCAATGCAGTTTCTGTACCATATCCGGGCCTGAATCCTGACTGAAAAGGGTCCAGATAATTCACTTCGTCCAGGACTTCCTGTAGCTGCTGCGCCACTGCCTTCTCCAAGACCTTACACAAAAAGAGTAGGTTGGATACTGGTCGGTAGTTAGTAAGTACCGTAGGGTCGAGGGACAGCTTTTTCAGGAGGGGACGCACCAAAGCATGTTTTAAGGGTGCTGGAAAAAACCCCTCCTTCAAAGATGAATTTATAATTGCCTCAACCCAACCGCCTGACACCGCCACAGATGCTTTGACTAGCCAGGCAGGGCATGGATCCAATTCACAGGGAGTGGCACGAACAGATCCAAGCAGCCTGTCCACTTTCTCAGGGCCAACTGGATTGAACTGATCCCAGATAACATGGCCAGACTGTGCTCTGGTCAACCCCAGCTCTATACATTCCACATAACTCCATTCGTGTTGTATTTATAATGTGGCACCATTTAAACCCAACACACTTTGCCATAGAGGTGTGATTTCATTTATTTGACAGCAAGTGGGGAAATCCCAAGGAAACTGCAACTACCCTGGAATACTGAAGCCTTCTCTGAATCCCCATGTCTGTAGATTGCCCATATTTAAAGCCGGTTTTTTTCTGTATTGCTGCTTTTATCACTCCAGGCTGCACCCAAATTCACACAACAAAGTCGGAAAGAGCAAACCCATAAGTATATGAATATTTCAAACTATGTACGTACAGAGATTTGTGAAGAGAGGGGTTTTACATTACAGTTCTAATAACGACAAGTAAGCTCAATATCTGCCTTAGTAAGAAACTCACAAATAGGTGACTAGCAGTTAATCTCCTTCAACCCAGGGTTCCCTCACTTAAAGATAGTGCATACAAACTTAGTCTGTTTTCTGACAATGAGTTGGCAAAGTTGCATAAAGCCTAAGTGTGCAACTATGTAAGCATGCAATACAATACAGTTGTACCTCACTTAAAGAGCATAATGTATTCCACAGGATTGCTCTTTAAGTGAAATTGCTCTTTAAGCGAAACACCATTGTAAGTGACCAATTGTGACTTCTGGTGGGGGGGGGGATAGCGAACCCCGATTTATTTGTTAAGTGAGTTTTTGGCTGGTTTTATTTGCTAAGCAAAGCAAACATTCAGAGAAAATTCTCCTCTTTAAGCGAGTTACTCTTTAAGCGAGGCGTTCTTTATGCTAGGTATGACTGTACAACATAGCAATGCTGTCCCCTACTATACTTGTTTTCAAATACAATTCAGTATGCAATGTTACATCGGAATTTTTCTGAAATGGAGTATTGCAAGTCAAAATAATATGAACTGGCTGGCCCCCCTCCCCCGAAGATGCAGAAACTTTTATTTTGAAATGTGACACAATTTAAAGCTTTCTAGACATAGTTAATGATGTGTCATCAAGTTGGAATGACTTATAATGGCCTTAATAGAGTTTTCAAGGTACTGTAAGTGAGATATTTAAAGAGTGCTTTTACCACTTCCACACACACTTGGTTTGTTTCCATGGCTAAGGGAGAATTCAAACCCTAGCCTCCACAGTTCTAGTCTGTTACTCCATCCACTACACCAGGACTCAGCAAACTTGGCTCTCCAGATATTCTTGGACTTAAATTCCAAGGATCCCTGATCAGCAGGTGCACTGACTTGGGCTTCTGGGAATTAAATTCAAGAACACCTGACGACCCAAGTTTGCTGACCCCTGCACTACACCATACAAAACTTTCAGTAGGAATGATAGCATAGAACCACAGCTATGCAAGCTGAATAGAAAGCAAATGAGTGTAACAATACAAGATAAAGCTGGCATAAAATATAGTCAAAGTAGTGAAGATATAGCAATTGTAAACCTACAAATGCATCCTTGAATCTCTTTACTTTATATAAGATATGTACAATCTATAATTAATTATGGCAAACATAGACCAAGAGCCTATCAGGATTTGTCTTCCTCCCCCCTTTTGTATGTTAAAGGAGATATGAAAAAGTGTGACTTATCAAATATTTATTTTGCCCATGGATAAAGTTTTTGGGTTGCTGGTAGGATACCAGTACCTAAGATACATAGCAGGACTGCTTTAAGTTTCCTCCCAATCTTGCCATCCTTTATGATCATCAGCCTGTAATAACTAAAGAATGTGTGTCTCACTGGGCATCAAATAACAGCCATTGCGTTGGTGGTGTAAGAGAAGGAGGGATTCAAGCTTCATCTCCTGAGCATAAGCATTTTACAGAAACTACAGCACTCCTACTAGTCCAGATTAAAGGCAACAAGCATGTCTCTGCTCCTTTTACAGAAAAATCAATATCATAAAAATTGTTCTATTTCACCTTTACTGATCTACTAGCATGTTTCTTGCCTGATGTCTTTTGTTTTGTGTATAACCAGGACTGCCAAAAAGACAAGCAAGTGGGTTCTCAAGCAAGTGAAAAATGATGAAGCTGAAGTTGTCTTACTGTGTGCACATCAGTGAGAAAGCAGGCGTCTCTGGAAAAGACAATGATACTGGGGAAGGTAGAAGGCAGCTGGAAAACAAGACCAAAGGTGAGAGGGACTGATTCCCTACCTAAGGGAACCACAGGCTACAACTTGAAGGACCGGAGCAGAGCTGTTGAGGATAGGACATGGTGGAGATATCTCATTCATAAATTCACCATAAGTTGGAAACAACAACAACAACAACACTCTTTCCCCCCTCAACGCAATGCAACCCATTTCCCAAAGCAAAGGAAGCTGTTGAGAAACACACGGATCAAAAAGGCTCACAGACTCTTTACTGCGCAGATACAATTGTCTTTCGCAACACACAACTCCTAGGAGGAACAATAAGAAATAAAAAGATGGAGGAAGTTAATGCTAACAAATTATCAGCCTGCATTTGGCTACAAAACAGATGGAAAGATTCATTCCATCTATGAAAGTTGGAGAAACCTAATGTTTCAGGTTTTTTAATACAGTATATCACTGGTGGCCAACCTATGGCACACGTGCCAGAGGTGGCACTCATAGCCCTCTCTCTGGGCACCCATGCAGTCACCCCAGCACAGAGTCGCCCTGCTCCTCTGCCCAGCAACCCAATGGGAAGGCTTCCTCCCTAACCCCAGCACAGAGTTCACCCCACCCCTCTGCCCAGCAGCCCAATGGGAGCACTTCCTCCCTTCCCTCAGCACAAAGTTTGTCCCGCCCCTCAGCCCAGCAGCCCAATGGGAGCGTTTCCTTCCTCCCCTGTTGCTGTGTTGGCACTTTGCGATACATAAGCATTCTTTGGGCTGCAGTTTGGGCACTTGGTCTCTAAAAGGTTTGCCATCACTGCAGTATATCATTTAAGGATCTGCTGTCATCAGGGCTGGATTTTCCTATAGGCTAACTAGCCTTCAGCCTAGGGCCTCAAGATAAAGAGGGGCCTATATATTGATATATATCACAGTAATGATGTATTTTATTATCTCTCATGTAATTTACAAACTTAAAAATGGGAGGTGAAAGGGCCACATAAGTGGAATAGCCTGGGGCCTCTTTTCATGTAAATACGGCCCTGGCTGTCATTGCATTTCCCCCAGTATTTTTGGTTCTTCATCTTCTACTTCTTACAAAGTGCTTCATTTACCTCAGAGCCTTCCTCAAAGCCTGTAAGATTTTCAGTCGCTGAAGCAACACCCTGCTGTTTTCGAAAAAGTGTTCATTAGTCAAAGGGAAAAACACTTGTAAGGTAGGGGTCACAGCTTTACAGGACTTGAGGGAGAAGACAGTTTCATGCTTTTTATTCCAAAAAAGGGCAGAACCAGAAGAAGATGGTTATCCCTGTAGAGCATTACTAGCCAACGGTGATAACCATCAAACTATTTGTTAAAAATGCTGCATATACATGGAAATAAACACGTCGCTGGCACTCCATTTTTATAATCCAAATCAAATGTCAATTTACAGAAGGAAAGAATAACTCCAGCCCTGCCAGGAATTGATTCATATGCATGAATTGTTAGTGCTGGAGCTGGAGTCTAGCGTCCCAGTCTCTGGCAGAATTTGGTGCCTGACAATCCAACTGGATATTGCCACAATCACAGTTCAGGGATGGAAAAATACTGATTAATTTTTTCCATTGATTGAAGTTGTCTCGAGGCAATAAGACACCATAGTGAGGAATTTCCAGATCCTGCAAGATTCCTCCTTCTAGCCAAGACCAAGAGAAATGGCTCTATTTGTTCCACACAAAAAGCTGTGTGATTTGTTTTAAAATGTTTCTGCTCCTTTTTCCTTTGAGAAGTAAAGCACGTAGTGACCCTTGCTTCAAATGCTTCATTACAGTAGCAGTTCATCTTAATTTGGGGGTTATTGAACAATTTGTACAATTTTTCACACACACAAAATCCAGGAAATGCAGAATAATTCTTGTTCTTGAGGTCAAGAAATTCCTCATCATCCTCATCAGAAAGGAGAATGCTGCGATTTCTTATTGTGTGTGAGAAGAAAGCAAATGAGGATTTGTAAACTGCTAGAGATACAGAGGAGAGCTTTGTGGATACCCTGGATTGTCAAAAAGATGAACAAGTGGGTCGTAGAGCAAAATGTTGAAATTGAAGCAGTCCTACTTTGGGCACATCATGAAAAGGCAAAACAACAGTGCTGAGAGAAGTAGAAGACAGAAGGAAGTGAAGAAGGCCAAAAGGAAGATGGAATAAGAAAAGCCATAAACTATAACATGCAGAAGTTGAACAGAGCTGCTGAGGATAGGGCATTTTGAAGATCTCTTTTTCATTGGTCATCCTTGCTTGAAAGCCAGTCAGATCCGACTCTAGGATTTGGTGCTCATCTCCATTTACAGCCAAAGAGCCAGTGCTGTCCGCATCTGCAGATGTTTCCATGGTCATGTGGCAGGCATGACTAGACACTGGAGTGCACAGATTACTGTTACCTTCCCACAGAACTGATACCGATTTAACGACTTTCAGTTTCTTGTTTTTGAACTGCTAGGTAGGCAGTAGCTGGGACAGACGAGAGCTCACACCATTGTGTAGCACTCGGGTCTCAAACTGCCAACATGCCGATCTTCTAGTCACCAAGTTCAGCATCTTAACCACGAAGCCACTGCAGTCTCTTTCTCATTCATAGGGTCACCATAAATCAGAGATAACTTGATGGCATGTAACAATAACAACAGAGATGTGTCCAACCAAATAACATATGGGACTTCCAAAACAGAAACAGTAATGCAAACAACACTCCTGCATGGCAAGGCAAATGTATTTGAACAGAAATCAGAAAGAGTTGACCCTCAGGCAGTGGTGGGCATCAAAAAAATGTTCTACCACACTGTGGGTGTGGCCATGAGACTGGGTGGGCATGGCCTGTTGTCTATGTGACTGCTCTTTGCTATACAGCTATGAAAATAGAAGCCTCTTCTATTTTCATCACTCTATAGTGAACCTCTGAAGCCATTTCCCCTTTGTCCAAAGCTTTTCCAGAGCTCTGTTTCACCTCAAAGTGCCTCCCTAACCCGTGATGGGGTGTTACCGGTTTGGACCGGTTCGCCCGAAACCGGTAGCACCCCATCAGGAAGTGTCATCGGGGGAGTGGTAAAACCCCAGGTGACCAGTTCGGTCGCCTTCCTGAACCCCTCCAAAATTGTATTTCCAGGCAGCCAAAATGGCTGCCCGGAACTGCGCATACATCAAACCTCCGTTTGACGCATGCACCATTCTATTTTTTAGTGTGCATGCATCAAATAGAGGTTTGACACATGCACACTAAAAAAAGAACTGCGCATGCATCAAATGGAGGTTTGACGCATGCGCAGACATTTTTTTAAAAAATTATTTATTTATTTGCTCCACCCATGACATCATTACGTCATGACATCATGACGTCGGCTATGCCCACAACGTCGATGACATCACGGTGGGGTAGCAAAGATTTTGACAACCCACCACTGTCCCTAACCACTCCGGAGTGACTGGGGATGCACTTGGGGGTGAAATGGAGCCCTGGAAAAGCCTTGGACGAAAGGGGAAATGGAGCCAGCTCCCTCCGAAGCCTCTTCTAGGAGGAGGAGGGGGAGGGGCAGGGAGGTGGATGGTGCCAGCCATTTTTACTACAGGTACACACGTATTGGTCCTATCCAGCTCATGCCCATCACTGCCCTCAGGTCCCTTTTTGAAACCACATTCATTCTCAGAGGAAACACATTCTGGAGAAGTATTGTTTCATTCTTCGTTCTATTATTAAATACTGTTTTCAGGTCTCATTATCTATTAATTCTATTACTTAGCCTGTCAAAACTACTTCTGAGTATACAAAGCATTTTTTTTTTTTGAAAGGTGCAGTCAGGTAATTTTAAATTTTCTCCTGAGGTCTGGGGATACCCTGCAGTTCTTAATCTGCATCACTATATACAGTATAAGCACTTTCAACCATTATTAAGATCACTTCTGTAACAAGACTTTGCAAATGCTGATTTTGATACGATGAGTAGGATTCCTAAACTGTGTGGAATCCCCATTCTTGGGAAAGTTAAGAGGTTTTTTTTTCCCCACCTCTGCTTTTCCTGAAGCTGTTAAAGGTACAAAAGTCCTGCAAGGAGAAGATGTGGGGAAGGATGGAAAAGAAAATATTTCATGAGTTGCACAAAACATTTGGGGGTACACATTCTGCACCCCTGTATTACATGCAAAGGATCTAAGAACACCCAACCTTCTGTTTCCCTGTATCTAAAAATGAGTCATTTTGAATGAAATTTGTGAGCAGAATAATATTAATCAACCCTTTCCTGATCCACTCATGATTTGAAGAATGAGCAAATGGGGCTGCCTGGAATTGGGATCTAGAACACAATAATGTCACTTGCAGCCAACAGTCCAGGTTAGGCAAGACAAGCCACATAGAACCTAACAATTGTGTGCTCCAAAAGAGGAACATGATCCCTCCTATACATCGCCTGTCTTCTGTCACCTGAAGTGACTGTCTCACGTGTCACTAATAGTAGTGCTGTCCTTCATTTTCAGGTGTTCTTCATTACTGGGAAATGCCTTTATTACAGACCAGCATTGTATCTACATAACTTTTTTAAAACGGAACATACCAGTCAGGCAAATTCACCTCAATTTTGGGCCCTTTCAGCCAATCTGCATACTTACATACCCAGTGGTGGGTTGTCAAAATTTTCACTACCACACCGTGATGTCATCACAGTATGGGCGGAGCCAATGTCATGATGTCATGATGTTGTGGGCAGGGCCAAAGAAAAATAATAATAATAATAAATAAAGAGGAAAAAATGAACTCTGCATGTGTCAAATGAAGGTTTGACACATGCGCACAGTACCCGGGAGCCATTTTGGCTCCATTTAAAAAAAAAAATTGCCGGTGAGGCATCCAAACCAGATGACTCTAAAAAAAAAAAAAAAATCCCAGGTGGTTACTACCCCCCCCCCCCGGAGAACTACCCAGGATTGTTGCTACTGGTTCAAGTGAACTGGTGCGAACCGGTAACAACCCCACCACTATACATACCCATTAATCAAAACAACACACAAGGTTCATAGAGGCCAGTATGTGTGACACAAATCATAGAGAGAAGTGTTATGCGTAAGACACTTTCATTAAATATTTTTATTTTATTCTATTTAAATTTAGATTCATATCCTCCCCATTTAGTGGAGGTTCATTATTCTGGGCATGTACACTCATTAAAAAAGCACCCACCCACAATAAAACCAAACTTGGGGGGGGGGACATAATTTAGATAAAACAATGTACATATACAATATGCCATTTCTATTTTGAAAGTCCCTTTCCCCCTTATCTTTTTGCCTTAAACTCTTTGAAAAGAAGAAAGGACCCCTCTGTAAGATTTATTTCTTTGATGATTTCCTTTCCTGCCCAGTCCCTTATTGCAAAAACAATGCTAAGTTATATTCCAATTACTCAAATAAAAATGAAAAGATTCCTGTAACATATAGTTTCAACAAAGAAAATACAAATAATAAAAGCTTGTGATGAGATGCACAATTCATGAGCATGTCTCAAAGAGACTTCACCAAAGAAGTGTGTGAGGGGAGCCGGGTTTTTTATAGCCTCTGGTCTATGCATAGCATGTAAGAGAATTCCAGCCTGCTAGTATATATAAAATATGAGCATCCCTAATAAACAGCAGCTGTACAATATGGCAACTTGGATCCTTGTGCAGAATATATTTTAAAGGTGTTTTTGGCACAATGCTTATACTGTCTTGACCAACACTTTCCCTGATGTGTAGGATTATGGGAGCTATCTATTGGAACCTCTCAAGATTGTTCTTTACATTTGCAGACACACCTGGTTTGAATATTGCAATCAGCTCCATTTTATTTTTATTCCTCCTCTCCATGCACTGCTTTCCTACCTCGTTCATTTTCATTTCTCTGGCAACCAACAATTTTTTTTTTATAACTTAATGCATTTTCCTCATTATTGGCATCTGGGTGACATGCTGGATCACAAACACTAAAAGACCAAATCAAGATTAAAAACAACAACAAAAAGAGCAAAAATAATTCCCATTTCAGATGGAAGAGCAGATGGCGCTCTTGGCACTTCAGAGGGTTTAAACTGACCCTCTGCACTGAGTTTCAGAAAGAAAGACTATCACTACTGACTGGGAAACACTAAAGGGACTTCGTTTTCCCAAGCAATGTACAGTGACATTTTCTGGTTCCTTATACTCTAAATTGTGCATTGCAATGGCAAACACTATATAAAAACACATACACAATCAATTAGTCCTTACTGGAATAAAGGCATGTAGCGGATCAAGTGTCTAAGATGCTGACTGGAAGGCAGCAGGTCAGCAATTCAATACACAAATACTGCAAGACAGAATGAGCTTCCATCTCTGTCCCAGCTCCTGCCAACCCAGCAATTCGAAAGCAAGAAATTGCAAGTAGATAAATAGATCACTTTGGTGGGAAGGTAAACAGCGTTCTGTGCACTCCAGTGTCTAGTCATGCCTGCCACATGACCATGGAAATGTCTGCAGAAGCAGACCGTGCTGGCTCTTTGGCTATGAAACAGAGATGACCACTGAAACCTAGAGTCGTATATGACTGGCTTTCAAGCAAGGGTGACCTTAGACAGATGTCCAATTTGGCCTGTAAGCTTCTGACTTGATCTTTGTTTAGGTTTACAACATTATGTATGTGTTTCTGATTCTCAGTGAAAAATTCAGTTTCTGGAAAAATCAGGGAGCACAAACAGCATAATCACTTTACAGACTGAATCTAATTTGAGAAGTGCAGCGCTGGAAGGGGCCCTATAGATCATCAAGCCTAGCCCATTGCAAGGCAGCACAGTGGAGAACGGAACATCCAGCCTCTACAACTAAGCTATCCAGCGGTTCTAATCTTAGAAGAGCAGATCTCAAAGGAGCCCTATGGATCACTGAGTCTAGCTCCTGCAAAGGAGGCACAGTGGGGAATTGGACTCTCAACCTCCAAATCCACAACCAGATACCTAAACCACTGAACTATGCAGGCAGGACAGAAAAGAACCAGTAACAGTCTGCAGAGCTAATTGCTCTATTATTTTTATTTTATAAGCTTTTTCAAAAAATAACATTCTCCTGGGACACTGCACAGTGTTTTGTTCCCAATAATTGGCCGCAGGGCAGCCCTTGTACTGGTTTTAAATCCATGATTCCTATATCTCTTGAAGATGCACTTTTTTATTCCCTTTCAAATTCTAAATACCTTTACCACCTTGTCATTATTTAGTCAATCCCAGGAGATACAGATGGAAAAATGGATCTCTCATCGAATTTGTCAGGAGCACCCAATCAAACATTGTCAAAAGCAAAGACAAATCTACGGCCCATAGTCTACTCTGGGGTTGTTACCTCGAGAGCTCAGTTGAAGCTTTCCCCATAAAAGAAAAGACGGGTACATGTTGGATCATTCCTCAAAAACTCTGTAGCATTGTTAGGGTTGGCAGCCGTATCATTCCCACCTCCAGATACACTCCTGTACTCTTACTTTAAAAAAGCACCCACATGGATATTGAACCTAAGGCAGGGTTTCTCACCCTTGGGCCTCCAGGTGTTGTTTGACTTCAATTCAGTGCTGTCTGCTTCTGCAGACGTTTCTGTGGTCATGTGGCCGGCATGACTAGACACCGCTGTTACCTTCCCATCAAATTGGTCCCTATTTATCTACTTGCAATTTCTTGCTTTCAAACTGCTAGGTTGGCACAACTTTACACCATATATGTGGTTGGACTAGGGTGGCCACAGCTATCTTGTCCAAAGGGAGGAGAGGATCAGATGTGGGGCACGGCACCATTTCATGTAACCTTCCCCCCCCCCCGCAATTGACTCCACCACACCAGGAAGTACCATGTAGTGGAGGAAGGGCAAAAGGGCAAATGGCCATCCGGCCCCTGAAGCTGTTTGAGGGAGAGTGACCCCACCCCTGGCTTTAAAAAGTTGAGAACTCCTGCCTTGGAGTCATTATTCAGCGAGGAGCCTGCACAGTGGTAGACGTCTCCACAATGACATTCCACACATGCAAATGGACTTGAGAAGCCAAGCCCATTCGCACGTGTTTTTTTAGTCATTTGAATATCATGTCCACCCCCTGCTTTCACCTTGCCCAAGGGATCCAATGGAAGAAGCTTTGGTGAGTTTTAGTCCTAGCATCCTTGGTCTGCAAATGTGGTTCTCCAGATGTTCTTGGACTTCAATTCCCAGAAGCCCCAATCAGCAGGAGTGCTGACTTGGGCTCCTGGTAATTCAAGTCCAAGAACATCTGGAGAGCCACATTTGCAGACCACTGTGACCTAGCTCAACATCATTGACAAGAGATAACCCCCTGAAAAGCCTTGTGCCTTCTGCATATATAGAAACAAAATTATATTCTTTATATATATTTAGAAATAACATTTCTAGTCTTTTAGGGAGAATAAAATTCAGGCTGCAGGCCAGTCACATGGTCGAACATGCCAGTCATGTGGTTCTTCCCACCCAGAAGTGGAAGTAAAATGCATGTGCACATTCACAGAATGCACCAGTGCATGTGCAGAACATTGCTGTAAATGACACACAGCTGTCATAAACGCGTTTACGACAGTTGCAGGTCATTTATGGCAGTGTTGTGTGCACACGCATGCACATTTACTTCTTCTGGGAGCGGCGCAGGCCAGATTAATTGGCACCGTGGGCCATAGTTTGGGCACCCCTGTTCTAAGCAGAACTTACAGAATATCCACTAGCCTCAGATCTGAACTTCCTCCAGAATTGACATGCCATTCTGCAATGCATCAGTCGTTTCTATCAGTGTCTGTGGTTTGTGTTTTTTCTCAGAAAATGACCATCCAGGGCCATGGCCAGAGGGCCGGGGTGGGGAGGGCTCCTCCTGAGCTAACAACCCACCCTGCAGTGCCAATGTTATATATGTGAGTGTGACTTTGTTGCCCCTCCTGTAATTTTTTGCCCCTCCTGAAAATCCCCCCACTCAATCTAGAATCATGACTATGGCCCTGTGACCATCTCCACCATTTCATCTGTTTAAAAATGAAAGAAGGGTGATATGAAACATTCCCCTCTCCCTTGGCAAGTCCCAATATTCTTTCCCACTCAATTCTAGAAGGTGCCCCAACATTCCAGATGAGAAGCTTGGAAAGGCATAAGGGATTTTAGGAAGAGACTCTGCGAAAGGTCACTTCCTCCCCCTTTCCACCAGTGGAAAAACACCACTGACACGCCCTGCCAACCGCATAAGAACAAATCCAGATCCAAGGAGACATTTGTGCCCTTCGTTCTTATACTATGCTTTTGCAGTCTTTTCCATCCATAAAATATACAGGAACAGAGATTTGGTGACAATGGAATCTAAAACTGGGACCATTTTAAACATATTTTGCAAGCCTCACTCTTACCAGCAACATATTCCACTTTTATTTCCCTGCCATGTTTTTGCAAAGCAATACAAATTTTCACAAAGAGTGTCCCTAAAATGTCAACAGTATTATTTTTTTCCTTGTGTATTTTTCTGATGGCTGGGAATATGATTTTCCCCCTTCCTTTTTTTTTTTTGTTGCTTATTGCCATTCACACCAGCTGCTGTAAAACTGCTATAAAAATACTCCCAGTACAGATCTTGACCGTAGATCACTGCACCTCGACCCAGCTGCAGATGGATGGAGCAGCTGGTCTAAAGAGTTGCTGTTTTTGTCTCTCTCTCTCGCACACACACACATAGTCTTGCTTGTGATGCATGAAGCAGCGCAGTTGCTCCCTAGCTTCAGTTCCTATTCCAGCACAGATTTATGAAGTAATGAGCCCCCTACCAGAAGGGAAGAAGAGAACGAGGAACAGAACCGGGGAGGGCAGTGGAAGAGACAGACAAAATTCTGGCACTCTTTCAAGCAAACATGTAGGAATATTCCTTGAAAGTAAGGAACAGTCATTTAAGCTTCAAACATGTAACTTTATTCTTCTTACAAAGAATAAAGCTCACCAACAAGTGAGAGCCAATATTATTAACTAGCAAGACCATGAAAGGGAAGATAATATATCCCTCTATTCCCTCCCACCTCCCACCTCCCACCTTCCTTCTCTCTCTCTCTCTCTCTCTCTCTCTCTCTCTCTCTCTCTCTCTCTCTCTCTCTCTCTCTCTCACTCACACACACACACACAAACACACACACACAGGTGGGGAGGAGAGAGAGACCATTGGTCTAGTTGTAGTCTCTCCTTCAAGTCATTAGTTGAGAATGCTATTTTCTTTAATAACTGGGGTGTGTGAGAGAGAGAGAGCATTGTGTGGGGAAAAACCCCCGAAATGGGCCATGTTCCATTTCTAGACTCATAATGTATGAGGCAATAAGGCGTACAGATTCCCACAGATTGTCCACAAGACCCACTTGAACACTAGCAGCAGGCACTGGCCCAGCTCAGCAGCATCAAAGACATACACCATCATGCAGAGAAAAGTTACCAGAGAAAGGGCCCACAGCTGACCATTGGTGTTTCGGCACATGAGGAAAAGACAGGTTGTAGGGGTCACAATACTTTCCATAGAGACTGCCGTGGAACGGTGGTTAAGAAGCTTGCCTTGCAAGCTGGAAGGTTGGCAAGTCGGCAGTTCAAGACCCGAGTACTGCAAGATGGAATGAGTGCCCATCTCAGTCCCAGCTCTTGCCAACCTCACAGTTTGAAAGCAAAAAAATTGCAAGTAGCTAAATAGGGACCACTTCAGTGGGAAAAGATCTTGGGGACATGAAAGGAGCCTCATTCAGGGGTCCCCTGAGTGGAGTTCTTCCAGCAAAAAGCATTTCAACCCAGAAAACACCTTTGTGTGCTTCTGACATGATAAAATACAACAACACTTCCCATGTTTCCAACCCCAAACTTCCGTTTATCATACACCAAAAAGAGCCCTTTCATTTCAACAGCAATAGCAATTCCACTTTTATACCACTCTCTGGGCAGTTCACAAGGTAATTAGCATTTTGCCCTCAACATGCTGGGTACTCATTTTACCAACCTCAGAAGGATGGGAGGCAGAATCAACCTTGATCCCCCATCAGTATCAAACTCACAATGTTTTGGCTTCCATTTCTCCTGTTTCTGCTGCTCCATGTTAATTATAATAATGCCCTGACTGATTGAAATCACTCTTATCTGTTTATATTTGTTATATAATTTTATTTATTATTATGTGGGGGGAATAAAAATCCTAGTACAGTTGTACCTCACTTAAAGAGCATAATGTGTTCCACAGGATTGCTCTTTAAGTGAGTTTGCTCTTTAAGCGAAACACCATTATAAGTGATCAGTTGTGGGGGGGATTGCGAACCCCGATTTATTAGTTAAGCGAGTTTTTGGTTGGTTTTATTTGTTACGCGAAGCGAACATTCAGAGAAAATTCTGCTCTTTCAGCAAGTTACTCTTTAAGCGAGGTGCACTTTATGTGAGGTTTGACTGTAGTTTAAGATCTAACACAGGCTTACACAGAATGGCATTATGATAAGTTTATATTTTTAAGCAAGCTTTCAAGTTGCCTTCCATACATCGAAGCTTAGACATGAAACAAGCTTCTATAATACTCAACCTACTCTCTATACAAGTGTGTGGATCTTCTGTAGCTCTTGAATGAGGATCCCAGTGAAGAATTTGAATTGGTTGCTTCTTTATTATTGATAGTGGCCAGAAATAACTGATCCTTGGAAGTCCGCTGTATTTGGTGGACTAGTACCAAGAAATTTAGATGATTAATTTAGTAACTTTGTCCCAAAGGTCACCATACATAGGGAAAATGGGAAATTGTGGCTAAATGTATCTTTATGAACAAAATATTACAAAATATTTTAAAAATATTCTCTATATGTTGGCCACTTCACTCTACACACACACAAAGGCTCCCCCCGCGCATTCATGGTGAACACATTTCAAGATATTTGTTGTTATGTATGGAGACTTCTGGGACACACTTAAATGGAGTATTATTTCTTAGTGCATAAGTACAGGGTTTCATTGTACAGAAGACCAAATAAAGGAACTTTCCTAGTGTTATTAAATAATGGAATTAATTAAATATAAATATTCACTGGATCATGGAGAAAACATAGGAATAGCAGAAAGAAGTCTACTTCTGTTTCTTTGACTACACTAAAGCCTTTATTTGTGTGAACCACAATAAAATGTGGCTAGTTCTTAAAGTGATGGGAGTACCAGACCACCTCATCTGTCTAAGGAGAAATCTGTACATGAGTCAAGAAGCAACAGTTAGGACAGGATACAGAACTACTAATTGGTTCAGAATAGGAAAAAAGACTACGACAAGGCTGCATATTGTCATCCTGCTTATTTAATGTATATGCAGAGTACATAATGCGCAATGCAGGGTTGGATGAATCACAAGCTGGAATTAAAATTGCAGGAAGAAACATCAACAACCTGAGATATTCAGATGACACTCCTGTAATGGTTAAAGTAAAGAAGACCTAAAGAACCTCTTGATGAGGGTGAAAGAAGAGAACACAAAAGCTGGCCTGAGACTCAACATCAAAAAAACCAAGTTAATGGCAACCGGCCTATCACACCCTGGCAAATAGAAGGGGAAGAAATGGAAACAGAGACAGACTTTACCTTCTTAGGATCCAAGATCACTCCAGATGGTGATTGCAGCCATGAAATAAAAAGAAGACTAATTTTTGGAAGACAAGTTAAGTAGAGACATAACCCTTCCAACAAAAGTCTGCATAGTTAAAGCAATGGCATTCCCAGTATGGTTGTGAGAGCTGGACCATAAGGAAGGCTGGGTGCAGAACAATAGATGCCTTTGAAATGTGGTACTGGAGGAGAATTTTGAGAGTACCCTGGATAGAAAAGTAGCAATGGGGAAGAGAGGGTTGAAGTTAAAAAGAATTAAGAATCTGATTCAGAGACACGTCATTTGAAACAGGGAAGAGAGAAAAACGAAGTTCATCAAATAGCAGAAAATAAAGCACCCAGTAGTGTAGTGTTGATTTCAGCTATCCGGGACATAAGCCAAATTTGCCGCCCCCTGATGGATGTTGGTGCCCGCTCCCGCTAGGGCTTCTGGGAATTGTAGTCCAAGAACACCCATAGCCCAAAAAGTGCTGCTTGGGGCGGGCCACCCCCTGGCCCCATCCCCACCTGAAACCACTGAAAGCACCCTATCTCCAGTTTTCAGGCATGACTGTACATTTTATAGCATCCTGGTTTGTTGCATGGGACATAAGTTCACCTCACTCTCAAATGTCTGGATGTTATGATAGTCGCTGATTTTTCTAGAAAGCAATATCTCATGATAGGTGTATGTGGTGCCTTTAAGAAGACAGGTTGAAGTCCTTTGAATCTATTAAATCTTTTAGAAAGCACAAGGAGTACAAGGGCCAATGACCCAAATGTGGGTAAGAAGAGAGAAAGGGGAGATAAAAACTAGATATACTAACCAGATTTTCTTGTTCTTAAGTCCTCTGATCTAGTCAAAGCAAATGGGAAGAATATGGGTCCATGCATCAAAGGAAGACTATACTGGCAGCAAACTGAGATAATGGAAATGGCCTGGGATGATGTGGTACAGAGTTTTCAGATTGCCTGCCATCTTTACAAAATAAGTTTCCAAAGAAAGATCCCACAATGCCTTCTTTAATAAGAGTGTTGTGTCCTGTCTTCATATAGATGTGCAAGAATAGAGCCAATGAGGGGCATTTCTGTGATCCCAGAGCAACAAAGAGATGTAGCCAAGAGCCGTTCTTCACTCCAGCAGTGGCACAAACACAAACAGATCCTTTGTTTCTCATGTGGCATTCATAGACTCTAAAAGATGGACATTGATTTGAACTGAGGAAGAGGAAATCAAAAATAATAGAGTAACAGTATGCTGAGCTCTTGGCACTAAAGGAGGAAGCAAGTGAGAGCTAAACTTTCCAATAGAACCTGAGACCTTCCCTAGATACTCCAAACATGGAGACCCAAGGGAGAATTCAGAGGGCTCAGAATGAGGACAATATGTTCACTTGCAGACACTCCATCTGCCATTACTTGCATCACTGTTTAGATAATCTTGTTTCTGCTCTGGAAGATTCTTTTTCTTTGCTCGTTTGTCAGTTTACTAAACATTATTGAAATACTATTGTAATTGTGTGTGTGATGTTGGAAGGATGCTTGCTGTTTGAGCCTTGAATGGTCATGTCACAGAATTAAATGATGTGAAGCCCCTTCAGATAATATCCTTCTATGTCCTGCCCATTCACTGATATATATTTTTTTGCTTATTTTGTTTTACTGGCAGTTCATAAATGCACCCATAATGTCACGCAATCAAGGGATGAAGTGAGTTGAAATGTTTCCTAAAGGGCACAGCATGGGTTGGGATCTGCACACACTATTTAATATCCATTATTTTCATTTCCTCTGTGATTTATGCATTTGATGTGGTGTTGGAGGAGAGTTTTGAGAGTCACCTGGACAGCAAGAAGAACAAATAGGTCAATATTAGAAGAAATCAACCGTGACTGCTCTTTAGAAAGTCAAATAATAAAGATGAAGCTAAAGTACTTTGGACATCAAATGAGAAGAGAGGATTTGCTTGAGAAAGCCTTGATGGTGGGAAGGGTGGAGGGCAAAAGAAGAAGGGGGCGGCCAAAAATGAGATGGCTAGATGGTATTGTAGACACAATGGGCACAAAGCTGAGTGAGTTGAGGAGGATGGTGGAGGACATAAGTGCCTGGTGGACAGTGGTCCATGGGGTCGCAAAGGGTCGGAATCGATTGTGCGACTGAAGAACAACAACAAACTTTCTTAAAGGATTGACACCAACAAGTAAATCCTTAATATAGAAAGAATATTTTTTTCTCTCTCTCTTCATTGTGCAGGTTTGTGGTTCTAACTTCTTTGTACCTACTTTCCACTTCAGTCTACCCTCCTCTCAGAAGGTTCTGCTTTCTATTGGAGGCTATATTTGCATATTTAATAATAATAATTGTGTATCATTAAGTAAATCCTGACTTACAGAGATTCTTTCCAAGGTTCCCTAGGTACAGAACACAGAGGAGTGTCGAGGGGTGACCTGTGATTGTGCAGCTCACCCATCACTACACAGGATGGCTTTTCTCCTAGAGGCACAATAAGGAATCAAACTTCCAACCACTAGCTCTGCATGCCATCAAGTCAGTTCTGACTTATGGTAATATATGTCAAGATATGTGGATTAACATTTCAATGTTTCAATTTCTTTTCCTTCTGCCTCCATCTGTGTTCAGACACAGTTCATAAAGTAAAACTGTAAGTGATATAAGAGTACTTATGGTTGGAACTTATGAATAAATCCTTACGTTCTTCATTTCATTAAACAACAGGGGTTTTGAGAGTGAGTGGAAATGGATAAGAGCTGTGGAAGTATTGGAAGACTATTCTCATTATAAATACTGCATTGATAAATGGATGTTGGGAATTCCAGACATGAGATTTTTAATAGTTTTGTAAAGGTTGACAAAAAGCTAATCTAACAAAAACAGTTATACCAGGAAATGGGGATTCCTTATCTTTAATTAAAACTTTCATATCCCTTCCTCTCCAGAGCTTCCAAGGCTTCATGAAAATCTCTTTTGACCTGGAAAAGTATTTGGGAGTCTTGGAACGAGGAGCAGCAGTGCTTTTCAGTCATTAAAAGCTGTCCCCTGACCTGAGACTGCAAAGGCTTCTTCAGTTTGAAAGGCATCTCTGAAGCATCTCAAAACCTTTATAGGAAATTTTTAATTAAAGATAAAGCATTGTGGTGGATAACATCAGCAGCCTTATGTGTGCAGAGCTGCACCAACAGGATTCCAGACACTATCTCCTAACTGGGGGCCCATCACTTAAAGTAGACAACCTAGGAATGTACATCACAGTGGGGGAAATGGTTTTCCCCAGCATCATCCAAAGGATTGCAATCTGGACTGGGTAAACTGCATTCTATTGTCACCCTATCATGTGGCAATCTGCTTTACCAAACCACTTTTTTCAGGTTTTCTTTGTAGGTATGATAAACAATTGTGGGTGAATCTGTCATTACAACAAGTTCCTACCTGGACTGGCTAATGTTTATTGTATGGCAACCCTCCCAAGTCTTATGGCAAAAGTTTGGGTTTGTACCAGTGAGTTGTAATCCAGCACAGCTGAAAGGTGGGAAACTGAAATAGATTCTTCTAAGATATGGAGAGAGATCTGTGTTATATGTGCGAGGATAGAGCTAGAGGATGGTAATGTCAGTCTTTAAAATGAGGTGCTACAGCCTCCCATGGTAACCCTGACACACACAGGTCACACTAGAGTAGACCCATTGAATCAGAGGGGATTTGGTCACTCAACTCCTCTGTTAAATTCCTTTCGTTCAAATAGGCCTACTCTAGTTACGATTAGTAACAGTTAGAGAAGGTCCATTTTAATCAATGTAACATAGGGCCACGTTGGCTCACTAAATCCTCACTAATTCAATGGTACTACTTTGGTGTGATCTACTATGCTATGCAATAGGATTTAAGATAGTGTTTCATGAAAATAAGATGAAGAGTATCATATGTCGTCACCTCGCCACTCCAAACCAGATCCAAATCCGTGCCCAAAACCAGGTGCACCTAGATGGGACAGCTAGGTCTTGCACCCCAGTCCTCCTCCAGACTGCTGGGCAACAGATTAACTCCCACAATTGTCCTCCTTTTCATGCCCTGAGAATCGAATTTCCAGTCTGAGCTTCTCCTTGGCTTTGATCTCCCCTCCTCCTGGGTGAACTCCAGGGACATGCAATGGGAGTACTGCAACTTTCAAAACTTTGGTAGCGAAATAATCTTGACACTGAACTATCAATTCAGTTCACAAAACAAGGCATCCTTTTGTCTTTTCATGGAAGAGGAACCCAGCTGGGCTCCTTCCTTTTATTGCGATAAGAAGCAAAACAAATTCCATAACTACTAAACTGGTTAAATACTTTTAAAAGTAATTATCCCATTCCTGGGTCCTTAACTCTATCATAATCTACATAATTTAACTTAAAGTAAGAAACACGCAGAGTCTATGTGTAGACCTGAACCCATCTCCAGATTCTAAGTTTAAGATCCGATGCAAATTCGGCTAAGTGTTGCTTTGGCAAGATTGCACTAAGTCAAATGACCTAGCTCCCTTCCATCTCCCAAAGTACGGCCTCACTTTGGCCCCATGTCAGAGTCCCATCCCCCAATCTTCCTGGCGCTCTGCCACTTCCGATGAATTGCTCTCTCTAACTCAGCAAAATTGTGGCTTTTTATGCTAAAATATCCCTCATTCTCCCTCCTAAGGAATTTAGAGATGCCCTTGAGATAAGATCTGAGATAAAATGTTATCTCTTCGAGATTTTTCAAGATCATAACTTATTGGCAAAGTTCCCAAGGTTTTACTTTCACGGCCACCCCACCTCTCTAATGTGGGTCTGTGACCTAACAAGTTCAAAAGGACAATGAACTTAAAATGTAGAGTTCAAACAGGTGCATTAAACTCAGGGAAATCCCTTTCTCTTGTGTCTCTAAACCACTAGAGGCGCTAATCCTAAAGATGTAATGAATTCTAAGAAACACTTAGACTCATTGTGCTGCAAAGTTCCGTCTCTCAAACTGAGAAATGACGGTAAGTAACTTAATTCAAAGTAACGTTTTCCAAGTTCATGACATCATAGAGCACCACCTGGCTCTCTCCTCAGCCCCAAACATATAGTCCACAAAACCTAACAGTTGGTCAGGCCATTTGAGAATTCAGATCAGTCCTGGGCCATTTTACATAGAAGGGTAAAAATATTTTAATGTAAAGAGTGGCATACTAGGGGGGAGGAATCATCTAATGAACAACCGTAGGCCTGTACTAACCCCCACACCCCACTTGTAAGGCCTGTAGGCAGTGATCCTTACCACATCATCAAAGTATCACTTCTTGACTGCTATGCGTTTGCCTGGACTTTATGTGAAGAACAAAACAGCAGCCATCAGCAGACAGACTGAGGAAGACAAGAAAGTAGGGCAGCTGAGAATGACATTGCTTCACCTCAAGGCATGTGAAAAGCTATACAGCTGGGAAAGAGCTTGGAAATAAAATGGTACAATTTTAGCAGCTTCGACAAAAGGTAACAAGAAAAATAACTCAATTTCTTCTGCAGAAAGAGAGTAAGAGTGGAATAAGTAGGGTATGTGCTTATGTTGTAGCTTTGCATCAAGCTCACTGGCTGTTGCAATATGTGGCAGTTTACTACGATGGGGAAAGTCCTGATGGAAACTGTAAGATGCTATAGTCAGTTTGGAGAACCATGGCCTATTGGCAACAATTGCTAATGGGGGCAATTCTTTTAGGGATATTTCAATGAAAGAAAAGGAAGAGTGGAAAGGGTGTGCAGTGATGAGGAGGAACAGGAAGACATGCTGAGGAGGAGACTGGGGGCAGAGCTGGACCTGTGCTCTGAGCAGGTGTTGTGTCTTACCCAGAAATGATGGGATAAATCAAGCCACTGCATCAGACCCTGAGCCATTCAAAAGTAAACTTCCTGTCAAGGAGAACCATGGAGGTCTGCTGAGGAGTGCAAGGAGACGGTGTATCATACTGGGAAGGAGGGCTGACACTGACTACCATGAAGGATGGCAAAAATGCCAGCAGGGCATGTTGCCAAGGAGACCCAGGAGGGCATAATGCCAATTCAGGCTGGCAAGGGCTGATGGGCTTCAGGTTCTTTTAGGATCTCAGAGACAATAAGCACTCATTGGCCAAAGACACAAGGCTTTATTAGGCAGTTCTCTAAACAAGGCATATCAGAGACAGAGGAGAAAACAAGAGAAAAAGAATACAAGCAAGCCATATTTACCTAATGGATTCCCTCTGTCCCTTCTCTAGCAACCTGGGAGCTCAGTTTAGGTGGCAAGGACGCTTCTGGCCCTTCTGATGTTCTGAGAGCTCTAAAGTCTGGGGTCTAAGACTCCCTTCTATATACCCCCAGCAACCGAAATGCTGTGTCATCATCTTTGGCTATACACCCCTTACTCTGAGGATGTCCAAATTAACAACAGCCATTTGGAATCAGTTAATTGGTGCTTCATCCTTGCAGCTGAGATGTTATCGGTCGGTCACTATCTCAGGAAAGGGTCACTGTGATCTGCTTCATCCCTTCCTTATTTAGTTTGGGACTTTCTGCTCATCATGAAACTTCCAGGTGCCTTATCCACTTTATCAAGCCTAGGGAGCACGAATGTTCATAGACAGCTGACCTCTGTGTTCTACTTCCAACTCCCTGTCTATTCTTTATGGCTCTACTAAAACTTACTAAATTGATAAGTCTAATGGGAAGCCATCCCTTTTCCGGTCAGTAAGACCTTCTAAATGTATAAACTGGTTATTAGCAAATTTGATTTATTTGATACATGCGTATATGATTTTAACCATTTCAGAGCTTGGAGGGGTGAAATGGGAATATCATCTAACTCCTCACAATTACAATAGTTTTCTGCAAGGGAAACCAATCAAAAGGAGGGGGGAGATTACATCTATTTGTGCTTCCTCTTGACATTTTTTAAAACTGGGAGACCAACAGTGTCACTTCTTGAGACTTCATTCCTATCCCTCACTTTCTTTTTGCAATCTCCCTTCCCTAATTAATTTTTCATTGTGTGCTGTCAAGTCAATTCTGACTTATGGAGACCCTTTCCCAAGGTTTTATAGGTAGAGAAAACACATAAGTGGTTTACCAGTCCCTTCTTCTGTGGGGATGTGCAGTTTACCCAGGGTCACACAGGCTGGCTCTTCTCCCAGTAGGGACAGTGGGGAATCTTTTCTTTAGGTAAAGTTCTCTCATGCTTGAAATCTAGTCATATCCAAATCTAGGGTGTGGTGCTCATCTCCATTTACAGCCAAAGAACCAGCGCTGTCTGTGTCTGCAGATGCTTTCATGGCCATGTGGCAGACATGACTAGAACCACATGGAACACTGTTAGCTTTCCCGCTGAAGCAGTACCAATTTCTTCCTTTCAAACTACTAAATTGGGAGGGGCTGGGATAGATGAAGGGCATTCACTTCCTCACACAGCATTTGGGTCTCAAACTGCTGACCTGCCATTCATCAAGCCCAGTCTTAACCACATAACCCTTAGCTCCCTTATTTACCATTAAACAAATGTTAAAGTCCACCAAAACATCCCTGCACAGAAGTGGCTGATGGTTAAGAGGCATGAAAGACAATTACCATAATCATGGTATTGTAATTGATACCTTCCCCCAAAGGTTTCTCAGCTTTTTCTTGTTCTTGTTTTACTGGTAAATGCACTTTGTTTGCTGCTTGAAAATGAGATTGCTTCTGTGTGGTACTTCACAGTCAGCAGTCACATCACTGAATCAAGTGTTAAAAACACTGAAATGCTGAAAATGAGACACTTAAAAGGTGATTTCACGAAAATAAGTATTTTCGGATTTCATTTAAACTTGCTTTGGGACCTCTCCAGCATTCCTTCCAAGGTGGATTATTCCAAAATCCCCTCTAGAACTCACCCAAAACTCACGGCAAGGAATATATGTTCATCACTCTCTCAGCCCACACCTGGCTAAACTAACCTGGGACTTATCTGTGTACAGTTGTTGTTGTTGTTCAGTCGTACAGTCGATTCCAACCCTCCATGACCCCATGGCTCAGGGGTCCTCCACCATCCTCCTCAGCCCACCCAGCTCTGTTCCCACTGCATCCACAATACCATCTAGCCATCTCATTTTTGGCCACCCCCTTTTTCTTTTGCCCTCCACCTTTCCCAGCATCAAGGCCTTCTCAAGTGAATCCTCTCTTCTCATTTGATGTCCAAAGTACCTTAGCTTCATCTTTACAATTTGACCTTCTAAGGAGCAGTCAGGGTTGATTTCTTCTAAGATTGGCCTATTTGTTCTCCTCGCTGTCCAGGGGACTCTCAATACTCTCCTCCAACACCACATCTCAAAGGCATCTATTCTTCTGCGCTCAGCTTTCCTAATGGTCCAGCTCTCACAACCATACATTGCCACCGGGAATACCATTGCTTTGACTATACGAATTTTTGTTTGCAATTTGATGTCTCTACTTTTCACTATGCTCCCCAGGTTTCTCATCCCTTGCCTCCCAAGAATCAGTCGCCTTTTTATTTCATGACTGCAATCCCCATCTGCAGTGAGCTTTGATCCCAAGAAAGTAAAATCTGTCACTGCCTCTACTTCTTCCCCATCTATTTTTAGGTACTGATAGGGCCCGTTGCCATGATCTTTGTTTTCTTTATATTGAGTCTCAAGCCAGCTTTTTCACTCTCTTCTTTCAACCTAATCAGGAGCTTCTTTAGGTCTTCCTCACTTTCTGCCATTAGGGTGGTATCATCTGCATATCTCAAATTGTTGATGTTTCTCCCAGCAATTTTTATCCCAAATTGTGATTCCTCCATCCCTGCATCCAGGTCCAAGGGAGTAAAAACAAACAGGTGACCCTTTGCTAGCATAAGAAGGCACCTTTCTACTATAGTCTAAAACCTAATAAACTCCATTTTGGATATGTGAAGTACTTGGGGCCTCATTATATCACACAGGCTTCAAGCTTTGCCTCTGTAAAAGCTAATACAGTAAAACCTTGCAAAAGAGTGCCTTGCTTAGAGACTAACTCATTTAAAGAGCAGAATTTTCTCTGAATGGTCACCTTGCTTAACAACTAAACCAACCAAAAACTCACTTAACAACTAAATCAGGGTTTACAATCCCCCTCACAATTGGTCACTTACAATGGTGTTTCACTTAAAGAGCAAACTCACTTAAAGAGCAATCCCATGGAACACATTATGCTCTTTAGACAAGGTACCACTGTATATTTCTCTCAGAATAACTCTCCACATCACCTGCTCATCGCAATCTGCACAACTCCAGGTGCCGACCCCAAAAATAGCTAGAAAGTCTATGATTAGAGATAGAGTCTTCTCTGTGATGGCACCATCGTTTTGGAATGCACTCGGGGTGAGCTGCAACAGGTCCCATTTCTGGATATCTTTTTAAAAACAACTCAAAACCTTCCTATTCAAGGAAGCCTTTAAGAATATTACATCTCTGACAATAAATTAGCTGGTGGGTGACTCTGCTTGGGCTCAGGTGCCAGTTACTTTGTTTCATGTATTTATTTCATGTATTTATTTCATGTATCTATTTCATGTATTTATTCTGTTCTTTATTTTATTTTGTTGTTTGTTCTGTTATCTTTTACTTATTTGTCTGTGCTTATTTGTCTGGTTTGCTCCAGACAATGTTTTATTGCTGGATTTCACTCTGTCCCTGCAATGGACAAAACAGCAGGATAAATGTCCATTTGGTCACCCACTATGTTTTTCTCCTATTCCCTTCATTTGCCTTATTTCTCATAGTCTGTCCTGAACCTTTCTAAACCTGAAGCCAAGGACTGCCGTATATTACCTATCTTAAAAGTCCCTCTAGGAGCCTTTACAGTTACAATCCAGAGTACAGTAATACCTCGGATAACACTAAAATCGCATATAAAGTTAAGTAATCTGGGGAGGAGAATTGCACCGAATAACGTTAAGGACCTATGGGATGGATCAGATAACAACCGCTAAAGCCTGTGTGGTTACAATGTATCTCTATGGAGCTTTAACGTTATCCGATACATCCCATAGGATTTTAACATGCCTCAGATAAAACTAAAAATCGGATAACACCAAGACTTGTGGAACCAATTTTAGCGTTATCCGAGGTTTTACTGTATAATAAAATAACAATTTGTGTGCTGTCAAAGCGATTCTGATTTATAGCAACCTTTTATAGATTTATCTAAGTCTAAAGGACTTAGAAATGTTTGCTCACTTCCTTCTTCTTAGGATTACTCAAGGACTATGTAGCTTGCCTAAGGCCACACAATCTAACTCAGGGGTGACCAAACTATCACCTGCAGGCCGGATCTGGCTCCCAACACCAATTCACCCAGCCCACACTGCTCCCAGAAGCAGAAGTCAAGTGCACTTGTGTGGGCACATGTGTCTGTGCATGTGTGTTTTACTTCCACTTCCGTGGGGTGAACCATGTGACTGACATGCTCAACCACATGACCAGCAAGCTCAACCATATGCCTGGCACACAGCCTGAAATGTTTGGGTACCCCTGGTCTAGCTCTTCCCTTACAATTGGGAACTGAACCCCTGACCCATAGCTCCACAGCCAGCAACTCAACTCACTGTTCTGTCTGGCTAACTAGTAAAGAATATACACACATTAAATGAACTACAATAACAAGACCTGGTTTTTAGGATTTTGCTTATAAGACTGTGACTGTTATGTTATTTTCTATGTCATGTATATGTAACTGAAATTGTATTTTGTAACCTTATTTTGCAGTGTGGTTTTGTTTTATTGCACTGTATTTTGTAACTGTATTTCGCAGTGTGGTTTTGTTTTATTGCACTGCTGTACTGCATTGTTATATTTATTGTATTATGCTATATGACCTTGATTACGCTATATTCTTTTGATTGTCTTATATGTATGGTTTCTGTAAACCGCCCTGAGTCGGCTGTACCGAGTAGGGCGGTATACAAATCGAATAAATGAAATGAAATGGGAAACAGTGTTTGTTCCACTAACATTTATTGAAGGAATTGTGGCCACTAGAGGGTTATAGGGCTTCTTCTTCTTTTATGTCCTGATCAAACCTTGGTCTGCCAAAATAAAGTCATTTTCTTGGCTTCGTTGTTGTTCAAACCTAAGTCCTCCTTGGTGCATATTTCTGGCAGTAATTGGCAGACCAGTAAATGAGTTGGATTCTGTATCTCTCCACATTCACAAACAGTGGTGGGCTTCAGCAGGTTCACACCAGTTCACCAGAACCGGTCAGAAATTCTGGCTGGCCCTGCCCATCCAAGTTTTGAGATAAAGTAGTCCTAATTTGGGTGCAATGCAGGGCTTTCCTCCTGGATGCAGGGCTTTCCACCATACAACGCCCACAGAGTAGGTAGTAAAATTTTTTGAATCCCACCACTGTTCACACAGTGTGTTGTTATCTGTTAGCAGACCCCATTTGAGCATGTATGGGCTAGAAGGCAATGTACTATATGTGTGTATATTCTAATGTGTGGATATCACTATACCCATTGTGGGAGAGAGATAAAAAGAGTGTGTCACTCAAGACAGTAATTGCAAATGCCTGACTTGCCTAAAGTACAGACGGGGAGCTTGCCCAAGCACAGAGGATGCCTCACTTGGACAAAGGAAGCTGCTCTTACAGACTGGTCCAGTAAAATAAAGAAAAACAATCTCACCTACTTCTGAATTCACTTTTTTCCTCTGAGATAAATTCAGGCCTTTCAAACAAATTCATTTGGATGCTGTCAAGAGACAGCAGAAATTGGAAGATACAGTATCTCTTTTTGTATTACTACTCTCAGAATTTCAGTGGCAGCACTGATGGAGGGAATCTGGAAGTTGTATACACAACATTTTTTCCACTTTTCCTAGTTCTGAAAGAAAGCCTCATGTCTTATCTACAATCCTGATCTACAGAACATAGGCAGGCTTCCCAATGCAGAGTGTCTGTGGCCAATCTATGACACCTGTCCTCACATCAAAATAATATCTTGGGAAGCTGCAATACTTGTGTTTGGTATCTTTTGTTGTTTTTGATATTGACCTTGGTCCACTTGCAAATTACTTTACTGTGTTTGCATGGGCTTAATTTACTGTAATCAGATTTACTCAGGACACCTCTGTGTACTATACATACATGTATGTACTCATCACATTGGTGTTTAGTTTCCTAACACTTGTTAAAAGATGTTTCATATGTGTTTAAATGCTGAGTTCCATCCAGACTAGCCTAGAATATTAAAAGTTGTGGAAATAATAGTCTAATCCGTAGCTAATTCTAGCAGTGTTCAAATCTTGCAGTGTTTTGGAATGAAGGAAAGGAGATGGAATAAGTTTTTGTGAGATTGTGTTTTGATGCCTGGTAGGGTCTGTTTGAGGCACCTTTCAAAAAACTACATCTCCTATTAAGGCCCAAAGATCAAGGCTTCACAGGAAGCACTTGGGATGGTTTTCTTTTTAAACAGAAAGACAACTTGGAAGAAAGGCTCACTTCCAGGTTAGTGAAGTATAGGTGTTTGTAGGTGTATGTTTGTGGACAGGAGTGGCCAGAATTCTGCCTGGGAAATTCAACTGGAGTCCAATCCACCCCTCTCACAAATGGCATGCTAGTAACATACATATGCATCAATATAGCCATTCTTCCTTATCACCCAAAACAACTCAGTGTGCTCTTATTGGAGGGTAAATAGTACTCTTAGAACCCAAGGAATAGAGTTTTTCTTTCCCTCCTTGTTGCACAGGTGATCATTTGGGCTGTGGGGAAACCATGGGTGATATGCCAATGAGTTCTATGAGCTCCTGTCTTTGCCCCAGCTCTTGCCAACCTAGCAGTTCCAAAGCAAGAAATTGCAAGTAGATAAATAAGGACCAATTCGGTGAGAAGGTAAACAATGTTCCATGCACTCCGGTGTCTAGTCATGCCTGCCACATGACCATGGAAGCGTATGCAGAAGAAGACAGTGCTGGCTCTTTGGCTTTGAAGCAGAGATGACCACTGAGCTTTAGAATTGGATATGACTGGCTTTCAAGAAAGGGAAACCTTTACCTTTTAGGAGCTGTACATGACACACATGAAACACCACGTATGATCCCAGAATGAAATTGTTCACCAGGTGCACCATGGTGCACTTTGTACTTTGAATTCTTTAAAGCTCATTTTAAATGTTATTACTCAAAGGATGGAATAATCTAGAGAATGAACAGGAGAACAAGCCGCATTTATCCTCACGGTCTTCTTTTGTGCCTGCTGCATTTTCCAGGGAAACAAATGGAAGACAGCCCTGCAACTCCATCTTCTGGTCAACAAGCACAATTTCCTCCCTTCAGTGTTTAGAGGCAGCAGTTTTAAATACAAATGCTTCTGCTGTGAAAGCAAATTCAGAAATAATCAGTGGCGGGCTCCCAAAAAAATTACTACCACCCTGTGGGTGTGGTATGGTAGGTGTGGCCAGGAGAAAAGCCCTGTGTTGCACCCAAATTAGGACTACGTTATTTCAAAACTTGGATGATCAGGGCCAGACAGAATTTCTGCTACTGGTTCTGGCGAACTTGTGCGAACCTGCTGATGCCGACCACTGGAGATAATTAACTAATTGAGTGGTTCTTCCTGGTGGTTCTTCCTGAGCAAGCAGTGTACCAACACTGCTTGCTCAACAACTCCTTACTCAAGGGGATTTCTGTATTTTCCTCAATAATGTGGAAACCTTGGAGGTTTTTTAAAGTAAGTTTTTAAAGTCTCAAGATTCTGACTTTGAAATGAGTGTCAAACAATGCATGCAGGTACAGTATATCTTGTCTATTGATTTCTTTTGTATTAATCCAGCACTCTTAACAATCAGGCTCTCACTGAGATACAGACAATTTTTGTTTTTGTTTAAAGTTTGACAGAATAATGTATGAAAGTCAAGGTGCGATAGGGGTCATCATGGAAGATCTCCAATTTCCTAAACTCAGCTGGACTCACACTGGCTCTGTTTACTCATATTGTCCAGGTTAAGGGGGAAGCCGTGGCAACAAGCTTTCCACCACTGGCCAAAGGAAAACATCATCAAGGCCACAGTAGATATTCCTATCTGTGGAGATAAATTCCATAGAAGCCTATGCTCTGAGGATGCTCTCCCTCTAAAAACCCTGTAATAAATACAAAATCTGTATGGCAGTAAAAACAATTATTTTAAATCAGAAACTCTAGAAATTATGAAAAGCTACAACTGATATAAGGTCTAACAGTTCACACAGAGTAAAGCTCCTTAGAAGGTCAAATAGTGAAGATGAAGCTAAAGTACTTTGGACATCAAATGAGAAGAGAGAATTCGCTTGAGAAAGCCTTGATGCTGGGAAGGGTGGAGGGCAAAAGAAGAAGGGGGTGGCCAAAAATGAGATGGCTAGATGGTATTGTAGACACAATGGGCACAAAACTGAGCGAGTTGAGGAGGAGGATGGAGGACAGAGGTGCCTGGCGGACAGTGGTCCATGGGGTCACAAAGGGTCGGAATCGACGGTAAGACTGAACAACAACAACAAAAAGTAATCATATAAAAATACACCATAATGTTAGATATTAAGCATAGCACTTTAGAGGACAATGGAAATTAAATAAGTCTTTGTCATGAGCTAAACACACATTAAATGTAGGACTGCCAAATAAGAGGTGTCCCATTTGTTGGGGTTTCCAGGCCAAAACTGAGATTAGGGATGTCACAAAACTGAAATAGATTAAGGATTGGAAGGGAGATAGAACTGCTTTTGGGACAGCCAATTATGAAAACAGATATGAGGGGAAATTGTGCAATTGACCTCAGAAATGTGACCAAAACTGGCTTTTACTTGTATATAAGATGACATTGCAAGACTTATATATCCATTCAGTGCATTTCTTTTTTTAATTAATGGTGTTGCCATTTTTAAAAACATTGCTATGCTACTCTGCACCAACATCTATAGAATATCTTTTGCTATGTACAACGTGCCAGGGTTAATTTGCTGACAAACATCAAACTTTCTCTGTATCTGCAAGCAAAAGGTTTCCTGTGAAGTTACATCCTATTTATAGGCAACCCTAATAGAGTTTTCAAGGGATGTAAAATAGGATTGGTTTTATCAGTGACACACACACCACACCACTCTATCCACTGCACAACATTGGCACTCAAAAATAAGTTGACTTCTGGTCTGGGTACATATGGATAAGATTGCATTGTGCATCTTTCTGAGGTGATAGTTATTACAACAAAAGATATTGATTTCAAAGATCCTAGCATTCATAGAAAAATCAAATGAAAGTCTATTCCAGGAGTTCTCAACCTTTTAAAGCTGAGGGCTGGGTGATGCTCCCTCAGACAGCTTTGAGGGCCGGACGGCCGTTTTACCCTTCCTCCACCACATGGCACTTCCTGGTGTGGTGGAGACAGTGGGGGGTACATAAAATGGTGCCGCAGGCCACATCCAGCCCGTGGGCCAAGGTTTAGAATCCCCGGTCTATTCTATTGAAATGTATCACCTATTCTTCCAAAACAAATGAAGCTCAGGGCTATTTCATTAGGCACACAAAAATGCTCCACATTGGGCCCTTGTGAATACTTTTGTTAGATATTAGAAAACACCTGGGAAGAAGAGCAAAGCATTTCAGTGGTGAAATTGCAACATAACCATGCCTGATTGTGATTCTCATGTCTATACAGTTGTACATTATGCTTTAGATGATTTTCTGTCAAATTCCAGTACAAAGAATTTTTGAGCTTCTGCACGTTTTCTATATCAAAACCACCTGGGCAGATGTTGCTTCAACTGTTGCCATTACCTCATGACAACTGAAATTGCCTCCTGTAAATCTCTGTAATACCCATCTTGGAGGTAATGAATTATGTGTGAATGCACACCATCTCAAAGTGCAATATATACAAGGTAGAAGCTGTCCTTGTGGATTTACAGTTGTGTGGTGCTTCACTGCATCACTCCCATAAATTCCAGGGAGGAGGGGGAATCTTTAGAGATAAGAGATCAGATTGTCAGAAAAACTTGTAGTTTCAATGCCCTCTGGATGTGGAAGTAGGAAGAAGTGTAAATTGAGATAAATAGGACCACAATCCAGGTTATACAGTATCCCAGTGCTTACAGGGAAATGCCACTTGGGCTCCTATTGAACCTTGACTTGCTTAGCCATCTGCAACAAATTTTCAGGGCCTACACCACTGCTGAGGCTGGCAGAAATTTCACTCTCAGTTCGTGAGGAGTTCTGCCCCCAACCCCAAGCCATGTGATGCTGTTGTCAGAATTTGTGCAACAAGAAAGTTTATAAGCAGTTGTTCATTGCTCGGTTCCCTGTCTTGCTCTTCAGAGGAGCCTTCTTCCTATACTTTTGTGATCTTTGATGAACAAATGTTGAGCAAGTGCCACACATGCAAAAATGCACACTGCTCAGATTAGCAGGAGCTGGGGCAGACTCCATCACTCAGCACATGGGCTTTCAAACATCGCCAAGCTCAAACAGTCAACCAACTGTAGCTTAAGTTTTTGATTTATTTATTTATTTAAAAAATCCCTTATTTTATTGTTCTGGTTGTTGACCATAATAAAATGATTGAATAGTTGACAGTCCAGAAGGCCCCCTGAGACCCATCAACCCTTTGAAATCCAAATTCCTGCTTCCCCTGATTTAAATATCATAACAAATTCTCCTTTGCCCAAATCAAGAAGTCAAGGAGAAGGGCAGAAAGAACAGAAAGGAACAACTGAGTACCTAAAGCTGCCAATGTCCAAATCGTTATCTGACCTTATGTCATTAAACTGCAGTGTAAACCTCAAGAGTATATGGTATTCTCAATCGCCCAACTAAGTTTCTACCCATTAATGGGATATTTTAAGGTTGATCTTAAAACTGTGGCTCCTCTCAATTACCTTGTAGAATTCTCCATCTTATTTGTGGTCTGACAAAGTGCAGGAACAATTTCAGTGAATTTCTCAAAAGGGAGGGAGGAAATTTTCAAAAAAGTGTCAGAAGTAGGTCTTTAGCAATGGTTGCAGCCTCTTTGTGGTTTATTCCTGATATTTTTTCCCCCTAACATCATTGCAAGTGGAAACAGACACTGTGTTGTGCAGTCTTGTTGTCACTTGGTTTGGGGCAAAGTGTTGATGGGGTCCTTTGCCTTTCACAAGCAAAACACATAACAATATGTCAAATTCTTAAACAAAGCAGCATTTATGCAATTTGCATAATTTATGCAACTGGATGATTTACAAGATTCTACATAAATATTCTTGTGTGCACACGCACGCACGCATGCACACACGCCCACACATACACACTTCGTTAATGTGAGAACTCTGTTGAAAACCCCAATAAATTCCTTGCCATCTTCACCACTGGGGGAAAAAATTAGGACAAAACAAGTGAGAATCCACACCCTGAATGCTGATTCACATTGGTGGTTCTCTGCATGGATTAGGAAGAACATGAGCCTACAGCTTCCTTTCATGTTGTATGTCATATAAATCACACTAACTACGGATATGTGTGAGCTAATCTAGCGATCTATATATTTTTTATGCTCTCATTGATTTTAAAGCTCTTATTCTCTTTCCCTGCCCAGCATTCTTCAAGATATGTATGTCTTTGATTGCATAAAAAGAGATACTGAATTATATAGACACAAGATCCCCCCTCCCACCCACCCCAGTGTATGTATATAGTGCACACCAAAGACAGGAATAAATTCAATGTATGTACTTTTTACTACAAACAAACAACCCTTCCCAAATCCCACAAAAAAAACAAAAACAACTAATAACAAAACTCAAAATCCTCTCCTCTTGCTCGTGTGCTGTTGTAGACAATGGCAGTCTAGCAATAACTGAACTTGTTTATAAGCCACAGTCAACAGATATTTGCCTCCCTTGAGAATCATCAGCCCACGACTTTTCCATGGCACTGTTTTAATGAGGAAGGCCTTAATAATAGTATCTAACAGGTGCTTGCAGTTTACATGACATTAGAAAGAAAGTTCAAATAATTAAATGCAGTCTTCTTCCTGTAGATAAGTGGGATGGGCTGCTCCCTAAAAGCTCTCCAAATATTCAGTATGATAACAACGAACACATATTAGCACTTGTTTAAAAAAAACACGGGAGGAATTCCATCATCAAGTTACACTATCCCAAAGTAATGTATTTCCATGGAAAATCTCCTGGGCAAATCAAAGAAAGCAAAAATCCACATGAGTTCCAACCATTCACGTCTTTTTAAAAATGTAATCTAGTCCCCAGGTATTGTCCTAAGAGTATGTTCTTCTAACAATTACAGAGCATCATAGTAGTTATAGTCTGCGTTAACTTGCAATTTCCTTCTAATGCGGAGCCTGGTGCTGCATCATATAACTGAAAGTGTTTAAGTGGTGGGATGTCCAAAAATTTACTACCCCACCGTGATGCCATCACAGTGTGGGTGGAACTATCATCATGACATCATGGCATCATGGGCGGAGCCAATGTCATTATGTCATGATGTTGTGGGTGGGGCCAAAGAAAAAATAAAAATAAGCACACACACGCACACCCCTCAACCCACCCACCCACAACACAAACCCGTAAATTAAATAAATAAATAAATAAATAAAAATATAGGCAGCTTCAGGCTAGCAGCTTCTCTTCCTCCTCCCCGCTTGGGAGGACAGCAAGGAGGCCATGCATACACACCAAGCACTGTAGGTGTGCATGCACACCAAGTGCTTGGCGCACATGCGCAGTGGGGGAACTAGTGAAATGGTAAGCCCCGAAAGTGGTTCCTCCCAAAAGCTGCTGCCGGTTCTCCTGGACGCTGGCAAAAGTTACTACCGGTTCTGGAGAACTGGTGAGAACCTGTTACATCCCATCACTGAAGCCGAGGTAGCCAAACTATTTTATGGCAAGAGCTCCATTCCATTGGAGTAATATTACAGGGACGCCATTCTGGAAGAAGGTGGGGTCAATACCAGACATAGGTAGCACAAAATACAAAAGTGAGTACTGTATGTCCATTCCACTCCTAGCTTCCTCTTTCTCCTCATATAAAGAGCTGGAGAGAAAGGGACAGACAAAGCTTGTCCTATAACTGTATTTCTGAACTTAAGCAGAGAGTGTCATATGGTTCTAGGGTTGTAGGTTATGCATCCATGGTTTAAATTATGCAGTTCCTTTCCATGGGTCTGGGTCTGGGCATGAAACACCTTCTCCTGCAATTTGATGAGATCACAGAGGTGGTTTGGAAGAAAAGATGGAAATCTGAGAAAATACAGGTAATTTTTATTTAATGTTGTTGTTTGTAAGAGACTCCAGGAAAACAAGCACTGATTGTTCACAGATGTATAACAAGTATTAAACCATTTAGGACATTCACCCAAAGCATAGTTGATATTAGTACTGCAGTCCAAATGTTGATTGGAAATGAAAAAATCGTTTCGATTAAGATTTGTATTTGCTGCATACATTTGTGCTATCAATTTTGCTGTTGTTATATGCTGCGAAGTCACTTCCAAGTTATGGTAACTCTATAATAGAATGCTACAAAAAGGCCTGTTATAACAGCCATGCCCGTGTCTTTCAAACTAAAAGTTGTTAGTCCTTTAATGAGTCACTCCATCTTATGTTTCATCATCCTCTTTTCCTGTTGCATCACCTTTGCACAATTTTACTGTCTTTTCCAGTCAGTCTTGTCTTCTCAAGACATCCCCAAAGTATTATAATGCATCATTTATTTATTTATTTTTAAATTACTTGTAGAGATACTTCAGGCCTAATTTTATCTAGAAATCACTTATTGTCTTTCTGGCACTTCAAGGTGTCCCTAAAGTTCTCTTTCAATACACATTTAAAATGATATTTTTGTGTCAATATTCTTCACTGCCACATTCATACATGGTCATTAGCAATAAACAGTATGGATAAGCTTGTTTTTGTTCCTTACTGCCGCATCTTTATGCTTGAGGGAGGTGGTGGGCAGCAAAAAATTTCACTACCACACCGTGGGCAAAGCCTGTGTTGTGGGCGGAGCCTACATCATGGATGGAGCCTATGTCGTGGGCAATGTAGTCATGCCTGTCATATGGCCATGTATACATCTGCAAACATAGGCAGCACTGGTTCTTTGGCTGTACATGGAGACGATCACTGCACCCTAGTGTCAGATATGACTGGCTTTTGAGCAAGGGAGACCTTGAACCACTTGCAAGGACAAAACCTGATGGGTCAAGGCAGGGAGGTGGGTGTGGCCACCCAATTTTACTATCCCCCTCCTGGGTGTGTGTGAACCTTTTGCTGCCCACCACTGCTTGAGGGTCTCTTCATAGCTGCCCTACCAAGTTACAGTCTTTTTTTGTTTTTCGGCTGTAGTCTCTATTTAAATTTGTGACTAAACCAAGTTATAGAGAATCATTAACTATTTTGGTTTTTTTACATCAAAGGTGTCTGATCCTCTAGTCATTAGATACAGCATCTTAATAGATAAGATGCTGAACTTGATGACAGGAAGGTCAGCAGATTGGTAAATTGAACTCAAGACCTGAGTGCTGCACGGTGGAGTGAGCTCCCGTGTTTGTCCCAGCTCCTGCCAACTTAGCAGCTTGAAAGCAAGACATTGCAAGTGGATAAATAGGTACCACTTTGGTGGGAAGGTAACAGTATTCCATGAACTCTGGTGTCTAGTCATGCTTGCCACATGACCATGGAAGCATCTGCAGACACAGACAGCTCTTTGGCTATAAACGGAGAGGAACACTATACCCTAGAGTTTGATACATATGGCTTTCAAGCAAGGGTGACCTCTAGTCATTAGATAATTTTAGACTTTGGAGTTTATGGTCTTCAAGGGGCCTTTTCTGGATTCTGCTCTTGCTTTCCTTTATTCACAACATGGCATCCCCCTCTCATTCTGCTAAGTGGAGTCGACACATCTCCTCTTAAACTTTGCCCTGACGGTACCTCTGGTGCTCTGTCCACATTGGAGAAATATTGATAAATTAACTCAAAGTTGTTGGCAATGCAGTCTGATTGTTCTGCTTTGTGAGAATCATAGCAAATTACATGATCAATATATAAAGAGGTTTACATAAAAGATGAGGCTTCATTTTAATTAGGCTGCTCTCAGAGTTCCAGAACACCAATTCTGGGCAAGATTCCTTGTATGGAAGGGCAAACAACTCCAACAACCCACCTGTTGCACAATATACTTATTCACAAGCTTCTGACATCTGGATATATAAGTTCAAATTAGGTCACAGATGGGCTGAATGAATGGGAGGTATTCAGGGTTTCTTTTCTGCTCTCCTGTACCTTTAGGGTGTCATAAGTGGTCTAAAAGGATGTGCTCTTTGAACTCAACCAGGTTATCTAAAGCACAGACTGCACTAATACAAGTCCTAAAGGGAACTCCTGAATTAAGATTACTGTTAATGTATTTGCATTCCATGCTGCGTCCAATTAATCACTTTTCTACCAACTGTAGCACCTACTGAGATTATTGCACTTTGCAAAGAAGCATAAGATGTAAGCGTCATAAAATGGAGGGCCTCTTTTTGGAAATTATCCCTAAAGGACAAACAAAATATATAAGATAAAAGATCCTAAAAGAAGGTGCAGACCACATCCTATCTATTGCCTCAGTGTGGAGCAGAAGGGCAAGCGTGTAAGAGTCTTCTTGCACAACCAATCTTACAAACACTGTTGTTCCCCCTTGCTCAATAGTCAGTCATGTCCGGCTTCGGGGTTCAGTGCTCATTTCCGTTTACAGTCCAAGAGCCAGTGCTGTTTGCACTTGCAGACATTCCCATAGTCATATGGCAGGCATGACTAGACACCGGAGTGCACAGAACACTGTTACCTTTCCCACCAAAGCAATACCTGTTTATCTACTTGCAATGTCTTGCTTTCGAATGGGTAAGTTAGAAGCAGCTGGGACAGACAATGGGCACTCACTCTGTTGTGCAGAACATAGGTCTTGAACTACTGACCAGCTGACCTTCTAGTCATCTAGCTAAGCATCTTAACCACTACAAACACCTCAAACACTGTAAGAAGGGCTATAATAATTTCATGTCAGAGCTTACTCTGGGTTGAAAGGATTTTTGCTGGACAAACTCCGCTCAGGGGACACCCAAAATGAGGCTCCTTTCATGTCCCCAAGTGCAGCCCTTGGGTATCGAAAGCTGACCTTCAGTCTCCAAGCACAGTGTCTTAACTGCATAAGAGCTGCATAACATGAGCTAAAAGCCATGAAGCCTGCAGAAGGCAGCTAAATGCTTTTGAGAATGCCCCTTTGCCCCATGATTAAGCAACAGGAGTACTGGATGCAGTTTTTACAAAACCTAGAATCTATCGATAGTGTACAAGTAATCAAAACCATCAGGCAGTTGGTCTTGCTATAACATCTTTGAATCTAGGATAATCTGTTCCTCTCCCCCCCTCCTTGTTCAAATCAACAATACTAAAACTCTATGTTCTCAAAACAGTTAATCATGCTATAATTTACTCTTTTTATGTTACTGTATTTGTTATTTGTTATTGGCCTTCATTGTGTATGACTTACAATGAATTTGTAATCCACATGCAAAACCAGCAAATACAATTAAAAAAATACTTAGGATGCCATTTAGGATCATCTTCTCTTTACTTTGAAGCAAGTATTTAATTCACTTAACCATTATGCACCAATAACATAAAGTCGCTTCTTTTATTCCAAAAGTTCCCATCCAGTTAAATCTGACCAAGGAGCTAAAAATTGAGAGGGGGGGGGAGCTATTGAGGAAGACTTTTCCTCCTCTGTATGCGCTGCACCACAACACCCATCATACACCTGCTGTTGATAGCATTTGTAGTCCAGTGGATCTAATTAGCATGAGATTGGGAGAGATCAAAAGAGCATGGACAGAAAATAATCATTAAAAACTAGGAATCAGAAATTAGAAAGTGTAAGTCTTCACAGAGGAAAAATGAATTAAGGAGATTCTTTAGAATGAAAAGGACTGGATTTTTCTCCCCAGATAGGAAAGAAAGAACATTTCAATAACTTCAAATGCCTGAGTAAGGAAAGATGCGGAGAGAGCTGAGGGGGGAGTGACCGGAGGGGTTCATGGAGAGAAGACAGATAATGTTCTCATGAACGACACTTTCCGTGTTTGTTGTGCAGCTGGATAGCACCTGCCTAACATTTGCACCGGATAGCTTTTATTCGTTTCATGGGATAGTCATCAAAAACATGGTTGCGAGATGGAGAAAATTCCAAGTATGTGTCATCACTTTCCTGGCTGGTGCAGCTGTTTCCTAAGGCACACAATGATGTTGTGTCATTAAGGAAATACACTGTCACTGTGCTGGACAAATAACACATTTGGTTTTATTGGGCAACTCTACCATAATGAAGGGAAATAATAGACCTAAATATACTGTTTATTCAGTGGCAACAAGCTCTATCTTATGTATCTCCCCCCCCCCTTCCCACAGAAAACCAAGAGAAAGAGGTAATAATCTCAAATCACTTTCCTACTGTTAATATCTTCTGCAAAATCTGTTTGCTGAAGCTCTTCTCAAATATTTGCAGATTTAGTCAATGATTATTCCCAGATCTGCAGCTGACTCCAGCAACAGAACTCTACAAGGGTGCCACTGTCTATCTTAATACAGACAGAAGAATGCAAAACTAAAACTAAAAAAAAGGTAGAATGGCTAAAATGTAGTAAACACGCAGAAGTGGCAATATTCAACCTTATGGTTTGCAAAGGAATCAGTAACAGTGGTTGGCGATTAACTTTACTACGCATTACAGGTCTCCTCAGAAATTATCCTCACTGATTTCGATGGGGCTTATTCCCAAATAGGTTTCTACAGGACTGCAGTTTCTGAGGACTGCAGGATTTATTTCTGTGTAAACATGCATATGGTTGTATTGTGTCTGTGTTAAAAATTCCAGTCTGGCAACAGGTAACAGTAAAAGAAAAATGTGGTTTTTGTTTTATGGGAGAGGATATGGCTCTAGTCAAGGCTTTCATTGTGGGCTTCTTTTAAACAAATCAATAGTGTAGTTCTATGCTTCCTTGGTGATGAACATTGATTTGGTTTTTTTTAAAGTCTGTTTACCATTCATTTGAAATCAGAGGTGTACTGTGTGACAAAGTTGCATATTGTCACCCTGCTTACTTAACTTATACGCACAGTACATAATGTGCAATGCAGGGCTGAATGAATCACAAGCTAGAATTAAAATTGCTGGGAGAAACATCAACAACCGAGATATGCAGATGACACTACCCTAATGGCAGAAAGTGTAGAGGACCTAACGAACCTCTTGATTAGGGTGAAGGAAGAGAACGCAAAAGCTGGCCTGAGACTCAACATCAGAAAAACCAAGATAACAGCAACTAGCCCTATTGCTCCCTGGCAAACAGAAGGGAAGAAATTGAAGCAGTGTCGAAGTAAGATTCATACATTCAGGCAGCTTCTCTTCCTCAAACAAGAGACAGGGCAGGGTGGGCTGTAGCATAGGATCATCTTGTTATTTGCTTCAGACAACATGACATATGGAGCCAGCTCTTTGGACAGCAAAGACAAATAGTTTGAACCAGTTGTTATCAGCTGTCAAGACAGAACTAACTTTTAGCAATAGGGGTTTCAAGACAGGTGAGGTATTAAGGAGTGGTTTTACCAGTGACACACACACATAGCAAAGTCAAGGAATTCAACCCATGTCTCCTAGTCCTTTACTTTATCCACTTCACAACACTGGGTACCTAACTGCCTGTTTATATATATTGCGGTAGTTGACAGCCAAACGTCACTTGCCTTTAACCCTTGTTTTCTGTTGTTTTTTGGTGCAATTGAGAGTAAATCAAGATATGGCATCTATATATGTCATCTTTTACAGTACTCTGTCCTCCTCCTTTTCACTTTCATCCCATGGCTTTTTGGTACAGCGGTAGAGTGGCTGTCTTTATGCCACAATTCAAATTGGCCTAATTTGTAAACAATGTAAATGTTTACATTACTGAAGGACAGAGCTGTGGGTGTTGTTGCACCTTTATTGCTAACATACATGTGATGTTTGCACTGATTTTTTTAAAATTCTAACTTCCCTATTATACAATCCAGCACTGTATCGCTATGCCAGGTTTCTTGCAATACTGCATTTGACTACTTAAAAATGCACCCATAGTCCTCTGGCTGCCCGCATCAAAAACCAGTGGGGAAAGGGATAGGAAAGGAGGCGTCAAACTAGCATACATCATCACAAGAAGGGACAAAGTGATGCACTCTACATAAAAGTATAGACATTTGTCTCTAGCAATTACTGTGCAAATATGTAGATGAAAGAAGTGTTCAGCTAATTTGCCCCGCTGTAAAGATAAGGAGCTTTTCAGCATGGAACTTAACATCTCCCACCTACTCACCCCATGCAGATCCCACCTCAACAGACACTGCCTCCTGTCTGTTATCATTGTTTGGGCCTCATTCTTTGTGAGTCAATGAAAGAAGATTTCCTGAGGTGCTCAAAGTTCTTGGAACCTTCACTCTAGTACCAACTCCATGCACGATTCTAATAAGTTCAGATGATTTTTGCAGCCTGGTTCCTTCTTTTGTTCCCTTATAGTGGTTTAAATAACCTGCCACATGCCCATGGAGAAACATCTGGAATTTTAAAGACTCTGTGATGTGAAAACCATATAATATATGGAAGCAACAAAACTGACAGACAGATATATTACCTATCCAGGACTTGGAATTCCCAGATCTTAAAAGCCTTGGCTTGAATTCTTCTGTATTCCCCAATTTGGATTGCTACTTCTTTTTTCCTTTTGGTCTCCATATCTTTAATAGCTATATAGCAAGCAGGTACACAACCAAATTATTCCAACGTTCCCATTTACAGTTTTACTTCGGATAACTCTTCAGCACAGATGCCTTTTAAAGATTGGTATTTGCCTCATTCCTAGCATAGTTATAGCAGTTCTGTAGAACATGTTTTTAATAATTGCCTACAGGTATTTGTAAACAATATATTAAGGGTTATTTTATCCTTTTTTGTATGATAAGTAGTGATAGAGAATGAGCTGATGGAGAAAACAAAGGAAGAGCCAACAATGCTGAGATCTTCTTCCCTGAGCTTGCCTTCAACTACTTCAACTACATTAACTTTGTTTAATTTGGCTAGTACAGTGGTACCTCGATTAAAGAGCATAATACAGTCTGTGGGATTATGCTTTAAGCAATTTTGCTTTTTAAGCGAAACACCATTGTAAGAGACCAATTGTGACTTCTGGTGGGGGGGGGGGGGAATTGCAAACCCCGATTTAGTTGTTAAGCGAGTTTTAGTTGTTAAGTGAGGTGACCATTCAAAGAAAATTCTGCTCTGTAAACGAGTTACTCTCTAAGAGAGGCGCTCCTTATGTGAGGTTTTACTATATTTTTCCTTGTAATGACTACCTATTGTACTGAAGTGATGCCCACTAAATATATCTGTCTTTTTCCATTCCAGCATTGAAAGTTACCATTCCATCAATGCAGGGAGGCTTGACAGCCTGGAAATGTTGCAGATCTTAGCCAAGGTGTAGGAACAGATTCCGGAGCACATACACAGATGAAGTTGATTGTGAGGGAGGACAGAAGCCTTATAATGTCTGATGACTTTGTAAGTGAGAAGGTGTGGTCAAAATTTGGACTGCTTGTGGAAGTTTCCAAGGCTATCTATTTCCCATTGATCACACAACACATGAAGAAATGCACTCCGGCCCAACCCCAAAATATACTCAAGCTAGATATTTTTTATCCAGCTTAGGGTTTCTACTTTTGAAGAACAGATTGGAGTAGCAGATGGAAGGGTAACTTTCAAGGAGATTAAAACAACCCTGTTAAAACAACTCTTTCCAGGGTAACCAGTGCATACCTTTGCAACCGTCTGGTCACAAACTTAAGCATCTCACATTTATTTATTTGAGTGATTATGGAAGAGAGTCTGGCTTTCTTATGTTCACAAGTGAAAGGCAATGATAAAGTACATGGTAAAAGCTAAAGTATATAGCCACTGGCGTAGTGAGGGGGCAAGGGGATGGCCCATCCTGGGTGGCACTTTGCAAGGGGCAGCAATGCTGCTGCCCTGAACTTCCTGGTGGCTGAGGTGGGCACTCGGACCCTCTATCACTGCCGGCACCATGGGCCCCACCCTGGGGTGTGCGGGACCGACATCATGGTGGAGACCGGGGGCACCCCTTCATCCCCAAGCGCCCCCTCCTTACAGCCTGCGGGCCTGGGGCAGCGCAGCCCCAGCGGGAAGCCCACCATCGGGGTCCCAGGTGCACAGCCGCCCTGCCTCCAAGCCCAGCTCGTCCGCCTTCAGCAGCAGTGGTGCCCAGGAAGGCAGGAAGCGTGGCTGGCTGTTGCTACAGCCCAGCACCGGCCAGGCCAAAGACCCCCTCCCCCACAAATGCCTAGCCGGCACTTCTCTGGCTGCTGGGCCGCAACCACCACCGGCCTCGCTTCCCACCTTCCTGGGCACCTCTGCTGCCACCGGGCTAGGAGGTGGTGCAGCCACATGCCTGGGACCCCAACAGCGCAGGTGAAGGACTGGGGCAGTGCAGTGTGGCATGGGCCCAGGGGAGAGCCCACCGTCAGCATCCCAGGTGTGCAGCCCCCCCCGCCTCTGAACCTGGCAGCGGCAGCTTGTCCGCCTTCGGAGGCAGCGGCACCCAGAGGGCGAGGCCAGTGGTTATTGCAGCCCAGCACCTGTGGCTGGAGCAGCGCCAGCCAGGCCTTGGGGGGAAGGTCCTCGGCCTGACTGGCGCTGCTCTGGGCGTAGACGCTGGGCCACTGCACCCACTGGCCTCGCTTCCTGCCTTCCTGGGCACCGCTGCCACCGAAGACAGACGAGCTGCCGCCCCCGGGCTCGGAGGCAGGGTGGCTGCATACCTGGAACCCTGACAGTGGGCTCCTCGCTGAGCCCGCACTGCACCACCTCAGACCCTGGGCCTCGCCCGCATCATCAGGGTCCCAGGCGCAGAGCCGCCCTGCCTCCTAGCCCGGCGAAGCCCGAAGGTAGGACTTTCCTATCTAGGTGGGGCAGCAAGCCTGGGGTGGTGGTGGAGAGTTTGGCCTGTGGCCCTGGGTAACTAAAACCCGCCCTATACTATTGTGTATAGCTAAAGAGAACATATCCCTTTACCTAAAGCTTGTAGCTATATTCAACCTGCCTCTCCTGCATGTCTGGGAATGAGAATATAATTAGACCATGTTATTATATTTAAAATGAAACAAAACTGATGTTCCTTGGGATAAGTGGCAAATCTGCTTCATCCTTCACCTCTATCATTGTAAGCCGCTCTGAGTTGCTTCGGCAAGAAGAGCAGCATATAAATCGATTCTAATAATAATAATAATCTATGGTTAGGTTGATGTGTAGATAGGAGATGACCTTCTTCACAGCAGTAAGGCTCTGAAATTCCCTCCTCAAAAAGGTACAGTATCTCTTTCCCTATTCCAGGATTTTTCTGCCAGGATTTCTCTGCCAGTAGATATTTTATGATGATTAGAATGCTACTCTGCCTTTTATACTGCTTCTTTGCTGATGCCTCTTTTGGTTCCTGTACAGTGACTTAATGACTGCGGTGGCTTAATATTTAAGATGCTGAACCTAACGACTGGACGGTTGACAGGTCAGCAGTTTGAGAACCAAACTTAGCATGAAAGAGTGAGATCCCATCTCTGTCCCAGCTCCTGCAACCTAGCAGTTCAAAAGCAAGAAATTCCAAGTAGACAAATAGGTACCACTTCAGTGGAAAAGGTAACAGTGTTCCGTGCCTGCTACGTTACCATAGAAACATATGGAATTTCAAAGATTCTGTGGTCTGAAAACCATATAATATATGGAAGCAACAAAACCAACAGGCACACAACATAGTGCCTTTTATAGGAGATGCAGTTGTACTTCACAAATTTGGATGAGGTAGGTGGTCAGAATTTTGTTTGGTTCATTAAAAAGACATTTTAAAAGCTTCACATTTTGTGCATAAACAGTATGAAAAAAGTACAAGTAATACCTCGGATAATGTTTACCTTGGATAACGCTAAAATCGCATAACGTTAAGTAATCTGGGGAGGAGAATTGGATCGAATAACGTTAAGGTCCTATGGGATGGATCGGATAACAACCGCTAAAGCCTGTGCGGTTACAATGTATCTCTATGGAGCTTTAACGCTATCCGATCCATCCCATAGGATTTTAACATGCATCGGATAACACTAAAAATCGGATAACACCAAGACTTGGAGAAGGGGAATGAGGGCCAGCTGTGTGGACCAGCTAGCCCAGCCATAAAGACCTTGCTGCTACTGCTGTTGCTGCCTTCATGACCACCCCAGGAACATCACAGAACTCTCCCTGCCTGTTGGAGAGGGGGAATGAGGGCCAACTGTGTGGACCAGCTAGCCCAGCCATAAAGACCTTGCTGTCTCTCTTGACTGTATTGTATTTTTACATTGTATTTTATTGTATTGTTTTTTTTCTTTTTATGTAAAATTTATTGATTGTATTATCTGTGCTGCATCTGTTGTTATATTTTTATATTATGCTGTATTTATATTTGAGATTGTGATACTGTTTATGTTGTTTATGTTATGTGAGCCCCTCTGAGTCGCCTCAGTGAGGTGAGTAGAGGGGCATATAAATCTAATTTAATAATAATAAAATAATAAAATAATAATAAGACTTGTGGAACCAAGTCTTAGCGTTAACCGAGGTATTACTGTAACAGGGTTTTTTTTAAAAAAGAAGAAAATGCAGGAGAAAGGGGGGGGGAATAGAACCACCAACACTGCCAAAGTTGCTGGGGATGTTGGAAGAAGTAGCATAGGCAAACACATCATGTGATAGGAAAGAAAGTGTATTTGAATGTAAGGCTTAGCAGGGATTGTTTCTAATGAGTATAATAGCAATAGCAATTACATTTCTATAGCGCCCCATAGCGCTTAGTGCACTCTCTGGCCAGTTCACAGGGTAAACAGTACTTTGCCCGCAACACCTTCCTTCCGTTTCTCTTTGCTTCTCCCAAAATCTTCCAACATTTCCATTTACAGTTTTACTTTGGATAACTCTTCAGCACAGATGCCTTTTAAAGATTTATATTTGGCTCATTCCTAGCATAGTTGTAGTGTTTCTGTAGAACATGTTTTCCCTCCTACTATAAAAAATGGTTTGCAATTGTCTGTTAAGAAACAAATTCATGGGTTTTTTAAAAAGGCCATCACAACTTCTGAGGGGAAATGAAACATGTAAAGGATAGAGTGCCCTTGTCAAAGATCATAATGGACCTTTGTGGCAAAGCTGGGAAGCAAAGCCAGATGTCCATAGTCTTGGATTTCCTGTACATCAACGAACACATTGAGGTTTAAAAATAAGGCAGTGGAGAAGGGAAAGCTGCCATCTCTGGAACCTCAAGGGAACAGTGATGTGATGCTTTAATATACTGTATGACGTTTATGGATAGAAGAGCTATCCCTGTTGTAACTCTACCTGTCACACTTCTTGTACACCACATCATTTTGGAATCCAAAATGTAGGAAGGAGCAGGCAGACAAGTATGAATATAAAGGAGAGAATACTTTACACAGTCTGAAATCCTTATTTTGTGTGTATGAAAGAAAAAGTGAGTAAGAGATGCCAGACAGAGCAACACAGAAGTATGCTGCAGAGGAGGAAATGCTGTTATTGACTGTTTAAGCAGAGCATGTCTTCTGCAACAGTATAGTCAAGAATCACGCAATGACCAAAATCCTCTTGCATAGCTATACAAATTGCATAACTGTTAGGGGCAAATGCTGCAGATTCAGAATTCACCACAGATATTACCAGTTGCATGCTGAGTCATACGAATTAATGTGCAACTGATAATGACTACAGTGATTTATTAAATTAAAAGAATTTGAGCCAGTGTTATAATAAAGAATCATAGGTTACATCTATTCACTTCAGAACACACATCATGGAACAACATATTACATTAAAAATTAATTATTACGAGTAATGCATTTTTCCTTTGCCATTCTATAACCCTGGTGGTTAACCTGCAGCGTCCTTTTGAGGCTGGGCAGGGTGCCAGCAGATGGAGTGGCCCTGGCGCCGCACAGCTGCGGTAGCCTCTCTGCCCAGTGGAGAGTCCGGAGGCAAGGGCAGAGAGGTCCTGGCATCCGCCACTGCCACATCTTTTAAGCTGGCCCAGGGTGGGGAGTGGTGCCGGTGATATAGTGGCCCTGGCGCCTCACAGCTGCGGTAGCCTCTCCGCCCAGTGGAGAGTCCAGAGGTGAGGGTGGAGAAGTCCTGGCATCCGCCACCACAGCGTCTTTTAAGCTGGCCCGGGGCAGGGAGGGGTGCCGGCGATGGAGTGGCCCTGGCACCCCACAGCTGCGGTAGCCTCTCCGCCCGGTGGAGAGTCCGGAGGTGAGGGTGGAGAGGTCCTGGCATCCGCTGCTACAGCGTCTTTTAAGCCGGCCTGGGGCGGGGAGGGGCGCCATCGATGGAGTGGCCTTGCCACCTTACAGCTGCGGTAGCCTCTCCATCCAGTGGGGAGTCCAGAGGTGAGGACAGAGAGGTCCTGGAGAGTTTGGAGGCGGGGGCGGAGAGTTCCTAAAGTTGTATTTTATGCCAACTGTAAGCTGTCCTGAGTCACAGCAGTGATATAAATCTAATAAATAAATAAATAAGATTATCAACACTCTTGTATCTCTATGTCTGAACAGCAAAGCCAAAGTTAGTACAATATAACCTCTTGTAGGTATCGCTCAACCTAAGATAAGATAAGAAGTCACAGCAGACGCCAAGAAAACTAAACAAGAGAAGGACACTCAACATCCTCTAAATGGATATGTGCCTCAGGTCTGCCAGCTCAGATCCAGGAAGAGCTTTATGGCAAGAACAAGCATTCTTGAGGGTACACAAGAGCAAAACCTAATTAAAAGATGGAAGAAGGAACTCGCTGGGCAAGGAACAAGGAGGATATAGCTGAGGAATTCAACCTCCCCAACGTCACTTGGAGGATGCTGAACAGGCTGAGGGTGGGAGTCCCTAAGTGCAAGACCAACATGCTCAAGTGGGGGCTGCTATGAATGTGGAGAGAGACAGACTCCAGCTCATTTACTGGTCTGCCTATTACTGCCAGAAACATGTACCGATGAGGACTTAAGTTTAGTCAACGACAAAGCCAAGAAAGTGGCTTTATTTTGGCAATCCAGGGTTTGATTGGGACATGAAAGAAGATTTCTATGTCTGGGTGTGAAAGCAAGAGAGTAAATAAAATTAACAAAGGGAAAATGATTAATTTTTGAATTGTGGTACTGGAGGAGAGCTTTGTAAATACCCTGGACTGCCAGAAAGACAAACAAGGGGGTCCTAGAGCAAATCAAGCCTGAACTGTCTGTTATGAAATTGAGCCTGTTCTACTCTGAACACATCATGAAAAGGAAGGATTCTTTGGAAAAGACAAAAATGCTGGGACAGGTAGAAGATAACAGGAAAAAAGGAAGATCAAATACGAGATGGCATGACCACAGACTTGAGTTTACAAGAGCTGGGCAAAGTAAAGAGTAAAGAACATAACATTTTGGACATCTCTCATTCATAAAATCACCTGAAGTTGGGGATGACCTGACAGCACATTTTTAAAAGTGTCCATCTATTAGGTAGAAAGGGAGAATTGGAAAATGTGTAGTCTAAAACAATCCTGTATCTAATCATTACATTGTGAATTTATCTGACCCAAGATGAGGCAGGGAAAGGCACAATGTAAATCATTGCAGAATACATGTACTGCAAGAGCCAATTCAAAACATTTTGCTGTTTGAGGTGAAACAACAAATGGTGCCATCTCCTGTCTCTGATCTTCAGAGCAATAAACACACCTTTCTGTCACTCTGGCAGTGTAAAAAGAATAAACTGTGGGAAATAAAACAGCTAACAATTTGCCTTTGAGATGTGGTGTTGGAGAAGAGTTTTGAGAGTACCCTGGACAGCGAGGAGAACAAATAGGTCAATCTTAGAAGAAATTAACCCTGACTGCTCCTTAGAAGGTCAAATAATAAAGATGAAGCTAAAGTACTTTGGACATCAAATGAGAAGAGAGGATTCACTTGAGAAAGCTGGAAAGGGTGGAGGGAAAAGAAAAAGGGGACGGCCCAAGATGAGATGGCTAGATGGTATTGTAGAAATAATGGGCACAGAGCTGAGCGAGTTGAGGGGGATGGTGGAGGACAGGAGTGCCTGGTGGGCAGTGGTCCATGGGGTCGCAGAGGGTCAGAATCGACTGTGCGACTGAACAACAACAAAAAAACAATTTGCTGCTTTTGTCTTTCCTGATACAGTTGTCCCAATCTGTTGCCTGAGGTGGTTGCTTGAATGAAGTGAATGCCTCACTCAGACTAAAGGTTGAGCTACCTGTGGTACACCTAGTAACCAGTTTGCATCTCAGTGTATTCGTGATGATTTCCCACAGTACAGTTGTACCTCACTTAAAGAGCATAATCCGTTCCACAGGATTGCTCTTTAAGCGAGTTTACTCTTTAAGCGAAACACCATTGTAAGTGACCAACTGTGGGGGAGATTGTGAACCCCAATTTATTTGTTAAGCGAGTTTTTGGTTGGTTTTATTTGTTAAGCAAAGCGAACATTCAGAAAAAATTCTGCTCTTTAAGCGAGTTGCTCTTTAAGCGAGGTGCTCGTTATGTGAGGTTTGACTGTATTTTAACTGATTAAAACTAATGTATAGAATTTTCAACAAATATAAAATATTTCAGTTAGATAATAATGTCTTCCTATCTTCTTCTTCTTCTTCTTCTTCTTCATCATCATCATCATCATCATCATCATCATCATCATCATCATTTATTTATTTATTTATTTATTTATTTATTTATTTCATTTGTACCCTGCCCTCCTCCGAAGCCTCAAGGCGGCTTTACAACTAAAAACAATTAAAACACATACATAAAAAATTAAAATTGGACATAAATCAACCATTTGATTCACAGTTGAGGACTAAAATAAAATTAACAGTTCAAGCCCTGACTAAGATCCTAAGAACTGTTAAAGTAATATCAGAGTATATATGCAGTTCCTACTAGAGTTGTTTTTTGGAGAGGTAGGATGTTCAAGTCAGATACAGTATGTCCAAAATTTCCAGATATCTAGGGCAGGAATTCTCAACCTTTTAAAGCAGGGGACCAGGTCACGCTCCCTCAGACAACTTTGGGGGCCGAATGGCCATTTTGCCCTTCCTCCACCACATGGCAATTCCTGGTGTAGTGGAGGTAATGGAGGGCCACATGAAATGGTGCTATGGGCTGCATCTGGCCCATGGGCCGGAGGTTGAGAATCTCTGATCTAGGAAGACCTTTAGGTATTGCTCCAAGGGTTCTGGTGACTATGGAGCAGATTTCTTCCTCCATAGATGTTCGACTTCAATTTGCAAATCACTATATTTTGTGATTTTCTCCAGTTGTTGTTGCTGCTGCTGCTGCTACTGCTCTTAGGATAGAATTTCAAAAAGGAACCCAATCATCTAGATGACTTTATTTTTTAATCCTGCTTTTAAAAATACTTCTTAAAAATGCTGCTTATTACAATGTTTGGTTGTTGTTTTTTTAAATCTACCAAGTAATTGTTGAGGTCACTTTTAACAAGTTTAAAGAAAAGAAAGAAAAGACAAAAAAGACATGACATGACATGACAAGAAAAGTATTAATTGTAGTGAGGTTGTGGTTGCTTTATGTTACTTTTATGATCTGTCTTGAAAAATACACAGTTTAAAAAGTGGGATAAAAATGGCTTAAATGGCTTTTTAAATGTTATTCCAACTTGTTTCTTCAACACATTTTTGAGATGTCTTTTGTCTCCTCTGTGCTAATTTTGCGATTGACAATAAAACATGAAGAGGGCTATTAAAAACCCAAAAATGCAGCTGACACTCCCTCTCTTTTGGTCTCTCAGATTTAAATTAGCAGGATCCCACTTCATTCCTTTGTGAAAAGAAATTTAAGGTCCAGCTGGTTCATAAAGGCAGCAGAGCAGAGAGAGTGATCAGAGTGGAGAAGATTTGCATAAGCATTGTTGCCCCTGGCTACTGGTCCTCAAGAGTGTTGATTGTTCTGTTGTATAATTATCTGGCTTGCAGACAGCTTCAAGGAACCAGAAAAGAAAAGAACACACACCTGGAAAATATTGCCTTTCCAGTGTGTCCTTATGGACACCATTTTCACTTTGATCCCATCCCTACTGTCATCTGGGAAACACTACCTCTGCTCTTCTTCTGCCATATTCGAATCTGAATATTGGCGATCCTCATGGCAATCAGCCTTGAAGACTGTCCTAAGAATATAATGCAGTGGCCTTTCATGTGCCTTCTGCATCACAGCATGACACCAGTACCACTGATCCAGTCACTTTCTGGTCCTGAGCCCTTTTGGCAAGCAAAGTCCTTCTCAGCCTCAGGCTAGTATTGATGAAGCTGTTGTCCTCCATGAAGATGGATTCAGGTGGGATTTCATCCAATTGGAGACCATCCAATTGGAGACCTGTGGACTTTGGAACCCAAGGCCATTGGTCCTCACAGTTGTCAAGTTAGTTAACCATTGCCTGACACTCGGCATTGAGTCGCTGGCAATATGGTCTACTCCTGTGATGGTGGACCTTGGCACTCCAGATGTTCTTGGACTTCAAGTCCCATATGGGCACATTTTACTTCTGCTTCCGGGAACGACAAGGGTGGCGTGGACCAGATGAATCACAGTAAACCCCTTTGTATGGATTCATGGGGGCTTGGACTTCTGGGAATGGAAGTCCAAGAACATCTGGAGTGCCAAGGTTCACCATCACTGGTCTACATAACCTGGCCAGACTGACTTTTGATAACCTCTGCTTAGAGCTCCCAAAACATAACAGTGTGGAGCGATTCTTCTGCCACCGGGATATTTCCTTCCATACAAAATAAATAAATAAATAGTGTTCAACATGCTGATGTTTCCATCGCTTTAACAAAGGAATTAAATTTGCTTTAAACCTATGTCTCTGAAGATAGCAATTGTTTTCTATAGGATCAGAAGAGGAAAAACAGCTTTCCTTTGAATTTGAAATAAGACAACTGGATGAGAATCTGATTAGATCCCCCACATGCTGCTTCTTGCAATGAAACATCACTAAGGCAAGGACATGGCTTATATTACTTTATTTGGAGCACAGTAAAACCTTCCAGGATGGCATGCTGTTAAAATGATATATTTTTTTAAAAAAAATCCAGTAAATATTTCCAATGGCTGCCACAAATTAAAAACTAAAGCAGCAGTGAAAGTGAATTTGCAACATGCAGCAGCTTATTCCTGTTGATTTCATTAAAATCCTTGCTGATCTTAGGATCCTATTCAAAATGTGTAACCTGTCCTGCCATTTATATGACTGGATAGCTCTGTAGGTTAGGAGGAAATTCAGTTCCCCTCTGTATCTTTTCCTGGGAGAAGAGCTGGTCTGTATGACCTTTGGCCAAGCTGCACAGTCCCAATATGCTCCCAGAAGAAGGGAATGTCAAATCACTTCTGAGTATTTTCTACCTAGGAAGACCTTGGGGGAAGTCATTATAAGTTACAACTGACTTTTATTATTATTATTATTATTATTATTATTATTATTATTATTATTATTATTATTATTATTATTATTATTATTATTATTATTATTATTATCATCATCATCATCATCATCATCATCATCATCATCATCATCATCATCATCATCATCATCATCTTGCTTCTCCACCCTCCAGTTGCTTTTAACTGATTTTCTTCCGTTCCTCTAACGATGGAAATGATATCCACATCCTCAGCCACTTGCTTCTACTGCTATGATGCTGAAGAATGTCCACAAGTATTCTGGTTACCCAGGCAGAGACTTAACACACAATTTGCCTTGTCTGGGAAGGGACTTCATTATGAGGATGGGAAAGAGTGGGACAAAATGAGGATTTAAAATGAGCCCATGAGCTTCAATGCATGATCTGTCAGAGGTCTATTTCTGTTACATTCCCATTAATGGCTTGGGAAATTTCCCATTTCATACAGCTGGTTTCAGCATAGCATCCCTGTTACTCACTTCTTTAAATACAGTAAAGGACAGAGCTGGGTGAAGAACAACCGTCACAAAGCTTTCACCATGAGTAGAGTTGCCATAATTCTCTCCCACAAAACTGGGACAGAAGTATACTTGACAAAAATGGGTTGGTTATCTACAAAATAGCCTTTTTAAAAACAAACATAAAGACAGCTATAAAATACTTTTGCATTAAATATATCAATACATAACTACATTTATTTACAACAGTTAATTCTTACTGTAAGATAATCTGTTGTATTTCTGATAAATTGTGTTGTGGTCAACTCTTAACATCCTCAGTTCCAGGAAATATACTGTTCACACTTATCGGGCAGTGGTGTGAGGCAAGGACATTAAGATTTGTCTCCAGGTATACTCCAATTCCAATGTGGCAGGAAATTGCTCATTTGATGGTGACAGTTTGAATTTATTTTAATGGTATATTATAATACACAATCAGTAAGTTTTAAAAATCTGGGACTTTAACATGATTTTTATTGAACTGGCCGGGATAATTTTTCTGACCTTGAATTCGGGACAATCCTGGTTTTCCGGGACGTATGGAAACCCTAACCATGAGAGAACCATCAGGATCAAGTTTGATCCATGACAGTTGTTGCGCTTCTAAGGCAGGCCCAGCAGATTCAAATGGAAGGCTTATATTTAACTTCTTTAATGTGACAAAGACTTGTTCAGAGGTTTCCCAACTGATTTTGTACTTGCAACGTTCAGATAGGTTTGAGACATAAATACATAAGAAAATTAAACATGTTTGCCCAAAAAGCTTCCACAGAAATAGGGACAAAAATGAGGAGGAGGGGACAAAATTTGCTTAATACTCAGCATTTTCTTTTAAATAAATGTCTATAATTTTGATATGCTTAGGAATTGTCTGGGAGCAGAATGGGACTGTGCAGCTTGCTCCAGGCCATACAGGCCACCTCTCTTCTCAGGAGCAATACTGGTGAATCAAACTCCTAGGTACTAGCTCTGCAGTCAGTTAACTTCTATAATATAAATATAAATGCAATTTAAGGTGCCACAATTTTTTTGTCTTTTTTAACTGCTCTGTTTTGTTTACTCTCAGATATGCTTGCACAGACTAACACGACTACCATTTTAAACATTTCAACTAGAAATACAATGTATCTCACCCAGGGATGTAAAGAATAAATATTAAAACCTTTCTATTCAATGGTTACGTTGTTGTCACTCAAGAACACTTGTTAAAAAGTAATTTTCAAACCTGCAAGATACCTCATTTCCAGGCAGATGTAAGATAACAAGCACTATATTTTTCTTGTCATTCTCCATAAATTGCTCATACTATCTTTGCACATCTTTCCTGGATGTTGTTGCAAGCTAACTCTTTGGCAATACAAAGTATGTTATCCCCACCCCCACCCCCACCCCCACCCCATGTCTAAGCCAGACCTGAAACTGCCAAAATGAAGCCACCCTTTGGTGAGTTCATTCTGCAGATTCTTTTGCCTGACTTAGTGTGAGAAAGATTAATTGGCACAAGGTGGCCATTGCCTGGGGTATGCCTGATTGTGGCTGAAAAATATCACAATCTTTGAGGAGGCTCTTTCTGTGTACTCCAGTATCAGTGGTGGGTTGTCAATTTTTTTGCTACCCCATCGTGACGTCATTATGTCATGTTATGTTTATGTTATGTTGTATTTATATTTGAGATTGTAATTTGTATATGTTGCCTATGTTATGTTAGCTGCTCTGAGTCGCCTCAGCAAGTAGAGCAGCATATAAGTCTAAACAACAATAACAATAACAACAACAACAACAATAATAATACTAATACTAGTCATCGTCTTCATGGCTGATGTTGAAAATGTTTTATTTACATCCCCCCACCCAGTTTCTTGAAGTTTGAAAAGAGTTTGAAACGAGATTCAGACAAAAACAAGAAACCAAAAAACAAGAACAAACTGAAGATTTAGCCAGAAATACCTTGGAGAGCAAAAGCTTGGGGGAAAACAAGTTAATGGTAGCAGTGCGATCATCCCCTCCCTGTGTGTGAATAAAATACCATCTAGGTCTGTGGAAATATTCAAGAAACAGTAAGTGCCAGTGATAATTCTAACCCAGAGACATCTGAGAAAGAATTATTATCAGCCCCAACTCAGAATACAAGGGTATCACCAAAGCACTCATCCTGATGCTTGAACTAAATGCATTAGTTTACATTTAGCATGATCCATTGCTCCAGAGATAATAACGGTCAGACAGGGCTGTAAGAAAAAAGGATTGATGGAACACATACCAGCATTGAAAGCTGCAGACCTATGGCTTATGGCTTCTTTTTATAACCCTTTTCTCAGGTTGGGAGTCTGGCATTCGCTGGTGGATATATAAAGCATCAGACAGAGGACATATTTATATCAACTGTTGTTGATTTAAACTTTGAAGGTTCTAAAATAATATGTACTTTGCACACGTGGACATCATCTGTAAATTCCGAGGCCATGGGCAGAGGTGTGGGAAATCAATACCTGATGCAGATGAACAATAAATAGACTGAACTACTCAAAACCACACTTCTTTTCTTAATGTGGTAATGTCTAAAAGACAGGATGCCACAAAGTGACAGGAAGGTCTAGTGTTCCAAATGGCTCTCCTAACATTAAACCAAACACATTGACCCTATGATGTTTGCCTTTTCGGACCTAAGCCCAGGTGAGTATTAACCTTGCTCCTGTTTGATCAGCACATCCAGGTCCATATTCATTTCCATTTGGAAAGAAGAAAAAACACCATTCAGCTCAGCCCTTGGTCATGGCTTCCAGATGCTGCTGTCAGAGAGTGAGTGGAGAGAGGCCTCTTGCACTAAACCACTGCAGGCAGCTGAGGCTTAAAAAGGTAACTAGTAAAGGGGAGCTGGAATTTGCACCAGCACTGGGAGGCAGCCAAGAAAAAGGGCACCATTCTGCGCTAGGAATAGGGCTATTGTTTTCTTTGAGGGGGGAACTTTACGGCAAGAGAAAAACATTCTTGAGAGTACACAAGAGCAAAATCATATTAGAAGATGGAGGAAGGTACTCACTGGACAAGGAATAACATCAAAGGAGGATATGGCTGAGGAACGTAACCTCCCCTACATCACTTGGAGGACCCTGAATAGACTGCAGGTGGGAGTCCCTAAATGTAAGACCATTATGCTCAAGTGGGGGCTGCTGGCAGATAACAGTATGCGCTGTGAATGTAGAGAGATACAGAATCCAGCTGACTTACTGATATGTCAATTATTACCAGAAACATGTACCAATGAAGGTTTAAATTTGGTCGACGACAAAGCCAAGAAAGTGGCTTCATTTTGGCAGTTAAACGTTTGACCTGGACACAAAAGAAAGAAAAAATTGATAATAAACATGCCTGTGTTTCAACCATGAAGAAATCGAGCCATGTCAGATCAGACCAGCAACCTCTCTAGTCCAGCTTTCTGCTCTCATAGTGGACAGCTAGATAACTCTTTGATAGACCACAACCCAGGCATCGTGGCAGATCTTGAAAAGTTCCTATCCAGATGTCTGGAGACTCTTAGGGTCTGGATGGGCCACAACGGGCTACAACTGAATCCTGGCAAGACTGAGTGGCTGTGGGTCAGGGCCCCCACATTATCTCAGGAGTTACCACCTTTGGCATTGGATGGGGCTCTTTTACCTCAGACAGACTGGGTGCATAATTTGGGGGACCTCCTGGACTCATGACTCATGCTCAAGGAGCAGGTGGTAGTCATGGCTAGGAGGGCTTTTACACAACTCCACGTTGTCCACCAATTACACCTGTTCCTGGATTAGGACTCCTTGCATATGGTCACACATGCTCTGGTCACCTCCAGACTACACCAGTGTTTCCCAACAAGGGGTACACAGCCCACTAGTGGACTTCAATTTCCAGAAGCCTCAGTCAGTACATTGGCTGATCAGTGCTTTGGGGAAATGACTTAGGCTTCTGGGAATTGAAGTCCAAAAACCAGCATTTGGGAAACACTGGACTAGACTATTGTAATGCGCTCTACATGGGGCTGCTCCTGACAACCATTCAGAGGCTGCAACAGGTTCAAAATGTGGCTGCCCATGTGGTGACAGGATGTGGGTGTTATGCTCATGCCGCACCCCTACTGCGGGACCTGTATTGGTTGCCGGTGTGCCTCTGGGTGCAATTCAAGGTGTTGGTAATGACCTTTAAATCACTACATGGTAGTGGGCCAGGGTACTTAAGAGACCGCATCTCTAATATATCAAAAAGCATGACATTGTCACTTGTTAGGTTATAGTCGTGGTGTAAAGACTGCACCTTTGTTATTGGGGAAAATAAAAACTGTTTGAAGTTAACTCATTTTTTGTAACTAGCTGGTTTCCAGGTCTGTATTCTCTGTCCCTTTGCTACTCAAGGGGATGATGGCTAGAACCAAGAACATCAAAACACAGGTTGCCAGAGAGACTCAGCGTGTTGCCTGGAGGTTCAAGAACAAGGAGCCGATTCTGCCTGGAAATGAAAGATAAAACTGAAACAGGACTTTGGGCAACCATTATTATTCAGTGAAAAAGAAATCTGCCCATACATAAAACATTTGTAAATGATCTGACCAACTTTTCTATGTTATTGCAAGCCTAAAGCACTTCTGTCTTATATATTCTTGATAAGGACTCTTGAATATCCTGTCACAAAATATAAAATGATATTATTTCAATGTTTTAGTTGTTTTTAAAGCTCTAAAAGCAATTAAACTTTGTGTCCACTTTAACACTGCAAAATGTGTGCACATTTCTGGCAAGCAATGTGTTCTCCAGTAAGCATTGTCATATGGCAAAAATGTATTTATTGCATAGTTAATTTCCTGCTATGTTCTATATTTCTAAGATGACTTAGCAGAAAAGCTGTCTATCAGAGATCTCCAAAATGTCCTATCCTTAAAGGCTTGATCAGCTCCTGCAAACTTAAGCTTGTAGCTTCCTTTAGAGAGTCAACCCATCTTTTTCCATAATAAGACAATTATAAATAAAATAGCAATAAAAAAATTAACATTTTCTGTGTTTCACAGAAGAGTCAAACAGTCCCCCTAGTTTACTGGGGAATTTGTGGTGATGTAAGGACAGGTTTCACTTACCAGTAACTGTCGTTCTCCGAGTATGTTGTTTGGGGATTCACACTGATGGGTTCTGCGCCTGCGCTGAATCCGGAGCGGAGCTGGAAAGCTGATTGGATAAAGAGTTTTGAATGTGGGACCGCCCACCATGCCCAACCCCTTTAGGCGCCATTTCGCGCTCTCCCCTCAGTTTGATATTAAAGCTGCCCGCTAAGCAGAAGGCCATCTCAGGCCGGCAGCCCTGAGGGGAGGCAGGGTTGGGTTGTGTGAATCCCCAAACAACATACTCGGAGAACGACAGTTACTGGTAAGTGAAACCTGTCCTTCTCCTTCGTGTTGTTTGGGGATGCACACTGATGGGTGACTAACAAGCTCACTTACTTGGATGGTGGGCAGCCGGCGTCCTGAGATGCAGGAGAGCGCGATGTCATCATGGATGGGCGGTCATCAACGAAGAAGATCGGAGACCAGCCGTCAGGATGGACCTGCCCCGTCTGACATCAGGGGCGGACCTTGTGTCAACCCGGTAGTGGGTGATGAAGGTGGAGGACCTGGACCAAGTAGCAGCCTTGCAGATATCCTCCATCGGGATGCCCTCTAGGAATGCAGTGGAGGAAGCCAGTGTCCTGGTGGAGTGAGCCCGGACATGAGGCGGAGGTGGCAGGGATGACATCTGATAGGCCAGGTAAATGGTACCTGAGATCCATTTAGATAGTCTCTGGGCAGACAGAGGCTGTCCCTTAGTCTTGCCACCATAAGCCACAAACAGTTGTTTTGCTCTCCTGAAGGACGCAGTCCTCTGGGTGTAAAACAGCAAGGCCCTCCTGACATCCAACGAGTGCCACACTCTCTCTTGTGGAGACGAGGGATTCAGGAAGAATGCTGGAAGCGTGATGGCTTGGGCCAGGTGAAATTCAGTCAGGACCTTGGGCAGGAATGTCAGATCTGGGTGCAACACTGCCCTGTCGGGGCAGAACTTGAGAAAAGGAGGGTCAGACCGAAGGGCTGCCAGCTCCCCTGCCCGTCGGGCAGAAGTGATAGCTACAAGGAAAGCAGTCTTGTAAGAGACAAACTTAATGTCCACCGAAGCCATGGGTTCAAAAGGTGCCTTCGTGAGTGCGGTGAGCACTGTAGTGAGGGACCACTGAGGGGGTGGTATCTTCACTGGAGGATAGGCGTTGCGTAGCCCTTGAAGGAACCTTTTAACAGTTTTGTCTCTGAAGGCGGAGGACAATACTGAAGAAGGTGGGGCCTTGGCGACCACAGCAGCTAGGTGGACCTTCAATGATGAATGTGCGGATCCCAACTCGGCTAGGTGCAGGAGGTAAGACATGACGTCCTGCAGGGATGCGGAGTCCACGGTGCGGTCGCTGGATGCTAGGAAGTCAGTGAAGCGACGGTACTTGGCATCGTAGGACTTCCGTGTGGAAGGTTTCCTGGACAGATCAAGGATCCGTGTTATGTTGGGCGGATAAGCCAGGCCGTCAGGTGTAGGCTCGGCAGATCCGAGTGAAGGATCCGACCGTCTTCCATGCGGAGGAGATTCGGATCGGTGGGTAGGCGGAGACGATCGCAAGCCAGGGTTTGGAGTAGTGGGAACCACGGCTGGCGCGGCCAGGACGGGGCAATCAGGATCGTCCAGGCGTTCTCCGCACGGATCCGTATCAGGACCCGTTGGATGAGAGGGATCGGTGGAAACATGTACAGCAGTTCCTGGCGCCACGGCACCATGAAGGCATCGCCCTCCGATCTGTGGCCGATCCCCGCTCGGGAGCAGTAACGGCGGCACTTGGAGTTGGTCTGTGACGCGAAGACGTCTAGGGTCGGTGTGCCCCACCGTCGGCACAGGCGGTCGAACACCGATTCGTCCAGTTCCCACTCGTGCATTGCCGTCCCTTTGCGGCTCAGGGAGTCTGCATCGGAGTTCAGGGTGCCCTGGATGTGGACACCTATGGGGAACACGTGTACCTTCAGGCACCACTCCCACATCTGGACGGTCAGGTAGAGGAGGGAGAGAGACTTGGTCCCTCCTTGCCGGTTGAGATAGGCTAGTGTCGTGGTGTTGTCTGAGGCGATCTGCACCACACTGCCCGCGATCGACGGTCTGAAGGACCTCATCGCCTTCCACACCGCTAGCAGCTCGAGGAAGTTGATGTGGTGGTCGGCTTCCTCGGGCGTCCATATGCCGTGAATCCGTAGTCCGCGGCAGCACGCACCCCATCCGTGGGTGCTCGCGTCGGTGGTGACTTGGATAGACGGTGCGGGAAGGGTGAAGAGTCTCCCCGCGGTCACATTCTGGTCCATTGTCCACCAGCTTAACTGGTCTCGGAGTTCGGGAGTCGGTGTGAGCCACTTCCCGAGGTTGTGGTGGGTGCCGTCGAAGGAGGAGAGGAACCACGACTGGAGCGAGCGCATCTTGAGTTTGGCGTGCGAGACCACCGCCGTGGTCGACGCCATGAGTCCTAGCAAACGGAGGGCGTCCCTCGCACGGACCCGACGTCTGCCCTGGATCCGTGCCACCACTGTGCGGATGTCGAGCAGACGTTTGGTTGGAGCGTAGGCTCTTAGAGCCAAAGAGTCTAGGACGGCTCCGATGTATTCTATTCGTTGAGTGGGGGTCAACTGGGATTTCTTGAAGTTGACCCGCAGACCGAGGCTCTGCATAAGGGCGAGGCAATGTGCAACGTCGTCCTTGGCTTTTTGTTGGGTTGGGGAGCAGATCAACCAGTCGTCTATGTACGGGAACACTTGGACGCCTTGCAGTCGCAGATGAGCAGCCACCGGTGCCATGCACTTCGTGAATACCCTCGGAGCGGTGGAGAGGCCGAAGGGTAGGCATGTGTACTGGTAGATGTTGCCGCCCACCTGGAATCGGAGGAAACGACGATGTTCCCTCCTGATGGACACGTGAAAGTAGGCGTCCTTCAGGTCGATGACGGTGAACCAGTCCCCGTGGTTGATCAGCGGGAGGATGGAGTGAAGAGTTACCATCCGGAACTTCCTCGCGTCGATATGCTTGTTGAGAAGACGGAGGTCCAGGATGGGACGTGCCCCCCCGTCTTTTTTGTCCACAAGGAAGTATCGGGAGAAGAACCCTTCGTGAGACTCCGACGCTGCGACCGGCTCTATGGCGCCCTTCTCTAGGAGAGCTGTTAGTTCCTCCTGGAGCGGTGGGGATGGATCGGTGATGCGGATCCGTCCGACAGTAGGGCATCTCTCGAACTCGATCGCGTAGCCAGAGTCTAAGATGGTTAAAACCCATCGGTCTGTGGTGATGGCAGACCACGCCGATAGGTAGTCGGATAGGGGGCGGTAGGGTAGAGTCTCGGTCACGGAAGAGTCAAACACGTTGTTTGCCCTTCCGTTCCGTCCGCTTGCCAGTCTGAGGCCGCTGCTGGTAGCGTGGACGGTTGGGTTGTTGGCGCTGCCGGTAGGGCTGGTACCGGGAGTAGTCCCCTTGCCTCTGTGGCGGGCGAGGTTGATAGGATGGGCCCGCCTGAGACGTCGACGGCTGGTCCTGATGGTAACGGCCGGACCCACGGTGTGGAGGGCGGAGCTGTTTTATCGTGGCGTAGTCCCCTTTCAGCTCTCCCAAGGAGGTGTCGGTCTCCTTGGCGAAGAGGCCCTCGCCATCGAAGGGAAGCTCCTCCACGAGCCGCTTGACATCGTCCTGCAGGTTAGCCGAACGGAGCCAGGCGTGGCGACGGAGCTGGATGGCGGAGGCCAAGTTCTTCGCCTCCGACTCGGTGACGTGGCGGCCGGTGCGGATTTGCTGGAGGGCGAGGTGGTTGCCCTCCATGCAGAGTTTTTCAAAGTCCGCTTGTCGATCAGGTGGCAGCAGTGACTTGAACGACTCCGCTTGTTCCCAGAGTCGACACTGGTAGCCTCCCATGGCCGTCGCGTAGTTGGACGCACGGAAGGACAAGGAGGCATTGGCGTAGAACCTCCTGCCCAGTGCGTCCAGCTTCTTCCCTTCCTGGGTCGACGGGATGGGAGTGCTGCTGATCGGCGTCCGGTGTTGGGAGCCTTTGACCACTCGGGAGTTCGGTGCCGGGTGAATGTGCAGAAAGTTGGAATCGTCCAGCAGTCTGTACATAGAGTCCACTCTGTTGGATACGGAGTGCGAAGAAACCGGCTTCTTCCACACCTCCTTGGCCGCTTTAGCAATCTTAGGGAGCAGTCCGAGGCGGACGGGGACCAACTCCTTGCGGTCGGCCAAGCCGCAGACGACATCCTCACAGTCGTCCAGGGGAGCCTCCGCCCGAATCCCAAGGGTGGATCCGAGACGGGTGATCAGTCCGGTGTAGGTCTTCAGATCCTCCGGCTGGGACCCGTGGACGGCGCCGATGTTGTCGTCCGGGGACTTGTCGACCGCAACCGGCGGTGGCTGATGCTGCTCCTCCTCCTGATCCGACGAATCGGAGTCTCCTGACCGCTCCGAGACGCTGGGCGGTGGCAGGTAGACCTCGGGGTCCGAGTCCGACCAGTACGGCCTGGCGGATCTCGGATCGCTCCCCGGCAAAGGCAGCTGGTACGGAGGGAGAGAGGCCTCCGACCGCCCCTGTTCCACCCTCTGCCGCTTCGGTGCGGGGCCCTCCTCACGGAGCGGTGGTGCCTCTGTGGCTGGTGGTGAGGGCAGAGGGCGCTCCCACGGTGTCGTCTGGGGGCCCTGGAGCTCGGCATGCAGTTTCCGCACCATCGCCTCGATGTACGGGGCGATGAGGCTCAACTGGGGCGGCGGTTCGGTAGCCGGACCAGGAACCACGGAAGGGCTGCGGAGGGAGGAAGACCTGTGCGGTGGTACAGGTGGAGGAGTCTCCGGTGGCGGTGGAGGGCTGTGGGCCCTCTCCGGCGTGGCGTCCCGGGCCTCGGTCGACATCCTACCCGGCGTAGGTGGAGCTGCGACCGGGGCGGATGCTAGGGAGCGTGGCGGCGAAGGGTGAGCCGGTGCCGGGGTCGGAGGAAGAGAAGACGAAGAGCTACGGCGCTTCTTTTTTTCTTTTTTGTCCTTCTTCCTCTTCTCCTGCTCCTTCTTCCGCCTGAACAGTTCAGAGGCCGAGGGCCTGGAAGAAGAAGCGGAGGTTGAAGGAGCAGACGTGGAAGCGGCCTGCTCTGGAGCTGGGGGAGCCGGTGGTGCCAGTGCGGCCTCCATGAGGTAGGCTTGAAGGCGGTACTGGCGGTTCTTGATGGCGGCCTTCGAGAAGCCGCGACAGACTTCGCAGGTCTGGACCTGGTGACTCTCCCCGAGGCAGCGAAGACAACGCACGTGCCCGTCCGAGCTAGGGAACTTTCTCTTGCAGGACGGACACTGCTTGAACGCTGCCGCTGAGGCCATCCACCGAAGTAGATGGCCGAAGAGAAAAAATTATCCCGGCCGGGAGGCCCCGACACGAGATGTTGGTTTTTTTTTTTTTTACCGGCGGCTGAGGGCGAGCCCCAGCCACACGAGGACCAAGGGAACAAGTCCCCTAGTCCGAGAAAAATTGTAAGGTAGAAAAATTGGAAGATTCTGAGACAATCTCAGTAAAGTACTCACAGCTTTTTTTCCAGGCTCCTGCTTGCGCAGCGGAAAAAAGCAAACTGAGGGGAGAGCGCGAAATGGCGCCTAAAGGGGTTGGGCATGGTGGGCGGTCCCACATTCAAAACTCTTTATCCAATCAGCTTTCCAGCTCCGCTCCGGATTCAGCGCAGGCGCAGAACCCATCAGTGTGCATCCCCAAACAACACGAAGGAGAATTCTACTTCTGTATTTAATACGTTTATATACTGCAAAAGAAGAAGGGGGCAGCAGAGAACGGGATGGCTAGATAGCATTGTTGACGCAATGAGCACAAAGCTGGGCGGGCTGAGGAGGATTGTGGAGGATAGGGGTGCCTGGCATGCAATGGTCCATGGGGTCTTCAAGGGTTGGACTTGACTGTGTGACTGAACAACAAAATACTGCCCATCTGGGAGAAACTCCCCAAGTGGTTTACAATCATCATAAGAGGACATAAAAATTAAATAACATGAAGAGGACCCTCTATCCAACATAGGTGACAACATATTACAAATATATTTAAACTTCTCCATCAATAGAGTATCTACTCCAGGAAAAAATTGACATCCAACTGATTGTAGGGAAGAAGTCTTTATAGATCTAATAGTTGGGAATACCAGAACACCTTATATCTATGAGACTAGAGTGATGATGGCAGAAAACTCTGAGTGAATCCTATGGTACATGGGAAGGGCCCATTGGAAAGCCAATTCCATGGCAGTGGTGACAGTAAAGAAGTCACCATTGCATCTGCACACAGTCATCTGGTGGAGCTCTTTCAAATGGTCCTCAAGAAGAGAATGCTGATTGCATTGTAGTCCTCAGTGAAGAATTTGCATGGCAAAATTTGCTCAGATTTGCTCTGACTTGGATGCTATAGTTCTGTAATGGTGAACCTTGGCATTCCAGATGTTCTTGGACTGCAAGTACCAGAAGCCCAAGTCAGCACTTCTGTTGATCAGGGCCTCTGGGAATTGGAAGTTCAGGAACATCTGGAGTGCCAAGGTTTGCCATCACTGCTATAGTTAAAGCAGATCCTGCTTGTCTTCTGTTAATGGAGAGGCGACTGCTACCTCATGTCAAGAGGACCTATGTCAAGAGACTGCTTTGGTTGCTTTGGTGGATGACCTACTCCAGAAACTTATATCTTAAATCTTAAATTGTAAGTTGAATTGTTTTCACTCTTTTAGACTGTAAGCTGCCGTGAGTCCTCGGAAAAGGGTGATGTATAAATATAATAAATAAATAAACTGGTCAAGGGAAATGTATCCTTGTTGATTCTGCTGGACCTCTTAGTGGTTTTTAATACAACTGACCAGCATTTCCCAAACTATATTCTGCAGAACACTGGTGGACTTCAATTCCCAGAAGCCTAAGTCAGTACATTGGCTGATCAGTGCTTTTGGGAATTGATTTAGGCTTCTGGGGATTAAAGTCCAAAAACCAAAGATTGGGAAACACTGCCATTGACAATGGTATTCTAGGCCAGTGATGGCTAACCTCAGCACTCCAGGTGTTCTTGAATGTCAATTCCCAGAAGCCCTGGTCAGCAGGTTTACTGACTTGGGCTTCTGGGAATTGAAGTCCAAGAACACCTGGAGTGCCAAGGTTAGCCATCACTGTTCTAGGCTCTCTCTCTCTCTGGGATGGGACTTTGGAGGCAATGTTTTATGGTGGCTCCAGTACTTCCTGGAAGGGAGAACTCAGGTGGTGGTGCTGGGGGACTCCTGTCTGACACTCTGACCATTGATCTGTAGGGTCCCTCAGGGTTTGGTTTTGTCTGCTGTGGTATTTAACATCTACATTAAACCACTGAGAGAGGTTGTCCAGAGATTTGAGGATACTGATGACACCTAACTCTGTCCCTCTTTTCCATCTAAAGCTGAGGATATCATTTTCAGTTCTAGATTGGTGGCTGGCATTAGTAACAGAGAATGAACAGACTGAAACTTAATCCAGACAAGACAGAAGTGCTCCTGGTCAGTTTAAAGGCAGATCAATGAAACACCTTTCTTAGTTAACTTACTTTATTAACTAGGCTAGCCGGATTTAGTGTGTGTATCACTGTGGTGCAATGCCTGCATGGGCTTCTTTCTTTCTTCTTCTTTTTTGGCTTTGAGTAAATAAATAGAAGTGCTGTAGCAGCAGTGGATATAAGCACCAGCTGATGATCAGAGCCACATCTAATCACTGGCATTTCCATTGCCACCACAGGTTGTGCCGCTGCAGATGGGTGCCACCAATCAGCTGGAGCCTAGTCTAATTGTCATATTCTCACTTTTATAATCCCTACTTCCTCCTTCATAATTTGTATAGAATCTATTTGCAACCAGTACTCACCAGCTTCTAATCTCAAAAGATATTTTGTTATCTTGGAACTATTCAACTTTCAGGAGAAAGTGCTGGTATGCTATACCTCTGAGTACAGTCATTCTTCTCTTACATCTGTGTTTTGAAATGCAGTCTTTTTCATCTGGCAGAGCAACAACAGTGCATGTTAATATGAAATAACTAAACATACATTATGTAGTGAGATAAACATGCCCAATTGTCAGCATTAAGCACTGGTAATGTTTATTACACAAAAATGTTTAGTGCACGTGTATTATGAGTGTACTATTAATTTATTTTTACGTGATGCATATTGAATGTTTCAGCAGAAAGCCATGCTTTAAAGTTGTGAGCAAACACTGCACCCTGCTGGTTTTTAACAAAATAAGTGGGAAGATGGGTTAGTTCAAACTCCACTGGTTTGACAGAGGTATAAGAACAAGGAGATGGGGTGGTAGGGCACAGGCATTTAGAGGGTCCAAAACTGCCTGAATGCTGCCATCCATCTCTGAAATTTTGCCCAGTCACCAGGTACACCAGGAGTCCTCAGGTACCTGTACAGGTGGGACAAGAAGAGGAACAATGGCAGCAGACACCTCTTTCTTTCCTTTTTACTGAAGATGCAGATGTCAGAGAGCATGAAAAACAATAGAGGCTCTTAACAACTTAGAGCATCTGTGTTCTCCTTCTCCTCTGACCTGGTGAGGTCTATCTTAGATACTGGTAGGTTTTGTTGTCATTGTTTTGGACAAAAATCCACACATCTTCCATCCCCTGTACATACTGTATTTAGAGTGTGATTTATTTGCTCTTATGTGATTTGTTTACTGTTATCTGATTTATTCGTGGTTATGATTTGCATCTTTGTTAGCCACCCTGAGTCGCATAGTCGAGTGGGCGGCATATAAATGTGAACATCTCATCATATTTCTCCATTCTGGAAAATTTCCATGCTCGAAAGCCAGTTGTGTCCATTTACAAAGAGCCAGTGCAGTCTGTGTCTGCAGATGTTTCTGTGGTCATGTGGCAGGCATGACTAAACATCAGAGCACATGGAACACTATTACCTTTCCCAGTGAAGCAGTAGCTATTTATCTACTTGCAATTTCTTGCTTTCAAACTGCTAGGTTGGCAGGAGCTGAGACAGAGATGGGAGCTCACTCTGTCGTGCAGCACTCAAATTTTGAACTGCTGACCTGCCAACTTTCTGATCATCAAGTTCAGCATCTTAACCACTAAGCCACTGTGGCCTCTGCTTACCTTACAGACACCTAAACGTAATGCACCTGGGAGGAAACTCTAAATTGAAAAACATCGAGGGCTGGCTAGTCTCTGCTCTAACTTTCTATTCCTGGCCCATACTACCTAGAACAGTGATGGTGAACCTTGGCACTCCAGCTGTTCTTGAACTTCAATTCCCAGAAGCCCTGATCAGGAGTAGTGCTGACTTGGGCTTCTTGTAACTGAAGTTCAAGAACACCTGGAATGCTAAGGTTGGCCATCACAGACCTAGGAGCTTCTTTTTCTTAATGGGAAACTTGAGTAGAACTCAGCCTAGCTAATCCCCAAAGATGTCCCTCTTCCCAGTACATCGAGGTCCCTGCAAGACAGGTAGAACTCCCAGAATGGAGAATAGTGGAATTTGTAGTTGAGAAAATCCAAAAATCCCACCCTGCTTTTCTCCATTTGGCCAATGAGTGAAGGGCACATAGAGGCTTATTATGGTGTTGGGTGACAGGGATTCCCCAGCCACAGATCCTGTGCTGTTCTATGCTTTCACCCTACACCCTAAGATGAAAGAGAGGAGGCAGTTGATGCATGCCAAAGATAGGGATTCCTCACTCCTTGTTTTCTGATTGGCAAAAGATACCCAACAGAAACAAAACCCTTCAATGCTCCACAGACCAAACATATCCGTTACAGCTCCATATGGGAAAGCCTTTCATAATTTAAATCAGATGGAGAAGTAAAGTTTACTCTTCAGTTTTCAAAATGGAGGGAGTTATGAAAATTCTCCCCAAGTGTTGTAGCCATTGTTTTGTCTATTTCTGCCTTTCGCCTTGTAAAGCGGCCTACAGCCTGGGAATAATGCCCAAGGCCTACGAACAGCTTCATAAGATGCAGTTTTTGCTACCTGCCAGAGACTGCTAAATGAAGGCATTATCAAGAAGTTGGAAGTGAGAATATATGCCAATAGGCCTGTGGCCAGCATCCAACATGGCAGCACAAACGCTGGGGCACTAGCAGGGTCAGCTGACAGTGCATTGTTACAACAGATTAAAAATCCAAGTGGTGGAAAAACTAAATGGCTTCTGAGGCCATCTAATGCAGCTCCCTGTTGTAAATCAGGAACGGATATGTTATGATCAGAACTATGCAGGAAAGCTAATTACAATGTCCCGTTGCTGTACATTGCTTGAGGGGGTAGCATGCTAGAGAAGGAGCACTCTCTTGGCACTAAACGTGGGTGGAACCAGAAAAAAACACCTAAGTCAGGGTTTCTCAATCTTGGGCCTCCACGTGTTCTTGGACTTCAACTACCAGAAGCCCAAGTCATCACACCTGCTGATCAGGGCTTCTGGAAATTGAAAACCAAGAACATTTTAGGGGCCAAGATTGATAAACCCTGATCTGTTATCCCTGAACTGTAAGTCATGATAGACTTTTAGGGACTCCAAGGGCTCTGTGGGTACATCTCATTTAAAAATTCATAATTATCTACAGATGATGATTGGGTTATATGGACTATAGGCAGAAAATAGGATGGAAATACCACATAGATATGGTATTAGATTCGTGTAACTCTTTTATTGATTGGAGGCACCAGAGTTTGTGCAGACTTGGAAGTCTCCTTGCCCAGTTCCATGAAGCTAAGGCTGAGGGGGTCAAGGAAATTCTTGGCTACATTTCTAACTGGAAAACAGGCAGATGGAATAAATCTAGGGACAGAAAACAAAAGAATAACACCTGGCTGAAGAACCTGCTCTCCTCCAGGTGTTGCTAAAAATACAGTTACCATCATCTTAAGACAGCGTAGCTAATGATGTAGTTCAGAAGCATCTGGAGAACTGGAGCTTCTACACCTCTGCCCTAGTGGGGTGGGGGGGCCAACAGACCCTGTGGCTTGCAACAGGTGGGGATGCAAGATAGTTATGTATGTGTTGTTGTTGTTTTAAAAATTCCTGTTCCAAGACAACAAAATGTGGTGGCACACATTTTGCACAGCCTGATGACTGGATAGCTTAGTGAGTTGAAGTGCCTAGTTTTAGAGATCAGGAGTTTGATTGCCTACTCTGCCTCCCAGAAGAGCCAGCTGAATGGTCATAGGCAAGCTGTGTAGTCCCAAACCATTCCCAGAAGAAAATAATAGGAAACCACTTTGGAGTATTTTATACTTAAGACAATTATTGAAAGGGTCACCCTAAATTTGAACCAGCTTGACGGAACATCATTATTGGCTATAAAAATATTACAGTATTACAACACTGACTTCTTTCCATTCTCAGGCAGTTGTGCAACATGGCCAGCAATGGACAAAGAAAGCAGAAGGAGGCAACAAAACCAACAGGAGGCAAAAGTCATTTAAAATATCTATTGAAATTACAAATAAAACTCTTCAATATGATTCAAAGTACAAAACGACATTCAAAGGCATTCAACAGTTCTTTTTATACATCACAGTGTTAGTGGCACAGAAATGTAGTTACACTTCAAATACAGAAAACAAAAAATTGTTATTATTTTTATACTTATCAAATACTTAATTTCTAGTACATATGCATGACTCCTCTGTGCTTCTCTACATAAGGATAATACATCCATGGTAGAAAGGGGGAAATGAGGTTTGGCTGTATACTGACTGAAATTCCTGAACATTTCTACCCAATGTTACTGGACTATGTTGAGAGAATTGGGGGGGGGGGGGACCACCATGTTGCTTTTGATACAACTTGTAAACTGTTATTTGATGGAAATGCATTAGTGAAAAAAGGATTGCAGTGGAATCCTTAATGCCACTACTACTGCTGCCATCATCCTAAGGATCATCCTTGCCAGCTCTTTTTATTTTGGACCACCTGGTACAGCCTTCTTTGTACAACTAACTTCCCTGGTGATTCTTCACTCTCTGATATTTAATGGCGATCAATTGGTCTTTTCGACCTTCCAGATACTGTGAGATGACTATACATATCAGCCTTCAGCAGCTTAGTCAAAGTTGAGAAATGCTGTGAGTTCGAGTGCAGAATATATCTGAAGGGTTGCACATTCTCTCTCCCTACCATAGGCCAAGGGGAAGAACTCTGGGATTTGTAATCTATAGGGTGAGACATTCTATGTTCCATGGGTTGGCCCCACCAGAACATCTGCCACCATTTCTCCCAAGTTTTCACTTGAGGTGAATTTACAATTGTTTCTAGAAGTAGTGTGCAGAAAATGTGTTGGTTTTTAGTTCATATCATTCTACCCTACTCTCCGGATAAAGCTTCCCAAAGTGGAGAAATGTATATGCAAGTTGAGAAAAAGAAGGCCTCCTAAGGAATCTGATAAGATTACACCAATCATTGCATGAGGTTCATCAACGTTTTGCGTTTAAGATGAAAAAATCAACATGTGTACACAGATGAAAGCTAGAATAGTGAAACAGGATGCTCCAACAAACCATAGAGTATGATGGAACTGACAATGAAAAATGCAAGAATGGACGAGAAATACATCAATGCAGCTCTAGAAACACGACCAAGTATTTCAGAAACTGAAATTCACAGAGATGTTCAACTGGGGAGAACTTTGTAATTATCTCTGAAAGTAACTCCCTTCCTTTATCTTCTGCCAGATTTTAAAAGTCACACACACACTATAACCTTTCCTTCTCTCTTTTTGTCTCTCTGGTCCCTGTCCAAAATTTCCATCACTCTGCTTTCAAACCAAAATATAATTGGACCAATTATACTAGAGACCATTTGCTGTAGAAAAAGAACTGGTCCACAAAGTTCCCATGTTATTTTTTTATTTTAAAAGAACATGAAATACATGCTGTCTGAACAACTGGGATTTATGTTCACTGGGAGAAGATGGGGAAAGGGTTGGAAAATAATTCAAGCTCAAAATAATGGAGACAACACCTTATGTCAGTGATGGAATTACCTTTAAGGGCCAGAAGTGTCAGGAAAAATCACCAATAGCTAAAAGGAACATAGGGATTATAATGTTTTTTAAAAAGTGTGGAAGGCCAATGGACACTCACAGAACACCTATCTCACACAGACAAAGTGGGACTTGTCTCCAGCTGGACAAACTAACATGTAACTCAGGAGTTCTCAACCTTTTAAAGCCAGGGGCCAGGTCACACTCCCTCAGACAGCTTGGGGTGGGTGGACAGCCATTTTGCCCTTCCTCCACCACATGGCACATCCAGGTAAGGTGGAGACGGTGGGAGAGTCCACATGAAATGACGCATCCAGCCCATAGGCCACAGGTTGAGATTCCCTGATGTAACTGAAATTGATTTGATCAAGCCTGCGTGGACATGGCTCATATACAGTAAATGAGGCAGGTTGTTCTTCTAAGTTCTCTCTTCATTGTCGCAAAAACAGAATGACATTCACTTAGGTAGGAATGGGGCAAGCGTAGATGTGTACAAAAACAGCCCAGGCTAAGGAATGAGCCGCCAGCAGTCTTGCTCAATAAATTAATATGATCTTGACTTCCCTGGAAAGGGGAAATAAGGCAACGTAGTCAAATAAAACAAACGTTTAAATAAGAAAGTGACATCCAGAAGTGGAATTCAGTTTTCATTTGGAAATAATTAGAATTCCAACCAAGAAAAGGGTGGTGCAGTGGTGCCCTGCAACCAAAAGGTTGTGAGTTTTATCCATACCAGGGGCTCAAGGTTGACCCATCCTTCTAAGGTCTGTAAAATGAGTACCCAGCATGCTGGGGGCAAAATGCTAATTAACTTGTGAACTGCCCAGAGAGTGCACTAAGCGCTATAGGGCGGCATATAAGTATGTGATTGCTTTGTTCCCAAAGCAGGCATCATGTTTCAGTTTTTAAATGTAAAATACATGCCTGTTCTAGTAAATTCTCTCCTCTCGAATATGCAACCATCCCTTAGTTGCCAACAAAGAACAACTACTCAATCCAAAGCGAGGCCCAAGTAGAGAAAGAGAACAGGAGTAACCAGTTTGCCTTTCCCCCAAGCCATGCTTCAGGGAATTTGAGGCAAACACATTTGCACCAGATAACATTAACAGAACAGATGTTAACGTTATCCGATGCAAATGTTTGCCTCACATTCCCTAACGTTATCCGATGCAAATGTTTGCCTCACATTCCCTAACGTTATCTGATGTTGGCCTTATCTGATGCAAACGTTATCCGAGGTATCACTGAGTAATACCTTGGATAACGCTAAGACTTGGTTCCACAAATCTTGGTGTTATCCGATTTTTAGTTATCCGATGCATGTTAAAATCCTATGGGATGGATCGGATAATGGTAAAGCTCCAAAGAGATACATTGTAACCGCACAGGCTTTAGCGGTTGTTATCCAATCCATCCCATAGGACCTTAATGTTATTTGATCCAATTCTCCTCCCCAGATTACTTAACGTTATGCGATTTTAGCGCTATCTGAGGTATTACTGTATTTTACACTCAGCAATTTGGCAAAAGTAGGTCTCAAAATTAAATGTAGATTTTGTGTTTCAAAGCCTGCTTTTTACATGAAAGTGCACATGCCATGCTGGTGTCCTGAATCAGGATTGTAGCATGCATGAAAGCATGGCAAAGACCTTCCACTGTCCATCCTTTATGGGTTTCTATAAGAGTGGGTGGGGAGGGGGGGGAGTTGTCATTGACAACTAGAGAGAACAGAAAACAGTGCCCAGAATAGAAGGTTTCACTGATCCTTGCTGACTCAACTAATCTTCACCTTCAAGAGAAAGTTGGACAACAATCTATCAGATCTGCTTTGATTTGGATCCCTGCATTGAACAAAGAGTTGTAGTCAAAGACCTTGTAAACCCCTTCCAACTCAGTCATTCTATGATTCTAGAGGACAAAAGCTGGCCAAGGTCAATTTGTTACCATTTGTCATTATGACCAGAACATCTGGAAACATGGAAGAATAAATTATTTGAAGGCTAGACTTGATTTAATGAAACAATTAAGAACAGACATGATATTTACCACGCTATGACTAGCAACATCAAGCAACTAACATTTTATCTGAAGGTGCATTTTGACAATTATTTAAGTTTGGTCTTGGATGTATTAGGGTAAAATCAAAATCTTAAAATCTAGGAACCAACCTCCTTTCCTTCTTATAATTAAAAGGTAATTTCTGTGGCATGCAAAGATAGCAGGGACCTGCTGTTCATCAGATGCACGTTCTACACAACCAGGGTCCTGTCAGATCCAAATTGGTGCATATTTATGTTCTGAAATAACAACTGTTCCACTGGGGTTCTACACATGTCTGAAGAAACACCTTTCAGGAACAGGTGACATGTAATTTCCAACAAAATAACCTATCTTTAATTTAGAAATCAGTATGGCTTAGTGAACTGCTTATAGCTCACACCCGAATAATGGAAAACAATGTTAAAAAATCAACAGTAGTGAGCTAATTATTCAAAATAGTGATGTTGAATTTCAACTGATGTTTGATATTGATATTATACTCCCTTAGGAGAAATACAATGCTTCAAATTACACAAAAGCGAGCACAATAATAAAACACCAGAAAGATATACAAGATTGTAAAACTGATATTTTTTCTTCAAAAAACCTATAACATAAAAATAATTGTTGCAAATGGCATACACGCTTTAAGTTTCTAACAAATTCTGCATTTCAATTAATTGAAGCAAAAGGGGTGGGAAGTCCTTAACATGCAAGCTTTCCATCAGCCTCCCCCAATCTTGAGCACCCTCTGGATGTCTTGGACTACAATTCTCGTCAACTCCAGCCAGCGTGGACATGACTGTATTATACTAATGAGTGTACAAACAAATTTAGCACGATGGGGCCTTAGGACTTCCCTGCAACAGCACAGTTCAGTGCAATGCACTGCAATGAATAAACGCAAAGCTGTAAAGCACTCCCTCCACACTTGATATGGAGTACCCACCAACCACTGAACAAGCACAAGACAGATGGTCCATCTGCCCACACCCTTCCTCTCTCTCAGTGGTCCCTAGGTTTGAGTCATGCTAGGCAACACACTGGGAAGGAACAGCATATGCCCAACATGTCCCATGTTGTGTAGTGGTTACATGCACAAGGGAATAGCTCTTTATTTTTTGGGATAGTGAAGGCGATAGAGGAAATAGGGAGAAGGAGGTGGTGAGTACCAGTTCTTTTCTATTCACAGAGCAGCACCCAAGCCATAAATGCTCGTGACCACAGCTCTTCCATCCGAGCATCTGTCCTAAGAGCAGACAAGTCATGCACCTTGAAGCTTCACAATAGTCAAAGAAATATCTACTTGCTCGTTAAGTCTAAACAGTTTTCTCTCCCCCCCTTCTCCCTCTCCCCTCCCCTTCTGTACATAAAAATATAACTTGATTAGAGGTAGCCCTATTAATGTAATCAATAGCTAATACACAGATAAAGCAAAATCTACAAGGGAATAAAAAGACACATTTTCAGGGAATAATGGTTAGAAAAGAGCAATGATTAGGAAACAGGTATGGGTCATATATTTCAACCTCAAATCTTTGCCAAAGAAACAACATTAAAAAACACAAGTCCACACACATAACTTTCACTCTTTCCCAGAACACGAATGAACAGAAATGGGATCTCTTGTCTTTGAAGGACCAAAGGCACAGGATGGCCTAACTGTCCCCTTCCAATTTGTTATTATTTTGTGTCTCAGACAGGCATAAGGGCTGAAGATGCTCAGATATTTTCCTATGACAAATACCAGCAGAGACAGATATGTAAAGTCAACATGGGCTGATTTTAAACTGGCAAGCAATTCTTAAAAACACGTATGATTAGTAGTAGTAAGACCCTTTAGATGCAGATATATATGTGAAAACATTTGATGGGGGAACATCTCAACTCCAATTTCATATCACTTCCAGGCAAGTGAGGAAATGGCTTGCATTATTGATGCAGGCGTCTCTGACGTTCATCTTGTTGTACAAGCAGTCTCTTTCATGCCACCCGAGAATGCATTTTCTCTGTAAGCTGATGTATGAGTAAGAAACATTGATTAACAGTAATTCCAGGAATCATGGCACTTCATGTCTTGCTTGACACCAGGATCAGGGCAAATAAGGCTATGACAATATGAAGTGCAAAAAAAGATGGGGGCAGGAAATGGACTGCGATGATAAGCCAGTTCCATCCCACTCCATCCTAAGTAGGAAGAGGATCGTCGTCTCCTTTATTACACTTGCACTTACAGCAAAGAACGAAAGGGGTAGCAAGTAAAAGGAAAGGAGAAGCCACTAGCAGTAACAGACCAAATCCAGCAAAGATGCCCACAACCTAGATTTAAAAAGAAAGAATGAATCAGCAAATTATTCACATAGGTTTTTTTAAAAAAATCTCAACTTTCCCCCACAAAACAAGGATCAAAGTGTCTGAAAGATGAGAAACAGATAAAACCCAAACCACAACATTGATAATGCTTTGAAGCGCAGCTAAACCAATTGTAACATTAAAGGAATTATATAATTTAAATCAGGGATTCTCAACCTGCAGCCTGTGGGCAGGATGCAGCCCACGGCACCATTTCATGTGCCCCTCCCACCTCCACCACACCAGGAAGTGCCATATGGTGGAGGAAGGGCAAAATGGCTGTCTGGCTCCCGAAGCTGTCTGAGGGAGCGTAACCTGGCCCCCGGCTTTAAAAAGGTTGAGAACTCCTGATTTAAACCAATTATACTACTAAACCTCTACTCGACTTAAGAACAATTTAAGTTAAGGGGTCATTCTTAAATTCTATTTTTGGAGTGACTGAAGAAAAATCTGTGACTATCTTTTTAATTTCCTTTGTTTCACTGCAAAGGATATATCTATCTGTCCCTACTTGTTTTGAATAACCCATACTGAATATAGGCCACTTCATATACCTGAGAAAGATGACTTGGATATCTGGCTACTGCAACTGGTTGTTATTTTTCTCTGTGTCAAGCTACACATTAAGGGGAATACATGTTACCTCCAAGCGATCCATTATACCTTCCATGTCAGTATTTCCAAAGAGATTCATGCCTCAGCTATATTTGTAAATTAAGCCTATAGTTCTCATCCACTGAGGAAGGGGAGAAGAAAGCATGCTAAATGAAAGCTAAGTGGTTGAGGAAACTCATGTGTTATAGTGCATACCGTATTTTTTGGACCATGACTCACTCCCCCCCCCCAAAAAAAAAAAGTGGGGTGTTTTTTTTTTTTTTTGAGAGAATGAAGGTGCGCCTTATGGTCCAAAGGTGCCTTTTGGATTTGAGTGCCTAGATGCCCCCCCCCCCCGGCTAGGGACGTATTTTGCTTTATTTTAATAAACATTTTAGTAAGGTAAAGGTTTCCCTTGCTTGAAAGCCATTCGTATCAGACTCTAGGGTTCAGTGCTCATCTCTCTTTCAAAGCAGAAGATACAGCGCTGTCTGTTTCTGCAGATGTTTCTGTGCTCATGTGGCAGGCATGACTAGACACCGGAGTGCACGGAACACTGTTACCTTCCCACCAAAGTGGTCCCTATTTATCTACTTGTAATTTCTTGCTTTCGCACTGTTATTTTAGTATAGCAGTACTATTTGATTTAGAATAGTTTTTCTTGTTTTCCTGTTCTAAAAACTGGGTGCGTCTTATTGTCAGGTACAGTACAGCTTATAGTCCGAAAAATATGGTAAATCACTTTTGCCACCTGAGGGACCACCTGTTCTAGCTGAACAGGTTTTGGGTCCAAAGGAGGACAGACAAGGAATAGTTAAAAGAACATAAATAAAAAAGAAAAACAAAGAGAAAACAACTAAAAAGAAAACAATCAAATACACCCAATATACTATAATATTACAATAACTATATGCTGTAATTTAATCATAAATTAATGACTATAGTTCTATAAACACAATTGCCATGCAGAGTTTAAGTAATTATTAAATACTAATCTAAAAATGTCATTATCCAATCTAAGCTGCTTTGGCCAGGAAAAAAATGAGCTATACAGTCATGGAATGAATGAGCAGAATTTAAACTCTTCAAACTGGTAATGCGGCCAAGAATTCCCTAGGTAGAAGGTACTGACAAGCAGGATTCCTGTTATTTAAGAACTTTCTGCTTAATTGACAGCATAACAGACCCAGAGTTTTCTAGAGTATTGTGCTAACTTTTCACATAATATGGCTATAAAACTCCATAAATGCAAGCAAAAGTAGATTATGGTGCTACTTCCTGATCATCATGGGGCTTCCCAGCTTTTGCTTTATATTCCACTAACCTTCTCCATATCCGTGGTGGTGGTGGTGGGGGAAATAGCCTTTTTGCCAGTAGGTGGCACTGCCAAACAACATTCATTTGCACTACACATCCCTGTATTATGTAAACCTGTACTAGATGGTCTTTGTTTCGCCTTTGTTTTTTGGTGCAAAAGTGAACTGATGACTAAGTTTAACGTAAGCTTCACCTCTTGTCTTACAAATTACGTATCCTTCCTTGCTCAGTTTCTTATCATACATCCATGAGTGTAGCTTTGGCATATACAGTATATGAATGATGGTTAAGAATGAATGAATGACGGGAATGAATGACGGTTATGTCATTTTATTACGGTGCACCTCTGCAACTTCCAGGGCACCTGTCAGAGGGCTTGAAAAACAAGCACAGAAACAGCACAGACACGGGAGGGTTGTTCTACCTCCCGCCAGTTTGACAGCTCCCAGACCCATAATTTGGCCTGTGGGATTCTTGCCAAATCACTGGCCTTTTGTTGATTCCAAAAATCTCATCCCTAATTAAGGTAACAGCAGTGACAGAGACCAGTTTTACAGTTCTTTCTGCCTTGGAGCAAATGAAGTAATTGTCTGTTTTTTCCTAATCAATGAACATCCAAGAGACTTGGCATCCTCTCAAAAATTCCAGCCTAAGTGCAATTCTGTTACAACCCCAACTTCTAAATCTTGATCGCTGGAAAAGAACATAGCAATAGTTCACATGTCAGTGAAAGGAATTCCTGCAGTGTTTTTGCTGCCACCAACCAGCAGAGGTCATAGGATAAGCTATGAGACACCATGTCCCAAAGGAGTTGGTAGTGGATCTATTGGATCCAAAGCTGTTCTATTTACCCAGACAGGCCTGATCCAAGCCTAATCAAATCACCGCTGTAGCTGGTGGAGATAATCTTTAGGATTGATTCCATTACTTGGGAGAGTGAGGCAGCCATTTGGAGCAAGAACCACAGCAATGGCTCCCTGGCAGCTCCTGTTTCCCCCACTAAAGGACAGCACTGAAGTTGGGTGCCACCTCCCTCCCTCCTTGAACTGTCCTGCTACCTTATGTTGTAATGACAATATCCCATCACCAGGGCCAAAGTAAGAATCAGCTGCCAGTCCAGCTAGTTTCTGAAAATCACCTGGGAAGAGGGTGCCATTTTATGCTTCATCTTAAACAGCAAAATATTTTGGGACAGGCCTACTAATCTCTTTCCATCAATGCTGTCGAGGTGTTGTAAGGAATAGAAACAGGGGCTTGTGTTTTTTAACAGCAACATAGATTTCTGAATGGCGTTCACTGCAGCAGGTAGGTATGTGGCCTTCAAAGTTGTTGCTGGGGAAAGATTGTGTGGTAGACACAATAATCCTGTGTTCTGGGAAAACGAAACTTAGCTTTTGATGGACATTTAATACTGTGTAGTGATTGGGTGGAATCCCTCAGAGGAAGGGCCAAAGGAGAAAAATTGTCTGAGGAGATAAAAGGAAGGGAGAGAGAAAGGAAGGGCTCTCTTTTCACGATGCTGCTGAATGCTTAGGAGTGCTTTACCATCAGAGGAAATATGAGTAGAAAAGAAACCGCCAAAATGTAGTTCTTTAAATAGATAAAATCAGACCAAAGCCTGGAAGCTAGAAAGATTTTTATTTTCATGTGTGAAATGGCTAGATTGCAAATCATGTTCCTCTGCAATAATTGTTTGAAACTTAAAAACTGTACATTAAATAAAAATATGTTTGGAACCCAGAACCATTGTTTCTGGTGGGTTGAGAGCTAAGCTGTGATTGGGGGGGAGGGGATCTGGTGCTTTGGCAATGCTACCATAACCTAATGACAGATTTTTACTTGTGTCCTACCTGGACAGGTTGGTTTGTTAGAACAGCCAGTCGGTAACTCTTCACATTCATGCTAGTCCATAAGCCAAGCAGAGAGTACCAGGGCCACACAGGGGCATGAGATCACAGTTAGGGTACAGACTGTTGGCTATGTGGGGAAGACAACATGGTGTGTAGGGGGGCTAAGGAGTCAAACCCTTCCAGGCAGAATGGGGTTAACCCTTATGCATGTGTGTGTAAGGAAGACAAAGATCTGTAGAAAGTCTGTCAGAAATCACATTCATCTACCTTCTGCCCTGCCCAACTTGGAATAACAAGAAGTGGCCTTGAGGTTCCAGTTCCAACTCAGTTAGAAGAGTTCTGTGAAATTTTTATTACTTTGTTACTTCAGATCCCCTTTCATTTGAAATACTAGCAAGGAAAACCAGGCAGTGAATATAATCTCCTTTTCTTTTCTTTTTGACAAAAATCTTTCTCGTTTCCCTTTTCCTCTCTGAGCCACAGTTTTCCTGCTTTAGTGTAGCATAAGGGTAATAATGCAAAAGTTAACAAAGATGCTCCTAGGCAAATGCCACTTACCTGTGTCCTGTGCCAAATCACTGATGCCCTAGAATGTCCTAACTTGTTTCGGCAAGGTCCTTTGTCATAGTGTATAAGGAGAAAGTCATCCTGTAAAACATCAGTCAGGACAGAGAGGGTGGGAAAGAAGTCAGTGGTGATTAGAAGCTGGGCCCTTTACATTACAGGAGGGTGCAACCACATCAACAAGTCTAACTCTTTTCACTGGGGTTTAATCTCAAATAAGTATTCAAAGATCTAGAGCTTTAGAATTTTGCTACAGACTAGGGGTGGCGTGTCACAAAAGGGTGACGGTTTCACTTGCTTTTTGACTGCAGACAGAAATCACATCTGTAATCCACATTTTCTACCTATTCTTACATGAGCAAATGGATTTACAAAGGATTTAAGTTTTCTGCCTTGTCAGAAGCATGGTCAATGCTTTGAAAGGCTGTAGATTCCATAGAAACTCCCATGCTCAACCCATCCCCCAGACTTCTGACTGTTCCCCTTTCCCTTCCATGCTCATGCTTAAACTATGACCTCACAAAGTTGATGGGCAGGATACTTTCTGTAGGGAATCTGAGACCTGATCTCCTTTCTCTGGGGTCAAGACTTTCTCGAAACTACAGGGTGATTCTGCTGATCTGTTTAGCAGGCCAGGCTCTGGACTGCCATCCCAGGGACCACAGAAACACAAATGCAGGCCTGAAATGATCAGGCATTCACTGCCTGTTACAGGGATAACCTAAACAAAAGGCAACATCCCTCATCTTCGAGTGAATTATACAAATTGTAAAGCATGCTTACATCAAGTGATTCCAAACAGTACCAGCAAAAGGCATGTTTACAGTTTTTACACATCATCTGGGCACAACCTTCATCCCGTTCAATGTACACTTTGCATTTGGGGCAGCGTTTGATTGGAGCATCATCTTCTTCCATTTTATAAACGGAGCTGGAAGAGACATTTACTAAATTAGAGGAGAAATGGTATTTTAAAGCTGCATTTAGTATTTGATGGTTTAGCCCAGAATGCTGTTGGCTTCTGTAATCATGGATGACCAATCCCTTCACACCTTAACACAACCAGTTACACAGTGATTGTGAAATCGTATGACCAGTTAAGTATACAAAGAACATCCTGCCAAAGGAAGAAATCTAATGCACGATTAATTTGGTGTACATGTTTTTTAAATATGATTTGGGCTTTTGTATTTAACAGCTGCATTTCTGAAGCACTTGCCATTTTCATATGTTATTTCTGTGTCTGTGCTGTGACCTTATGCAACAACAGATTTTCACTGTCTACTCAATGAAACAACAATCTTTCATTCCTGTCATCAAACTTCAATGGCTGAGAGAAGACAAATGAAATAACAAGGTTAAATCTAGAGGCAAGTCCTAAAATTGCATTTTTACCAATACATGATAAAGTGAAATGTCATCAAGCAACCGAAGAATGATTTTCAAATTTATTAATCGTAGCAAGATTAATGATAGCTAGAAAAATGAAAAATATTATATGGTTTTCACATAAATGAATGGTATGAAGAGACTTGGGGTGTTGCTATTAATGATAAACTAACTTGTAATATTAAAGTTAAGAACAGAATATTAAAGGAGAATCGTTTTAAAGAAATCTGTGGAGAATGTATATATTTTGTATTACTAAAGAAGAAAGGGTGTATAACTGTCACAATGCAGTTTCAGAAAGCGAGTGGTAGTTTATAAAAGATGGAAATGGTTATGGAGGAACACTTTTTCTTTTTGTTGTTGTTGAGATGCATAGTCGAGTCCGACCCTTTGCGAACCCATGGACCATTGCATGCCAGGCACCCCTATCCTCCACCATCCTCCACAGCCCACTCAGCTCTACGCCCACTGCATCAACAATACCATCTAGCCATCTCATCCTCTGCCGTCCCCTTCTCCTTTTGCCTTTGATTTTTCCCAGCATCAAGGCTTTCTCAAGTGAGTCCTCTCTTCTCATTTGGTGTCCAAAATACTTTAGCTTCGTCTTCAATATTTGTCCTTCCAAGGAGCAGTCAGGGTTTATTATTATTTTAATGTTTATGTTAATAAGTTTTTTGTTTAAGTTGTATGTTATGTGTTTTTTGTTGTTCAGTCGCACAGTCGACTCCGACCCTCTGCGACCCCATGGATCACTGTCCGCCAGGCACTCCTGTCCTCCACCATCACCCTCAACTTGCTCAGCTCTTTGCCCATTGTGTCCACAATACCATCTAGCCATCTCATTCTAGGCCGCCCCCTTCCTCTTTTGCCCTAGACCTTTCTAAGCATCAAAGCTTTCTCAAGTGAGTCTTCTCTTCTCATTTGATGTCCAAAGTACTTTAGCCTCATCTTTACTATTTGACCTTCTAAGGAGCAGTCAGGGTTGATTTCTTCTAAGATTGACTTATTTGTTCTCCTCGCTGTCCAGGGGACTCTCAAAACTCCTCCAACACCACATCTCAAAGGCATCTATTCTTCTGCGCTCAGCTTTCCTAATGGTCCAGCTCTAACAACCATACATTGCCACAGGGAATACCATTGCTTTGACTACACAAATGTTTGTTTGCAATTTGATGTCTCTACTTTTAACTACGTTCCCCAGGTTTCTCATAGCTTGTCTCCCAAGAACCAGTCGCCTTTTTATTTCATGGCTGCAATCACCATCTGCAGTGAGCTTTGATCCTAAGAAAGTAAAATCTGTCACTGCTTCTACTTCTTCCCCATCCAAAAAATTAAAAATGTATAAATGTATGTATATGGCTGACAGTAAACTTGAACAATTCAGGTTAACTAGCAATGAGCTTGTTCACCAACTAAAGAGCTTAATGTACCATGGAGTGCAAATTGCAAACAAAGTTAGATAGTCTTTTTCTGATGTTCTTCTATTATTCTACTGCTTGGCTCTTTTCTATACTGCTCATAAACATTAGACTTCCACAGGTTTGGAATAAAGCAGTGAGTCCCATGACACTGCAGAGCTCACTACTGTATTTACCAAGGGGCATTTTTAAAAAATGTTGCTAAAGTTAACTGCATTGACATCAAAATATATCGCCTCTCCAACAGTTCAGGGCTGATGTATATTTCTAATGTTTGCTCTTGGTCTTTAGGAAGGAGGATGATATGTGACAACGGGAGAGAAAATGGTTTTAAATAACAGTTGACTAATGAGCCACCTGAGGCAATGACAATGAAAAATCAGGGTGTTTTTTTTTTAGTGCTGAGAGCAAGAGCTGCAATTAATGTGCTAAGAATCATGCCAAACTCATTCAATAATTTATAGCCCTGTACCTGGTTTCCCCGGGAAGGAAGTTGATGGGTATATTTTCTTGACAGCCTTGCCCTGGATGCCAATGGGATTTGCAAGCAGAGCAAAATTCTATGTCACAAGCTTTGCACTGGACCAGCTGGGGACTCTGAGGTCTTGATTCTTGAACCTGGCAAACTGCTTGGCAGGAGGAAGATGGGCACCAAGTCCGACACGGATCCAGAAGTATCTCTATTTAAAATAAGATGAAGCTGAGAAAGGCTGCAACACGGTAGAAACACGGCATAGCTTTTTAGAAGGTCTCCAGTTTAACCCCTGGTATTTGGAGGTGAAGCTGAGAAAAATGGCAAACTGAAACCTTGAAGAGATGTTGCCAGTCATAGCTGAGCTACCTGGATGAATAAAATGGTGTGGTAGCAACAGCAATTACACTTATATGCCACCCTATAGCGCTTAGTGCACTCTCCGAGCGGTTCACAAGTTAATTAGCATTTTGCCTCAAACATGCTGGGTACTCATTTTATGAACCTTGGATGGAAAGTTGTCACCCTTGATCCCGGGTCAGGAATGAACTCACAACCTTCTGGCTGCAGTAAAGAAGTTTAACCACTGCACCACCAGGAGCTCTTAACGCAGCTTCCAATGCCAAAACTCATTTTGTATCAGTGACACAAACACAAGGGAAGACCCAATCCTTGGATGACTTCCATGTTGCATTCTAAGTTGCCTTGAACATTATGGAATGCATAAGTAGAAAAGGCAACTGCAGTCGCTTCTTTGAGGGAAAAATGTACAACTTCTATTTTGGATAAGATGGAGAAACACAGGGAAAAGAAGCCCCTTCTGCAAAATGTCCTTCTCTGACATATTGTATAACACACCCAAAGCATTTTGCTGTCACACCAACTCTACCCATTTAATCTGGGACATCTTTGGGCATTTCCATAAGTGACACCAAGACTGCAATCTTCTGTAGATAGTATCAATGGATACAGCTGGAGACTATCTATGCAAGAGCATAAAGAAAATTTAAGTGAAACAGGCAGCAATGTCCTTGCTCTTTTCTTCTTTCCTTGGACCTTTTTCTAAATCAGTTTTTTAAAGTTTCAGAAAACACGGAAGCAGCAGACCTTTGGATGAACATGGAAGACAAATGAGAAACAAAGAGAGCTTTCCTTAAACCAGCCTTTCCCAAACTATGTTCTGTGGAACACTGGTGGATTTCAATTCCCAGAAGCCTAAGACAGTTCCCAAAAGCATTGATCGGCCAATGTGCTGACAATTCTGGGAATTGAAGTCCACCAGTGTTCCGCAGAACATAGTTTGGGAAACACTGCCTTAAACAATACCCACCTAATCTTTCCACCCACACAAACCTCACTGTTCTAATTTTAATGTTGATTAAATAAAAATAACTACAAAGAAATGGAACAGAATTAGTGCCACACAGTTTGTGACTGGTTGCAAGTTTCAGAGCAAAGAGTGCTACTATATGTACCATACCTCGTTCAAACTGAAGTTTCTTATACCTCTGCATGATTTCTGATGCAACCATACACTCAATCTGTTGTAAAAAAAAGGAGAAAACCAGCAAATCAATAATAGTGGTAGTAAAAGTGATGATAAAGAGTGACAAAACAGCTGCTATAATAGTTAAATAATAGTAACAGGCATACTCAAAATGTCTGCAATAATTAGAAGAGTAGTTTTTACTTAAGACCAATTTGTCTTTGGATACATACTTCATTTTCTTGTAGATGCCCTTGTTTTGGGCAGGCAGCATCAGGGCAGCTAATTGCTGTTTCAAGGCCTTCCTTGATTAAAAGCTCCACGTATTGTTTCAGGCACTGCAAGAAAGTCAGAGACAAGCACTAAAGATTTTACACTAAACATGTGACAAAAAAAAATACATGCAGTGGATTTGACATACTTTTCAGAGGGTGTCACAGCTATCAGACAATCATACATATGAAGGCTCTCATTCACAAGGACTATATACTGTACATCCCTTTTTTCACTGAACCTCTTCCATGCTGTACTGTTCCCCGAGCATTGCTCCATTCTTATACTGTAGGGGTACAAAGCACATTCATAAACCTCCATTTTTCTCCTATCAGAATGTCTAAAAAGGTGAGATCCTTCCATCTCTGCACCTTACGAAGAAAAACTGCAAAACCTGCCAAATTGATAACGGTACAAAGTAACGGTACAAAATTCTCAACCATCTGCCCTGGGAAAAATGAATTCTCAGACCAAAGAGCAGTATGTTGGATGTGCATGCTGTATACTTTTTGAACAGGAGGTGGCTGTCAGTAAAAAAGAAAAGAAAGAGCAATTCTATGCAGCTAGACAGAAACTGCATATACAGTACAGTATAAGGATTCAAACAGTTTTTTTCTGAAGCTGAGCACTCAAATCTTCCAGTGGTATTTTAGAACCAGCCAGAAACTATTTCACATTCCTTCTTTTCTTCTTTTTAAGGACAAGCTTAATATTTTTGTTGCATTATGATTTATGTCATGATTGAACCATCCATGCTCTGGATACCAGGCGTGGGGGGGAATGGTGGGGACTCATGCACTTGGATGTGCTGATTCACTTCTGCATGTCCTTGTTCCCATTCAAGTTGGGATAAGTAAGTACGATTACCCATAAAAAGAATGCACTTGCAAAATAGCATCAAAACAAACTATAGTTAGTGGTAACCATATTTTACTCTAATTGGACAACTTGGCAAACTTCGTTGGCCATGACGAATTTGGAAGAAGAAAAGAGGAAATACAAGCAAAGCCGCACTGGGCCCAAGTAACATGAACAGGACTCTTGTAATCTTGTTCTCCCAAACAATGAAGATACTTCCCACACAGAGGGGAATTTTTACTCCTGCAAATGACACAACCTTGAAGAAAACTTCAGATGCCAAGGTCTCATGAGGCTGACAGAAAATGCAGTTTGCACAGACATACAAAATCACAAACCTGTAAAGGGAGGGGAGAGACCTCACTTTTTCTGAAAATATTGTTCATGTTTACCAGTATTCTGTCATTTATCATTTAGAGCAGAGGTCGGCAACCTATGGCCATGGGCTGGATCCATCCTGCAGTGCCAAATCATCTGGCCCATGCCCTCGTTCCAGCGGAATCCAGCAGCAGTAGCGGCAGCAGCCACAGATGTGTTTACGGCAGCATTTGCAGCAGGGGGGACCACCAGTCTGGCCCCCTCAACTGTCTAAGGGAGCGTGACCCGGCCCCTGACTTTAAAAGGTTGCCAACCCCTGATTTAGAGGAAGTTGGTGGACAGGGGAAATGGAGCAGAAACATCCTAAGTTATTTGTAGTGTGCCAGAAATTGATAGCTGGATAATCCATGGTAGGTAGGGTCAATAGAAGCCACCACATCAAACTTGCGCAAGAGTAAAACCAAATTAGAAGATGGAGGAAGGAGTTAACTAGACAAGGAACACTAGAGGAGGATATAGCTGAGGATCCCAAGCTCTTCTATGTCACTTAGAGGACCCTGAATAGGGTGAGGGTTGAAGTCCCTAAATGCAAGACCAACATGCTCAAGTGGGGGCTGCTGATGGTCAACAACACTCTGTGTGACTGTGGGGAGATGCAAAATGCAGCTCATTTACTGGTCTGCCAATTACTGCAAGAAACCTGCACCGATGTGGACTTAAGTTTGACCAACAACAAAACCAAGAAAGTGGCTTCATTTTGGCACTCGAGGGTTTGACTGGGACGTGAAAGAAGAATCACACCTTCAGGATGACCACATGGATGAAGGAAATAATAACCTTATATCCCATCTACATTGGTTAGAAGTGGGAGGCACCTTTCTCCTAGCCAGCTTCCACATTAGAGAGGGCTGTGGCTTTAGATCAGGGGTGCCCAAATATTTTGGGCAGCAGCCTGGTCACGTGGTTCCTCCTAGCAAATCATCTGGCCTATGCCCTCACTCCAGCCACTGCTTCCACTGCACCTGCCTCAATCCTTGTCTCCTCCACTCGTCTTGACACATCTGCCCTGCTACGAAGCGCCATTAGGGACATGCCAAGCCAAGCAAAGGAGACAAGGATTGAGGAGGCTGCGATGTAAATGGCTGTGGGCATGTTTCTTTCACCCACACGATGCAGCTCCTCCAGGCCAGTAAGCAGGGGAGCGGGGGGGGGGGAGATTTTTAGGTGTGTGGTGGGCTAGGCGGTGGTGGTGGACCACCAGTCCAGCCCTTCAACAGTTTGAGGAAGTGTGGCCCAGTCCCCAGCCTAAAAAGGTTGAGGATCCCTGGTCTAGATGGTTATAAAATGTAGCATGCAAAGGCACAGATTTGATGGCTGAAATCTAGTAAGGGGAAAGGGAAAGGTCACCCTTCCTCGAAAGCCAGTCTTATCCGACTCTAGGGTTCAGTGCTCATCTCTGCTTACAGCCAAAGAGCCAGCACTGTCTGTGTCTGCAGATGTTTTTGTGGGCATGTGGCAGGCAAGGGGCTGTGGTGGGTCAGTGGTTAAGAAGCTCGCCTTGTTAGCTGAAAGGCTGGCCAGTTGGCAGTTTGAGACCTGGGTGCTGCATGACAGATTGAGCACCTGTCTCTGTCCCAGCACTTGGGGACATGAAAGGAGCCTCATTTGGGCATTCCCTGAGTGGAGTTTCTTCCACTAAAAACCCTTTCAACCCGGAATAATTTCTGACACAAAATTATTATTAGGCATGCCTCAACACTGGAGTGCACAGAACACTATTTGCCTTCACACTGAAGTGGTACCTGTTTGTCTACTTGCAATGTCTTACTTTCAAACTGCTAAGTTTTCAGGAGCTGGGACAGTAGTAAACTGCAATTCGAGTACACTTATTAGCGTCACTGGAACTTAAGAGGAGCTGATGAATGAAATCCCCACTTATTCAAGGGGCCTGATCTAGTTGTATATTAATACCGGATTTAGCCAATTTGTAATGCTCAGAAATCATAACACAGAACCATACTTTGTGCAGCAAGAATAATACAGTAATACCTCGGATAATGTTTACCTCGGATAACGCTAAAATCGCGTAACATTAAGTAATCTGGGGAGGAGAATTGGACCGAATAACGTTAAGGTCCTATGGGATGGATCGGATAACAACCGCTAAAGCCTGTGCGGTTACAATGTATCTCTATGGAGCTTTAACATTATCCGATCCATCCCACAGTATTTTAACATGGATCAGATAACACTAAAAATCGGATAACACCAAGACTTGTGGAACCAAGTTTTAGCGTTATCCGAGGTATTACTGTATTGCAAACTATGTTTGCTATGAAGTATGACATGCATACGTTATTTGGTACAGGTCTGTAGCACATTCCTAACACGAACCAGACCTATGAGTATTATGGTGGGAAAAATGAACAATGAAAGAATCAAAGAGCTACTCAGCTCATCCAGTGCAATATTCGGAGAAGGGGAAAATTGGATTTCCTTTTCAATAACAGACCATCACATACCATATTACAAACTATTCCTAATTTTAAAAGTTTATTCCCATCTTTCAAGGCAACTGCTGTTTAATAAACACATCCAGTTCACCAATGGAACTTTCTGTTTCCTTCCAGGCTTTTGTTCTAAAGTCATAGTATGAAAGGATCTGCTAACAATTAATAGGGGGGGAAAACATTTTAGTTGTTCTAATTTATAAATCCAATAAAATATATGTTTTTAATCTCCACCACCCTTGCAAACAGCCATAGCCCTCTTCAAGTTGCTGTTAGCAACCATTAAGCTGTTCCCTACTTTGAGGAAACAATGTCAGAGTGTTTTCTACAATCATTTTTATTTATATGTAGACCTTTCCACCCACATTGCTTTACCTAAGAACACAAATAAACCCACACATTAAAAAAGGTCTGATATACATATATCAGATATACATATATACATATGTCATTTTATAATCCTTCAAATTACTGTAAAAGATTATATTGATTAAGGGCAGTTTTCATGCAGCAGTTTTCAAAATGAAAAAATAAGTAAATAGAACAATATATGCAAAAGCATATCATGGGAAGTTGCCGAATATTGGCGTCCAAGTGAGTGTGGTGGCTTAGGGGTTAAGATGCTGAACTTGATGATGGAAGGTTGGGAAGTCAGGAGTTTGAGACCTGACTGCTGTACAATGGAGTAGGCTTCCATCTCTGTCCCAGCTCCTGCCAACCAAGCAATTTGAAAGCAGGCAATTGCAAGTAGATAAATAAGAGAGTCTTGAGTTTGCCTCTGGAATCACAGAATAACTGGAATGCCCACTCCCTGTCTATTTGTCAGTACACAGAAAGAGCCTCCTCGTAGATTGTGGTATTTTTGAACCACAATCGGGCATACCCTGGTAGGGGTAACCTTGTGTTGTCAGCTAATCTGACTGGTTGACATAATGTAGGCTGCTCTTAATTTATAGTTTAATTAGTAGAGTTGGGTAGTTATTTTTAAAATGGTTTTTAATCGTTTTAAAGTCATAATTTTATGTGAATGAGGTCTGTTATCTGTAAGCCGCCCAGTGTCATCGGTGAGTGAGCGGCAATATAAATGTAAATTAATAAATAATAATAATAAACAATAATCTTTCTCACACTAGGTCAGACAAATGGAACTGCAGAATGAACTCACGAAAAAGTGCCTTCGTTTTTGGCAGTTTCATGTCTTGCGTAGGCACAGAGGAAAAGCCACATCCATTTAAAAGAAGTTTCAACACATTTTTATTTTCCTCAGTATGACATGATATTGCTGCCAATTTTGTTTAATTTAGTTCAGTAGCTACATTTATTTATTTTTTCATTGTTAGCTACCTCTTGAATCAGTACACTTGACAACCTCAATACAGTACCAGTATTATAAAAATAAATGCATACATGAGAATAAATGTAATATCTTTTCTCCAAGCAATACATGAGGAGAGTTTCATTTTACCATTTCTATAGCAACAGGGATTCTGCTATTTGGCAGGCACCCGTCAAACCACCCACTCTAGTTTGCCCAAGCCTCCACACCAGCCTATTTTCCCAAGGCAATCTCTTAAAAAAATAGATCAAGTAAATTCCTCCTCTTCCTTAGAGAAAACAGATGAAATGCTCCCACCATTTCTTGGCCACAAGCAGGGTGGAAAATACTGCACTGATCCTGCATTGCATGCTAATTTCAATGGGCTCTCCTCATTCAAGGAATACTATGTGACTAAGTAGCCATTGTTAAAAGAGATACAGTAATACCTCGGATAACGCTAAAACTTGGTTCCACAAGTCTTGGTGTTATCCAATTTTTAGTGTTATCCGATGCATGTTAAAATCCTATAGGATCGGATAACGTTAACGCTCCATAGAGATACATTGTAACCGTACAGGCTTTAGCGGTTGTTATCCGATCCATCCCATAGGACCTTAATGTTATTCGATCCAATTCTCCCCCCCCCCCCAGATTACTTAACGTTATGCGATTTTAGCATTATCCGAGGTAAACGTTATCCGAGGTATTACTGTACAGTATAAACTATGAAGACAGGCAAACTCTATGCATTATACAGTGCTACACATGGACAAAAGATCATGGGAAAATATAAATTTGTCACTAGAGTAAGCACCATTAATTGTATCAGCCATACTATCTGGTACTAGACACCAAACTGAGAAGCAAAGATGGGATTCTGTATTTCTTAAAGACTATAAATCCTGCAATTCCCTATTCTAAGAGCTCTACTTGACTTGAACACACCTTAGTAAAGGTCTCCCTTAGTAAAAATCTGGCCTGTTGGCCTTTCAGTCGTCAAACTCCAAGCATTAACCACTAAGTCACTGTGGGCCCTGAACACACCCTACAGGTATCTACATTTGGGTCTGGGAGAAAAGGTTTAAACTGGAAGGTTTTGAGGCTTAGCTAGGCCTAGCTCCATCCAAGCTCCATCTAGTCCTGCCCTTTTGCTAGCGGGAACTTTTCCTTTCTGAACAGGAAGATAACTGGAACTAGGCCACCTTCTAATTTAGGTCTTTTCCCCAGGGACATCATGTTTAGGCATTTGTAAGGTGCCTCAAAGCCTGGCAGAACTTCCAGAGAGGAGAATTATGGTATCTGTTGTCTAAGAAATAAAAAAGTCCCATTTCTACCAAGAATTGGGATGGCCATAAACACCTTTGAAAACTTAGTTTCCTGTATTATAGACACAGAATCTGAGTACAGTACTGTATAGTTAAGATGACTCGGGGTAGTAAAAAAAAGTTACATTCCTAAGCTCTACAGGTAGCTATTGCCACAGTCTTGATAAGACTGATCCAGTTTGCTACTGCTTCTCTACGTCCTTTTGATAATAAAAGTGAGCTAAAATAGAAAGCATACATTTTTAATGACAACTTTTAGGATCCCACAGAGCACGTTTTGAGTGAGAGCATTTTGTAATTATAAATGATTAATTAAAAATAAAAAGTGCATTTCCCATTCTGAGTACAGTATAATATTTTGTCCATATTAGCCAGAATACTCTTTCCCCTTCATTGACATCTTCAAGCAAAGGTCAGTCCTTTTGTTCTAAGTGGAGCTTGAGTTTCATTAATATGATCATAGGGCCAATTAATAAAACTGTATCTCCCCAATATCATGCCTACTTCACCGGACTTTTATGTTCCCAGTTGGTGATATCTGTTTAACAAAACATTGTGCTGTTAAGGTCAAGGTCTCCCTTGCTTGAAAGCCTGTCTTGTCCAAATCTAGAGGACAGTGCTCATCTCAGTTTACAAGCAAGGAGCCAGCGCTACCTGCAGACACTTCTGGGGCCATATGGGAGGCATGACTAGGAGCTAGAGTGCACAGAACACTGTTACCTTTCCTGCCAAAAAAGGTACCTATTTATCAATTTGAAATTTCTTGCTTTCAAACTGCTGAGTTAGCAGAAGCTAGGAGAGACAACAGACAATCATTTTGTTGCACAGAACTTGGGTCTCGAACTGCTGATCGGCCAACCTTCTGGTCGTCGCGCTCAGCATCTTAACCACTAAGTCACTGCATTGTGCTGTTAAGGTAAAGATAAAGATCTCCCTTGCTTGAAAGTCAGTCGTATCGAACTCTAGAGTTCAGTGCTCATCTCTGTTTATAGCCAAAGAACCAGCGCTGTCTGCGTTTGCAGACATTTCCATGGACATGTGGCAGGCATGCCTAAACACCTAAGTGCTTGGAACACTGTTTACCTTCCCACTGAAGTGGTACCTATTTATTTACTTCCAATTTCTTGCTTTTGAACTGCTAGATTAGCAGGAGCTGGGACAGAGACAGGAATTCATTCTGTTGTGCAATACTCGGGTCTCAAACTGCTGATCTTCCAGTCATCAAGTTCAGCATCTTAACCACTAAGCCACCGCAGTCCTACTGTGCTGTTACTGTACACTTGTACCTCGCTTAAAGAGCATAATGCGTTCACAGGATTGCTCTTTAAGTGAATTTGCTCTTTAAGTGAAACACCATTGTAAGTGACCAATTGTGACTTCTGGTGGAGGGGATTGTGAACTCTGATTAATTTGTTAAGCAAGTTTTTGGTTGGTTTTATTTGTTAAGTGAAGTGAACATTCAGAGAAAATTCTGCTCTTTAAGCGAGGTGCTCTTTAAGCGAGGCACTCTTTATGTGAGATTTGACTGTACATAAAAATACCCAGAGACCATTGCTTTTATGGTGATATGCGGTACTAAACATTCACCCAAAAAAGCTATAGTAAAGCAGATTTATTGCTCAACAGGGAAACATTCCCTTGTACAGTACTTTGTCAACAAGCCCCAATGACAAGTTCCCATAATGGAAAAAAAAAAGATGCTACATTCACCGAGGAACATATTTACAGAAAACTGATGGGCACAGCTGATTAGGTTTGCCGTTGCTGCAAATAGAACCATCTTCTGAATTTTGGGTAAGGTTTGACATTTGCTGCAAACATTGCCCTTTGGTGATATATGAAAATGGTGACATAACTCACATACACACCATTTCCTCTCACTTTCTTGCGTGTATTTATGCAGAATACATTTTTTCCTCAAGCAGCTCCTCTGCATGTGTGTGTGTGTGTGGGGGGGGAATCATCCCCCACCCATGCTAAAGTTAGCCATACAGACAATTTTTTGCTTTTGGAAGGGGAACAATCTATACAGTGATTCAGCTCAATGAAATATGTGCAGAGGAACGGCACTCCAATATATCAAAAAATGGATGTCTTTCCATTACACTCCGTCAGTTCCAACACGAAGGAGCAGAGGCACAGTTCTTCTGCCTGAGGCAACATAGCTAAGCATTAAACACAAAAGCCATAACAAGAAATGTCATATTTAAACAACAACCACAATAGGGAGCTTTAGTGTGACCAAGATTTCAAAGCCATGTATGCCTTATATATTTAGAGAGGTAGGAAACTGACACTTGAGATTTGCCAGGTAGCTTCCCTGTATTTGTATGGGCATGTGAATGGAGAGGGGATGGTTAGATTTATGTTCTTTGTTGTTATCCTGTGTCTCAGCACAAAGAAAACACAGAGAGACAGAAAGGGGAGGGGGATCGGAGGGGAAAGAGACTGCATTTTATATAGTCTACATATCAATCCAGAACAAGCTGAATGTAGACCGAGATTATTCGTCATTAAGTCTTTAGCCCAAATCCAATCACTAAATCCACTGCATGAATGAGATTCATGTAACTTTTGACTCAACAAATCCAGTATATTCAGTGATTCTATTGTTGCTGCAACTAACGAGTAGATCTGTTGTTCAAAAAATGAAATCCATTTTGATGGTTGTATACTTTTGGGAGAGTGATACTTTATAATGTTGTTTTAATAAATTTGCTTTTAAAAAGAACAACTTGATTTAGCCCTTTTGGTCAGTGATGGAGAAGTCTGTAATATCTTTTATGCTTATGTTTTGCTTTGCTTCTATTTCATGTTTACATGTTTTTTCACCACCTCAAGCGCTGATACGTAATAAACCGTAAGTATGTATGCATGTTTGTGACTGCAGTGGCTCAAGTGGTTAAGACGCTGAGTGGAAGATGGCAGGTCAGCAGTTCGATACCCGAATACTGCAGAACAGAGTGAGCTCCTGTCTTTGTCCCAGCTCCTGCCAACCTAGCAGTTTGAAAGCAAGAAATTGCAAGTAGATAAATAGGGACCACTTCAGTGAGATGTTAAACAGTGTTCAGTCTGCTCCAGTTTAGTCATGCCTGCCACGTGTCCATGGAAACATCTGCAAACACAGACAGCGCTGGTTCTTTGGCTATAAACAGAGATGAGCACTGGACCCTAGAGTTGGATACAACTGGCTTTCGAGCAAGGGTCACCTTTACCTTTATATGTGTGTGTGTGTGTTAACACTGTGATTTAAAGAAAGCATCCTAATGGTGGTAGCTACCTCCCAGCTACTCTAGCAGTCTTTTATCTGTGCTAGCAGCATCATTCACACATTTTGGGATGCTTATGGTGAGGTGCTTGGAAGGGGAAAGCACACTGTGGCAAAAGAGTCAGGAACAGATCAAACAAAAAGGCTCCCCTGTGTTATAGGTAAAGGTCGCCCTTGATCAAAAGCCAGACACCAGAGTGCATGGAATGCTGTTACCTTTCCCACCTAAGCGGTCCCTATCTATCTACTTGCAATTTCTTGCTTCCAAACTGCTAAGTTGGCAGGAGTTTTGACAGCACTCAGATCTTGAACTGCTGACCTTCCGACCTTCCAGTCATCAAGTTCAGCATCTTAACCACTAAGCTACTGGTGGCCCCTAAATTACATGCAAGGCTAAAACTATCAAATGACAAATTTGAAGAGGGTGAGATTTAAAGACAAATCCACCTGATTTTTGTCTACAAATAAAACCCAGAAAAAGGCTAAGTTAACATTCTGTGAATCTGCTCTACATTTAGAGAGAGAACAAGAACAGCTTGTCTTTCTGGGAAAGCTCTCATATGCACAACCTGGCAGAAAAATGTGGGCTTAAAAATCACTCTCTCTGTGGTAACTTAGCATCTGGCTAATCCTTCCTAGTAGGGTAGAAATAATTTCCTGAAAAACATAAGTAATTTTTAAACACGATCATGTTTTATACAAGCTTCAGATGACGATATGAGGAATGGCTCCTTAAAATGGCACTGAGTGAAGCATACTGTGTGTCTAAAAATAAATAGGAAAGAATACCCAGTATCTCCCGCAGGTAATTGCAGCTAAGTACAGTATTGAGAAAAGATGGTCATGGCTGCAGATCAGAAGATGTGGGTGAAACCGTGACTAGAATATAAAAAGACTGCTCTGTCGCCTGGAGAACTATTCCTTTAAAACAAAGGATGAGCAAATATTTAAGAAATGACCTGTTGCACTGAATGAGGCAACACTTTCCTAAAACTGTCCTAGACTTGAGTACTATAGGATAATAAATGAAGAGACAATGGAGGATGGCTGGCCTAAACCAGTAACATCAGCTACAGTATGGCAGAGGCTATTCCTGATATCAAGGTCCATCACTAGAGAAATGTTTGAAGTAGTAGCCATGTTAGTCTGTGCAAGCATAAAAGGTAAAGGTCACCCTTGCTTGAAAGCCAGTCATATCTGACTCTAGGGTTCAGTGCTCATCTGTTTCATAGCCGAAGAGCGGTCTGCTTCTGCAGACGTTTCCATGATCACGTGGCAGGCATGACTAGACACCGGAGCACACGGAATGCTGTTTACCTTCCCACCAAAATGGTCCCTATTTATCTACTTGCAATTTTTTGCTTTGGAACTGCTAGGTTGGCAGAAGCTGGGACAAAGACAGGAGCTCATTCCATCCTGCAGTACTCGGGAATCGAACTGTTGACCTGCCACCTTCCAATCAGCATCATAGCCACTTGAGCCACTGCAGTCCCCTGAGAGTAAATAAAATAGAACAGCAAAAATAGACTAAAAATTTTGTGCCACTTTAAAGACTAACTCCTGTACCTAAATGTGAGCTTTTGTGGACCAAGTCAATTTCATCAGACATAAGAGTGAGGCCTCATAGCATCAATTTATACACACCTCAGGTACACAGGAACACAATAATTGACCAGCCTAACAGAATAGTAACATTGTAGCTTTTTACAACTGACAAAATCCCGTTATTAATCAAACCTGCTGCAAAGCCTGGCCGCCTATTGCAAATGGTTGCAAAACAAACTTCTCTTGCAGGCTGATGCATCACATCCAAAGGGCGGATGCAACAAACATTGTGGCATTACACATCTGCCAATGAGTTAGCATCTATTGACAATGGTTTGAGTGACCCAGGCAAAACTGCAGCATAGAACAACCCTGTTAGTTGTGGTGCATCAAATCTGATAATATCTCAGAACCCCAGACTGATATTCAAACCCCTGAGATGCATGCCAGCATATGCATGTACAGTAATACCTCGGATAACAACTGCATCAAATAACAATACAAAATTTTGAAAAAACGATAACGATCGTTATCCGATGCAATCTTTCATAGCAGCAGGGTGGCTGGGAAGCTGAACAGGGGCTCCCCATTCAGCTTCCCAGCCACCCCGCAGCTGTGGGGGCAGGGTCTGGGTGTCTGGGAAGCCGACCGGGGGAGCTCGCCCAGCACCCCACAGCTGTGGATCAGGTCCCCTGACCTCCCCGTGCTAGCAGGGGTAACAGAGAGCCACAAATGGGTGAAAAAATCTTCCCTTTTTTTTGGCCCATGTTGAGCTATCCAGCACCCCTGCCGGCTCCAGGGAGGTCGGGGGACCCGATCTGTGCTGTTCCCGACATCCCTGGCCTCCCCAACTGGTACAGTGTCAAAATGTGGGGATTCAAATCCTGGCGTTTTGACTCAGTGCACTGGCCGTGGAGGTTGGGAATTACTATTGTAATTCCCCTGCTCTAGAACAGCAGCCCTCAAGTCCATGGGCAGCGGCGGCGGATCTGGACCCCGATGCCAATTCATCAGGGCCACAAAGCCCTTGTTGCTCCTGGAAGCAGAAGTAAACATGTCCACAGGCTATAGTGACCAGCTCCCTGAACCACATGACTCACCCACAGCCTGAAATGTTTGGGCACCCCTCATCTAAACTTTAGGGGGGTTGAAGAATTTTTTTATAAGCAATGTATCCTAACCATAAATGTTCTACTGGCTATTAGTAGTATTCCGTCTCACATGTCTTTAAAAAAACAGTCCATAGCATAATGTTGAGGATGCAATACTGCTTACTACTCTACTGCTCCCTTGCTTAAGTTCTGTCCTTCACAAAATACATACTGAAATAACTTGTGTTGGGTTTTTATTTTTAATTTGAGGAATGGCGTTTGACTCCCACACATTTTCCGCTCATTTTCTGCTCAAAACACTATTGACCTTAACCAGATGACTTTTCTTGCTGCTTTCTGAAATTCAGGTATCTACACTCCATGCTGTTGTTTATGCAACTGTTCTTTTGCCTCTCAATTTTAGGCTGTGCTGGTGAAAGATAAAGACATCTCCATATTCATTCCATTTCCCTCTTTCAGTCAGGGGTGTGTGGTGTTTTGGTTTTTTTTTTTTTGGGGGGGGGGAGATGCAGATTAACGAAGACAAACCCTCAAATAAAATGCATTAATCATAACCACCTCAGTGTCCTTGTGAAGTAGATTAAAACAGAAGTGGCACAGAACAAGAACTATGGAAGACTAGGAAGTTAAACACCACTTTCTTTTGTTATTTTTCATTATCAGCTCTACTTTTATCCTACACATTCTCTTCTGTGATCAGGAAGGATTGACCTCCCCCTTCCCAACTCTGAGTTAGATGAAGCTAAGACAAAATCAAACGTCCACCAGCAACTAAGTATGCATTTGAAACCAAGCCTCTGTATTCTCAACAGATATTCCAATCATGACACCATTCCTATTTACTAAATAGCAGAAAATGCAACTACGGTATTTTATTGCACCATGTAGTGTTACTGCCACTGCCCTCTAAAAATACTACTAGTACAACAGCACATGAAAAAATTTTTTCCAGTGCCAATGATTTCTACTCAACTTCTCCATAAGGAACTGCATTTAAAAAGCATCACTAACCATAACACTCTAATCATTTTTTAACTGGTCCCAAACTCTCATTTTGTTTTTAAGCTTACTCATGTGGAGTTGTGTATATAGATTATACCAAAGAGGCCAAAGAATTACAGAAGCCATGAAGGAATATATTTGTTATGCACCTACTGAATAATCCCCATCAAGCATTTCACAAGAGATAGCAGGAGAAACTCAACCGACAGTTCCACAAAGGCAACTTTTGTTGACTTCAATAGCACTTAAGGTGAGTTTGAGGTATGAAACAGGATGCAGCCACACTTGAGGCACTGTCTGGCGCTTACTAACCAGAGTACAGAAGATGCATTGGCACTGGGCTATCATTGTCGTCTGCTCCGCTGGATACTCCCCAAGGCAGAGCTTACATGACACAAGAGGATCAAGCACCAAATCCCAAGTTGGTCTGTATCTTGCTGTCATCATTGCAGAAAAATCTGAAAAGAGAGAAGGAGTTGATCATTATCAGAGTCCCAATTCACTGTTTTTAATACAGGCTCTGTTCATAAATTGAAACTTGGGGAAGAAAGTGGCATCTTTTATTCAATGCAAATTGCAGTTACTGTATATGTTAATTGCTCTGTTGGCATTTTGCTTCTCCTAAACTTTTAACAGCAAGAACACCAATGTTGTATGTACAGTTCAATGTTTGTCATTTCTATAGATATATTCAAAAACTGCAACTCAAAACTATACTGACTACAAAAAATAAAATAAAAATAAAATACAAGTGTTATAGTATTACCAGAACAAGGCAAATGTTATACCTAGAAAACAATCTGATCAACATGAGCTGTTCTAATAACTTTTCCTAATATATAATTTAATTTAAAACACTCCCTTGTATTGTAAACACTGAATGCAATCAGAATCCCTTCAAGTGTTACAAAATAATTCTACAGTTTGACCTTCTGCTCACCAGTAAAATAAAGAAAAATCTTTCAGTTCTTTGCTGCACAGCAGCAATGAATAAAGGTTTAGGTTTTTTTTTACAACTGGCATAAACTTGGCATGAACTGGATGCAAGGGGAGGGGAAGCCAAATAATTCTATTTTCAGGGAGGGAGTTCAGGGTCACTTACTCTTAGAATCTAAAAACAAGAACTTTGTTCCAGAGAAAAAAGAAAAGAAAAAAGGTCACTAAACAGGATTCTCTCAAAATACCATCTATAATAGACATGCAATAGGCCACAAAGCAAATATTTTGCTTGTGGGAAGGAGAAGGGCCAGGGTGAAGGAGCAAGATTGAGGAGGAAAGATCATTCTACTTTTCCTACTCAATATATCCTTCCTAGGTCAAATGCAATGCTCCGTTGCATTAGGTAGTCTTCTTGTGCTCCACTAACTGTGTGCAGTCATTATGCTTTATATCAGGGTTTCTCAACCTTGGGCCCCAAGATGTTCTTGGACTTTAGTGTCCAGGCACACTGGTCAACAGGTGTACCAACCAGGAGCATGGCCACCCCTGATTTAAACAATGCAGTTAATCAGGTATCATTTTCATCAATACTTTGTAAATGCTAGAACACCACAATGATCATTGTTGGCAATTCAGCACACACACACACCCATGGCATTTTCCTTTTACAAATTTAAGTACAGTAATACCTCGGATAACGTTTACTTCAGATAACGCTACAATCGCATAACGTTAAATAATCTGGGGGGGGAGAGAGAATTGCATCGAATAACGTTAAGATCCTATGGGACGCATCGGATAACAACTGCTAAAGCCTGTGCGGTTACAATGTATCTCTATGGAGCTTTAACGTTATCCGATGCATCCCATAGGATTTTAACATGCATCGTATAAGACTAAAAATTGGATAACGCCAAGACTTGTAGAACCAAGTTTTAGCGTTATCCGAGGTTTTACTGTATTTTTCTTTCTAGAAAATTTCCATCTTATTTTTGGACTTTCTAATCTGATTCCAGACTCACAGATTCTCAACTAATCAGTACTCATAATCACAAAGAATGAAGTTTGTTTACCAGTTTATCACACATTCTTGAGCACTACCAAGCACTGAATCTACTTTTTATTTCTGCATTGCCACATAATTTACCAGAGAATGATTCGAGGGACAGAAATGTGTCTCATCTATTCTTACTTAGTAACAGCTCCATTTCCCTTTCTGTAGTGTCCTGATCAATGTTTGTTGTGCTCTTTTTCTTTTTAATCACACAGAAGTGGGGGAACAGGGCAAGTATGGGAAATGTACATGAAAATATGGTAAAATTAATTAAACTGTTGGCATGTCTCAATCCGGCATGGTCTTGGGATCCTCAATCCGGCACGGTCTTGGGATCCTTGGGTCACTGACCCAAGTATAAGCCATGTCCCTTGGGGGGGGGGACTCATTTTTGAAGCTAAAAAACTCAGCTTGTATTCGAGTATATACGGTACTTTCAAGTGGAAAGGCTACTTATGATGATGTGATTTCTTACATCTGATGCAGAACCAGGGTATTTTCTACTTGGATGCATCTCTCTCTCTCTACATTCAAAATGTAGCTCAAAAACCTTAGTAAGGAAGTTTGTCTTCTGTCCTTGAGGCAAAACCCAAGCCCTCCATGCATACAAAGTAGAGAACAAAAGGGGCTCTTTACTTGTCAGTAGCCAAGTGGGAGGAAAATACTTAATATTTTGAAACTCAGAGTTGTGTTATTTCCTGCTGAAAAGTTCTATAACACTAGGCTGGGTTCATTGCCGTGGAACCGAATACAGAGACTCTGTAAATGAAGCAAGTGAGGGGAGTCCTATCTCTGACACATTCTTGGCTGTGACAATTCACAAAGAGAAAATGAGAGACAGATCAAATGAAGACTGAAGAACACCAGGCATGGGGGGGGGGATTAAGCAACAGGATACAGATCTGTACCACTGCATCCTTTTTTTGAGAACCTTCAAAAAGGTAAAGGTTGGCCTTGCTAGAAAGCCAATCATATCTGACTCTAGGGTTCAGTGCTCATCTCTGTTTATAGTCAAAAAACCAGTGCTGTCTGCATCTGCAGAAATTTCCGTGGACATGTGGCAGGCATGACTAGACACCAGAGTGCACGGAACACTGTTTACCTTTCCCACTGAAGTGGAAACTATTTATCTACTTGCAATTTCTTGCCTTTGAACTGCTAGGTTGGCAGGAGCTGGGGCAAGGATGGGAGCTCCTTCTGTCACGCAGTACTCAGGTCTCGAACTGTTGACCTGCGAACCATCCAGTCATCAAGTTCAATGTCTTAACCACTTGAACCAACGCAGCCCCATAACCTTCAATACAGAAAGTATACAGCATTTCCTCTATCTCACAGCATCTCTTCCAGAATTTGAACATGTTGTTATTATTTTTTTTACACAACCACCTAAACAGCATTCCATGTCTAGTCATGGCGATCACATATCCACGGAAACATCTGCAGATTTAGACAGCACTGATTCTTTGGCTGTAAATGGAGATGAGCACCAAAACCTAAAGTAGGATACAACTGGCTTTTGAGTAAAGGAGACCTTTATCTTCAGAATCCCCTACTAACATAGCTGCTTCGTGGAGAAGTACTCAAAAAAAGTAACGATTGAATTTTGTTTGCTGACCTCTTTCTTCTTGAAATCTCATCTAGAAATCTATTCTCACAAATCACTCACAGGATATCACTAGCTGATACACTCCATCATATGAAAATCTTTGCACACTGAGAGATCACTGCTACTCTGGCTGCTACTGGCTTGGCTACAAAGACCTCACAGACAATCCTGGATAGTCCAGGACTAGACAACGTAAGATAATCAAAAGATTATGCATGATCTGACGTTTTTTCAAAAGTCGTACTATACTGTATACAAAACAATTCTGAGGAGAAAAATTAATCTACTTTCCTGCAGGAAAACTTGAGCAAACAAAGCAGTATTGGGAAATTCAGAGGGAAACAGACTAGCAGAAACTGTACTTAAGTGTCCTCCCATATTGCTAAGGTGTTGTAATGCAAGAGAACTTAAATAACCGGAGAAATTAAATTCCAGCATACCCACCCTCAAAGTTACTACAATGGAGCCCCGACATACAAACAATTCGACTTACAAAAATTTTGACATACAAATAGAAATCTGGCTTTAAAAAAATTGACATGCAAATTTCTAATAGGAAAAATTCAACATACAAAATAATAATAATACAGTGACATCTAGTGACCTCTTCTGATAATGCAATGCGTTTTCTACATACAATTTTTTTGACATAAAAATACTGTAACCTTGTGGAATGGAAAAAAATTGTATGTAGAGGTTTTACTGTACATCATACTGTCTTGGCAAATTGGCTATGAAACATCAAAGCCATGTAGTGTAAACAAATAATCATAGCCACAACATAAAGTAGAAAAGCCATTATGTCAGAGTCAAAATGAACGGAGATCAGTGGTCTTCCCACTCTTCTTTCAGGGGATTTCAACCAACAGGATTCCCTGACACCGTCACCCCCCCCACCCCCCCAGTTGCACATAGTCCAGCAATAATGGCTTGTTGCTATTGCTATTCATGACCCACTCAAAGAAGATTGACTTTCTGCCACACAAATATGCATGAGCTAACAAAGTGGTAACACTGTTTGAAATACAGTAGTGACATGCCCTAGTCAAGCACACAAAATAATTTTACAAGGTATAATTTACAGCACTTGAAAGCTCAAAGCTTCAACCCACATGTTTCCTGATGGCTATTTTACTTTGTAAACGCTCGTCCACTTTATGTATAAAATCTACCAAAACAGCCATAAAATATGACGAGGTCTGTTTTAGATGTTACACTGACAGAATGACAGCCACTTAAAGACTTTTCTGGATGGGATACTTATGTTGTTTTGTCCTTAACATCCCAAATGGCTCTTCTGTTCTGAAGATCATTCATGTCACAGCCGGGAATTTCTGAGAAAAGCCTACTTTTGGCCAGATAGGACCATCATCCTTCAAGGAAAATTACATTATTAATACAGTATATAAATACAATTGCTTATACATATTTTGTAATTTTAGAATGAATTCATGAAAGCATTATGGTCTTTTATTTTAAATGAAATAACCTTGTCCTTCACCAAGGTGCCTCAATTGGAAGATCATCCTGTTACCATGACTCTCTTGAAGAGAAACCCAAACATAATTTCAGAATTAGTTCATATGTTCCATTTTTAGACTGCTTCTCCCAGGCAAGGATCCAAAGAGTTTTAAGCAATACTAGTGAGCCAAATACTGAAATTAACTGTCTGGTTTGGGTGTAGCAGAAATAATTAAGGGTGCAATCCTTTTCCAATTACCTAGGAGTAAGTTCCCTTGAACTCCCTTCAGCTTACTTGTGAGTAGAATTTAAAGGGTTGACATCGATATCTACATTGTATCTTGGCCAATGTCAACATCTGAACTTAATGTGTTCCCTGAATCAACAGAAGATCTTTTGACTTAATTGCCAATCTGAGACAGAGTTCACATAGACAGTAAAAAGGGGAGTAGAAAAGATACATTCTGTAAGACTGTTTGATACAGTACTTGAGAGCCAATTCACAGGAACAAAACAAACAAACAAGCACATCAGATATAGGATCATAGATCACATTTATCCTATCTCTGTATTGCATTATCTGAAAGAACAATCTGCCACCCTTCAGTTTAAAAACTCTCTCACCAACTCACATAAACATAATACAATAAAACAAAACAAATACAATAAAACATTCAATAATTGATAAGCCATAGCAAAACTTTAAAACCCAGCACAATCAATAAAACAAATTGATTAAATACTGTTTGAAATCCTGCTGCTTAGTGTAGTAAATTAAAAGTAGGCCCACTAAATCAGTGGAAATCCAATGTGTCAACACCTGCATATGTTTCACAGATTCAGTGGAACTGCAAATTACTGGACTAAGCAACAGAATTTTAGCCACTAGCTTCAGAGACAAGCTGGTGAACTGGGAATGATTATTGCCTGGTCCTGGAAAAACCTATTTGGTATCAAGCAAACCTCTCTCCAGAGATATCAGAAAACAAAAAAGTAATAAAACAAAAATACTGTAGCACTTTAAAGACTAACTGCTATATTTTTATTGTTAGCTTTTGTGAATCAAGTCTACTTCTTCAGACAAGGAGTAAAACTTACAGGAATGGTTTATATACACCAAATTGAGGTGTTAAAGGGAGAAAGGTGCTCAAGTCTTCAGAGAGAACACTATACGGAAGCTCACAAAAGCCCCTTCTCCAGTTGTATCTGTCTATCCACAGAGAGCAGCTGTATGCTAAAGATGGCATCTGATGAAGAAAACTCAACAGGAAGTCCCTTTAATCGCCACAGTTTAAAAGTAATGATCAACACTACTTCTAAGTCCCCAGTCTTACATTAGCAAAAGCACAAAGACCACATCACAATCTTCAGCACCATAGTTAAATTGTTGATCTACTTAACTTCTTTCAAAATGCCTATCTAATCTATCTATCCATCCTGAGTCGCCATGGCGAGTGGGCGGCGATATAAATCTAAATAAATAAATAAATCCATCCATCCCATTTTTAGTGATACATTTCCTCTTGTATTTCTTTGTTTCAGCAACAATTAAAATCACACGACTTTCCAACAAAAATAAACTATACAGCTGCATTTCCCTTGAAAGAAAGTGCTAGGTGCTCTTAACAAGCAAATTCAACTTTCCATAGATTGCAGCAATCAGCTGACAGAAAGGGAGAAAGAGCACCATAAAAAGACCTTCAGTAATATTTTTAGTTTCAGCCTTACTGGCTTTTAGACATCAAAACTGAATGGTGACCTGAATCTGTATCAGTTGTTAGACCCAAATTACAATTTCTGCAACCATACCCACTCTGAAATTATTTAACTGTTTCAGTACTTTAACCAGAACCCTCTTCCCTTCCCCATGATATCTGCTCAAATTCTATAAATCTGGCATTTTTAAAAAATCTCATCTTGAGAATGTAACTGCTCTAATTGAGGGCCAAACTAGATGTAATTTTGGCCTTAAATGCAGCCTGTTTACACATGGCCACCTTAAAATACCCAAACCAGATTAAAATTTTGCCTTCCAACATAGTCCCAACCGATTTAGATATGTACAATTTGCAATGCCAAAAAAAGAAAAGAATTCATCTATTTTTGGCAATCCATCTGGCATGAATGCAGGCTCCGAAATGCAACTGTGGCTGAAACTAATCTTCTCCTAACCCCCATTGTGGGGTCCTACTTTAGAGAAGGATCTCAACTTGTCAAATTGCAGAAGCAGCTGCATTAAAGGCCAGAAATGTACAAATAAGATACAGTAATACCTCATATAACATTAGTATCGAATAACACGAAAATCGCATAACATCAAGGAATCTGGGGGGAAGAATTGTATCAGATAACATTAAGATCCTATGGGATGCTTCAGATAACAACCGCGAAAGCCTGTGTGGTTACAATGTATCTCTATGGATCCCATAGAGGATCAGATAACACGAAAAATCATATAACACGAAGACTTGTGGAACCAGGTTTTAGTGTTATATGAGGTTTTACTGTACTGTATTGCAAAAATTGTCTATAGATTCTTTCTGGAGCCAGGCATCATGTAAGTATTAATAGGGCTGCAATTTTAGGAAAAGGAGTAAGAAAAGACTGCATTTTATCACCCTGCTTATTCAACTTATACACAAGCACATAATGTGCAATGCAGGGATGGAGGAAACACAATTTGGGATCAAAATTGCTGGGTGAAAAATCAACCATTTGAGATATGCAGATGATACCACCCTAATAGCAGAAAATGAGGAAGACCTAAAGAAGCTCCTGATTAGGCGGAAAGAAGAGAGTGCAAAAGCTGGCTTGAGACTCAACATTAAGAAAACCAAGATAATGGCAACAGGCCCTATCAGTCCCTGGAAAATAGATGGGGAAGAAGTAGAAGCAGTAACAGACTTTACTTTTCTAGGATCCAAAATCACTGCAGAGGGTGACTGTAGCCATAAAATAAAAAGGCCACTGACTCTTGGGAGGCAAGCTATGAAAAACCTGGGGAACACAGTTAAAAATAGAGACATCACCTTGCAAATAAAAATTTGCATAGTTAAATCAATGGTATTCCCTGTCATAATCTATGGTTGTGAAAGCTGGACCATTAGGAAAGCTGAACGCAGAAGAGTAGATGCCTTTGAGATGTTGTGCTGGAGGAGAGTTTTGAGAGTCCCCTGAACAGTGAGGAAAACAAATAGGTCAATCTTAGAAGAAATCAACCCTGACTGCTCCTTAGAAGGTCAAATAGTAAAGATGAAGATGAAGTACTTTGGACATCAAATGAGAAGAGAGGGTTCACTTGAGAAAGCTGGAAAGGGTGGAGGGAAAAGAAAAAGAGGGCAGCCAAAAATGAGATGGCTAGATGGTATTATAGATGCAATGGGCACAGAGCTGGGTCGATTGAGGAGGATGGTGGAGGACAGAGGTGCCTGGACGGTGGTGGTCCATGGGGTCACGAAGGGTCAGAATTGACTGTGGTACAGTGGTTTTTATTTTATTTTGTTTATTTTGTTTTGTTTTCTGATATGCCTGAACCACAGACTAACATGGCTACTATTCCAAAACAACAACAACTGAAGAACAGTTATTGCTGAAGTACCTTCTTAAATTAGATGCACAAAACTTTGAAAATTATCCTAACACTTTATTTGGAGACCCATAAATCATATTCATAATGATTTTCTGCACATGAGAAAAGCTTGCACCACTTCCATTCATTTGCATATATTTTTCAAAGGACAACATACTTAACAAAACCTGGGACTGGAGTCACAGGCAGTAGGCAACACATGTCATATTGTGCTTACTGCGTCTGTGAAGGAGTACAGGCTGTCCTGCCAGGAAACTATTCTGAGAAGGAATTTTCCTTTCAGGCTATTTTACCTTTGCGACTTCACCTATGTCAGCGTTAATAATATCTGAGGCTCTTCAAAGGGCTTGCTCAAACATAGTTGCTTCCTGAGTAAATGCTGGTTTTTCTTACAAAGCAGCTGCTTATGTGTTTCAAAACTGCACATTCCAAAAATACAGTGGTTTTGGTAGGACATCAAACAAAGTCCTCCTCCAACCATGACCTGATGTGACATCCAATGTCCCCATTTCAACAGAAATTGTTAAACACATAGATGGCACCAGAAGAGAGGGCTTCACTCCTTTTAACTTGTGATTCCACCTAAAATGGGAGTGGGGAAAAGTGAGCCAAGCAAATGATTGTATAAAGTAGTTGGGTGCCCTGGTCACTTGCCCTGTTAGTCCTAAACTTTCATTTGGAAGCCAACCTCACTACATTCCATAGGGCTAAGTCTCCAACAAGTCTGTATAAGATTGCAGCATTTAAAGCTTTAAGTTGGGGGATGTATTCTGTAAATGGTTTCTTTCTAACATATTCTAAGAATTTGATATATTTTCCTAACTTTAGGAAAAATATTGCAAATACAGTAAAACCTCCATAGTTGAACACCTCCCTAAATTAATCTAATTTTCATAGGCTAGACATGCACCATATGTACACAATAAAAAGCCAACCTCTCTATATAGATCACCTCTGTAAGCTGTATCTTGACCACCTGGCCCTTGACACACGGTATTAATTTACTCTCTATAACTTGACTAATTGAGTCCAGTCTGCACTAAGGGAAAGAAAAGTGAAATGCAGAATTGGTAGCAATTAATTTCTTTCAAGAATAACATCAATATTTTTGACTTTGATTTGTCAGTTTAACAATGGTAATTATGGGTTCGTTTTGTAATACAAATTGTACAAAGACTTAATTTTCCCCCCACTTCAAAATGTTTTGCTTTTTCAGAATCCATAAAAATGTCAATTGTAAAATGAAACAAACACATACACAACACAGACATATGTTAGCCATGTGATTAACAGCGTGAGATTACCAATGGAGCTAACCATTGTGAAAGAAAGAAAAACAAGAAAGTAGTATAGTCAGTGCTGAGTGCTTTCTCCACTTACCAGTCCTGGAAGTGGCCAGATTAAAGAGGTACAAGGCACCATTCGTGTTAAGTACCATTCCTCAAATTTGTCAAAAGGGAGAGTTTAATGATATAGTGTCTATTTGCCAGCTCAGGTTATTATTCCAGAGCAGGGGTCTGCAAACTTTGCTCTCCAGATGTTCTTGGCCTTCAATTATCAGATGCCAAAGTCAGCATTCCTGCTGATCAGGTCTTCTGGGACTTGAAGTCCAAGAACATCTGGAGAGCCATTTGCAGACATATGTTCCCAGTGTTACAAAATCCCACAAATCCCAGCAATTTAGTGGCTGAAATCGTGTGGGTTAACATAGTAAATTACACTAGAACAGGCCCATTAAATGGGTAGGAATTTGGTGGATCAACTCTTCCACTGATTCCAATGGGCCTACTCTGGTATCAACTTACTTAAGTTACAACCAGACTAGGCCAATTAAAATATATGGAAACAGTGACAGACTTTAACTTCTTGGGATCTAATAAAAAGATGTCTACTTCTTGGGAGGCAAGCTATGAGAAATCTGGGGAACATAATAAAAAGCAGAGACATCACCCTGCCAACAAAAGTTCGTATAGTCAAAGCAATGGTATTCCCAATAGTAATGTATGGTTGTGAGAGCTGAACCATAAGGAAGGCTGAGTGCAGAAGAAAAAATGCCTTTGAACTGTGGTGCTGAAGGAGACTTTTGAGAGTCCCCTGGACTGCAAGGAGATCAAATTAATCAATCCTAAAGGAAATCAACCCTGATTGCTCCTTAGAAGGAGAAATACTGAAGCTCAAGCTCAAGTACTTTGGACACCAAATGAGAAGAGGGGACTCACTCGATCAGGCCGTGATTCTGGGAAAGATTGAGGGCAAAAGGAGAAGGAGGCAGCAGAGGATAAGATGGATAAATGGAATCATTGATGCAATGGGCATGGATGTGTGTGGGGTGCGGAGGATGACAAAGGAAAGAAGCCTGGTGTGCAATGGTCCATGGGGTTGCAAAGGGTCAGACTCGACTATGCAACTGAACAACAACGAAATGACTCAGCTAATACCCACTGATTCAATGGACTTACTCTAGTTGTGATTTACTGCACTGAGCAACAAGCTTTCAGTAAAGATATACTCTTCCATTCATGATCTCCACCAACAAGCCATCTATACTCATACAATATCTGTAGTTTACATATTCTACTCTGGTAGAGCAGTTAAAATTGGAAAAAAACTCATCCCCAATTTTCTGCAGCTCTTAAATCAGGCATTCCCAACTGTTTGCACTCTGTAAGAGTTCTTACAGGGATAAGGCTGAAATATCTGTTTTTCTCCAATATCCAAACCATAAAAATAGTAATAACCCTTCGACCACCAGCTATTATTTCAACTTTAAAATGGGCAAAAATAAACCTTAGAATTATTTCCTTAGAAAACTATATATGTACTGTATTCTTAAGAGACTACATTTAAAACATAAACTAAAAATTCTACTTTAAAATCTCCAAAAGAGTTTTGACAGTGGGAAATGTTCAGCCTTCAGCTTGAGTTGGTTTTGACCAAAAGGACTCAAAACCACATTCCAAAACTCTCCCAAGCTTTTGGGTAGGTGACCAATGAAGAACCATCCACTGCATCCCTAGCTGAGTCATGTGGTAAAACAAAATCAGCTTTCAGAACATACATGCCTATTTAAAGCAATCGAACTATACTCAAATGAATTTTACTTTGGAACACTCTTTCATTACTGTGCTTTCCTGTTTATTTTAATGACCACCATGTCCTAAAAGGCAGCATTGTAACTCAGAATTACCATCTGAAATATAAAAATAGAGGACTTAGGTTCCAAGAGGGCACTATCTCAGGTTTTTTTATTTAACCAAACAACTTAAATTAGATCTGAATGCCCAACTTAGCATTTCCATTCTATTTTCAAGCATTTCCAGTAAAACATTAAAGCTGGATGGTTAAACTTTCCTCCAGTTTAAAAGGATTTCTCCCCACATGCTACTAGGAACATGTACCAAGAGGTACAAAAATAAAATTAAGATCTCACCTCCCCTTCTTTTTTCACAGAAAATTAGGTTGTCCCACAGTTCATATTACATGACACCACAAGATCATCAATAATGCTGGCTGTCATTATGTCTTATCAAAACCAATGGTGTAGTATTAGGGTAAAGGTCACCCTTGCTTGAAAGCCAGTCATATCTGACTCTACGGTTCAGTGCTCCTCTGTTTATAGCCAAAGAGCCAGCGCTGTCTGCGTTTGCAGATGTTTCCATGGACATGTGGCAGGCATGCCTAGACACTAGAGTGCACAGAACACTGCTTACCTTCCCACCAACATGGTCCCTATTTATCTAATTGCAATTTCTTGCTTTTGAGCTGCTAGGTTGGCAGGAGCTGGGACAGAGTTGGGAGCTCAATCCATCATGCAGTACTCAGGTCTCGAAATGCTGACCTGCTGATCTTCTAGTTGTCAAGTTCAGCGTCTTAACCACTAAGCCACCACAGTTCCTGGTGTAAGTATTAATTGCAAGTAATTTCATTTTGATTGGCTGGATTCATATATCACACTTCCAAGTCTAGACTGGCAGACTATGAAGAAATCCCGTTTCATCTCCACGGAATGGCATTGGGGGTCACGGTCAGCCTGTGGGCCATAGGCTGTGAATGCCTGGGTTAAAGTAATTCACAGGAGGTGGGATTGCAATGGTAAACCAGTCCTACAACTGTTAGATACACTGCAAATCCAGGCATGCAATCTAACCTGATACAATTAATCATGTGGTGGAAGAGAGCCCTCATTAATTAATCTTCTTGCTTCTTTGTTTCCCAGACTGACTAATTAGCAAAAGCTCCCTCTTCTTGAGGTAACCTGGGCCATCCCAATCAGCATGTTTTATGACTTTTTGCCTCTGGACAGTCTCCTGTTGCTTGCCATCCAAGATGGATGCTCTCTGAATGTCTCCATGATTTCAGCTATATGGTTGAGAGAAAAATCTAGGTTTTATCTTTTATTATAGAGGTGCCCAAACTTTTTGGGCCAGTCAGGTGGTTCAGTGGTCCAGTCACATGGTTCCTCCCACTGGAAGCAAAACACACCTTGCAATATGTTTTGCAGCAGAATGAAATAAATTTTAAGCTGCCATTTTCTCTGCTTAAACCAGGGGTGCAGAAGCTATGCCATGCAGGCCATATCTGGCCCCTGATGCCAATTCATCTGGCCCACATCACCCTCGTTGCTCCCGAAAGCAGAAGTAAAATGCACCTGTGTGTGTTTTACTTCCGCTTCCAGGAGTGACAAGGGTGTCAGGGGCCAGATGAATTGACGTTGGGAGCTGGATCCGGCCTACAGGCCGTAGTTTGGGCACCCCTGCTTTATTAGCTTACAGTACTTCTTTTTCTCTACTAACCTTTAATGCCCTCTTGCAATGTCTACAGATCAGTGAGTAAAATGCCTGAGTGATTATTATGCTTTCTACTCCAAAGGTTGGACTGGGATGCTAGCCACATAATTCTAACTCTGCATTACTGCCCTTCTGTTGTGCAACAGGGAAACCAAATATATTCTACTACTACAAAACCCATCAAAAATTTCTCACATACTGTACATTAAAAAACATTTTATGGTTGCCATAAATCAGAAGAAACTTAATAGCATATAATAGCCAAGAAGAATACAATAAAAATGCATCTGAATATATAAGAGTAACAATCGCCTTCTGTCCATTAAGTGGTAATTGTTACTAAGGTGCCATTGTTCTCTATAATAACCCTCAGACCTCTGCAGATCTGAATGTCAGTCACCATGCTCATACATCTTGTTACAACCCAGCACAGAACAACACCTGCCTTTGATTAAGGTGAGATGATAACCCTAGTAGTCTCTCTACTCTTCCCCAAAAATCCACTCTGGATATTTTCCTTTCCTTGCAACAATTTATCTGTGCAATTCAGCATCATTTGTTTGTTTCTTAACCAATTCTCAGAGGACAAAGCAAAGGAAGTAAAAAACACCCAAGCCTTCAACTGCCTACTTAAGTCAGTTTACAAAGCAAACTGTGGGTATAAACTACTATTATGACAACTGTTTTCATACTACCCTTATATTATGCATCTCAAGAGATTACTAGAAGAGGAAGCAGAGGAGGAGAAGAAAATGTACATTACTTCCTAGTTTGATCAAAACTTCAGTTTGTTCTCACACTTAGACAGGTAAACTATCATTGAATTCCACAACTAGTACTGTATTGCAAACTAGGATTCTGGTTTGGAGAAGTTTACAGAATAATCTGCCAGATTGGATATAATGGCACATTTATTCCATTGATTTAGACAGGATTTAGTTACAACTAACTTCAGGTGGATTGGAAGTAGGATGAACCAGGTTCTTTCGGTATCCAGGCAAAAATCCTGAAGAACTGAGAACTATCCACACTAAAGTACTGTACTGTAATAAGAAAATTTACAGGTGATAAAAAACATGCAATGAAATAATAGCTGCTGAAAATCCCTGTTAACTGCAGAGAATGATTCTAACTATAAGTTTTACCTGTTCCCAGTCTTGAATGTATCTGAGAAAGCACTCCAAACTAAAAATAACATTAACAAAAAAAGTGGGTAGGGTAGCAAATAGCAATGGGATCCATTCTGCTTATCAGGCTATTATCCAAGTCAGTGTTTACTTAACAATCAAAAAACATGATGTGAAATGAAGTCCACAGTATTAGTATTGATAACAGTTTAGCCAAATGAGGGACAGACAGACCATTCTAGTTTCAAACCATATTAATTATGACAAACTGGATTTTATTGATTTTATTTATGTATTTATCCAATTTTTATAGCTGCCTAACTCAAAATGACTAGCCTCTAACGAAGTGGACTTGATCCACAAAAGCTAACATTAAAATACAAGTTAGTTTTTAAAGTGCCACAACTTTTTTTGTCTTTTTGTTTTCTCTGATATTTATTAGTTCTGCATATCTTTAGGCACAAGTCCACTCCATGACTTTCATTAAAAACTGACTCCCCCCCCCCCCAAAAAAAAATGCTGTTTCCCTAATTAAGTACCGAATCCACAGCACTGCTATACCTAAAAGATACTTGTTCCAATCCACACGACAGTTCGAAAGCTAGAATTAAGTGGGTCCGTTCTAATATGGAGAGCAAACCATTATTTGCCATCATCTCTAGTTCAAATATTTAAATTTCGTATGTGACAGCCAAGTACAGTACAATGAAAGTTAAATTTAAAAACAAAAACAGTCAAAATAGTGAAAGTTCTGAAGGAAAATTAGTGTTTTCCTAACAGGAAATGCAATTATCCTGCAATGTTCTGATACCTCCCATACAAGTCCTCATTATTATCACTGGGGGACCTGCTGTGGACAGTTCTAAATTTGTTCATTCCAGCCTACAGAAGACAATTAAAAAGTACTTGAGCCTTCACTACTTTCCTCTGAGAGAGCACTTCCTCTCCTGTGGAGGCTGTTTAAAGAAATCAAACCAACAATTTGACCTGTGAAGGCAAAGTTACATTTGTACTTGTACAAACCTAAGTAATGGGGGAATGAACAGACCTCTTGCTACCTCTGCTCCCTTTGCTGCAAATCTCTTGCCATTTGCCAATTGCAGGGAAAATCCTTTTTTAGGCTTCCTATGAAATTTATAATAGTCAGTGCAACAGTGTCATGAGAAAAATAAGTTGGGCTTCCTGAGAATGACAGATATAGAAGCAGGGGGTCAGGAGTCGTCCCCACTCTCCCTAACTGGTGGTGACTAGAGAATACCTAAGCAGACTTTGTATGTTGAGTGAATTGGAGAGCATTCAAAAGGCTAATTCCCCAATGAGCTGAACTCAACAAATCCACTTCACATACTTACATAAATATAAATCTTCTCCAGAAGGGCAGGCATGGACTCAGCAGAAGTAGACCTCTGGCCTCCTAAATGTTTTGAGATAGTTCCATAATCTGTTATCCAAATGGTTGGAGACTTTCAGACACACTCGTTCAGACACCTGGAAAGCCAAAACCTCCCTGTCCCTGATCTACAGAACATAATTTAATTATAGTGATTAGTAGTCCTACAACATACAACTGCCTTCTCTTCAGTAAGATTTCTCTCTGTCAGACAATGGTTGAAATCCAACAGCATAAATTATATCTTGTGAGGCTGATGATGCCATCAGCTGTGGCAGTTTTTTCTACAATTAATTTTTTTAATGCCACCTTCCAAAAAGATCCTAAGAGTAATGTGGGATCCTTTTTTGATGTGGGGAAGCCAATGAGGTATGTAGGATGGATAGGGGAGTCTTTAACTTCCAAAAACTGCCACCACTGGTATAATTATCCTGCTGCTGGCACTTTTTGGAAGTTAAAGGCTCTCTCACAGCCCTGTGGCCCCAAATGGCTTTTCTGCAAAAAATTAAAAAAAAAATTAAAATGATACTACTACTAATCCAAGGGAACGTGGAGGGGAAATCTGAAGTTTTCAGTTTCTGGAAACCCACTGTGGCCAATGATATCATCGTTCTTATGTGATATCAATTTTTGGCAACAGGATTTCAGTCACAAGATTCTGCAAGGACAGCTTTGGATGTGACAAAGAGAAGCATTTAATTTTTTCCTATTCATTTACATTGATGGTTAGAGTACATAGTACTGTATAGGTGGCACAGAATAATGAGTTGAGTTTAGTTTGAAAATCCATTGAGATAGCATTCCAAATGGTGGCACAGGTATCACAAAAGGAAGCATTCTTTATACATTATGAAACATCACATATAATCAGAAAAGAAACCTGTGGTGATGGCACTTTGTTCACCATTCCTGACTTAGCATAACATTTCTTAAACTGTTCCTTGAGAAACATCATCTTCCCCTATTAAAAGAAATTCTGAATTTTGCTTTCACTAATTTCTTCTTTGGTTAACAGTAATTTTTAATGGTACAGTAGAACCTCATATAAAGAGCGCCTCGCTTAGAGATTAACTCACTTAAAGAGAAGAATTTTCTCTGAATGGTCACCTCACTTAACAAATAAAACCAACCAAAAACTCGCTTAACAAATAAATCGGGTTTCACAATTCCCCCCCCCCCACCAGAAGTCACAATTGGTCACTTACAATAGTGTTTTGCTTAAAGAGCAAACTCACTTAAAAAGCAATCCCATGGAATGCATTATGCTCTTTAAGCGAGTTTACCACTGCATTTATAACTGAGGACAAATTTCTAATGCAACAATAAAATATTAAACTGACAAATCATGTTAGGCAACATATTATACTTCACAAAATTTCAGGTAGAAAGATTCCATTTGAGTTCTTTTTTTAAACTAAGTTGTTTTGGAACTTGAATAAAAGACAACTGTCCTTTCCACTGTACATATTTTTGTTGCATGTTTGTTTTAAGGAAGCTAAATATAAATGTAGTTGGCTGCATAGCTCAAAGGTTTAGATATTTGGCTGCAGAGCCAGAGTTTGGGAATTTGATTCCCCACTATGCTTTGAGAAGAAGGGAATGGTAAACTACTTCTGTATCTACCTAGAAAACCCTGAAAGGGGTTGCCATAAATCAGAATTGACTTAATGGCATGCAATTAATCAAGGCTTCAACAACATTCATTGTGTAAAAGTTTAAATGTTGCTTTAGGGAAGACCAAAATATAAATCTTGCTCTCAAACTTGGAAGCTTCAGATCCATTCCTCTGCATATAGGAAAAGCTACTGTCCTCTCTTCTCCAGTTCTAGAGTGTATAATTTGTTAATGTGTTTGCAACAGATTATTTTAATGACCCTGATCAAATTTTGCACTTATAATCTGAAAGTCAGTTGACCTTTTTGTGCAACAGGAGTAGTTGGTAGAACAAGAGATATTGAACTTAAATAAATGTTTTTGTGTGGCTACATATACTGTACATCCCAGCTTTCTTTTCTTTATTTGTTTGTATTAATAATCTTCATGTGCTTTCATTTCCTCCTTCTGGTGACCTCTTAGCTCAGTCTCACAAGCCTGAGAGGGACCAGCTCCAAGCTCAATACACACTTTCACTAGGATTTACAGTAGTGCTTATTAATAGCAGCAGAAGTAAATGGTTATGAATCGCCAGACTTACTATGTTCATTCTCACCTAATCTTTTTAACCATTCCTGTCTGTATCAGACACTGTGTTAACTAAGCCTTCATTATAAAAGTCATTTATAAAATAAAATCATAATATGAATCAACTTTCCCTACAAGTAACAGAATTTTCTGGCATCAAGCCCTGGCAAGGACTAATGGCATCAGAGTCACACTTGGCTTTTTATTTTTGACTGCATGTCTTTCTGAGCAGCTTTTTATTTTTACACATGCCATGTCCTTGCATCTTAGATAAAGCCCATAGGTTTTCAGCATGCATTAGATGCCAGTATTCCTCTATGTCTTGAGAGAGATTACCCTCAAGTCATTCTCTTCGCATTTATGTACTTTATCTCTGTGATGCACTTCCAGAAGAGACAAAAGTCCCTGAAATATTCTAGACACCAAAATCATTCTGGGTTTTGATGTCTGCCTTTATGCAAGTTTAGTTTAGTTTAGTTTAGTTTATTTAAATTTACATCACCGCTCCACTCCGAAGACTCTGGGCAGCTCATAATAAAACATAAACATAAACAAGTCACAAACATTTGAATGCCCAGCAGATAGATTGATATGTAAATCTGTGTTTAAAAAAAAAAACACAATATAGCCACAGTTCCTTCAAGAATCTGCTTTACCTTTTTATTTGTCCCTTCCATGCTTTACAGTTTACCTTAAAATCAGAAGACTGTAATGTATTTACACCCTAGGATAGTGATGGTGAACCTTGACACTCCAGGTGTTCTGTGCGTACATGCAGTAAACCCATTTGTGTGGATTCACAGAGACTTGGGTTTCTGGGAACTGAAGTCCAAGAACACCTGGCATGCCAAGGTTTGCCATCACAGCCTTAGGAGGTAGCAAACCTGGAATGAAGAGGGCAAAGTGATAAAAAAAAGAGATGAATATGTTAGTTATGGCAATGTGTGTTAAAAAGCTCCTTAGACATGTGAAATCTTTAATAACGTATGCTCAGCATTCAATATTAGAATGCTGCATTTCATATTTTTGTCCTACCTACAATTCATACCAATTAAAATGAGCACTGAACTTTTTATTATTTAATCTGTGACGGAACCGGGGGAACCCCTTTCTTTAAATGAGTGTAGCCATCTTGCTCGATCTAGCGACTGGCAAGATCGTCTGTACTAACCAGTTGCCTTGCGGTAATTACCCATGTTTTATTTTGTGCTCAGATTGTTCATGACGAATATTCAGTGATAATTAATTCTTTCATATAAAGAATAGAGTTCAATATTGTCTAATAACACCTGCAAATTAGGATACGGTGTGGGTAAGTCCTTTTGGGAAAGTCCGTCCATGACGGCGAATTTGGCCTATGCCACGGGCAGCTGAAACCCACGCTACGCCACTGAGTGAATCACTTAGAATTAGAAAACAGGATATTTCTTCAGAAGTCCAAGCCAGACTTGAATATAAATGCTATGAATGCAGCTAACATGCATATTAATGGTACCAAAAGCTGTTCGTCCATTAGGGAGACAGTGGTCTGACTGGGCAGAGGGAACATGGTGCCCTCGCATGGTGCGAGACATTTGTTGCTGGATCTGTGGCAGCATATGTGACTTATAGCGATTGTGTGGTACTTAGACACAGGGCACATAATGCACAATGCAAGGATGGAGAAATCACAATTTGGGATCAAAACTGCTGGGAGAAACATCAACAACTTGAGATATGCAGATGATACCACCTTAATGGCAGAAAGTGAGGAGGACCTAAAGAAGCTCCTGATTAGGTTGAAAGAAGAAAGTGCAAAAACTGGTTTGAGACTCATATATAAAGAAAACAAAGATCGTGGCAACAGGCCCTATCAGTCCCTGGAAAATAGATGGGGAAGAAGTAGAAGCAGAGACAGATTTTACTTTCTTAGGATCAAAGCTCCCTGCAGATGGTGATTGCAGCCATGAAATAAAAAGGCGACTGATTCTTGGGAAACAAGCTATGAGAAACCTGGGGGGCATAGTGAAAAGTAGAGACATCATATTGAAAACAAAAATTCGTATAGTCAAAGCAAAGGTATTCCCAGTGGCAATGTATGATTGTGAGAGCTGGACCATTAGGAAAGCTGAGCGCAGAAGAATAGATGCCTTTGAGATGTGGTGTTGGAGGAGTTTTGAGAGTCCCCTGGACAGCGAGGAGAACAAATAAGTCAATCTTAGAAGAAATCAACCCTGACTGCTCCTTAGAAGGTCAAACAGTAAATATGAGGCTAAAGTACTTTGGACATCAAATGAGAAGACTCACTTGATGCTTGGAAAGGTCGAGGGCAAAAGAAGAAGGGGGCAGCCTAGAATGAGATGGCTAGATGGTATTGTGGACACAATGGGCACAGAGCTGAACGAGTTGAGGGGGATGGTGGAGGACAGGAGTGCCTGGCAGGCGGTGGTCCATGGGGTCGCAGAGGGTCAGAGTCGACTGTGCGACTGAACAACAACAAAAAGCCATGAGGCTGCAATTTACATAACAAATCATACCAGTGAACTGTTTTAAGTGAAATATTATCAAAACTAATTTGCACACAAATATACATCTTGTTTGCTTCAAACACATCCATAATTTGAAAGAAAGATTTGAGGCAAATGAAAAGATAAAACTAGTGCTCTTCAAAGGCAAGGTCTTAAAATCATTAGAGAGGCCTCTTCTCTATCTAACTTTGTCAGGAGACATACTCTGCAACAGAAAGAGAGAGACCCCTTTCTCTGTAGTAGTACCCTGGATTTTGATCCAAGTAAATATTTTAATACATTACTAGCCTTGACTGGAATCCTTGACAAATTAGTTTTCAACACAGAAACAGGCAAAATTTATAAATTCCAGATGTGGCCAGTCCAGTTCCATCAAAAGGAATATGCTTGCCTGAAATGTCTTGTGATGTAGAGATGCAGGCAGATGTTTTGAAAAAGAAAGGGCTCAACATTTCAACAATACAACCTGAGCTAATATATGATCAAAACTAAGAAACAAGACAGAAATATAAAGCTTTGTTCCAAACTGTGAATAGGAACTCTTTGATTTAACCAAAATATGAAAAAGTTGCTGAAGAGAATATTTAGCACCTGCTGACAGTCAGCCACAAGATATTCAAGCCGTTTGATTTCCAAGTCTTTGAGAGGGATTTTTTGTTCTAATCTTCATTTTAAGGTAAACTCTAACATGAACAGTATTTAAAATGTATTTCATACCTCTGTGAAATGTGTCTTCACAGTTTGAAACTGAATAGCATCTTGAAATAAAAAAATGAAGAATAAACAATATTAGCACACAAAGCAGCGTGCTTCTACTGGCAGACTTTGAGTTGCACATGCTGGGCACCTTTCTTTCCCAATGCACAAGCAGCTAACCTCAGAGTGAAAATATTATTCATATGGATAAGCTATATTATTGTTCAGGAATGTTAACATTCAGAGCCTTGGAATTTAGATACAGTTGTACCTCGCTTAAAGAGCATAATGTGTTCCGCAGGATTGCTCTTTAAGTGAGTTTGCTATTTAAGTGAAACACCATTGTAAGTGACCAACTGTGACTTCGGGGGGGGGGGGGTTGCGAACCCTGATTTATTTATTAAGCGAGTTTTTTGTTGGTTTTACAGTAATACCTCGGATAACGCTAAGACTTGGTTCCACAAGTCTTGGTGTTATCCGATTTTTAGTGTTCTCCGATCCATGTTAAAATCCTATGGGATGGATCGGATAACGTTAAAGCTCCATAGAGATACATTGTAACCACACAGGCTTTAGCGGTTGTTATCCGATCCATCCCATAGGACCTTAACGTTATTCAATCCAATTCTCCTCCCCAGATTACTTAACGTTATGCGATTTTAGCGTTATCCGAGGTAAACGTTATCCGAGGTATTACTGTATTTGTTAAGCGAAGCAAACATTCAGAGAAAATTCTGCTCTTTAAGCAAGTTACTCTTTAAGCGAGGCACTCTTTATATGAAGTTTGACTGTAACAAGTTTCTTACTGTCTGGATGACAAGTCGTAGAACTTTTCAACCACCATGATCACTCACCCAAGAAAGTACATCCAAATGAAAAGAAAATATTTTTTTAACAGTCCTATCTATTAAAAATGCATGATGGGACATGCAGTGAACTCTGTTAAGAATGTAAAGGAGATAGAAATTAGGAAAATCATACAAAACTGACAAAAGAAAAGCAGGGCAGAATCACCAGTCAAACAAAGCTTCAGTCCTCTATTGAGTTACTCGACAACAAACCCATTGAATTCAATTGTCAAAATGCTGTTTAGCACTGTAAATTGCACTAGAGTAGATTCACAGACTCAATGAGGATTTAATGAATCTACTGTACAGTACTTCTCTTTAAGTTCCAGTGATTCAAATGGGCCTATTCTAACTACAGCTTACTATGCTAAAGTAATTCACAGTTGGGGAGGCCTCTTTGAATCAATGGAACTTACAGAGGAGTTGACTCACAAAATCTCCACTGATTCAACAGGGCTACTCTACTTCAATTTACTACACTAAAGAAAGCACTTATTGCTGTGCCTTTTAAAAATCTTTTTGTATCAGTTCAAAGCAATCACACATTTTTAAAGTGGAAGGATTCATTTTAAAAAAAAAATAAGTAAAAGGGTATCTGGCAGAGATGAAAACCCATGGATTGTAGCTCTTGGACTCCAAGCTGATTTACTTTTCCCTATTTCACCATTGGTCAAGGGGGGAAATATGTGAATCAACTCATCCCAGCCTTATAGTATTTCCCACATTTTGCCCTGTGTACACAAGCACAAAGATGGCACTCTGGGTGAAAGGGATTCAGAGAACAGAAAAATGCACCAGGTTTTCTGACAGAGCTCATGCCAATTATCAGCTACATGGACATGAGAAGAACCAAAATGGTTGACATATTTGAAATGGATACAAATGCACAGAATATATATAAGTTTGAAACTGTACATATTTCTCAAAAACTCAGGATATCTGCTATCCACAGCAGGGAAAGGTTAAAAAAAAGGGGGTGCCAACCCCCAGTTCTGTAAGCAAAGGAGGACCAACTGTAATTTTCTACATTCTGACATGCATTTATCCCGCAAGGAACACTATCTAAGCCAAGTGAAGTGATTGTGAGAATGTCCCCTGATGGATTTCTAAAAGTCAAAAAGCTATAAAGGCATGGGATGTCTGCAAGAAAAACAGAAGTGTGGTGGTGATGATAGTGACACAACAACTCTAGATCTTTGGCATTTAATCAGATGCAAACATGACAACAATAAAACCCCAAACCTACAGAATAATTATCAACGTGTGAAAATAAACATCCACATTGACAATGTTGTTCTCTGCAACCTTGTATGTGGAGTTAAAATAAGATAGATGCTACTAGCTGAACTAAGCAAAGAAGAGAAAATGAATACTGGACACAATTATTGTTTACTCCAGAAGATTACAGGTCAAGGTTGGAAGATTATGAGGGAGTTCTGCCAATTGAGCTACAACTCCAGATGGAGTTGCTGCCCTTCAGAAAAGAACTAAAAATCTGGCTGGCAAACCAGGTGTGGGGCACTGGGGGTGCGGTGACACCCTCCTGCTGGCTGATATAGTAATATCGCTCCCTCACTCTTTTTAGTTGCCGGGCTAATTTTTTTAATTGCATTTTTAATTGGGATTTTTACTGGTTTTAAGTTTTTTATAATTCTCTAGTGGGATTTATGTAGTTCATGATGTAATTGTTGTACGCTGCCCAAAGTCGCTTGCCGAGTGGGCGGCAATACAAATGTGACTAATAAATAAATATATTCTTGATCTGAGATAGACAGACAGATTGCAAGCCTTCATACTCTGCTCTATACATGAAGAAAACTACCCCCAAGAAAGGATGATGACTCTTAGGCCATGATAAACCAGGGTAAGTAAACACATTCACCTTTTTAAAATACAGTAATTGTAAATCATCACTTGTGTTTATGAAACCAATCTGTTGGGGTTTCCCAGATCACATTCTCCAAGGTAATGAACTTTTCAACCAGGCTCCTTTAGCACATCCTCAGAGACAGTGTTTTCTGCAGCAATTTGTTCATCATAAACGTTACCCACAGGCAAGGGAATCCTTGCCTGATAATTCCCATACTTCACCATGCTGCTACAGCAGGGGTGCCCAAACTTTTTGTGCCGTGGGGCGATCATGTGGTTCAGGGAGCCGGGCACTAAGGCCCAGGGGCCGGGTGCGGAACTTGACGCCAATTCATCCGGCCCACAAAGCCCGCGTCACTCTTGGAAGCGGAAGTAGAACACGCTCATACGGGCGTGTTTTGCTTCCGCTTCCAGGAGCGATGAGGGCTTATTGGGCTGGATGAATTGGCATCGGGGCCCACACCCGGCCCTTAGTTTGGGCACCACTGTGCTACAGGAACAGCCACATGGAGAGGATTGAAAAGTTAGCTACATTGATCCTCTCTCTACACACTAGTCAAAGCTAACTGTGGACTTCCCCTATAATTGTGAGGAATCTTGATAGAGCATGGGCAGGTCAAATCCTGCCTGTGGGCCACATACTTATTTATGTTTGTTTAGGTTTATATATACTGCACCCATCTGACTGGGAAAAAAAAAACAATAAGGAGGGGGCAAATACACACAAACAAGATATAAAAGAATCCACCGGGAAAGGATGATGATGACAATTGAGACACAACTCAAGGTCTGGTTTGAAGAGGAAAGAAATACATCCCTGAAGGCCTCCCTGAACAATTCTTCCTTCACCAACTAGCAGAAAAGCTGCGCACAGGGGGCAAAGCATTCCAGGCTGAGAAGACCACAAAAATAATGTTGCAGCTCCCAAATATTTCTGGTATCCAGCTAAACAAAATATAGCCATTTCCAGGAGTGTATCCCTACTTGGAATAAGCACACCCACATGAATGTACTTAGGCAAAGCACAGGAAGCACAAAATTACCATCTGAGGGAAGAAGTACATATTTTGTTTTGGCCTAGTATTTTTAAAGTTTAAACACTGCTTTTCCTTGGCAAGTTGTGGGTCAAGAGGGACTCATTTATACTAAGAGTCAGGAGATATCGCTTAACCCTTCCTCTATCTTCTGTTGTTGTTGTTTTTTACCTCAGTACAGATGTGATACCGGAAACATGGCCTTGGCATCTAGACTGCGTGGAAAGCAGCATTAAGGGGAGAAGTGCAGGGGAAAACCCTACAGGTTAAACAACTCTGTTCTGCCCACCACCTGTAAGTGACACATGGGTATCTCCCAAGTCCTGATGTGTAAAAGGAAAATGGCAATTGCGTGCTCAAGATAAAAAGGTCTATAATAGAACATACACTTAAGCCTTGAGATGAAAATGTTGATTCAGCAAAAATGAGGCGTTGGCTCAAGGAAGCAGGAGAACATCCTTCCCAATACCATGTGCCAGAAGAAATCTTTCTGGTTTTTGAAATACAGAAGCTGGTTTCAAAATGACCGTGTGAGCAAAAACCTTACAGTGTCTTTGTCTATTGTTCAACTGACAGATGCCTCCTACTAAGGCAGGAAAAATACAATCTATGACCCCCAAAGCCCAGTTTACTTGTGAGTCTTGGGATGGGAGGATGTACCTTTCCACTTACAGTATGTGGGTTAACTAGCAGTAGGGTGTTTTGTGTCTAACTAATGGCTTGACCACCAGATGTAATGCCCAGCTAGAGAACAATGATCTTAATTCCAACAAGTCATCACTCCATGGTACTACTACCTGTACTTTCCTGAGCTGGTCCTGCCTGCTTTTTGATCTGTAAACACATGGGGTCACAAACTGCCTCTCACTCAGCATTCACTCGGGCACTTAGCACAATATAGGTATAAAGGTATCAGATTTACAACAATCACAGCAGAGAAATCAACAAGCCAATCAACCCTCCCCCGCCCCAAAATCCTATTGTTATAAGGCAGGGGTTCTCAACCTTTTTAAGCTGAGGGCCGGGTCACGCTCCCTCAGACAGCTTTGGGGGCTGAATGGCCATTTTGCCCTGCCTGCCACACATGACACTTCTGGGTGTGGCGGAAGCAGTGGGGGCCCACATTAAATGGTGTTGTGGGCCGCATCCGGCCTCCGGGCTGTAGGTTGAGAACCCCTGTTATAAGGTATCAACATCTTAACATTCTAACATTCAGAAACAGCTTTGTAATCTTTTTTTAAAATCTCATTAAAAACCCACTTTATTTCAGGCTTAGTCAAGGCCTTCCTTCAGGATATACACCTGCTAGCTTCATTGTCTGGCAACCTAAGCTGTACATGTAAAATGAGGTCAATCCTGCCTGACTCTAGAAAGAGGGGATGGAAGGAAGTATTCATTGCCTGCCACTTCCAAATCTAAAGCCCAGGCAGCTCTGCACCCTTTGGCTTTGGTTTCAGCTCTATTCAGAAACAGCAGCAGTGGTAAATCAAGTGCAACGAGGATCTCCAAGGCTGACACGAAGACTCTTCAGTAGTCTTCTTTTGAGTCCTCACCTACTCAGTCAGCATTTCTAGGGAGGGTGGGGTTAGAGCTGCTGTATTCTTTTCTCTTCTTCTTCAGAAGGACTCTTGACCTACCCTTCACTAATCCAGGCATAATGGCCCAATTCTCTAGCTCATTTCCCAGAAGCCCAAGTCAATTTCCCAAAGCACTGATCAGCCAATATACTGACTTAGGCTTCTGGGAATTGAAGTCCACCAGTGTTCCACAAAACATAGTTTGGGAAAAGCTGCAGCTGTTGTTTTAATGAGGAAAGGTCACCACATAGCAATTCCTACCCACATTTAGTTACTAATCTATTTGTATATGTGCTTTTGTAGCAAGTGAAAGCATTTGCCCATCAGGCCAAAGAAATGTTCAGTGGATTTCCCCTTATACAGCAAGTATTCTCCCTAACCACAAAATAATAATAATAATCAAGTTTTCATTTTGTAGAAATACACAATTGGCTTATTCCTTGACAGGGCCTATTTTTGCCTCAACCATTTTTTACTGCTTACTGTTCTTCCTTCGGATATAAACAGAAACAATGTGTGTTTAGGTAAGTAGACAGCAAAACTCAAATGCAGCTGATGAGCCTTTTTTATGTATTTTCTCACAAAATACTGAATGGGCAGTAGTGGTCTCACCCTTCTGAACATTTGGTGCAAGTATGAAGAGGGAACTGCAAGGTGAAATAGGGCTATAGAATTCAATGCAGGTAGACTATGGCTGAAAATCCTTTCAGTTAGAACAAAGATGTGGAGAAACTGAGATTCAAGTACAGTTGTACCTCGCTTAAAGAGCATAATGCGTTCCACAGGACTGCTCTTTAAGAGTTTGCTCTTTAAGTGAAACACCATTGTAAATGACCAATTGTTGGGGGGATTGCAAACCCCAATTTATTTGTTAAGTGAGTTTTTGGTTGGTTTTATTTGTTAAGTGAAGCAAACATTCAGAGAAAATTCTGCTCTTTAAGAGAGTTACTCTTCAAGCAAGGCGTTCTTTATGCGAGGTTTGACTGTATCTCCTCAATCCCTCCAAACAGAATTTTGAAATCATCCCACAGAACAAAAAACATGTTGAAGCAGAACAAAAGGGAGAGAGGGAATGTGAACATTTAATTTCATATATAATAGGTAAAAACAAAGCAGTGTTAGGTCTCTTTTGTACTAATTTTACAGCATTTCTTACATTCAAAATCACTCAGAATAATAAGTGATACTTCTTTTTCTCACGGGCATGCATTTGTCCCAGGATTTCCCCACTCCATTGTCTTCTACTTCACTAAATTACTAGGGAAGGTCCTGATCTATTCACATAATTCTACATTCCCCACAACAATAAAATAAAATAAAAATAAGTGTCAGCAGGAGGAAGAAGAAAATGCAAAGTGAACTTTTGCTCTCAGTGTACAGATAGCCAGGTATACTATGGCTACATATATAAAGCCTGGTTCCCAGGTCTAGTAGTAGTCTTGAACCCTTTCACCAAGATAAAGGCAGTACAAAAGAGCAATGAATCAATAAATAAACACTCTGCCAGAATTCTTCACAGACTCTCAAAAGACAAGCAACTCTTGAGCTACAAACAGAAATAAAGTTTCCTATTGTCGTTTTGCAGCCATAGGTTCCCGCTTCTCCCTGGGTCTTTCCACCTCGCCCGGGGATGGAACAAGCTGCCGCAGCTGTGGCCGGTGAGGCGTTTCCCCCCCTCCCTCCAGGACCTTTTTCCACCTCGGCCCAGAGGCCGATAAAAGACTGGCGGCGGGGGGCGACGAGAGGACGCTCCCGCTTCTCCCTGGGTCTTTCCACCTCGCCCGGGGATGGAACAAGCTGCCGCAGCTGTGGCCGGTGAGGCGTTCCCCCCCCCCCGCCCTCCCTCCGGGACCTCTTTCCACCTCAGCCCGGAGGCCGATAAAAGACTGGCAGGGGGGGCGACGAGAGGACGCTCCCGCTTCTCCCCGGGTCTTTCCACCTCGCCCGGGGATGGAACAAGCTGCCGCAGCTGTGGCCGGTGAGGCGTTTCCCCCCCTCCCTCCGGGACCTCTTTCCACCTCGGCCCGGAGGCCGATAAAAGACTGGCGGCGGGGGGCGACGAGAGGACGCTCCCGCTTCTCCCTGGGTCTTTCCACCTCGCCCGGGGATGGAACAAGCTGCCGCAGCTGTGGCCGGTGAGGCGTCCCCCCCCCGCCCTCCCTCCGGGACCTCTTTCCATCTCGGCCCGGAGGCCGATAAAAGACTGGCGGCGGGGGTGAGGAGAGCTGATTAGGAACAGCTATTCCCCGACAGCTGATTAGGAACAGCTATTGGCGGGCGTACGTTATACTTGTGAAAGTTGATGATATTTGTATTTGTATTTGTGACTTGATATTTGTATTTATGACACTGAATCATATTTGTAATGCTGATTGGAATATTATCTTGCTATTATACTGTTACATTTTTTATATATTGTATGTTTCTGCCTTTATTGTTGGACTCTATTGATCGACTGTATATTAATTATGTTGTACACCGCCCTGAGTTGGTTACACCAAGTAGGGCGGTATAGAAATCCAAAAAATAAATAAATATATAAATAAACCTTGGGGCCCTAGATGTTCTTGGTCTTCAATTCCCAGAAGCCTTGATCAGCAGGTGTGCTGACGTGGGCTTCTGCTAATTGAAGTCCAAGAATACCTGGGGGGCTAAGGTTGAGAAACACTTTCTCTTCCCAGCAAGCCACTGGATGGAGCATTTCTCACATGCATGTTCCCTCAAGTAGTAGGTGCCATGGCTTTGTGGTTGGCTTCTCTGCTTCCCTAGGATGTTACCTTGGCATCTTAGCTTGCGATCCTCATTTCAGTTCAACCCAGGGGGCTCTCTAGATAGCACCATGCTGCTCAGCAAAGCCCTTTCCTTAGTGCCAGGTTTTCTGGAGAAAAAGACCTGGAAGAATGTCTGCTTCCAGGGCACCCTGTCCAAAATGCCATATTTCTAGGAAACCTAAGGGCTGTAAGGGATTTGGGGACATGCTGATAGTAGAAATTTAGCAAAGAACAACATCTTGATCAATAGTCTCACAATTTAAGGTTGACCAGATGGCTGTCTTTTTTGTTTTGTTTGGGTAGCATGCAAAATTTGGATGTTCTAAATATTGCTGAATTTAGTGCATCACCTTACTTTCCCTTCCAAGAGAAACAAGTAATATGCAAGTTTTCTAAACTACAGTATAATAGAAAAATTGCAATAGTGTAACTGCAGCAATTGCAATAACTGCAATATGCAGTGGCCATGCTTTGAACCACACCTCCATGGAAGTGAAACATCATAGCTTTTCCTCTGTGAGGCCTAAACATACATCTCCCCTGAGAAGAAAGATGTTGAATAGTCTAGATCAGTGATTCCCAACCCCTACAGGGGGATTCCCAGAAGCCTAACTCAGTACATTGGCTGATCTGTACTTTGGGGAATTAACTTAGGCTTCTGGGAATTGAAGTCCAAGAACCAAAGTTCAGGAAACACTCACCTAGATGCTCACTGAACTGCCATTTTCAAATGGCACAACCCAATCACCACCTTGTGGGACTCCATGAGCCAAGCATAAATGATAAATAGCTGTCAAAGGAAAAACATAAGCTAGCTGCTAGGAACTATAATAGGACAGGTGTGATAAACCTTCAGCTCTAATTAGTTTTAGCTAGTAGGATAATCAATGATAAACAAGGGTGGTAACAACTGAGTAAATACTGAACAGACATAGATTCCCCTTATTCTTGCAACAGGAGGTGAGTGATGAGGAGTTAAACTAGAGCAGTGATTGCAAACATTTTAGATACTGAGTGCTGAAACAGAAGGGGGGGGTGAATTCTGTGCTGGGGGGATGAATGAAGTGCTCCCATTGGGCTGCTGGGCAGAGGGACAAGCGAACTCTGTGCTGGGGAAGAAGCGCTCCAATTGGGCTGCTGGGCAGAACAAACTCTGTGCTGGGGCAATGGTGCACATGCCCACAGAGAGGGCTCTGAGTGCCCCCTCTGGCACACGTGCCATAGGTTCTCCACCACTGAGCTAGAGTCATCCTCAAAGCCTGGAGTCAGAAACAAGAACAAACTAAAACAAGCCACAGCCACAAAGCCTCTTATGGTTGTCAACATAGCCAATGCCAAACAAAGTCCTGCCTAAAAGTGACTAATGCCTGCCTGGGAAGTCAGCACCAGTACAGAATCTAAGAACACTTCATTGTCTGGGAAGATAAACCAACTCACTGTTTAAGTCAGGAGTTCTCAACCTTTTTAAGCCAGGGGCCGGGTCACGATCCCTCAGACAGCTTCAGGGGCCGGACAGCCATTTTACCCTTCCTCTACCACAAAGCACTTCCTGGTGTGGTGGAGGGTGGTAGTGGGCCACATGAAATGGTGCCGCAGGCCACAGGTTGAGAATCCCTGGTTTAAGTGGTTCTCCATAAAGAGTTGAGGCATAGCATCCCCTGACAAAAATTCTACTAGTAGAATTCTCTCCATTTAGAATAAGTGGAAATCTATTAAGCCAGGAGTTGGTAACTTGTAGCCTTCCATATACTGTTTTACAACAATTCCCATTAGCCCAGTCAATGGCAAGAGGTCATGGGTCTTGTGGTCTCAAAATCTGTTAGCTTACAAGTGATTTACCCCTGTATTGCATACTGGCAGTGGCTGGCCAGTAAGTTACTAAGACAGAAGACTCTTCTAAAAGATGGAAAGGGGACATCTAGCTGGATTAGTACACTATTCAAGTCTTCTCTGCACAAACATGTTCATCACTAATGACTCCAATGTCTAGTGTTTGCTTACATGTATGAATGAGCTATCACTTTAAATGGGAGCATTCTTATCACTCTTATCAGACACTGCTTTTCACTGGAACAAATTCACACATTAGGGCTATCAGACAACAAGAAGGTGGAATCAAAGGACGCATGTAGATTATATCAAAAAGGTCTCAGATAGGAAGAGGAGCACACTCTGGATAAGCAGGAAGATTATTAAGTGCAGATTCAGAGTGAGACATTAAGGGCTTCTGATGCCACAACTGAGCCAGTTATGGCTACAATTGTTTTTAAAGTGCTGAGAACATACTGTACCAAAAAAACCCCTCTACACAGATGGAAGCAGTCCTGTGTTTTATTTTTCCTTTTCTTAAAAAGCTGAGAGTTGCATTATACTGCAATGTTTGCCAATGGATGTAATTTCCAAACCAGTTATTTTAAGAGAACCCAAGAATAGTCCCACAATTTGGTGGTGTTAGCTAAAGCATTTTTCCCCAACAAAGCAATACTGTACAAAACATGAGCTTAAGACATTAGTTATTACCAAGCCCAAATCAAAGTAATAACTGTAAGTCATACAAATTATCTACTACTTTAAGGCAAACAAAATAACAGCAATTGGAAAATGCTATGTAGCTGAAACTCCAGAATCAGAGGTCAGTCTCCGTACTGAACCAAGCCACCGTTCAAGAAGTTGGCTTTCCATTTAATAGTCAAGCCATAAACAAAAATAGCCAAAACAAGGATGAATGCCCATTTTTTATCACACAAGACAGTGATGACTTCATAAATTAACCTGAGGGGGGGGGGGACATTCATTTAACAAAAATGACTGTCCAATTAGACTGAAACAACCTCCTCTCTTCCAGGAATAAGGCTGGAGCAAGCTGAGAATATGTGAACATAGAGCTTAAAGTTCTCCACAAGCCACAATTTAATGCTGGCATAGAGAATACTTTGGCTGTGGATCTCACCACCTATTGTTGCTGGATTTTCGCAATCTAGTGACCCCTGTAAACCTTTACTGGCAGTGGCAAAATAAAGCTACCATTTGTTCTAAAACAACACAAATGGGTATACTGTGTGGTGAAGGCTCTTTATTTTAAGGACATGCCTGAATCTGAAATTACCTGCACCCTTCCCTGCCTCCTTGGGAGGCCTAGACAAAAATAAATGGCAAAACAAGTACAGTAATACCTCATATAACATTAGTATCGAATAACACTAAAATCGTATAACATTAAGGAATCTGGGGGGAAGAATTGCATCAGATAACATTAAGATCCTATGGGATGCTTCAGATAACAACCGCTAAAGCCTGTGTGGTTACAATGTATCTCTATGGATCCCATAGGATTTTAACATGCATCAGATAACACTAAAAATCATATAACACCAAGACTTGTGGAACCAGGTTTTAGTGTTATCTGAGGTTTTACTGTATGGTGAAAATATCTGGTTATATAAATTTCGTTCTGTGCCCCTAAAAAAACAAAAACATCTGGTGCCATTCAAACTTTCCCTCCACCTAAAATGCCTAGGGCATTTTTAATTAAGTTGGCCCAAATCGTATTGGGCAAATATCAGGTAATGTTTACGGTGCTTCCTCCTTTTACATGACATTGTGGGCATGGGCTAAGAGGATTTGGGTGGATATATACTCAGGTCCTTGCTTTCTTCTTTCAATTCATTCAACAGGAAAAACCAGCAATGGGATCCTGCCAAGACCCATTCAGTGACCAAGACGTGGAGTATCTCAGGCCGCCGCCTCCTCCAATTCTTTTCAGCCCCCCACTCCACCCCACTGCATGGCTCAGACGGATTTCTTCCAAGCAAACAAGCAATAAGAACAAGTGAAAGTATCATAACTTTCTTGTTGAAAGAAGGGTACTCTCTCTGGGAGACCCTGTGGATTGGGCCCAGGGAGAGAAGCAAGCAAACATGCATTGAAGACAGAAGTCCTGAAGGGGTGGAGAGCATGCTCAAATGAGTGGACCTGTTATGTGTTTCACACAAGGGATTGTTGGTACTGTACTTTGTTGTACTATAGAATGACCTACAACTAACTGCTCAGTGCAATGTTGGGGCAGTTACGTACTGCAGGAAGAAAATGAAATAACTATTTAGGAAAAGCATTCCATAAGCTGATAAAAAGATCACCAAGTTTTCACTCCCCTCCCTCCTAACAGCTATCTGAAAAATAGCAGTGCCTTGCTTAGAGATAAACAGAAAGCTAAAAACAGTACCTGCTAAATATTTACATACCAGGCCGGCAGGAAAAGCACAAGACCTTTTAAAAAGCAGTCCTGGCTGGTTCTTTGTAGGCCTCTGAGCGACTACCACCAAGCCTCCTAAAGAAAAGGACACATTTCCAAAAATGTGCCCTGCAGTTGTAACTTTTTTTAAAGTTATGTTTGCTGCAATTAACTGAGAGAGAAATCCTGCATAGATGTCAGTTTTTAAAATAGTAAATAAAATGGAATAAGGATAAAAGGAGAACAGAACATTTTTAGTGGGGTACAGAATCTAGAAGAACCACACAAACCTCCTAAAGTTGGGTGTACTACACAATATGAATGGCAGAGTACCAGAGAAGAATGAGAATTTAAAAGGACTTGAAAGGGCAAATGGCTCCCTGATTAGAAGTGAAGGTTTGCTAGAAGAAAATAGATTTCCCACCCCCAATACAACTAGGTCTGAAATTGCCTGAGGCAACCCATGACATTACCAAACATATCTTAAACATAAACAGAGATGGAGAAGACACACACTTTCAACGTTTCAGGATAAATGTCAAACACACATTAAGCAGCCATATTTGAGGGATTTTTCATGCTACAACTTGGCAAAGGACAGTTGTTCCAAATTATATGTCATTTAACGAACAGCACGATCCTAAACAGATTTAGTAAAGGTAAAGGTTGCCCTTACTCAAAAGCCAGTCACATCCGACTCTAAGGTTCAGTGTTCATTTCTGTTTATAGCCAAAAAGCCAGCGCTGTCTGTCTGCAGACTTTTCTGTGGACATGTGGCAGGCATGACTAGGCACGGAATTCTGTTTATCTTCCCACCGATGTGGTCCCTATTTATCTACTTGCAATTTCTTGCTTTCGAAGTGCTAGGTTGGCAGGAGCTGGGACAGAGACGGGAGCTCACTCCGTTATGCAGCACTCGGGTCTCAACCTGCCGACTTTCCAGTCATCAAGTTCAGCATCTTAACCACTAAGCCACCGCAGTCCTCTTAACAGATTCATGTAGCAACAAATCCCTCTGAGTACAATGAGAGAGTGTTTTGATTTGCAAAAAGTCCTCTACTTGCACTGGTTTTACCAGGCTCGGAATTTATTCAAATACAGTATCAAGGAATACACAACACATAGCAGGGGCTTACATTATCTTGCTGAAATGTGGTTTATTTTAAACAGCCCAGTAGGTGTTATTTTTTATTGTTATGACTATTGATTCTTAAACTGCTGTTTTCTTCTATCTGCCTGCATGCCTCAGCGCATACTGTGTAGTGTGCCTCTCATTCTGTAAAGCCTGCAAGATTACCCGCAGCCTGAAAAGTGTTTTTCCATCCCCTGATCCTTACTATTAAGGATTACTCTATGACAGTTCAGTGGTGAACACTCATGGCAAAGAACCGTTTTAACTCTGAAACATAAACAAATCTGCGAGCCCTGGTGGTGCAGTTTTTAAACTGCTGTACTGTAACCAGAATGTTGTGAGTTTGATCCTGATCAGGACTCAAGGTTGACTCAGCCTTCCATCCTTCTGAGGTTGGTAAAATGAGCACGTTTGGGGCACAATGCTAATTAATTTGAAAACTGCCCAGAGAGTGCATCAAGCTCCATATGGGACTGTATATAAGTATAATGGTTGTCGCTAATGGCTATAAAATAAACAGTTCTCAACCTTTTAAAGCTGAGGGCTAGGTCACACTCCCTCAGACAGCTTCAGGGGCCGGACGGCCATTGTGCCCTTACTCCACCACATGGCACTTCCGGGTGTAGTGGAGGCGGTGGGGAGCCACATGAAATGACACTGAGAATCCCTGAAATTAAAATTTAAAACTGTTACCATGTGTCAAGTGGCAAGCAGTAGCAATGGGGACTGCACCTGAATGGCTGTGAAGCAGACAGAGGTGGTGGCAGTAGTTGTCCCCCTTGCCCAGGGTTGCCACATGACCTGGGAAACCAGGATTGTCCAGGATTCAAGGTCGGAAAAATTGTCCTGGCCAGTTCAATAAAAATCATGTTAAAGTCCTGTACAGTATTTCTAAAACTTATTGATTGTGTATTATAACGCACCATTAAAATACATTAAAATAAATTTGGACACTCAACAGCAATTTCTTGCCACACTGGAGTTGGAGTATATCTGGAGACAAATCTTAACGTCCTCACCTCACACCACCACCTGACAAGTGTGACCAGTGTGTTTCCTGGAACTGAGGACGTTAAGAGTTGACTGTGATGCGACTTCTCAGAAGTACAACAGATTATCTTGCAGTAAGAATTGTTGTAAATAAATTCATTTATGTATTGATATATTTAACGTGAAAGTGTTTTCTAGTAAAGGTACAGGTTTCCCTTGTTTTATAGCTGTCATTATATTATGTTTGTTTTTAAAAAGGCTATTTTGTAGATAACCCACCCATTTTTGTTAAGTATACTTCTGTCCAGGTTTTGTTGGGAGAGAATTATGGCAGAATGGAGGCTGCTCATAAGATAGAGGAAGAAAAAGAAAAGTAAAAACACTACCAGGCTCTGAAGGGGAAAATTAGAAGGATACCTTGCATGGGCAACTGTAGAGGGTTTTTTTTTTAACCTTTGGGGCATAATTTCTTCAAAGGATGTGAAAATCAGGAGAAACACATGACCTTCATCAGATTAAAAAAAAAGCCAGCTGAAACCCAGATTCTTTAAATAGGCAAGAAACAGTCTTACTTGCAAGCAAGTATGAACAGTATTGAAGCCTAAATATCCCACAGCAATTTTATGATTAACGCTCCACAATCTTATGCAGACCAAGCATGTTGATGTAGATTCAACCAACAGCTAGGCAGAATGAAGTGCACATGCGTCCATAATTTTAAATCTACAGTACATTGTATTTTTGCCATCCTATTCTCACAATGAATTCATCAGGATACTTAAGAGACCGCCTGACCCCAAGAACATCTGCCCGTCCCACCAGAGCAGACCAGAGAGGCTCTCTAGTTGTTCCATGGCCAGAGAGGCGCATCTCTCTGGCACTAGAAGGAGGGCCTTCTCTGTGCCCACTCCTGCCCTATGGAACCTCCTGCCAATGGAGCTACGTCTTCAGAGGGAGCTACTGCCCTTTAGGAAGAATCTAAAAACATGGCTGGCGGGGCAGGTATGGGGTGCGGAAGGTATAATGACCCCAGCACATTGGATGATCTGAGCCCCTCTCTTCATCTACTTTTTTAATTAGTAAGATGTAGCATTTGGTGTGCTTTTAATCTTTTTTAGATTTAAATTTTAAATTTTAATTTTAACAGTTTTAAGGTTTTTAGGTAGTTTTCGTGTGTTTTTGTCATGTTGTTGTTGTTTACTGGTAAACCTCCCTGAGTCACTTCGGTGAGAAGGGCGGTGGAGAAATACAAATAAATAAATAAATAAATCACAGTTATTGAGATGTTCACTTCACTAGGAGAAATATGGGTAATTGGACGTTTGCCTACAGCAGTCTTGAAAATGATTTGGTCTGATAACCATTACTGCCTTGTTTATTTACAAGTGTACTACTTCCTCTATTATTCTATCTTAGACTTTTCATGTAAAGCAAGATAAAAGACCAGGGCTGCTTCTGGGTCAACCTGGCTGGGTCAACCTGGAGTCGCCATCAGGATTGAACTCACAAACTTTTGGCTGCAGTACAGCAGTTTAATCTCTGTGTCACCACCTCAAGTGGTGCCCGTGAACACACACCCATGTGACTTCACCAGAGGTGCATCAACAACGTCACATGGATGTGTTGGCACTTGCAGTGCCTGCATGCATGCCTCCTCCTCCTCTTTGGGCACTCGGTCTCTAAAAGGTTTGCTATCATTGCTCTAGGAGATGGGCTCCAATATCCTCCCAAACATTTTTCTGTACCTTCTGCCACTTGCAAGGCTGATTTTAGACACACATCATCTTCAGCCATTTTAGAGGACACAAATGTTCAGAAGCAAACCAGAAGCAGAGCATCTACCAGCAAGATCATTTATACCACCAAACATCTTATAAATTTTTTTGGGGGGGGCAGAGGGAGGGGGCTTTCTCCTCCACCCTTATCCCCTCCACTCTCATAAAAAAGCATTTTGAAAATGACTGCTATGAAGTGTACAGAGAACATACTGCAGGGATGGGGAGCGTATGGCCCTTCAGGTGTTGAGAACTGGCTGCTGAGAATTGTGATCCAATAACAATCGAAGAGCCACACACTTCCTTTCCCGGCAACATGTTCTCTGTACACTTCATAGCCATACAGAAAGAGCTATACACTGTACATTGATGACATGTTCTGAATAGACACATAAACAGACAAATATACGAATAAAAATATGGAACCTTAACATTAACCCTTCAACTCCTTGCCATTCCTAAATAGGAATTACAATATACCGTACAGACAAATATTGCATAAAGAACACCTCGCTTAGACAGTAACTCGCTTCAAGAGCAGAATTTTCTCTGAATGTTCGCTTCCCTTAACAACTAAAATCAACCAAAAACTCGCTTAACAAATAAATCGGGATTCACAATACCCCCCCACCCAGAAGTCACAGTTGGCCACTTACAAATAGTATTTCGCTTAAAGAGCAAACTCACTTAAAGAGCAATCCTATGGAACACATTATGCTCTTTAAGCGAGGTACAACTTTATTTGCAAATAATTAGTATGATACAGTACTACATAAACCAATCACACTCTTGTACTTGCTAAATTAGAGGTTCTCAACTTTTTAAAGCCTCAGATTGTTGGTGGGCTGGACTGGTTCCCACCGCCACCGCCAACACTCCCCCATGCCTCCACTACTTCCCTGCTTCCCAGCCTGCTGTGGGTGTAGGAGGGGTACCGAGTGTCCTTGTTTGCATTCAGCCAGAGTGGCCTCAGGGAAAGACGTGGGCAACCGCATGCATCTGCCACTTCCACAATCGCCGCCGCCATCCTTATCCCCTCCGCGTGGCTTTGCATGTCCCTAATGCTGCTCCATAGCAGGGCAGATGTTGTAGGTCTTCTTACAGCATCTGCCCTGCTATGGAGTGGTGTTAGGGACACACCAAACCAGGCGGAGGGGACAAGGGCGGCAGTGGCAGGAGCCAGGCTGCAGGCTGGATCCAGCCCATGGGCCATAGGTTGAGAGCCCCTGCTCTAAATGAATCTAGAGAAGCATCCATCAACCAGTTTCCTTACAATCACTGTTGTAGAAAAACACTAATTATTCCCCTGGTGATGGAGATCACAGATAGGCAGTACGAAAACTTAAAAGCTTATTTGTCAACAAATAGATGCAACCTTTGACAAAGGAACCAACAAATGAGTATTGGAATGAATGAGCATCCCACTGCCTTGTTGTTTGAATCTTATATACCCTTCTCAAAACAAGAGCATCAGTGATGATCAGATATCCACATTAAGTTTGGCATCAATCACAAATGCCTAGTTCCTACATGCACGCCACTTTCACTTCTCCTTCCTAAACCAAGTCCTATCCAACTTTCCCTGGCCAAGACAGCATCAATTTCAGTAACCACATCACCGCTCTGCCAGCCAGAATGATCTTAGGTACAGTAATACCTCAGATAACATTAGTATTGAATAACACTAAAATCGCATAACATTAAGCAATCTGGGGGGAAGAATTGCATCGGATAACATTAAGATCCTATGGGATGCATCAGATAACAACCGCTAAAGCCTGTGTGGTTACAATGTATCTCTATGGATCCCATAGGATTTTAACATGCATCGGATAACACTAAAAATCGTATAACACCAAGACTTGTGGAACCAGGTTTTAGTGTTATCTGAGGTTTTACTGTACTTGTGTTGACTCCCCCTGCCTTCTTCCATGTGATTCCCACAGAAAAAACCCATCTCATGGGATTATGCAAAGCGCGGAGAGGGAAGTGCCAGGTTCTTTGGTGTGAATTGTGTCCAACACAAGCCAAAACCTCTACTCCATCCTTCTGCACAAACAGACGAATCTGCTCCTAACCATGTACCATTTGCAAAAGGTACTCAATCTGAGCACAGTCGTAGGATTAAGAATAAAAGAGACTGAAAAACCTATTTTACAACAGCCTTTACCCTCATATTTGGGGGCTGCTTGAAAGGCTGTTGAGGGAGGAGCTTCACTACCGTGACCACTTGGCAAAACAATATGTAATGTTTCAGGAAATAAGAGCACAAACACATGGAAATCTCTCTTGTTTGGATGGAAGGACCCCAGCCCCAGCCCAAATCCCTCCAAAGCTTCTTTAATGCTCTCCCTAATGTTTTTGTCTTCTGTTCTGCTAACCCTCCCTGAACACTGAATAGCCTTTCCCATCTAGCCAGGAATTGTCAGCATTTCCCCTCCCTCACCTCAAGAAAATCTGTCAGCAGAAAGAATTAAGTCTGAAGATTGCTCTCCCTGCTTCCTCCTCCTCAACCAAACAGATGCCAAGGCTGTCTGGTATTAAAGCCATGGAGCCTGTGGGATGCTGGCTGAATCCTCCAGCTCTTTAGTACCTCCCACCTTCAACCTTGGCTCTGGGGCGGACACTGAGCAGGAAGTACCAAAGGAAAAGGCTGATTTATTAAAACAAAAAAGGAACACAATGCCAGGATGGGCGCCAAATTCGTCTATGCCAAGAACTAGATCTGTGTGTGTGTGTGTGTGTGTGTGTGTGTGTGTGTGTGTGTGTGTGTGTGTGTGTGTGTGTGTGTGTGTGTGTACCTATGTTTACAAATACACAGAGAAGCATGCACATGTATTGTAACATGTAGTTTCAATAACGAGTAATTCCATACTCCTCTGTATCGATTTCTGATCCAGAGCAAAAATGTTAAGGTTATCCAGAAATTAAAACTCATCCTGCACACACTTTCCTCTGAGGAAGCCTCACTGGATTATCATGTACAAATCTAGGCTGTTAATGTGCCAAACCATCATGCTGATTTTCATATTTAAACACATTTTGAAAATGGGAAGAAGCCACAGGGCAACCAATCAATCCATCCAAGTCAGTAAAAGCATGTGCAGAATTTTTTGGGGGGGAAGGGGTGTGGACTATTTTCCTACAGACACAAGGATGTCCCAGAGAGTATCCTAACCCTAATATCTCCTAATTTCCTTGGGGCCTTCTTCTCCTTTATTAGAAGAGCATTCATGGATGTCCAGGCTGCCTGATGTTGATCCACAACAAGACACACCTGGGCCCTCAAGACTGATTGATTCTTCTTCTTCGTATGTGTCTAGGCCAGACGTGAAACTGCCAAAATGAAGGCTGCTTTTGTTCCACAGTTCCTTTCACCTGACCTAATGTGGGAAAGATTAGCCGGCATCACAAAGTTGCCGTTATCAGGTTAAGCCCGATTGTGGTTCAAAAATAACACAAACTTTGAGGAGGCTCTTTCTGTGTACCCCAGATTGAATGGTTGGTTGATTTTATACCCTGCCCTTTTGATGCAAGCACCACTCTGGGCAACTTGCAATCTATAAAACATACAATAGCAATAGCAATAACATTTCACTGCAGTGGCTCAAGTGGTTAAGACCCTGACTGGAAGGTGGCAGGTCAGTACTGCATGATGGAATGAGCTCCCATCTCTGTCCCAGCTCCTGCCAACCTAGCAGTTCAAAAGCAAGAAATTGCAAGTAGATAAGTAGGGACCACTTCAGTGGGAAGGTAAACAGCGTTCCGTGCACTCTGGTGTCTAGTCATGCCTGCCACATGTCCACGGAAATGTCTGCAAATGCAGACAGCACTGGCTCTTCCGCTATGAAACAGAGATGAGAGAGAACTAAACCCTAGAGTTGGGTACAACTAGCTTTCAAGCAAGAGTGACCTTAATTTTATCTTTACCTTACCCTCCCCATAGTGCTTTATTGCATTATCTGGGCAGTTCACCAGTTAATTAACATTGACTCCAACATACTGAGTCATCCTATTCAACATATGTATTAAAAAATCATCCTCATCTGGAAGTAACAAAAAAAAGCCCAAAGAGACAAAACGAGATAGCATCAGACCCTCTTAAGTCCATAATGATATTCAGAGTAAACACTATCAATAGCAGCGAGGATGAAAAGACTGGCTTAAAGACCAACGAATAGGGATCAACTTGTGTAAGGTGAACCCAGGGGGAGTGTGTGTTTGAGTGAGTCAGTGAGTGTGTGTGTGTATGAGAGTGAGTGTGAGTTTCTGTTAGTGTATATGAGTGTGTGTGTGAGTGTGTATGTGAGTGTGAGTGTATGAGTGTATAAGTGTATGTGGGTGTGTAAGAGAGACTGTGTGTGTGTGAGTGTATGAGAGTGTATAAGTGTATGTGAGTGTGTGTGTAAGAGAGAGAGAGACTGTGTGTGTGTGTGTGTGTGTGTGTGTGTGTGTGTGTGTAAGCGTCCTAAGCACGGGGGTCCTGGAGGCGCTCCACAGCACCGCCAAGCCGAATCCCACGCCCGGGGAGGCGGCGGCGGGAGCAGCTTAGGGCGGCCTAGCCCGGGATGCAGCCGCGAAGCAGACACAAAGCGGCGGCGGCGGCGGTGGGCGACGCCTTACCCTCCTCCTCCTCCTCCGGCGGATGCTCCCGGGAAAGGGACAAGCTCTGCCGCCGGCCCGGGTCTCTCCCCCGCGGGCGCTTCTTCCGTCGTTCTCCTACTGCCAGCGCCGGGAAGCTGCCGCTCCTCAGGCTCTCTCGCCAGGGATCGCCGGCGCTGCCCGTGCTCGGTGCATGGCGCTGCCTCCGTTGCCGCCTCCCTGCTGCTTCCCTCCCCTCCTCCGGCAAGAAGAAGGCCAAGTCTGGTCTGCGCGCCAGGGCGCTTCCTCGCGGCGGCGGCGGCGGCAATGGCTTTCCTTCTCCCTCCTCCTCCTCTCCGCCCCTCCGTTCCTTCCCCCTCCTATAAGGGGGTGGAAAAGGATCGGCGAAGAAGCGGAGCGCAAAGGCGCCAGGGGAAGCCGCTCCGGTTTCGCAGCCCGAGCCGCCACAGCCGCGCGGCTAGGAGGTGGCTGCGTCTTGGGGAGCGCAAGGGCGCCGCCTGCCGCCCTCCATGGCACACGGGGTGCCCGCGGCTTCCACGGCGGCGGCGGGGAACTCACCCAGGGGGTGCCGAAACTATGCCGCCCGTGGGCCGCATCCGGCCCACGATGCCAATCCATCCGGCCCACAAAGCCTTCGTTGCTCCCCGAAGCAGAAGTGAAACTTCTGCTTCCAGGAGCAACAAGGGCTTCATGGGCCAGATGATTTGGTGTTGGGCCGGATCTGGCCCAGAGACCATAAAGTGGCCCCCTGAAACACGTGACTGGCCCGCAGCCCAAAACGTTTGGTCACCGCTGAACTAACCTGACAACCCTGAGGACTCAGGGCTGTGGGTGGCGAAGACCACCAGGAAGAGGTTTTAGCCTCTTCTGTCGTGTCCAAAAAAACTCTGGGCTGCCAAAATGAAGCCACTTTCTTGCCTTTGTCTTTGGCCTCATCTGTGGATATTGCTGGTAAAGGTCTCCCTTGCTCGAAAGCCAGTCATATCTGACTCTAATGTGCACTGCTCATCACCATTTACAGCCAAAGAGCCAGTGCTGTGTCTGCAGATGTTTCTGTGGATGCTGTAACCTTTCCCACAGAACAAAGGAGTGAGCGTCCATCTCTGTCCCAGCTCTTGCCAATCTAGCAGTCCGATAAAAAGCTGCTGCTTTGGTGTGATGGTTACAGCGTTCCATGCACTCTGGCATCTAGTCATACCCATGGATGCAGACAGCACTGGCTCTTTGGCTGTAAACAGAGATGAGCACTGCACCCTAGAGTTGGATACGACTGGCTTTCAAGCAAAGGAGACCTTTACCTATGCTAACCAACCATTCTGTAGCTCTGTGTCTCCGTCTGATCCTGAGGCCACATATAAATGAATGTCATGAAGCCTCACCCTTACATCTGCAGAAGTGGACTTAATCCACAAAAACTAACATTAAAATATAATAGTTCATCTTTAAGTTGCCACAACATTTTTCTTCCTTTTTTAATGTTTTGTTTTATTTACTGTTCGAGGGTGATAGTACAGTAAAATCTCACATAAAGAACACCTCCCTTAGAGAGTAACTCGCTTAAAGAGCAAAATTTTATCTGAATGGTTGTCTCGCTTAACAACCAAAACCAACCAAAAACTTGCTTAACAACTAAATCAGGGTTTGCAATCCCCCCACCAGAAGTCACAATTGGTCACTTACAATGGTGTTTTGCTTAAAGAGCAGACTCACTTAAAGAAAACAAAACAAAATAAACAAAATAAAATAAAAACACCATAACACTTATTTTTATTTTATTTATTTATTTTTATTTATTTATTTTGTTTATTTTATTTTGTTTTCTGATATGCCTGAACCACAGACTAACACGGCTACTATTCAAAAAAAAAAAACCCACTTAAAGAGTAATCCCATGGAATGCATTATGCTCTTTAAGTGAGGTACCACTTGTACTAAATAAGCAGACTGACAGGCCAGACAGAAATTGCCATTTTGCACTCTTCCTTAACAATATCTCTTGTTTTAATTCACAGTTCTGGTTCACAGTCAGTTGAGTTTAGCAATGGGAATCTTGTAGGCAAAAAAAAGTAGGGAGGGGGTCACAAGATGCCCATTCCTAGACCATGATATCATAAAGCCTGTTATCTTTCAGCTACTAAATAGCACATATTCTGGTTGAACATCAAGTAGTGCCTGTCATGCTGAGGTAGCATCAGCCATCATGCTGAAATGGTAGACACCACAAGTATTCCGTCCTTGGTGTCTTCTAGGTTTCAAGGCATGGAATGATACATAAAAAGACACATGGTTTAGGCTGATGGACTTCATTTCAGCAAGGCTTCAGTTGAAGATGGCAGATTCTATTATGGAATCAAACCCTGTAATTGTTTTTGTGGTCCCACAAATATTTTGAAGAGGCCAGGGGATGGGTGAAGGAATGTGAAGAGTCTATATAAAGATGGAAAAATCTGGACAAATTGGTCCCACTGGAATTGTATATGGTTATGGTAGTAAAAATAGAGATTAGGAAAACTGCAATTGCAAAGGAGTTTTTGTATTTTGTACACCAGTAGCGTACAATATTGTATCTTTATATAGTAGCAATGATTTGATGCGGCCGAAGATTTTGGTGAATAGCAGCCTTTTGGTGAATTCACTCCGTAGTTCCTTTCACCTGACTTAATGTGAGAAAGATTAGTTGGCACAAGGTTGCCAGTGCCCAGGGTATGCCTGACTGTGGTTCAAAAATACCACAATCTGCCTACTGAGGTGAGGGAAGGAGACATGCTGATGTGGTTGCTAATTACTCACTTCTGATGCTACTGGGGGTGTGACACTGTGAACAATATTTTCATGGAGAGTCTTGAACTGGGTTTAACAACCCAATACCACCAGCTGATTCTCTTGTACAGTAGAAACATTTCCATGCCTTTCAACATGGCAAAAGAAGCTGGGAGCCTCTTGTAAGGACAGGTTTCACTTACCAGTAACTGTCGTTCTCCGAGTATGTTGTTTGGGGATTCACACTGATGGGTTCTGCGCCTGCGCCTCCCCCAAGGAGGTGTCGGTCTCCTTGGCGAAGAGGCCCTCGCCATCGAAGGGCAGTTCTTCCACGAGTCGCTTGACGTCCTCCTGCAGGTCAGCCGAGCGGAGCCAGGCATGGCGGCGGAGCTGGATGGCGGAGGCCAGGTTCTTTGCCTCCGACTCCGTGACGTGGCGGCCGGTGCGGATCTGTTGGAGGGCGAGCTGGCTGCCCTCCAGGCAGAGTTTCTCAAAGTCCGCTTGTCTGTCCGGCAGCAGGAGCGATTTAAAGGACTCCGCCTGCTCCCAAAGTCGGCACTGGTAGCCGCCCATGGCCGTTGCGTAGTTGGACGCACGGAAGGACAAGGAGGCGTTGGCGTAGAACCTCCTTCCCAGTGCGTCCAGCTTCTTTCCTTCCTGAGTCGACGGGATGGGAGTGCTGCTGATTGGTGTCCGGTGTTGGGAGCCTTTAACCACTCGGGAGTTCGGCGCCGGGTGGATGTGCAGGAAGTTGGAGTCGTCCAGCAGCCTGTACATAGAGTCCACCCTGTTGGACACCGAATGTGAGGATACCGGTCTCTTCCAGACCTCTTTGGCCGCTTTGGCGATCTTAGGGAGCAGTCCCAAGCGGACAGGGACCAACTCCTTCCGGTCGGCCATGCCGCAGATGACATCCTCACATTCATCCAGGGGAGCCTCCGCCCGGATCCCGAGCGTGGATCCGAGGCGGGTGATCAAAGCCGTGTATGTCTTCTGATCCTCCGGCTGGGAGCCGTGGACGGAGCCGATGTTGTTGTCCGGGGATTTGTCGACTGCAACCGGCGGTGGCTGATCCTCCTCCTCCTGGTCCGACGAGTCGTCGGAGCCTCCCTACCGCTCCGAGACGCTGGGCGGTGGTAGGTAGGCCTCGGGGTCCGAGTCCGACCAGTACAGCCTGGCGGATCTCAGGTCGCTCCCCGGCAAAGGCAGCTGGTATGGAGGGAGAGAGGCCTCCGACCACGTCTGCTCCACGCGTTGCCGCTTCGGTGCCGGGCCCTCCTCACGGAGCGGTGGTGCCTCCGTGGCTGGTTCGGAGGGCAGAGGGCGCTCCACGAACTCAGACGGTGCCGGCTGGGGGCCCTGGAGCTCAGCGTGCAACTTCCGCACCATCGCCTCGATGAACGGGGCGATGAGGCTCAACTGGGGCGGCACTTCGGAAGCTGGACCAGGAGCCACGGAAGAGACGCGAAGAGAGGAAGATCTTCGCGGCGGTGGAGGTGGAAGAATCTCCGGTGACGGCGGAGGGGTGGGGGCCCTCTCCAGCGTGGCGGCTTCCCGGGCATCGACCGACATCCTGCCCGGCGTAGGTGGAGCTGCAACCGGGGCGGATGCTAGGGAGCGTGGCGGCGAAGGGTGAGTCGGTCCCGGGGTCGGAGGGAGAGAAGACAAGGAGCTACGACGCTTCTTCTTCTCCTTTTTGTCTTTCTTCCTCTTCTCCTACTCCTTCTTCCGCTTGAACAGTTCTGAGGCCTAAGGCCGGGAAGAAGGAGCGGAGGTCGAAGGAGCAGACGTCGAGTCAGCAGCCTGCTCTGGAGCTGGGGGAGCGAGTGCGGCCTCCATGAGGTAGGCTTGGAGGCGGTATTGGCGGTTCTTGATCGCGGCCTTCGAGAAGCCTCTACACACCTCACAGGTCTGGACCTGATGGCTCTCCCCGAGGCAGCGGAGGCAGCGCACGTGTCCGTCCGAGCTAGGGAACTTTCTCTTGCAGGACGGACACTGCTTGAATGCTGCCGCTGAGGCCATCCACCGAGGTAGATGGCCGAAGAGAAAAAATTATCCCGGCCGGGAGGCCCCGACACGAGATTGTGCAGAAAAATGGTAGTTTTTTTTTTGTTTGTTTGTTACCGGCGGCTGAGGGCGAGCCCCCAGTCACACGAGGACCAAGGGATTGAGTCCCCTGGTCCGAGAAAAATTGTTGGTGTATAAAAATTAGAAGATTCTGAGACAATCTCAGCTAAAGAACTCACAGCTTTTTTTCCAGGCTCCTGCTTGCGCAGTGGAAAAAAGCAAACTGAGGGGAGAGCGCTAAATGGCGCCAGAAGGGGTTGGGCATGGTGGGCGGTCCCACATTTAAAACTCTTTATCCAATCAGCTTTCCAGCTCCGCTCAGGATTCAGCGCAGGCGCAGAACCCATCAGTGTGCATCCCCAAACAACACGAAGGAGAACCTTTTGTTCCAAACTTCATGAAGAGATTTGCATCTGTTCTTACAGGATCAATCTTTAGGCCTCATGTAGACAACGGAGAGGTGAAAGAATCAACCTGTCAGATCCAGCGAGTGTTAGGCCCTAAAGACCACTGGAAGAAGTCATACAAATTAGTACAGTAATATTTGTTGTTTTTTACAAACACAGCAAGAATAGCCACAGAGACATAAGGTGTTTTGCAGAACTCAGAAGGTGAGAAACACATTGTCCCCTAGACACTGTTGTATTAAATCACTCATCAGCTCCAGAAAGCATTGTGACTGGATGATGGGAATTACGGTCTGCCAACATCTAGAAAAGCACATTCATTACCCCTCCTTATCAACAAAGGTTCAAATGCATGTTGGAAAGCTAAGGCTTCAATTTTCAAAACATTCTAAAAGAAAGAGATTTTAACAGCCTTTAGAATTATTAACATTTATTTCTAGTCTTATATTTGTACTCAAAAGGTAAACATGCTCATATACACCCACTTTACAAAATCATCTAGTCTAATACTTTAAAAGAGAAGAACAATTAATATTTTGAACTTTTTACTTACAGTACATTTCTTTTAAAAAAATAGAGAGGGAAGGAGATAAAAAAATTGCAGACTGATTCTATACAGGTTTACTCAGATGTACGTTCCGGGGAGTTCACTGGGACATACTCCTAAGTAGGAGTATATATGCTGTTTCTTGCAACAAAATGGAAAATAAAATACTATTTTATTAACAATTGTGTGCCATCAAGCCAATTCTGACTTATGACGATCCTTTCCAGATAGAAATACCAAGAAGTGGTTTACCATTCTGGAGGCATCCTGGGGCTACGCAGCTTGCCCAAGGGCCGCACAGGCCGGCCAGCTCTTCTCCCAAATGGCACAAAGAGGAATAAAAATCACAACCTCTACCTTCACAGCCAGATACAGTACTGACACCACTGAGATATCGAGCCAGCTCAAAATACTGTTTTACCACACACCAAATAATACAAAGAAACAGCAGCCTGAGTTAACAAACTTAAGGGATCTTTGGAGTATGTTACAACAGAACTCATAAGCTAGTCAGTAGGATTCTAAAACCATTTAAAGAACCATTGTGAGCACAGCCTCAGTTAATGATATATTAAATGGAATAAATGGACAACAGTCATTTTTTAAAAAAAGGTTTATGTCATCATATTTGCCCTGTAAGCTCAAATGCACTGTGTGTATGATGCTGACACCCTTGTTTATTTAAATATACTTTTCTGAGCAAATATACCGTACATATTTTATTTGGCCTACAAGGGACATGTGTCAAATACCTCTAAAGTATTTCTTTTTAAAAAAAATCTTCAGTGTATTTCCCAGAAACTTGAATAATTATTTCCGAACAAATACAGCGAATAAACGGGTTTGGTCACCATTCAAGTGCCATGTCTGCTTTGCTCCAAATATATTTTCCACCTCGCTTGAAAAACATATTTTCATCAAAACCACTGAATTGTATAGCGTCTTCTACACCCACGTCCAAGATTGATCGTGAAGGCTCTTTTCGGCCATTTTCACAGTTCAGAAAACGCATCTAGAGAAGAAAATAAAGAAATTATATTGCTGTTTTCCAAACCATCCATCGGCCTGTCTGTCTACATACACTTTTTTGAAGTCTGAGATTTAATCTGAAAGCATTTTTTTTCAAACGTACACACACATACCTTCTTGCCAAAACTATATGGTTTCAAACAATATCACTATATGTAATGTAATGTGATTATTTTGCAGCTGCAAGAGTATTGTTATAACTGACTGTAAAAACACGTCCATAACAATCTTGTACAGTATTACTTTTGTACATATGTGATAAAGAAGGACAGGTTTCACTTACCAGTAACTGTCGTTCTCCGAGTATGTTGTTTGGGGATTCACACTGATGGGTTCTGCGCCTGCGCTGAATCCTGAGCGGAGCTGGAAAGCTGATTGGATAAAGAGTTTTAAATGTGGGACCGCCCACCATGCCCAACCCCTTCTGGTGCCATTTCGCGCTCTCCCCTCAGTTTGATACTAGAGCTGCCTGCGAAGCATAAGGCCATCTCAGGCCGGCAGCCCTGAGGGGAGGTAGGGTTGGGTTGTGTGAATCCCCAAACAACATACTTGGAGAACGACAGTTACTGGTAAGTGAAACCTGTCCTTCTCCTTCGTGTTGTTTGGGGATGCACACTGATGGGTGACTAACAAGCTCACTTACTTGGATGGTGGGCAGCCGGCGTCCTGAGATGTAGGAGAGCGCGATGGCATCATGGATGGGCGGTCATCAACGAAGAGGATCGGAGACCAGCCGTCAGGATGGACCTGCCCCGTCTGACGTCGGGAGCAGACCTTGTGTCAACCCGATAGTGGGTGATGAAGGTGGAGGATCTGGACCAGGTAGCAGCCTTGCAGATGTCCTCCATCGGGATGCCCTCCAGGAACGCAGTGGAGGAAGCCAATGTCCTGGTGGAATGTGCCCGGACATGGGGAGGTGGTGGCAAGGACGACATCTCATAGGCCAGGTAGATGGTGCTTGAGATCCACTTGGAAAGTCTCTGGGCAGACAGAGAGTGTCCCTTGGACTTGCCACCATAGGCCACAAACAGTTGTTTGGCTCTCCTGAAGGACGCAGTCCTTTGTGTGTAGAACAGCAAGGCCCTCCTGACATCCAACGAATGCCACACTCTCTCTTGTGCAGACGAAGGATTCAGGAAGAATGCTGGAAGCGTGATGGACTGGGCCAGGTGAAATTCAGTCAGGACTTTGGGCAGAAAGGCCAGGTCCGGGTGCAATACTACCCTATCAGGGTAGAACTTGAGAAAAGGAGGGTCAGACCGCAGGGCTGCCAGTTCTCCTGCCTTCCGGGCAGAGGTGATGGCTACGAGGAAGGCAGTTTTGTAAGAAACAAACTTAATGTCCACTGTAGCCATGGGCTCAAAGGGCGCCTTCGTAAGCGTGGTGAGCACAGCAGTGAGGGACCACTGAGGAGGTGGTATCTTTACTGGAGGGTAGGCATTACGCAGTCCCTGGAGGAATCTTTTAACAGTCTTGTCTCTGAAAGCGGAGGACAATACTGATGAAGGTGGGGCCTTGGCCACCACTGCAGCCAAGTGGACCTTTAAGGATGAGTGTGCAGATCCTGACTCGGCCAGGTGCAGGAGGTAGGACATGACAACCTGCAGGGATGCTGAGTCCACGGTACGGTCGCTGGATACCAGAAAGTCCATGAAGCGACGGTACTTGGCATCGTAGGACTTCCGCGTGGAAGGTTTCCTTGATAGTTCAAGGATCCGTGTTAGGTCGGGCGGATAAGCCAGGCCGTCAGGTGCAGGCTCGGCAGATCCAAGTGGAGGATCCGACCGTCCTCCATGCGGAGGAGATTCGGATCGGTGGGTAGGCGAAGGCAGTCGCAAGCCAGGGTTTGGAGCAGCGGGAACCACGGCTGGCGCGGCCAGGACGGGGCAATCAGGATCGCCCAGGCATTCTCCGCACGGATCCGTACCAGGACCCGTTGGATGAGAGGGATCGGTGGAAACATGTACAGGAGTTCCTGGTCCACGGCACCATGAAGGCATCGCCCTCCGATCCGTGGCCGATCCCCGCTCGGGAGCAGTAACGGCGGCACTTGGTGTTGGCCTGTGTCGCGAATACGTCTAGGTTCGGTGTGCCCCACCGTCGGCACAGACGGTTGAACACCGATCCGTCTAGTTCCCACTCATGCATCACCATCCCTTTGCGGCTCAGGGAGTCCGCATCGGAGTTCAGGGTGCCCTGGATGTGGACACCTATGGGGAACACGTGTACCTTCAGGCACCACTCCCAAATCTGGACAGTCAAGTGAAGGAGGGAGAGAGACTTCGTCCCTCCTTGTCGGTTGAGGTAGGCTAGGGTCGTGGTGTTGTCCGAGGCGATCTGCACCACGCGGCCCGCTATTGATAGTCTGAAGGACCTCATCGCTTTCCACACCGCCAACAGCTCGAGGAAGTTGATGTGGTGGTTGGCTTCCGCGGGCGTCCAGATGCCGTGGACCCGTAAACCGAGGCAGCACGCACCCCATCCGTGCGTGCTCGCGTCGGTGGTGACTTGGACGGAGGGTGCGGGAAGGGTGAAGAGTCTCCCCGCGGCCACATTGCGGTCCATTGTCCACCAGTTCAACTGGTCTTGCAGCTCGGGAGTTGGTGTGAGCCACTTCCTGAGGTCGTCGTGGGTGCTGTCGAAGGAGGCGAGGAGCCACGACTGGAGCGATCGCATCTTGAGTTTGGCGTGCGAGATCACCGCCGTGGTCGATGCTATGAGTCTTAGCAAGCGGAGGGCGTCCCTCGCACGGACCCGACGCCTGTCCTGGATCCGTGCCACCACCGCATGGATGTCGAGCAGACGTTTGGGCGGAGCATAGGCCCTTAGAGCCAGGGAGTCCAATACGGCTCCGATGTAGTCTATTCTTTGAGTGGGGGTCAACTGAGACTTCTTGTAGTTGACCCGTAGACCGAGACTCTGCATAAGGGCCAGGCAATGGGCAACATCGTCCTTGGCTTTCTGTTGGGTTGGGGAGCAGACCAACCAGTCGTCTATGTACGGGAACACTTGGACGCCTTGCAGCCGAAGATGAGCAGCCACCGGCGCCATGCACTTCGTGAATACCCTCGGAGCGGTGGAGAGGCCGAAGGGTAGACATGTGTACTGGTAGATGTCGCGGCCCACCTGGAAGCGGAGGAAGCGAAGATGTTCCCTCCTGATGGATACGTGGAAGTAGGCATCCTTCAGGTCGATGACGGTAAACCAGTCCCCGTGGTTGATGAGTGGGAGGATGGAGTGAAGAGTCACCATCCGGAACTTCCTCGCGTCGATGTGTTTGTTGAGGAGACGGAGGTCCAGGATAGGACGCGACCCCCCGTCTTTTTTGTCCACGAGGAAGTAGCGGGAGAAGAACCCTTCGTGAGACTCCGACGCTGCAACCGGTTCTATGGCGCCCTTCTCTAGGAGAGCTGATAGTTCCTCCTGGAGCGGTGGGGACGGATCGGTGACGCGGACCCGTCCGACAGTAGGGCATCTCTTGAACTCGATCGCGTAGCCAGAGTCTAAGATGGTTAAAACCCATCGGTCTGTGGTGATGGCAGACCACGCCGATAGGTAGTTGGTTAGGGGACGGTAAGGGAGAATCTCGGTCACGGAAGAGTCAAACACGTTGCTTGCCCTTCCGTTCCGTCCGCTTACCAGTCTGGTGACGCTGCTGGTAGCGTGGACGGCTGGGTTGTTGTCGTGGCCGGTAGGGCTGGTACTGGGAGTAGTCCCCCTGCCTCTGCGGTGGGCGCGGTTGGTAGGACGGGCCCGCCTGCGACGTCGATGGCTGGTCTTGTTGGTAACGACTGGACCCACGGCGTGGAGGGCGGAGCTGCTTTATGGTGGTGTAGTCCCCCTTCAGCTCCCCCAAGGAGGTGTCGGTCTCCTTGGCGAAGAGGCCCTCGCCATCGAAGGGCAGTTCCTCCACGAGTCGCTTGACGTCCTCCTGCAGGTCAGCCGAGCGGAGCCAAGCGTGGCGGCGGAGCTGGATGGCGGAGGCCAGGTTCTTTGCCTCCGACTCCGTGACGTGGCGGCCGGTGCGGATCTGTTGGAGGGCGAGCTGGCTGCCCTCCAGGCAGAGTTTCTCAAAGTCCGCTTGTCTGTCCGGCGGCAGCAGCGATTTAAAGGACTTCGCCTGCTCCCAAAGTCGGCACTGGTAGCCGCCCATGGCCGTTGCGTAGTTGGACGCACGGAAGGACAAGGAGGCGTTGGCGTAGAACCTCCTGCCCAGTGCGTCCAGCTTCTTCCCTTCCTGAGTCGACGGGATGGGAGTGCTGCTGATTGGTGTCCGGTGTTGGGAGCCTTTAACCACTCGGGAGTTCGGCGCCGGGTGGATGTGCAGGAAGTTGGAGTCGTCCAGCAGCCTGTACATAGAGTCCACCCTGTTGGACACCGAATGTGAGGATACCGGTCTCTTCCAGACCTCTTTGGCGATCTTTGGGAGCAGTCCCAAGCGGACAGGGACCAACTCCTTCCGGTCGGCCATGCCGCAGACGACATCCTCACATTCGTCCAGGGGAGCCTCTGCCCGGATCCCGAGCGTGGATCCGAGGCGGGTGATCAAAGCCGTGTATGTCTTCTGATCCTCCGGCTGGGAGCCGTGGACGGAGCCAATGTTGTCGTCTGGGGATTTGTCGACTGCAACCGGCGGTGGCTGATCCTCCTCCTCCTGGTCCGACGAGTCGTCGGAGCCTCCTGACCGCTCCGAGATGCTGGGCGGTGGTAGGTAGGCCTCGGGGTCCGAGTCCGACCAGTACGGCCTGGCGGATCTCGGGTCGCTCCCCGGCAAAGGCAGCTGGTACGGAGGGAGAGAGGCCTCCGACCACGTCTGCTCCACGCGTTGCCGCTTCGGTGCCGGGCCCTCCTCACGGAGCGGTGGTGCCTCCGTGGCTGGTTCGGAGGGCAGAGGGCGCTCCACGAACTCAGACGGTGCCGGCTGGGGGCCCTGGAGCTCAGCGTGCAACTTCCGCACCATCGCCTCGATGAACGGGGCGATGAGGCTCAACTGGGGCGGCACTTCGGAAGCTGGACCAGGAGCCACGGAAGAGACGCGAAGAGAGGAAGATCTTCGTGGCGGTGGAGGTGGAAGAATCCGGTGACGGCGGAGGGCTGGGGGCCCTCTCCGGCGTGGCGGCTTCCCGGGCATCGAACGACATCCTGCCCGGCGTAGGTGGAGCTGCAACCGGGGCGGATGCTAGGGAGTGTGGTGGCGAAGGGTGAGCCGGTCCCGGGGTCGGAGGGAGAGAAGACAAGGAGCTACGACGCTTCTTCTTCTCCTTTTTGTCTTTCTTCCTCTTCTCCTGCTCCTTCTTCCGCTTGAACAGTTCTGAGGCCGAAGGCCGGGAAGAAGGAGCGGAGGACGAAGGAGCAGACGTCGAGGCAGCAGCCTGCTCTGGAGCTGGGGGAGCGAGTGCGGCCTCCATGAGGTAGGCTTGGAGGCGGTATTGGCGGTTCTTGATCGCGGCCTTCGAGAAGCCTCTACACACCTCACAGGTCTGGACCTGATGGCTCTCCCCGAGGCAGCGGAGGCAGCGCACGTGTCCGTCCGAGCTAGGGAACTTTCTCTTGCAGGACGGACACTGCTTGAATGCTGCCGCTGAGGCCATCCACCGAGGTAGATGGCCGAAGAGAAAAAATTATCCCGGCCGGGAGGCCCCGACACGAGATTGTGCAGAAAAACGGTAGTTTTTTTTTTTTTTTTTTTTGTTACCGGCGGCCGAGGGTGAGCCCCCAGCCACACGAGGACCAAGGGATTGAGTCCCCTGGTCCAAGAAAAATTGTTGGTGTATAAAAATTAGAAGATTCTGAGACAATCTCAGCTAAAGAACTCACAGCTTTTTTTCCAGGCTCCTGCTTGCGCAGTGGAAAAAAGCAAACTGAGGGGAGAGCGCTAAATGGCGCCAGAAGGGGTTGGGCATGGTGGGCGGTCCCACATTTAAAACTCTTTATCCAATCAGCTTTCCAGCTCCGCTCAGGATTCAGCGCAGGCGCAGAACCCATCAGTGTGCATCCCCAAACAACACGAAGGAGAAGATATTATTCTCAGGAAACATCTCATGCTCTGCAATTTTGAGTCATGCCCAAATCCCAGTACCCACAAGATTTCCTGGCTGTCATATTTTCATCTCGCACAACCAAGTTCATCTGGAAATATTTTCATGGGTGGTAGGCTTTCAATGTCAATACTAATCCATTAGCAAACAACAAAAATGCACACCCAAAATTCAATCCACTGGACCATTTTTTAAAAGAGCATCTAAAGCTGGTGTGAAAAATGGCTGGTTTTCAAAAGATATTAGGAATGGGGCAAACCTACACTATGAAGGGTTAGATGGGATACATTCAGTGAACTGCTGATCTTCTAAGGTGAAAAACAACAATAAATGTGGGGCTTCTTTTTTTTTGCAAGACAATCCAGAAGACAAGATTTTTCTCCAAAAATATCATGCAAGAGGAAATATTGTGTGTGGGGTGGGTGGGTGGGTGGACTTCACACCTCACCCCAAAATGATCAAAATTCACATTCAATGGTAGAAAAGAATATTTAACAAAAGTGGAATACAGTGGTACCCTGTATAACAAACACTTCGTATAATAAAGCATTTTGGCGCTATTGGCAATACCCAGTATAACGATTGCCCCCCCCCCCCAAGTATGCGGGGTTTACCCCATATACCGAACATTCGCCGCTGCCCCCGTTATGCAGGTTTCGCCAATATGATTTGTGCATCGAATAACATTAAAATCCTATGGGATACATCAGATAAAGTTAAAACTCCATAGAGATAAATTGTAACTGGCACAGACTATAGCGAACGTTATAGCGAACGTTGTCCAGGGGCATTTTCCAGCGCCCTTTAAACATGCTCTAGTGCGCCCCCTCATGAAGAAGCCGTCTCTCGATTCCACGGTAATTTCCAACTACCGTCCAGTGTCCAACCTACCTTTTTTAGGTAAGGTTTTGGAAAAGGCTGTGGCGCTGCAGTTACAGGAGGTCCTGGATGAAGCGGATTATCTGGACCCGTTTCAGTCAGGATTCAGGCCCGGATATGGTACCGAAACCGCACTAGTGGCCTTGGTGGATGATCTCTGGAGAGAGCGGGACGGAGGGGAGCCGTCAGTCCTTGCTCTTCTCGATCTCTCAGCGGCTTTTGACACGATCGACCATGGCATCCTTCTGGGAAGGCTCCAGGGTTTGGGGATCCAGGGCACTGTGTTGTCCTGGTTCTCCTCATTCCTGAGGGGCAGGACCCAGTCGGTGTGCCTGGAGAAGGAGAGGTCCAGCCCTAGGCCCCTGCAATACGGGGTGCCTCAGGGCTCGGTGCTTTCTCCTCTCCTATTCAACATCTATATGAAGCCGCTGGGTGAGATCATCCGTTCCCATGGGGTTAGGTATCATCAATATGCAGATGATACCCAGTTATACATCTCTGCCCGTGGGGACCCAAGTGGTGCGGTGGAAGTCCTTTCCAGGTGCCTGAAGGCTGTTAAGGTCTGGATGGGGGACAACGGGCTACAGCTGAATCCTGGCAAGACTGAGTGGCTGTGGGTACGGGGGCCTGTGTTAACACAGGAGTTGCCATCTTTGGTGCTGGATGGGGCAGCCCTGCCCCAGACAGACCCAGTGCGTAACCTGGGGGTCCTCCTGGACTCACGGCTACTGTTCGAAGAGCAGGTGGCAGCCGTGGCCAGGAGGGCTTTTGCACAACTTCGTGTAATACGCCAGTTACGCCCCCTCCTGGACCGGGACTCCTTGCTCATGGTCACACATGCCTTGGTCACCTCCAGACTTGATTACTGTAATGCGCTCTACATGGGGCTGCCCCTGATGACCATCCGGAGACTCCAGCTGGTGCAAAATGCGGCGGCCCGGGTAGTGGCGGGGTGTGGGCGTTATGCTCGTGCTTCGCCGCTACTCCGGGAGCTGCACTGGTTGCCAGTATGTCTCCGGGTGCAATTCAAGGTGCTGGTTATTACCTTTAAAGCCCTATATGGTAGTGGGCCAGGATACCTAAGAGACCGCGTCACCCCAAGAACATCTGTCCGGCCCACCAGGGCGGATCGGAGAGGCTCCCTTATTGTTCCATCAGCTAGAGAGGCACACCTCTCTAGCACTAGGAGGAGGGCCTTCTCCGTGTCCGCCCCAACCCTCTGGAACCTCCTGCCCATCGAACTGCGCCTGCAGACGGAGCTCTTGCCCTTCCGGAAGGGCTTGAAAACCTGGCTGACAGGACATATTTGGGGACCAGGGAACATGGGTTCCCATACCAAGTGGCTCATTTAAGGAGTGCCACTTCGGATTTGAACCAGGGGGATACTGACGTGTAGTTTGTACTGTTTTTTAACTTTAAATGATTTTAGATAATTTTTATATTTCATGATTTTATATGTTTTTATCTTTTACTTCTGTTTTATGACGATGTAAACCGCCCAGAGTCGGGTTCTCCCGAGTGGGGCGGGGTAATAAATTCAATAAAATAAAATAAAATAAATAAATATCTGATGCATGCCATAGGATTTTAATGTTATGCGATGGAATTTTGTTTCCAGATTGCATAACATTATGACGTTTTAGCGTTATCTGATGCAAATGTTATCCAAGGTATTACTGTATTTACTATTCAGATTGTACCGTCACATATATTGAAAATACAAAAAAAAAAGTAATTACACAGATATTAATGACATCACAAAAGCCCTTCTGGAATGCATTTATCTATGCAAAATAAAAACAAATTTAATAACCTCTCCTTAATTTCATGAGTTATACCCTATCTTGGGATCTTATACAAGACATACATTTCCCTCTTATTTGCTTTAATTCATAAAATAACAATTATATTCAGTTGATTCCAACGGATGGTGACACTTTCCAGAATTATTCAGCTAGAGAGTACTCAGCAGTGGTTTACCATTCTGCAGTGTTCTGAGGTCATGTAGCATGCCCAATACCACAATAGGCTGGCTCCCTTCCTACAAAGCAGTGAGAAATTGAACTCTTACCTACCTCCTGGCTTCATAATCGTGCATTTCATTTCACTGAGCTATCCAGCTAGACTAACTAATTTTGCTTTTCTATTAGTGACTTTAATTGCAGTTTGTGAGCTGGGCAGTAAGATGCTTTGAACTCAAGTGGGACTTACTTCTGAGGAGGTATGTACAAGGATTTCATTGTATGAAAGTATTATTTTATGGAGGTAGGCATCTGGATCCTCATAATGGCCAAAATCATCTTCTGTGCTTAATGCGGACATAATGCTAATGTGATTAAGACACTGAACTCGCTTTACTGGAAGGTCAGAGTTTGATTCCTGGCTACTGCATGACAGAGTAAGCTCCCGTTTCTGTCCCAGCTCCTGCCAACCTAGCAGTTTGAAAGCAAGATATTGCAAGTAGATAAATAGGGACCATTTCAATGGGAAAGTAAACAACGGCCCATGTCCACAGAAATGTCTGCAGATGTACACAGTGCTGGCTCTTTGGCAATAAACAGAGATGAACAATGAACCCTAGAGTCAGAGATGACTTGCTTTCAAGCAAGGGAAAACTTTACCTTATGTTAATGGTGTAACATTTGGAAGCAAATTGCCAACCTAAGCATTATGTGTTATGTACTGAGTTGTGAGACACAATAGATAATGTCTGCAGACTTCATGGCTTGAGGTAATTTACTTTCAAAATGTCTGCCAAGGAGCCCTGGTGGTGCAGTGATTAAACTATTGTACTACAACCAAAAGGTTGTGAGTTCAGTCCTGACCAGGATTCCATGTTGACTCAGGCTTCCATCCTTCAAAGGTTGGTAAAATGAGTACCTAGCATGTTGAGGGCAAAATTCTAATTAGCTTGTGAACCACCCAGAGTGTGCACTAAGCACTATGGGGCAGTATATAAGTGGTTTTGCTTTGCATGGGCACAGCTATTTTCTTAAGTACAATAGAACCCCGAATAACGTTATGACTTGGTTCCACAAGTCCCGTCGTTATCCGGTTTTTAACGTTGTGCGATACATTGATCACACAATGTTAAAAAAAGCCCTGTTTCCCTGGAGGCTGCAGGAAGCCAGAACGTCGGGATTTGAATCCTGACATTTTGGCTTGCTGCTGCCTCCAGGGAAGTGGGGGAACTTTGGAAACAGCTTGGAGCGGGTTTCCCCACCTCCCTGGACCCGGCGGGGTGGTCAGAGACCCCAAAATTGGTAAAAAAAAAAATCCGGTTTTTTTTTACCAATTTTGGGGTTTCTGACCCCCCCACCGGGTCCAGGGAGGTGGACAGACCTGATCCAAGCTGTTTCTGGGCTTCCCCGACGTCCTGAGCCAGTGCAGCAAGCCAGAATGTCAGAGTTCGAATCCCGACATTCTGGCTTGCTGCACTGGCTCAGGACGTTGGGGAAGCCCAGAAACAGGTTGGATCGGGTCCTCACACCTCCCTGGACCCAGCGGGGGGGGGGGGGTCAGAAACCCCAAAATTGGTTTAAAAAAAAGACGGTTTTTTTGCCAATTTTGAGGGCTCTGACCCCCCCCCCCCCCGCCGGGTCCAGGGAGGTGTGGGGACCCGATCCAAGCTGTTTCCAAAGTTCTCCCACCTCCCTGGAGGCTGCAGCAAGGCAAAATGTCAGGATTCGAATCCCGACATTCTGGCTTGCTGCAGCCTAAAAGAGGGTGGGGGAAGTTCAAAATTAGCGCGCATCGGGTCTCCCGACCTCCCTAGAGTGTGGGTTTTTTTTGGGGGGGGGGGGTTTCTGACCCCCCCCCCCCCGCCGGGTCCAGGGAGGTGGACGGACCCGATCCAAGCTGTTTCTGGGCTTCCCCGACGTCCTGAGCCAGTGCAGCAAGCCAGAATGTCGGGATTCGAACTCTGACATTCTGGCTTGCTGCACTGGCTCAGGACGTCGGGGAAGCCCAGAAACAGCTTGGATCAGGTCCGCCCACCTCCCTGGACCCGGCCGGGGGGGGGGGTCAGAAACCCCAAAATTGGTAAAAAAACGGACGTTTTTTTTTTTTTTACCAATTTTGGGGTTTCTGACCCCCCGCTGGGTCCAGGGAGGTGGGCAGACCCGATCCAAGCTGTTTCTGGGCTTCCCCGATGTCCTCAACCAGTGCAGCAAGCCAGAATGTTGGGATTTGAACCCTGACATTCTGGCTTGCTGCACTGGCTCAGGACGTCGGGGAAGCCCAGAAACAGCTTGGATCGTGTCCCCTACCTGCTCCAGAGAAATCAGAGGACCCGATCTACGGCTGCAGGGTGGCTGGGGAAGCTGACGGGGACTCCCTGTCGGCTTCCCTAGCCACCCGCCCTTGCCTCCGCAGCTGCGGGGTGGCTGGGAAGCTGAACGGAGAACCCCGTTCAGCTTTCCACCCACCCTGCTGCTAAGAACGACTGTATCATATAACGTTAAAATTGTGTTATTTGAAACAAATTTTTTTTCCAAAAATCTTGTCATGTTATACGGTTTTAGCGCTATAAGATACTCACGTTATACGGGGTATTACTGTACTAACATTTTTAGTGCATACGCAGAAATTGGTCCATTTACTCCAGTGAGACTCAATTCCAAAACAGGACAGATAATTTTTCTAACACAAAAGAAACAAACCAACTCCCAGCTTCACAGGTGGAAAAGCATTCCCAAGATATGACTGTGAACTATATAAAACAATTAAAGGAAAATACTTACGTATTCATCAAGGAGTAAGTATGAATCTCTCATCTGTTAAAAAAGAGAGAGAGAAAACAATTTTACTATTTAATAACAGCAAGACTATTTGGAGTATTTGGTTATGTGCTCTCCTACACACATTCTAAAGAATTGCAGTTTCAGGCAGATGCGCCTTAACATTCTACTAAACTTGTAGTTCAGCCTTTAACAGATGCAAGTTCCAGAAAGAAGAGTTTTGTTGGGGCAAGATACCGGTAAGTGTTTAAATATGGAATTTAATCTATCACATAAAAAGAAGGGTTGTGAGTGGAAAGTCTGGTTTTAGAAGCTAAATATTTTAACAAATATGATCAAGGCCAGTGCTTGGTTGTTGTTTTTTAAACAACAACAGCTCCTCAAGTCTTCAGCAAGCATGTAGTCCAAAAAGTTGATTTTTCAAAGATCTGCTTTCAGAAACCCAGCTTCCAAATCCAAGCAATTTGTGGTGCCACTACCTATTGTCTCCCCTTTTGAAACTCAAATGCTTCAACCTACAAATATCTCACATACTTGCTTACTTACTTTCTGCTTATACTAATCATGGATTAGATGCTGCTGCTATGTTCTCTCATTATGAGATGATGCACCACTGTCCAACTATTCCAGTAATATACAGTAAAACACCGACTTACAGATGCCTCGAGTTGCATAAAATTACATAATGATTTTGTGCTAAAGCCATGTCTCAATTTACAGGATTTCCTATGGGTTTGCTTCGAGTGACATAAAAATTGTTTCCTATGGGTTTGCTTCGAGTTACGTAAACATTCATTTCCCTATGGGTTTGCTTCGATTTACATAAAAATTCATTTTCCTATATTGCTTCAAGTTACGTTAAAAAAATTTTCCTATGGGTTTGCTTCGAGTTACATAAAAAAAGATTCAACCAAAAGCCTACGGAACGAAAAAATTTTTTTCGTAAATTGGGGTTTTACTGTACTATCAAGGATGCAATCCTATACACCAGTAGTTCCCAACCTTCTGGGAATGCCTAAAGAAGGCCCCATCTTAAATCAAAATGTAACCAAATTATGAACCTACCCATTTAAATTAAAAGTAAACATTCAGAGGTCAGTGAAAAGACATGTCAGGAGTACTTGAGTTCTGCTATCTAGGAAAGCAACACAAGGGCCAATATGCTAGTATAGAAGATGAAATCAAGTGAGGACTGACAGAAGGAATGACGGAGACTAGAAGAAAACATGTTGCTGTTGTGATTCTGATAAGGGACGAGAAAAACAGCAGATGTTGCCACTTGAGGCAAGAAGAATTGCATGGGTCTGAGGGAAAATGTCTTGAGGGCTATAGCAGTAAACAAACAAGTTGGAGGGCCCCACAAAAAGAGCATATGGGCTGAACGCAGCCCATGGGGTAGTGTTTGGGGACCCCTGGTACACACTGATTGAGGTAGGCCATAAGTCACGTATGGTTCACTCCTACTGGTTTTTAGCGTTTTGGGCCCCTCTTAGACCTTCATGACTCACTGCAGAACAGACTGTCACAAATGCTGTTGCAATAGTATCATGGCATGACGCTTTGCATTGATGAGATTTATCAGTCCGACCAGATATATCCAATGGCTAAGTGAGCACACTTTAGCAACTTGCAAACATTCTAACAAATGTGTCTTCACTCATATAAAGACTTCCAACAACCAGAGAAAATGAGAAACAGGATGCTAGGATTTTTGGGCTGACGTTCACAAGCAACTTTCAGAATACGAAAAAGATCAATCAAAATGTGGTTTTCTAGTTTCCAAATGTTTTGCTTCCAAAAAGTAAGAATAGCCAATATAGAAACTTTACTTCTTGATTAGATTCAGGCACTAAGCAAGAGACATCTTTATGACGTTGCAGGAATTGCTCAAATTCTTCATCACTGATAAGAAATCTCTCCGCTTCCCTCAAAGCATCTTCCCCTGTATTTTCTCCTTCAATTAGCAGGCACTGAAATACCTAGGAAACATAGAGTGGGATGATTAAAAGAAGGTGCTAGCTGGTCACAACTATTATGACAAACAATAATCTAATGGAGAGAATGTTTTCTTTATTTAGAAATCCAATGTCAAAAGTAACCACATTCTAGTCCAGTGGTTCTAAACCTTTTAAAGCCTGGGCGTGGATCATCCCCCTCAGACTGTTAGCAGGCCGGACTGCTGTCCCCCCGCCACCGCCTTTGGCAGTGGTGGGGTCAGGCCGAGCCCACCACACCCCAAAAAGCCCCCCCCTCCCTGCACACCACTCCCCTGCTTACTGGCCTGGAGGAGTTGCATGGCATGGGTGAAGGAAACTCCTCCACAGCCACCGAGAATGCATCTGCAGCCACTGGAAATGCATCAGTGGGTGTTGAAACCACCCTGCAGCTGCTGGGAATGCTTCTGGAGACACATTCCCAGCAGCTGTGGGGTTTTTGGGTGGCCGCTGACACACTTCCAGTGGCCACCAGGAATGCCTCCATGGCTGTTGGGAATGCCTCCGCAGCTGCTAGGTACATGGCCATTTTCTGTGGCAGTAGCAGCGACTGGAGGGGGTGGGCCAGTTGATTTGGCACCATGGGCCAGATCTGGCCCACAGGCCGCAGATTGACAATCCCTGTTTTAGTCATTGGATACTTGTGTAAAGCTGTCAGCTACAACAGAATGGAACCACTGGGGTTTGTTTAGTTGTTGTTTCGATAGCATCAAGTAATTCATTATTCTACTATAGCAGCAGCAGAATCACTGGCTTGTTTGAAGGACCAACAAAGAAAGTCATATGATCCTTAAAGGTAAAGGCAAATGTCTCCCTTGTTCAAAAACCAGTTGTATCTGACTCTAAGGTTTAGTGCTCATCTTCTTTTACAGCCAAAGAGCCAGTGTTGTCTGAGTCTGCAGATGTTTCCGTGGACATGTGTGTGATCCTTACACAACGCAAATTCAAGAGCAAGGCGATACCTTTATTGGATCACTAAAAAAAATCAAACATTATGCAAACTTTTATAATTCAAGACTACTACTTCTTCAAGCATACACCAATCTGCCATGCATGAACTTTTCAGACTCTTGTCAGTAATTTTCCTGCACTAACCACAAGAAATTGGTGCATGCCTGATGAAGTGATCTTGAATAATGAAAGCTTTAATGTTTGATTTTTTTTACTGTTTCAATAAAAATATCACTTTACTCCTGAATCTGTATTTTTTAAAGGTGTTAACACTTGATAAGCTATTTAAATACAAACACTGCAAGATCTTGCAATAGCTTAATGTCTAAACAGATTTCTTTTGGCAGATGGCTCATCCTGTATTAAATGTTTTATATGTTATTTCTGAAGATATCAGAGTATTCCTTTGTTGTTTCTGCTGCAATACATCAAAACAAGCTGTTAGCCATATCTTACATTGTAGTAAAATCAGCTGGGAATCTTATACCGCCTTAAAGACTAACATCTTGAAAACAAGGTAATTAATGTGTTAAGGCTTTCAAGTGTGCCAGTTCCATTGGTTGTTTCTAAATGTAGCCCTCTAGCAATTTATCTTTCATGTACTGTCCTTTTCCATTTAAAGGAAACTTGCTGATCCTCACTAATCCCATGTGAAAAAAGAATGAAATTGTAAAAACACAACAAAAGCAGGTAAGTAGTTGTGTCTTGGAAATCATCTCTGAATTACAAACAAAAGCTTCCTTTGCATGCACACACATAAGAGAGCAGAGTTGTCAGTTAAGAACAGAGTTGTTAGTTAATGGGAACAAAGAAGACGAGGAGTCAATAAAAAGGAATTATAATGTGCAGATTACACAGAAAATGAGGTATTTGGGAGTAATGCTATCACATAAAATTGGGGAACTCAAAGAGTTAAATTATGGAAGACAGAAGAAGGAAATAGAGAAGAAAATAGCACAATATAGTAAATTAAATTTGTCATGGTTTGGTAGGATAGCCATATGCAAAATGATGTTAGTTCCTAAATTGAATTTTTTGTTTGATGTTTTACCGTTAAGACACACTGACAAGGAGTTGAAAGGATATCAGAATATGATCAATAGGTACTGTAATGGAAATAGAGGAGCTAGAATAGCCAAATCACTGTGGTATCTCTCACAAAAGGAGGGAGGACTAGGGATTCCCAATGTTATTAAATATTATAGGGCCTTTCAAATAAGAAATGTGATAAAGATTTTAATTAGGCAAGAAACAATCTGGGAAAGAATTGAAGGGAAAGGATTTACAAAGGAGGGTAAGGCGCAGTTTTTATGGGATGGAAAGGAAAAAGGAAAAAAGGAGATTCAGGTTCTGATGTTAAAGACAACAGTGGAGACATGGAACAGAGTGAGGAATGAGCTTACTCCGGGGATTTCACCGATTTTAGAGGTGGAAGATTTTCAGGATTTTCCAATTAAAATTGATAAAAAGATTAGGGATATATTGGTAGAAAAGAAGGTAAAATTATTAAAAGATTGGGTTAACACTTGCAAAGATCAGGAAAAAAGGCATGAGCTGTACACGCAACTACAATTAGACTGGTTTAAGATCCTTCAGATAAATAATTGGAATAAGAAATTCCTAAGGGAAAATGGACTAAATAGAGATTGTACGGAATTTGAGATACTTTTGGCTAAAGTCAGGAATGAAGAAATGGGTATTAAAGGATTAGTCAGTAAAATCTACAAGATCCTGAATAATAGCCAAAGTATACAAGAGGTGTTAAGACAAAGTTGGGAACAGGAACTAGATATAAGAATACCAACAAAAAAATGGCAAAAGATGTGGGAAAGAAGGATAATGAGAACAATGTCGGTCAGAATCAAAGAGCATAATTACAAAATAGTATGGAGATGGTATAGGACCCCAGTCGGCCTGCACAGAATGTATAGTAATCTGAGCGATATATGTTGGAGATGCAAAAAAATGAAGGGAACATATGAGCATATGTGGTGTAGCTGTGAGGCATTAAAATTTTTCTGGGAAAGAATAGAAAAAGAAATAGAGAATAAATTAAAAGTGCAGATCGGAATGGGGTCAGATACAATCTTGTTAACAGATATAGGAGATTATGATATGAATAAGAACAATAAAGAGTTATTGACTATAATGTTGACCGTTGCAAGATTATGTATAGCCAAAAAGTGGAAATGTAATGAACAAATCAATATTCAAGATTGGTATATACAAATGTGGGATTTAGCGTTAAATGAAAAGCTTACTTGGGAAATAAATTGTAGGAAAGGAAAAATGCAAAGTAATAATTTCTGGAGGATCTGGGAACCTTTTATAAGTTATTCTTTGGAGGAAAAAAAGGGCATACCCCCTGTACAAGAACAGAATGACTTTTGGAAATTGTAAAGGTACAGAACTCCCTGGACAGTGTATATAGCACGAGGGTGGTGTTAATGGGCTAATAGAAAAGAAGGTGTAGAAGATTATGTCTAAAAAGGTGGTAAATGTAACACGTAATATCGTTATGCATAAAATACTTTACATGATCTTCATAAGTCTAGATATTTCTGTAATTGTCTTGTTATGTATTTCTGTATTTTTGTACTTTTGTACTTTTGTATCCTTGTATTATTTTTTTTAATACCTAATAAAAATTAAAAAAAAAAAAGAACAAAAAAGAAGCACTGCATTTTATTTTAATGTGGGGCTTTGCCTTTTACAACCCTCAAACAGAAAACAATATCAGGTGCATCAAACCCATATTTTGGGAGAGGAAGGGAGGGGAAAACCATGTTTGACCTGGTAGATCAGGAGTTCTCAACCTTTTTATGCTGGGGGCCAGGTCACGCTTCCTCAGACAGCTTCAGGGGCTGGGCGGCCATGTTTCCCTTCCTCCACCACGTGGCACTTTCTGGTGTGGTGGAGACGGTGGGGGCCCACATGAAATGGCCCATGGACTGCAGGTTGAGAATCTCTGTGGTAGATGAAAGCGTGGCAGGCCAAAAGGCCCCATGGGCTGTTTTACCTTTCTTGAGCCCCATGTAATCTCACTCTATCTTTTCTGCAATGATTTTTAAGGCAGCCACCCAATTTAAAGGCAGGTTAACCTGAGTGATAAATCAGTTATTCAATTGAATCTGTTCTGTATCCAAAAACATATAACATATTTGCATGAGGGCATTCTCCACCTTCACGTTGAGAGAAATGGCAAGATACCTCTTACACAGCCTGCAAGAATCCTCTGGGAATTTGTGTAAAGTTAACTGATGATGAGGCACCAGGGCATGGCTTGATCATAGGCTTAGTCAGGTGTTTCACTGCACAATAGTGATGTGCCCCTGCACACCATCAATTATTTACAATTATCTGCAACAAGTTACGCAAACAAGAACTGTTTAAGACCATTAAACAAAGAAAGATTCAATATCTTTGGCATATAATGAGGAACGACATAAAGTATAGAATACTCCAACTTCTTGTGGAAGGGAAGATCCTTTGGAACACAGGCCCTGGACATAGATGGACTTTGTGGCTAAAGAACCAGAGAGGTAGGTGTGGACAGTGATGGGCTGCTCCCGGTTCACCTGAACCGGTAGCAGCCATCCGGAAGGGATCGCCTGGCGGGGGGGGGGGGGGAGTAAATCCCCGGGCAACCAGTTTAGTCGCCTCTCCAGCCACCCTCCGGATGTGTCTTCCAGGCAGCCAAAATGTCACCGCTGCGACTCTTCCAGGCACTTCCTGCACCTTTTCCGGGCAGCCAAAATGGCTGCTCAGAAGTGCACATGCATCAAAACTCCATTTGATGCATGCGCACTTCTATTTTCAAGTGTGCATGCATCAAATGGAGTTTTGATGCATGTGCACTTCTGAGCAGCCATTTTGGCTGCCCGGAAAAGGTGCAGGAAGTGCCTGGAAGAGTCGCAGCGGTGACCTTTCCCCAGGCTGCCCGACTAGGCTGTGCTGCACTGTGCTGCCAGGCTGGGCTAGGCCACGCCACCAGGCCTGCCTGCCGCTCCCTGACTCCAGGGTAAGGTGACAGGTTTGTTTGGGGTAGGTGGGTGGGTTGAGGTGTGTGTGTTTTATGTATTAGTTTTTATGTGTATTTAATGTATCTATGTATTATGTGTATATGTGTTTATTTTAATTTATATGTATTTATATGAATTTATATGTATGTCTTTATATGTATTTAAATAATGTGTATTTTATTTTAATTTTTAATTTTTTTTTACTTCGGCGCCACCCACAACATCATGACATTGGGTCCACCCACAACATCATGGCGTCATGACGCCGGCTCCGCCAACGATGCTGGTGTGGTAGTAAAAATTTTGACAGCTCACTACTGGGTGTGGAATGTCCTCAGAAGAACTGTTTTGAGGATTTAAGAACAGGAAGACTATCGTCATGATATGAACTTGGCTCCAATACTGGTGCCAAAACAGTGTCCAAGGCCAGCAAGTTAGCTTATATACCATATAGGAGGCCATAGAGCAAACTCTTCTATATCCTCTGAAACCACTGCTACTCCTCACTACAAACATAAATTGTTATCTGAGGGAGCTGCTTCTCTCTGCCTCATAGCAGGGATGCATTTGCTTGCTCACTATTGACATGGTTGATGTGCACACTTGAGTTAAACAGAACGTTCCCTTCAACAAGTTTATTTGAATAACCAGGCTTATTTTTGGATCTGATGAGAAAGTTTAGAATTGAATCTGACTGGTTAAGCAAATCAATAGAAGGAGCCTTGCTAAGGAGTGGAAAGTGTTATGTGTACAGTTGAGCATCCCCTGGGTAACAGCATAGAGCCAGCTCAGCTTCCCATTTCAGAAAGTGATCGATCAATTCCTTTATAGTAATTGCATATAGGAATCGATCTTAAATGTAATATACAGTAAAACCTCGGATAACGATAAAACTTGGTTCCACAAGTCTTCGTGTTAAAACTCTATGGGATGCATCAGATAAACGTTAAAACTCCATAGAGATGGACAGGTTTCACTTACCAGTAACTGTCGTTCTCCGAGTATGTTGTTTGGGGATTCACACTGATGGGTTCTGCGCCTGCGCTGAATCCGGAGCGGAGCTGGAAAGCTGATTGGATAAAGAGTTTTGAATGTGGGACCGCCCACCATGCCCAACCCCTTTAGGCGCCATTTCGCGCTCTCCCCTCAGTTTGATATTAAAGCTGCCCGCTAAGCCTAAGGCCATCTCAGGCCGGCAGCCCTGAGGGGAGGCAGGGTTGGGTTGTGTGAATCCCCAAACAACATACTCGGAGAACGACAGTTACTGGTAAGTGAAACCTGTCCTTCTCCTTCGTGTTGTTTGGGGATGCACACTGATGGGTGACTAACAAGCTCACTTACTTGGATGGTGGGTAGCCGGCGTCCTGAGATGTAGGAGAGCGCGATGGCATCATGGATGGGCGGTCATCAGCGAAGAGGATCGGAGACCAGCCGTCAGGATGGACCTGCCCCGTCTGACATCAGGGGCGGACCTTGTATCAACCCGGTAGTGGGTGATGAAGGTGGAGGACCTGGACCAAGTGGCAGCCTTGCAGATATCCTCCATCGGGATGCCCTCTAGGAATGCAGTGGAGGAAGCCAGTGTCCTGGTGGAGTGAGCCCGGACATGAGGCGGAGGTGGCAGGGATGACATCTGATAGGCCAGGTAAATGGTACCTGAGATCCATTTAGATAGTCTCTGGGCAGACAGAGGCTGTCCCTTAGTCTTGCCACCATAAGCCACAAACAGTTGTTTTGCTCTCCTGAAGGACGCAGTCCTCTGGGTGTAAAACAGCAAAGCCCTCCTGACATCCAACGAGTGCCACACTCTCTCTTGTGGAGACGAGGGATTCAGGAAGAATGCTGGAAGCGTGATGGCTTGGGCCAGGTGAAATTCAGTCAGGACCTTGGGCAGGAATGTCAGATCTGGGTGCAATACTGCCCTGTCAGGGTAGAACTTGAGAAAAGGAGGGTCAGACCGAAGGGCTGCCAGCTCCCCTGCCCGTCGGGCAGAAGTGATAGCTACAAGGAAAGCAGTCTTGTAGGAGACAAATTTAATGTCCACCGAAGCCATGGGTTCAAAGGGTGCCTTCGTGAGTGCGGTGAGCACTGTAGTGAGGGACCACTGAGGGGGTGGTATCTTCACTGGAGGATAGGCATTGCGTAGCCCTTGAAGGAACCTTTTAACAGTTTTGTCTCTGAAGGCGGAGGACAATACTGAAGAAGGTGGGGCCTTGGCGACCACAGCAGCTAGGTGGACCTTTAATGATGAATGTGCGGATCCCAACTCGGCGAGGTGCAGGAGGTAGGACATGACATCCTGCAGGGATGCGGAGTCCACGGTGCGGTCGCTGGATGCTAGGAAGTCAGTGAAGCGACGGTACTTGGCATCGTAGGACTTCCGTGTGGAAGGTTTCCTTGACAGATCAAGGATCCGTGCTATGTTGGGCGGATAAGCCAGGCCGTCAGGTGTAGGCTCGGCAGATCGGAGTGAAGGATCCGACCGTCTTCCATGCGGAGGAGATTCGGATCGGTGGGTAGGCGGAGACGATCGCAAGCCAGGGTTTGGAGTAGTGGGAACCACGGCTGGCGCGGCCAGGACGGGGCAACCAGGATCGTCCAGGCGTTCTCCGCACGGATCCGTATCAGGACCCGTTGGATAAGAGGGATCGGTGGAAACATGTACAGCAGTTCCTGGTGCCACGGCACCATGAAGGCATCGCCCTCCGATCCGTGGCCGATCCCCGCTCGGGAGCAGTAACGGCGGCACTTGGAGTTGGTCTGTGACGCGAAAACGTCTAGGGTCGGTGTGCCCCACCGTCGGCACAGGCGGTCGAACACCGATTCGTCCAGTTCCCACTCGTGCATCGCCGTCCCTTTGCGGCTCAGGGAGTCTGCATCGGAGTTCAGGGTGCCCTGGATGTGGACACCTATGGGGAACACATGTACCTTCAGGCACCACTCCCACATCTGGACGGTCAGGTAGAGGAGGGAGAGAGACTTGGTCCCTCCTTGCCGGTTGAGATAGGCTAGTGTCGTGGTGTTGTCCGAGGCGATCTGCACCACACTGCCCGCGATCGACGGTCTGAAGGACCTCATCGCCTTCCACACCGCTAGCAGCTCGAGGAAGTTGATATGGTGGTCGGCTTCCTCGGGTGTCCATATGCCGTGAATCCGTAGTCCGCGGCAGCACGCACCCCATCCGTGGGTGCTCGCGTCGGTGGTGACTTGGATGGACGGTGCGGGAAGGGTGAAGAGTCTCCCCGCGGTCACATTCTGGTCCATTGTCCACCAGTTTAACTGGTCTCGGAGTTCGGGAGTCGGTGTGAGCCACTTCCCGAGGTTGTCGTGGGTGCCGTTGAAGGAGGAGAGGAACCACGACTGGAGGGAGCGCATCTTGAGTTTGGCGTGCGAGACCACCGCCGTGGTCGACGCCATGAGTCCTAGCAAACGGAGGGCGTCCCTCGCACGGACCCGACGTCTGCCCTGGATCCGTGCCACCACTGTGCGGATGTCGAGCAGACGTTTGGTTGGGGCGTAGGCTCTTAGAGCCAGAGAGTCTAGAACGGCTCCGATGTATTCTATTCGTTGAGTGGGGGTCAACTGGGATTTCTTGAAGTTGACCCGCAGACCGAGGCTCTGCATAAGGGCGAGGCAATGTGCAACGTCGTCCTTGGCTTTTCGTTGGGTCGGGGAGCAGATCAACCAATCGTCTATGTACGGGAACACCTGGACGCCTTGCAGTCGCAGATGAGCAGCCACCGGTGCCATGCACTTCGTGAATACCCTCGGAGCGGTGGAGAGGCCGAAGGGTAGGCATGTGTACTGGTAGATGTTGCCGCCCACCTGGAATCGGAGGAAACGACGATGTTCCCTCCTGATGGACACGTGAAAGTAGGCGTCCTTCAGGTCGATGACGGTGAACCAGTCCCCGTGGTTGATCAGCGGGAGGATGGAGTGAAGGGTTACCATCCGGAACTTCCTCGCGTCGATATGGTTGTTGAGAAGACGGAGGTCCAGGATGGGACGTGCCCCCCCGTCTTTTTTGTCCACAAGGAAGTATCGGGAGAAGAACCCTTCGTGAGACTCCGACGCTGCGACCGGCTCTATGGCGCCCTTCTCTAGGAGAGCTGTTAGTTCCTCCTGGAGCGGTGGGGATGGATCGGTGATGCGGATCCGTCCGACAGTAGGGCATCTCTCGAACTCGATCGCGTAGCCAGAGTCTAAGATGGTTAAAACCCATCGGTCTGTGGTGATGGCAGACCACGCCGATAGGTAGTCGGAAAGGGGGCGGTAGGGTAGAGTCTCGGTCACGGAAGAGTCAAACACGTTGTTTGCCCTTCCGTTCCGTACGCTTGCCAGTCTGAGGCCGTTGCTGGTAGCGTGGACGGTTGGGTTGTTGGCGCTGCCGGTAGGGCTGGTACCGGGAGTAGTCCCCTTGTCTCTGTGGCGGGCGAGGTTGATAGGATGGGCCCGCCTGAGACGTCGACGGCTGGTCCTGATGGTAACGGCCGGACCCACGGTGTGGAGGGCGGAGCTGTTTTATTGTGGCGTAGTCCCCTTTCAGCTCTCCCAAGGAGGTGTCGGTCTCCTTGGCGAAGAGGCCCTCGCCATCGAAGGGGAGCTCCTCCACGAGCCGCTTGACATCGTCCTGCAGGTTAGCCGAACGGAGCCAGGCGTGGCGACGGAGCTGGATGGCGGAGGCCAAGTTTTTTGCCTCCGACTCGGTGACGTGGCGGCCGGTGCGGATTTGCTGGAGGGAGAGGTGGTTGCCCTCCATGCAGAGTTTTTCAAAGTCCGCTTGTCGATCAGGTGGCAGCAGGGACTTGAACGACTCCGCTTGCTCCCAGAGTCGACACTGGTAGCCTCCCATGGCCGTCGCGTAGTTGGACGCACGGAAGGACAAGGAGGCATTGGCGTAGACCCTCCTGCCCAGTGCGTCCAGCTTCTTCCCCTCTTGGGTCGACGGGATGGGAGTGCTGCTGATCGGCGTCCGGTGTTGGGAGCCCTTGACCACTCGGGAGTTCGGTGCCGGGTGAATGTGCAGAAAGTTGGAATCGTCCAGCAGTCTGTACATAGAGTCCACTCTGTTGGATACGGAGTGCGAAGAGACCGGCTTCTTCCACACCTCCTTGGCCGCTTTCGCAATCTTAGGGAGCAGTCCGAGGCGGACGGGGACCAACTCCTTGCGGTCGGCCAAGCCGCAGACGACGTCCTCACAGTCGTCCGGGGGAGCCTCCGCCCGAATCCCAAGTGTGGATCCGAGGCGAGTGATCAGTCCGGTGTAGGTCTTCAAATCCTCCGGCTGGGATCCGTGGACGGCGCCGATGTTGTCGTCCGGGGACTTGTCGACCGCAACCGGCGGTGGCTGATGGTGCTCCTCCTCCTGATCCGACGAGTCGGAGTCTCCTGACCGCGCCGAGACGCTGGGCGGTGGCAGGTAGACCTCGGGGTCCGAGTCCGACCAGTACGGCCTGGCGGATCTCGGATCGCTCCCCGGCAAAGGCAGCTGGTACGGAGGGAGAGAGGCCTCCGACCGCGCCTGTTCCACCCTCTGCCGCTTCGGTGCGGGGCCCTCCTCACGGAGCGGTGGTGCTTCCGTGGCTGGTGGTGAGGGCAGAGGGCGCTCCCACGGTGTCGTCTGCGGGCCGTAGAGCTCGGTGTGCAGTTTCCGCACCATCGCCTCGATGTACGGGGCGATGAGGCTCAACTGGGGCGGCGGTTCGGTAGCCGGACCAGGAACCACGGAAGGACTGCGGAGGGAGGAAGACCTGTGCGGTGGTACAGGTGGAGGAGTCTCCGGCGGCGGTGGAGGGCTGTGGGCCCTCTCCGGCGTGGCGTCCCGGGCCTCGGTCGACATCCTACCCGGCGTAGGTGGAGCTGCGACCGGGGCGGATGCTAGGGAGCGTGGCGGCGAAAGTTGAGCCGGTGCCGGGGTCGGAGGAAGAGAAGACGAAGAGCTACGGCGCTTCTTTTTCTCTTTTTTGTCCTTCTTCTTCTTCTCCTGCTCCTTCTTCCGCCTGAACAGTTCAGAGGCCGAGGGCCTGGAAGAAGAAGCGGAGGTTGAAGGAGCAGACGTGGAAGCGGCCTGCTCTGGAGCTGGGGGAGCCGGTGGTGCCAGTGCGGCCTCCATGAGGTAGGCTTGAAGGCGGTACTGGCGGTTCTTGATGGCGGCCTTCGAGAAGCCGCGACAGACTTCGCAGGTCTGGACCTGGTGACTCTCCCCGAGGCAGCGAAGACAACGCACGTGCCCGTCCGAGCTAGGGAACTTTCTCTTGCAGGACGGACACTGCTTGAACGCTGCCGCTGAGGCCATCCACCGAAGTAGATGGCCGAAGAGAAAAAATTATCCCGGCCGGGAGGCCCCGACACGAGATGTTGGTCTTTTTTTTTTTTTTTTTTAAACGGCGGCTGAGGGCGAGCCCCAGCCACACGAGGACCAAGGGAACAAGTCCCCTAGTCCGAGAAAAATTGTAAAGTAGGAAAAATTGGAAGATTCTGAGACAATCTCAGCAAAGTACTCACAGCTTTTTTTCCAGGCTCCTGCTTGCGCAGCGGAAAAAAGCAAACTGAGGGGAGAGCGCGAAATGGCGCCTAAAGGGGTTGGGCATGGTGGGCGGTCCCACATTCAAAACTCTTTATCCAATCAGCTTTCCAGCTCCGCTCCGGATTCAGCGCAGGCGCAGAACCCATCAGTGTGCATCCCCAAACAACACGAAGGAGAAACATTGTAACCAGCATAGGCTTTAGTGAATGTTATCTGATGCATCCCATAGGATCTTAACGTTATGCGATGCAATTACTTCCCCAGATTGTTTAACATTATGCGGTTTTAGCATTATCTGATGCAAATGTTATCCAAGGTATTACTGTATTTATACAAAGGAATATCTATCTACCTGAGAAAATACCCTTCCCTCCATACCTTATACCTGTATTTCTCCTCATTATTTATTTTTAAGGATATTTAAAAATCAGAAAACCAAAGAGTATAACACACATATCTGCCTAGGATCCTCAAAATTAAAATCAGGAAAGGAGGAGGAGGAGGTGACTGGGGCAAGAAGGCACCAACTGAAGGGTGCATCAAAAAGGGGCAAACACAAAAACTTTTATGGGTTGGCCTTTGGGCTAATGCCTCACCTAGTAGCATTAAGACAAATGTGACTAGCTTTAAAGGGAATGTGTCAGAGAGAAGCCTGACACTATCTGGGACATATGTACCTTCCTACTTTGATAATAAAATTAACTGGGGCATGTGCCAGGAAAGGGGGCACATGTTAATATATGTTAATAATACATTAGTAATATAATAATGGTAAAAAAGATGGACAGCAGTCTCATGTCTCTTACAAATATCTATCGCCACATTTATAAAACAAGAACAAGTCAGAGATGGATGACTGACCACCAATAGGGTTTCATGCTTTGTATATTTAAGATATTATAAAGGGACTGTTTCAGTAATGTTCAAATGCAGTTCTTGGAGCCTGTCATTTGGCTCAGCAAGAGGTGAATGATAATAATAATTATTATTAAATTATTGAATGAATGAGTGAACATAATCACATGGATTCCAGCCTTAGCCAGTCCACGAGTTTGCACTGCTGTTGTAAACATATCCTCAGGTGAATTGCTGGACTGCAATCATCATATAGAGCAAAATATCCAAGATAAATGTCTTATATATTTTGCAGAGAGAAGAGGTTCTTACCTTCCAACGGACTGGATTTAGAGCTTTAAGATGTTCATTCATATCTTCTTCCACATTAAATCTGTTAATCACAGAATTTATTTTGAAAGCTACACCATAATTATGGCACCACTTCTTCAGTTTTTGGAGATTTTCTACATGGTTTTTCCCCCCTTGTCCACGGCCAATCAAAACATTGATTTCTTCACAGAAGCTGTCACAGGACACTGCAAGGATGTCTAGGTATTCGCCTAAAATAGACAAAATTCACCAGTGTTCAACATCATTAACTAAATTGTATGTTTTTCCTAAACATTTTTGCAACACTATTTGTAAAACTAGTCAGAGAAAGAAGGCTAGCAAGAATAAGTGTTTTCAGTCTTACATGTTTTTATTAATTGTTGGTAATGAAAAACTATCGAACCAAATCAACATACAATATCTTGCTAACAGTGAATCAGTCTACATAAACACACATTGAACATGACTTATAATAAATCACTCCTCCCAAGTGCTGTTTTACCAAGAAGAGGACATGAACTTTATGGAAACTCCAGTACTGTATAGATAAACCTAGATGCTATTAAGAAAAAGAAAACATAACTAAAAACAGACTATGTTCCAATATAGTTAAACATCATAAAACTAAATGAGATTAAGGTTAATTTATGCACAGTTTAGCAGAACGAAATGGGTCATACTGGCTGGAATCTTACTAGTCCTTACATAAGGTTGCCATAGTTAATTACAGCTAATAAACAAGGTGCTGGTGTGCATTTTGGTTGCACAACAGGATTCATGACCCAGCATGTGACTGAGATATGCCCTGGCAACCTATCAGTTAGACACAATTAGATATAGCAAGTTACATATAGTAATAGGATTCTGGCCAACATGTGATTTCTACCAGCTTGTTTCCATGTCAGAGATTACTCTGGGTTGAAAGGGTTTTTGCAGGGGATGCCCAAATGATGATCCTTTCATGTCCCCCATCGTACAGCTCTCGGGAATCAAACCCATCTTTCCAGTCTCCAAGCCTAGCGCCTTAACCACTAAGCCACCGGGGAACTAACAAAGTGTAAAATGGGAAACATGTAATAAAGAAGAGGTATAATAGTTCAATTTTAACAAGAAATGAAGAAGTTTACATGTTGCAACATTTCAAAAGAAGCAAAAAAGAGAATAAACGAAGGGATGTTGTCAAGGGAGAAAGTTTTCTTTAGAAGCGTGTGTATATATACCTAACCTATCTATCTAAAATTAACAGCAATTTTCCAACAGCACAACATTGCAGTAGGGAAAATCAACCAAAAAGGGAATTTGGTATGTTTTGTATCCATTTGGGATTATCGAACCCAAATGAGAGAAGATAGATGGATGAGGAAAGGAAAAAAAGAAGATAAAATGGAAAACAGGAAAATGAAGTCCAAATTCTCCAAGGCTGGGGACTGTCTAACCCTCTTAGATTCCAATATTCACTGAAAGGAAGACCAATATCTGATAATAATTTTCTCGGCTTTTGCTCAATCATTTTGGCTTTTACTAAGAAGTTTGCCCTGGTGACGCATGGATAAACTGCTGACCTGCAACCCAAAGGTTGGAAGTTCGATCCTGACTCAAGGTTGACTCAACCTTCCATCCTTCCGAGGTCAGTAAAATGAGTACCTAGCACGTTGGGGGTAAAATGCTAATTAACTTGTGAACCACCTGAATGCACTAAGCGCTATGAGGCAGTATAGAAGTGGGATTGCTTTGTTACATGTCACTTCCTCTCTTAAAAACCACAGCTTAGAACAGGGGTGCCCAAACTATGGCCCATGCATCAGATCTGGCCCCTAATGCCAATTCATCCAGCCCACAAAGGCCTCATTGCCCCTGGAAGCAGAAGTACAACACACCCATATGGGTGTGTTTTACTTCTGCTTCCGGGAGCAACAAGGGTTTCATGGGCCGGATTCAGCCAATAGGCCAAAGTGACCGGCGCCCTGAACCACGTGACCGGCCCATGGCCCAAAAGGTTTGGGCACCCCTGGCTTACAATTGAAATATTTTCAGCAACTTAAATCTCAATGCTCCATGTTCAAATAAAGTTTAAAATGCTCCAGCTCACAGTTCAAGCAAATTGTGCTACAACAGCCAAGCAACATTCCATGTCCATTAAGCATACCAGTACTTAGCTTCTCACTGTCAATCTAGGGGCTTTTGTTTCCTTTTTTAATGAGCTTGCTGTATGTTTATGGTTTGTTTTCTCCTGCTCATCTGCTGGCCAGTTTTCTGTCCCATTCCCCCACAGCGATCAGGAAGCACAAGAATTTATACAAGAACACAGCATTTAATCATAGTTTCTCTTACCATAGTGTTTGAACCATCTTTCTTTAATCATACTGCCATTGCTCACAATGCTAACGCTTGGCAACATAAGCTCCTGTTTGCAATACCGAACCAGCTTCCCAACAAATTCGCCTCTTTCGTGCAGAAATGGTTCCCCTCCTGAAAAATTGATTTTCTCCATACCTAGAATATGCCAGAGATAAAATAGGTCACTTTAAACAGTACTTTCAATTAAGTACACACATTTCGTCCACTGTACTAACATCATCATCATCAAACTGCGGAGCTGGAAGAGACCCTGGCTACTTTTGTTAAATTATACAATGTCATTCTCATATCCAAGAATGCATTTTTCCTGAAGCAGGAAAAATGTCATTGACATGAATTTGTTTAAGGTGGATCCCAGCTTGCCATGAAGTGACCCATGTACTATGAGCACAGAACCATCTCCTGTGGCACATATAAAATATGCAGGATTTGACACCGAGACTGCAATGGACTGCCACAGCCTTGAGGATATTATTAAGGCATGCCTTTACAACCAATCCATCGAGCATGGCCTCTTCTGCCTCCATGACCATTGAGAAGCAGAATAGTGGTTCATCCTCTGTTCATTTTGCCCTTCGGCCCAATATGGTTCCCAGTTGCATTTCCTCCACTGAGGGGGACCATCACCCCACCTAAAGGGACTCATCCACCCATTGCCCATGGCCCCTTTAGGGAGTCAGGTTATTTAACCACTGACTGTAAAACTTGTAATTGGCAACAATGACTTGCAACAACATTTTAGGTTTTCAGATCACAGGTCAAACATACCTTCAGCTAGAGAGGCTCATCTCTCTAGCACGAGGGCCTTTTCTGTGTCCGCTCCGGCCCTATGGAACCTCCTGCCAACAGTGTTACGTCTCCAGACCGAGTTGCTGCCCTTTAGGAAAGGAGCGAAGACCTGGCTGGCGGGGTATGTGTGGGGAGTGGGCCAGACAGCCAACTCGGTCGCCTGGCTCGTTTAAATATCCCACCTCTCTCCTCGGTTTTTTATGTATGTGTTTTAATTGTTTTTAGTTGTAAAGCCGCCCTGAGTCTTTGGAGGAGGGCGGGGTACAAATGAAATGAAATGAAGTAAGTAAGTAAGTAAATATAAAGATAGATTTATAGTGCATTCTACTGTAACCTCCACTGAATGCCAGTGGGATCAATTTTAGGACAAGTGCATGTATAGCTTTCTAATGTTAATTGGAGAAATATGGGTTGGCACAGGGACACATTAGTTTTACGGACAACTACTTCCTGAATTCCAGTCAACACAGGTACAGCCATGCTGTTTATGGGATTCTGAGAGTGGTAATGTAGTAGATTATCTCTTTCAAGCTTACCCATGTCAGCTAAACTAAAGATAAAGTAACTTATGGGTTTTCCAGATGTGACATTTCTTCTTGAAAAAGTACTCTCACCCCTAAAGTTACCTGAATTTCCCCCACCATCCAGACGATGTAAGTTTTATTTCTATGTAACAAAACACAACCAGGTACAAAATCCATACATTTTTGTGTTTTTCTGCTCTCTCCTTGAAGGCTGGTTTATTTTTTTCTTGTGCTTTGTGCAAACAGCAGAGTTTAGTGCTATGGTATTTCTACACTGAAATTATTTCCATTGTCTCAGCTTTTGTTTACCTTGGAGTCGCTATTCAGCATAAGACATCTCTGCGATGACATTCCACACAACTTACAGTTTTTTAGTCATTTGGATATCACGTCACCTGCTGACTAGGCAGACCATGACACGTTCTCTCTGCTTTCACCTGCCCCAGGGGATCCGACAGAGGGCGCTTTTGCTTAGCAGCTTTCAGTTTGCAACCACATTGTGGAGTAGATCATGGGTTCTCAACCTATGGCCCATGGGCCAGATCTAGCCCATGGCTCCAAATAATCCACCCCCACCCTCGCTCCAGCCACAGTTACCATGGATGTGTTTATGACAGCCATAAATGAGTCTGCAGCCTTCATAAACACGTTTACAACAGCCATAAATGAATCTGTGGCCACCGTAAATGCATTTACGACAGCCATGGACTCATTTACAGCAACTGTAAATAGCAAGGGGACAAGCAGTCCAGTCCCCTCAACTGCGTGAGGGTGCTTGACCCGGCCCCTGACTTGAAAAGGTTGAGAACCCCTGGAGTAGAAATACAGACATGCACACACACAATCTGGAGGCATAGCTGCTGTGGGGAAATGGATTTTTAAAATTACATTGGTTTTTCCTCAGAAGAAGCAGCCGACTTCTTGGGAGAACCAAAGAAATGAGCAGCACTGATGTTCGGGAAATTTTACTTCTCCCCGTTTCTGAATCCCTATTGGGTTTTTTTGTGATTTATGTATTTATGTGGTAAAGATGAAGGATTACTCTGCCTGCCTTCAAAATTCTTCTTTCATGTCCAGATCAAACTTTGGACTGCCAAAATGAAGCCCCCTTCCTGGCTCTGTCATTGGCCAACATTAAATCTTCATTGGTATATGTTGCTAGCCCTGACTTGACAAATTAGTTTTCAACACATAGAGGCAAAATTTATAAATTCCAGATGTGGTCAGTGCAGTTCCAACAAGAGGAATATGCTTGCCTGAAGTTCCTTGTGACATAGAAATGCAGGCAGATGTTGTGATGAACCATACTCTCCTCACCTCACTTTGGGACCTCTCCAGTGTTTCCTTCCAAGAATTATTCCAAAATCCCCTCTAGAAACTCACCCAAAACTCACAACAAGGAATGTATGTCGGTCACTCAGCCCACATCTGGCTGAAACAAACCTGGGACTTGTCTGCGTACAGTGTCCAGCCAATTTAATAATGAAGAGGTAATATGGTAGCGTTAAAAGGAGACTAGTGGCATTACTTTCCCTTACTCCTGCATTCCATTTCCAATGACCACACGGTGATTGAAGAAAGTAGTTTTATTGAAGTCGAAGCATGGTTCTTGATGAATCAGATTACAGATCTCAGCATAGAAAAATAACCTAATCAAAATCTGCTTTTACAGAAATAATGCTTTCAGACATTTCCTCCCCTAAAAAAAAAATCTATCCATCTGTTCTAAGTTACCATATTTAAGATTTAAGGAGATAAGGCCTGATGAGATGGCCTTCCTCCCCCCATACTGGTGTTTCCTTGTTGACCACCAGGTTCGAACTCCCTCTCAAGCCATTTGCTTGACTCTCACCAGGTATGAAGTGATCCTGGCTAATTAGCTTACATCCAATCAGGTCCCAATGTTGGGGTAGACAACTCTGGCCTTATTGATGAAGCATGGTGCCTCACTGTCTGTCCCTTCCCTTCTGGGTCCCAGGGAGTGAAAACAAACAGGTGGCTTTTTGCTAGCACAAGAAGCCACATTTCTGCTACAGTCTAAAACCTAACAAACTCCATCTTGGATATGTGAAGTACTTGGGGCCTCATTATATCACAAATGTTTTGAAAAAGAATGGACTCAACGTCTATTCAATAATACAACCTGAGCTAATATATGATCAAAACTAAGAAACAAGGCAGAATTATAAAGCTTTGATCAAAACTTTGAATAGGAACTCTGGTTTAACTGAAACATTTAAAGGCTGGTGGAGAAAATATTTAGCACCTGCTGACAATCTGCCACAGGGAACTGGCAGAATAGGTTCTGCTGCTTTAAAACTGTGCCCCAGTCACCTCAGCCAAGGTGCAAGATTATTGGGCCAATAACTAAAAAGCCAAACAAACCGCCCCCATACAGCATTATCAAAGCAAGAAAGGCAATACAGCAATGCCCTTTCATCCCACCCAAAATCTGTCACCTGAAGCTGCCACCTCACAGCAGGACAAAGTCTTTCTGGAGAGTAAGGCTGCTGCTTGCCTCCCTTTTCCTCTCCACCCCATGCCTGGCCAGGTCCCTCCACTTCTGCCACAGGTAAACTCCCCAGGAAGGAATGTTTTGAAATGGTAGCCATGTTAATCTGTGTTTCAAGCATATCAGAGAGTAAACAAAACAAAGAGGAAAAAACATTGTGGCACTTTAAAGACTAGTGGTTGTATTTTAATGTAAGCTTTCGTGGATCAAGTCCTCTTTGTTAGACATAAGAGTGAGACTTCATGGCACCAATTTATACCAGGGATTCTCAACCTGTGGCCCCCATGCTGGATGCAGCCTGTGGCACCATTTCATGTGCCGCCGCCGCGCCCCCCACCCGCTTCACCATACCAGGAAGTGCCATCTGGTGGAGCATGGGCAAAAGGGCTGTCAGGGCCCCCGAAACTGTCTGAGGGAGCGTGACCTGGCCCTGGGTTTTAAAAGCCTGAGAACTTCTGGTTTATACACCTCAAGTACAAAATGATTAGCATAACATCCAAGTATACAACTCAGGCTTCACAACTAATCTGAACAACATGGCTGTGGTGGCTCAGAGGTCAAGAAACTCGCCTTGTTAACTGGAAGACTGGCCAGTTGGCAGCTCGAGACCCGGGTACTGCATGACAGATTGAGCACCCGTCTCTGTCCCAGCTCTTGGGGATGCCATGAATGGAGCCTCATTTGGGCATCTCCTGAGCGGAGTTTCTTCCGCAAAAATCCTTTCAACCCAGAATAATTTCTGACACATAATAATACGTAATAATTTCTGACACATAAATAAATAAATAAATAATAATAATAATAATAATAATAATAATAATAATAATAATAATAATAATAATAATAATAATAATAATAATAATAATAATAATAATAGTTAAAAACACACACACATTGATTTGTATACTTGGATGTTATGCTAACTATTGTGTGCCTTTGTACCAGATGTGTATAAATCAGGGATTCTCAAGCTGTAGTCCATGGCACCATTTCATGTGGCCCGCATCGCCTCCACCACACCTGGAATTGCCATGTGGTGGAGGATGAGCAAAGTAGCCATCCGGTCCCTGAAACTTGTATGAGGGCGCGTGACCCGTCCCCAGGTTTGAAAAGGTTGAGAATTCCTGGTATAAACTGATGACATGAACCCTCACTCTTATGTCTGACAAAGTGGACTTGATCCACTAAAGTTCAAATTAAAACACATAGTCTTTGAAGTGCCACACAGCTTTTCTTTCTTTCTTGGTAAACTGTTTGATACACAAGGTCTTCCTCGCGAACAGAGGTGTGTGTGTGTGTGTGTGTGTGTGTGTGTGTGTGTGTGTGTGTGTGTGTGTGTGTGTGTGTGTGTGTGTGTGTGTGTGTGTGTATTCCCCTGTTGAACTGCTACCTGTTCGAAGTCAACGAAGACAGCAAAGGCAATCACACTTATATACCGCTTAGTGCACTCTCGGAGTGGTTCACAAGTTAATCCGCATTTTTGCTCCCAACATGCTGGGTACTCATTTTATTGACCTCGGAAGGGTGAAAGGCTGAGTCAGCCTTGTGGCCCGGCCAGGACCGAACTCATGAACCACTGCGCCACCAGGGCTCCTCACTCACTCACTCACTCACTCACTCACCGGCTTCCTTGAGCAGGCGCAGCCCCCTCTGGGCTTCCTCCAGCGGCAACACGAAGGAGGTCTTGGCCGTGTGGAAACAGAAGCCGCACCTGTAGTTGCACTGCCGCGTGAAGTGGTAATTGACGCTCAGCGGGACCAGCCGTCGAGGGGCGGCGGCGGCAGTGGCGGGTCCCGGCGGGGCCTCTACTACTCGGGGCGCCTCCTTGGCGGCCGGGCTGAGGAGGAGGAGGCGCCCCCCGCATAGCCAGAGGCAGGTGGGCGCCAGGCTGCGCCAGAGGGCGGCCAGGAGGCGCAGCAGGAGGCGAGGAGGCGAGGAGAGCATGGCTGCGGTTCTGTGCGCTCCTTCTCCCCGGAGCGGCTCTTTCCCGCGCTGGGCTGGAGCGGCGCCTTTTGAGCGCTCAGATAACGGGGCGCATGTGACCCAAGGGGGGAGAAAAGGAAGGTTTCGGTTTCTATTCCTGGGAAGGAGGAGGGGAGGTTGCCTCACCCTCACGCCCTCTCGGGCGCTTCAGGCAGCCCAAGCCTCTATTTTTTCCTCCCTTTTTTCATTTGGACGCACAGATGAAAGTTCATGGTGACGAAGTGTAATTCTAACAAATACCATAGCAAAGCAATCACACTTCTGCTTTCCTGATTTAAGACGCTGAACCTGATGACTGGGAGGTCAGCCCTTCGAGAGACCCGAATCCTGCACCGACGAGTGAGCTCCCGTCTCTGTCCCAGGACGGAGTGAGCTCCCATCTCTTGTTAGCAGGACGGAATGAGCTCCCATCTTTGTCCCAGCTCCTAGGAGTTTGAGAGTAAGAAATTGCAAGTAGATAAATAGGGACCACTTCGGTGGGAAGGTAAACAGCGTTCCTTGTACTCTAGTGTCTAGCCAGGCACATGACCACAGAAATGTCTGCAGATGTGTCTCTTTGGTTATAAATGGAGATAAGCACCAAAACCTAGAGTCTGGCTTTCCAGCAAGGGCCGCTATAGTGCTCAGTGCACAATCTGGGCCGTTCAAAAGTTAATTAGCATTTTTTGTCCTCAACATACTGGGAACCCATTTTACTGACCCCCCAGTGATGAAAGGTTGAGTCAAACTTTCTCACATCAGGATCAAACTCACAACATTCTGGCATCAGTACAGCAGTTTAATCACTGCACCACCAGATTTCTACAGAAGTGTTTGGGTAGGTAAAGGTTTCCCTTGCTTAAAAGCCAGTCGTATCCGACTCTAGGGTTCAGTGCTCATCTCTGTTTCAAAGCCGAAGAGCCAGCTCTGCCTGCTGTAGATGTTTCCATGGTCATGTGGCAGGCATGGAGTGCACGGAATGCTGTTTACCTTCCCACCAAAATAGTCCCTATTTATCTACTTGCAACGTCTTGCTTTCGAACTGCTAGGAGCTGGGACAAAGATGGGAGCTCATTCCGTCCTGCTGACACTCTAGACTTAATTAACGTATTTTTAGTTTGTTGACATATTCCTTTACAAAGCAAAGTATACAGTTATGCAGTTAGATAAAGGTTGTAACATGAGCAGAGACATCTTGGAATTATGAAAGTCACTCTAGTTAAAAGTTGTTTACACCTAGCTTGCTGAGGAACACACCCAAAAGGGTCTTATCTGAAGTAAGCACACATGTTTACCACTGAACATGTTAGAATGTATGTGACAAGTAAAGAGACCAGGGTAAATGTACATCATAGAATAGGCTAGTTGAATATGTAACATCAAGATAAATGTGAAACGTCTACCACCCATGGGGTCCATCTGGACTGAAGAACACGTGGGTGAAGCTTCCTGAAGAGTATAAAAGGCTGGCTGAATCATTAATGGGAGTCCTATACGGATCCGAGACTATGCATATATGCATTATGATATACCACGATCATGTGTTATTGTGTTATGTTATGCTGTGATTGAAAAATTTAGATAAAATTCTATTTTTCCATTTCAAAACCTCTCTGGTTATTTACCCAAAAGCTGTTCATTTCTTAAGAGAGTGGAAGTGACACTGCAGTACTCGTGGATCAAACTGCTTACCTCCCGCCTTCCAGTCTTCGCCACATGAGCCACTGCAGTCAAGCAGCTAAATGGAACCATGTGACCCTGCCTTGTTGGATTCAAGGGCAAGGGCAGGTGATCCCTTGACTGGACCACTAAAAATATATTTTTGCTACAATGAAAAAGGGCATAGGACTCTTTTGTTTTTGATAGCTGATTGAAAGGCAGAAATTCAAAGGGTTTTTCTCAAGGCAAGTGAGGCCAAACCTAAGCTCCCTGCTGCCAAATCTTGCCTGCCTGTCTGCAACAGACAGAGCCTCAAGGTCCTGCGTTTTTGTGAATACACACTTGCCCATCTGGGGGATGTGTGTGACAGACAGACAGAGAGAATACTCATTTTTGCCTCCTGACTGTCACCTCTGGATCCACCCCGCCAGAGCTGTGATTCTGCCCTACCAACCACCCTGGGCCACTAAAATGGTAGGAATACTTTGCTTGGTCCTTACATTAGGAGTAGCGAGGTGGCCATCAAGTTTGGGGTGTCCTAAAAAAGACAGTGAATCATTCGTAAATGTTTATTCTACTTTTATTGCCAGAAAGGGAGATCGGCACTGATGAGGTTTTCTACCTCTTGTACCAAAATAACCTGGCTATGTTTCACCAAGCTTTGAGAGAGAGAGAGAGAGAGTGTGTGTATTTTCCTATGCCTCATGTGTTCTAGCAAAATAGACAAGCAAGCACAACAATACAGCTTCCCACAGACATCAGCAACAATAGATTATTCAGATTAGCTCTAAATGTCTCCCTTTTAATCTCAAGGGGTCTAAGAAAGCTGTACTGTTGTGTTTGCTTGTCTGTCATTTTGCTTGAACACACCCTGCTCCAGTGATGGGATGCTACAGGTTTGCACTAGTTTGCCAGAACCGGTAGTAACTTTCCCCAGTGTCCCGGAGAACCGGTAGTGGCTTTTGGAGGGAACCACCTCGGGGGCTTACCTTTTCACCGGTTCCCCCACTGCGCATGCACACCAGGCACTTGGTGTGCATGCGCGCCTACAGCACATGGCGTGCATGCGCAGCTTCCTTTTCTTCCCAAGCGGGGAGGAGGAAGAGAAGCTGCTAGCCTGAAGTTCCTATAGCCTGCTCCCCAGGGTAAGTGACTCACCTTTGGGTGTGAGTGTGTATTTTAATGTGTTTTATGTGTATTTAATTTGTATTTTTATGTGTTTTATGTCCATTTAATGTGTGTTTATTTTAATGTGTATTATATGTGTTTTACATGTATTTTTATGTATATGTAATTTGTATTTTTATGTGTACTTATTTTTATGAGCTTTTTATGTTGGCTCCGCCCACATAATTGGCTCCACCCATGATGTCATGACGTTGGTTCCGCCCATGGTGTTGGCTCCTCCCACAGTGTGGTAGTAAAAATTTTGGCTTCCCACCACTGGCTCGGTCTCTTAAGCAGTATAAAGGACAACAACTGGAGGATGCCCATCAAGCAGCAGTTTGGGAATACTGTACCTAGAATAAGTTTTATTTTTGGTCATATTTTCAATTCATCTTTAAGTGAGTTTGCTCTTTAAGTGAAACACCACTGTAAGTGACCAATCGTGACTTCTGATTGGGGGGAGGGACATTGTGAACCCTAATTTTGTTGTTAAGTGAGTTTTTGGTTGAGTTAAGCGAGCAAGCATTCAGAGAAATTTCCGCTCTTTAAGCAATTTAATCTCTAAGCGAGGCACTCTTTATGCGAAGTTTTGACTATATAGCAGTTCTCAAATAGTTCTATAGTTTTTCATTCGTATTGTAAATAAAATCTAGTTTTGTGTACCTTTTGTTATTGTTAAAGTATTAAGTATTAAATACAGTAATACCTTGGATAACGTTTACCTTGGATAACGCTAAAATCGCTTAACATTAAAAATCTGGGGAGGAGAATTGGATCGAATAATGGTAAGGTCCTGTGGGATGGATCGGATAACAACAGCTAAAGCCTGTGCGGTTACAATGTATCTCTATGGAGCTTTAACGTTATCCGATCCATCCCATAGGATTTTAACATGGATCGGATAACACTAAAAATCGGATAACACCAAGACTTGTGGAACTAAGTCTTAGCGTTATCCGAGGTATTACTGTACATAATGTTAACTACCTTTTTGTATTTTTTAATACTTAAAATAGCAAGTCACAAAAAATTCAATACATAGAAAATACATTAAAAAACTTTTTTTTGTTATGTCTTCTAATGTGAAAAAACAAAGGAATATCAAAAACAAGGCTACTTCAACAAAATGTGGCAAGTAATGAAAGAGATGGGAATACCAGAACACCTTATATGCCTCATGAGAAATCTGTACATGAATCAAGAAGCAACCGTTAGGACAGAATACAAAATGACAGAGTGGTTTGGAATAGGAAAAGGAGTAAGAGAAAACACTAGCAGTTAGTCTTTAAAGTCCTAGTGTTTTTTATTTTGTTTTGTTTTCTGATATGCCAGAAACTTGGAGAGTTGAAATAAATAGGAGGAAATGGTGATGTCCAGTGGCATAACAATAGGGCACCAACTTTGCAAGCAGGATGTCCCTGATATCTCCAGTTAGAATTGGGAAAGACCCTTGACTGAAACCTGGAAAATTATTACTTAATATTACTATTATTACTTCATTCCAAACAGCCCTGGTGATATCCCATAATAGTTCATCAACATTTGGAGGGCCAAGGGTTCCCCAGCCCTGGAGGGTATGCATATAGCTGAGTTAGAAAAACCAATTTAAGGCAGTTTCCTTGATCTCAAAAACTTGAGTTTCCCTTAAGTACATATAGAAGTTAAGGATTTGTAAGGTTGTTTGGTTTACAACTTTCAGAATCCTTCAAACAACTTAGTTCATGGTTATGCTAGCTAGCTGAGGAATTCTGAACATCGCAGTTTGAAAAAACTGCATCTCCATGTCAATTAATCTCCTCTCTTTCAATTCAGTAGCCTTCAACGTTCTTGGGGTTGTTATTTTTGCAGGCTACCAAGAGCCCAAGATTCAGTCCCATTAATGTTACATAGAGACCTCCATCCTGGACCTCATGGGACCTGATTACCCTTGAGCAGAGCTGCCCAGTGAAGGAACACCAGCAAGGATGGTGCTGGTTGATGTTTGGGATGAGGGACATTCACGTAATTATATTTGTTATACAGTATTTCTGTTCTACTTTTCCTCTAGGGCAGGAGTTTTCAACCTTTTAAAGCCAGATGCCGGGTCACGCTCCCTCAGACATCTTTGGGGGCCAGACGGCCATTTTGCCCTTCCTTCACCACATGGTGCTTTCTGGTGTGGTGGAGACAGTGGAGGACTACATGAATTGGTACTGTGGGCCGCATTTTGAGAATCCCTGTTCTAGGAAATTTAAGGCAGCAAACACAGTTCTCTTCTTCACTTTGTGCTCATGATAAAATAGTGTGAGGTCACCCAGTGGATTTTATAGCTCAGTGGGAATGAGATCTTGGTGTGCTGAGTCCAGCACTATGACCAGATATTCACACACACACTCAACTTCAGCAGCCTATTTAAAAGCAATATCCATCCCATGCTGGAGCTATGTCCATGAATCAAAAACGAGCTAACTTTGCTTTGTAGTATTGTGTCCATTTTGCCTGTAAGAGGTTGCTAAGATTTATATAGCAAAAGCCAGCCCAAGTGTTGATGACACCAATGTTAACAGTCATGCTAGCTAGTCTATAGGATTTCCTTTTAACTTACTGCTGTTCACAGAGACAGCCTTGTCTGGAAGCCTTTGGATATGTTAATTTTCTATTTGGTTGAAAGGACAGAAGTGAGAATAACTCTTAATGACCCAGCAGCTCCTAGGAAATAGCCCTGCCATAAAAATATTCAGAGATGAAGCAGATCAAGTTTCAAAGAACATATGGTGTTTTTTGTTGTTTCCTTTTTAATTGTAACCTATATAAACTGCTTAATCTCATCTTTTCTTCTCTACCCATCTCTCTGAGCAGAGTGGAGGGGAGAATTCTTTTTTTTTTTTGCAAAAGATATCCATTAGAATAAAGCTATTCTCTCCTATAACTTGGGAATTTTTGAAAGTTTATTCCTTTTGGTAAAACCCCACAATACCAGGTACAAACCTGGGTACTTGCATGATGGTTTGAGCGTCCCTCTCTGTCCCAGTTCCTGCCAACCTAGCAGTTCAAAAGCAATAAAGTGCAAGTAGATAAATAGGGACCACATCGTGGGAAAAGATCTTGGAGACATGAAAGGAGCCTCATTCATGTGTCCCGAGTGGACTTTCTCCAGCAAAAATCCTTTCAACCCAGAATAATTTCTGACATGAAATTATTATTACACACAGACAGCAACCAAATAAAATCAAACATGAAACGAGGGTTTTGTTTTGAAGGACTGAATTTTCTTCCACAATGATGGGCAAATGCTGGCTGAGATCATTTTCAATCAAACGAGGTAGAGGAAGTTTGTAGCAGAAAATATGAGTTTTATCATTAACATTTAAATTGCCTTCAGTCACAAATTGGCAATGTCATTGTTATCCCATTTCCTTGATGATTTGTTCATGGCATCCTGTGATCTTATTTCCTTATCGTGGTTCACTGTACTAACTCTCACTGGACTAGCTGCATTAGTAGTCTATGATCTGCTGTAGGAAAAACCAACTTTGAAGCAGTGGTGGATATCAAAAAAAATTACTACCACACCGTGGGCTAATTAGTGGCTACCAGCTTCTGCAACTGTGCTCAGGTGCTACAATTTACTTTTGAGCACTAGTTCCTGGTGAACATAGGAAAGGAATGTGTTTTTGCCCTCATGTGCTGCTTGTTGGCTTCTAATAACAACGGATTGGCAACTGTGAGAACGTGGACCTAAACAAGGCCTCTCATCAGATTCAGCAAACCTCTTTTTGTCCCATGAACTGTTTCATTTCAGTTATCTGCATTTCTTTTCATTGGTTACTTCTACTTGTTGTTCAGTTGCACAGTCGATTCCGACCCTTTGCAACCCTATGGACCACTGTCCGCCAGGCACTTCTGTCCACTATCCTCCTCAACTTGCTCAATTCCCACACAGATTAGTAGATCAGAAATACCATTAAACCCCAAATTATAAACTACAGTGAGACATCACTAGAAAAGGGCATTCCTTATGTGCAGAGAATATCTCAAGGGCACAGTAATGGCCTGGTACTTCCTGTAATTTGCAGGTAAGTTTGCCTTGTTGATTGTCAAGCACTTCATGTATAACTGATTTATTGTGTGCCCATAAATCAATTCTGAGTTATGATGAACCTTTTTTCAGGATTTTTCTAGGTGGAAAGTACTCAGAAGAGGTTTACTATTCCCTTCTTCTAGGGACATACTGGCCACACGGGCTGGCTCTACCCCTGGGAGGCCCAGTGGGAAAATGAACTCAAAACCTCTAGTTCCGCAACCAGATAACTATCAAACCAGCTGATTACTCATCTGCTCAGTCATTAAAGTCTGCCAATGTGAAGAACCTGCTCTAATAAGCTAAAATGGTGCCTGCTTTGCAATCCTGTACCTTATTAAGAGGCCTAATCAGTTCAAGCAATAATTGTCAAGCAAAAACAGGGAGGGAGGATTCAGAATGCCTTTAGTGTAGCGGAGCCTGTTATCTCTGTGAAGACTCAGCTCTTCAAGGTTGTTCCACAAAGAGTATGGTCTGGTAGACTGGTACCAGCTGGATGAAGGGGCTGGAATGTTACTTTCTGAAAAGTTACAGAAGATCTGAAAGTTTCTAACAGCTAAGGAATTCTATTTGTGTGAAAGGTGTGCAGGCAAAAGATTTAAGTAGAAGAGAGGAAGGAATAGGATTGATCCATGACTTGCTCCAAGGCTATGCATTTGGCTTATTGAAGTCTGCTTATGCTTTGGGACTATGGCAACATAAATAGGATAAAATAGTTACTGTATCTTATTTGGTTTATGAAGATCTGTTTATTATATATTTTCTTAAGATGGAGCGGCTTCATTTTATAGTTGGAGTTCTCAACCTTTTAAAGTTGAGGGCCAGGTCATGCTCCTTCAGACAGCTTTGGGGGCCGGATAGCCATTTTGCCCTTCCTCCACCACATGGCACTTCTGGGTGTGGTGGAGGCGATGGGACCACCACATGAAATGGCATTATAGGCCACATCTGGCACATGGGCCACAGGCTGAGAATCCCTGTCGTGTAGCTTTGCTAGTGGAGACTTTGAATTTGATTTTTATTAATATGCTTTTGACGGTTTTTTCTCTTTCAACAAACTATATAAAAATGTCAAGTCTGGTCTATCGATTTTAAGGATATTGTATGGTACTAAATTTAGACCTTGCTTTGGTCTCCCTACCAGGTGCCTATTTTGTAGGTGATTTTGGTCCTTCTACTTTACAGGGCAGGGATCCAAGCACAGGGCACATGTTTTGTTCCAATCTCCCAGAAACACCAGCCAAATAGAGACTGAGGGGCCATTATACAACCTTTCTGAAAAGCTCTCTTCTAGCACCAGGTTTCAAACAAATCAATCCCCCCCCCCCATCAACTTTTACTGTCCAGCTTTCAGACTTGCACATAGAAATAAAAGTGTGGATTATTTTGGTCCCTAGTGAATCATCCTTACATTTGAGGATCTTTTCTAATTCCTGTTCTTCCTAGTTTAATTCTTCTTCTGATTTCTTGGTTGCAGTTCCTATTTGAGTTGATGATTGAACCATTTCAATTTCTTCATTGTCAACTTTAAAGTTGCAGTTCTTCTATAGTGATAATTTTTGTTTTCTTAATGTTCAGCTGCAATCCTGCCTTGTCACTTCATTCTTTCACTTTCCTTAAAAGCCATTTCAAATCATTGGTATTTTTCACCAGCAAGATGCTGTCATCTATTTCTCTTAAATTATTGATGTTTCTCCAGTTTTTACTCCTCTTTCATCCAAATCTAGTTCAGCTTTCTGCATTGTACATTCTGCATGCAAATTGAACAAACAAGGGGATAAAATGCATCCTTGTCTGACACCTTTGTCTATAGGGAACCATTCTATAACAGTAGCTTCTTGTCCAGAATAAATGTTATTCATTAAGACAATCAAGCGTTGAGGCACTCCTGTTTTTCAGAAATAGCCAGTTTTTCATGATCCAAACCAGGGGTTCTCAACCTAAGGCTCGTGGGCCAGCCCAAGCCCAACGCCATTCCATCTGACCCATGGCCACGACCCCAGAAGTGGCTGCGTTTATGACAGCTGTAAAGGCACCCGTGCATGATCAAATGCACCAGCTGCAGCTACAGCAGCATTTGTAGCAGGGGGAAACAACTTGTTCAGCCCATGACGCAAAATGGTTGAGAATCCTTGATCCAAACAGTCAAAAGCTTTGCTGTAGTTTATAAACCACAGGCTGATCTTCCTCTGACAGCAGGCCCTCATTTTACCATACAGTACTGCTTTCAACAAGATGGCTGTAATATGAGGTACAGTACTGTACTGCTCTTTGGGAATATATAATTTGAAGTTGTTACAGTTACATGCCTTCAAGTTGGAACCAACTTAAGTAAAGGTCTCCCTTGCTCTAAAGCTAGTTGTGTCTGACTCTGGGGGGGGGGGTGCTCATCTCCGTCAACAGCCAAAGATCCAGCACAGTCTGCATCTGTAGACATTTCCGTGGTCATATGGCAGGCATGACTAGATGGGAGTGCACAGAAGGTTGTTACGTTTCTTGCTGAAGCAGTACCTATTTATCTTCTTGGAATTTCTTGCTTTTAAACTGCTAGGTTGACAGGAGGTGGGACAGAGACAGGAGCTCAATCTGTCCTGCAGCACTCAGGTCTCAAACTGCTGACCAAGTTCTGCATCTTAACCAGTAAGCCCTGCAGTCCATCTGGAACCAGTTTACAGTACAGTCAAACCTCATATAACACTAAATCCTGGTTCCACAAGTCTTGATGTTATATGATTTTTAGTGTTATTCGATGCATGTTAAAATCCTATGGGATCCATAGAGATACATTGTAACCACACAGGCTTTAGCGGTTGTTATCTGAAGCATCCCATAGGATCTTAATGTTATCCGATGCAATTCTTCCCCCCAGATTCCTTAATGTTATGCGATTTTCGTGTTATTCGATACTAATGTTATATGAGGTATTACTGTATATTGATCCTAATAGGGCTTTCAAGGTGCGATATTTAAGGAATGGTCCCCACCCACCCCCCACCGCGAGTTTCTATGGCTGGGCAGTGATTAAGAATTTAGGCTTCCAGAGTCCTAGTCTGTCACTCTATCCACTACACTGGGTAATATTTTTAGTTTTTGTTGTTGTTCAGTCGCACAGTCGATTCCGACCCATTGCGACCCGATGGACCACTGTCTGCCAGGCACTTCTGTCCTCCACCATCCTCAACTTGCTCAGCTCTGTGCCCATTGTGTCTACAATACCATCTAGCCATCTCATTTTGGGCTACCCCCTTCTTCTTTTGCCCTCCACCCTTCCCAGCATCAAGGCTTTCTCAAGCGAATCCTCTCTTCCCATTTGATGTCCAAAGTACTTTAGCTTCATCTTCACTATTTGACCTTCTAAGGAGCAGTCAGGGTTGATTTCTTCTAAGATTGATCTATTTGTTCTCCTTGCTGTCCAAGGGACTCTCAAAACTCTCCTCCAACACCACATCTCAAAGGCATCTATTCTTCTGCGCTCAGCTTTCCTTATGGTCCAGCTGAGATATAATTTGTATTCCACCTTAAAATTTTATAATCTAGAGTTGAATGTAACATAAATAAAAAAATAAAATATAATTGAAGTAACATTGGTGATAAACACATGCACTTTAGCCCTTGAGGATAGCTGCCAACTTATTGATACTTGCATATACAGTATTTGTGAGATTCTGGGAGTGTATGAAGAGGTGCTTTTCATCCCAAGGGCAAAATAACCCAAGGGATTCTCTGTAGGCCAATCAACTTTCACAGGATTAAAAATATGCTCAGCTAATTGAACAGGAGAGAAAATTCAAAAAATTACAGTAGGTTGAGGTGTTGGCTCCAAAAGAAAAGGTGAAGTGACAACTGAATTCCTCAAAAGCCACAGATCCTATTGTACTGTCAAACCTCATATAACACTAAAACCTGGTTCCACAAGTCTTGATGTTATATGATTTTTCGTGTTATCCGATGCATGTTAAAATCCTATGGGAGCCATAGAGATACATTGTAACCACACAGGCTTTAGCGGTTGTTATCTGAAGCATCCCATAGGATCTTAATGTTATCCGATGCAATTCTTCCCCCCAGATTCCTTAATGTTATGCGATTTTCGTGTTATTCGATACTAATGTTATATGAGGTATTACTGTATTGGAACTGTTTGGAAAGGCCAATTATACAGGATTAAAATTAACCCTTCCCTCTGCTGAAGAACTGCTCCACCCCCACCCCCCAAAGGATTAGCCCTCTTCACCTAGGACCAAAAAAGGTCCAACTTGGGCACAGATCTGGGCCAGGCTGGAGCTCAATTCCCTTTACAGTCAAACCTTGCAGAAAGAGCGCCTTGCTTAAAGAGCAGAATTTTCTCTGAATGTTCGCTTCGCTTAACAAATAAAACCAACCAAAAACTTGCTTAACAAATAAATCGGGGTTCGCAACCCCCCCCCAAAGCTGTTCACTTTCAATGGTGTTTCGCTTAAAGAGCAAACTCACTTAAAGAGCAATCCTGTAGAATGCATTATGTTCTTTAAGCAAGGTACAACTGTACGTCATAATGGATTGCCCCAGACCACTCCACAAGTAGTCCCAAATGCCCTCCATGTCCCCATGTGGGATGCTAGAAGAATGATTGTCGAGTAGCCTTTGAATGGATGGGTTGCAAAATTACGGCTCTGCATGAGTCCAGACACCCCCTCCTCTGGAGAATGTGTGGTTAACACTGCAAACTCAGCCTTTGGGGTGAATGGCACAAGACCTCAGGGGGTGTATTGGAACAAAGAGGGTACACAGAAAGAGCCTCCTAGAAGATTGTGCTATTTTTGCACCACAATCAGGCGTATCCTGGCCAATGGCAACCTTGTTGTGCCAGCTAATCTTTCTCACACTAGGCTAGGCGAAAGAAACTGCAGAATGAACTCACCAAAAGGTGGCTTCATTTTTGCAGTATCACCTCTAGCCTAGACACAGAAAAAGAAGGGGCTGCGGTGGCTCAGTGGTTAAGAAACTCGCCTTGTTAGCTGGAAGGCCAGCAAGTTGGCAGTTCGAGATCCAGGTACAGTACTGCACGACGGTTTGAGCGCCCGTCTGTCCCTGCTCCTGCTAACTTAGCAGTTTGAAAGCAAGACATTGCAAGTAGATAAATAGGGAACACCTCTGTGGGAAAAGATCTTGGGGATATGAAAGGAGCTTCATTCGGGCATCCCTTGAACAGTTTCTACAGCAAAAAATCCTTTCAACCCAGAATAATTTATAACACAAGATTATTATTAGTGCTTATGCTGTCTGGAGACTTTGCACACTGCAATGAGAAAAAAGGAACATTTCAAAGCAATTGGACACATTCATATACCCCCCCCCCTCCAACACACAATCCTGCGTAAGCCCTGTAGGGAAGGAGAACTTTATTTCAGATGCTATTCAAGAAGAGTTCAGCAATGTTCTTATACTGTACAGTATTTCTTACTACAGTAAAACCTCATATAACACTAAAACCTGGTTCCACAAGTCTTGGTGTTATATGATTTTTAGTGTTATCTGATGCATGTTAAAATCCTATGGGATCCATAGAGATACATTGTAACCACACAGGCTTTAGCGGTTGTTATCTGAAGCATCCCATAGGATCTTAATGTTATCTGATGCAATTCTTCCCCCCAGATTCCTTAATATTATGTGATTTTAGTGTTATTCGATACTAATGTTATATGAGGTATTACTGTACTTGGGATGGAAAGAATTTGGGATGAAACAAACAGATTCATCATTCAAATCTCACAAAACTTTTAAGTTTGCATCCCTGTAGCAGGGGTGCCCAAACTTTTCGGCCTGCGGACCAGTCACGTGGTTCCGCCCACTGGAAGCAGAAGTCAAACCCACCTTGCAATCTGTTTTGCAACAGGATGAGATAAATTTTAAGGGTCATTTGCTCTGCTTAAACCAGGGGTGTCCAAACTATGACCCTCAGGCCAGATTCGTCCCCTGATGCCAATTCATCTGGCCCACACCTCCCTTGTTTTCCATACAGGCACATTTTACTTTGTTTCTGGGAGCGAAGGGTGCAGCATGGGCCATATGAATTGGCATCAGGAGGTGGATCTGGCCCACGGGCCGTAGTTGGGACACCCCTGCCCTATGGAATCAAACATGTTATTTATTTGCAGAATTTATGTACCGCCTCCTGTCTAGTGTGTTCTACTACTGTAGGCGGTGTACAAGATCAATAAACTAAACGCAACCAGTTAAAAAGCAGCAGCGCCACAAGAGTTTCTTCTTTCCCCCTCGTTCCTCCGGTATCGCTTTCATTTCCTACGTTTTGCTTTGCCTCTCAGCCGCCTCGTCCTCGTCTCACACTACTCACCCCCCCCATCCACCACCCCACATGACTTGCTCGCGGCGCCACTTTCGTTTCTCGCTCAGCCTTGACGGCCGCGTGTTTTCCTCGGGGTGGTGGACTGAGGGAAAGCACCGGCGTGCCCAAACGAAACAGCCCGCCCTGTGTCAACCACCAGCCCCCGGGCCCGTCTCGGTTTGGGGGCGCTCGCAGGCAGGCAGGCAGGCAGGCGCCTCTTCCTCGCTTGCGGAGTTTCGTTTCCCTCGACGGGGCAGCGATGCCGCCGGGCTCCACCTCCTCCTCCCTCCTCCTCCGATACGCAGCCATGGCGCTGCCTCCGAGACACGCTCCGGGGCGCTACGCCTTCCAAGCCGAGCGGCCGGACTCGGAGCTGGTTTATTTCACCACCCTGGACGGCCCCGGCCAGGCGGCGGCGGCGGCGCCCCCGGCTTGCTTCCTGCCCCGTCCGGGACGCGCTTTCTCCTTCGGCGTCCCCGTCGGGCAGAGCCCCCGCGAGCGCGTCGCGCTGGCCCGCTTGCACCGAGAGGCGCAGCAGCGGCTGAGCGCGGAGGAGCCTGGCTTGACGGGGACGGACGGCTGCTGGCCGCTCCTGGCTTACGCCCCGCAACAAGGCGACGGGGGCCTCGAAAAGGGCTTCCTGGTGCGCGACCGACGGCGTCGGCCGGAGACGCGGCGCGCCTTGGAAGCGCTGGTGCGCCGCCTCCTGCCGCCGCCGCTTCGCCTCCTAGCCGTCTACGAGGAGGCGGAGGAGGGCGGCGAGGTGTGGCGCTGGCTGTGGCGCCTGCGGGGCGAGGCGGAGGAGAGCCCGGAGCTGTTGGGCCAAGAGCGCGTGGTGGCCGTCGAGGAACCCAGGCGGCACCCGCTGGCTGCCCGAAGCCTTCTGGACAGCGCCGTCTTCCGCTCCTTCGGGGACGCCCGTGGGATCCTGGAGGAGGTCAGCGTCAGGCCCTTCGTCACGTTTCCCCTCTGTTTGGGCAGTGGCACAGTGGGTGAACTGTTGTTATCTCTTGCAACCCAAAAATGTTGTGAGTTCGATCCGGACTAGTCAAGGTCGACTCAGCTTTCCATCGGGCAAATTATTCCCTAGCACAGGGGTGGCCAAAGTAGGCCCGTGGGTCGGATCCAGCCCACAATGCCCTTGTCACTCCCGGAAATGGAAGTAAAACATGCACAGGAGAAAGCATTTTGACAAGTGGGGCGTGTTATGTTAAAGCACACCAGTGGGATTTCCGTCATTTCATCCTATTAAGAGTGGAGAAGTTGGGCACGTTTTACTTCTGCTTCCGGGAGCGACGAGGGCAGCATGGGCCAGATGAATTGGCATCAGGGAGCCGGGTCCAATCCATGGACCGTACTTTGGGTATCCCTGGTTTAAGCAGAGAAAATGGCAGCCTAAAATCTTTCCCATCCTGTTGCAAAACAGTTTGAAAGGCATGTTTTACTTCTACTTTTGGTGGGAGGAATATGTAACTGGCCTGTGGCGCAAAAGGTTTGTGCACCCCTGCCCTAGCATGTTGAGGGCAAAATGTAAATTTGTAAACCACACAGAGAGTGCACTAAGCGCTACCGGGGAGTATAGAAGTGAGATTGCTTTGTTTTGCTTCTGGCCGTTTCTGCAAAGACACAGCCTTTAATAAGATACAGAGCAGTCGGGGAGCAAAAAGGGTCTCTGAGCATGTGCAAAGTCATCTCACAGGGCCTTTGTAGAGAGTGACTGGGAAAGGGAGGGTGTGTTTTCTAGCTTGAGAGTTGTCAGATCTGCAAGGCAGAAGTTCCAGAAACAAAGAGAGCCATGTGATCTATACGTTAAAAAAAAGACGCAAAAGGAAGGGGATACACCTGAATACTGCAAACCGCTCAGTCCCAGCTCCTGCCAACCTAGCAGTTTGAAAGCAAGAAATTGCAAGTAGATAAATAAGTACCACTTCAGTGGGAAGGTAAAGAACATTCTGGTCACTAGGCATGCCTGCCACATGTCTGCAGAAACGTCTGCAAATGTTTACAGCCAAATAGCATTGGCTCTTTGGCTGTAAACAGACGAGCTCTGAGCCCTGGAGTCAGATATTACATTTTTTCGGGGTAAAACTTCACCCTTGTTGCCTTCTTTGGGCTCCAGCAAGAATGGGAATTGGCTGTGGAGTCCTACCATGACACAAAAGTTGGCCACCATCACAGCATACTGTCTGAAATACCTTTTGTAATTCTCAACCTTGGGGATCCCAATTTGTTCTTTGACTTAAGTTCCCAGAAGTCCTGATCAACAGGTACACTGACTTGGGCTTCCTGGAATTGAAGTCCAAGAACACCTGGAGGCCCAAGGTTGAGAAACAATACGAGAGTTCGGCTGAATTGGAAGACTTTGATTTCTTTGGGGATGACTTTTAAAATTTAGAGTAGGTGTGTGTGTGTGTGTAGGCTTCTGTGCCTTTATGTGATGAGGGGTGTGTATTTATTTATTATTTATTTATTTATTTAGATTTATATTGCCGCCCACTCACCAAGGCGACTCAGGGCGGCTTACAGTCAAAACAACAACAGTACAATAAAAATTTTAAAATGCAACCACATAAAACAACCAAACCAGAACACAAACCAACTCCCGTCAGACCGTTGTTGTGGGCCCAGAGGAGGGGGCGATGTTCTCAGCCACTGCTAGGCCTTCACATCTTCTTCCTCAGGCCTTGTTATGGGCCCAGAGGAGGAGGCGATGTTCTTATTGAGGGTGTATGTCTCAGCCTTTGTGGCTGGCCATGTGAAATACATTGTTCCATCCAAATATTGGAACACTTGCTCTCTTATTTCTTTGAGGGTGCCTAAGAACAGTTGCCCCTTTCACTTGTTGCCTCTTTAGGTGAGCACAAAGTCAAGAGATGTTTGGGAACCTGCAGCTACCTTGAACAGGTTAAAGATGGGGAGGAAAAGTAGCCCCGTGGTTTCATTCAATACCTAATTTTGGACCTGATAGCCCACAGAGTACCAAAGAAATCCCACTTGTATGGGAGAAGTTGCAAGAGAATAAGCAAGTTTTCATTTAGATATTGTAAGGAAATGAAGAAGGTGTTTGTTTGTGTGAGTGAGTCAGTGGTGGGCATCAGCAGGTTTGCACCAGTTTGCCAGAACTGGTAGCAGAAATTCTGGCTGGCCGTATCCACCCAAGTTTTGAGATAAAGTAGTCCTAATTCAGGTGCAACACAGGGACTCCCCCCTGGCCACACTCACCATACCACGCCCACAGTGTGGTAGTAAATTTTTTTGAGCCCACCACTGGTGTGAGTGTGTGTGTGAGAGAAAACAAATGTCTTATCTCACAAGATCTATGGGGATCTTGGAATCCTAAACCCTTAATAGTTGGGCAGAAACAAGAATTTTTACAGATGTAGCTTGTTTGTTAAGGCACACCAGTGGGATTTCCCTCATTTCATCCCTGTTAAGAGTGGAGAAGTTGCAGGACCCTTGTTTTCTTTGACCTTCTTGTTCCTGTTGTATCTGCTTGTGGAAAAATAACCACATTTCATTGCTAAGTATGTCTGACTTTAAAATATGCTTTCCTTCCAGTGCACTTCTCTGATTCCTGAAGCCAAAGGAGTCCTTGATCTTGTAGATCAGTGCCCTGTGCATGTAAAAAAGGGAGATTTTCCTGTGATTGTTATTGAGGGACTGGATGCAACAGGTAGGTCATAACTTAGCACACCATAATGCAGTGGTGTTTGTGTTATATAGTGAACCAGTTGATCTGTCCATTAAGTGTTTTTACTTCTTGCTATCTAAAACTGCTTGGCATTATGTCTGTTCTAGAGGAGCTGATATTTCCTTTTTTCCTGATGAAAATGGACCAAACTAGAGTGTACCTAAAAGTAGAAGCCCTGACAGGTACTAAAAATGGTGCAGGTAGAGGTGCTCTGGGGACAGAGTGATAACTTTGGGGAGAGGCGGGAGCTGACCAGCCTGTTCCCACAGCACACCAAATGGCATCAATACCCATCTGATAAAGCCATAAACTTGTAGGAATTAACTTAGCTAATGGGGAAGGATGGTGCTCTTTACAATCCAGCAAAGTCTGAAGTCTCACAAGTTTTCCCATCTTCATACTTAAACATTCCCTTTTCTTTTTTAGCAAATTGTTGTTGACTCTCTGTCTTTTAGCATCTTCCAGTGATACCCCAAAAGATTTGAGAATTACAAACAAACAACATTTCTGTAAATTGTAGTTACTGTAAGCTTTTGAAATAAAAGAATAGATGTGAAGGTTGTTGAGTGTCATGTGGATGTTTGCTGACATTCAGCTGCTTTGAGAGTTGTCATGGTATCCAGAAGAGGTAGAAAAGTTATTCATGCATGACCACATACATGCATGCGAGAGAGCTGTAATTGGTAGCATTTTAAATATCCATGAATAAATGTTTTGCTTTGTGGAAGCCTACATTTTATTTTTACTTATTGCACATTTATGTTGCTTAATAGCCAGAATCTTCTAGGATAGTGTGCAACACAACCAATGGCTATAGGCATCATGTAAAACAACAACAACAACTGGTGGCTCAAGTGGTTAAGATGCTGAACTCACTGACTGGAAGGTTGGAGTACTGCATGACAGAGTGAGCTCCCATCTCTGTTCCTGTTAACCTTGCAGTTTGAAACCAAGAAATTGCAAGTAGATAAATAGGTACCCCTTCGGTGGGAAGGTAAACAGCATTCCGTGCACTCAGATGTTGAGACATGCCTGCCACATGTCCATGGAGACATCTGCAGATGCAGACAGCGCTGGCTCTTTGGCTGTAAACAGAGATGAGCACTGAACCCTAGAGTCAGATACGACTGGCTTGCAAGCAAGGGTGACCTTACCTAACAAAACCAGCAGCAAAGCGGAAGAATTGTGCAGCACACTAAACCTGCAGCAAAATAGATTATTGGGTTGGTTGAGGATTTTCCGCCAAAATTAATCTCTCACATTGTGTCATGGGGAAATAACATTTTTTTCTTATTCCTGGTTTGACTTTAGGCAAAACAACAGTAACTCATGCTTTGAAAGACTCGTTAAATGCTGTTCTCCTAAGCTCTCCTCCACCTTGCGTCATTCAATGGAGGAAGTTGTTTGACAATGAACCCATGCTCATACGGAGAGCATTTTATGCTTTGACCAACTACATTGTTGCTTCTGAAATAGCAGAGCAGTCCACAAAGGCCCCAGTGATTGTAGACAGGTTTGTAAATATAAAATGTTTCCTTCACTGCATGCTATATTTTTCTTGTTAATAAATCACGTTATGATGCATCTTGAATGTGAAAAGAATTAGGTTTCCAATTCTCATTAAAAAAACAACCCAAACTTTTTCTGATCAGGTGTCAAGCCAGTGTCTGTTTCCCCCTTAATTTCCAGTCCCCCATACAGGATTAGTGGTTAAGATGCTGAACTTGATGACTGGAAGGTTGGCAGGTCAGTAGTTCAAGATCCAAGTGCTGCACAGAGGAGTGAGCTCCCTTCTCTGTCCCAGCTCCTGCCAACCTAGCAGTTTGAAAGCAAGACATTGCAAGGAGATAAATAAGGACCACTTTGGCTGGAAAGGTAACACTGTTCCATGCCTGCCACATGACCATGGAAAGGTCTGCAGACGCAGATGGGGCTGGCTCCTTGGCTGTAAATGGAAATGAGAACTGGGACCTAGAGTTGGATAGGACTGGCTTTTGAGCAAGGGAGACCTTCCCCATGTCTGCCAGTCAGCTGTTCAGCCTCCATTCTGAAGGGTGGGGGATCTGCTGCTGCTGCTCTTGCATTTGTTGCCTCTGTCTCCTCCTCTGGTGTGGAATCATTCATAGCTGCCCCACCCTTGGGTGCAAACATCCATCATCACTGCTCCAGGTTTGCCAGGTGGAATCAATTGTTATTTTTATCATTATAAATATTTAACTGTTATCAAGTTTTCAGCCAACTCATGATGACTGTAGTAGGATTTTCAAGGTATGTGAAATATTTATGTTCTACCAGTGCCTTGCCCTGTGGGTTTCCAAGACCAAGTGGGGATTTGAAACCAGGTCCTCTGAGAGCGTGTCCAGATTGCCCCTTATGGGGTAGTCTGGTCTACCCATTTTGTGGTTGCTTAAGAACAATTACTTTTAGTGTGCTCCCCCCTCCTAACCCTCCAAGTTATCTTTGCCCACTTCACCATGTGGACAAATGAAACAGTTCCCCTGCTTCACTGTGGAGAGGGGAAACAAAGTTTATCCCCCACCCCCCAAGTCTGATTGTTGTAGGGGTGGATCAAATAATATCTTTTTCTCTTTCCCTCCCATTGATTGCCAATCAAAACTCACTGACTGCCACAGTTGATTGGTGATCAAAGGGAGAAACAGAGGGGATTTTTTTACCCTCCTCTCTAATCCAGCACTACAATGATCAGACAGGAGAAAAACAATTAAACAGTCATCCTGGCCTTCTGCAGAGGAGCAGGGGAACTGTCTAATTGCAACAACTGATAGGCAGGCAAGGCTCCTTAGTCCTGTCAGCATACTTGATATTTACCCCGAAAACAGCAGCTCCCTTGTTGGCCTAGTAGTTAAAGGCACTGAGCTGGAGACTGGAATGTTGAGTTTTGATACCTGAGAGCTGCACTTGGGGACGTGAAAGGAGCCTCATTTGGGCGTCCCCTAAAATAACCCTTTCAACCCAGAGTAATCTCTGACATGAAAAAGCAAGCAACCCTAAAAACAGCCTTTCAGCTGTAAGCCTCACCTTAGACCAGCACAGAAAAAATAGAACCCCTACTGGGGATTCATAAAGAAGCACTTGGCAGGGAGCTGCAGCATTCCAGTATGTGTGCAATCTGGATGCACAGAGCTTGGACTGACCCCAGAGAGCTCAAAAGAGCACTCTAAGCACTAGTCTAGACATGCTCTGAATCCAGTCCCATCATACTCTCCACCACATAACAGTGGTAAACAAAAAATAGCAGTTGGCAACCCTGTGTTGTTGGGCATCGTTAAAGCAGCTCATTGATCTCATACAGTTTAGTTTAAATCCAGACAGTACAAACAAAACGACTTTCTGTTTAAACTGGGCCCCTGGTTAACTCATGCAGAAGATAGTGGCCAAATCAAGAGATGCTTCTAAAAACTTGTAACATTTAAAAGTTTTGTTCCGCCATCTCAGCAAGTTGAAGTCTTTTGCTGACATCTATCTCTAGCTGATTGCATTTATTACCACTTCCAATATACTCCCTGATAAAGCTTTAAAGCAGCTGGTGAGCAGTAACATCTGCTCTTCTCCCCAGATGCCTAGGGCTGCAGTGTTACAGCCTAGATTTAACGGCTGCTACTGAAATTCACTTGTGCCACTACCATTGGTGCCAAAATGTGGTTCCAAGTGCACTGGCTATCTGTGGTGGCTCCAGGAGGGAAAAGACAGTCTTTTCTCCTGCTGCTGCCACAAGATTTTGGTGATGTGCTTCTCTTAGCTGCAGCAAATAGATGTGTTGTAGCCTCATATGTGCTGCATTTTGCTTTCAGAGTTAAGCTGCAGTGTAAAGGATAAAGAGTGCCAGGTTTGGGTTTGGGAAACATGGAGTTTGGAACGCCTTCGCTAAAGTCATAAAGTTTGCTGTCACCATCCTTTAACCTAACCTACCTCACAATATTCTTGTGAAGATAAAATGTCTACTTCCCCATAAACCACACCAAGTTCCTTTTCAGGAAGGTACAGTTAATGGTTTTGATAAACGTTGAGTTGCCTGTCTAGACAGCAAAGAATTCTGTGGCACCTTTAATCCTTACAAGTTTATTCGGCATAAGGCTTCGTGGACTGTAGCCCATTTGTTGAAATACAGATGGGCACAAAGCTTATGCTGAATAAACCTTGTCTTATAGTTGTCATAGAACTCTTTGGTTTTGTTACAACAGGCCAATGTTACCTAGAATGGTCATTCTTTGAACAAAAAAAATCTGCTTTTGATTATGCTTGAAGTACCTATATAGTCGAGTATAAGCCGACCCGAATATAAATCGAGGCACCTAATTTTTCCCTGAAAACCCAGGAAAATACATTGACTTGAGTATAAGCCGAGGGTGGGAAATGCAGCAACTGCTAGTGAGTTTCAATAATCAAAATACATGAAAATATGGTAAAATTAATTAAATTGTTGGCATGTCTCAATCCAACACGGTCTTGGGATCCTCGTGGTCATTGACCTGAGTATAAGCTGTTTCCCCTTTTGGGGGCTCATTTTTGGGACTAAAAAACTAGGCTTATACTCGAGTATATGCAGTAGATGATTAAAAGCAGTATGAATTTCATACTAACTGCTGTGGGCTTCGTCTTGATATCTTTAACTTGGCAGGTTTTGGCACAGCACTGCTGCTTATACAATTGCAACTGAAATCAGTGGCAACATGCAGCATCTCCTTCCAGTTCATCACCAAGCCTACTGTTGGCCTGAAGACCTTCTAAGACCTGATCTTGTCTTGCTGCTAACTGTTAGTCCTCAGGAAAGAATCCGGAGGCTGCAGGGACGTGGGACAGAGAAGACAAAGGAAGAGGCTGAGCTGGAAACAAACAGTTTGTTCCGTCAAAAGTATGTATTAAAACTACAATGTAATCAAGAGCCATTAGGTTTTGTAGTCATAATCACGAAAATCGGAAATGAGTGAGAGTTATGTTTGGTAGTAATCTGCAGGTTCATGTGAGAAAGCTGCCTCTTGCAATGATGATTGTGTCTGTGTTGTTCCTGAGGAAGTGGTGTGTAGGGCAAGATGGTGGGATGGACCTTGACACTCCAGGTGTTCTTGAACTTCAATTCCCAGAAGCCCAGATCTGCAGGTGTGTTGACTTAGGCTCATGGTAATCAAAGTCCAAGAACACTTGGGGGCCCAAGGATAAGAAACCCTGGTGTAAAACCATTCATGGAAGAATGTGGGAGGATGAACTAATAGTAATTAGGCAAAGGAAAGTTGGGCAATTTTACTTTCACCCAAGTTCAGATTTTTCAGGTTCTTCCAGTACCAGAGATGAAGAAATGTGCCATTTTAGGCAAAACCTTCAAAATACACTGAAACAAAACTCTCCTGTTTGAAACTAGTATGGAGAGAGCCACTTTCTACCTTATGGATATTAAAGATAAGGAACCTCTCAGGAAAAAGAGAACAGAAAACTCAAACTCATTACTTACATGGCACTATAACTCTAGCTTGGCAAAACCGGTTAATGGCACCTCCTTATAGTTTTATCTGTGCTTTAGTAATACTTATTTGTTGTACAAGTAAAGTTTTATCCATTTTAAAGTTAATTAGCTTATATGCATGCGGAATACAGTAATACCTCATATAACATTAGTATCGAATAACACTAAAATCGCATAACATTAAGGAATCTGGGCGGAAGAATTGCATCAGATAACATTAAGATCCTATGAGATGCTTCAGATAACAACCGCTAAAGCCTGTGTGGTTACAATGTATGGATCCCATAGAGGATCAGATAACACTAAAAATCATATAACACCAAGACTTGTGGAACCAGGTTTTAGTGTTATATGAGGTTTTACTGAGTAAAACCTCATATAACACTAAAACCTGGTTCCACAAGTCTTGGTGTTATATGATTTTTAGTGTTATCTGATGCATGTTAAAATCCTATGGGATCCATAGAGATACATTGTAACCACACAGGCTTTAGCGGTTGTTATCTGAAGCATCCCATAGGATCTTAATGTTATCTGATGCAATTCTTCCCCCCAGATTCCTTAATGTTATGCGATATTGTATTGTATTGTATTGTTCGACTTTTATGCCGCCCCACTCGCCTATAGCGACTCTGGGCGGCTCACAGCAAAACAATGTTTCATAACTACAAGTATTATATCACAAAAATCACATATGAAAAGTACATCAAAAACATTACAAAAAATCCCCCGTCCCGATTACAAAATTAAAAATTCATAAACATTTCATTTCATTTCAAAAGCACATCAAAAACACTTTAAACAGTCCACAAAAATCTCAAACTCTGGGACCAAATGCAGAGGCAACCCCTCACCCTGCTGCAAAAGCCTCTTGGGTGGGGCAGCAAGGAAGTCCTGTGCCTCAGCAGTTCTTAAAGCCCCAGCCAAGGTGGGTCCCAGGAGCAGGTGGATTTTAGTGTTATTCGATACTAATGTTATATGAGGTATTACTGTATCAGCAATAGTCAAGGATGCCTTTTATTTTCTTAAATGGATGACCCAGCTCCACCCTTATCTGGATCGGAGATCACCAACCATGTTGGTCTATGGACTGGTAATCTCCCAAGATTGATTACTGTAATGTTCACCAACTGGGGCTCCTCTTGAACCTAGTATGGCAATTGGAGCAGGTGAAAAATGCATCCTCCAGACTGATCTCAGGAATACATCAATAAAATTATATAACCAGGTCCTGGTGGATTTGCATTGGTTGCCCGTTGTGTTCCATGCTAGATTTAAGGTTTCTGTACTGATATACAGAGTCCTACATGGTTTAGGACAGGGGTGCTCAAACTGTTTGGGCTGAGGGCCTGACCATGCCCATGGAACAGCTGAGCAGATCTGGCCACGGAACAGGGTGTTTTTGCACATGTCCGGCAGCTTCAGCGCACATACGAAAAGTGCTATTTTACTTCCTGGTTTGGTGCTGCCGCTTCTGTGTATGCATGTAAGCAGCCATTTTACTTACTGCGCCAAACCAGGAAGTAAAATGTCTTCTTCACACATACACAGCCATATTTACTACCTGGTTTGCCGAGGGCATCACGAGCCTTATGGAATGGCTTTGAGGGGGGGGGGTGTCGGTGTAACTAGCCTGTGGGCCATAATTTGGTCATGTCTGGTTTAGGACCTCCTTACCTGATGGAGTGACTCTTGCAAAGAAACACCTCCAGGGTACTTAGATCCTCACAGACTGGGCTATTGAAGGTTGCCATCCCAAGAGAGGCCAGAAGGCCAGACACATGGAAAAATGTGAAATGATCTGTCAGCAGAAGCTCAACAACTTAATCCCGTCAAAAAACAGCTAAAACTTCCTTATTTATGGAGGTATTTGGTGATTATTTGTTTTGATTAGGATGGATTTGTTCTGTTTTTAATTTTTATTTACTCTGTTGTGAGGTATAAATATAAGGTCTTGTGGAATGCCATTGCCAGAAAGGGAATTTAGAGAATTTTTGATTTGATATTTGTGGGTTTATTGTACAGTAAAACCTTGCATAAAGAGCGCCTCAGTTAGAGACTAACTCGCTTAAAGAGCAGAATGTTCTCTGAATGGTCGCCTTGCTTAACAAATAAAACCAACCAAAAACTCACTCAACAAATAAATCGGGGTTCACAATCCCCCCCACCAGAAGTCACAACTGGTCACTTAACAATGGTGTTTCGCTTAAAGAGCAAACTCGTTTAAAGACCAACCCCATGGAACACATGCTATTTAAGCAAGGTACCACTGTATTATTAAGGTAATAATTTTTATTCTGCTTTTTAACTGGTTGTATTTTGTTTGTTTATTGTTCTTTGTTCTTGTACACTGCCCACAGTAGTTGAACAAGTTAGACAGGCGGTATATAAATTTGGCAAATAAATAACATGTTTGATTCTATAGGTATTCAAACTCAAAAAGCTTCAAGAGGTTTGAATAATGAATCTGTTTCAGTTTCATCCCAAGTTCTTTCCATCCCAAGTAGCAAGAAATATAAGAATGTTGGCGAACTCTTCTTGAATAGGATCTGAAATGAAGTTCTCCTTCCCTGTAGTGTTTACATAAGGTTGTGTGTGGGAGTGGGGGTATATGAATGTGTCCAATTGCTTTGAAACGTTACTTTTTTCTCATTGCAATGTGCAGTCTCCAGGCAGCATAAGCACTAATAATAATTTTGTGTCAGAAATTATTCTGAGTTGAAAGGATTTTTGCTGGAGAAACTCAATTCAGGGGATGCCTGAATGAGGCTCCTTTCATGTCCCCAAGATCTTTTCCCACCAAAGTGGTCCCTATTTATCTACTTGCAATTTCTTGCTTTCGAACTGCTAGGTTGGCAGGAGCTGGGACAGAGACAAGCCCCCAAACTGTTGTGCAGTACCTGGGTCTCGGAACTGCCGACTTGCCAACCTTCTAGCTAACAAGCGAGCTTCTTAACCGCATAGCCACCACAGCTCCTAGTATAAACACTGGAAGTTGTAGTCCTGAAAAGTAACAGTCCCAAGCTATGCTAACGGCAATCTGGACATCATGTAGGGAAGGGTTTTAATATTGAAACTTTCACTGTGGATGGATTGTGTCTGTATTTTTTTTTTTAAATAACTGCCTGCTTTTTCTATCTCTCTTTTTAAGAGTTGAAGAGTCTTATCGAAGGATGGAGAATCCTACATGTCAACTAGTTGATGCTAGTCCTTCTCGAGAAGAGGTTCTTAAAACTGTTCTGCATCTGATTAAAAAGCAGTTTCCTTTACTGTAACTCATTGTGAATATACCAGTGTGCGTGTGTGCTTTTCAGCACAAAGGAGTCACACTAGCATTACCCAACAAATAAAGAGTTGGACAGAAGTGTTAAGTAGTTGCATTTCCTCCAAGACAGAGAAACACAAGGCAAATAGACTTAAGATTTTATGGGATCAACTGCTTTGGAAAATGTGGAACTCAGATTCATTTCATATTTTACATAGAGAAGTAATGTATAAAAGAAAAAAGGGTAAAGATAAGATTGTCTGCTTTCTCTGGTGAATTGTGTTTGGTGTCCTCTATGAGCAAAAAATGGCAGATTATCTGTATACTGTAAACACTTGTATTGATTTGATATCACTTATCCATGCACTTGCCCTCCTCCCCATTGTAAATTAACTAAATTACACAGAGAAGCTCCAACATGGTAGTTTGAAGAGGAGTACTGAAGATTTGTGACAAGAGAAATCTTTGTGGAATGGAGACATATTACAGACATTGACTTTACAGATAGATTTCTCTCTTTCCCTCCCCTTTTGTTTTGTTCCTGGGGTCAATAACACTTGTTGGAAATATTTGCTCATTCAGAATATGGGCATTGTTTCTGGCTCTCACTCTAATTGCCTTTTGGACTTTTATTAGCTGGCCAAATTAGATCAGCTTGCTCAATGATATGAACCCATGAAAATATGAGTTAGGTTTACCTAATTGGGGTGGGGTAACAAATTGGAATAAATAAATTAATTAATTAATAATAATGGACTGCATGTCAGCGCCTTTTATTCTTAAGGAAAAAAGTTTTCATCAGGGTGGAACAGAATGGTGTTTCTGAATCTGTGACACTATTTTTGTGCTTCATTAATGTAACTCTTCTTGCTCCACTTCCTTTTTTGTCTCACTGGAATGATTTCAGATGGGGGAGCAGGTGAGTGCTTGAAAAAGAAAATAAACAGGGGTTCTTCTGTGTAGGCTCCTCAAGTGGAATTCTGCTTTGGAGCCAGATTACCATGAAGACAGTTTAGACCCGTGGTTCCCAATGTGGGGCAATTTTATTTTTAAGGGGCAATTTGAGAATGAGTTTGACCAAGTTAATGATCTTTTCGGCTTCCTCCAAGTGAATAGGAGCTCACTTTTTGAATAAGAATGATATGTAATGGTGTGTGTGTCAGGATTTTAGAGATGCTTAGGTGGGGCATGGCCAAAAAAAGTTGGGAACCACTGGTCTAGACCAGGGGTCAGCAAACTTGGCTCTCCAGATGTTGTTGGACTCCAATTCCCAGAAGCCCTGATCAGCCAGAGTGCTGACTTGGGCTTCTGGTAATTGAAGTCCAAGAACACCTGGAGAGCCAAGTTTGAGGAACCCTGGTCTAGACCAAGAGTTCTTAACCTTTTTAAACCTAGGGCCGGGTCACACTCCCTCAGACAACTTTGGGAGCCAGACGGCCATTTTGCCCTTCCTCCACCACATGACACTTCCTGGTGTGGTGGAAGCAGCAGGGGGCACATGAAATGGTGCTGTGGGGTGCAGATTGAGAATCCCTGGGCTAGACTGAAGAGTTTAATGTTGGCTCGTAACCAATAACCACGGTAAGGTTGTTGATGTCTAAAATATTCAAGATGACCAAGGTCTGAGATTCTTCAAGCAAAATTATGTGGTGGGAGGAAATCCAGCAATTTATGTCTTTCTGCTCTATGTATCATGTTTTCTTTAAAGATTGCGCACACGCTTAGTGGTCAAAAACAGGTCTTTGGATTTCACCAAATGGAACTAGATGCATCAATACTTCATTTTCTTCTCTTGCCTTTTTGCCTGTTGATTTTGTAATGGTCTTGAATTTCAACAGGAAGACAAATTGATTCCACAAATGCAAATAACCCTTGATAATCCTGTTGCAATGGACTTGATATCCTACTGACAGTTGTACCCTACATATTTATCTTCATGTATATAAAATAGCCCAGATTGGCTGTTAATGTATTTACTTAGAGGAAGAGAGAACAGCTCTGCTGAGACAAGTCAAAGGCCCATCTTGTCCAGCATTCTGATGGTTATGGCAAACCCATAAAGGGGAAGGATATGGGGCCAGTAGATTTCTTCCGTTGTCAACTTTTCAACTGCTGCTGCTCAGTTGCATACTAAGAGTGAATCTTTGAGGGTCAGTTATCAGAAGGGCAGAAAGTGTGGTTTTCTGGCTGTTGGAGTTCACTTCCATCAACCCTAACAAGAATAGTCAGAAGCGGCGAATATTGGGACTTGCAGTTGCACAACACCTTGAGCGCTCTCCATTTGAGTGCTCTCTATTCAATATACAGTAGTATATATCAAGGACTAGAAGACCTTACTAGACTATTAGCTGGTTGAGTTTGCTTCATCCCATTTCCGTAGCATATAGGTGAGTGCTATCACCCAGCTATATGACATTTAAACTGGTTATGCATTATTTTGAGGGTGGAATGGCATTGTGACAGTTTTGAGATGGTTGCCAAAAGTGCCAGTTTCCTGATGTGTTTGTTGTGGCAAAGGCAAAGCTTTCCTTGCCTGAAAAAATTCACTCATGTCTTATGCATTACATGCTGGGCTTGAAAAATGGAAATGACAAATGACAGGTAGTTGAAAAATATGCACAGACACAGTAGTCAATAGAGGAAAAGTGTACAGAATTCATGGTTTCCCTGCAGATTAATCAGTTGTCCTGACCACTCACCTTGGTAGATAGAGACTTAAGGTGATCTTTTTTTTTTAGCTCCCAGCTCCCTCTGGTGGGGACGACAACCTAGGAAGCCAGTAGTTCTTGTCTCCACCTTGATAGCAGCTCATTCCTTCACACTCCTTTCTATGCTTTCTTATTCCTTGTTTTCTCTTCACTGTTTTTTCCCCTCACCATTGGGACAAAAACTCTTCAGCGAGCCAGTGTTTGCTTCAAGGGAACAGCCCTCAGGAGTCCTCAGAATCCTGTTGCTTGGAACAGTTTATGTTTGGGGGAAAGCAATGAAAGTGAAACAAATGACTCTTATAAAGTCAGTAAAATAGATCTGATCACCTAAGGCTTTCGTTTTGTCCTGGATAAATGCTCATGTTTTCTCAAACCAAATTTCAGATGTTGGAATCTACAGCCTTTCCTTTTTAGATGTCTTCTGAACTTTAACTGCTTTAAGGAAGAATACACATTCATATTTACTGTTTTTGGGAAGCTTTGTATTTCAAAAATACTGTAGGAATCCTATCTGACTAATGAAGAATCTATTACCATATATACTCAAGTATAAGTCGGGTTTTTAGCCCCCAAAATTAGGTCCAAAAATGGGACCCAACTTATACTCTGGTCCATGTAAACACTCAAAAACATACCCACACAAATGTCTAAATTAATTTTACCATATTTTCATGTATTTTAATTCTTGAAACTTACCAGCAGCTGCTGCTTTTTTCACCCCTGACTTCTACTGGGATCAATCTATTTTCCTAGTTTTAGAGATCCAATTTAGGTACCTTGACTTACATTCGGGACAACTTATAGTCGAGTATATACAGTACTTCATTTTGTTATAGATTATAGTTAATACATGTGCCTTAAATAATCAGAATGGGTGGAGCCAACTACTTATAGCTCATGTGAGATAGATTTTCAACTGAGTAAACGGAGTTAGGTCTCTTTCAAAAAACATGATTCTTAAAGGTTTATGTAGTGGTTTGAGTTCCTAAACCTAGGAGTGTGTCCAGAAGCTACATTGCGCACCATGTCTGAATAAGGGATATAGAGATCAGGACTGCTTGTTCTATACCAGCGGTGCAGTCCAGGTCCCACAGGGAGCCTTCAATTCCCAGAAGCCTAAGTCAGTACACTGGCTGATTAGTGCTTTGGGGAATTGACTTAGCCTCTTGGAAATTGAAGTCCAAAAACCAAAGGTTGGGAAACACTGTTCTATATTTTTTAGGTGACCTAACCTGTCATTTCTGGCTTCATGACATTTGTGTTTTCAGACCACTTTAAAACAAAAACAAAGCACTGCTATAAATGAGGGGTAAAAGCAAATGGTTGTGACTTCAAGAAGGTTGCATAAGACCCTAACTCAAAATTCCATACAACTACAACAACAACAACCTTGATGATCACTTGCTGTCAAGTCTATTCTGATTTATGGTGACTCTTCACAGGGTTTTCCAGGCAGAGAATATTTGGGTTTACTATTCCCTTCTGGGAGCATCTTGGGACTCTTCAGCTTGCCTGTGGCGACACTGACAGGTTCTACTTGCAGGAGAAATGCTGGGGGATTGAACTATCAACCTCTAGCTCCACATATCCTTAGCCACTGAGTAATCTAGTCAGGCTGCTGAATGAGAGATGAAGGATCTGTTGAGGTATTGCCATACCTGAGGGATGAACAGAAGCACCATGCTGTTTACAGTTGCTCCAGAATTGCAGAAATACTCTTGGTTTGATCTGTTTTTACGCACCAAGAGGTTAGTATGGATTTCTTTCAAAGCAAAAACATTTCTAAGTTCTGGATGCATTACCTACGCTTCTAAGATTTTACAACAAAACTTCTTTGCATCTGGCAGAATTAGTTAATGTCAACAAAAGGACCATCACATTGAATGAATCCCTAAAAGTGTAGGATGCATTGTGCCTTTTAAAATGGTTCAAGATATTTCCTCTCATTTGCAGTTGTCAATAACAAGCAACTAAAGCCACTAGAGGGTAGAAGAGAGCTAGGCATGGCATAGTCTTAACTCTTTCCAGGCAAAACCAAATACAGTACTGTACTGTACTGTACCTTCTGTCAAGGCAATCATTTCCAGCTTTGGAGGGACAGGGAGCAGATAGAAAGAGTGCTGAAACAGCAGAAAATATTACGATCCTGCAGGTCTGCAGCTCTTTGTGGTGATGGTGATGGGCCAAGTAGGATTTTGTGAAGAAGGTGACAAAATATGTTGAGTCAATGTGGCTTTGTTCAGCTAACCTGAATTGACAAGCTACTTCGTGTTTCTTCTTTTTTTGAGAGAGAGATCTTTACTACTAGTGACAAACTTCTACTCTAGAACTGCTGAGTTATGGCTTCATAGTTGTAAAGGAAAGGTCTTTTGCCTAGTGGTGAAATGGTAAATTCTGAAGTTTGGGTATTCATTATCCCCTTCCTGCTATGGAGAGATTTGTCTACCTGCCCTACAGCATTTACCAAGGCTATGGGAACTCCTTTATCCCCTAAGCACAATGTGGTGTCCAGGCCACCATCTAAACAGAAGTAGCCAAGCTGGAAGTGGAGCAAGAGCAGAAACGTCTCCAGCTCCTACAATGGAGTACTCAAGCTCTTCCAACTATATGTTGTCAAGGCAAAAAGGTTGTGACAAGAGCAAGATCTTTCTCTGTAGTGGCCCCCACTTTATGGAGTGAGCTGCCACTGGAAATGAAGATCTGCTTCCATACTTAGGGTTTTTCCAAACAGTTAAAATGTTACTTTTCCAACTAGCATTTCCCTTTTTTAAATAAATAAACAAATATATGATTATATATATGCAGGATTCTCTTAGTAATGAACTCAGTTTTTGATTTAATTTCAATTTATTTGTTTATTAGAATTATATTGCTGCTGCGAAAAGAGAATGAAGGATATTAGCCATTGCAAAATTTCAAATTTGTAAACATTTTATTAATGTATTAATGTTGATTTGATTTGATTTGAATTATTTTGTTTGATGGCATCGTTTTGTAGTTTGTCTATTTACAGTTGTAAAGCTGCCCAGATTGGCACTTGCACCAATAGGGGTGTAGTATTAAACAAACAAAATGAAAAATCATCTAAAAGCTGTGCTGAACCATGATAATAAGCAAGAAAGAACCAACTGTTTTCCTTTGTTCAGAAGTGGTCTTTGGTACAGATAATGAGTTCCAATCATCTGTTAAACCCAAAAATGCATAGAACAGGGATGGATCATGTATGGTCTTTTAGCTGACAATAAGCTGCAGTTCTCATCAACCATTGTCAATCTAGTCAGTTGAGCCATCTCTCCCTTTGATCCAACTCAAGTGTAGCAAAATGATGAGATGCTTTTAGAGTCTTCAAAATTCATATTTCCTTGTGCACTGTTTTGTAACATATTGGTTGGCACTAATGCAGAGAATGCCTAGAAGTCTCCCTTGCCCTCTTCTTACAATACAGAGGCCTTGGTTTTACTTAGCATCTGATCAAGGGCAGTTGATAACAAAATGCATACATATGTCAGCAGTCATACAGCATCTCAAGTGGAAGGATCTGAGATAGACAACCTCTTCTTGAGGGGTAGTGGGACTTCCTTCCCTAGCTTCCTAGTATTACAGTACAGTAAAACTTCACATAAAGAGCATCTAGCTTAAAGACTAACTAGTTTAAAGAGCAGAATTTTATCTGAATGGTCGCCTCGCTTAACAACTAAAACCAACCAAAAACTCACTTAACAGCTAAATTGGGGTTTGGAATCCCCCCCCTCCTGCCAGAAGTAACAACTGGTCATTTACAATGGTGTTTCACTTAAAGAGCAAAGTCACTTAAAGAACAATCCTGTGGAACACATTATGCTCTTTAAGCGAGGTACAACTGTATGTGCAAATGACCAATCTGGCCAGGTTATCCTGCTATGGTAATAGAGTAGATTACTACCAGCAACTCAATGCCGAGTGTCAGGTAGCAGTTAACTAACTTGACCACCCTGAAGACACAGTCTTGAGTGCCAAAGTCCACAGAGAATGGTGATGGTTCCCAAGTGGATAAAATCCCATTTGAATCCATCTTGATGGAGGGCAGAAGCTTCATCAATACTGGCCTGGGGCTGATGAGGACTTTACGTGACAAAAGAGCTCAGGACCAGAAAGTGACTCACACAATTGGATCAGTGGTATGGGGGTTATGCAGATGAAAGGCCACTGCATTATATTCTCAGGACATGGCTGATTGCCATGATGATTGCCTATATTAGAATACAGATACAGAAGAAGAAGAAAATGTAAGGTTTGTCTTTACATGCATGGCCTTTAATACTTCTTCCTGCCCTTATATCTTCCTCACATTTCCCCTTCTTCTTATTTAATGTTCTCTGTCTTCTATTGTTCCTTCTCTTTCTTTTGTTTGTTTTTTCTTTACAGCTCAGAGTTAGCTCTTGGGAGCCTTCATGTCACCTTGGCAGGTGATTCCCTTGAAGGCCTTGTTGACTTCTGGAGTGAGGAAATAGCCAGGGCATGACACAATTGATCTTAGGTGTTTCATCCCACAAATTAGAGTCAAACTGACGCCCTGGGTTATTGAACTAGTAGTGATGAAACATGTGGGGTGGAGGCTAGAGCAGTGATGGCAGAAAATTCAGGATGAATCCAACCAAACTCAGGTTAGGGTCCATTTTTAGCCCTCCTCTGTGGTAATGGCAGTGCCAAAGAAGTTATTCTTTGCCGCTCTTGAGTCTGCACATTCATCTTGCAGAATTCTTTTGCATAGTCAAGGGCCCATGTGAAATGCCAGCTGCCAGGAAGACAATCCAAACCACACTATAGTCCTGCTTAAAGAATTTGCATTGATACTTTGTACAGGGTGGCCTGTAAGTCCCTATTGAATCTTTCTCTAAATTTGCCACTTATTGTATCCAGGGTGTCACCAGTATTCTTGCGCTCTGTCAGGAAATGAATCTATTTCCTAAGGCTTGAAATTGCCAATTTTCAAATAGGCCTCAGAAAAATCCATTTTTCTCTCTCTGAGCCTCAAGGCTGTGTAACAGCATGTTTTTCAACCATGTTTTCAGTATTTCTTATCTTTTGTAAGCTAGCAGAGCAATGTTATGACTAGCCCCAGTGCATCCTGTGTGCACGTGTATAAACAATGTACTGTTGTTTTGAGAAATTTTCACTGTTATGTGATTGGCTGAAGCAGTCCCACCTGACTGCAAGTTCTCCATTTTGGAGAGAAGAAAGAGTTCGTCTCTGTTTCTTCATGGATTAAGACCTGTTTTTGATTAGAGAGCTTTTGTTTCTGGTTCTCAATGGGCTAGCATTCTTTAGCCTAGGAGCTATGCATTTTTGCTCCTTAAAAATGGTTACCTAGATTTGCCTGTGGACTTTATTGGACTGACCTGTGCTACTGACTTTTATGCTTTATGAACCTGATCAATAAATCTTCATCATTTTTCTGAACAACGTGTCTTCATTGGACTAAGAAGGGTAAGAGCTGCCTTTCACACACACAAATCTTTGAACACGCTACCAAATTAAAAACCCCTTAAGAGCTGATAAGCAGTTGAGAGTTGTATCTCTGTTCTAATTAGCCGTCCAGCCCGCCTCGGTTGTTTTGGTTTTGGTTTCCAGGGGTTTTCCAGAAGTGAGGGGGCCGGCTGGATCGTGACACGCTCATGTACCTGCATACTTGTCACAATACGCTCAAGTATAAATGGGCTTAAATCAGCCATACTTCTCTGAAAAAAGGAAAAAATTATAATGCATATGGACCTGTAGAGACTTTGGGGCCACCCTGTAGATATAATTGTTCATATCTGCTCTGACTTGAATCGTATCATTGAGAACGGTCATGTGAGTGTACCTATGGCTCCTGGCTGCCTGTGTTAATGGATAAGATTTAGTTTTTGCAGCCTGAGGCTGTGGACCGGGTGCTTGGAGAGGTGAAAGCTATCACATGGCTCTTGGGATTCTTGCCTTTCATGGTTTATAAAGCTGCCAGAAGAGGGACTGGTCAAGTGGACCAGAGGGGTGCTGAATCACTTCTTGTGACAGAGTAGGATCCCAGCATGCTTATAGGAGGCAGTAGTAAGATCATTGCTTTTAAAAAGCCTTCCTTTAATATCATGATATTTTATAATTATCAGCTAATCTCTAATGCTCAATTCCTGAACATGTTTGCGGAGCAGGTTGTGGCTTCTCAGCTCCAGAGGGTCTGCTGGACCTCTCAGGGAAGTATCATCAGTCATGGTATTTTTCTGGACTTTCTCTCTAGGATGGGAACTTGGAGGCATAGTGGTTCTGTTTCTTAGAGAGGAGAACTCAGAAAGTGGTACTGGGAGACCTCTGTCCGACAGTCTGGCCAATGGCCTGTGGGGCTCCTCTGGGTTCTTTTTTGTCCCCTGTTGTACATGAAACCCTAGGGAGAGTTTGTTGAGAGAGTTGGGTTTCAGTGTCATTAGTATGCTGATGATGCCGAACTCAATCTCTCCTTTCCATCTAAATCTGTGGAAACCGCTTCGGTTTTAGATTGGTGTGTGGTGTCAGTAGTGGACATTGAGTCCTTTTAGGACAAAAGATGGTAAAGTATCCATCTTTCTGTCCATTCACCCATCCATGCTTGCTAATCTTTCTCACACTGGGTCAGGTGAAAGGAACTGCAGAATGAACTCTCCGAAAGGTGCCTTCATTTTGGCAGTTTCACTTCTGGTCTAGACACGGAAGAAGAAGAAAAATCTCATGTAGATCTACTTTGAAGTTGGTCTAATTTAGTTCAGTCAGATATACTGCCAAGTAAATAGTCACAGGATTTTAGCCTTTTGTAATAACATATGACATTAAAGCAATTCTGACTTCAGTAATCATTTCCAGAGTTTTCCTAGTAGTATATAAAACAAAAAAGTGGTTTGCTATTCCCTTCTTCTGGAGATACTGTACATACCGTACAGCTTGCCCATGATCACACAAGCAGAGAATGAAGTAAAAGTCTTGAACCATAATTCCGCTCTAACTCACTGAGCTATCTCAGAAGGAAATGAAGTAGAGCACATAGGGAGGTGAGTGAGTGAAACTGAGAACAGCACAAAAAGACAAGGGAAGCTATGTGAAGTGAAATTTTATTTTTTTTAAAAAATATATTTGTAACGTATAATTCTCAGGAAGCTATGACATCAAGATTTGAAGCTTCCAATGGAATGTTAAGCTACATTTATATCTATACATAGTAATGGTAAAGGTTTCCCTTGCTTGAAAGCCAGTCATATCCAAATCTAGGGTTCGGTGCTAATCTCTGTTTCAAAGCTGAAGAGCCAGTGCGGTCTGCTTCTGCAAACATTTCCGTGGTCATGTGGCAGGCATGACTAGACACAGAACGCTGTTTATCTTTCCACTGAAGCGGTCCCTATTTATCTACTTGCTTTCTTGCTTTCGAACTGCTAGGTTGGCAGGAGCTGGGACAAAGACGGGAGCTCATTCCGTCTTGCAGTACTCAGGAATCGAACTGCTGACCTCCCGCCTTCCAGTCAGCATCTTAGCCACTTGAGCCACTGCAATCTATACATACAAGCTAGTATAAGGACATTTGATGTTAATTTACCTTGTAGTTTGAAAAACATAAGTACACATTCATTCATTTGGTTTACATCTTGCCTTTTTGTCTGTTCCCAAGGAAGCTCCCAATGAACAATAGATGTACCAATAGCAACGGATAAAAACATATTAAGATAGAAACGTAGAAACGTTTACTGTGTTAAAATGCAGTTGAACAAGCTGTAAGCTGGTTGGAAAGCTCAGTAGTTTAGATATCTAACTGTGGAGCCTGAGGATGGGAGTTTGATTCCCCATTGTGCCCCCTTAGAGACGAGCCAGTCTTTATGGCCTTGGGCAAGATGCAGAGTCCCAGGGTAGCCCCAAAAGAAGGGAATGGTAAACCAGTTCTGTGTATTCTCTACTGAGAACACCCTGGAAAGGGTCGCCATAAGTCTGAATTGACTTGATGGCACACACAAGACTTGACACTGTGAAATTGAAAAGGGATGTTTAAAAGCAGCATATAAGAAAATAATTAAAAAGAATGTATCAATCTATTAAGGTCTTTCCTTAACATCCAACCAAGCACTGAAAGACTGCTAGGTTAAGAAGATCTGCCTCCAGAGCAATGTCCCAGCTTTAAGTGATATATGTGTAATAGGCTTTTTAAATGGAATGGAACAGAATAAATGATACACCAATCCTTTAGGTACTGGCATTGCATTGAACCATGGAATCATGACAACACTGGACTCCTAATAAAACTGCAATGACTTCAACCTGCGTCCATGAAACTGGCTTCACTGGGTTCTTCAGCCCATTAAAAAGCAGGTTTTGAGGGGATCTGGGATAGCCCTCCCATCTTACTGATGAAAGAGTTTCCAGTAATGGAATGATCCCTCCTGTCCAGGTAGTTTGCCTAACTATGTGAACCTTTCACATTGAGGAAACTAGTTGCTCAAGGGTGATATATGTATTACCTGTATGTTAAAAAAAAGTTGTAATACCATGCTGAAGAGGACAATGGATATAAAATGTGAAAGTATACACTATATATGTATATAAACAGTATGGTTAAGATATTGATTGCATTGAAAATAATCGAATTATTACATTATTGTATTATGTTATATTGCTTTGTATTTTCTTTTTATTTTCAGTATTGTAAAGATGTGATTGTAATTGTTTTTTGTTTCTTCTTCTTTTTAATACTTTTTTCCTTGTTGTTTGTTAAATTCTAATAAAAATACTTTTAAAAAAAAGAAACTAGTTGTTCAAATTTGTGTCTGAGCTTTCCATTTTTCTTCTGCAAGCCTGCCATTCTCTAGCAACATATTTCCCATTATTATTTCTTCATTCAGCCTGGAAGAAAAGATTGAGGATTCCTGGAACTCTGAAGCCATGTACCGATTGCATTGATCTGACATCACATTACACAGAGCCCTCCAGTGCCTCTGATGTATTTTATTTTAATGGATTCGCTCATGCTGGTATAATTAAGGGTGTGTCAGACTTTCCATAATAGGATCTTATTATTTTTTTCCAATGGGCTATAAAATTTCACTCTTGGCTGCATCTTGGGATATATACCAGAGGACCTGCTGCTTTTAAAGCATTTCTGGAAGCCTTAAAGCATTCTTTTAACCAAATTGGCTCATTAAGAGAAAGAAGGAGAATGTACTCAATAGCACGTTTGCCTTGAACATCTCTCTTTTTTTTTGTCTCTTCCAAAATATCACATCTGCCTGTACAGTTGTGTTTTGTTTTGGTGTATTATTATTATTATTTTTTTAAAAACCCACAAAATCGTTTTTTAAAATCTTACAGGAATACATTGAAGGATTTCCCTTCCTCCCATTCCCCAGCTGTACAGTCAACTGTTCTGGGAATGTTGATTGCAAAACAGGGGTGATGTTTCATCTGTATTTTATATCTAAGACAGGGGTGCCCAAACTACGGCCCATGGGCCAGATCTGGCCCCTGACACCAATTCATCTGGCCCACGCCACCCTCGTGGCTCCTGGAAGCGGAAGTAAAATGTGCCTATACAGGCACATTTTACTTCCGCTTCCAGGAGTGACGAGGGCAGGGTGGGCTGGATGAATTGGCATCAGGGGCTGGATCTGACCCATGGGCTGTAGTTTGGGCACCCCTGGTTTAAACAGAGAAAATGGCAGCCTAAGCTCTATTTCATCCTGTTGCAAAGCATATTGCAAGGTGTGTTTTGCTTCTGCTTCCGGTGGAAGGAACTACGTGACTGGCCCGCTGAACCATGTGACCAGCCTGTGGCCTGAAAAGTTTGGGCACCCCTTATCTAAGAGGTCTGCTGCACAGACGTTTAGCCCACTCTGTAGCCTGCTGGAACAGTTGGGAGAGCTCTTAAAAGTGTCATCCCACACAACATTTTTGTTAGAGCATTCCAAACTACCCCTAACGCAGACCAACCCATCCCAGATTGGTTTAGGGCTGTAGGCTACTGTTTATTTAGAATGATGAAAGATTTTCTTGATGTGCCATCGCCCAAATTGCACCAGTGTCAATTTGTCAACATCTGGAAGTAGCTTAATAAGCAAGCAACTTCCAGATATTGGCAAATTAATCACTTCCCTGCTCAGCAGAAGGAAGGGGAAGTAGAAAAAATTCTGTTTTAAGACTTTTGCTGATGTCAATTATAAAAAAAATCATTTGGCTTGCTGGTCAGGAAACACAGCAAGGAGGAATATATATATATATATTATATCTCCCTCCCACAAATAACTGGCTTGTCATATCAAGGATAATCTTAAACAAATATTTTTTTTCACTTCACCTGCCCTCTGCCAAGAAAGGAAAATGATTAATTTGCCAATAGCTGGAAGTGGTTCAAATATTGTGTCATTTCTCATATGAACCAGTGGGGCTTAGTATGAATGATCTAATCAAGTCCCACTATTCCAAAGCATCCTAGGCTCGATCCTTTCTGGGAGCCAAGGTACTGTAGCTTCACCTTGGTTGATTCACCACGGTTGACTCACCTGTCCCTTGGCATGAACTAGTTCCCGTTCAGAAGCTAGGCACAGGAGAATCCATGCTTCAGACTGTACAGATGCACTGGCTTAGCTACTTGCCTGTTTGATTATTTGTTTATTTATTTCATTTTACATGCAGCTTTTCCTCCAGTGAACTCTCCTCCCTACTTTGCCCCCAGAACAATCCAGGGTGGTGGGTCAGGTTGAGAAAGAAGGATTGGCATAAGGTGATCTGATGGGTTTCATGTCTGAGGAGGGACTAGAACCAGAATCTCTCATGTTGCAGTTCAATGCTCTAATGTTTTTATAGTGCTGTCTTCATTAAAACCTTCTCATTTATGTATGAACATAAGAGATACGTGGTGGGACTTCATCTATCTTTTTCCAAAGCATGAATAAGATCCTTCCTTCCCCTCTTGGGTATTTTGAAGAACTGGAAGTTGTACCAGAGTACTAATGTGCATTTGGCTGCATGCAAATTGTAAGCAGCTAAATAGGGACCACTTCGGTGGAAAGGTAAACAGCATTTCGTGCGCTCCTGTGTCTAGTCATGCCTGCCACATGACCACAGAAATGGCTGAAGAAGCAGACAGTACTGGGTCTTTTGCTATGAAACAGAGATGAGCACTGAACCCTATAGTCAGATATGACTGGCTAAAGCATGGATGACCTTTACCTTACTAACTTGTGACCCAATATTTAAGACAAGTCTCAAAGAAAAGAAGAAAAACCCTCATTGTCCTTTTCTGTCTACTTTTCCTCCTGGGATGGAGTTTTTCAATTTTTTACATTTTAAAATAAGTGATACAGCACTCCTTCACTGCCGTAATTTAGTCTACACCAGGAGTTCTCAACCTTTTAAACCCAGGTCATGCTCCCTCAGACAGTTTCAGGGGCTGGACGGCTATTTTGCCCTTCCTTCACCACATGGCCCTTCCTGGTGTGGTGGAGGCATGGGGGGGGGGGCACATGAAATGGTGCCATGGGCTGCATCCAGCCTGCGGGCTGCAGGTTTAGAATCCCTGGACTATATGAAGTAAAAGGACTGTTTAATTTGTCAATATCATAAAGTGACTGATTTCTTAATCACTTCATGATATAGGAAATTCCCAGTGGAAGGAGTTGGAACAGAGTCACTTGAAGTCTACATGTCATTTGAATGTGATGATATTGATCCAGGTTCGCACCAGTTCACCAGAACTGGTAGCAGAAATTCTGTCTGGCCCCAACCATCCAAGTTTTGAAATAAAGTAGTCCTAATTCGAGTGCAACTCAGGGCTTTCCCCTGGCCATGCCCACCATACCATGCCCACAGTGTGGTAGTAATTTTTTTTTTTGAGACCATCACTGTATTGATCCCAAGTTGCTCTATTTAGCCTGCACCAGTCTGCTCCAAAAGAGCATGTGTAGGCATACCCTAAGTTATATATTACAAATAGGATAGTATTAGTAACTGAGATGACATTAGAGACATAATTCCAACAGGCCTTCATGTTTGAAATAAGGTTTTCAAATGAAGCCTGTGTTTACCTCCAAATGACCACTCTCAAAACATGTCAAGGTAATTTTCAAACTATGGGAGGTGAGAAACCTGTCATTAGAATCAATTATTTTCAGCAATCATGGAAGTCATTTTTATGACAGGCTTCCTGTAATGTATAATTTGGTTCTTATATGAACAACTTTGACATACAGCAAAATATTGTTGCTTTCTGCTGGACTAGAATGTTTAAGAATAGAATACCACTGCTGTGTTTTAACACCTTCTCAGACACCAAGAGGACTTAACCTTTGTCCATAATATTAAGAATACTGTACAATATTTAGCTTTGGTTGTGAATGTCAGCCATACTGTTATGGTTCCAATGCAAGGACAAGACTTTTTAAGACATCAAAGTCCCTTTGCTTTTCATCCTTACAGAAAAAAGCAAAAATCTTTATGCTAGATCAGCCTCCCACCCCAGGATGTTCAGCCATCAAAAAGATGCGTGCATTCCCATTATCGCCCTGTTTTCAGTGTGATAATATTAATAATCATGTACCATCAAGTCAATTCTGACTTACAGTACTTTTTCCAGGGTTTTCTAGGTAGAGATGACTCAGAAATGTTTCTTCTGTGAATACCCTGGGACTGTGCAGTTTGTCCAGTAGGAAATCAAAATCCCAAGCTCTAACTTACTGAAAGCTATCCAGAAAGGTCTTCCATGTGATATTTCTCATGAGCGTTTTCATGGTGGGAGAGGAAGGTCAGGGATTTTAGGTGGTACATTCAGTCAGCATCAGCTGAAGTCTCCTGCCTTCCCAGGCAACTAAGAGGAAATGTCGGGGAGCAAAGAGAACATTGCCAACTATCTTCTGTTGCTGAAAGCTGAAGAGGACCACCTCTTCATCTGGCCACAAGTTGCCTAGATAAATCTGTGACTAGCATGACATCACAGCAGGGCTATTCATAGTGCAGAGAGTGAAGTTCAAAAATGACAAGAGATGACAGAAGGGAGTTTAGAAGCTAGAAGTGGAAGATTAGGAAATCATATTAGCCAATTAGAGGGTTGATACACAAGGGTTTGTGAGATAATAAATGCCACACTATAGGCAATCATGTCAATTGTGACTTATGGTAATCCTTTCTGGGCTTTTCTAGCCAGAAAACACACAAAAGTTGTTTACTGTTCTCTCTTTTTTGGGGGGTGGGGGTGGGGGGCTACCCTGGACTGTGCAGCTTGCCCATGAGTACACAGGCTGGCCCTTCTCCTGGGGGGCAAGTGGGGAATCAAACTCCCAATCTCTGGCTAACTCACTCAGCTATCCAGCCATAATGTATATGAAGAGGAATTTAAAATGTTCTATATGCCACATGGCAGAGGGTTACACATAAGAGTTAACTGCTCCCCTGTCAGAAACCTTATGCAGCTATCCTTATTGGTTCCCCTCTCCCCTGCTTCCACCTCAAGAACCAGATTGTTTACATAGGAACACAAAGGGAAATGGTGAACCATGCTTTCTTGCGAAAGCACAATGAGAATTGTTCTTGATTTAAATTGGGAGCTGCACTAATGAAGTGACAAATTAAATCTGAGTTTTAAAACTTTATGTAAATAAAGGAACAAATTAGTCCCAGAGTTATTCAGACAGGAAACACATAATTTACAGCACATTTAATTTCAATCAGTGCTTCTAAATGGTTCACAGAAAGTTCACTCTGCTCTGTAAGCTCTGAGAAAGTAGAAGAGGGTGTGAGAACCTAGACTGGCTTGGGTGAGCTCTAGTTCTTACCTCTGGACAGAGAAGGAGGGGCTCCTATCTTCATTCTGAAGACTGATCCAAAGCAGAGTCTTTCATTCTAGGTAAAAAATCTAGCACAAATTCTTGTGTGTGTGTGTGAGAGAGAGAGAGAGAGAGAGAGATTTCTTATGTTCAACTTATTGAGTACCTGCCAGAATGCACATGGCTGTATTATCTAAAGTGCAATCAAATATATTAAGAAAGAAGAAAGTGAGAGGAAGCACTAAAACCTTTCTAATTAAAAATGTCATAAAGGCTTAAACATAATTATATGTCCCAGTTACAGTAATTCCTTTATAGGTTGTGAATGTGTGCCTGTGTGAGCATACTCACCCATTAGTGGACTATATCATCTGCCAAAAGGTTAGATCAGGGATTCTCAACCTGTGGCTCATGGGCCAGATGTAGCCCACAGCCTCATTTCATGTGGTCCCCCCACTGCCTCCACCACACCAAGATGTGCCATGTGATGGAGGAAGGGCAAAATGGCCATCCAGCCCCTGAAGCAGTCTGAGGGAGTGTGACCTGGCCCCCGGATTAAAAGGTTGAGAACTCCTGGGTTAGACTAAAACACGAATTAATTTTAAATGCACTAATCATTCTATCATGATTGCTTTCTGGGAACCTTTGTTCACTTGAGCACAACCTGAGTGGTCAAATCTCATTAAAGAAAGAATTTTAGTTTTACTGTATACCCTAGCTAGACCCCATAGCCTTGTTTCATAGACAATCCATTATTGCTCCCAGGATCCTAACAGAGTCATCATTACAGTATTCTGAGTTCTTTAACTAAGCAAATGATTTTCCCATTCCTTTCTCTACTTTGCATACTGTATTGAACTCTTGTTCCTTTGCATAATAGAATCTAGCAATTACTCGTACAAACTGTGAGGTCATTCCTACTTCCAAACCAAAGGACATCTTACCCAGCAACCCATCTGGCTTTGGAAATTAACACCTGTGCATATCTGTTATTACCATATGGACTAGAAACTTGGTGGTTTAAAAATAAAAAGCAGATGTCAGTGGGAAACTGTATTCCACTTCTAGTGTAACATAATGTGCTTTTTTACTCTTAGCAGGCACAGTACCTGCTGCTTTCATTAGACTGCCCTGCAGATTATCTTCCACTTTGAAAATACTTTTCCCTCTCTTGTTCATGTGTGCCTATGTGTCTGCAATAGCATCATTAAATAACGTCTTCAGAGGATCCCAATTGGCACGCTCTGCATTTGAAGGGAAATTAACTCATATGTCAGCATCTGGGGTGGGGTGGAGAGATGCTCCACCGGCTGTCTCTTTGGCAGATAGGAGAAAGAGCAGGGAAGATCACACCTGCTATAGATTAGAACTGGCTTCAAAACCTGAACAGCTTCCCAGATGCTCCACCTTGAAATTCTTCATAATACAGCCTGTCTCAATCAGCAACTCCTCTTTGCCTGGCTTAATGGGGTATGCTTTAAAAATTAACTCTTCTCCCTCTCTCTTCCCCATTCACTGGAACTCCTAAATCTGAAAGAGTTTGTCCATGCTGTGTGCCGATTTTCTCAGGAGACTGCTAGTTTTTCCCCTGTGTTTTTGACCAAGTGACACAGCCAGCGCATTGGTTGGGCGGGCAGGCTCTGTGCCAGTTTTGTGAGCCAGGCACACACCCAGCTGTGCCACTCAGGGAAGCAATCCATGTGCTCAGCTGTCTCGACATAGCCGCAGAATGAACATCCTGTTTCACCTCTGTTGTTAAAAATTGCAGCACACATCTATGACAAAGGAGATGTTTCATGGATGGGGACAGCACAGGATGGTGGGCAATAGTGATTGGTTATCTTTCTCCTCCAGCTTAAGAGCATGGCAACAGAAGTGTTGAGCAGATGGCACATTGGCAATGGTAGGGCTCCTGCATTTGGCAGTGCTTCTCATGTCCAAAGTGCAGCAGCCAACAGTATTGGTAACAGTATTGGCTGCAGAAGTCCACACAAAGCGAACATATATTGGCTCTTTTAATTTATGTATCAATCAACCCATTAATTAATCAATAAATTGAGTTGATGTTGAACTCCTCCAAAAAGTTCTATCTCTCTCATTCTCTCACACACAAACACAAACACAGTGGCACAGCATGGGGGAGGGGGCTGCCCTGGGTGGCACTTTTTTTGGGTGGCAAAATGTCACTTGAGCGTATAGGAGTTCTTGGACTTCAATTCCTAGAGGCCACTGCGGGGATGGGCGCCGACGTCTTGGGCCCTGCCCAGGGGGCGGCAAATTTGGCTTATGCCCCAGGCAGCTGAAACCCATGTCCTGGGCCCCAGACAACTGAAACCCATGCTATGCCACTACACAAACACACACCATATGTGCTTGCTACACAAATAGCTGAATTACAGAGTCTGGAAATATTACTTTTTGGCCACAACTTCTAGAATCCTGTAGTAACCTTTCCAAGTTCTGCTTTATATGACCAGATTCACTTAGCTTCAGCAACGGAACTGCATTGGGTGCAATCAGAGTATTCTCTGAGCTCTGCATGGCCACTTTCCTTGGAGGACTCTCACTTAAGCATAGTGTCTTGTGTCTAAGATGGGTTGTACACATCTTGGATGGGACCAGAGGAGCCAACCTAAAAAATAACCTATTTTACCAAGGGTTATTTTATCAACTGAAGACAAAGCTATTTGTATTGTCCTATAACTTTCTCTGACCTTGCAATAGCCCAGGATAGAGGGAGGTCTTGTGGGTAATGTTCACAGTATCAAGATCCAGCAGTTGTTATTCCAGGTGTCATCGAGTCAAGTCCAATTTATAGCAATCCTAATAGAGCTTTCAATGTAAGTGAGATATTTAAGGAGTCTTCCTAGGATTGCCACTTCCTTGTGAGTTTCTATGGCTGAGTGGAGATTCATACCTGGTCTCCAGAGTCCTAGTCCCTTTACTTTGTTCATTTCTCTACACTGAGTATTCACCCCAGGTTTACCCTCAGTTAATAAGACCTGCTGCTACCAAAGGCAATGCATATCAGAATCTTTCAGCTTGGAAAAATAATTGCATTTTTTTGACTACATGCCAGTATAGATCCAGACTTTCCTTACTAACAATCTCCATTGTGATGCCTTGGTATGTCTAAATTTATTCAAGCTGAGTGGTGTAGAGCTCAGATCCAGAGGATTGGCTATGTGAGGGATCTTTTAAGGACCTGAGTGAAAGGACAATTGCACATCTGTAGTTTGGTGGCAGCAAAATAAGCAATACATGAAGATCATTAAATAAAAGATATTTATTTCTGTGGTTATTTACAGATACCATTACTTAAACAGCCAAGTGACTAGACAAGGAGAGTTTTGTCATCAGTATATAAGAGAGGGGTAGGACAAAATAAAGGAAGAGTAAGCACAGTGTGGGTAATAGATGAATGTGGCCCTTACGAACCCTAGTGGAGAGCCGAAGGCCTGCTGGTCTCCCTCTGAGCTTTGCTCCAGCCCTGAAACTCTGGACCCATAAGGTGAAGCACATTAAGATCCAGGGAAGGTCAATAAAGACCCTCATTACCCTCAGAGGTTGTCCATCCCTGAATCAGAAAATACAGTACAGTATATTTATCATATTGTTTTGCGCAAGTGCTTCTCCATGTAATAAAAGACTTCTGATCTTGGCTCAGAATTTGTCCTTACCTATGTACAGTATTTTACATTTAGCGTGCTTTGTTTCAGACCTGTGATGTCAAAGCTCAGAATACTATTCAAAAGAAGCACAGTTACTTATGGGCAGGAACAGGTCATGATTGTTATTGCTACACTTGGCAGGCGAGCTTGACTCATTGGATGTTACAAACACATTACTTGTCAGTACAATTTCCTCTTCTCTGTAAGCTTTTGCTTAATATTGGAAAACATCCTTCCCAAACAGTACTCCCCTGAAGCCAAAAATGGCTGTAGCCAACATTCTTGCTAAGAACTGATTTCTCTTTCCTTCATTCTTTAAACCCACACTGCTTTTTCCTTATGTTAAATTTAAACCGTTAAGCAACTTAAAAGTACTGTATAGCAATAGTTCTTATCCAATAAATTCAGTGTTGCAGATCTAATAACATTAGAACATCTTGTAATTACAATGTACAATGCTTTAGGACAGTGATGCTGAACCTTTTAGAGACCAAGTGCTAAAGAGGCGGGGGAAATGGAAGCAGGAATCACCTGTGCTGGTGTTGTCACTTGGGGGTGTGTGCACCCATGTGATGTCACTGCATGCACACCACCAAACTTCGTGCTGTCCCCAGAGAAGCCCATGCCAGCCCTGAAAAGCCCCTGCTGCCACCATCACCAATGGACAAGACCCACATGGCTGCTGGAAAGCACCGCACCGGGTGCCGGAAAAGCCAGGAGCGCCTCTCTTGCTTTCCTTCACCCCTTTCACTCGCACTCCTGTTTTGCAGCAGGCAGCCAGCGCTGGTACTGGACTGAAATGCTTCATGGTTGCAAACACAACTTACATTTTCATCATCATCAGTGGCGGCATGGCAGCAGTGTGCAGTGGTGGCAGCCGCTGCATGTTTCTTCTGGGGTTTTGGATAGTCCCCCGCTGCTTGCCAGGGTGGTGGGAGGCTTGTCGGGGCACAATCATTCCATTTAAAATGTTTTATGCTGGTTTCCTGCTTTGTGCCAGAAGCTAATCACCAGCGCTTGGATACTTCCTGGTTCAGTGCTGGGAAACCAGGCGCTGACTTCAACGCCATGGACCAATGGAAGTCTCCATGTGCTAGGGGTTAGCTGCTGGGGCAAAGCAGGAAAGCAGCAGAAAATCATAAAAATGGAGCAACTGTGCTCCAACAAGCCTCCTGCCGCCCTGGGAAGCAGCAGAGGCTGTCCAAAACCCCAGAAGAAATGCACGATTGCTGCCAATGCAGTAAGTGACGTATCATGACTTCAGGAAGTGAGGGGTGGGGGGCAGGGGGTATGCTCCTAGAGGTGGCAGGGTGGCCACTGTTAGCTGGATTAATGAGATGTATGGGCTGGATTAGGCCCATGGACCGGGGGTTGGGAATCCCTGGTGTAAGCAAATCTATGGCATGTATGCCAGAGGTGGCATGCAAAACCATCTCTGTGGGCATGCACACCATCATGGGCAAGCTCCACCCCACCAGCACTTATGGTAGCACCGTTTCCCCACCCATACCTTTCCCTCTGCCAAAGGGGAGGCTGAACTCCTACCAGGGGCAGGAATGAGGTGAAGTGACCAGACAGCCCCCCCTCCTGGGAGGCATGTTGGCAATGTCGCATGAGTGCGTGTACATGCGTGGTGTGTGTGTGCGCACACACACAGTGCCCGCCATGCACCACCACCACCTCCTTGGGCACTCGGTCTCTAAAAGGTTCACCATCACTGCACCATCACTGCTCTAGGATTATAACTTTGCACATTCAAAAAAAAATGCAGCCCTATGGTCCTAGTATTATTTTCAGGAACCTTCACCATGCACTTCCATCTTGTTGGGGGACTCACACAAATTCAGTTTGATCATCTGTTGCCTTGGAATTACAAACTGCAAATTCCTTCTGGGTTCTGTTGTGTGATCTTATTGGACATGAGAAGAGAAACCTGGGCTTAATTTGCAAATCCGAATCATTTATCATTAAGGATGTCCCACAGTAGAAATCGGTTCATCTTAAGGCATATGCATTCCTTGTAACATCTAGTATTGCTATCAAGCAGTGAGTGTACTTTATTCACCTAATAGTAACTGAACCTTTCACCTTCTCATCCCTATCCCAGAAGGAAGGATAAATGAGTCAGAACTTGCAGTCTCATTAATTCCTTTACAGCAACGCTCAAGATTCGATTTAACCTTTTGAACTTAGACTATGAAAAGTGCAGTGGTTTTTTAAATCCAATGTAAATTGGTCTCAGGAAAATGGGTTGCAAAACTGCACCTAGTTCAGCACAGCTGTGGCTAAACTGATATTGTAAACAGATCAAATGCTGTGCAAGCTAAGATTGAATCAGATTGAGAATTAAGGCAAGCTAGTTTCTTAATTTTTTAAAAAAATGTAAACAGAAAATAGTTTGAAATAGGTAGCAATCTATCAAGGAAGTCTAGGCTGGCTTCATCTTCCTGCTACGGTAGTAGTTGACAAATAACTTTTACTTCAGGTGGACATTGAGCAATCGAGTTCACATGCCATGGAAAGGGTTTTTAAATAGGAGGATGAACACCTACCTCTTTTCCTTAAAGAGGTTCTGGTTTAAATTGAGGACGCTTTTGTTTATTATCTATTTTAATTGCATTTGTTCTATTTTATATGTTGCCTTGAATTTTCTTCATGGGAGAAAAGTGGAAAATCCATCCATTAGCACTGAGTGGGCATAAACTCCAGCTCAAAATTGGGGCACCAGTTGTTGTTCAGTCTCACAGTCGATTCTGACCCTTTGCGACCCCATGGACCACTGTCCGCCAGGCACTCCTGTCCTCCACCATCCTCCTCAACTCGCTCAGCTCTGTGCCCACGGTGTCTACAATACCATCTAGGCATCTCATTTTTGGCCGCCAAGCCACAGTAAATGGAGACTCTCCAGTTAAGTGAATCAGCCCAAACCTCAGGTTGATTAAGGACTGAGTTGATGATTTTAGGCATAGGAGACCTATATCTAAATAAAATTTGAAGTGCGGTCCTCTTATGCAGCTTGGGCCCCAAACTGCCCCTAATCTTAAATAAGATACCATCTATCTGCTTTGGCCTTTCCTGTGTGAAAAGCAATGTTAATAACATTTCATGTTTTCCAGAATTGTTGTTAGGCTCCGTAAAGTAACATTTGTGAGTTACTTTTAAGGACTGAGGGGGAAAGTGCTGCGTGTACCATTATTATACCTAATTCTTTTTCCTAAAAAGGACAGCTCAAAGTAATCTTACCCACTGCAGAACAATTCTCAGCAACATCCAGACTTTACTGATAATTTAAACCACCCCTTGCTGATTCAGCATTCTGTGATTTATTATGTACAGTACACCATAGAAGCCTCCATTTGCTTTACTAAGCCGCTGATCAGCTGCAGCTTTGGAGAAAGAGAGGCAAGGAGTGCATGTTTAATTTGAGATAACATGATCGCTCAACCATCTGGATGACAAAGCTCCTGAAAGTCATTTCGTTTGAAAGCCTGATCTTACTGATCCTTCCCTAGAAGTGTTAAGCACCACTTCATGCCCTTCAGCACACAGACAACATGATAAATGTATTAAGACACTGCTTTTTTGTATTCAGGGAATAAAACCTTCCAGAAAATGAATGATTATAGTAACTTAGGTCAAATGTTAGAAATCATCTCTAACTCTTTGCAGTCTTGGGTCTCTCTCTCTCTCTCTCTCTCTCTCGCTCTTTTTTTTGTTTTTTGTTTAACTTGCCCACAAAATAAGCATATTTGCCAAAATGCAGAGGTCATATCCCTCATTGAGACACTCATGGTATGATTGTTAGAGGCTATCCCTGAAATAATCAAGCTGGAGGATGAATAGGATGTCAGAAATGTATATTGATGGTTCATGAAAGAAGGCAAGGATATGAGGCAGGGATGGGAAATTTGCTCAGTTTTATTGTCCCTTGAATTCAAAATTTAAAACCCCAAGTTCTCTCTGCCCTAAGAATACAACGTGAGAATTTTGCTAAATTCTTCAAATCAAACTGAAATAAAATCCCCATCCATCTTCACTGGACAAGTACAATGGATCAGCCATTTCCAGAATGAGAAGAATTATCTGTATCTGCCTGTTATATATGTGTTAAATATTATAGCCTCTTATGTCAAAAAAAGAAGGAAAGAAAGATGGAAATCTTTATTCAACAGATGTAGTTGACTATGCAAGGGCTGCAGTCACTTATTGGTTAAGATGCTGAGCTTGATGATTGGAAGGTCAACAGTTCGAGACCTGAGTGCTGTGTGACAGAGTGAGCTTCTGTTGTGTGTCCCAGTTCCTGCCAACCTAGCAGTTTGTAAGCCTGCCACATGCCTGCCACATGACCATGAAAACGTCTTCAGACTCAGTGCTGGCTCTTTGGCTGTAAATGGAGATGAGCACCAAATCCTAGAGTTGGATACAAATGGCCTTTGAGAAAGGGAGACCTTTACCTTTACCTAGTTGAGTATATAGCAATTCAAACTCAGATTTCTAAGGGTGTAGCAAATGGTGACTTGAACTACTTCTTTTTAACTTGGTTTGGTTGTGTTTTTTCAATTCAAAGTATAATTTGAATATTAAAAGATTTGTGAATTTTGTAGAATGCCTAGAAAAAAGTGAACTGAAGCAAAATTATCCACATCCCTAGTATGAAATAAGAGACATTGAAAAACTGCAAAAAAAAAAAAAAAAGGGGGGGGGAGTTATGTGTTTTCTTTATGTCATGTCTGAAGTTAGGTCAAAGAAAGGGACAGGAAGAATTTTAATGTCAAAGAGAACCTTTTAAAGGTGGCAAACAGTGATGGGATTTTCAGTATCCAAGGAGTATATGAAAAATGCCTTGTCGCATTTGTGTGAGTTACGAGGATTCCCAGTGATTCATAAAGATGCATGGGGGAACTGTGTGTGAAGGCAGCCTCCAGTGGAACTCATTCCTCAATGCACCTTTGTGAGTGATAGGGAAACCTCACAACTCTCACCATACAACAGGCCACTTTTCATACAGCTTGAAGAAGTAGTGCAGAAATGGCATGAAGGTGAAGGGAGGATCTGCCTCCTGCCAATTGGTGAGTGGGTGGGAGGCAGTTCCCAATCTCATAATTCAGACCAAGGGGGTACCATTGAATAATGTGACTGGAAGTCACTGGATTATGAAAGTCCCATCTCTAGCAGTACCCTAGCCTTGGTCAGAGCCCAGTTTTACCAGGCAAGAAGTGTGAAGATAGATATCCAAAGCCAAGTGCTTCAAGAGTTCCTTTACCTACTGAGCTAACCAGTGGTGGGATTCATCAGGTTTACCCCAGTTCTCCAGAACTGGTAGCAGAAATTCTGGCTGCCCCCCCCCCCCCCAGTTTTGAAATGAAGTAGTCCTAATTCAGGTGCAACACAGGGCTTTCCCCCTGGTCACGTCCACCATACCACGCCCACAGTGTGGTAGTAATTTTTTAAATTGAATCCCACCACTACAAGACCTCTGGAGCTAACCACTATTGGAGCTAATCACTGCAAGACCTCTCCTAGAATTCCCACACTCAAAAGATCTCAGAGAGTCCCCTCAGGGTTTGAGGATCTAAGGCTCTTCTCTGTGGCATTCTTAGAATGAAACAAACAAAAACAGCCAGGAGGAAAACTGTGGGAAGAATTATCTCTAGCCATGCTAATAGAAGGGTGAATGGCTGCTACCCTTGTTGACAAATCACCTTGGGGTGATTTCTGGAGGTCTCAGCAATGGACTCGTATATGATATATGAATTAGGAAGGGGAAGGGGAAACTGTGCTTTAGATATCCAAGAGATTTGAAATTACTGTCTAGAGTAGAGATGGGCAATTAAGGACCTTTCAGATGTTTTTGGCCTTTGCTGTCTAGCATAACCAATATTCTTGGCCAATGCTATTCAGCATAACCAAGACTCAGGAAAGGATTTGGGAGCTATAGAATAAAAAAAATATGGATATTCACAGGTTGCTTCTCTCTGTTATAGGAGGTTGTGATATTCTCTGTTTCATTTTTATGAGAGCAATGGTAGGAATTTTAATTGTTTTGTGTCCTAATATTTCTGCACAAAATAGAGACTTCCAAGCCAAGATGATTTTGCTTAAAATGGAAGTAGAGAGGTTCTCTCTAGCAAGAAATGTTTGGCAATGATAATTATAAATTGTCCCTATGGTATAAGTAAACAGTGCATTTGTGTTGAAGTGGAAACCTTGTAGTAAAAAATCCAGCTTCGGCTAAAATAGCAGAACACTGTATACAAATGGTAAAATAAAAGACTCCTGTGGATGATTGAAAAACAGTAAAGCAAGAATGAAATGACTGCTGTTGTAAAATGAATAAAAGAATCTAAGCACACTAGAATTACAAGGTGCTCTATCGATAATGTGGGAGGAAGTAGTAACAACACAGTGCAGGTACCCTGTAAATAAGGTTGCCATTTGGTCAGAATTTCATCTTCTTGTCTAGAAAAAGGATATAGAGTTGGAATAAAAATATGTTCCAATGAATTTTTTAAACACAGATGTTTCCTTCTTATATGCTTTTAAAAACATGCACACAAAAAGATCATACCTCTTTAAGTGATGTTTTACGCATGTCCAGAAACACTCTTCCCAGTTTCTCTTTATAAATCCCCTTCCTTTCCATTAACACAAGAGTGGCTCACGCTCTGAGTAAAATATATCCACATCACCCTAAAAATGTCAGGGGGAGGAACTGCTCCCTTGCCTAGACCACCATTCCTTGTAGATTCTGACCACATTGAAGGCTGTTTTCTTTAGATGCTTTTGTGAACCCAGCAGATGGCTCTGATGACAAAGTAAAACACTCTGTCATGCTCACAGGCACTCACAGAAGACACCAGAAATTTTGAACACAAAAGTAAATAAGCCATTCCTTTAAAATTCATAAAAACTGGGGCAAAATGGGAACCTGTTAAATGAAGGAAAAGACAGAATTCTCCATTTCAGGTGCCCTACAGAGATGTTTGGGGTTTTTGTGTGTGAAAAGTTAGGATGATGATAATGATGAATTCCAGCCCCCAGTTTTAGAAAATTAAACTAAAACACAGTACAGGGACAATCAGGTCAAAGAAAAACAGTTGCTATTTCAAAGCTAGGTATTGTACTGATAAGGGACTGTAGTGTTAAGATACTGAACTTGGTGACGGGAAGGTTGGTAGATCAGCAGTTCGAGACCTGAGTGCTGCATGACAGAGTGAACTCCTGTTTCTGTCCCAGCTTCTGCCAACCTAGCAGTTGGAAAGCAAGAAATTGCAAGTACATAAATACAGTAGTACCATTTTGGTGGGAAGGTAAACAGCGTTCTGTGCACCATGTTATGCCTGTCACATGACCATGAAAACATGTGTAGACACAGACAGCACTAGCTCTTTGGATATAAATGGATATGAACACCAAATCCTAGAGTTGGATACGACTGGCTTTCGAACAAGGGTGACCTTTACCTATTGTCGTCGTCAGCTGCTACTCATATCTGAGTACACATTTTTTTCCTGGAAATCATTTCCACAGTAAATGGATGTGTCTCAAACAGGAAAAATGCCATAGGCATGAATTTGTTTAAGGTAGATTGCAGCTTTCCATGAAGTGACCCACACATTGTGGTGAGGGAGCCATCTCCTGCGGCATGTATGAAATGAGACATGCAAGATTTAACACCAGGACTACAATGGACTGCTGCAGCTTTGAGGATATTAACAAGGTGCACCTTCACAGCCAGTATATCTGTCATGGCCTCTTCCGCCTCTGTGACAGTTGGGAATCAGAATAGGGAAGTGGTTCCTCCTCCGCTCATTTTGCCATTGGGCCCAATATGATGGTTTCCAGTGGCATTTCCTCCACTCACCATCACCCCACCTAAAGGGGATCATCCGTCCATAGCCGTTGGCCCCTTTAGGAAGTCAGGTTATTTACCGCCACCCATCGTTTGGTGTTGAGTCACTGGCTGTATGCTTTACTCCATTACCATAGTGGGATATCTGGCCAGACAAGTACCTTTTGTACTGCTGGATAAACAACAAAGAAAAGCATGCCTTGTAGAAGTTTGAGCTCCCTCAACAAGCAACCTCAGAAGCAGAGAAAGTACCAGAATTACAAAGTACCAAATGTTATGACAAGAAATTAAAAGACTATATGGAGGCAAGATCAGGTCATCTTCTTCCTCATGCTAATTTCAACCCTGCCAGCCCGAAATCTTTGCTTACCAATTTAAAACAATTGCCAGTAGCTGATAATTTGCTTCCAGAAATAAAACAAAATCAACGATTTTGCAAATATATATTCTCACCTGTACATTTTTAAGCCTAGATTTTTAAAGGCTTGACCTTTTGGTCCACTTTCTACCCCCCCCCCCCCCGCACCAGCAATGCTGAAAAATAAGAAGAGTTGTAATGATGGTGTTAGCAGCTAGTAGTAATAATGGTAGATTGGCTCCTTTAGGCTGGAGTTGGATATAAGGCTCAAACACAAAATTCCAAATAAGATTTCCATTTTGAGCATATATACGGTACTTCTAGTTAAAAGCAATCACATTTATACACCACCTCATAGCACTTAGTGCACACTCTGGGCAGCTCACAAGTTAGTTAGCATTTTGCCCTCAACAAGCTGAGTACTCATTTTACCAACCTCAAAAAGATGGAAGGCTGAGTCAACCTTAAATCCTGGTCAGGATTGAACTCACAACCATTTGGTTCCAGAACAACAGTTTAACCACTGCACCACTAGGGATTAGGCTGTGTCAGTCCAGTTCTGGAGGATATTATTTTAATAAAAGAAAAGTGGGGTTTAGGAGGGGAAGGAATAGGAAGAAAAGAAATAAAGCTTGTGTAGATGGACATATTTTTGGCTTCATTTTTGGGTGGGTGAGGGGGCTGTGAGAATGTTGTATCTTTGTGTGTGCAAGAAGTAGGGGGAAAGTAGCCTCTTCCATCTATTTATCTCCCCTCAGGAGGCCACCACATAACTGTCAAAAAATAAGCTTTTATTGTCAGCATCTTCTTAGGCTGACAAAACACAGAAACAAGTTGTTGCAGCCTTCTACGGATTACACAGGCATTAAAGAGTGTCCAATTACAATGTTCTGCAAGATCCCATAAAGCCTTTCTCCTTTTGCCAAAAGCAGCTCCTAATTGAAAATGGGGTTTAATTATGAGCTGGTCATGTTCCTAGAATTAATTGTTTGTGGGCTGCTCTCATAATAAATAGAGATCCATATAGTTCTTTCTTTCTGTTTTATTGGTCATGACATAAGACCTGGTTTGGAATGCCTGATGGCAACAGACTTTTCCCTCCTCACTTTTGATCCAGAAGTCCTTTAAGGTAGGGGTGCCCAAACTTTTCAGGCCATGGGCCAGTCATGTAGTTCAGCAGGCTGGTCACGTGTCTCTTCCCACTGGAAGCGGAAGTAAAACACGCCTTGCAATCTGTTTTGCAACAGGATGAGATAGATTTTAAGCTGCCATTTTCTCTGTTTAAACTGGGGTGCCCAAACTATAGCCTGTGGACTGGATTCAGCCCCCCATACCAATTCATCTGGCCTGCACTGCCCGGAGGCTTCTGGGAGTGACAAGGGAAGTGTGGGCCAGATGAATTGGTGTTGGGGGCCAGATCCGGCCCATAGGCTGTAGTTCGGGCATCCCTGCTTTAAGATGTCCCTTGACTGACTTGGCCAGTCTCATCCTGGGTAAAACATGTGTACATAGCATCTTTTCCTCATTCTGAAGCAAATCTTCTCTTTGACACTGATAAATGCACAAAACTATGGCCTTTCAATGGGTCCTCTAAAGCATGGATGGAAGACGTCTTTTTGTCCAGGGACTAAATTACAGTGCAGTTCTTAGGGGCAACATTCCAGTGATGGCAGGGATGGCTGGGGCCATAAAATATTAGTATGGTTTAGCTTAGAGCTCTTGCTGCCAGTAATTAAGCCTAAGAAGAGGCATTTCAGTGTTTTAAAATGGAAGGAAGGGGAGAACATGCAGCACAAAATGCTAAGAAGGGGGCTTGGCTGTCTGGGAAAACTTAAATGGCTTGGAGCTTTGGGAGGATGGATTTGGAAGATGTGGGGTTTCCCGCCATTATTTTAAGGAAATGGTAACTAGTACCCATGTAAAATACAACATCTCTGTGTTGAAATCCTTTATACTTCTGATTAGCAGAAGTACTCAGAGCATCTGGGAATAGAAAAGATGTATTTAGGTGGCAGTCTTAGAAAGCAGGGACAGAAAATGAGATGCACCTAAATGCTCTCAACAGGGCAGTTCAGGTTTGAGACTTAACATCAAGAAAACCAAGATAATGGCAACAGGCCCTATCAGTCCTGGGAAAACAGATGGGGAAGAAGTAGAAGCAGTGACAGATTTTACTTTCTTAGGATCAAAGATCACTGCAGATGGTGATTGCAGCCATGAAACAAAAAGGCGACTGATGCTTCAGAGACAAGCTATGAAAAACCTGGGGAACATAGTTAAAAGTAGAGACATCACCTTGCAAACAAAAAGTTGCATAGTCAAAGCAATGGTATTCCTGGTATTAATGTATGGTTGTGAGAGCTGGACCATTAGGAAAGCTGAGCACAGAAGAATAGATACCTTTGAAATGTGGTGTTGGAGGAGAGTTTTGAGAGTCCCCTGGACAGCGAGAACAAATAAGTTGATCCTAAAAGAAATCAACCCTGACTGCTCCTTAGAAGGTCAAATGAAGCTAAAGTACTGTACTTTGGACACCAAATGAGAAGAGAGGATTCACTTGAGAAAGCCTTGATGCTGGTAAAGGTGGAGGGCAAAAGAAGAAGGGGGTGGCCAAAAATGAGATGGCTAGATGGTATTGTAGATACAATACGTACAGAGCTGGGTGGGCTGAGGAAGATGGTGGAGGACAGGGATGCCTGGCGGGCAATGGTCCATAGGGTTGCAAAGGGTTGGAATCGACTGTGCGACTGAACAACAACAAAAAATAAAGTAAAGATACTTTATTTGATACATGAATTTATGATGCTGTTGATGTGTCATTAGAATCTTGTTTATGTCTACTGGGAACCACAATACCATGTAGAACACTCATCAACATCACCACCACCATCATTTTGGGACCTTGCTACTTGTCCCAAGGCTAAAGAGGGTAGCTTTTCTCCCAGAAGATACACTGGGGAATTGAACTCATATCCTAAGTCACTGAGCTATCTAACTGGCTATATTTTTAGTAACGGTTTCCCTTACTTGAAAGCCAGTCATGTCCAACTCCAGGGGGCAGTAGTCATCTCCATTTACAGCAAAACAGCCAGTGTGTCTGCATTTGCAGACGTTTCTGTGGTCATGCGGCAGGCATGACTAGATGCTGGAGTGCTATTACTCTTGCTGCCAAAGCGGTACTTATGTATCTACTTGCAATTTCTTGCTTTTGATGCCTTTAAAAACAGACCTAAGTCACCTTTTGAAGATCAAACAGTGCAGCCTTAGCTACCTTAATGTAAGCTCAACAGGCATAGAAGCCGGCCAGCCTTTTTGTAAGGAATGATTTCCACAGACAAGGTGCTGCAAGAAGAAAGAGCCGTCTTGTGGTGGTTGAGTATGCAGTAGGGCCTCTGCTTAGGATCTGGCCCTTCTTACGAATATCCTGTCACCAAGCTTTTTAGATCTTTGAAAGTCAAAAGCAGCCTAATTCGATTGGTGATACCACTGAAAGTAATGGGACACATAGACAAGGACAGGATTATGCAGTTTCTGTAACTGACGATTCATCCTATGGTTTTAGAAATGCTGCCTACATATTTTAAAGAAGTAACACAATATCTCTCTTTACTTTGAACATTGCTGCCATACTTTGGAACCAGCCCTGCAGGAACGATACTTCTGAACCCGAAATTTAAAACAAAAATTGCCTTGTACTTGTTTTCTTGAGAAATTTGTCACTGCCACAAATTGAAAGGACTTCTTTCACCACTAATCCATAGCCTGTAGGATCTATGAAGTTTGCTAATCCAGACAGACAGAGAGAGATCAAAGAGATTTGCCCTAATGTCTTCTGTGAAATCAGAGCACTCTCCTCCCTCCCTCCTTTGAAGAAATCTGCATTTCATTCTTGTTGGGAGGGAAAGGATCTTTTTAAACAACCATGAGTGTCACATTCACTGAAAAACAAACTTACTTAGCATGATGTAAGCTTTTGTGAACTACAGCCCAATTCATCATAGGGATGAAGTGTTTCCTTGCTTAAGTAAAGGCCTACCTTGCTCGAAAGCCAGTCGTATCCGACTAGGTCGCGGTGATCATCTGCGTTTACAGCCAAAGTGTCAGCATTGTCTGCATCTGCAGACGTTCCCATGGTCATGTGGTAGGCATGACTAGATGCTGTAGTGCCCAGAATGCTGTCACCTTTCTTGCAGTATCAGTACCTATTTATCTACTTGCAATTTTTCTTGCTTTTAAACTGCTAGGTTGTCAGGAGGTGGAACAGAGGTGGGAGCTCACTCTGTCATGCAACACTCGGGTCTCAAATGTCTGGTTGTGAAGCTCGGTGTCTTAACCACTAAGCCACCTTGCTTACCAGTATAGTATATATAAACATAACCAGGGGAGAGGAGTGTAAACAGAAAGACCCAGAGAATGTGAGAGGCAGGCGTATTAATTAGCAACAATGTGTCCCTCAATTCTTGGAGTTACTTTTGGGCTGGCATTGTAAAGGTAAAGGTCACCCTTGCTCGAAAACCAGTTGTATCCGACTCTAGGGTTCAGTGCTCATCTCTGTTTCATAGCTGAAGAGCCAGCACTGTTTGTTTCTGCAGACATTTCCATGGTCATGTGGCAGGCATGACTAGACACCTGAGTGCAAAACTGTTTACCTTCCCACCGAACTGCTCCCTATTTATCTACTTGCAATTTCTGGCTTTCAAATTAAATCCCCACTAAAATTCAGTATGTAATCAGATTAAAAGGAAAACAACAACAGGGAACTGTAATCAAGACTTAGGAAATGAAAACTGAAACTCTTGTTCATCTTTATGTTACCTTTTCCCCACTAGAAGTTGTTTTTGAATTTCCTTTGATCAGAACCCTACGACCTTTGGGGCAAGTGACAGAGTGTCCTGAAAGGCTGAGAATAAACAAAACAAAAACGCTGTAGCATTTTGAAGACTGTTACATTTTAATATTAACTTTTGTGGATCAAGTCCACCTTGTCAGACATGGAAGTGAGGCTTCATGGCATCATTTTATATACATCACCCTGGAATACTGAAGTATCCTGCCATTCTTTCTCAAACAGTGCTATTTGCAATGTCAAATTCATGTCTATTTTCTTCCCATAAAGATCACCATGTTTTCTCTGTATAGAAAGCACAGGGGGGAATTGCTGGCAAAGGATGGCATTTATCATATTGGAAGGTGATGAGGTAAACAGTCTCTTGATGTTGTGAGTGACAGACTAAAATGGCTGCTATTCAAAAAGAAGAAGAAGAAGAAGAAGAAGAAGAAGAAGATGAAGAAGAAGAAGAAGAAGAAGAAGAAGAAGAAGAAGAAGAAGAAGAAGAAGAAGAAGAAGAAGAAGAAGAAGAAGAAGAAGAAGAAGAAAAGACCAAGTCCTGTAACAGAGGTGCCAGTAGACCTGTTATAACAGAAACAATTTCTCTCTCTCGCTCTCTCTCTGTAAAACAGCCATTGCAGAATTATCATTGGCTGTAGTCTCAGTCAGGCAATTTTTAAAAAGGTGATAAACAGAAATGTTGAGGAGGAAAAGAATACTAGCATTGCCTTCTCCCTTCTACAACTCTATATGTGTGGAGATTGATAGTCTTAGCTGCCCTCCATGTCATGGGAGACTTGTAAAATCAGGATTTCTCCTCACACAGAGAATCTCAATACATGGATGAGAGCCTTTCTCCACAACAATGGAGAGAACAGAAGCTAGCAATAAGATTAGGCCTTTTCTGAGTGCTGGAAGGCTTGCATTTCCTGCCTTACCCTTCCCTCTGAGCTCTCATTTATGCAGGATCCCACCGTACATGTGACAAAGTGGGTTGAATCCCACAAAATCCCATGGCAGTAAAGATGCCGTCCATCTTTAAGGTGCTGTAAGTGACACATTTGCTGCAGCAGAGTAAGGCAGGTCCCCTCACTCGAATCCCTTCTCCTTCTTTTTCATCCAGCTCCGTTTTTATTTCATGATAAAATGCTGACTTGCCACAGCATGGAGCAGCTAAATGAGCCGCATGACATAATCCTCTGTCAGCCCATAAGCTTCTGTACAGGAGCAGCTCTGGGGATTTTACAGGCCTCAGCAAACTAGCCAAACCCTCTTATTTTTCATTTTGTAGCTGCCTTGTCTTGACTGTACGGTAGGAGAGTTTCAAAAGAATGATCCCTCAGAGGCCCTTTAAAACTTGCCGGGAAATTTACAGCCTTGGCATCACCATGTGTCTCATTGTTTACTGTTTGCTCTGCATGTCCCCTTTTAAGAGGAAGGTAACCTGAAGTAACACAGATTATTAAGAGAACCTAAAAGAGGCTAAATTCTGGTTCTCAGTTCTTTGGCAGGAGACTCCAAGTCAATGGGACGTTATTTCTGAACAGACTTCTCTAAGGGTTGTGCTATTAGCTCCTGAACTTGGAAACTCTCCAGTTTAAACATTTAGCACCTTTTCCTGGCAGTATGAGAAATATGAGAGGCACTTTATTTGTTCTAACAAATGCAAAACGGAGGCGATACCTTTTATAGGGTTACCGTATATACTGATAAATCGTCCTGAATATAAGTCAAGGTACCTAATTTGGACTTCTAAAACTAGGAAGATAGATTGATCTGAATATAAGTCAGGGGTGGAAATTGCAGCAGCTGCTAGTGAGTTTCAATAATTAAAATACACAAAACTATGGTAAAATCAATTAATTTAGAAATTTCTGTGGGTATGTTTTTGAGTGTTTACATTGACCTGAGTATAAGTCAAGTCACATTTTTAGACCTCATTTTGGGGGCTAAAAAAAAACCAGACTTGTACTCGAGTATATATGATACTTAAGAAACAAAACATTGCAAGCTTTCATAACTCAAGGTTACTTCTTCAGGCAGAGTCTCATGGAATGGTGTTCAGGCCAGGCTGCTTTGCTTCGATGTTACATGGGAAATAGACAGTAGGCTATACCTTTTTACAATCCAAAGCCAGGGATTTTCATGTTACCTTCCCCAAATGGCCCTCTTTGAAGCTGAGAGTTTTCTTTGTGGAGGGGGGGAGGGTAAAGTAAACTTGTTGCCCTGAGTTTGAATTGCAAACCCCACCACCACCATAAGAAAAGCTCTGTTGTTCCTCAGAAACTCAGACATATTGTCTACATGTTCTGATTTAATGGAGATGCTAATACATCTTACTCTGGCGTGTTGTGATGCCCAGGTCTTCATTGCTGTCCAACCTTTGCTCATGGAGTTCTTCCTGATTTTTTCAATGAGTTAAGCCCTCTGCCCTTTCATGGTTAAACCCTCTGGTTCATCTTATGTTTTAAGCTTCTTGGGTCTTCTTTGATGCCCACAAGCAGCAGAAAGTCACGTCCAAAAAAAAAAAAGAGCACTAAGAGCTCACTGCGAATGCAAGTCCTACACTCAACAGCTGTTTAAAATAGCTTTCTAATAACCTGAGCTCTTACAGCCACTTCTAATAACCTGAAACCCTAGCTCTCTTTGCTTTCCACGTTGAAACAAAATCTCTACCCCACTCTGTTTCCTTTTTCCAGAGCCTCTGAAGAAGGTTTCTAGACTTGCACTTCAGAGAAGCATTAAAATAAACAGACATATGGAAGACACCTGGCTGATATTTGTGATACCCTGGGAGAGTTCGAATGCTCTGGCCAGTGCATGCAGGAGCCCGGGAACCCACACTCTGTTTACATATTCCTGAAGATTGTATAAATAGCTGTGTCTCCTCTTTTCCTGCTCTTTGAGACTGAATATATACACTGAGGTAGACTTACTAAGCTTTTCTTGCTCGGGTTACAGTGAAGGAACATTAGAGTGTCACAGCCTCTTCCTCCATCTTCTTTCAGAATTCAGATGAGTTCCAGTCAAATTAGCAAGAGATTCTATCACACATGCTGTCTAGGTGGTTGTTTTGCATGCTCTTAAAGAAATTATTGTTCAGGAAGAGTGGTGCTCCCCTTTCAAAGATCAGTCCATAATGAGGGTGGTTATTGCCCCCGTGACAGTGATGAGCAGATGGCTTTTGATCTTCTCTTCTGTTAAAACTCAAATTCAAGCTAAATTCCCTTACACTTATCTGATCATATCAGAAATTGCTTAGTAGAACGGCTGTGTAAGACTTGTTAGCAAAAGGACAATTCAGTTCAAGAACACTTTCAGAGTATCTCTGGTGCAACCTTAGCTATCTCAGACAATATAATATTTCTGTATAGACCAGGGATTCCCAACCTAAGGCCCATGGGCTGAATCTGGCCCATGGCACCATTTCATGTGACCCCCCACCCCTTCAAGGGCATTCGAGAAGCAAAATAGACACCCTTTTGAAGCTGTTTGGACAAAATAGCCATCTGGCCCTCAAAGTTGACTGAGAGAACGTTACCCAGCCCCCGGCTTCAGAAGGTTGGGAACCCCTGGTATAAACCTTCAAAAGTCATTTTATTCCATCCATGCTAGCATTCGTCTTCTGAGTGCTTGTTAAAACAACAGTTTTGTTGTAGTGTCTCCTTTACCTGTATTTCATTGCAACTAACTTTGCAAAAAATCTAGTTTATGAATTCTTTTAAAGCTGTTTTAAAAGGAAGGAAATTTTCAGTCAATGTCATGTGAGAGACGTCTACTTTTTCAGCAGGACTTCTTCTCCTTCAAACTATCCATCATATGCTTTTACTCAAAAATAGCCACCCAGGGACCCCAAGGAATACAAAACAAATTTTGCAAGGCACCGAGAGGAGGCTGAAGGCATAGGAAATTTATTTTATTGGCAGGTCCAACCTTAATAATTTTAAAGAAAACCCCTAATAAAGCTTAATTGCCTATGGTAATTCACACAAGCCCTGGTATGTTCTCCATTTTTAAGATGGATGTCTATTTGTGTGTGTATGTGTGTGTGTGTGTGTGTGTGTGTGTGTGTGTGTGTGTGTGTGTGTGTGTGTGTGTGTGTGTGTGTGTGTGTGTGAGAGAGAGAGAGAGAGAGAGAGAGAGAGAGAGAGAGAGAGAGTTGGAGAGATCTTTTCAGAAGACAAGATTTTTTGCTTTTAAAATCATTGCATGTGTGTGTGTGTGTGTGTGTGTGTGCAATGATTTTAAAAGCAAAAATCTTGTCTTCTGAAAAGATCTCTCCAACTATTAAAGGTAAAGGTTAATGTCTCCCTTACTTGAAAGCCAGTCATATCTGACTCTAGGATGTGGTGCTCATCTCCATTTGCAGCCAAAGAGCTAGTACTGCCTGCATTTGCAGATGTTTTCATGGTCATGTGGCAGGCATGACTACAAGACTGCTATGCTTTTTGGAACACTTTTCTTTTCCACAAGATAGTAGTAAAATACATAGACAGCTCATGGATAAGCAGAGGGAGTTTCTCTCAGATCTTCTGTGGTGACCCTTTTCATCTTCTGAGCTGTGCCTCATAAAATGAGTGTAGATAACTTTCTGAGGATGTTCTTTTTGAATCTGTCCTTCTAGGTCAGTGTTTCCCAAATGCTGGTGTTTGGACTTCAATTCCCATAAGCCTAAGTCATTTCCCCAAAGCACTGATCAGCCAATGTACTGACTTAGGCTTCTGGGAATTGAAGTCCACTAGTGGGCTGTGTACCCCTTGTTGGGAACCACTGTTCTAGGTTCTTATTTGTGTGTCAGCAGGTGGCAGCGTTCTCCATGTTCTTTACCTTCTTTTGAGAGAACAGGTTTCCAAGTGCGAGCAGACATGGAGTTAACGTGGCAACTGGAAACAGTTTATGAAAACTCTGGCTCTCGCTCCTAAACCAGCCACTGGCTGCAGCCACTGGCTGCAAACCTAATGGAAGAAGTTTGATTTCATTCCTGACATTTGTGGGAGCTTTGTCTACAGCGAAGTCCCTGAGAAGAAAAATTCAACACTGCCATAATTTGAATTTTGTAATTTCCCTATTTTTAGAAATGCCTTGCTCCATACGATTAATTAGTAACATAACAACTGAGCACAGCACAGATCACCTTGGGCAGCTGGAGTGGCTACAATGGGAGTTAAACTTAAAGTATACATTATAGTTTTTTCCAGGTCCCTATCCTTACAAAACTGGTTGGAGAACTCAGCACTTTAGGTATCTGGTCGCATAGACAGAGGTTGAGAGTATGAGTCCTTCCTGTGAATAAGCCAACAGGACTTCATGGTAACAGAGTCACCCTATTCAGGCATCACTTTGGAAACTCAATAGGTCTTGAAGCTGCACATACTGGTGGTGACCTTCACTGTGTATATGCCACAGTCTCCCTGACTTCTGGGTGGGATGAGAAGAGTGAGGAACAGCAGTTATGTGTGTGGCTCCATCCTCACTACGTGTCAAACCACAATCAGTTTCAAGTTGTAATGCCTGAATAGGGTTAATCTCCTTCTCAAATACAGATCCTTCATGGATGGCACTGTTCTGCTGTGACTGCAAAGACACCTCACAAAACTACCCTAAAGCAGCAGAGATCGGATTAAGAAGACTTGTTTGGCTTCTATTCTATTAACAACCCTTTTCAAAATATGTAAACCATCCAGATTAGTGCTTGCACTAATGGTGTGGTATATGAGTGTCTATCCATCAATCCCCACCTCAACTGTCAACACCAAAGCTCTGACAGCGCAGCTTTTGGGCTTTTCTTGGCTGTTGGGAAGGAGGTTATTAGTTCTCATCTCATGCATGGACTTCTCTCTTTGCCCTTTGGTAGAGAATACTCCGGGCATGGGCTGGTCCACCAGGACAGCAGAATTCATCCCGGTACACTCTCAAGTGGTTCCCAGGGGCAGCCTTCTCCCCCATCCCCTGGTCACCCCCCCTTGCTCTGCCCGGTGCGCAGCACTTTAGAATAAACCATTGCTCCAAGCTCTAACCTTCAGCTTGGAGCAATGGTTTGTTCTAAACAGTAGCGTAACATGGGTGGGTGGGTGGGGCTCCCAATTTTACCACCATTCTGCCCGAAGGCCATGGAATTTTACCACCACTCCGCCTGGACCGGTGTGGACCGGTCACTGCCCTACACTGCCATGGGTCTAAAATCACTCAGTAAAAAAAATCCTGAAAAACTTAATATATGTGTGTTACCAGAGCCAGCCACTAGAGGCCAGTGTCTGCAATGTAAAATATAGGGTTCATGTTACAGTACTGTACTGTATTCTGTATTTTCGGATATCTGCGGTAGGTCCCAGAACGTATCTCCCCCATGGATATGGGAGTGACCTGTACATAACTGAACACAGCCACAAAGGTCTTACGATCAGGCCCTTCATCGCATCAGGGTTCCCAATCATGGGAACTCTGCAAGCAAATGCAGCAAACTCTGCTTCCAAGCTTTGCATTCCTCAAATGAAGAGCTGAATGACATCTCCATGGGAAGGAGATATGGGAGGTGGAGCTTCTATGAATCCCATGTTCTAATTGCCCTTTTGCCCTCTAAACTTAATGGATGTATCACTTCAATATGGCTCCTGAGTAAAGTGGGAATGATGACATCTGACGGTGTGTCCTTACATTTGCACTGGTTTTGCCAGATAACGCACATCCAGCTGTGCATCGGAATCTGTTCAAATACTGAGTAATACACGATGCACAGCTGGGATGCACATTATTTTGCTGAAACACTGTTTATTTTAAACTACCGGGCATGGGTTATTTATTTTGTACGGATTCCTAAATGGCCGTATTCTTTTCTCTGTGTGTGCGCGTGTGCATGTGCGTGTGCGTGCGTGCGCATGCGTGCACAGGTTATTTATTTTGTACTGATTCCTAAACTACTGTAATATCCCTCTCCCTCTCTCCTTCTCTGTGTGTGCTCTCACACTCTCGTGCATTTTGTGTATTGTGCTTCTTGCTGTATGAAGGTTGCAGGATACACAGGATATGCTTGAAAATACCCCTCCCCCCAATGATCCTTACCAGACCTAGCTTGGCAAGGTTGACACTGCTGCTTTTTGGGACTTCAACTCCCAGAATCCCCTGCCAGTCTGACCAGTGCCCATGTTGACTGGCAGGTGAAGCTGCTAGGCAGGTTGATTTTCTGAGTAAACCCACCTTCTTTCACTGGCCAACATTCATTCCTGTCAGTTGTTTCCTACTCCCCCTGTTTTGCTTTGCTGAGGAAGAAAGCTCAGTTTGACATTCTTTTACAGGCCACAGTTTCTGCTGAGAAGCTCATGCTGACTCATTTTCAAGCTCTCCTCCCTCAGAAGCATTCAACAACATGGGCTGGAATGATGTGGCAGATGTGGTCACCACTGGATGACCCTGGCGCTCTGCTGAGTTTGACTAACCACCCTTCTTTGCCATGGAATCTGATATATATAGTGTGGGAGAGATGGGCATTTTTGAAACGTGATTAGTGAAATGTCTCCCCTAACTTGCTTCTCTTTCCCCACTCCCCCCCCCCCCTGAATTTGAAAGCACATTTGCAGACTGAAAAATGGCTCTCTTGCATGGGAGAGATGCTTGGTGAGATTTTCAGCTTGGACTGAGCTTCTGATGACCCAATTTTTCAGATTAAGAGCAAGGGGGTAGGCGGGAGAAAGCCCAAAAGCAAACCAAAAAACAACTGCATATATATAGTAACTTCATATGTCGCACAGGGTGATTTTCCTTACAACATCATTTAGAAGATTAAAAATAAATTGAAGCATATGTCACTTCAAAGAGGGCAAAAAAAGGACATCATGATTTGGATGCATTAATGAGAAAGATCTGCCGTGCCTTGATTTGAACTGTATGGCTAAAGATGAGATCGGTACCCTTGTGAATGGAATGCATTTTAATTTGTTTATTATTTAAAAAAGCAGCGTTGGATGAAGGGGGAGGGGAAGCCGCCTTCGACTTCTGACATATTGTTGGTAAATTGAGCTTTCACCCTTTTAAGTTGAAGAGTTTGCAATGGGGTGGGGGTGGGGAATCAAAGCAATTTAGCTTCAAATATCTGAGGCTGCATTTCACTGGAGTAAGCAAGAACAGCTCCCCTGCCTCAGGCAAGCCTTATCAGGCGTGACCATCTGTATGGCTACAAACCAAGTACCTTTGGATGTGCAAAATTGTGCACAAGAAGTAGTGGCCTAGAGGGTAGCAATCAAATGGTTTTCTTTCTTTCTTTCTTTCCCTCCCTTAAAAAAAACCACTCCTTTTCATCTCACATCAAACACAGTTATATTCTCATAGCATTGTGTGTCCTAATGTGTGCGTGTGTTACTGTTGAATAAAGGCACAGGGTTGGATTTCCAAAGAAGATCAAGAACAACACCCCGTAGTCTCCCCACTCATTTATGGCTAGAGTAGTTCTGCACCTCTTACACTCACTCTGGCACAGCTCCAGATAGGTACTTTTAGTCCACCCAAGGACTTGGGTATTCCCAAGGGGATTTTTAATTCTCTCTCTCTCTCTCCAAATAGCCTTGCTTCATGTTATTAAAGTGCCTTATAAAAATTCTTTCTACTTCAAATGTCATTTGCTCTGTTGGGTAAGAGGTCTGTTGTTTGGAGAGACTCAAGGCCCAAATCTCCTGGCACAGGAGATTATTTCTATCTTTCTTGACCTGTATATCCAACCTTCTTTCCAAATGTTACCAACAGCAAAGATATAATTGGCTAGCTTTGGTCATAAGCAGAAAGGTAGTGCTTTCCAGTCATAAGTTTAATGGCCAGTGGAGAGAGAAGGGCCAATCTGGCCAGGTTATTCTGCTATGATAATAGAGTGTAAACTAGGGGCGGCCAACCTACGCCCTGTGGTCCAGCCCCAACCTACAGTACCATTTCATGTGGCCTGCTGCCACCCTCACCCTCACCGAATGCAGAAGCGGACACGTTTATGACAGCCGTAAAACACACCCTCACATGAGTAAAAATGCTTGTGCCTGCTGTCAACACTGCCATAAATGAACCTACAGCTGTCATAAAGAGACTTCACTTATGGGAGCTGCAGATATGTTTTACGGTGGGAGGAACCACGTGACAACTCAGCTGTCCAGGGGGAGCGTGGTCCGCCCCACAGAGCAAAAAGGTTGGGAACCCGTCAATTAGCCCATACTGCCAGTGACTCAATACAGATTGTCAGGCAGCGGTTAACTAACCTGGCAACCCTGAGGACTAAGGGCCTTGGGTGGGAAAGTCCACAGGGAAGGTTGATGGTCCCCAGGTTGATTAAATCACACTTAAATCCATCTTGATGGAGGGCAGCAGCAGCATCCATACTGGCCTGAGACTGAGAAGGACTTTGCATGCCAAAAAGGCTCCGGACCAGAATGTGACTCACAGAACTGGATCAGTGGTATGGGTGTCATGCTGCACTGAGGAAAGCAAATGGAAGATCACTGCATTATATTCTCAGGACGATCTTTATGGCTGATCATCATGATTAGAGTTGCTATAATTCTCTCCCACAAAACTGGACAGAAGTATACTTGACAAAAAATGGCGGGTCATCTACAAAATAGCCTTAAAAAAAACATAATATAATGACAGCTATAAAACACTTGCACATTAAATATATGAACACATAAATGAATTTATTTACAACAGTTAATTCTTACTGTAAGATGATCTGTTGCACTTCTGCGAACTTGCATCACAGTCAACTCTTAACGTCCTTAGTTCCAGGAAACACACTGGTCACACTTGTCCGATGGTGGTGTGAGGCGAGGACATTAAGATTTGTCTCCAGGTATACTGTCACTTCAATGTGGCAGGAATTTACTCGTTTGATGGCAAGAGTTCGAATTTATTTTAATGATGTGTTATAATATACAACCAGCGAGGAAAACAAACAAGTCAATCTTAGAAGAAATTAACCCTGACTGCTCCTTAGAAGGTCAAATAGTGAAGATGAAGCTAAAGTACTTTGGACATCAAATGGGAAGAGAGGATTCGCTTGAGAAAGCCTGCCTTGATGCTGGGAAGGGTGGAGGGCAAAAGAAGGGGGCGGCCCAAAATGAGATGGCTAGATGGTATTGTAGACACAATGGGCACATTGCTGAGCGAGTTGAGGAGGATGGTGGAGGACAGAAGTGCCTGGCAGAAAGTAGTCCATGGGGTCACAAAGGGTCAGAATCGACTGTACGACTGAACAACAAGAAGTTTTAAAAATCCAAGACTTTAATATGATTTTTATTGAACTGGCCGGGACAATTTTTCCAACCTTGAATCCAGGACAATCCTGGTTTTTGTGACATATGGCAACCCTAACCATGATGATCACCAATATTTGGAATTGGATATGGCATAAGAAGGAGGAGGAGAGAAAAGAAGCAGCATTTTGGATATCTCAGATTTAAGGCACAGACTATGTTAAAGACTAAGCTCTACATCCAATGGCTGGTCCTCGATAAAGTCAATTCATTGACTCAAAGCAATTAAGTGCTGAGCTTCCTTTTACCTAATGGTGGGTCTGATCCAGGTCAGGTCCTTAGCCCCTTAACTTGTAAGTAAAAAAAGACAGTAACCAGAATCCTGTTGTATTTTACCTCACATGAATGGGCAATTATGCAGGTAGCGTTCACAGTGTTTTTTAAAACTGTCCATTGTCTGATCAACAGAGCAACTGATATATGGCTGGGTGTGTGATAGACAGCTGGAAAGAAAAGTAGCAGCACTAATACAATTGATTTTCCACAGTAAGGAATTTATCGACTGCTGCTGTTGTCGTAGGTTTTCTCCCCCACAGATTGGCATGTTTATAGAGAATAACATACTGCTAACACAAGAACATCAATCTAGGACTGTGATGGCGAACCTCGGCACTCCAGATGTTCTTGGACTTCAATTCCCAGAAGCCCAAGCACTATGTGAATCCACACAAATAGATTTACTGTGATTCATCCGGCCCACGCTGCCCTCATCGCTCCCAGAAGCAGAAGTAAAATGTGCCCGCAAGGGCACCTTTTACTTCCGCTTCTGGGAGTGACAAGGGCAGTGTGGACTGGATGAATCACAGTAAACCTATTCGTGTGGATTCACAAGGCATTTGGGCTTCTGGGAATTGAAGTCCAAGAATATCTGGAGTGCCAAGGTTCGTCATCATGGATCTAGGGGATAGAGATATCTGAATAGCACTCAGGAGACCCAAGTTTAAATCCCTGTTCAGCCATGGAAGTTCATGGTGGAGAGGCACTAGTAAAACTATTCTTTAAATAAATCGCCTTCACATGCTCTGAAGGGATATGAGCCTCAAGTCCACAGGCTCAGATCTTTAGGAAGAGTTTTATGCAATAACGTTGAGTGGATTTCAGCCGCCCGGGGCTTAAGCCAAATTTGCTGGCCCTTGGTGGACGCTGGCGCCCACTCCCACTAGGGTTTCTGGGAACTGTAGTCCAAGAACACCCATAGCCCAAAAAGTGCTGCCTGGGGCGGGACACCCCCCTACGCGACACCACTGGTTTTATGGCAAGAACAAACATTCTTGAGGATACACAAGAAGAAAAACTCCCCTGAATATAGTGAGGGTTGGAATCCCTAAATGCAAGACCAACGTGCTCAAGTGGAGGCTACTGGTGAACAACAACATGCACTGTGAATGTGGAGAAATACAGAATCTGGCTCATTTACTGGTCTGCTGATTACTGCCAGAAACATTCACTGATGAGGGCTTAAGTTTGGGCAACCACAAAGCGAAGAAAGTGGCTTCATTTGGGCAGCCCAAGGTTTGAATGGGACATGAAGGAAGAAGAAGAATAAATCACATATCTTGGAAACTCTACCCTAATTTAGAACTTACTTGAGGGCATGTAATACACATCACTACACATGTGCCCGTGTGTGTGTGTACTAAAATGGGGAAAAAAATCTCTTGTACCATTCCTACTCTCTCAGAACACAGAATTCTATCTGATGTAGTTTGTTGTAAAGTTGGTCTAAATCCATCCTTTCATTCCTTTCATGGCCTACTGGTTTTCACCGAGTTTTGAAGGACCCATGCTGCATTCATCTTCAGGAAGCCACTAGCCATGTCCTTAATGTGTTTTATGTTCCTTATCTGGTAAATCATAACTCTGTGCCTCCATCTTTTCTTTTCTGTCACTATTAGTAAGAATAAGCTGGCATTCCAGTACTAAGGGTTGGTTATACAAGTCTTCTCCCCACTTCCCCAAATGCTTCTGGTAGACTAAAGTGTCCATATTTCAACCACACTGATTTTCTTATCATCACAATACTGCCAAAATCCAGAGTAAGATATGTCATGTGTACAACAATGTTCCACAATAGATTGCTAAAGGCATGTGTTCCTTGTACACATGACTGTGTGAGTTTGTGTACAAGTGTGAACATAAATATTGAGTGACAACATCAAGACATCCACCCCAGATCAGGTGAGAGGAACTGTAAAGGCAACAGCATCCAATTGCTGTTTCTTTCTTGAGTTATGTTCGGTAGAAATGCTGTATACATCCTGCTTTATGTTTGTTTATTTATTTGTTTGTTTAGTATGAAGGACAATGATAGAGGAGGCCCAAAAGTTTTTGTGAAGAAACCACACATCTTCAAAGTGTTGGGTTGGTTTATATCTGGGGCAAATTTAAATATCCATGCTGCTATTTACTTGTTAGGGACACTGTGTATTTTCTGATCTTCTGTCTTTCAGGACAGTGATTTGCCTTGTTTGATTGCTAGATGGTGCTAAAGATCACTGTATAGTTTTGATGGTTTTATAAGAAACAAATACGGTAGTTAGAATGCTCTAACCTGCAATCCTCTGTAATTTTAGCTATGTGGGGCTGTTGACCAGAACTCATGGCAGTGGAAAATTTAGAGGGTTTATTTGGGCAGGCATCTATGGTTTCTAGTGGCTTTAGTCACAAAACATTACAGAAATCCTTCAGCTGGAATCTCTCCTGGTTTTCTTGTTAAGGGCCAACTTACATCAACTGTGGTGTTTCAAGTGGTTAAGATGCTGAAATGATGACTGGAAGGTTGAAGTTCTGTTCCTGGGTACTATATGACAGAGTGAGCTCCTGTCTCTGTCCCAGCTCCTGTCACCCTAGCAGTTCAAAAGCAAGAAATTGCAAGTAGATCGATAGGGACCACTTTGGTGGGAAGGTAAACAGCATTCCGTGAACCTCAGTGTTGAGTCATGCCTGTCACATGTCCATGGAAACGTCTGCAGGCACAGACAGCTCTTTGGCTATAAACAGAGATGAGCACTGAACCCTAGGCTCGGATACGACTGGCTTTTGAGCATGGACAACCTTTACCTTTACCTTACACCAACATATTTATTTGAGGCAGAGCTTAGCCTGCCTGTTCACTGGATAAGTTATTTTGGGAGTTATAGTCAAAACAAGTAATTTTTCAAAGTTGTTATTTGAATGTGCTCTTTAAGTGCAACACCTTTTCAATTGTTGGGAGTTGAACAGGTACTTAACTGGAACAGGCAAATGAAGGGAAAACTGTGGATTACTAGGGGGAACTCACTGGTTTAGATCTACAATATACACTGATATGACACTGATAGGGCAATCTCATATATGCCTACTCAGAAATAAGTCTCCACTTATGCCTCCTAAGAAGAAAGTCAGCCTGTTTAGCTTTGGGCAGGCTGCACAGTTCCCTGTGAATCAATTCTGTGTATTCTCTACCTAAGGAAACCCTATAAAGAATTGACATATTTCAGAATTGACTTGACAACATATAATTATTATTATGAGGTAAACATCCTAATGGAGTTTGGATGAAGGAAAAAGGAAGGACGAAGAGAAAACAAACTGAAACACGCAGTCCAAATAAGAAACAGAACGTTGACATTAGATGAGAGTACAGTATTTTAGAAACAAAATGAGAATTAAATTACAATAGTTCAGTCCAGAGACTTGCACATGGGAAAGATGGTTTGGAAGCACATAAGAAATAAGGGGAAACCAAGAATGTGTTTCTAATTGAAGCAGTTGTCATTGAACAAACCTGGGGCACCAACATTTCCTTAAGAGCTGTATGGCAAACTCTTAAGAACCACTGGGAGAGGCGCTCACTGGATTTCTGGTACATTGCAATTCGTGATCTTCCTTTCAGACAAAGCATACAGATGATACATTTATGGATCAAACTCAAGTTTCCTCCTAAGAAAAAATAAGAAATTACCCAGATGTGGTGACATATTGATAGTTTGAGCATTTAAACATTAATTCCCAAAATTATTGAACCGCCAGACAGGATGACCAAAGAGGATTGTATCAGCCAATTTGGCCACCATTCGTTCAACAAAAGTGGAAGATCCATGGCTAATATGGCTACATTTAATAAGGGCTAAATACCACCTATTAGTTTTATACAGTGTTTCCTGATATAGCCCAAAAAGTAAAGTAAATTATACATTTTTCTGTTTTAGAATTTCCAGCCCTTGTCATCAATATAAATATGTAGGTCTCACTTCCAGATCTACTTGAAATCTTGGTATTGCTGAATACAGAAATAAAACTCTTCCTTTTGTTTTGTTTTTTTGCAAAAATAAATAAATAAATTGAAGGTTCAAAAGCAGATTGTTGTCTAAAAGGATATTCTTTAATATGATGGATTCAAGAAATGTATCATTTGAAAAGTTTAGAACCATGTTGTTCAGACAACCTCCAAGTGATCTGTTTTTAATTGTCTCCTATTATATACAGTAAAACCTCGCATAAAGAGCACCTCGCTTAAAGAGTAACTCGCTTAAAGAGCAGAATTTTCTCTGAATGGTCTCCTCGCTTAACAAATAAAACCAACCAAAATTGGTACAGTAGAAATGGGCCATTGAGGAAGAGTTATCAATATCTTGTGGTAATGAATCCCAATTTTTAAAGAGTTAAGAGTTAAGTAAAAGGATTAGGAGTGTTTTAGATACTTTCAATTTTATGAATTTTAAAGGAAAAACCACGAATGCGATCAACTTCATGATGTAGTAGAGGAAACATAGGATCAGCATGGTTGTAGAGCATGTACAAGGCGCATCTCTCACACCATGGCACCACAGGACAGCAATTGAGCATAGTCTCTCCTAACAGGTGATTAAACCAGCTAAAGTAATTTTGTAACCTCCATTATATATCTAGATTATTCCATATGGTCTACCAATCAGACATTGAATTCTCTCAACACAATTAGGAAAGCAAAAGCAGTTTCGTTCCCACCTTTGCCTAGCTGAAACCATCTTCCCAATAAACACTGTGCCAGGGAAAATCTTTGATTTTCTGAGGACATGTGCACAATGAAGCAGGAGTTTCAGGTGGAGCCAGGACAATGTTGAGGCAAAATATCAGAGGCTAACTTTATGATAGGTCCTCTGCTCTGCCAATCTGAGCTGGCTACCTTCAATATAGTAGAAAATGAAGAAGTAATGTTGAAGTAACAGACAGCGGTGAAGTAGGATTGAAGTGCAGATCAGTAAGGTTGAAGTGCAGATCGGTTGGACGTACTTTGAGATTTGTGGGGAAATGAACTCTTGGCCTTCATTTCAGGCAGGAAGATGTCTTGGGCTAGCCTCATGTACCGTTCTTATCCTGGCCAAAGAATCCTCCCATTTCCCATTTCCAGTCTGTGAAGCAAAGGGACATTGTGATGTCTGAACTCCCTACGTGTTCATTACCACATCAGAATTCCAGTGCTCACCCACCTAAAAGGCCTCTTCAGATTAATGCTAATCATCACAATTCCATTCAGCCCAAAGAATGTAAATCATTTCACCCACTGCAGATCTGCAATTCTGTGCATCGCCCTTGTCATTTTTGTCACTTGCAATCTGACAAAAGAAGAGAGAGATAAATTTTGGAGCCACACATTTCTCTCTTCTAAAATATAAATCTCTGTTTTGGACAAGCAAACACTCCAGGAACGATTAATCTATTCTTCTTATAGACCTCCGAGGTCGTCAATAGTTTTAGGGAACATTTCTCAGAAAAACCGATGAAGCCTCAGTCTTCCCATTTTACTAGCCACTCTGAAAAACTATGACCTCCCCATAGCATTATTTGAGTTTTTTGCATCCCCTCGCCCTCCTTGGGAACAAATATAGGGAAACCTCCTAAGGGTGATACATGAATATTCTTGCCCTGCTCTGTGGCATGATAGATTGTGGCTGAAGTACGTATTAATGTGGTTGCCTAAGACAGTTACAAAAACCCATAGAAATAACTTATCTTCCTCTTTTTCCCTTCCTCCTTGCCTATCTAGATGTGAATATGGGAGGAGAGTTGAAATTGCAGTGGAGAAATGAGAATGAGATAAGACAAAAATACCTCCTTATGTTGCCTTAACACATGCAGGACAAGTGAGAGAAAGAGGCAGTTTCATGTATCTTTCACATCCCCGAGAGAAAACATTACCAACTATGTGTTTATATGCTGCCTGTCCTCTTTCTTTCAATGTACTGCTTTGGCTGTTGTACTGACCAATAGATTATCAATAACCCCTCAGAAGTCATTCTGAATTAATTACATGTATGCGGTACATAGGCACATTTCATCATTTCAATAGAGTTTATCAATTATCAGAGTTTATCAATTCTCTGCTGGTGAACATGTCTCCTTTATGAGTTCTGTATAAGAAGACCATACATTGCAAATACACTAGTACCTCGGATAACGATGAGACTTGGTTCCACAAGTCTCGTCATTATCCGGTTTTTAACGTTGTGCGATGCATTGATCGCACAACGTTAAAAAAAGCCCTGTTTCCCTGGAGGCTGCAGCAAGCCAGAACATCGGGATTTGAATCCTGACATTTTGGCTTGTTGCAGCCTCCAGCAGGGTGGGAGAACTTCAAAAATAGCGCACATTGGCTCCAGGGAGGTCTGGAGACCCAATGTGCGCTATTTTTGAAGTTTCCCCCACCCTGCTGGAGGATGCAACAAGCCAAAATGTCAGGATTCAAATCCTGACGTTTTGGCTTGTTACAGCTTCCAGGGAGGTGGGGGAAGTCTAGAAACAACTTGGATCGGGTTTTCAGACCTCCCTGGAACCAACAGGGGGGTCAGAGAGCCCAAAATGGGTAAAAAAAAAACCCAGACTTTTTTTTACCCATTTCGGGCTCTCTGACCCCCCTGCCTGCTCCAGGGAGATCGGAGGACCAGATCCAAGCTGTTTCTGGGCTTCCCTGACATCCCCGGCCAGTGGAGCAAGCCAAAACATCAGGGTTTGAACCCTGACGTTTTTGCTTTTTGCACTGGCTGGGGAGGTGGGAAAAGCCCAGAAACAGCTTGGATCGGGTCCTTTGATCTCCCTGGAGCAGGCAGGGAGGTCAGAGAGCCTGAAATGGGTAAAAAAAGAGGTCCATTTTTTTACCCATTTTCGGCTGTCTGACCCCCCTGCCGGCTCCAGGGAGGTCAGAAGACCTGATCCAAGCTGTTTCCAAAGTTCCCCCACCCAAAAATAGTGCGCATCGGGTCTTCTGACCCAGTGATGGGATTACAAAAATTCTACTACCACGCCATGACGTCACGGACGTCATGGGCATGGCCAATGTCATGATGTCATGACGTCATGGGCGGAGCCAACATCATGACATCATGACGTCCTGGGCAGGGCCAAAAATAAAATAAAAATAAATAAAATAAAACACACACACCCCTCAACCCACCCACAAAACCAGACAGCTACAACACAAACCCGTAAATAACATAAATAAATAAAGAAATAATTAAAATTAAATAAAAATACACCCACCCACCCAAAACACAAATAAATCACCCACCCACCCAAAACACAAATAAATCACCCACCCAATCCAAATACAAAACCCTCACTTACCTTCCCGATGAACCCGCATGGCCCGGAGACACCCGGCAAGGCGCGCTGCCCTCGACTGCGGCCTCCTCCTGCAGCCGTCGGCCACCGCCACCACCACATGCAGCCCCTGGCCATGGCCGGGCGCCTGCAGCTTCCTCAGGCCGGTGCCTTTTCAGCCCGGCTCCGGGATTTCATCTCGTGTGGTTTTGGTGCTGAGCATGATGGAGTTAAGCCGCCGGGCTGACCGGGAGGCCAGCGGGGTCATGCTGCGCACTTTCCTGGACCGCGGCCACAGCGAGGTGGATACGGCACATTTCTACGCTGACGGGGAGTCCGAGCGCATCCTGGGCGACCTGCTCTGGCATCAGGAGGGCGGCGGCAGCAGAGGTCGGTAGAGCTCGTGCAGAGGGCGCCGGCTCCCGTTAGCCCCTGGGCATGTGCAGAGGGCACTCCCCCTCGCCCCTGGCAGCCCGAGGAGGCTGCCCTACAAGCATTGGGAGTGGGTGGGTGTCTGCCGGAGCCGGGCCGAAAAGGCATCAGCCCGAGGAAGGTGCAGGCGCCCAGCAGAGGAGGATGCGGTGGCAGTGCACCCCGCCATGCGTACCCAGGGCATGGGAGCTTGTCGGCCCCAAGTCCCTGGGAGGGCGTGGCGGCAGCAGATGGCCTGGGCAGGCACCAATGTGCCCGTGGGAGCTCGGGGGCCCTAGGGGAGGTGCCCTCCTCTGAGGGCCACTGGCGCCGCTGCCTCTGCTGGAGCCGCTCAAAAGGTGCAGCTCCAGCTCCGAAAGAATTTTTTAAAAAAATCTGAGCCAAAATTGCTCCAATTTAGTGCGCATGCGCAGAAACTCAATCTGACACATGCACAATGCATCAGATTGAGTTTATGCGCATGCGCACTAAATTGGAGCCATTTTTGTTCTGATTTTTTTAAAAAAATTTCTTTTGGTGAGGCGTCCGGAATCGGACGCCTTAAAAATGGGCTACCCTCTCGGAGAACCCTCCGAGAATGTTCCTAACGGTTCCGGGGAACCGTATGGAACCGGGGTCATCCCATCACTGTTCTGACCTCCCTGGAGCCGATGTGCACTATTTTTGAAGTTCCCCCACCCTGCTGGAGGCTGCAACAAGCCAAAACATCAGGATTCGAATCCTGACGGTTTGGCTTGTTTCAGCTGCCAGGAGGGTGGGGGAATCTTGGAAACAGCTTGGATCGGGTCTTCCGACCTCCCTGGAGCCAGCAGGGGGGTCAGAGAGCCCAAAATGGGTTAAAAAAAATCTGTTTTTTTACCCATTTTGGGCTCTCTGATCCCCCTGCCTGCTACAGGGAGATCAGGGGACCCAATCTACAGCTGCAGGGTGGCTGGGGAAGCTGACGGGGACTCCCCGTCGGCTTCCCTAGCCACCTGCCCATGCCTCCGCAGCTGTGGGGTGGCTGGGGAAGCTGATGGGGGAACCCCCCCGTCAGCTTTCCAGCCACTCCACCCATGCCTCCGCAGCTGCAGGGTGGCTGGGAAGCTGAACGGAGAACCCCGTTCAGTTTTCCAGCCACCCTTCTGCTACGAAACGACTGCATCGGATAACGCTAACAGATCGTTATCTGATTTTAGTGTTATCCAATTCAGTCGTTATCCGAGGTATTACTGTATGTCTATTTTCAGAAGGTAACATAAGATTTAAAAAACCCATAGAAAGAAAATTTCTCTCTGTGTGAGACAGGAAGAGATTACCAATCAGAAAGGCACTTGAAATCTACCCTGACATCTGTACTGACTATTGAGGCCCTGGGGCTGTGGTGGCTAAGTGATTAAGAAGCTTGCCTTATTAGCTGGAAGGTCGGTATGTCAGCAATTTGAGACCTGAGTACTGCATGATGGTTTGAGTGCCCATTTCTGTCCCAGCTCTTGAGGACATGAAAGGAGCCTCATTCAGGAGTCTCCTGAGCAGAGTTTCTCCAGCAAAAATCCTTTCAACTCAGAATAATTTTTGACATGAAATTATTATTATTGAGGTTCTAGTCCAGAGGTTCCCAACCTACAGCCGCCATCACACCCGCTGCTGCCATCACACCCGGAAGTGGAAGTGGGCGCATTTACGTCAGCCGTAAAACGCACCTGCACATTCATAAATGTGGTTACGTCAGACAGAAATGTGCCCATGGCTACCACAGAAGCAGGCACAGAGAATCCCTCTTCTAGTCTATACAGTAGGGGTGCCCAAACTTTTCAGGCCACTGGCCGGTCACATGGTCACTATGGCCCCGGGGCCAGATGCGGCCCCTGATGGCAATTCATTCAGCCCACGAAGCCCTCATTGTTCCTGGAAGCGGAACAGGGGTGTTTTACTTCCGCTTCCAGGAGCAACGAGGGCTTTGTGGGCCGGATGATTTGCCATTGGGGGCCACATCCGGCCCCCAGGCTGTAGTTTGGGCACACTTGCTATACAGTATGTAACATCCATTTCCTCGTTTTACAATATATTGCAGTTCAGAAGTAGAAATAGATTAACAGGAGAGGGCTTCCTGATAAAGACACCTCCTCCGTGCCATTATTACTACAATCTTTTTTTTCTAACAACCTTTTCCTATCACATGCTTTTTTTTTTATGAATATGTTCTGGTTGCATTTAGCTATCCTTCATTTGCCTTCTCCCATGAAAGCTTGATATAGTTCTGGTTTCTTCTCATGTACTTAAATGATTTATATTTCTGTGACTTGCTCCCAACACTGAAAAATAATAGCTGATGGCCAGTGATGTGTTTCTTCAGCAGAATTGTATTTCTTTCTTTTGTTGTTTAAAAATGTCTTGTTGAAACACAAAAGGCATTGTTTAATTTGTATAAGAGTTTGTTTGCCACCCTTAACTGAATAAGACAATAATTAAGAAAAGAGCAAAAATCAGTTCTGGTTATTTTTATTTAAAAGTAATTTAGAACTGATATCAATGTGATATCTTAAGTGGATTTCACAGCTATTAATAATCCCTCTTCTTTTCTACAAGGGGAATTATTTTCACAATGGCATATATGGTTTAAAATAATAAAATATTAAAGTATTATTAATTTATTTCATTTTTTAAAAGCGCCTCCCCCCATGGCTGACTGACAGGGGAAATTATTTGGGGAGAATTATATGCAGATGTGTGTGTGGGGTGGGGATGGGGTGGGCCCCTAAGCCCCATGTTGTTCAATGTTTTAATGTGACAAAGCTTAATTTCCCCTCCCACTCTGTTTACTGCTGCAGTTTCACTTCCACTGTACATATGTGCATGTTAAATTCTGGGCCTTCCTCCCAGTATGTTGCCAGTAGGCGCTTAATGAAGTTTGCAAACAAGCTGCAAGAGTTATATTTTTGAATTCATATGTATAAGAAAAGTATGACTATGTATGTGATTAAAATGTTTTACCTCAATTTATAAATCTGTCACGGTTTAGGTAGCAATTTTCACATCATTCTGGGCATCCCCACCCTACCCCGGACCTTGAATCTCTGCCTTTAGTTCTGGGGCTGGGTTATACCAAATGTTGCCAGTTTTTCTTAAACTTGATGCCTAGCTCAGAGCAATTTACTTTCACAATAGGAGGAAGTGAGTAAATAGGGATAGAGGAACCATTGGGCCCTCTACTTCAAATTTGGGGTTGAAGTTTTCCAGAATTTAAAGTAGTTTCCCCTCTTTTAGATTACCAAGAGATGTCAGGAATTGAAGCTAGGATCTTTTGTGGAAACAGCATGGCCATTTCGTGGTCTATTTTAAATGGTAAATTTTGCAGACAACCATTATTGGAGTGAGGTACTGTATGTGTAAATAGGGCTATGAGCTTTCATTGCTAAATGCTTACAAAAATCAGACATACAGACAAAGCCATATCTCTTAATTAATTACTTGCAAAAATAAAGCAGACAAAATTGCCAAATGTGGCTGGTTACGTACGAATAACTTTGCATAACTGGCTGGCAAGGTGTCTCTTACACATCACAATTGTAAGTTGCACCAGTTACACAACCATTTGTAAAAATATCCAAGACTGAAATACACACTTTGACAAAGCAGGCAGCAATTTGTGCAATATTAGTTAGAAATTCCTGGTTAAAATGCCAGCCAGTTTGTTTTAAAAAGAACCCAGCGTGATGCATTTTTGAGGTTAAAGAGCTCAGCTGAGATTTTGGAATGTTCAATACAGTATGCATTTTAGACATGATTTATGTATTTCATGGACTTTTAAAAATAAATTTGGCTTTATGATCAAGGCCATTGCTGTGATTGGGCATCATCCTGTCATGAGAAACTTATTCAAAACCCAAAAATGATCCTATAATCAGAGTGAAAGATTTTCTTGTTATCCAAACTTTCTTACCAGTTTCATACTATATATTATATATATAATATCAAAAAAAAGTAAAGTAAATAAAGTACCAAAATGACTTGTCAGTGTAGAGAAATGAATATTTCAACATTTCCAATGAAAACCCAGATGTTTTGACATATGGAAATTAAAGGTTCACTTTGAATTGTTGATCAAATGAAATTTCATTTCAACATGTTGATTGAAATGTCAAACCAATATTCAGCATTCGAATTAACATATTAGTGGTGATTGTTGAGTCATATGCCACTTGAATGTTATTTTGTTTTGTGACTCACTGCTTGGACCAACACTCGGAAAGGAAACAGTTCCTTGGAAGTAAACACGCATTATGTAATATGTAAATCTAACAGTTTAGCTGTCTGACAGTTCCTCCTCCTCCTCTCTCAAAGTAGAAAGAGACAGTTTCCTAAAACATCACCATCCCACAAAAAACTCAAACAATCAATGGAAATAGTAACAGAATGGAACATTAGTTCTATTCATCTTTCAAACAGGCATGGGGGAAAGTCTCCTGAAAGTGCAATTCACCTTTAAAATGAGCCATGTAGTGTGGAGAGAGAATTATATTTTAAATTGAAGACTGAATATTTAGGCTTGGGAAATCTCTGCAAGCTTCCTCAACCTTCTACTCATGGATACATTGATTTTATGGTTTATTACTTTGGGTGTAATGTTTCATCTTCTTAGAACTTTGAAAAAGTTCATTGTAGTCTGTGGCCTGAATGATGTGGCTCTGTCTACAGTGATCTGGTTCACACATAACATCAAAATACAATTTACTATTACATGAATAAGTTTGCATGCTCACTAGAGCAAATGTGAGGGATTCAGAATCATTTGAAAACCATGTTCACTGACCCACAGAGTTTTTTTTTTAAATTGGCAACCATGGATAAACTATGGATTGTCTGGACAATAAAGGAATGATAACCATTGTTTGAAGTTGCTTCTTCAGATAATTGGCCCTAGTTTGAATATTACAACAAAATGCAAACAAAATGAATTGGAAGTGAGGGTGAATGTTTAGGTTCATCTTCAGAGATATTTAACCAAAAAACTGATCGCATAATAAAGCTGAAGTTTTAATTCATTAAAAAACCCCTATTGGTCACAAACATATCAAGACAGAAAAGTACACTATCAACTATATTATGACCAGGTATGAAAAAATTGTATCATTCCTCAAAGTAACAGAATCAAAATTATTCTGAAAAGTTCAAAGAAGACCATGTCTTAACATTTTTTGAAAACAGAATTCAGAGACTAAAAATAGAAAAAACAAACTCCACCAATTTCATTTTGCAGTACCTTTGGATTTTACTTAAAACCAGGCAATAAAAGTGCTAATATATCACAAGTCTTTGATTATCCTATGGAAGTCCATTGAACTTGAAGTCTTGTGAAGGAGTTTGATTTGTTCAGTCCCTTAAACTAGTTTTCCCCAGTACCAGGTCCCTTTAGATTAATTAGTCTGCATCTTTCAAGCATGACCTATTGACTGCAATGGATTCTTCTTCTCATGGACCCTAGATTTTATCTTTTTTGCTTGATTTTTACAGATTTTTCTTTAAAAAATTGACTAACAGATTACTAGTGTGTTTACATTTCTTTTGTGCTTGCAATCAATTGGCCAAAATGATTGACCAATAATGTCAGTTTTTTAAAAATACACAAATGCAAACAATAAATCAATAAATTATTATTTTACGTCAAATGAATGTTGATCTCATCCCAAAAATGCATAAAGAGTGAATTTATAATTTTAAAGGCATTTTACACACATTCAAATGATCCCAAAATAGCTAGGCTAACATTAATACTGTTATAATAGTTGAACTTAAATACAATTTCTTTTGAATGTACGTGTGTTTTACAAAAAAGTCAGAAGTTTTCAAGAAGTTCTATATCCATTATTATTTGCTTAGGATACTGCCAATGAAGAATATAGATTCGGAGTAAAAACACAAGGCAAAATATTAATTTAATTTAGGTACAACCAAACACAGCGGCCTGTATCTAAAGAGCCTTATTTGCAAGCACAAACTTTCCCCAAGCTTACCCACTTTCTTGTTCCAGCTGTTGGGGATGCATTATTGTGCCTGTTCAAAAGCTCATTTCTTTCTCCCTTTTCCAATCAAGGTGGGATGCAACATACAGATTTTATGAATGAACCCTTCTCTCTCTTAGATGAAGTCTTGAACATTACTCTTTGGATATTGACATATGACCATTCTCCAGATGACCATGAATATAATGTAAATCCAGAGTTTGTAAAGAGTGTGTGTGTGAGACAGAGCTATGCTTTCTAGTCCATCAGACACTAGGGGTACCGTGGAATCTTTGGGTGCATGGTTGTGAGGGAAGGCAGTGGGGTTGGTGTAACTCAGGGTCCTTGCTAGCCAGATTCTCTCCATTCTAATGCAGTTTGTTTTTATGTTCCACAGTTCTCCTGCTATATTTTATGGCTATGTGTGCATTTTTCATTTATTTAAAAGCTCTCCTGATGAAACAGGAGCTGAATTTATTAAATGTGTATATTCACATCTACAGCGATGTTATGGATATGTCAAGCATAGAGTGAGCATGGAGGTATAAGTTATGTACTTGGCAAAGTTATGTGGTTACAGCATTAATCGTCACAATTGATTGCACCTTCCAAAAACTGTCTGAGATAAATATCCTGCACTGGCCACAAAGGTGTAGAGTATATCAATTTCTATATTAGTGACACATCAGACCTTGCATTACTGTTGAGGGAGCGATGTAACTCTGATAGCCACATCCCAGGATGATTTGATGCCCTTCCACAGTCTTGACAGTAAGGCCAGTCACCTTCTTCTCTCTGGTGGAATGCAAGAAAAGGTTATGCATCCAAACCTACATCCAGAAAGAAAATTGGATGCTTCCCTGATGTAGATCAGCATGAACTGGATTGCTCTTTAAGTTTCAGCAATTCAGATAATGTGCTTTTTGAAAATGTCAGAACTAGGAAGAACATGGCTGAGGGATTCTGGGATTTGTAGATAATAGTCTTTTGGGCCTCATGTTCCTCAATTCCATCAGCGGATGCAAGGTACTATAGTAGCTGTAGTTCTTTTTCACACTTCCCTGGCATGCTGCTATTCCAGCATATGAGGAATTCACGTAAAGGATGGGGGGAATTTTCACACAATCATTATTTTATGTCAAGGCATCTTGGAAAGAAATTACTAGTCCACATGAGATTTTGTCCCTCCAGTGTGAGATCATGATAAGAAGTCTCTTTTTTCACAATCCTAGATGTTTCCTGGGTAACAAGGCTGATTGCACAATAGGCCCCAGGGGCCGTCAGTATACAAAGTGGGGAATGCTTCAAGTTTGAGGTGGGCTGATGTGAATTTTTTATCTATTGCTCACAAGACATAAAGAAATTTGAAATAAACCCTTCCAAACACATAGTGTTTTCTCTTCACCACTCAGGTTTCTACTATTAAAAATATAGATTCTTTTGGATCGGTTCATTCTTTCTTTCGTGTCCTGATCAACCCCTGGACTGCCAAAATGAAGCCCCTTTCTTGGCTTTGTCAGTGGCCAAACTTAAGTCCTCATCAGTGCATGTTTCTGGTAGTAATCAGCCAGATTCTGTATCTCTCCACATTCACACAGTGTATCGTTGTCCGCCAGCAGCCTCCACTTGACCATGTTGGTCTTGTATTTATGCACTTCGACCCTCAGGGATCGGTTCATGACTTGAACTGATGCAGAAAGGGAGGATGAGCCAAGTGTGCACACATGTACACAAAGTGATGCTTTGCAGAAACACCTTCCCTCAATCATTTCTTTTTTTATCCATATCAGAGAGTAAACAAAGAAAACAAAAAGAGACAAAAAAACACTGTGGCACCTTAAAGACTAACTACTTTTTTTTTTACAGCTTCTCCTCCATGGGTAACATTCCTGAGTTTTAGTTTGCTTGCTTTCTAGCCTAAGAGCAAAGCTTGTGTCCATGGTCAAATCAGCAGTTCAAGACTCGAGTACTGCATGACGGAGTGAGCACCTGTCATCTGTTCCAGCTCCTGCCAACCTAGCAGTTCAAAAGCCAGAAACTGCAAGTACTGTAGATAAATAGGTACCGCTTTGGCGGGAAAAGTAACAGTGTTCTATGTGCTCCAGCATCTAATCATGCCTGCTACATGACCACAGAGACGCAGACAGCTCTTGTTCTTTGGCTGTAAACAGAGATGAGCACTGAACACTAGAGTTGGATAGGACTGCCTTTCAAGCAAGAGAGACCTTTACTAAGGTAGTTATCTGTGATGGCATCACATACAGGTCTATACATAGAACTGAAAGCAATCGGTAAAAAAGGAGGCTTTCTCCTGTTTTCTGATGGCCACTTAATTTGTGAGTGAATGCAAGTGAATTTACAATGATCTCCTTTTGGGAACATATTACTTTAAGCAAGCACTTAATGTTCTGTTTACTAGGATTTTGACTGCAGTGGCTCAAGTGGTTAAGATGCTGACTGGGAGATGGAAGGTCAGCGGTTCAAAACCCGAGTTCTGCATAATGGAGTGAGTGCCCGTCTCTGTCCCAGCTCCTGCCAACCTAGTAGTTCAAAAGCAAGGATTTGCAAGTAGATAAATAGGGACCACTTTGGTGGGAAGGAAACCAGCGTTTTGTGCACACAGGTGTTGAGGCATGCCTGTCACATGTCCACAGAAACATCTGCAAACGTAGACAGTGCTGGCTCTTTGGTGATAAACAGAGATGAGCACCGAACCCTAGGGTTGAATACAACTGGCTTTTAAGCAAGGGTGACTATCACCTTTACCCTTTACCTTACTAGGATTTTGTAGAAAATAACAAATTATTTAAGATGGCAGAGCTAAGGAAATTCTCTGCTTAGTTGGAGTGTCTGGGATGGTGACATAGCCATCAAAATCGACTTCTTACCAAAAGGCTTGGCATATGGCCTTAAGACCAATCTCCAGCTTGCCCGTTCCATACATTAAAGTGACCATTATAAAGTGTATTAAGCTCATGAAGACAAGGTGTGATTAATTCTAACACTAGAGTACAGAAATCGCACGAACATTCCTGACAAATGATCGACTGTATTGAGCAGGGGTGCCCAAACTTTTTGGGCTGCAGGCTGGTCACCTGATTCAGGGGGCTGGTTACTAAGACCCGAGGGCTGAATCCGGCCCCTGACACCAATTCATCCAGCCCGCAAAGCTCTCATCACTCTCAGAAGTAGAAGTAAAACGTGCCGGGTTTTACTTCTGCTTCCGGGAGCGATGAGGGCTTTGTGTGCTGGATGAATTAGCATCAGGGGCCATATCCAGTCCCCAGGCCGTAGTTTGGGCATCCCTGGTATAGAGTCATAGCACAGAAGATGCACTGCAATTTTACTCAGTAGTTCATTTATGGCCAGTCTATAGTCTGGCCAGGTGATCCTGCTAAGGTAATAGAGTAGACCATACTGCCAGCAACTCAACGCTGAGTGTCAAGCAGCATTTAACTAACCTGACCACTCTGAGGACTAATGGCATTTGGCTGGTGCCAAAGTCCACAGGGAGGGTGATGGTCCTGAAATGGATTAAATCCCACTTGAATCCGTCTTGATGGAGGGCAACGGCTTGATCAATACTGGCCTGGGGCTGAGGAGGACTTAGCGTGCCAAAAGGGCTCAGGACCAGAAAGTGACTCACGGAACTGGATCCGTGGTATGGGTGTCATGCCGTGATGCGGAAGGAAGATGAAAGGCCCTTGCATTATATTCTCAGGACAGTCTTCATGGCTGATTGCCATGATGATCGCCTATATTCGGATTTGTGTATGACAGAAGAAAAAGAAGTTCGCTTATAAAACTTTTCAGCATTGTCAGGGTACTTATTTCCTAAGATTATGCTTTAAAAAAACTTTTGTCTCTTGGTAAGACAGTTGTATACTGTGTTGAGATAATCTTAGAACTGCAAAGCCCGAAGGGACCCTGTCAATCATTGATTCCTGCCCATCAGGAAGGCACAGTGAGGAATCAAACTCCCAACCTCTGTTACTGAAACCAATGAGTTATCACTGTTCTTGGGCTATCTTTAGATATTGGCTAGTATTCTTCTTTGACAGATAGGCAATTACAAAAGTATCCTCCCTGCTGCTGCATGACTAATTGTGTGTCCAACACCACAACATGTGTGAAGACGGTTATACTAGCTATTGTTAGATATGGGAAGCATTATAGAAACCGATTATGATAATGGTGGTAATGATGATGTAAAACTTATAGTATTTCGAAAGACTTCACAAAATGCAAGAGCTCTTGAAAGAAACTTAACTACCCTAGTGTTCTAAGTACCCCATTACCCTGGGAGGACAGATAGGAATGATGTGGATCAGGCCCATCCAGATAAGCTGTTCCTTTGGATTGTTATGGGTTGGAACTGCAGGCTTGTTGTTTTTGGCTCACTGATCTTGATTTATTCATGCCAAAATTCTATACTTGCCAGTTTCCCTCCTATGTAATCCAGATAAAAACTTTCTATATTATAACACCTCCCCTTCTTCTCCATTCTCTACTTGGTCTTCACTCCTTGTCTGTTTCCCTCCCTGATGTTGCTTGATTTGGTAGTGGAAGTTTCCATTTTGGGAAGGAGGAAGTACAGTCAAACCTTGCATAAAGAGTGTTTCGCTTAAAGAGTAACTCACTTAAAGAGCAGAATTTTCTCTGAATGGTCGTTTTGCTTAACAAATAAAACCAACCAAAAACTTGCTTAACAAATAAATTGGGGTTTGCAATCCCCCCCACAATTGGTCACTTCCAATGGTGTTTCACTTAAAGAGCAAACTCGCTTAAAGAGCAATCTTGTGGAATGCATTATGCTCTTTAAGCGAGGTATAACTGTATTAATTTCTTCCTAAGATAAAGAAAAATCTGTAGTGGTTGAAGGATAATTTACAGCCTTTAGCTCTTGAATAAAACAGCATGTTATATTGATATCGCCAAGCGTGAAGAAAAGAGCAAGAGGCAGTGGTGCTGAGCAATTCCTCTCCTGTAGAAAGGAAACCCTCCACTGTGCTGAGAACACTTTCATAGCTGACATCACAGCTGATGTCATAGTGAGGTCTGCTTGTAGGACCTATGTTGGTTCAAGAGCAAGAAACAGACAGAAATGTTAGTTCTGGGAAAACCCAGGTACAGTAAACACCCCAAAGCAAATAATCCTGAAATGGATTGGAAGTAAGGTCGCCCTTGCTCGAAAGCCAGTTGTATCTGACTCTAAGGTTCTGTGCTCATCTCCATTTATAGCCAAAGAGCCAGTGCTGTCTGCATTTGCAGACATTTCCATGGACGTGTGGCAGGCATGACTAGACACTGGAGTGCACCAAAAACTGTTACCTTCTCACTAAAGTGGTCCCTATTTATCTATTTGCAATTTCTTGCTTTTGAACTGCTAAGCTGGTAACAGCTGGGACAGAGATGGGAACTCACTCCATTGTGCAGCACTTGGGTCTCAGACTGTCGACCTGCCAACCAACTAGTCATCTAGTTCAGCATCTTAACCACTAAATCACCACAGCCCTATGGATTGGAGGTAGGTAAAGGTAAAGGTCACCCTTGCTCAAAAGCCAGTCATATCCGACTCTAGGGTTCAGTGCTCATCTCTGCTTCATAGCCGAAGAGCCAGGACTGTCTGCTTCTGCAGACGTTTCTGTGGTCATGTGGCAGGCATGACTAGACACCAGAGCACATGGAACAAAGTGGTCCCTATTTATCTACTTGCAATTTTTTGCTTTTGAACTGCTAGGTTGGCAGGAGCTGGGACAAAGATGGGAGCTCATTCCCTCCTGCAATATTCGGGTATCGAACTGCTGACCTTCCGCATTCCAGTCAGCATCTTAGCCACTTGAGCCACTGCAGGGTTTAATTTGAAAGTCCAGTAACATCATGTAGATCTGAAAAATAATACAGTAAAACACCGGATAACGCTAAGACTTGGTTCCACAAGTCTTGGTGTTATCCGATTTTCAGTGTTATCCGATGCATGTTAAAATCCTATGGGATGGATCGGATAACGTTAAAGCTCCATAGAGATACATTGTAACCACACAGGCTTTAGAGGTTGTTATCCGATCCATCCCATAGGACCTTAACGTTATTCGATCCAATTCTTGTCCCCAGATTACTTAACGTTATGCGGTTTTAGCGTTATCCGATCCAATCGTTATCCAGTGTTTTACTGTAATCAAAATCAATGGTCAACTGGCGAGTGGGCGGCAATATAAATTTGAACAAACAAACAAACAAGAGCAAATAGGATGCATGGTAAGCTCTCAGAAAGCCAGAAAATGTCATGTTGAATCCCTGATATTTTCAGGCTAGGCTGTATAAGATTTTTTTACTGGAATCTTGGAAGGCTACCATAGCAAGGGGAGATAATATTGAACTGGGTATGAACTGCCAAGACTCTAATTGGGAACAAGACAAAATGGCCAGATATTGGGGAGTGGGTAGGGAAGGCTCCAGCCATTGCCCACTGCTACCAGTTAAGAGACAAAAGTAGGCTAGTGGGCATGTATAGTGGCCAGTGCATGGGAAAGGGTTTTAGGAATGAGGGAAGGGGCACTGAAAGTACCAGTTTGGAGTGAACTGGAGATTCCTCTGTTGCTGGGAATTTTGATCTAAACACCAGAGGAGATTTGGGATTGAAAGTCTCCTGCCTCTTTCTGAGATTCTTCCCCAGCCTCAAGCCTGGAGAACTTCAACAGGATTTAATGTAAGTGGAAAATGTTCGAGCGGGACAAGATGATGTAATATTTATTTATTTAGATTTATTATCCCGCCCCAATCAGGCGAACCTGACTCTAGGCGGTTTACAGAAAATTCATAAATTAAAACCTTGAGGTTCAAAATTACTTAAAAGTCAATTAAAAAGAATTAATAAATAGCAAACCTTTCCTTGTCAATCTGTATAGCTTCATGTTAAAAATAATTTCAAACCATTTCTTTCTTCCCTCTCGGAGCCTTCATTATAACCCCAAACAGGTGTTACATTCAGATATATATTGCTTCCAATGTATAATCAACCACTTGATCTCATTACCTTATAAAGAAGACTTAGAGGTGGTTGATGGTGGCTGGAGGCTATCTGAATAACTTGATAAAATGGATTCTTTCCTTACCCTTTGATTAGATTTTATGTCAGTTCCTACAGTGACAGGTTTAACTCTCACCCCACCCCACAGAAAAAAAAAAGGAATAAAAAGCAATGTAATTTCAAAATCAATAATATATACTGGAGGAACCAGCAAGGCTACAGTTCTACATAGCTAGTCACACTGCATTGTACCATTTGGTCATTCTCTGTCAGTCCTTTTTTCAATTTATTAACATTTAAACAGATTTCTAGGGTTTTAACATCTCATGTAATGACTGCAAACCTTTCAATTCAGTTCATTTCCATTTCATAATGATCTCTCTGCAGTTAAGGAATGAGATAAAATGTCCCTTTATTGAATACAGCAGGGGACAAGGCTTCTATGAAGGAAAAAGTCCTCCCTTTAATAACTAGCTCCTCTTCGTATCTCTATTCAGCAACTCTCCCCATTTTTTACTTTACCTCAGAGAAGTCTCCCTCAGTCTAAATAGTTAAAACCATTATAAACCAAATAACATCTAGCACAGCTGCAGATGGAGCAGACAATGTTAGTTCTTCCATGATTGATACTGAGAGATCCATAGTATTGTTTATATAGCCCAAACCATTACCACTCATCAGGGACATGTACACTTCAGTTTTGGGGACTCCAAAACCTGAAAAACTACCATAAACATCCTAATGGGGCAGCTATTTTCAAACTTTTCACGTGAAAGATGGAGCAAACTTGTTTTGAAGAGTAGGGCCCAAACCAATGGGTTCAAGTTGTAAGAGATGGCAAACCTGTGAGTAGTTAAGAGCTGTTCAACAATGGAACAGATTGCCTCAGAAAATGGTGGATTCTTCATTGTTGAAGGTTTTTGAATAGTACTTGGATGGCTGTCCATCAGGGATGTTTTCGGTGTGCATTTGGACCTTATGGTTCTGGTAGTGCCTTTCAGCTCTAGAGTTCTGTGAATCTATGATTCCATGCCCACTGGCCGTGAGATGGGCAGAGGAAAGAGAACACAAGCATGGAGGACTATGGAGAAGGATGTGGCTGAGTGAGGAAGAAGGAACAGGAGCACATTGTATTGCAGCTTATACAAACAGAATGGCAGGCACACAAATGGTGCCCTCCACCACACATCACGATGTCTAGTACTCCAAACCATTCCATCCTGTTCCAGAATATCCCACAAGTGTTTCTCCTGATCACAATAATAGACTAAATAGCCCCAAAATTACCTGCTTTGTAGGAACACAAAGAGCAAGTTATATACCTGATGTGGCAGATTCACTATATCTAATGCCAGGGCTGAACAGTGGAGGAGAAGAAGCATATGACCACTGACTGAGTTTCCTTGGTCCTCTTCTTTCAGGTAATCATTTAAACAAAAGAGCCCTAACAGAGGCAGGCCTTTGTGTGGACCTCTGTGTAACATGAAGTGTGTAATCAAATGTGGACTTGGGATTGCAGGAGGAGTCACATGCCAAGAAGATTTGGGTGCAGAGGTTCCAGCAGAATTTGAGAGATGGGATAATTCCCACTGAACTGTAGGTCTTTTGCTAGATTTAGCTGCTGCCAACTGCTGCTTGCTCACCTAGTTCTTACTACTACTGCTACTGCTACTGCTACTGTGGTACCTCTCATAACAAATGCATCGTATAGCAAAAAATTTGCACAACAAAGCATTCGTTATGCAATGGTGGTACCCTGCATAATGATTTTTTTTCCATTATGAAGGGTTTTTGGTAACTGTGGTGTACCTGCTTAATGGGAACACTGGTTAATGACCCACCCCACCCCCTGTTACGCGGAGTATCTCCTATAGGGAACCACATAACTAAAAAAAAAACGCATAGTGAAGAGCTCCGTGGAACGGAGCGTTTTTTTTTTATGTAGGGTTCTCCTCCTCCTCCTCCTCCTCCTCTTCTTCTTCTTCTTCAGGTGCCACATCCATTCCCAATATTGTCTATCATCATGGCGATAGTCTTCCTGTTCTTAACTCCTCAGAATACATCTTCCAAAGACATGCCACACCAGTCTCTCAGGTTCTTTAGCCATGACATCTGTCTGCATCCAAGGCCTCTCTTCCCAGGGATCTTTCCTTGCAGAGCGAGTTGGAGTATTCTATATTTTATGTTGTTCCTCATGATATGGCCAAGGTGTTGGAGCTTTCTTTGCTTGATGGTCTTGCTCTTTATCCATTCGGCGCAATACTTCTATGTTAGTCACATGATCAGCCCATGATATCCTTAGCAGCCATCTGTAGATCCACATTTCAAAAGCTTCAATTCTCTTTTCAGATACTTTACACAATGTCCAAGTTTTGACTCCATATAGCAACACTGTGACTACGTAACATCTCACCTAGTCCTAGCCACACTATTTTTCAGGGTGGTTGGATGGATTGTTCCATCAAGCTATCCTATAATTCTGAATCTTAGATGTGCTCCTAGGCTGTCTAGTACAGTGCCTTTAAAATGGAGTAGGAAGATAGTGACTACTTACAAAGGGCATCTATTTTTTCATGATATGCAGAAAGAGCCTCCTTGAAGATAGTGGTATTTTTGAACCATATGTACATCACACACACTTCAGGACAAAAAATCAAAGGTAGTTAGCACAAAAATTCCTTGAGGTCATCTTCGCATTTGGCAAGGATGCTTCATGTACAGTAATACCTCGCATAACGAGCAAAATGCGTTCCATGCAGTTACTCGTTATGCAAGTTACTCAGTCAGCGAAACACATTTCCCCCCACCCTTCGCAAGTGTCCCGCTGACACATGCTCTGCAGCAGGGGGGAGCTTGCGAAGGGTGGGGGGACCTTTCCAGTACCCTTCGCAAGCTTCCTGCTGACATACGTGTGCATGTGGGGCGTTAGTGAAGGGTACGGAAAAGGTTCCCCCTCTCTTCCCAAACGCCCTGCACGTTGGGAGAGCTGGTTTGGTTGGAAGGAGGTTGGGTTGTCCGATCTCCTCCAAAATAAACCTGCGCTCCCTACGTGTGAGTGCAGGTTTGTCTGGGGGGAGGTGGGCAGCCCAATCCTCCCCCCAAACAAACCTGCGCTCACACGTTGGGAGCGCTGGTTTGTTTGGAAGGAGGTTAGGTGGTTCAATCTCCTCCAAAATAAACCTATGCTCCCAACGTGTGAGCGTAGGTTTGTCTGGGGGGAGGTGGGCAGCCCAATCCCCCCCCCAAACAAACCTGCGCTCACACGTTGGGAGCACTGGTTTGTTTGGAAAGAGGTCGGGTTGTCAGATCTCCTCCAAAACAAACCTGCACTCACATCTGGGGCGACCGTTCCAGTACCCTTCGCAAGCTCCCCGCTGACGTGCGCATGCATGTGGGGTGCTTGCGAAGGGTACTGGGAAGGTCCTCCCACCCTTTTCAAGTGCCCCGCTGCTGAGGAGCGTGCGTCAACGGGGCGCTTGCGAACGGTGGGTGGACATTTCCAGTACCCTTCCCAAACGCCCTGTTGACTTGCACCGTGCATCTGCGGAGTGTTTTGGAATGCGGCGGGGGATTCCCCTGCCGTGTTCCAAAACACCCCACAGAGGTGGCGCCCATCAGCTGGGCGTTTTGGAACATGGTCAGGGGAGTCCCCCGCAGCATTCCAAAACACCTCGCAGAGGCGAAGCTTCTCGTTAACCGAGTTTTTGCTCCTTCAATGAAGCAGACCTTTTGGGGAAAAGTCTGTTCGTTAAGTGAGTTACTCGCTATGCGAGATGCTCACTATGTGAGGTATTACTGTATTTTTGTTTCTGTTTTTTAAAACACTTTTAGCTATTTTGATTCCCTAGTGCAAATCAATGGGCAAGCCTAAGATTCAGTTTTCTTGATCTTGGGGACAGGATCAACACTGACCACAACACACTCTGAATTTAGTCCAAACCAAACTGGGATTCAACTCAGATTGCTTGTTCAGACTCTAAACTAAATCAAGGGTTCTTGCCCAACTCTCATGGATACTGTGCAAGACTATTCAGGGATCATTCCCTAAGTCAGGGGTGCCCCAACTTTTTGGGCTGTGGGCTAGTCACATGGCAGTCATGTGGTTCAGATGGTCAGACACATGGTTGCTCCCACAGGAAGCAGAAGTAAAATGTGCCTTGCAATCTGTTTTGCAACAGGATGAGATAGATTCTGAGCTGCCATTTTCTCTGATTAAACCAGGGGTGTCCAAACTATGGCCAACAGGCCAGATCCTGCTCCCAATGTGAATTCATCCAGTCTGTACCACCCTCATCGTTCACAGAAGCGGAAGTAAAACGAGCCCATACGGGCACGTTTTACTTCACTTCTGGGAGAGACAAGTGCGGCGTAGGCTGGATGAATTGGCAGGGGCAGGATCTGGCCCACAGGCCTCAATTTGGGCACCCCTGCCCTAAGTGTTTGCTTCCTTACCATGTGATGAGTGCATGTGTGAAGGGGACACTAGGAGATTGGAAAACTAGACCTAAAGAAACATATTACCCTCTGGAAAGAATGATGTTTTATCTTCACTGAAGTATCTTGGGTACACAGAAAGAGCCTCCTTGAAGATTGTGGTATTTTTGAATCACAATCAGGTGTAACCTGGTAACGGCAACCTTGTTATGCCAACTAATCTTTCTCACACTAGGTCAGGCAAAAGGAAATGCAGAATAAACTCACCATTTTGGCAGTTTCACGCCTGCCTTAGACATGGAAGAAAAAGAAGTGAAGTATCTATGATATTTCCAAAATTATAGAAGATAACCACTGCAAGTAGATAAATAGGGACCACTTTGGTGGGAAGGTAAACAGCGTTCCATGTGCTCCAGTGTCTAGTCATGTCTGCCACATGACCATGGAAACATCTGGAGAAGCAGATAGCGCTGGCTCTTCGGCTTTGAAACAGAGATGAACACTGAACCCTAGAGTCAGATACGGCTGGCTTTCGAGCAAGGAAAACCTTTACCTTAAGCACTGCTCAATGCATTTGTAATGTGTTCACCCTTAGGTCAGCCACTGCTTCCAGCAGTCTTGATTAATTCACTTTTTGGATCTGATCAGAAAGAGGCCCAGAGAGAAGAGCCTAAAGTAACACAAGCCAAATAATAGACACATTTTCCAGCACAGATTTATAGTGTCAGTTCTGTTTCCTGCAATATGTTGCCATTATATGTATTATTTCTTTGATTTGGCATCTGAGAACAATTATATATTCAAGCTTTGCCAGCCATAAGCTTTTAAGAATGCCTTTTTAAAAAGGCATTTTGTCTCTGTTAGTGTAACAGAGCAATAGTTTGGATATAACTTATACATGCTCGAAACTAAATAACATTTGCAAAGAAGACATGATTTACTGTAAGTATGCAATACAGAAACCCTTGTTAAGAGTTCTAATGCACCTTAGATTCTTAGCTTTTAAATGGCATAATCATTGGATGTGAGACACACAAGCCTTATTCAGTTGCTAAGAAAGCCTGGTGCCCATTCCTTCATGGCACTGGATGTGGAAATCAGTGATGGGATGTCACCGGTTCCAGACGGATCTCTGGAACCGGTAAGACCAATCCCGGAGGGTTCTCCGTGAGGGGAAGTCCACTTTTGGGGCGTCCGGTTCCGGACGCCTGACCGAAAGAAAAAAATAAAATAAAATCGGAGCGAAAATGGCTCTAATTGACTGTGCATGCGCAGAAACTCAATCTGACGCATTGCACATGCGTCAGATTGAGTTTCTGCGCATGCGCAGTCAATTAGAGCCATTTTCGCTCCGATTTTCAAAACATTTAGAACTTTCAGGGCAGCGGCGGCGGCAGCAGCCCTCTGAGGGGGGCGCCTCCCCGCGGCACGTTGAGGGCTGCCTCGGCCGTCCGCTGCTGACAAGCCCCATGCCCTGGGGACGCCCGGCGGGGTACACTGCTGCCGCTGCCTCCGCCGGGCGCCTGTGGGCCGGGTGCCTGCACCCGGCGTCCACAGCCGCCGCCCGCCGCCGCCGGAGCTGCCGCTGCCTGAATCCCTGTGGACTCCTTCTTGGGTCGGTCCCTTTTGAGCTCGGCTGCCGCGCGCTGCGGAGGAGGAAGCTGTAGGCGGCGGCGGTGCGGCATGGGGACGGCCCAGGGAGGCACGGCAGCCGCGGCTGCCCGTCGCCCCTCGCCATGGCCGGAGCCGGTCTAAAAAGGTACCGGCCCAAGGAGGACGCCACAGGGGTGCAGGCAGCTCCGGCGGCGGCGGCGGCTGTGGACAGCAATCGGGGTGCCGGGTCCCAAGAAAGGTAAGCGAGGGGTTTTTATTTGGGGTGGGTGGGTAATTTATTTGTGTTTTGGGTGGGTGGTTGTTTTTATTTTATTTATTTATTTGTGTCTGGGTGGGTGGGCTGAGAGGGAGGGGTGTGTGTGTATGTTTATTTTTATTTTTTATTTATTTTTATTTTGGCCCCGCCCACAACGTCATGACATCATGACGTCGGCCGTGACGTCATGACGTCATGCCATTGGCCACGCCCATGACGTCCGTGACGTCATGGCGTGGTAGTAGAATTTTTGTCATCCCATCACTGGTGGAAATGCAACTGCCCGAAGAGGCTGTTGAACCCAGCTAGGACCTACATAAGAGCCAAAAACCCAAATTCTGGCTGGTGCCGGCTGATGTGGTGAGACTATCCAGATGCAACAACTTTCCCCTTTTCAGATAATCATGCAAATATTATCAGTGACAGAGGGGACGAGCCAGCATGTTCTCTTCAAAGCAAGAGCAGAAGTGTTTTGTTTTTGTTACTCCACTGCTCTAAATTATTAAGTTTCAAAAATGGTTAATTCACTAAAATCTAATTTGTTTCATTCTTAGTTCACTTCCCTTGTACTTGTTCCCTTATAAGCATCATTTACATTGTTTTAACCTATTTCTTTTCTTACTCCTTTTTGCTTCTTTGCTGTCTGTAGATTTTCACTGAATTGCTGTGAATGGATACCTTTTTAGTTATTCCATTTCTATCCAGCCATCACCTATTTGTGGAACAGATAGAATTTTATGTTTATATTTTTCTAAATTTATGTTCAAAGTTCTAAATGCTTGAGTCTCTTAACCGGGACAAAGGCAGTCTAAAAATGATACTAAATAATTTGTTTGTTTGTTTGTTTGTTTCTTTATTTCCCGCTCATTTGGGATGTTTTCCCACTCTGGGTGAATTACAACATATTTTTTAAAAATCCAATTAAAATTAAACCAATTGAATAAATTATAAATATCAAACAAACAAATTATTGGAAAGCAAGTATACATTCCTGGTAAAGGTAAAGGTTTCCCTTGCTAAAAAGCCAGTTGTATCCGACTCTAGGGTTCAGTGTTCATCTCTGTTTCAAAGCCAGCGCTGTTTGCTTATGCAGACGTTTCCGTGGTCATGTGGCAGGCATGACTAGACACCAGAGCACATGGAATGGTATATACCTTCCCACCGAAGTGTTCCCAATTAATCTACTTGCAATTTCTTGCTTTCGAACTGCCAGGTTGGCAGGAGCTGGGACAAAGACAGGACCTCATTCCGTCCTGCAGTACTCGGGAATCAAATTACTGACCTTCCACCTCCCAGCTACTTGAGCCACTCCTACATAACAACTAGCTACCTAAGAAGAAATGTTGAAATCTGCCTGACTCCAGCATGCTGTTGTCCTAAGTAACTATTGAAGGGGTACACAGAAAGAGACTCTGCAGATTAACCACAGTCGGGCGTGCCCTGGGCAAAGGCAACCTTGTTGTGCCAGCTAATCTTTCTCACACAAGGTCAGGCGAAAGGAACTACAGAATGGGTTCACCAAAAGCTGGCTTCATTTTGGCAGTTTACAGTCTGAACTCAGCACACAAAAAATAAATAGCTAGTGAAATGCTCCAGGCAGCCCAAAAGAGGACTATAAATGTATTCGCCTGTTGCTTGTCCAGACATGTGGTAATCATTTAGTTACCACAGGCAATAACCTTAAATTGTTGTCCTATGGCTAACAAACCACAAAACTGCTAAAGGCAAAACTGCTAACAAATATAAAGATGGGTTTCAAAAAGATAGGTCAAATTGAACAGAAACCCCACCACTCTACTTCAGAAGAACCCAGTAAGAAGACATCCTTTTCCTCTACTTGCTCTTTCCACGTTTCCTCCAAATATATTTATTTTTAGTATTTTTATACAACCTGACTTAGTGCAGGCATGACTCGAGGTGGTGAAAAACTGAAAACTATAGAACACAACAAATAAACATGAACACAAACAGAGCAATAAAATAAGATCAAATACAGTAGAACCCCGTATAAAGAAAAAACTCCATTCTACTGAGCTCTTCACTATACGTTTCCCCCCGTTATACGAATCCCTATGAGTGATGCACCGCATAATGAAAAGAAAATGTTTGTTATATGAATCACCATTGGCTATACCCCGTACGGATTTCTCATTGTACAAAGTGTTTGTTATACAGGGTTCCAAAGTATAACCATGCCCGATTCAACAACAATGATAAACAGATTAATTAATAAAGTTTATAATGCATTATGGTAATAGATCTTGGAGATTACCCACACATAAGCTAAAGTAGTCAGGACTCTCCCATCCAGATATGGGTGGAACTGGTCAATCCACTGTAGATGATAAAAAGCAACCCTGGCCATGGCAGAGACTGCATTATCCATGGTAAGAGTTGGGTCAAAAAGGAATTCCAGATGCTGCATCTTATCCTTTCTCAATAGAGCCTGGCTTTCCTCATACAAGCTTTTCTTAAAAGGTTGGACACATTTCAATTTCCCTGTGGAAATGAAATCTCTGTAGTTGTTGAGAAGTCTATTTGAATAAGGGAACAAAGAACATGCCATTTCCCTTTTATTGCTTTTCAAATCAAAATACTGTATAATAAAACCTCTGAAAGTTGACCGCTCAAGGGACTGAAGGAAAGTGGTCAACATACAGAACAACTGTACTGACATGTACATATACCTCATTTTATTGTACATACAGTGTCATACATAGTGAAAACACAGGAAAATCATTCATATAGTAAGGTATCATACAAAATCAATACATCTATTGTTTTCTTATGGTTTGATCATTGGCCATCATGAATCAATTAACAACAAAAATTCAGTCAACTTGCATAGAGAAAAGACAAAAAAGTAAATAATGGTCATTTTTCATATAACTACTGTACTTCATAACTGTGCCTAAACATTGTTTGTTTCACTTTAAAAATGTGTTTTTCCCCTTTCACAATGGTTACATCCATTGTTAATTGCATGCCTCATATATGTCTGAATTGTGTGTGTATTTGTTTCATTTTACCATTCGCTATTTTTTTTAATCAATCCTGAAAAAGGAATAAAATTGAAGTGGAAAAAATTAAGTTTTCGTGCAATTTGTATTAAGAAATGAATCCATAATTATCATCGTTAAACTGCCGAAACAAAGTAAAAGATATTGTATTCCTTGATATTATTCTTGAAAGAAATTCATTGCTACCAATTCTGCATTTCACTTTTCTTGCCCTTGGTGCAGACTGGACTCAACTAGTCAAGTTATAGAGAATAAATTAATACTGTATGTCAATGTGCAGAAGGTCAAGATACAACTTACAGAGGTGGTCAATATAGAGAAGTTGGCTTTCTATTGTGTACATAGGGTGTATGTTCAGTCTATGAAAATTAGGTCAACTTAGGGAGGTGGTCAACTATGGAGATTTTACTGTAATTCATCTAGAAATATTTTTTTTTCAGTTTCAAGACTAGAGAAAGCATTTTGAAAGCCAAATCTTCAGTGTCTCAAAGGAAAGCTTCTAATGGAACATTTTAAGCGTATGAGTCACACAAAATGCTCTAGAGCAGGGGTTTCTAACCTATGGCCCATAGGCCGGATCCAACCCCTGACTCCAATTTATCTGGCCCGTGCCACCCTTACCACTCCCAGAACTGGAAGTAAAATGCACCCACGCATGCACAAAATGCTGCCGTAAATGACCCGCAGCTGTCATAAATGCGTTTACGACAGCCATGGATGCATTTATGGCAGTGTTTTGCACATACACAGGTGTGTTTTACTTCTTCTCCCAAGTGGGAGGGACATGGAACTGGCCCGTTCAACTATGGGACCAGCCTCCAGCCCAAAAAGGTTAGGTATCCCTACTCTAGAGCAGTGTTTCCCTACCTTGGGTCCCCAGGGCTTTTTGGACCTTAATTCCCAGAAGCCCAAGTCAGCCCACTTGTAGATCAGGACTCCTGAGAACTGAAGTTCAAGAACATTGGGTAGTGGTGGTGTGTGTCTGTGTGGGAAGGTTGAGAAACCCTGCTCTAAAGTGATTTTCTTTCATTGGTGGACTGTGAGAGAGTGACTGACCCACAGTCACCCAGTGAAAATTATGTCACATCACACATTAGAACCCAAGCATGCAAACTTTCTAGTCACAGCATTCTAACCATTACAGCACATTGGCTGTCCTCTGGAGATTTCAGTTCAGCTTTCTAAAAGTGAGTCATGAAAACTGACAAGTACATCTTTTGGTTGATCTATGTGAGAAAAAGACTAGCCTGAGAAGGAATCTCTCACACCACATGGATTACGAAGAGTTTCATAGTTTCAAACATTGCAAACATAAACATGATGAAATCATTAAGCTCAAGAGTCATTCTGAAAGACCAGGCAAAGCCAGCCATTCCGTTGCTTTAATTCATTTCCCTGGGATGGCGGACTGATGCAGGCTGACTGAAGGATTTATAATTGTAGGCTGGGGGTGGGAAGGGATGGCTCTTGGAAAAGGTGGCTCTTTGGACAGCAGGGATTCTGGGTGGTGTATTAAAAAACAAACAAGTTTTACAAGTTGTAATGTAAAGTGTCTTTTCAAAGTGCAATGTTTTCAAGTTTCAGTCTCTAAAGGCAGTGTTTCCATATTATGTAGATGGAAGAGAGTAACACAAATAAGGCATAAAAAGCAAACCCAGTGCAGGAATGTAATAAAGAAGAGATTGAGAAAGACAGGTGCTTTCTGTGCTGGAATTCCAACCTTAGGAAGAATGAGGAAAAGGCAAGTGCAGACAAGCTCACAAAAGGTGCCTTCTTTGTGCTACAATATGAGTGGAGCCAATTAGGCTCACTTGACTTACATCAGGAGGTCAATGCTGAATGCCCTTGAGGGGAATAATAATGACTAAATTATGATGGGGATTTTTTGGCTCCCCCCTCCATCCCCTCTGCCGTCCCCCAACACCAATCTACCAGACACTATACTGAAAGGACCTCTCCAAGTCTGCCAAATCAGATGACTTCTTCAGTCATTGACATGATGAGAAAAATATGCTTCCTTGAATGTTAAAAGAAATTTCCATGGATCTCAAGGGTATGGGTACATTCTTAAGTAGACAAAACTGTGACTGAAATATGTGTATAATGCAAACCCACAGCATAAGTTTCTTCTCTCCACCAAAATTCCAGAATAAGGTGTTCCAAATAAATATAAATTGAGGACTCCTCTAAACAGACCATTCTTTCTCCCTGTTTATACAAACTTGGTACCTTAATGAGTGTGGTTTCTATCTACAGGGTTTCTATCTACACTTTCCTTCGAAACCTGTATTTTTCCCAATTTAAAAAAAAAACAGAATCTTTTAAAGAAATGGTTCAAAACTACTTCAAAAAGATGGAATAATCCCCCCCATTTGTGATTTTTTTAAAAAAAAGTAGATTCAGGCTAACATCAAAAGCTACTCACTCCACTGACAATCCACTTCAGAAAACAGCTGTCTAGCCAAGTAACTCTTCCAAAAATTTTGAGGAAATTCTTTTAAAATGATCTTCTGTGTTTTGTATGTGTATGTTTTTGCTTTAAGAGTGAATTAGTACTTATATCAACAGCTTCCAACCCAAGAAGCTTGTGTTGCCTGGCCCTGAGTGGCTGGAGGAATCTGGGAGTTGCAGTCTTAAACAATTAAATCTCCTAACCTTTGGGTAAACGAGGGCAACTTTATTTAGTCTGAACAGGAATCTGCAGCTGCTGAGAGTGTGTCTGATTAGCTGGCATGATGGCTTTTCAGGATGTAAAGCCCAGGGTGCATTTCCTTTGACATCTAATTTCTGGAAACATAAAAGTCTGCCTGAATCATGTCCAGCTTGTGACATATTCCCCAAACTGGCTGAGCTTACTGAAATCTTGACTGAGCAGCACTATGATGCCTTTTTTCCCTGGCAGATGTAACCTTCCCATAATAATAATTTTGTGTCAAAGATTACTCTGTTTCGAAAGGATTTTTGCTGGAGGAACTCTACTTACCCCCATCCCCAGCATGAGGCTCCTTTCATCTCCCCAAGCGCAGTCCTCAGGTATCGAAACCTGACCTTCCAGTCTCCAAGCTCAGCAACCACTATGCTACCAGGGGAGCTGTGACCTTCGCCTGTGGAGGTAGAACCAGTGGCATAGCATGAGTTTCAGCTGCCCGGGGCGGAGGGCAAATTTGCCACCCCTGGGCCCATGATGCAGACGGTGTCAAATTTTGCCATCCCCCAAAAATGTCACCTGAGGGGGGCCCCCCAGCCACTGTTTTTGGGAGTGAAGGCGGGATCAGGGTGCCCCAAAAACAAAACCCTCACTTTTTAGGAGGTTGGTCTCCACCGTGTCCTGCACCTGCTTCCAATACACCCACCCCAGGGGGCTTGTAGATGGCGAAAAGCCCCTGCAAACCCACTTTAGCTGGCCTCATGGTGGACGAAGTTGCTTGCTGTGGCTGCCACCTCCTCAAAACTCCCTCGTGCAGGCAACACCCTCACCGGGTCCATTGCCCAATGCAAGGTCTTTCTTGCCCAAAAGCAAGTTATATCTGACTCTAGGGGTCAGTGTTCATCTCCGTTTACAACTAAAGAGTCAAGGCTGTCTGTGTTTGCAAACATTTCCGTGGTCATGTAGCAGGCATGACTAGACTCAAACTGCTACCTGCTCAATTTCCAGGCATTAAGGTCATTGACTACACTAAGGCCTTTGACTGTGTGGACCACAACAAAATGTGGCAAGTAATGAAAGAGATGGGAATACCAGAACACCTTATATGCCTCATGAGAAATCTGTACATGAATCAAGAAGCAACAGTTAGGACAGAATACAGAATGACAGAGTGGTTTGCAATAGGAAAAGGAGTAAGAAAAAGCTGCATTTTTTCACCCTGCTTATTCATCTTATACACAGAGCACATAATGCACAATTCAGGGATGGAGGAATCACAATTTGGGATCAAAATTGCTGGGAGAAACATCAACAATTTGAGATATGCAGATGATACCACCCTAATGGCAGAAAGTGAGGCGGACTTAAAGAAGTTCCTGATTAGGTTGAAATAAGAAAGTGAAAAAGCTGGCTTGAGACTCAATATAAAGAAAACCAAGATAATGGCAACAGGCCCTCTCAGTCCCTGGAAAATAGATGGGGGAAGAAGTAGAAACAGTGACAGATTTTACTTTCTTAGGATCAAAGCTCACTGCAGATGGTGACTACAGCTGTCACGAACCAGCTGGCCCCCTCTGCTCTGGAAAACCTCCTGAACCAAAGCCCCCAGAGGGCGGGCTGGCCGGCAAAGCAGGTTTACAGCCCTTAGCTGTTTTTCATCCACAAGGAGGTTTAATTGGTAGCGTGTTCAGAGGCTTGTGTGTGAATGCAATGCTTCTCTTACCCTTTTAGTCCAATAAAGACACGTTGTTCAAGCAAATGAAGATTTATTGATCAGGTATATTGATCAGGTTCATAAAGCATAAAAGTCCGTAGCATAAGTCAGTCCAATACAGTCCACAGGTAATCTAGGTAACCATTTTTAAGGAGCGAAAATGCATAGCTCCCAGGCAAAATATGTTAGCCCATAGAGATCCAAAAACGAACTCCCTAACTTCTCTGCAAACATGGAGTATTTTCAGTCAGGTGGTTTAGCTTTAGCCAATCAAGTAACAGAGAACAACAGAGAATAACTTTCTCAAAACAATAGATTGCTTTCACACGTGAACAGAGAGTGAACAGAGAGTGTTCTCTGTTTAGTCAAAACATGCAGGAGCTTAGCTAGCTAGAAAGATAACACGGGAACACTGGCTCTAAAAACAACCATCTCGTGACTGTCTTGTGAGACACACAGAGATGGGAAAGGATTTCTATGAGGCCAATAATGAGGCCTAGTTGAGAAATAGCAAATTCAAGCCCTGGGAAGCATTAGGAAATAAGGCTTTTCCTGACAACAGCCATGAAATAAAAAGGCGACTGATTCTTAGGAGGCAAGCATTGAGAAACCTGGGGAACATAGTGAAAAGTAGAGACATCACATTGCAAACAAAAATTCGTCTAGTCAAAGCAATGGTATTCCATGTGGCATTCCATGTGGCATTGTATGGTTGTGAGAGCTGGACCATTAGGAAAGCTGAGCGCAGAATAGATGTCTTTGAGATGTGGTGTTGGAGGAGAGTTTTGAGAGTCCCCTGGACAGAGAGGAGAACAAATAGGTCAATCTTAGAAGAAATTAACCCTGACTGCTCTTTGGAAGGGCAAATAGTAAGTTTGAAGCTAAAGTACTTTGGACATCAAATGAGAAGAGAGGATTCATTTGAGAAAGCCTTGATGCTGGGAAAGGTGAAGGGCAAAAGAAGAAGGTGGCGGCCAAAAATGAGATGGCTAGATGGTATTGTAGACACAATGGGCACAAAGCTGAGTGAGTTGAGGAGGATGGTGGAGGACAGAGGTGCCTGGTGGCCAGTGGTCCATGGGGTCACAAAGGGTCGGAATCGACTATGCGACTGAACAACAACATGAACCACTAAGCCACTGCAGCCCTCAAATGGTTAGTTAGGTAAAGGCAAATGTTGCCCTTGCTCCAAAGCCTGTTGTATTCAACTCTAGGGTTCAGTGCTCATTTCTGTTTCAAAGCCGAAGAGCCAGCGCTGTCTGCTTCTGCAGATGTTTCTGAGGTCATATGGCAGGCATGACTAGACACCAGAATGCAGAAAACGCCACATGATTTTCTTTAGTTTAAGCCTGAATTTTGCGATCAATAGGTTGTGATCTGAGCCACAATCTGCCCCTGGTCTTGTTTTTGCTGACTGTATGGAGGTTCTCCATCTTTTGCTGCAGAGTATGTAATCATTCTGGTTTCTATGTTGGCCATCTGGTGATGTCCATGTGTAAAGTCTCCTCTTGTGTTGCTGGAAGAGAGTGTTTGCTATGACCAGTGCATTATCTTGGCAGAACTCTATCAGTTTTTGGCCTGCTTCATTCTGTGTTCCAAGACCAAATTTGCCTCTTATTCCATTTACTTTTTGATTTCCTACTTTGGCATTCCAGTCTCCTATGATAATGTGTACATCATTTCTTGGTGTCTGTTCTATGAGGTGTACTAGGTCCTCATAGAACTGGTCAATTGTGGTTTCATCTGCACTAGTGGTTGTTGCGTATATTTGGATTACAGTGATATTGAATGGTTTGCCTTGTATTCTGACTGACATCATTTTATCATTTTTGAGATTATATCCCATTACTGCTTTTCTTACCTTTTTGTTGACAATTATGACTACTCCGTGGTTTTCTTGTCCACAGTAGTTGATATGATGGTTTCCAGAGCTGAATTCACCCATCCATTTTAACTCGCTGATTCCCAAGATGTCAATGAGCTTAGAGAACACTTTTATGAATTCTGCAGTGTTTCACTGATAATTTGGTTAAATATGTTAGAAATCATTTTAATCAATCAAAACCTAGACTGCTGCCAAGAGTGAAACACCTACAAGAGCCCACGTCTGGACATTTTTAGAAACATATTACAGTACTGTATACTGTATTCCATATAGGCTTTAAAGAGTAAATTCACTACTGCATGCTGTTTGTTAAGTCACCACCAGGTGGCTCCAGCGAGTCATGCACTCGATCTAGCAAGAGCAGAGGAGAGCCCGGAGAGAGAGGCAGTGTGGACGAGTTTTACTGATGCATTTTACTGACACAAGGCTTCTTGTGCTGAGACATTTTGCCGCCCCCTGGTAAGTGGTGCCCGGGGCAACCCGCCCCCTGGCCCCCCAGCCTACGCCACTGGGTAGAACCCCCAGATTCAAAATGCCCCCACAAATAAACAGCTTTAGTTATGTAACCAGGTGAGTCCCAAAAGGCTTTCTTAGATTGATGGGTCAAACAGCCCTGAATGTGCTTATGAATATTTGTTTTTTGTTTTGATCCAAGTCATCCTTTCCTGTCTTTCACTGTCAATATGCTAGCCTTTTTAAAAGACTACCCTCCCATGCCAATTGGCCATCTTCCCTGCAAAGTGCCTTGTTAAATTAGCTTGCTTTGTTTTGTGACTGGTCTTTAAGAAATAGCAATAGCAATTACACTTATATATGGCTTAATTTAAAGCATTATTCAGGTGATTCACAAGGTAATTAGCCTCGTGCCCCCAACAAGTGCATTTTACCAAGCTTAAAATGATGGAAGGCTGAGTCAATCTTGTACCTGTTGGGGTTAAACTTAGACCATAAGCTGACTTTTGGCTGCATTACTACAGTTTAACCACCAGTGCTCTGTTTAAAGCCAGGACAGGATTCTTTTAAATTTAAGTCTGATTTCTCCATTGCAAAGGTCTGCCTGAATCATACCTTTTCAACACACACATGATTTTAGTTCTAATCATGAGCTATTTATGACAATCTCTGCACATGTTTGCTGTGTTTAGCCATAAAATGGGTGTATCTCAATCTCCTTAACTACGGGTCTACACAAAGCCACCACAATGCCCAATGTTCTCTACCAGAGAAGAGGGAAGCACGAGCAGCTTGGTGTTTAAGATGCTGAGCTTAGAGATTGGAAGGTCGGGTTTGCTACCCGAGTGGTGCACGATGGATCTTGGGGACATGAAAGGAGCCTCATTCGGGCATCCCCTGAGTAGAGTTTCTCTGACAAAAATCCTTTCAACCCAGAGTAATTTCTGACATGAAATTTATTTAGAGAAGAGGGCAAAAAGGTGAATTCCTTCAGATATAGAGAATATGCCCGTGCATTTTATGTCACAAAAGAGGCAGCTTTGAGTGATTCATATGAAGAATTTTTGGAATTCTTACTTTAAAATACTTGCAAGAAGGGAGTTGCAACCCAAGTGCATAATGTGCCATTCATAAACTGGTTACATGTGTTCCTAATACTCCTCAGCTTACTATGAAAGATCACTGTAATGCTTTTCTTCAACCTTATAAACAAGTTGTTTTCAAGAGGAATGCCACAAGGACACAGTAATGGAGGTGAGTCAAAGCCATGAATTTTATGAAAACTTTGATGGAAACCACATTAAAGGCCAACATCAGCTCACAAATCAGCCTGGTAATGTTATTTTCTCCAGGTTCATGTGCAACATGATTCATTGTGAATTTACTTCGTCATGGCCACCATTTCATGCGGTATCATTTGTCAGTTTATCAGCCACTGGAGTCAGAAAACAAATTGTGTCATTATTTTTAATGGCATTAAGTAGCACTCCACAGCGGTTTGTACACTAGTATGCATACCTTCCAGCCAGCCTACTTTATGTCTTGAGACTCATTTGATCTGCATGTGAACTGTTTGCAATATTGCAATATCTGTGTTTGTTACATATTTATTTCCACTATACTGATGAAAAACAGACACCGAGTGTTAAATCCAAATATAGTAGACCCATTGAATCAATAGAACATTGATGTTAAAAAAGCCCTATTCATTCAATGGGTCTACTATAGTTGTGATTACTGGCTGGAGTTATCTTAATGTAGCAGTAAATAAAACAAAATAAGAATTTAAACAAAATAAATCAGTGAAAAGATCCAGAGCTAAAAATGGAATCTCAGGACATTTTACAAAGGTATACATGACTGCAGGCAGCATACAATGGTACCTTGAATTACAAATGGTTCGAGTTACAAAATGTTTACAATACAAATGAAAATCAATTGAAAATAATGGGTCGAGTTACACATTTTCTGGAACAGATTAATTGGTTTTCAATGCATTCCTATGGCTACTAGCAGGATTATGGAAATATATCTTTTTCTACTTTATGTGCTGCACCCTATTCCGAACATTGGCTCTCCTCATGGAGATCAGCCATGGAGATTGTCCAGTGAGCAATATAATGCAATGGCCTTCCATTTGCCTTCCACATCACAGCATGACACCCATACCACTGATCCAGTTCCATGAGTAACTTTCTGGTGCTTAGCCTTTTTGGTATACAAAGTCCTCATCAGCTCCAGGCCACTATTGTTGAAGCTGCTGCCTTCCATCAAGATAGGTTGAAGTGGGATTTAATCCACTTGGGGACCATCACCTTTTCCTGTGGACTTTGTCACCCAAGGCCCTTAGTCCTTAGGCTTGTCAGGTTAATTAACCACTGTCTGGCAATTAGCATTGAGTTGCTGGCAGTAGGGTCTACTCTGTTACCATAGCAGGCAGTGACGTAGCATGGGTTTCAGTTGCCTGGGGTGTAGGCCAAATTTGCCGCCCCCTGGGCAGGGCCCAGGGAGCCGGCAGTGGCCTCTTCACCCCGGCCACTAGGAAGTCTGGGGGCAACAGAGAAGTCCTATTTATTGTAAAATGTTGCTGCCCCCAAAAAGTGCCAACCGGGGCGGGCCTACCCCTACCCCCCGCCATGCCACTGACAGCAGGATAACCTGGCCAGACTTCAGGGAATATCTCATTGCTACAAAAACCTAGATGGAATATCAGTCAACTCTTAGATAGACCATGTCTAGTCTATAGCTATATATAGAAAAGAGTGAAATATAACATCTTTAGGGGTGATACATCAAGAGACTCCTTCATAAGACCTGATATCATTTCTCCTGGACCATCCCTCCTCCAAGAACAGGTCCTGGAGACATGTTTTGTCATTTACAACACACCTGATCACTCTGCATAATTTTATTTTACCAGGTTTCCTAATGCCAATGTGCAACTAGCACAGCTGCTTACTTTGTTACCGTCATTGTTCATGATCTTTTCCCATCCCTTCGTCCTCTTTTCAACCCTAGTTAAATCTACACTGTGAAGTGGGAAATAAAATAAATCACTTCTTCCCAAAACAAGACACTCAATGTAGGAAGATAACCAATGCCAAATCATACTGCCTGTGTTCACAGAATAATTATACAATTGTAACAGTTCAAATCAACCAAACAGAGAAAAATACAAGTGGAAAAAAATGTAGCTTGTACAATGACAACACTCAGAAGAGGGCACTCTAGGCTAGGCTGTATTAGGCTAGGCTCTATTCATAGGCTGGTTCTCATCTCTCTCCCTGGTCACTGAAAGTAGCTTATATTTCCTCTCTGCTGAAATAAAGCTTCCAACCATGTACTGGAACGTGTGATGCTTTCTGCACTTGATCTATTGGGTGCTGGCTCTGTTGTATCAGCATCACTGAGACTTTAATAAGCACACAGTAGAACAGTTGCTCTTGCTTACACTAACCAGCATGCTTAATAATACAAGACAGTCTTGGCTATGCATTTTTCTTGATTATTTCCATATGATCCTCTTTACGGGACACACTAATTAGTTTCTGAAAGTGATTTCTATGGTGACCTGAAAACTATTGAAATTCTTTTTAGTTGTCTGAGAAGATGGTCCATGTGTCTTTTTCCAAGTTCTCCTGCCACTGTACATCAAATAATCCAATCCAAATATATTTATTTATCCAAAATGGAGACATGCAAAAGTCCTTTTTTTTTTTTTAGCCAGAGTAAGGTTTCTTCTTGCTGTAAAATCTTTGGTAAAATTAAATGTAAAAGACACTTACAGTTTTCAGATGAGATATTGCTGCTTGAGTGCTTGAGTGCATAATTTGCTATAAAAAACAAAGAATCATGCCCACTTGGAGTTTCTACCGAGAGACTGGAGGAAGGGGCTGAAACCTCAACAGACCTCAGTGGACATGAGTGGATGGCAATACATTTTTCCCCCAAAACCCACTCCCAGCCTGGCAGAATAAAAACAACACAGGAGGGCTGAAAGAAGGAAAGTGGACAGTTGGGTTCAGTATCCATGGTTTCAGTTTTATGTGGGTCTAAAATATTCAATTACAATAATTATGAATGGCAGTAAAATCCCGGTTTACGAACACCTTGGTTAATGTTTGCTGCAGTTTACAATGGCAAATCATACTAAATTTATGTCCCGGCTTATGTTTTTCCTGGTTTACGACTGGTGATTGAGATGACCAGCACCATTTTAGAATCTAAAATAGCCGCCCCGTGCCATTTTAGAGCCCGAATGGTGTCTGCCCCCACTGCCAGAAGTCGCAATTCTTTGCTTACCACTGTGGAGGTGGTGGCAGCAGTGGTGGCAGCAGCATTTTTGCCGCTATTTCCACACTGCCCACCACTTCTACTGTCAATGGGAGAGTGTGGAGACCTTATCCGCTCAGTTCAGATTTTTGTTCAAGCTCCCTGCACAGTGCTATAGCTGGGAAAACACACTTTCCCCCAGGTGTGTGTTCCTGGCTGTAACACTGTGCAGGGAGCTTGGACAAAGGCCAGAACCAAGTGGATAAGGTCCTCACACTCTCCCGCTGCTGGTAGCAGTGTAAACTGGACTCACCCAGCAGCTGGACAAACTGCTCAGGAAGAAGCAGTGGTATGGAAAAGGTAGGGAGATCACTTCGTCCCTTTTGTGTGCGTGGCAGAGGGTCGTTTCTGGGTTGTTGTTTTTTGACTTTTTTGTATTTTTAAATTATTTTTGGTCTGGTCAGGACCATTTTCCTTTTGTTGGGGTGGGGGATGATCATGTCTGGCATTTTTTGGATTTTTTTGGTCGTTTTTTGTATTTATTTTATTATTTTTGGTCCGGTTGGGACCTTTTTTTTAAATTTTCAATGCATTCCTATGGGAAAACATGCTTCGGTTTATGGTTTTTGGTTTATGACCAAAGCAGTCGGAACGGACCAATGTCGTAAACTGGAGCTTTATTGTACATATATTTCTACAGTGCATTACCAGAGCTGGCCACTAGATACCACTGATTCAAGTGTAATGTTTATAAGAAATGGAGACAGACATTTTGTAGAAGGAATGAGGCATTTGAAACTCCTCCCCTACTTCTATGACTTAGGTATATGTATTAAATATGAGGTTTGCTGTTATTCACAGTTTCAGGTATCCATAAAAGGTCTTTGCTCTGAAGTTGTCATATAGATTTTAATGAAGTTAATTTTTCCAGTCAGTATAATTAGGATTATCATATTGATTAATGATAACTTAAGGGAAACCACCTATTTTAAGAGGTAGAAATTGCCTTTCTAACAGCAGAGATAGAACAGAACCGTGTGGAATCTACCTTTTCAGGCTTCACACAGAGGTAGTTATGTGCCATCAAGTTGGAATTGGCTTACAGTCAAACCTCGCATAACGAGCAGTGATGGGATGTCAAAAATTCTACTACCACGCCATGATGTCATGGACGTCATGGGCGTGGCCAATGTCATGACGTCATGACGTCATGGGCAGAGCCAACGTCATGACATCATGACGTTGTGGGCAAGGCCAAAAATAAAATAAAAATAAAAAAAATAAAAACGCACACAGACCCGTAAATAACTTAAAGAAATAAAATAAAGAAATAAATAAAATAAAAATTAAATAAAAGTACAACCACCCACCCAAAACACAAATAAATCACCCACCCACCCTAAATATAAAAGCCTCACTTACCTTCCTTGGCACCGACGAACCTCCATGTGGCCCGGGGCCACCCGGCAAGACACGCTGCCCACGACTGTGGCCGTTTCCTCCTATGAAGGCCGCGGCCGGCCCTCCAGCTGCTGGCCATGGCCGCCACAGCCGCCACAGCCGCCTGCAGCCTCTGGCCGGCCACCGAGCTCCCACGGGCACGTTGGTGCCTGCCCGGCCACGGGCGGCCAGGGCCTGCGGGCAGCAGTGGGTATGGTGGCAGCTCCAGCCGTGGCCAGGGGCTGGAGCCACCGCTGCCCGCAGGCCCTGGCCGCCCGTGGCCGCAGCCAGAGCCGGGCCGAAAAGGCACTGGCCCGAGGAAGCTGCAGGTGCCTGGCGGAGGAGGATGCGGCGGTGGCGAGCCCTGCCGGGCTTACCCAGGGCGTGGGGGTTTGTTGGGCCCAAGTCCCTAGGAGGGCGTGGCGCGGGCGGATGGCCCGGGCAGGCACCAACGTGCCCGTGGGAGCTCGGTGGCCGGCTAGGGGAGGTGCCCTTCTCTTAGGGCTGCCGCCACTGCTGCCGGAGCCACTCTAAAAAGGGGCGGCTCCAGCTTAGGAAGAATTTTTTTTTAAAATTGGAGCCATTTGGCTCCAATTTAGTGTGCATGACCAGAAACTCAATTTGACGCATGCGCAATGCGTCAGATTGAGTTTCTGCGCATGCGCAGTCAATTGGAGCCATTTTTGCTCCATTTTTTTTTAAAAAAAATTCTTTCGGTGAGGCGTCCGGAACCGGATGCCTCAAAAGTGGACTCCCCTCCCGGAGAACCCTCCGGGATTGGTCCTACCGGTTCCAGGGAACCGTCTGGAACCGGGGACATCCCATCACTGATAACGAGCGTTTCGCTTAGCGAAAAACTCGCATAATGAGCAAGTTTTTTGCTAAGCAGTCTGATTCGCATAAATAATTTTTTGCTATGTGAGTCGGACTTTTCCCTATGGAAAAACTCGCATAACGAGCGTTTCTATGGGGAAAATTCGCATAACAATTTTTTTTGCTATGCGAGTTTTTCCCATAGAAACGCTCGTTATGCGAGGTTTTCCATAGGGAAAAGTCTGACTCGCATAGCGAAAAATTCATTATGCTAGTCAGACTCGCATAGCGAATTTTTCGCATAGCGAGCAACCTTGCAGAACGAATTAAATTCGTTATGTGAGGTATGACTGTACTTTAATCATGATAGACCTTTCAAGGTAAGTAAGATATTTAATGAGTTGTTCTACCAGTTCCTGTTCTCCAGTGAGTTTCCATGGACAATTTAGGATTCAAATCCTGGCCTCCAGAGTCCTAGTCCATCATTCTGTCTACTACGCTACACTGGATACACAGGTAGAAAAAAGAAGGGATTTGTCTGAGGAATGAGCTTTCTTTTCATTCCTCCTTCAGCACTGCCTATGATCGCCAACAATCCCGGAGAAGGCAAAATATGGAAGAAATGGAAATGGTTGCTTTTATCAGAGATAACTTAACCCAACAGGGATTGTTCTCAGCCAAGAGGAAGAACTGGAGTCTTTGGAATTGTTGATTTTCATGACATCTGAGTTCCCTTTTTTTTCACTTCCATCACATGATTTGCTGATATTAGTTCCTTAGGAGACCATACATTCCCTGTGTGAGCTGAATACAGTAAAACCTCGCATAAAGAGGGCCTCGCTTAGAGAGTAACTCGCTTAAAGAGCAGAATTTTCTCTGAATGGTTGCCTCGCTTAACAACTAAAACCAACCAAAAACTCGCTTAACAACTATACTGGGGACACAATTCCCCCCACCAGAAGTCACAATTGGTCACTTACAATGGTGTTTCACTTAAAGAGCAAACTCACTTAAAGAGCAGTCCCATGGAACACATTATGCTCTTTAAGTGAGGTACAACTGTACTTGTTAGATAATGAAAAACAGACCTCTAAGAAAAAAAAATATTATTGAAAATATGGGAAAAAACTAGGACAACTTCAGCCATCTGGTACCTCCCAGGTTCTTGGGATCTAAAGCCAAGTATTAGTCCCAAACAGAATTGTTGTTGTTGCATGCTGCCAAGTTTTATCCAATTACTGGTGAACCTAATAAGAGTTTTCAAGATATGGGAGATCATTAAGGAGTGGTTTTACCATTGCTGCTTTCGAATGAGTTTCTGTGGTGGAGTGTGGATTTGAATTCTGGTCTCTTGAGTCCTATCCCATTATTCTATCCAGCCCTGTGCTGAGGAGCAATTATACTGGGATGGGTGGCCACACGTCCCTGTTCAAAACCCATACCTTAAAGGGAAATGCCACCTCTGGCAGTTTCAGTTTCTATTGCTCTTGCCAAGCTCTGCTGTGTGAGAGAAAGTCCAAAGCATTTCGGTAGCTTCAGCAAAACTGCTGAAGTGCTTCAGACTTTCTCCCACAGAGCGGAGCAGAGCTTGGTGAGAGGAATAGAAACGGAAAGTGCTAGAGGTGGCATTTTCCTTTAAGGTATGGATTTTGAACAGTGCCACCCATCCTGGTAAAATCACTCCTCAGTACGAGGCTAATTCTATCCACTACATCACCCTGTCTGTCTATGTACAGTAGACACTCTGGATCAATGGGACTTCATTCAATGGATCAACTCTAACTGGGACTAACAACTGAATTGAACCCTAATATGACTTCCATTGGTAGCCCATTGGAGGTACTTGGCTCAGTAATATTACCAGTGAGAAAGATCTTGGAATTGTTGTAGATAACAAGCTGAATATGAGCTAGCAGTAGGATGTAACTGCAGAATAAGCAAATACCATTTTAACCTGCATTAGCAGAAGTATAAGTACCACTCCCCCTCTATTCAGCACCTGTTAACCTTAATCTGGAGCACTTTCTCATGTTCTGGACATCACACTTTCAGAAGTATGTCAACAAACTAGAAGAAGTTCAGAAGAATGCAACAAGGATGATCAGAGGATTGGAAACCAAACCCTATGAGGAAAGATCGAAAGATTTGGTTATGTTTCACCTTGAGAAAAGAAGACTGAAGGGAGATATGATAGCAATTTTCAAATAGTTCAAAAGCAAGAAATTGCAAGTAGATAAATAGGGATCACTTCAGTGGGAAGGTAAACAGTATTCTGTGTTGAGGCATGCCTGCCACATGTCCACAGAAACGTCTGCAAACACAGACAGCTCTGGCTCTTTGGCTATAAACAGAGATGAGCACTGAACCTGAGTCGGATACAACTGGCTTTTGAGCAAGGGTGACCTTTACCTTTTCCTAATTATAGAAATGAGGGGCAGGATCTGTTCTCATTCATCCCAGAGTGCAGGACATATAACGGGCTCAAGTTACAGAAAGCCAGATATAGGCTCACTATCAAGAAAACACTTTTTAACGGTTAGAACACTACAAAAATAGAACCAATTACCTCAGGAGGAGATGAGTGCTCCAGTGCTGGAGGCATTGAAGAGAAAATTGGACAGCCATCTGTCAGATCTGTTTTGATTTGGATTCTTGCAGTGAGCAGGAGGTTGGACTCAGTGGCCTCATAGGTCCCTTCCAACTCCATTATTCTGTGAAAATGTTTTTGGGGAGAATTTCATCAGAAATGCCTTGGAAGACATCCTCTGCTCAAAAGCAGGGAAGGTGGTATCATTAATCAAAAGGGAGACAAACTGGAGTGATTCAAAGACCACTATGAGCACTTCTCACAAGAGAAGAAATGTGGATCAGTGTGGACAGAAGGATCACTCAAGTGAGAAATAAAATAAATCAGAACAAAGACTAGAAGCCTTTCAGTGGAAACAAGACCACTCCAAAATCCTCATTTTAGGCCTCATCTTCTCCTAGAAGGAATTGCCCTCCTACCACCAAGCAGGGTGAATCTATGTAAATAATGACTGAAGAGACCTAGTGTTGCTTCAGATTCTGTAGCTTTGTTCTAACAGGCTCCTGCTTTTCTGCACAGCAGTGTATTCATTACTATATGTCAGCTGCAGCATACAAATATCAGTCATAATTATATTCATGCCAACAGCATTGGTATTTATGTTAATCTGAGTAAAAAAAACAACACACCACACCATATCAAAGAGGCACCCTCATACTATCTTTCAAAAACAGCACTTAGGTAGAAAAAAAAGTCCTCCATCGGGATTTGCTCCACTGTGTTTCAGCCAAAAGCTCACTTTGACAAGTATGAAAATGTTGGCTCGCCCATGACTTATCAGGAGACAAGCATCAGAGGAGCTCAGCATTGAAGAAAAGAAGCTGTTGCTATCAGTGCTAGGCAAAGCTCTAGACCTCCTTGACACAGCAGAAGAAGTATGACCAACCTTCCCTTGGACAGCTATTAACATAAACCATATCTTTAAACCTTCCTGTAACTTCAGTACATCATAATCTGGACTGAACTACCAATCCGAGATACACAAGGTGAAAACATGGGACCCCTGCTGCACAGCAATGAGGGTGGGTTTGATCTTGCAGTTCAGCTTTTGTGTGACCATCTAATTTCTAGTCAAGCAGACAAATACCCTCAGGAGAGGCAAAGGAAACCTGTTTTGGTCAGGATCCTACTGATTGCATAAAGACAGTCACGAAAACAGAAGAGTATATTTTGGGCTGCAGGTTGAATTTGGCTCACCCCTCTTCTTTCGTGAGGTAATATACAACCTTGGGGAGTAGTAGCCATTGATAGCTTTGGCCTCATTGAATGGTCTAATTCAGTGATGGCAAGCCTTTGAGAGACCAACTGCCCAAGGAGGCATGGCAGCGATGTCACATTGGTGTGTGCACCATGAATGGTCCACCGTCAATGTCACATGGATGTGTGCACTACTCGAGGTGCGCAGGAGACATCATGTGAGTGCATGTGCTGCTTGAGGTGCACCAGTGATGTCACCGTTGTGGCCTTCCTCCTCCTTGGGCACTCACACATGCACACACACACACACACACAATTGTAAAGGAGGAAGTGTGGGGTGTCTGGTCGCCTCTCCTTGCTGGGGCAACCGCATGTGTGCTCACACAGAGGGCTGTGTGTGCCACCTCTGGCATGTGTGCCATAGTTTGCCACCATTGGTCTAATTAATCCTGTTTTAAAGCTATCCAAATAGGTATCAGTTGATACAGCTTGTGGCAATGAAGTTCATGTTTTAAAGATAGCCAACATAGGCTTTCTTATTAGGGTGTTTGGATTTTGAGGATTTTATATAAACATTTTAATATTTGTGTCAGTTTGTATTTTTGAATTTTACGCTGTAAGCTGCCATGCATAGGAAAGTTTTTCCTAGAAGGGCAGGATATAAGTTGAAAGAAAGAAAGAAAGAAAGAAAGAAAGAAAGAAAGAAAGAAAGAAAGAAAGAAAGAAAGAAAGAAAGAAAGAAAGAAAGAAAGAAAGAAAGAAAGAAAGAAAGAAAGAAAGAAAGAAAGAAAGAAAGAAAGAAAGAAAGAAAGAAAGAAAGAACGAACGAACGAACGAACGAACGAACGAACGAACGAACGAACGAACGAACGAACGAACGAACGAACGAACGAACGAACGAACGAACGAACGAACGAACGAACGAACGATAGATAGATAGATAGATAGATAGATAGATAGATAGATAGATAGATAGATAGATAGATAGATAGATAGATAGATAGATAGATAGACTTGCTGAAGACATATGGCCTGTCCTAAGAGAAAACTGCAAGTCAGCTGCAGGAATCTTACTAAAATACCAGTGGAATGGCTTGCCAAACAAATATAAATATATTAACAACAGTCAGAATTAAAAATTAGGCCAAAGATATTCCAGAGATGACATGCACAGAAACTAAACCAATGTAATGAATCCAAATGAAATTAGATGGAGTTGGGGGGAGTATAAAGACCCTCTAAAGAGTAACATTTTAAGTTGTTTCTTAAATATCCTCAAAAATAGTGCCTGGCACAGTTCAGGTGGCAAAGAATTCCAAAGAGTTGGAGTTTCTACTTTTTTGTGTGTCAAAAGCACACAGAGGTGCTTTCTGGGTTGAAAGAATTTTTGCTGGAGGAACTCCACTCAGGGGACACCTGAATGAGGTCCCCAAGATCTTTTCCCCACCAAAGTTGTCCCTATTTATCTATTTGGAATTTTCTGCTTTCAAACTACTAGGTTGGCATGAGCTGGGACAGAGATGGACACTCAATCTGTCATACAATACTTGGATCTTGAACTGCCAACTTGCTGACCTTCCAGCTAACAAGGCAAACTTATTAACCACTGAGCCACCACTAAGAAAGCCCTTCTTGTGTTGGTCTATTTCTGCCGTTCTCAGTGTTGGTGCACAGAGTTGTCCGGTTTGAGATCCATGAGTGATGTGGGCAGATGTTTTGTGGGAGAGATGATCAGGCAGATAAGAAGATCCTAAACCATATAGGGCTTTAATGCCTACACCTTATGTCTGATATGGTAGAAAATGGGGAGCCAGTGCAGGCTTGCCACGGCTGGGGAGATATGCTCAGTGGTGGGCTCCAAAAAAATTTACTACCACACTGTGGGCATTGTATGGTGGGCATGGCCAGGGGAAAGCCCTGCGATGCACCCAAATTAGGACTACTTTATTTCAAAACATGGATGCGTGGGGCCAGCCAGAATTTCTGCTACTGGTTCTGGTGAACTGGTGTGAACCTGCTGATGCCCACCCACCACTGGATATGTTCATATTTCTTTGTTCCCATTATCAGTCTGCAATCTGGACCCGTTGCAATCTCCATGCCAAGGACATGGGAAGCCCCATGTAGAGAACATTACAGTAGTCAATTCATAAGACTACCGATGAATGGATCAAAGTTTTCACAGAACACCTGTCCAAGTATGGACGCAGCTGAGCAATCTGATAAAGCAGGGAAAAGGTATAATTTGCACATCTAAATTTAGGGCTGGATCTAAAATGAGCCCCAACCTATGTACCTGCTCTCCAGGGGTGAGAATCACCCCATGTAAAGTTGGGACCAGGTCACCTAGTCAGGCAGATGGTTCCTCCAACACCAGGACCTCCATCTTTTCAGGAAATCAGTTTCAACTTGTTTGTTTTTGTCCATTACATTATCAAGGCTAGACAGACATCAAGGCACCAGAGATCATCCACTGCAGAAAATGAGATATAGATTGGGTGTCATCCTCATCCAACAAACTCGGAATCTCCAGGTGGCCTCTCCCAGTGGTTTCACATAGACGTTAAATAACATTGAGGAGATAATTGACTCCTGTGATACACCATTTTGGAGTGTCCATGGGGATGAAATGCAAGATTGACTGGCTTTGAAGGTGTGCCTTCATAATATCCTCAAGGCTGTGGCAGTCCAGTGCAGTCCTGGTGTTGAATCCTGCATGTCTCATTTCGTATGTGCCACAGGGGATGGCTTCATGATCACTTCATGGCAAGCTGGGATCTACCTTAAACAAATTCATGCCAATGACATTTTCCTGCTTCAGGAAAAAATGCATTATCGGATATGAGTTGCAGTTGAGGATGATGGCTTGCAAAGTTATCTTTATTAGGCACTATGAATATAAAGTATTTTGTCAGCCTCTTGGGTTCTCCCTGACCCCCATAGATTACCTTTGCAAGTGGACTCTTTCTCTCTCTGATTCCCACTCTCTTCCTCTCTCTCTTTCTTTCTTGCTTCTGCATGTAACTGTCATTGCTTAGCATATCCAAGAGCCCAAGGCTGCCAAAGAGATTGACAAAAGCAGTTTATTAAACAGATGGGAGGAAGTACGAATGAAGCAGGAGGACTAATGGTAGCCATTAAGAGAGGCACTCACTGGGATAGGAGATCAGCAGCCAAAAACCCAGCTTGGGTAAATCAACATATATCAGAAGAAACTGAGGAAGGGACAGCATTTGATGCTTCACTGGAATCTAGCCCAGATGTACAATGATAAATATATAACCAATAATTTATCCAGCAGCATCATACAGGCTGTTATTTATTTCAGCAATAATGATAGCGTATCTGTACCATTCAAAATTGGCATGGTCTTCTGTTTTAAATTTTAAGTCACTTCACTTAAATTGTCATAAAGACACTAATCTAAGTACACTGGGCAACATCCAGAACATGTTGGGTGGAACCAGTGGTGCAAACTGCAGTGCATCTAATCAGGATCAAAGTCCTGTCAGTTGCAATTCAAAGGCGCTTGGCCTCATTTGATTTTTCTTCTTCTTTTGTTTCCTGATCAAACCCTGGATTGCCAAGTGAAGCCACTTACTTGGCTTTGTCGCTGGCCAAACTTAAGTCCTCATCGGTGCATGTTTCTGGTGATAATTGGCAGACCAGTAAATGAGGTGGGTTCTGTATTTCTCCACATGCACACATTGTGTTGATGTCAGCCAACAGTCCCCACTTGAGTTTGTTGGTCTTATATTTAGTCACTCTGACCTTCAGCCTATTCAGGGTCCTTCAAGTGACACAGGGAAGGTTGAGTTCCTCATCGATATCCTCCTTTAATGATGTGTTCCTTGCCCAGTGAGCTTTTTCCTCCATCTTTGAATTTGGTTTTGCTCTTGTGTACCCTCAATAATGTTTGTTCTTGCCATAAAGCTCTTCCTGGATCTGAGCCAGCAGATTTGAGGCTCATATCCATTCAGAGGATGTTGAGGATATCCATTCATAGGATGTTGATTCTCTTGCTTAGTTCTCTCATAGTCCACTGCTACTTCTCTCCTGATCTTAGGTGGAGTGATACCAACAAGAGGGTATGTTTTCTCAACTGGTATAGGTTTGAGGTATACTGTCACTATATCCATTGCTTCCTTAACAGTGATGTCAACTAGTTTTGAGTGTGTGGATGCACTCCATACTGGAGCAAGCATACTCTGCTGTGGAGACACTCAGGGCCAGTGTGGATGGTTGATTTGCCCATTTGTAGTTTGTGAGTTTCCTGATGATGTTTTTCCTTGTACAGTCAAACCTCACATAAAGAGCGCCTCGCTTAAAGAGTAACTTGCTTAAAGAGCAGAATTTTCTGTAAATGTTTGCTTCGCTTAACAAATAAAACCAACCAAAAACTTGCTTAACAAATAAATTGGGGTTTGCAATCCCCCCCCCCCTCCACAACTGGTCACTTACAATGGTGTTTCGCTTAAAGAGCAAACTCACTTAAAGAGTAATCCTGTGGAACGCATTATGCTCTTTAAGCGAGGTACAACTATACTAACTTTGGCTTTGGTATCCAGGCAGTGCTGCTTAAAAGAGAATGTCCAGTCAAGCATCACACCAAGGTATTTTGGTGCTGAACAACGTTGTAATTGGTTCCCTTGCCACGTAACATCCAACTCAACATTTGATTCTCAGTTTCAAAGGTGGAAACCACACACTTGAGTCTTGCTTGGATTAGACTTTAAATGGTTGATGTTGTAATACTGTCCTAATTCTTCAAGTGGTCCAGTAAGTTTTACAGCTACCTCATCAAAGCTTGATCCTTGTCCAGCCATTGCAGTGTTGTTTGCATAGATGAGCAATTTTGTATTGTCAGGAACTGACAATATTATACAATTTTGGAGACAATACAGTTCTTCGTGGCAGTCCATTCTTCTGCAACCTCCAGCTGCTGTTCCTTCCATTCATCATCACATAGAATCTCTGGTTCTGGAAGAAGCTGCCAATGACCCTAGTAAGCTTGTTATCTTTGGTAAGATTATGCAGTTAGGTCAATGAAAGCCACTCCATCCTCAATGTGTTGCATAAAGTTAAGAATTTGCCCACAACATAACCTGCCTGGCCTGAAGCCTGCTGTTTATAGCTTCCTCCAATTCAGATGTCACATAGGGTGTGTTAAGGAAGCCCCCCTTGCTTCTATGGTCAGAAGGCTTTTCCCCACCCCTTTTTACACTATGTTTTCCCATTCTTTAGCAACTGACTAGCTATTTGGTCTGCTGTTACTCCAGTAGAGTTTTGCTGTGGCTGGGTTAAACCTCCACCCAATTTTTTAAGGAGTTTCCAAGCTCCTCTACTGTTCTGCTTCATATCCACGTTCTCAACTCATTTTGGTGAAAGGCCATGGTTAGTGGCAGTGCCCTTGCCTTGCATGCAGAAGGCCAATGTGCCTCTCCACAGTCATGAGCTCACCATGGCAAAGTTCTTATAACAACAGGAATCAGAGAACCTTTTCCAGCCTAAGGCAGAAGTGAACTTTTAATTATCTTCTGAATTGCCCAAAGAGTGTACTAAGCACTATGGGGTGGTATATAAGTGTAATTACTATTGCTACTGATTGATCAGGACTTATGAGAAGTAGGAGGCCAGCTTCCTCTTCTCCCTGTTTTTAAAATGTATAAAATTTCTTGAAACTGTGTTTTAAAAAGTTCCTCTTTACCTATGGGAAAATAAAATAAGCATATATTTTTTTTTGGGGGGGACACATTGGCCTGGGCCATTTTAAATGGTTTGGGAAGAGCAATAAAATATTTTAACATAAAGAATGGTATGGTAGGAATTACCATGTTACTTAGCTTTAACTTTAGGCACTGTAGGCGCACGCACGCACGCACGCACGCACACACACACACACACACACACACACACACACACACACACACACACACACACACACACACACACACACACACACACACACACACACACACACACTGGTAGATTTATCTTGAAGCAAGACTAGGTACATAATGAGGAAGAGATGAATACATGCTATTTGAGCCACTGGCTATATAATTGTCTTTAAAATAACAAAGACTGGAAGAAGGGGAGGTTAGCCACAATCTGCTCCTCTGTGCCTTGAAGGGATCCTGCATGTCAAAACAGATGATAATGTAATTGAAGGAGCAATACTATCTTTCAGCATCAGTAGGCTTCAAGAGAGATCACAATAAGTGTGAACACAGAATTCAGGCATAATATTCAGGGCATGTACACACTGTGGTATTGTCCCCAGTTGTTTTGGAATTTATTTATTTATTTATTTATTTATTTATTTCTTAAAAGGATAACACCAAATGGCATATTGGACCTCTACCTGACCTGAAGTGATCCTATGTAGTTCAATCCAGCTGCTCCAGTTCAGCCTGTGTGGACAAGCCATCTGTTGTCAATAACACTAATTTCAGCCTTGCATCATATGAACACAAGCATGAAATACTGAAACCACGGGTGCAAGGAAAGTTGACAAATATACATTGTGAATGGGTTCTCAGTAATACTTACTGCACGTGCAGGTAAATGGACATCCTGTCCTCTAGTGTTTCTGGTCTCTGACTGCAGGAGTCTTAATCACTATGCATGAATAGGAATGTTGGAAAAATTAAGATTCCAATTCACATAAAAAAGCATATCTATGGCTTACCAGAGTCTCTCCTGTTTCAGGCTCATTGTCCTCTGCTCCTTAAGGATGATGGAAATGATGATGGGGAGGGCAGAGCATTTTTTTTTTATATTTTATACCTAGAATATTTCCCCAGTACTTCAATCTTTTCAGCTGCATCATCCCTGAGATGACTTACATTAAAACTAAAAATTATATTAAAAAGTACTCATCAAAGTTAATCCTTTAAAGCCTTTTCTCCCTCATTATTTTAGTATATGTCATCTCTTTCTGAGATCCCAGATACAGAGAAATAGAAGAAACAGAGTGGAGAGAGAGAGAGAGAGAGAGAGAGAGAGAACAGTAGAGAAAAATTATGTTCTTGTTTCTTTTATCTATACAAGGTTCAAAAAAGTCTTTAGAAAGAAGAAATTGAGAACAGCAGACACTCTTTCTGTGCAACAAACAAACAAACAAACAAACAAACAAGGTTCAAAGTCTAACAACAGCTAAACCTTAAATGCAGCACATTTCTCTGTGTGTGAGAGTGAGAGAGAGAGAGAGTGAAAGAGAGCAAAAGAGAGGAAAGATCAATTGGCATAATTGCCTTTTGCCTTAAGCAGGCTCTTATCCTCCTCATTATCACAGTATTGTTTAAAGTTTCATTGGTTTTGCCTTGTGTGATCTTGGTCACACTGCAACCAATCTTTCTGGACTTTTATCATAAATGAAACCATGGCTATTAAGGAGGGAAGGTTGCATGGCATTGAAAGAGATGGCCCATTCCATTTCTCCCAGACTCAGAGGCATCCATGGAGTCGCCCTTCCTTTACCCCCCTGAGATTGCTATGATAAAGCCAAGGAGGGGAGGAAGAGGGAGTGCTGGCGCAAAACAGTAAATGAATGGGATGCTTCCCAGGGAACCAGGAATGAGAAATGTATTGTCAGCTTCAGTCTGCAGACAAAAAAAAGTTATGGTTTTTAGTCACCTGCTGGGATCGGATGCAGTCGCATGACAGCTGCCATTCTTTGGGGAGAGAAGTGGCGATTCCTGAAACAATGCCCTCAATGACCCCATAGATGTCTGTTCACTCAGAGTGGCTAGTCCACCTTACGCTTCGTCATCTATGCCTTTTCTGGGCTGGTGACTGACAGTGTACCTGACAGTTTCAATTATTCACAGGCATTATGTGAACAGTCATACCCGAGCCCTGTTTTCTAGCATTTCTCACCACATCCTCCTCTATGTGTGCCATAATGCCTTATTTTGGATTCCCCTCCCATCTGGTTCTTGCAGATTCTCAGGTTATCTCTCTCTTTCACAATTTGTCAGAACACAACAACACACTTATAGAGTCCAGGATGCTTATTCTGAAGTGGTGTGTTCAAAAACTATTTGGGGTTATTTTTTTGGTAAGAAATAAGAGCTGTGGTGGCTTAGTGGTTAAGATGGTGAGCTTGATGACCAGAAGGTTGGCAGGTAAACAGTTTGAGACCCAGCTGCTGCATGACGGAGTGAGCTCCCATCTCTGTCCCAGCTCCTGCCAACCTAGCAGTTAGAAAGCAAGAAATTGCAAGTATACAAATAGGTACCATTTCGGTGGGAAAGGTAACAGTGTTACATGTGCTTTGGTGTCTTGTCGTGCTTGTCACATGACTACAGAAATATCTGCAGACACAGACAGCACTGGTGCTTTGGCCGTAAATGGCATTGAGCACCGCACTCTAGAAATGTAAATGTATAAACATATAAAATTTGAAGTGATGGTACCAGCGAATTAAAGTGGACTGGATGGGATATTTTCAGTCAGTATACTATGCTGTAACTGACAAACCCAAAGAAATGGACTAGCTGTAATACTGAGGCAAAAAAGTACCACAGTCAGTTAGAGACTATAATAATATCAATCACACTCTTGGAAACCCGGCAACATAACCATCATTCACGTCTATATGCTCCAACTACCCATGTTGAAGAAGATGGAACTGAGAGATTTTAAGTAAATTTCCAGTAGGAAATTGATGATACATCAAAACAAGACATGCTTATAATCCATAGGTGACTGGAATGCAAAAGTAGGAAAAAGAGCAGAACCAGATGTAGGTCTACAGTACAAAAATGAAGCAGAAGAATGACTCATAGAGTTCTGTGAATCCAACAATTTGTTTATTGTAAACGCGTGCTTCAAGCAAGCAAACAAATGAGTATACATATAGACATAATCAGATAGTAATTATAGAAATCAAACAGCTCCAGTCTTTCTCTCACTTGGGCCCCCAGGTGTTCTTGGACTGTAATTCCCAGTAGCCTAAGTCAGTACACTTGTTGATCATGGCTCCTGGGAACTGAAGTCCAAGAACATCTGGGGACCCAAGTTTGAGAAACACTGGACTATGTCATTAGAAGCTGGAGATGGAGAAGTGGCATTCTCTTTGCCAAAACAAAACTAGGAGCAGATTGTGGCACTGGTCATGAACTGTTAATATCTAACATTAGAGTAAAGTTGAAAAATAACACCTAAAAGAACCATAGTGCCATAATATAATTTAAACAATGTTCCTGATGAATTTAAAGTCCAAAGCTTGTCATAAATGGCAATACTGGACCACCAATACTGGACAGCTTTGCAAAGATCCAAAAATGGGAGAGCAAGAGGGGCAGATGACATCCCAGTAGAACATTTGAAACTTTTGTCCACAGTTAACATCAAAGAATTGATGGACCTTTTTAACACAATTTATGACACAGGAATCCTTCTGAGCAATTGGTTGCTATCAACCTTTGCTACATTGCCAAAGAAACCAAATGTGAAGTCCTGTGAGGAGTACAGCATGGTTAGCATCATGAGTCATGCTCTTAAGGTCCCTTTGAAAACCATCCATAGTAGAATTTATAAGAAGTATGAAGAAAGCACAGGTGAGACACAATTTGGCTTCCAGAGTTCTATGGGTACCAGAGAGGCACTGTTTATGATGCAGGTCCTCATACAAAGATGTAGAGACATGAGAAGTGACATGCTTGCATATTTTATAGATTATTCAAAATCCTTTGACAGATGCCAGTGTGACAAGATGATCACAGGACTGAAGAAAATAGATGTAGATGTTAAAGATATCAGAATAATCACCAACCTTTATTGGAATCAGACAGCTCAAGTCAGATTAGAAGAGCAGCTGACAGAGCAGGTTCAAATTCGCAGAGATGCATGACAAGGCTGTGTGCTGTCCCTGACACTGTTTAATATATATTTGGAGAGTATTTTTTCAGAAACACTATCAGATTTAAATATTGGCATTAAGATGAATGGGGAATACCTGAAAAACATCCGATATGCTGATGACACAGTGTTGCTGGTCTCAAACCTTGCAATCTTCAGTGAATGTTGGATCAAGTTAGACCTTCAAGTGCAGAAGACTAAATATTTTGTTTCAAGCTGATTACCAACTCACAGCAAACTAATGGCAAGAACACAAGAAATCAAAAGAGTGAATAAAATTGTCTATTTGTGGAGTATGTTAGATGAAAACTGGGATCCCGAGGTAGAGATTACAATACAAATAGAAAAAGCAAGGTCCACCTTCATAAAAATGTGACATTTGTTATGCAGTAGAGACGCAATGGGCACAGAGCTGAGTGAGTTGAGGGGGATGGTGGAGGACAGGAGTGCCTGGAGGGCAGTGGTCCATGGGGTCGCAAAGGGTCGGAATCGACTGTGTGACTGAACAACAAAAAGAGATCTAACTCTCACTACAAAGATTCAAATAATGAGATGCTACGTTTTCCTCGTGTTTCTAGATGGAGTCGAAGCTTGGACATTGAGTAAAACATCTGAAAAGAGAATCGAAGCTTTTGAAATGTGGATCTACAGACAGCTGCTAGGATATAATGGGCTGACCATGCGATTAATATAGATGTATTGCGCCAGATGGATAAAGAACAAGAACTCTTTAAGATCATTAAGCAAAGAAAGCTCCAATACCATGGCCATAGCATGAGGAACAACAGAAAGTATAGAATACTCCAACTCGCTCTGCAAGGAAAGATCCATGGGAAGAGAGGCCCTGGACGTAGATGGACTTCATGGCTGAAGAACTTGAGAGACTGGTGTGGAATGTCCTTGGAAGAACTGTTCCAAAGAGTTAAAGACAGGAACACTATTGCAATGCTGATAGCCAATATCCTGAATGAATGTGGCACTTGAAGGAGAAGAAGAAAGAACAAATACGTAAAGATCTTCCATACTATTGTACTGTATTGCTGATCACTATGTATGGGTGAGTAAGCTAGACAGTAAAGAAAGGCGACAGGAAAATAAATGAGTCATTTGAAATATGGTGCTGGAGGAACGCCAAAAAAACAGAGAAGTGAATTCTAATTGAAAGAGTCCATACGAAACCGTACGAAATGGATACATTCATTATCATATGTGACTTGCCTGAGATTTTAGGGGATAATAGACCTGATTCAGTTTAAGTTCCTTGAACTTGAATTCTATTGTGGACAGTAGTTCAGAGTGCTTCCTCCTTTCCCTTTGTTGCTTGTCATGTAGCCTTCCATTCTAAATCCTTAAATGCCTTAAATCCTCTGCACTTCCAGTCTGTGTTAATGAAGCTCGTAAAGTTAAACCTCTGAGGAAACATCCTCTATAACCACTTCCTGCTAAAAGCATTAGTTTGCAAAAGCAGCTAATATTTATGTTTCTCATATGTGCAAACCCACAGTTTCCTCTTTAAAATATGTATTTGAAAACCCATTGGCCAGTATCCTGTTATTAGTTACTGGTCACTGTTACTACTAATAACACTGGTAATTAATACTATGAGAGAAGCTTCTATTACTATTGAGTGATGCTTCTACTATTACTTCTTCTTGTTCTGCAGTATCTGAATCTGGATATTGGTGACCCTCATGGTGATCAGCCATGAAGACTGTCATAAGAATATAATGCAGTGGCCTTTCAGCTGCCTTGCACATTAAAGTGTGACCCCCGTACCAGGGATCCAGTTCCACAAGTCACTTTCTGGTCCTGAGCCCTTTTGGCATACAAAATCTCCCTCAGCTCCAGGCCAGTATTGATGAAGCTGCTGCCCTCCATCAAGATGTATTCAAGTGGGATTTAATCCATTTGGGGACCATTACCCTTCCCTGTGGACTTTGGCACCCAAGCCGTTAGTCCTTAGGGTTTTCAGGTTAGTTAACTGCCACCTGACACGGCATTGAGTTGCTGGCAGTAGGGTCTACTCTATTACCATAACAAGATAACCTGGCCAGACACTTTCTATTACTGTACTGTACTAGTAATCAGTATTATCAGTCTCAAGTAGAGCATACCAGCTGTGAAAGTGCCAAAATGAAGGCACCTTTTGGTGAGTTCATTCTGTAATTCCTTTTGACTGACCTAGTTTGAGAAAGATCAGTTGGCACCCATTCCCCCCTCCCAAGCGCCGATCTTGTGCTGGGATCAATTGGTGCTTTGGTTGTGGACAGGGACCATCCTGCCCCCAGGATGGAGATCAATTAGTGCTTGGGAGGGGGAGAGGGGTGCACGCACCCATCCCCCCCAGCACCGATCTTGTGCTGGGATCAATTGGTGCTTGGGAGGTGGGAAGGAATGGGTGTGCTCACCCATTCCTCCCCACCTCCCAAGCACTGATTGATCCCAGTGCAATCAGCGCTTGTGTGGGTGGGGGAATGGGTGCTGATCTTGTACTGGGATCAATCAGCGCTTTTTGTGCAATCAATGCATCACACAAGGTTCAAAACCGGATAACAATGAGACTTGTGGAACCAAGTCTCATCATTATCCAAGGTACTAGTGTAAGTCATAAGTAACCTAGCACTACTTTTTTCTTCCCAGTCCTAACAAGAGTTAGCTTAAGTGTCACTAATGTTGTCTGTGAAAGAATCCTCTTCCAGTGTTGCTTTTTATAACTGTTGCTGCACAGTAGCCGCCTTCCAAGAGTTTTAACTCCCTTAGCACCACTGGAACTATTAATTCTCTTCTCCTGATGTTGCTACTAATTGCTGAAGAGGTTGCATGCATCTTTATTTGGTGTCTTAGGGTTGACTCTTCTGCATTGGGTGACACTCCTAGAACTCTATTTTTGTAGTACAGTCTAGTCTCCTGATAGCATGGTTTTCTGCCTCCCAGACACACTCAGACCTCCTCATGACTTTAAGGTGTGCATCCAGAAGGGGATCACAAAGACAGAAAGGGCCATCTAATCAACGGAGCTATGAGACTTTAAATGAGCTTTGTCAATTTTACTCTGCAAACAATCTGTTTTGCACATTGGTTACCTAAGCAAACATAGGTCTATAGGAACATGTGTTTGCTAAGGTAATGCATCATCCCTTGCATTTGGTACGTTGAAATATAGATAAGCTTGTTTATTTGAAGGATTGTGCTTAATGTACACAGGAAGACAAATGTGATTGATAATCATTTGTATTTGCAGAGGTGGATGACCTGTTAGATAGCAAAGACCCAATAATTTGCAGAGCTAATTCCTGAAAGAGGCCAAGAGGCCATTTGCTCTAAGAAAGAGATGAGCTCAGAGGGTTTTTTCTAGCATAGGTATCGTTCTCACCTCAAGTGACTGCCCTTTTGCATTGAAAGTACTAAAAGCATTAAAAAAAAGTTGCAGAAGCAACATCACCATAGACCAGCAGAGAGAGTAACCATGCAGTGGACCTATACTTGTGTATCACCACTGAGGAAGAGTCAGTAGGAGAAGCTTCTGGTTAGAACAGCCAAAGTTACTATGTTATTAATGTGTGTGGGTGTCTGAATGAGTATCTGTGTGTGCAAATTAATTTATTAAATTTATGTAACTTATTAATCTCTAAATTCAGTTGTATAGTTAGAAGCTAAAGAAAAACACTTCTGTTATTTCAGAGTAATGCTGCTTCCGAAATGATCTCTCTCTAACTGAGTTTTAACTGCTCCTTTTATCCCCCAAAGTTAACTCAATCCCACCTTAGGAATGTCTAGGTGTCCTTGAGACTAGATCTAGGGATAAGAATTCTGTTATCTCTGTAAGATCTCACAAGGTTGTGTTACCAGGATGAAACCTTATTCCTAGCAAGGTGCCAAAGCGTTTGCTTCCCCTTCTCTAGGTGGTTAACCTTTGAAGTTCAAAGGGTGTGAATTGAGCTGGAGGAGTATGGGTAATCTTTCCCTTGATGATTAAGGAAGCCTCTAGAGGCGCTTCTCCTGGTGATGTAATGTTTCACAGGGAAGTCTCAATGCAAAGCTACATAGAAAAGTTTCATTTTTCCGGACCAGAAGCTGCTGTGATTAATTAAATCAGGGTAAAGCTTTCCAAATTCATTACACTCTCTTCATGGGGCTACCCTTGAAGATGGTACAGCAGCTGTAATAGGAAGGTGACTGATTCTTGGGAGGCAAGTGATGAGAAACCTGGGGAACATAGTGAAAAGTAGAGACATCACATTGAAAACAAAAATTCGCATAGTCAAGGCAATGGTATTCCCTGTGGCAATGTATGGTTGCGAGAGTTGGACCATTAGGAAAGCTGAACGCAGAAGAATAGACGCCTTTGAGATGTGGTGTTGGAGGAGAGTTTTGAGAGTCCCATGGACAGCGAGGAGAACAAATAGGTCAATCTTAGAAGAAATCATCCCTGACTGTTCCTTAGAAGGTCAAATAATAAAGATGAGGCTAAAGTACTTTGGACATCAAATGAGAAGAGAGGATTCACTTGAGAAAGCTTTGATGCTTGGAAGGGTCGAGGGCAAAAGAAGAAGGGGACGGCCCAAGATGAGATGGCTAGATGGTATCGTGGAGACAATGGGCACAGAGCTGAGTGAGTTGAGGGGGATGGTGGAGGACAGGAGTGCCTGGCGGACAGTGGTCCATGGGGTCGCAGAGGGTCGGAATCGACTGTGCGACTGAACAACAAACATTTTAGAATATTTTACCCCTGTAGATGGCCTGCGTCATATTTTAACACTTTATTTTTATCATGCATTTTGATTGATTTTAGGATTATGTTTTATATGTGCTTTTTATTACAGTGGTACCTTGCTTTATGAATTTAATGGGATGTTTCGTATTATGAAAAATCCATACAGCAAAACACAATGCAGAACACACAGTATTACCAGAAGCGGCCACTAAAGGCCACTGTAGTACCATGTAATTTATAGGGAAACTTGCTTGTATAGTGAAAAAAAAATGTCAAGCGAGGCACTATTCTCAATAGATTTTCATTTATAAAGCGAAAACTATGTTAAATGAAGTGTTCGTAAAGCAAGGTACCACTGTACGGTATGTATGTTCACCAACCTGAGTGGCTGGGAACAAGAAGATGATATACAAACACAATCCATCCGTCCGTCATTAGCCTGACCTTTTCTTTGATCAGGCTAACAATGATGCATTCTTAGGCTGATGAAGTATTTCCCACTTCTTAAAACTAGGGGAAACCATTTGAAATTGTTGGCTCTCAATCATTTGGCATTCAGGTTCTTCAAAAAACAATGGCACTAATAAGTAATGGGGTGGTGAAAGTTTTATAAGAAGCAAGACGAAGGAGATACTAGGAAGTGTAAATGCAGAAAACTCTGATCACAAGATTGTTGATAGCTTGTTTGATCTTACCACTGGAATTCAGTAATGACTACTCAGAATTACATTTCTGTTAAAGGTAGATTGTGTGTTTGCTTTGTAGAAGCAATGAATGGACAGGGAATGATCTGATGAATGAGACTAGTATGTGGAGTGATTAATGTTTCCATTTCACATTTATTACCTGATGCAACTCTTCTCCTAGAACTGGGCTACTGTGGAGGGGAACAGGAAAAGTTAGGGAACAACTTGTGGAGAATCAATGGGTGGAGGAAGAGTTAAATATACCATAGTACAGTACAGTATATGTTATATTTAACTCCTGGTAAATCACCTCTGTCTCTACGCTACACTATTATAATGACTGAAACAAGGTGGATACATTCATATACTGGAGCCAAAAAAATTACTAAATTCAGTCCCATCTCTGCTAGGATATAGGATTTTAGGGCATGGTAGCTCAGTGAGTTAAGCATCTGTCTAGGGTTCAATTCCCCATTGTGCCTCCTGGTAGGGAGCCAAGTTGTATAGCCTCACAAAAGCTGAACCATCCTAGAGTATTGCAGAAGATGGGAATGAAACCACATTTGTGTATTCTGTGCCTAGAAAACCCTGGAAAGCATCTCTATAAGTTGGAACTGACTTGACTGCTAACAATTATTGTTATCATTTATCTATCCTTGAAGAAAGTTGATTCAAAGCAGTGTGCAGTATATATATAGAGAGAGATTGGAATGGTAGATGAATTGATGCCAAAAAAGTAAATGACTGTTGAAAATATTTTGGAACATTCAGTCTTTTAAAACTTACAATTTATGACCCATAAAGCTTTCTTGTGGGATGGGCAGGGGGCTGTAGGGCGGGGGAGAGAAATGTTTGGCATATTGAATAAATTAATGGCCTTCAGTAAATTTAGGGACTGTTGGCAACTCAGGTTTGCATGTCGTGATAAAAATGGTTTATTGGACAAACATTATTCAGTTCAGAAGCCAAAACTACACTAAGCCTCTACCCAGCCTCCTCCTGGGTTAGGGGCTTGTTGGCTGCCCCAGTTCCTTCCTCACCAGAGGCTTCACTTGAATTTCTGCCTGGGTACAAGGCTTAAAGTGCAAAAGTAAATGTCTCTGCCTTCATTTAGCTGTATTTATTTTTGCATGGCTTTTGCATACCACAGCCCCTCAAAAGTCCCCAGAGCACTAGAATCCATTTATTTCTTACCCACCGGCTGCTTGTTTTCCAGAAATAGAGCTAATGTACCCCAGAAGGCTTAAGAGATACTGTCAATTGTAGCACGAGAAGCACTCAAAAAGATTTCAGGGCCATTGGTTGTCAGGCTGAGAAAATAAACAGCCTAGGATTTCACAAAAGGGAATGAAAAAAGACTGGAGTGAAACTAAGGTTGAGAGGAAATTGTGTAAGAAAAGACAAATTGATATCCTGACAGGAGACAAATCTTATTCACACTGCTTAGTGCATATATAACATCAGCAAAAAGAGCCCTGGTTTCTTGTAATGGATGAGGTAGAAGGAAACTGACTTGCTGCTTTGGCTTGTACTGCTGAATGAATTAGAACAGGATGGTTAATTTTGCATATGGCCATAAGTGAATTTATTTGTATACCATACTATAGGAAGAGCCCTGCTGGTGCGTCTTGGGGGCAAGGTGCTAATTACTCTGTGAACCCCTCAGAGAGTGCACTAAGCACTATGGAATTGTTATTGCTATGTTTTCCATAATTGAGTGACCAGAATATTTTTGGTTATTTACACTGGTATAAGTTCAATGGCATAAAATATAGTGGTGAATATTTCTGATTAACAAACTGCTGCTTTTATTCCTCTTCACACACTAAATCACATCACTAGGGTATGACAAGTAATGCAAGGGACAGCTTTTTAATCAGCAGCATTTCACAGCTGTCATTGCATTTAGGCAAAGGTAAATACCCAGCATTCTGGCTCCTGTGTTCAAAGCAGTTCACAAAAAGAAAGTACAATAACCATAGTTGCAATTATAATGTATGACCCTAATATGATGAACTCAACTGAAATTCATTGAAATGGCCATAACGCACACCTATTGGTCAATTAATAATTTTTAGAGAGAAACAACAACAGCAACAGACAAAAATGTGGCACTTTAAAGACTAACTGCTGTATTCTAATGTTAATTTTCATGGATCAAGTCCACTTCTTCAGACATAAGAGCAAGAGTTCAATTTATACAGATCAGGTACTGAGGCACAGAACAGTTAGGATAATATATAAGTATGCAAATCAATGTGTTTTTTTTTACTCAACGGTGAGTGTTGGGTGATAGTAAATAACTGACTCCCTAAATGGGCCAATGGCTATGGGCAGATGAGCCCTTTTAGGTGGGGTGGTTGCCCCCTCAATGGAGGAAATGCCACTGGAAACCATCAGACTGGGCCCAACGGCAAAATGACCGGAGGAGGAACCACTTCATTCTAATTCCCAATGGTCATGGAGGCAGAAGAGGCTATGCCAGATGGACTGACTGTGAAGGCGCACCTTGTTAATATCCTCAAGGCTGCGGCAGTCTTTTGCAGTCCTGGTGTTAAATCCTTCATGTCTCATTTCTTACGTGCCACAGAAGATGGCTCCATGATCATAGTGTGTGGGTTACTTCATGGCAAGCTGGGATCCACCTTAAACAAATTCACATCAGTGGCACTTTTCCTGACTTCCAGGAAAAATGTATATTCAGATACGAGTAGCAACCAAAGAAGAATACCTATTAATCAGATTAGTTGTGCAGCTTCACCCTTTTGAATTGCAAATGGTTAGTAGATGGATGCAAGACAAACATTGTGGCATTATACATTTGCTAATGAGTTTACCCGTCTGTACTTTATATAGGACAAACAGAACAATCCCTGTGCAAAAGAGTTAATAGACATGAATCAGATACAGTCAAACCTCGCATAAAGAGTGTTTCGCTTAAAGAGTAACTCACTTAAAGAGCAGGAGTTTCTCTGAATGATTGCTTTGCTTAACAAATAAAACCAACCAAAAACTCGCTTAACAAATAAATTGGGGTTCACAATCCCCCCACAATTGGTCATTTACAATGGCGTTTCACTTAAAGAGCAAACTCGCTTAAAGTGCAATCCTGTGGACTGCATTATGCTCTTTAAGCGAGGTACAACTGTATCAGGAATGGCAATACACAGAAACCTGTTTCAAACTATTTCAGTCTACTGGGACTCTGTGCTCATGACTTGAAGGCACATGGCAACATTTCATATGCAATCTTGGACATTCCTGTGTCTTATTTCCAGTCTGACAGTGCAGGCTCCAAGGAGAAGCAAGTGAGTGCAGAGGAAAGGATATGCAAATATTTTGTGATTACAGCTCTAGTTATAGTTATTTAAACACTTTAAGCCACTCATCCTCCTTATGAATACCAAGATGTTGTACAAATACAATTAAAACAATAAAAATATGAAATCCTACCAATAAAATTTCCCCAAATGCATCATCACAATGAAAAAAGAATGGTAAATGTAATAAAAAAGAGCAGGCTCAGCAAATAAAATATGAAGGCAAGCAGAGAGCAAGAGAACAACTTTGATTAGGCAGATATGCAATGCACTCTTGGTGCCATATGGACTTCCATGAGCAATACAGTGATCAGTTTTTGAGATTATGAATGCATGAACTAATGTTTTCAGGGACCCCCTATTCCAGGAAATGCTGTAGCTGAGAAATTCTTCTTAGCTTGTGATAGGCAGACATGACCACAGGTCACCCTTGCTTGACTTCAGTGCTCATCTCTATAGCCAAAGAGCCGTGGACATGTGGCAGGTATGACTAGACACTGGAGTGCACAGAACACTGTTTACCTTCCCACCAAAGTGGTTCCTATTTATCTACTTGCAATTTCTTGCTTTCAAATTGCTAGGTTGGCAGGAGCTGGGGCAGAGAAAGAAGCTCACGCCATCATGCAGCACTCAGCTCTTGACCTGCTGACCTGCTGACCTTCTGGTCATGAAGTTCAGCATCTTAACTACTAAGCCACCACAGTCCCTCCATCGAAAGAGCCAGATCTAAAATAATTCCCAGGCTGCATACATGCTCCACTAGTGAAAATGTAATTTCACCCAAGCTAGGGTGCTTCCATTCAACCAAGAAGCCCTCCCCCCCGCCCCCGTTCCAAACTAGTATTTCTGTATTAAGCCTCACGGAGTGTGCTCCTGCATCTGTCCTAGCTTTAGCAGACAGCACTGTCTCTTTGGCTACAAACAGAGATGAATCGTAGAGTCAGATATGACTGGTTTTCAAGCAAGGGTGACCTTTACCTTTACTTATTTGCCTTCATCCGCTCCATTGCTGTGGCCAAGCAGCACTCCATGACTTCCCCAGCATTCTTTGCAGAAGATGAGAAGGAGAGATAAAACTGTGTGACATCAGCATACTGACGACAACACATTCCAGATCTCTAGATGACCTTTTCCAAATGCCTCACACAGATGTTAAGGACCATTGGTGAGATGGCTGAGCCATGTAGGAACCCCTATGGGAGTATCCAAGATCTGAAAGCACCTCCCCAAGGGGTACCATTTTGAGATGCTAATTGAGGAAGGTCTGGAGCCAGCTCAATGCCAGACCTCTAATACCCAAACTATGACAAGTTGTGGAGGAAGATACCATGATTGATGGTATCAAAGGCCACTGATAGATCAAGGAGCAGCAACTTAGACAAATCACTAACTCAAATCCCTGTTAAATCCCTTAACAAGTCACCATACAGCACAATGAATGCCACCTCCATCTTATGGCATGGCCTGAATCCTGACTGGAAAGGATCTAGGCACACCTGCAAATGATCCACACCCCCACCCCACACACTGCTATTGGCACCCCAGGGCGCCAGAGGTGAGGGTGGGGTGGGACAAAGCCCGATTGCCTGATATACCAGCATGCGCCTGACTACAGATAACAACTAAAATTCTATTCATGGTGTAATGAACAGTCATCTAAGTCATAGCTTCCAGTCAATAACTGCAGAGTAAACAAAGCAAAGGAAAATCTGTTGTGATTTTGGTTTTGTGTGCACACATTGGCTTGGTGCATGGTTGTGTACTCCACTCCCCAAGAATCATGGCAGGAGATACCAGGGAAAACAGACTGAAAAATATGACTTAGTTTCCACTGTGAACAGAATTCCATCCAGTGTGCCCTACCAAAGTCATTCCTCAAACCTGACTGCATGGTCTGGAAGAATTACTCTTTTGGACCCAAGATCCTCCCACCCAAGCAATTGTCCTTCTGAAACAGCAATATATGAGGAACTGTGGCATGATGGAAGAACTTGGAGGGAATCTTTAGAGTAGCTTCATGGGATTGGCAGTGCTTTTCCATTTAGAGAAGACATCTCTGGGTCTCCTTCGCTACGACTGGCTAATGGCTTTCCAAAAAGCTCATTAAGATCCTGGCTGGGCAGCATAGCCTCAGTTGTAAAGTGGGGATGCATCTGGAATCCCATGTGGAGGAAATCTGGCTGGGCCAGGAGTCGCAAGGGAAGAGAAACAGATGAGGGAAATGTTTACCTGTTTTCTAAGAGACTTCTGGAGCAGCCAACGGGTTGTTGCTGCATGAGTCATGCCTCAGGTTCAATGGGTATAATCACTTTTATAATGACTGGAAGGAGAATTCAGGCTCATTCTTTAGTGGGTAAGATGCTGAAAAGACAACTGGAAGGTTGGAGTTCAATTCCCGAGTGCTACGTGATGGAGTGAGCTCCCATCTCTGTCCCCGTTCCTGCCATCCTAGCCGTTCAAAAGCTAGAAATTGCAAGTAGATAAATAGGGACCACTTCGGTGGGAAGGTAAACAGCATTCCGTGCACTCTAGTATCTATTCATGCCTGCCACATGTCCATGGAAACGTCTGCAGACGTTTGGCTATAAACAGAGATGAGCACTGAACCCTAGAGTCAGATAAGACTGGTTTTTGAGCAAGGGCAACCTTTTAAGTGATACGTAAACCAATTTTTAGTGCATTTGGGTATTTTATGTATTGTATCACGAAAAAATTGGAATATCATATTAAAGAGAATAATTGGAATAAAGTACAAATGTGTGTGTGTGTGTGTGTGTGTGTGTGTGTGTGTGTGTGTGTGTGTGTGTGTGTGTGTAGGTGTTGTTGTTGTTCAGTCACATAGTCGATTCCTACCCTTTGTGACCCTATGGACCATTGCCCGCCAGACACCTCTGTCCTCCACCATCTTCCTTGAAATGACATTACTTATTATATATGAATATAGCTGAGCTTTTTGTCTCTATTGTATTGTTTTTGCATTGTTTTTTCTCATTGTATTGTAGTATAATTATGTCTTTTGTATTGAATTGTTATGTATGTATTTTGTTTATATGTTTTCTTTTCTTTTATTGCATATTTTGAAAATTCATTTAAAAACTAAAAAAAACACTTTTAGTATTTCTGCATCTGTAAACAAAAAATAATACATCGCCATGTTACATTTTTAAAAGGGATTTATTCCATATTCTGCTCGGTATCTCAACATGGGATGCTCTTGCCTAGAGAGGATTGCATTCCATGTGTATTTTCAGACAGGATAAGTACATAAATCCATGAAAGCTCACATTTAAATGCAGGAGTTAGTCTTTAAGGTGCCACAACATTTTTTGTTTTTGTGGTTTTGGTTGTTGTTTTGCTTACTCTCTGACATGCCTGCAAAGACCAACATGGCTACCACTTCATACAAAAAATGAGGAATTGCTCCAGTGATGGGATGTTATCGGTTTGGACCAGTTCGCCTTAACCGGTAGCACCCCATCAGGAGGGGTTGCCGGGGGTGATGGTGGTAAAACCCCGGGTGACCAGTTCGGTCACCTCTCTGTCCCCCCAAAAAATGTATTTCTGGGCAGCCAAAATGGCTGCCCGGAACTGCGTATGCATCAAACCTTTGTTTGACGCATGCATAGTTCTATTTTTTAGTGTGCATGAGTCAAATAGAGGTTAGACGCATGCACACTAAAAAAAAGAATTGTGCATGTGTCAAACGGAGGTTTGACACATGCGCAGACATTTTTAATTTTTTAATTTTTTTTGCTCCACCCACGACATCACAATGTCATGATGTCGGCTACGCCCACGACATCCATGATGTCACAGTGGGGTAGCGGGATGTTGACAACCCACCACTGAATTGCTCTATATAGTTTTAAGCAACCTGCCCCGCTTGGAGCCTTGCAGCAATGTTAGATAACATGTCTCATCAACCTCAGTAACCCTGGCCAAAGAAAACTTTTCTTCTCTATTTGCATCTGGTTTCTTCACCAAAACTTAGTAAAGACCAAGTATTTATGGTTTGCCCCTCCCCACTCCACCATCCCCACCAAAGAAATAGGTCACAATCCAGCCGGCCCCCTACACTTCTGGAAAACCCCTGGAAACTAAAACAAACCTACACAGGGCGAGCTGGACGGCTAATTAGAACAGAGATCCAACTCTCAGCTGCTTATCAGCTCTTAAGGGGTTTTTATTTTGGTAGCGTGTTCAAAGATTTGTGTGTGTGAAAGGCAGCTCTTACCCTTTTTAGTCCAATGAAGACACGTTGTTCAGAAAAATGATGAAGATTTATTGATCAGGTTCATAAAGCATAAAAGTCAGTAGCACAGGTCAGTCCAATAAAGTCCACAGGCAATTTTGGTAACCATTTTTAAGGAGCAAAAATGCTTAGCTCCTAGGCTAAAGATTTCTAGCCCATTGAGATGCAGAAACAAAAGCTCTCTAATCAAAAACAGGTCTTAATCCATGAAGAAACAGAGACGAACTCTTTCTTCTCTCCAAAATGGAGAATTTTCAGTCAGGTGGGACAGCTTAGCCAATCAAGTAACAGCAAACACAACAGAGAAAACTTTCTCACAACAATGGTTGTTTACCTTTATGCAAAGACACAACACGGCTAGGCTCTCAGCTAGCTTACAAAAGATAAGAAATACTGAAAAACATGATTGAAAAACATGCAGTTACACAGCCTTGAGGCTCAGAGAGAGAAAAATGGATTTTACTGAGGCCTATTTGAAAATTGGCAATTTCAAGCCTTAGGAAATAGGTTCATTTCCTGACACGCCCTCCTTTCTGGAAAGGCAAACCGGGGGTTTGACTTTACCAAAAGGCATTATTTACTAATGTGAGCAAAGCAATTGAGCAAACAAGCTTTCCCCCTATATATGTAGGATATCAAGCGTTAAAGCTTCTTCCAGTTTTAGTTACTGGAGGTACACGTTACATAAGTTACATTCTGCATTGCAAGCAAACTCAGGTATAAAACCTTGCTGGAACAAAAGACTTGGGCATTTTCAGGTACCAAAGGTTTTCCCTTTCCAAAACACATTTTGCCCAAACAGAACAACCTTTAAATCAGAAAACAGGTCAGTAACACCACACATGTCACAGAGGCCGCTTGTACGAGCCTCTGGAAAAATAAACAGATGATTAGCAAGAAACAATAACATTTCCCCCCCTTCTTCTTCTTCTTCGATGTTGCACCTGCAAACAATTAAACAACCAGTTGAACAAAGTCCACTCAGAGTACCGTTATCAGCTCTTCTTTCAGACGTCAGGAACATGTGCATCTCCTAGTAAACAAACTCAAGAAACAACCTTTAAGGTATTTATCAGAACACAGTCCAAAGGAATCAATCAAACAACCCATCACCCTCATCCCTGTGAGGTTTGGGAACTAAACAGGCAACAGAATTGATGGCTTGACTAACGTCTCAACTCAAGAACGCGCAGGGTTCCATTCACTCTCCTCAGTACGTCGGGAATCTGGATCTGGATCTGGCTTCTGCTATTGCTGAAACCGCTAGTTGGGCTTCCCACAGCCATCTTTACGGACTACTCCCCTCTTCAGCTCTTGGCTTTCTCGAAGGGTAGTAAAACTCAGGGAAACACTGCATCCGGCAATTATTTCCCACTTCCCACTAGCTGACCAAAACAGCGTAGTGTAACAGCCTGTAGATAACACTTTTCAGAGTGGTGGCTCTGGCCCACACACTCTAGCAAAACATTTCTTCCTTGGACACGTGGAGGAGTCTGTTGGAGCTCTTCCACCTTTACGCTGGTATCTCAAACACAATGAGGCAATTTGCAACCTCTCCAGGTCTTCAATTTCAAAGACCAAAACAGCACATGTAATCAGCAATTAGGAACTTCAATGCAGGAAAATAAATCTTATCTGAAGGGTTCCACTCCTTCCTGGCTTTTGGGGGAAATAACTTCAGGGAACTGCTTCTGGTGAAAATAGGCACTCTGTGGAGTTTTGACTCCAATTCAACACAAAAGAGTCTTATTTAGGGCTTGGGGTTTGCTGGGCGTCTGGGGAAGTCTCAGAAGTCATCTGGACAAGCTTCACCCACCCTGGGCCCTTCCTTCTGGCTAAACATCATCTGGGCACCTTCTCCAATATCCCATCTGGAATGGAGTCTGTCTTGGGGTGCTAACTGTGGTGAGGGGGTACATTCATCAGCCACTGGCTTACCTTCCATCTTGTAGGCTTGGAAGACGTCTCAGTCCCTCTGGACTTGCCAGCACTGGAAACGGCCCTCGGCCCACGGCCCTCGGGTCTGGGAGTTTGAGAATCCGACTCAAAACTCAAAACGAAGAAGCAAACAGCTGCGATCCTGCTTTCCTTTCATCACCCTTATCTCAGGAAAATACATTCCAAGGATGCAGTTTCTCAGCTTCTTCTGCAGACGCACACACGCAGGCTTTCAGCCAAACAAACGAAGCTTGCTTCTTGCTGGGCAGAGATGAGCATGCACACACACACAAAAAAAAACGTCTTCAGGGCTCGTATATCCCACCGCTGCCACCATGTCACAATCCAGCCGGCCCCCTACACTTCTGGAAAACCCCTGGAAACCAAAACAAACCTACACAGGGCGAGCTGGACGGCTAATTAGAACAGAGATCCAACTCTCAGCTGCTTATCAGCTCTTAAGGGGTTTTTATTTTGGTAGCGTGTTCAAAGATTTGTGTGTGTGAAAGGCAGCTCTTACCCTTTTTAGTCCAATGAAGACACGTTGTTCAGAAAAATGATGAAGATTTATTGATCAGGTTCATAAAGCATAAAAGTCAGTAGCACAGGTCAGTCCAATAAAGTCCACAGGCAAATCTAGGTAACCATTTTTAAGGAGCAAAAATGCTTAGCTCCTAGGCTAAAGATTTCTAGCCCATTGAGATGCAGAAACAAAAGCTCTCTAATCAAAAACAGGTCTTAATCCATGAAGAAACAGAGACGAACTCTTTCTTCTCTCCAAAATGGAGAATTTTCAGTCAGGTGGGACAGCTTAGCCAATCAAGTAACAGCAAACACAACAGAGAAAACTTTCTCACAACAATGGTTGTTTACCTTTATGCAAAGACACAACACGGCTAGGCTCTCAGCTAGCTTACAAAAGATAAGAAATACTGAAAAACATGATTGAAAAACATGCAGTTACACAGCCTTGAGGCTCAGAGAGAGAAAAATGGATTTTACTGAGGCCTATTTGAAAATTGGCAATTTCAAGCCTTAGGAAATAGGTTCATTTCCTGACACACTGGTAGCTACAAAAGTGAAGATCTTGAATAATAATCTTGCTGAAAATATCTGTGAAGAACCTATTACCAAGATTGAAGTGAGGCCTTTGGAGGCTTGTAATATTTTTGGTTTTATCAGTGTTTGTCATATTTACAGTATATGACAAATGAGCTAATGGGAGAACTCCTTACCCTGGAAAGAGATTAGATCATCCCGGGTGAAAAATTGCCAGTGCTAAGGTTTCGCATCACATAATAAAGCCTTACATAAAGCAGAGAGCTTTCAGAAGTGCTCTCTACAAAAGCCAAGAAATGTCCTTTTCAGGATATTCCTTGCACTCCCATACATGCCATCTCATCATATTCTCATGATTCTTCTCATGTAAGTGAATTCTGATACAAATGTATAGGAGGCCTACATATATCCATCTAATCCTAAACACGTCCTCCAGATGTGGGGAATTAAAATTCCCATTACTATCCTATCAGCAATATATCTATGTATTCCTAGAAGTGTATATTGTGTGCCCTATTGCATCCTGAGTGATAATATATCCAGGCAATTACTGGTTATTTTAAATGTTGTCTAAATATATGTTTTTCTTAATTTCCCCTTGCAGCATTGATTAAAATTGCAATATATTAATTGACACCATATGGACAAATGAAGGGTTTTTAAAGTTGTCTAACCAATCCAGTACTACAATGAGCAGCGAGGAGGAGAATAATAATTACACATTCTCTGCCCTTCTGCAGAGAAGCAGGGAAAGTGTTTAATTTGTCTGTACAATAAAGTGGCTTGACAGCCACTTCAGCATATGGGCAAAGGTCATTTGCATTATTTGGAGGGAGGGAGTAATCTAAGCATTATTTAGCCCCTCCCCCATCCTCAACCAAAGGACTGCAGTGGCTCAAGTGGATAAGACACTGACTGGAAGGTAGGAGGCCAGCAGTTTGATTCCCTAGGACTGCAGAATGGAATGAGCTCCTGTCTATGTCCCAGCTCCTGCCAACCTAGCAATTTGAAAGCAAGAAATTGCAAGTAGATAAATAGGGACCACTTTGGTGGGAAGGTAAACAGCGTTCCATGCGCTCCGGTGTCTAGTCATGCTTGCCACATGACCATGGAAACATCTGTAGAAGCAGTGCTGGCTCTTCGGCTTTGAAACAGAGATGAGCACTGAACACTAGAATCAGATACGACTGGCTTTTGAGCAAGGGTGACCTTTATTATCCTCAAGCGACCAGAAAACCAGCAGTAACCCCAAATTGTCCCACAAGAAGCAGTCTGGATGTGTGCTTAATTTATCAGGAAGAGGGCCTTCAGCATACTGGAGGCAATCTTTGACAGCTGCATGGCTCCCATATATGCCATTGCCAGTGTCCAAGTTGAAACCCCAACAGGGGTTGAAAAGGCACACATTGGGAGTAGGGGGCTTCAAGTGTGGAAGATGTAACAACAACAAAAGGCAACTGGACCAGCCTACCCAAACATCAGTGGACTGAAAGTCTGTCTGAACAGGATGTAAGGACTGGAAAGAATTTCAAATAGACACTTTGGGAGGTAGAATTACCAGCTGGCATCACATAATTTAATGTGGGTAGTAATGCTCTCCTGTGTAGGAACATATTGCATCTGTATATGCGAACATGTATTACAGCAAAGAAAAAAAGTGAAATACTGTAGGCAGCTGTAACAAGATGCAACCATTTCATTAAATGAGTTTCTTGGAACATCCTTTTACTTCCAAAGACATATTCGCTCTCTTCCTATTTCCTCACTCTTGCCAGATCATAGTTCTACACTATTATGAGTCACTTTCTCACATCTGTTGATATAATCATACTATATATACCATTTTAAAAACCCTTAAAAGTAAGCTTTTTTAAAATGGGAACTGCTAATTGTCTGTTTTAGTGTATACAGTAATCCAGAAAAGAGTTTTCCAGAGTATTGCTTCTCATTGTTCACAAGGAAGGAGTAATATTACAAAGCACAGTAATCCACAGATTTCACAAAGATGTCTAAATAAAAGGAAACATGGCAACAATGTATTTTTTGTCTTCTTTTTAAAAAATGTCTAGTACCGGGTATCTAGATTGCAAGAAGTAATAGAACCATTTTATTCTACTTTGACTACAGCTTGTCTGTGGAAAAAAAATACAGGCATTTGTACTACAAGTTAACAGCGGGGTAGTACAATTGTACAATTTAGGGACTGTGGTGGCTTAGTGGTTAAGACACTGAACTTGACAAGTGGAAGGTTGACAGGTCAACAGTTCAAGACCTGAGTGCTGCACAATGGAATGAGCTTCCGTCTTTGTCCGAGCAGTTTGAAAGCAAGAAATTGCAAGTAGATAAATAGGTACCACTTCGATGGGAAGGTAAGAACTCTGATGTCTAGTCATGCCTGCCACATGTCCACAGAAACATCTGCAGACACAGACAGCACTGGCTCTTTGGCTATAAAAAGAGATGAGCATTGGCTTTCGAGCAAGGGCAACCGTTATTATTATTATTATTATTATTATTATTATTATTATTATTATTATTATTATTATTATTATTATTATTATTATTATTATTATTATTATTATTATTATTATTATTATTATTATTATTATAATATTCAATTTATCTTTGGTACAATAGCCAGAAATATACTCTGAAATTTCATAACTGAATGAAGATAGCAAGTGCTGACTTATTGCCCCAGGAAATCCACTTAGGAATTAGTATACTGTATCAGAAAACACCCTAAACTTAGTTAAAGAAGCAAAAAAAAAAAGCTAACTTTTATGTGTGCATGTATTCCGAGCAGTTACAGGGAAACCGCACAAGTTTGCATCTCACTAACCAGAGGAAGCAAGAAATTACCTCAGAAAGAGAAAGAAAAAGACAAAAAGGCAAAAAACATTCCCTGAGAATTTATCTCTTTATTGTCCCCAAGGGTTCAGATCACGTGCTGCATATTTTGGTGCTCCTTTCCAACAGCCTTGAATATGTCTTGTGAGCTCTGAAGTCTAGGAAAAATACTTCTTCTTTTGTATCTAGGTTAGTCTTCAAACTGCCAAAGTGAAGTCACCTTTTGGTGAATTTATTCCATAGTTCCTTTCACCTGACCTTGTGTAGGAAAGATTAACCAGCACATCATATTGGGGAGGGGGGGAAATGGAAAGTATCAGTGGAAAGTAGCCTAAATTGTCCTTAAGGCCAAGCCCTGTGAGAAAATGTTGCATGTGCTTAACTAAGAGAGGCTATTAAACAGGGTGTAAATTTTACTGTTTTTAGTTTTTTTAGAATTATAGAGAGCAAGATGAATTATCACCCCTTCTGGAATAGTTCCTTCCATGTTGGAAGTGAGCTGGACAAAAACAAAACAAAAAACTGGAAGACTAAGAAATATTTCTGGCACAGCCTTCTGGGTCTTGTAGCTATTAGGGGCAAATACACGGAGAAGTCTTCTTTGCTTCCTCTTTAGAGTCTTTTACCTCATCAAGTGTTGTGGGAAAAGTCAATCAACTGTATGTAAAGGTAAAGGTAAAAGTAAAGGTAAAGGTAAAGGTTTCCCTTGCTTGAAAGCCAGTTGTATCTGACCCTAGTGTGCAGTGCTCATCTCTGTTTCAAAGCCAAAGCCAAAGCACTGTCTGCTTCTGCAGACATTTCTGTGGTCATGTGGCAGGCATGACTAGACAACGTAGTGCACAGAACACTGTTTACCTTCAGTGGTCCCTATTTATCTACTTGCAATTTCTTGCTTTCGAACTTCTAGGTTGGCAGGAGCTGGGACAAAGACGGGAACTCATTCCATCCTGCAGTACAGTAAAACACCGGATAATGATTGGATCAGATAACGCTAAAATCACATAACGTTAAGTAATCTGGGGAGGAGAATTGGATCGAATAACATTAAGGTCCTATGGGATGGATTGGATAACAACCGCTAAAGCCTGTGCGGTTACAATGTATCTCTATGGAGCTTTAACGTTATCCGATCCATCCCATAGGATTTTAACATGGATCGGATAACACTAAAAATCGGATAACACGAAGACTTGTGGAACCAAGTTTTAGCGTTACCCGATGTTTTACTGTACTCAGGAATCGAACTGCTGACCTCCTACCTTCCAGTCAGTGTCTTAGCTACTTGAGCCACTGCAGTCCCTAACTGTATATATAGCTACTCTAAAAGGATGGCTGTGTATCACTTGAAAAACTTGAAATACTATATTGTTCTGAAATCCAGGACCCAGATAGCTTTTTACTGCATCACACCCCAGAGTAGTGATTCCCAATCCAGTGGTACAAAGCAGGACATTTAGGGTTATGCAAGAAAAATTGAACAATGACAGGAAAAGACACACACATGGATTTCTGGAGAGATTTCTGCAGAGAAGAGATATTGGTCTGCAGCCATGCAAAGCCCTTGAGAAATGGAGAGAGGTGGAACAGAGGTATATGTCAAGACAAGATGTGTGAGAGAGTTTCCATACAAGCACCTGAAATCTTCCAGAGTCCTTAGTGGGTAGGTCCATTCCATCTCTGGGAGAGGGACTGGCAGGGTAAGGTTGTAGCTTACATGAATTGTGCTGAACCAGTTGCTTTGAGGAAAAAGGGATGAAGGTTGGGGGTTGGAATGGGGAATAAGCCAAGCTGGAAAAGACCCAGGGCTTAATGGAAGTCTGGGGTGGGGAGAAGTGTGAGCTGGCAAGAGACATGGATAGGTGTTGGATGCTGTGTGCTGCCAGGTGTTTGAGAGAGAGTCACCTTTTTCTCATGAGATTCAAATGATATCGAGTTGCTGGTGTATGACATGGAAAGGTACTTGAGAAAGGTGTGGCCAGGTTCATTTGACAGCTTTTGGTGGATTTGTATAGCTTTGTGGCCTATTACTTTGTGGTGACAACCTCTTCTCTGTAGTGACCACTGGGGATGATGGGCTTTGTAGAAGTCCTTTGTGGTCTTGATAGGGCATTGCCATTGCCATTTCCCTCCTTCAAACTCATCATATGAACTTGTGCTAGTAAGTAGAATTTGCTTGTTTAGCAAACAGTGGCATAGCATGGGTTTCAGGCACCCATGGTGTAGGCCAAATTTGCTACCCCCTGGGTGGGGCCCAGGCCGCTGGTTGTGGTGGAGGGTCCTGGTGCCTGTCCCCACAGTGGCCTCTTCGCCCTGACCACTAGGAAGTCTGGGAGCGGCAGCTAAATCCTGTCACCGTAGCAGCCTTTTGTGCCCTAGCCCAGAGCGGGTCCCAGGATGCCAGTGGAGGTGGAGGGTCCCTGTGCCCATCCCCACAGCAGCATCTTCGCCCTGGCCACTAGGAAGTCTGGGGGTGGCGGCGAAGTACTATTTATTGTGAAATTTTGCCGTTCCCCAAAAGTGCCGTCTGGATCATCCCCCCACGCTACGCCATGTTAGCAAATAATGCAATTGATTGGCTTGCTGACTGTAATGAGAATGTTCCCCAATTAAGCTTATCAATTAGTAAGATTTAGTAGAGTTGTAAGAGAAGCTAAATCATTTTGGCAGGAGAAGACAGAGGAGATGGGATGACCCTGAACATATCTCTGTATTTGATGGATAAGTGAACGTACACCTGGGGTACATAATGAACAAGAGGAAACTCCTTGGCCAAGAAAAAAGGGATGGGGCAGGTCACAGTGTTCTTTCGTAGATAACAGGCCAGTAACTCACACCTGCAAGGACAACATGCCAATTAGTCAAATTAGTAGATATCTGTACATTTCTTAATGAGGAGCCACTGAGAGTGTAAAAGAAGGGGAATGTAGCCCTCAGACTTTGGAGCTCTTCATACATCAGAAGTGCCAGGAACCTCCCTGCCACCAACCGGGCTCCTGATGGCAAAAGAAGGAGGAGGAATCCATGCTTGGTATGCATTGCATGCTTGTGTTCTTGTGTTTCTTTCTTGTTCTGACTCACTTATGTTTTGCTAAGAAAACTGTCTAACAAAGCTTTTTTTTCTTGATTTTCTTGATTTTTTCTTGATTTTTTTTGTTGATTGTCTATGAGATCCTAAAAGAACCTGAGCCTAGCTAGCCTACATGGCAAGACACTCACCATAAATAGTAAATGTTATTAATATTATTTCAAAATATATTGAGGATTTCCAATTAAATTAGGTATTCAATGCAAGGTATAAATAAATGCAATATAGAACTTTTAATGTAATCTGTGATGTATTTACCATATTTCTGGTGCATAAGATCCACTCCCCCCCTTAAAATACACTGGGAAAAGAGTGCATCTTGGACTATATATAGTGCTCTATAGAGAGCTATTTTGGTAATAACGGGGTGTGTCTTATACTCTGATGCATCTTATACACTGGCAAATATGGTACTTGAATTCATTCTATCTTTTGAGTTTTGAATGCAAATATATATGCACTGTCTGTTCACCTTATTATTCCATTGATTTTTAATCCCATTATTGGACTATTTATTTACAGCTACCACATATAAATTTGAAATAGCAGGAACCATATCAATTACAAATATTTTGCTAACATGAAGGTCGCAATTTATGGAAATGGGCTGCTGAGGAGTGTGCAAATGAAAAAAGGTTGGGAACCACTGCCACAGAGAAACCATGACTGAATAAAATGAATGTTTACTTTAAAGCTGATCCCTCTTTCTCCTTTTTGTGTGCAGATAATGGGGTGCATTAAAAAAACCCTTCCTATTCTTAATCAGCTTAATTACTGAGAGCTGGGCTTCATTTCATAAAGTACCTCTGCATTGGGTGGCCACCATCACAATTATGGAATAATATTTATGTCTTCTAAAGAATTAAAGCCTGCCCTTTCTGTAAACTGATTCCAGAATACAGTGTCCAACTTTTGAGCTCAGCTGCAACTCCAAGAGTAAAGTTTCCACTTATGTCTTAAGCACATGCACATAAACCTGGGTGACAGTGCAAAATAGCAAATAAATGTTTCATTCTCTCCCCCGCATTCTATTTCCCCCTTCCCTCTACTGATTTTCCTGGTATTTATTATTTCCCTCTTCTTACTCCCTTACTCTCTTATGCCTACCTATGATGCAATACACATTCTCATTCCAATCTTCTCTCCATTCACATGACCAAGAACTGAAAAGAGTCACCTGCCAATTGAATTATAAAAATATTGATCCTGTGTCATCCTCACAGAGGAAAAGCCACCAATGGAATTTTAAGAAGCCTGGTCATTCAGAGTTCCAACCAAAACAACATGCAAATTTGGGGGACAAAAATTAATGCTTTTTTCTCTTGAGAAGACCTATAGAGCAGTTACTTACTGCTCAAGCGCTGTGTGTCCACCACCTAGTGGCTGAACACCACACTGCAGGCTATAGACACATTTAAACTGGTAAGGAACCAAACTCAATTCTAGGCTGCGGTGGCTCAGTGGTTAAGAAGCTTGCCTTTTAGCTGGAAGGCTGGCAAGTCGGCAGTTCAAGACCTGGGTACTGCATGATGGATTGAGCACCCGTCTCTGTCCCATCTCTTGGGGACATGAAAGGAGCCTCATTTGGGCATTCCCTGAGTGGAGTTTCTTCTGCAAAAATGCTTTCAACCCAGAATAATTTCTGACACAAAATTATTATTATCTTAGAAACCATGTCACGTGGGGCATTCATCTCCAGAATTCCTCTTGTATTCAATCCGAGTTTCAGACTCTGGCTTCCAGAGTCTAGGTCCGTGATGGCGAACCTTGGCACTCCAGCTGTTCTTGGACTTCAATTCCTAGAAGCCCAAGTACCTGTGAATCCAGCGCAGTAAACCCATTCATATGGATTCACAGGGACTTGAGTTCCTGGGAATTAAAGTCCAAGAACAACTGGGTGCCAAGGTTCACCATCATGGGTTTAGGTGTTTTGGGGGATACCCAGACACAGAACCAGGTCTAGACATACCTATCAACATGTAACCACCTACCCACTCAAATTTTATTTGAAGCAAAGAAATCTTTTTACAGACAGAAAATGCTTCTTTAATTAATGTGTGTCCTCTTCTCTCTCACTTTTGATTGGTGAGCCATTGGATTATTTTGTGAAGCTTGCCCTTTTCAACAGTATCAGGGATTCCCCTAGCGATATGTGTGGCTCGATAGCAGAGTAGCACTTTTAAGCTCTTACGCAGCGAAAGCCTTAGTGCAATAACACACACACATATGCCTTCAGTGGAAAGGTGCGCTTTACTTACAGTGAGGGGAAGACAGACATACACAGGACTATATACAACAGTCTCTCTCTCTCTCTCTCTCTCTCCAAGCCCCACAGTAGGTAGACAGCTTGGATTCCTCTGTTGCCTCCAATCCCAGGAGCAAGCATAGAGTCCAGGACCTCCTTCAGCAGTCTCTGTCTGTAGACTCTATCTCAGTAGCTCAGTACGACAGACTCCTCAGTATGACAGCCTCCTCTGAATAATAGCCTCCTTCAGTATGATAGCCTCCTCTGTGATAATCTCCTCCATAGACCCTTCCCAGAGGGCCACAGTTATACCCCAGTGTTGCTGGGCAGATTCTCTAATCAGCCACAGCTGGGCTGTTACAGGAGCACATGGACCAAGCATGCACAGCCTGGCAATCAGTTTGAGGCTCTATTATGGACACCTGTGTTCAAAACACATGGAGGGCCTTAAAGTTATACTATTCCACTGGGCAGCAATCTTTGTACAATACCCCCAAATGAAAAATGTCCTAACATGCTCCTCCTATTGTACAAGATGGATGCCACAATATACAGGACAGAATACATAAGCAATATATACATATACATAGTTACAGTACAAGATTCTTTACAGTACATTCAGTTTCATTATTTACAACATCAGTTTACAGTCTTCACATGCCTATTGGCACCAGGAGGAAACAGTTTATTTCCTTTTCTTGCACCTTTGAAATATCTTGGTCTCCTAGACCCACGTACCCTATGCCTTTCAGATTCTGGCATACACTCAGACAGGTCCCGAGGTGGGGATACCTCCCTGTCTAATTCTGCCTGCCGTGCACACAACTTTGCACCTGGCAGTGCAGCTGCCTCAGCAGGGGTTTCTGGCTTTGCTTTATCCATTAACGCCACAGTGGCCTGATATCTATCAGGTGGCCTTCTAGTCCGACTGGACCTTCGTGGCAGGACTCTATCAGTGGTATCACCCCCAGACTCCCCAGAAACGTCAGACTCCTCTGACTCATCCCTTATCTCATCTTCAACACCAGCTTCCCCGTCAGTGGAACTTTTACTAACATGCTTACTTCTGCTGGGTTGGAAGACAGGCTGCTCTGCCTCCTCCTCCTCAAACAGGAGTCCAGGAATGTGGACACTTTCCACATGCTCCCACCGGGAGTGCTCCAGGAACTTGGCACTCTTACTTCTTGTAACTTGGTTGGATCCTGGTATCCAAAACCTATACTCCCTATGGTTCGCCTCATACCCTATGAAGATCAGTTTGCGAGGGCGAGGCTGCCCCGGGATGCGTACCCAGGCAGGAGAGCCAAAGACTCGAAGATAGCCCAAGTTTGGCTTCCTTCCATGCCACCTGCTTGCAGGGATGTCCCCAATCCCAGAATGATATACATTATTCAGCAGATGGTTTGCACACTTCATAGCTTCTGCCCAGAGTGTGCAAGGGAGACCTGCATCACTTAGCATAGCCCTTGTCATGGCCTGCAGAGTTTGACATCTCCTCTCTACAGTTGAGTTATGCTGAGGTCTGTGGTGGACTATCCCATGCTTTGCCAGGAAATCAGTGGTGGTTTTGTTTGAGAACACTGTCCCATCAGTAATCAGGGTCTTTACCTGTGTGTTTGCCTTGTTCTGGGCGAACCTTACCCATCTGGTTAAAGTTGAGCAGATCTCACCCTTGGACCTTAGCAAATACACAAACACATATCTGGTGTGGTGATCTACGATGCACAGGGCATACCTTGAGCCACCAGGGCTTGGGCTCATAGGACCTATTAATTCAGCAGACACCACCTCTAAGGGCTGGGTAGTGCTAAAACCACCCACTCTACTTGCAGGAGTGACCATAGACTTCTCCTCCTTACTAGGATTACAGCTCAGAAATCTGCTGCATGGTTTCACAGCTATGCCCTCAGTCAGATCAATGGTCCTTCTCAAGTCTCGGAAATTTACATGTCCCAACCGTCTGTGCATTAAGTGTATGCATTTGTCATGGGGGAGCTTGTTGCTAAAACCTTTATCAGCCAGATTCGCACTCAGTGTACGGGAGCCTAACACAAACAGATCATTGTGTAGTGGCACAGTTAACTCCTTTTCTTGTCCCTTAATGACACATTCCTTCCCCTGGAATGTCACTGAGTAACCCATTTTCAGTAGGGTCCTAACAGACAGCAAATTATACTTCATCTCAGGGATATTAAGCATTTCTAGCTCTTCACCCAAACCTTCACATCTTACCTGGCCTTTACCCAGTGCATGGACTCGTGACCCATTGGCTAACGTGACAGTCTGGTTTGTTTTAGACATTTCAGTAAACATTTTCCTATTTTTACAAATGGAAAAAGATGCACCAGAATCAATTAACCAGGTGCCAGGTTCAACATAAGTAAAAGCAGCTACAGAAAGATTAGCTGTCTTTCTACTCCTCTTATCCTTATCTGGGCTCGACCTTGCCTTACAGAACTTGGCAATATGCCCAGACTTCTGGCATCTAAAACATTTCTTCGCTACACACACAGTGGGAGGAGGGGGTGATTTGCTTCTACCACTAAGGGAGCTTAAATGGGCTAAGAGACGCCGAGAGCGCCGCTGGGTGAAGACTCGGAGTGAGTCCGACCGAACACTAGTTAGAGCTGCTATTAAAGACTACCTAGTGGCGATGAGGGTGGTGAAGCGCCAATACTTCACCACCCTTATTGCCTCCGCAGATAATCGCCCAGCTGCCTTGTTCCGGGTGACCAGGTCCCTTCTCGGCAGAGGGGGGCCGGGCCCTGGGTGGCAGGGTTCGGCTGAGGATTTTGCTGATTATCTGGCGGAGAAAATCGCTCAGATCCGCTCGAGGCTTAATCCCGGCGTGGAACATATGGAGCTGGGGTTGACCATAGCACAGTCTAGCCATGTTACCTGGGATCGGTTCAATCCTGTTGGCCCTGAGGAAGTGGACAGGCTTCTTGCATCTGTTCGTGCCACGACCTGTGCACTGGACCCATGCCCCGCTTGGTTAATTAAAGCCTCCAAGCTTGGGGCAGGTGGTTGGATCGGGGCGATAATCAATGCTTCTCTAAAAGAGGGGCACTTTCCAGCACCGCTTAAACACGCTTTGGTGCTCCCCCTCTTGAAGAAGCCGTCCCTTGATCCCATGGTAATTTCCAACTACCGCCCAGTGTCCAACCTACCTTTCTTGGGTAAGGTTTTGGAGAAGGCTGTGGTGCAGCAGTTGCAGGAGGTCCTGGATGAAGCGGATTATCTGGACCCGTTTCAGTCAGGATTCAGGCCCGGATATGGTACTGAGACCGCACTAGTCGCTTTGGTGGATGATCTCTGGAGAGAGCGGGACGGAGGGGAGCCGTCTGTCCTTGCTCTTCTCGATCTCTCAGCGGCTTTTGATACGGTCGATCACGGCATCCTTCTGGGAAGGCTCCAGGGTCTGGGGATCCAGGGCACGGTGTTGTCCTGGTTTTCCTCATTCCTGAGGGGCAGGACCCAGTCGGTGTGCCTGGAGAAGGAGAAGTCCAGCCCTAGGCCCCTGCAATACGGGGTGCCTCAGGGTTCGGTACTCTCTCCTCTCCTGTTCAACATCTATATGAAGCCGCTGGGTGAGATCATCCGTTCCCACGGGGTAAGGTATCATCAATATGCTGATGATACCCAGCTATACATCTCTGCCCGTGGGGACCCAAGCGGTGCGGTGGAAGTCCTCTCCAGGTGCCTGAAGGCTGTAATGGTCTGGATGGGGGACAACGGGCTACAGCTGAACCCCGGCAAGACTGAGTGGCTGTGGGTAAGGGGTCCTGTGTTATCAAAGGAGCTTCCACCTTTGGTTCTGGATGGGGCAGTCTTGCCCCAAACAGACCCGGTGCGTAATCTGGGGGTCCTCCTGGACTCACGGCTACTGTTCGAAGAGCAGGTGGCAGCCGTGGCCAGGAGGGCTTTTGCACAACTTCGTGTAATTCGCCAGTTACGCCCCCTCCTAGACCGGGATGCCCTGCTCATGGTCACACATGCGTTGGTCACCTCCAGACTTGATTATTGTAACGCGCTCTACATGGGGCTGCCCCTGATGACCATCCGGAGACTCCAGCTGGTCCAGAATGCGGCGGCCCGGGTAGTGGTGGGGTGTGGGCGCTATGCTCATGCCTCGCCGCTGCTCCGGGAGCTGCATTGGCTGCCAGTATGTCTCCGGGTGCAATTCAAGGTGCTGGTTATTACCTTTAAAGCCCTATATGGTAGTGGGCCAGGATACCTAAGAGACCGCGTCACCCCAAGATCATCTGCCCGGCCCACCAGGGCGGATCGGAGAGGCTCCCTTGTTATTCCCTCGGCGAGGAAGGCGCACCTCGCCTGTACTAGGAGGAGAGCCTTCTCCGTGTTCGCCCCGACCCTCTGGAACCTCCTGCCCACCGAATTGCGCCTTCAAACGGAGCTCCTCCCCTTCCGAAAGGGCTTGAAAACCTGGCTGGCGGGACAGATTTGGGGACCCGGGACCATGGGCTCCCATACCAAGTGGCTCATTTAAGGACTGCCCCCCTGGGTTGGATCATGGGATTTACTGTTATCTATCCCTGTGTTGTTTTTAATCTTTTTAATCTTTCGATTGTTTTAACTTTGACGTTTTAGTGATAGTTTTATTCTTGTTTTATTCTTTTTATTCTGATTGTGGGCCGCCCAGAGTCGGGTCCTCCCGATTGGGGCGGGGTATTAAATTTAATAAATAATAATAATAATAATAACTTTCAAGAAGAACTTTTGGTTTTCTGAATTCCTTCAGAGAACACCTTAATCTGTCCTGCTCCAGTAAGCGACCTTGGACAGACGAGAAATTTAACTCTCTCCTGGGCAAAATGTCCAAGGACGAAACATAAGCATCATATTCTTCCGACAAAGACGAAAGGAGAATATATGCCTTTTGTTCTTCAGTAAAGAACAAGTTTGTTTCAGCAAGACGCTGCAGCAAATCACTAATTGAATGGAAGTGCTGAACCATATCTCCACCAGGCTGGAGGCGTAACCTAAACAAACTTCTGGTGAGAGATATTTGGGAAACGACTGAGTCCCTTACATATAATTGCTTAAACCTCTGCCAACATGCGGCAGCTGAACTCTCCCCTCTCAGATATGTTAACTGACTCTCTGCTACAGTTAACCCAATAATTGCCAAAGCCTTTTGATTATCATACTCAAGTCTGTCCCTTTTGTCAGTGTCCTCTTCATCCAGTACTTCTGCTTCTGGGGATTCTCAACAATGTCCCAGAGCCCTTCCTTACGCAGAAGCAGACTGCACTTGGTTGACCACGTCTGGTAGTTGGTGCCATCAAGCAGGGGCACCAGGGAGAGAGTGGAAACAGCCATTCTTCCCTCTCTTGCAGACTCACAAAACATGCAGCTGGCAGGGACACTTGAAGCGAAGTGGACGTCTTCTGGACCTCTGTTGGGGCGTCTGGTTGTGTGGGGGCATTGTCCTGCAGGCGATGAGTCCTCCAGGGAACACAGCTCCTCCGAACGCTGATCAGGGCTCCACAGCTCGAGTCCAGGCACACAGCACTTCTGGGCTTGACAGGCGAAGACTCACGGGCGCAGTTAGGGCGTCGGGCGTAGCTGTTAGGCGCACCCTGGGCCCATAACCCCTTATCAGGGATTCCCCTAGCGATATGTGTGGCTCGTTAGCAGAGTAGCACTTTTAAGCTCTTATGCAGCGAAAGCCTTAGTGCAATAACACACACACATATCCCTTCAGTGGAAAGGTGCGCTTTACTTACAGTGAGGGGAAGACAGACATACACAGGACTATATACAACAGTCTCTCTCTCTCTCCAAGCCCCACAGTAGGTAGACAGCTTGGATTCCTCTGTTGCCTCCAATCCCAGGAGCAAGCATAGAGTCCAGGACCTCCTTCAGCAGTCTCTGTCTGTAGACTCTATTTCAGTAGCTCAGTACGACAGACTCCTCAGTATGACAGCCTCCTCTGAATAATAGCCTCCTTCAGTATGATAGCCTCCTCTGTGATAATCTCCTCCATAGACCCTTCCCAGAGGGCCACAGTTATACCCCAGTGTTGCTGGGCAGATTCTCTAATCAGCCACAGCTGGGCTGTTACAGGAGCACATGGACCAAGCATGCACAGCCTGGCAATCAGTTTGAGGCTCTATTATGGACACCTGTGTTCAAAACACATGGAGGGCCTTAAAGTTATACTATTCCACTGGGCAGCAATCTTTGTACAATACCCCCAAATGAAAAATGTCCTAACAAACAGTGGGACCCATATTGTCCCTTGTGTGGCCCAAGAAACAGAAACCATGTCGAGTTTCGTATGCCTTTGGAAAATAGATTGTTTTTTAAACACAGGTCTTCCTTGGTTTGTAAGGTGTATGAGTGTTTTGTTTTCATTAGTTCTAGAGTGTTTTGCTAACCATATAAATTTTGTTTTTATATTGTGTGACCTATTTATTAATAATGCAGACCTCTCAGAGATTCCATTATATCAAATCATAAATCGATCAAGCAGCAGGAGAGTAATACAGAAGGAGCCTTTTAGGAGTTAATGTGAGTTTTCACAGTTTACTCCCCTTGCTGAATGCTGAGAGTTCAAGTTAAAAACACAGTAGTTTCTGCACACCCGGAGCAGGTATTGCTTTCTCCTCAACTCCCACCCATCAGCCATTCCATCAGTCTCAAGAAAAAAGAAAGAGAATTTGGATACAGGACTACTCTCTTGACTATGCTCAACAGCAGCTTTTTAAGCCCCTTTTCTCTTTGGGCCACTTGTAGTATAGGTCAGGGTTCCCCAAGGTGTTCTTGGACTTCAGCTACTAAAAGTCCAAGTCACCAGTCCTGTTGGTCGGGGCTTCTGGGAATTGAAGTCAAAAAACATCTGGAGAGCCAAATTTCAGAAACCCTGGTATAGGTGATCAAAATGAAAAGACCAACTGTATCGGCTGAATTAAAATACAGTAAAACCACGAGTTATGAATTACTTGAGTTACAAAAATCTCGAGTTATGAAAGGTTGTTTGTTTGTTTGTTTTTGTAAATCGGCATCCCAATTTACAAAAAACCCTGACTTACGAAAGGGGTTTGTGTAAAGTTGAGCCTAGGACAAAGAGTGGAAAAGACTTTCTGCTGTTCAGGCTGGGCTTGTTTCACCCCACCCCACCCCCTGGTGCCTTCCCAGCCACCCTGGAGTGCTGGAAAGGCACTTGGTGTGAAGGGGAACCCAGTTCGAAGAGTGGAAAAGCCTTTCCACTCTCCGTCCTGGGGTCATTTCACCCTGTAGTGCCTTCCCAGCCAGACCTGTGAAGGCTGTGCCTGAGTACCTGAAAGCACCATTGGGATCCTGCAGTCGCCCAGTGCCTTTGGGGAGAGGGAGGTGAAAGAACCAGCTCCCTCCTCCCCAAAGGCACCAGGTGAGTCCAGTATCCAAATGGGGCTTTCAGGGCAGTCAGGCACAGCCTTCACCTGATTGCCCCAAAAGCCCCGCAGTGCCTCCCCAGCCCTCAGGTCTGGCTGGGAAGGCACTGCAGGGTGAAACAAGCATAGGACGAAGAGCGGAAAGGCTTTCCCGCTCTTCAGACTCGGCTCCTCTTCACACCTGGTGTCTTCCCAGCCTTCCAGGCTGGTTGGAAAGGCATGGAGGATTGAAATGAGCCCAGTTCGAAGAGCAGAAAGCCTTTCTGCTCGTTGAACTTCATGTGTGTGTGAGAGAGAGAGAAATGAAAGGCTTTTCTGCTCTTCAGACTGGGCTCCACTTCACCCACCCACCGTGCCTTCCCAGCCCTCCAGTCTAGCTGGGAAAGTGCCGGTGGTGAAATGAGCCATTGATTTAAAGGTCCCACTCTAGTGTGATGTACTGCTCTAAACAACAGAATTTGGGACAATACAATGCATTATATATTATAGCGTGTGATATATCTATATTTAAATTATATTTAAATATTTAAATTTAATATGTTGCTGAAATCCTTAGTTGTCCTCCACCATCCCAGTCAGCTATATTAGAAAAAACAAACAAACAAACAAACAAACAAACATAAAAGTCAGGAAATCAGGATAATCATATATATGTCTAGTCAGAATTAAGACCCAGGTGGGTTTATTAAGGTGGCCAAAAATATGATTTCTCCATTTTATAGGAAAAAAGAAAAAGAAAGTTTTGTGCATTCTTGATGGAATTGTGATTATAGAGCATATTAATATTGCAAAAAGGTTTAAGCCTATTAAGCTGCCAGGCTGATTCTTGTAGCCTTTCTCATCTAACGAATGGTGCTAAGAAAGGTGGAACGCTAAACTGACAATGAAAAGTAAAGTTGGTCATTATTTCTCAGGCCTCCAGATATTGCTGTCAAAGTAGTGTCGTTCAGTGCACTCTGCCTCTTTTAACATTCTTCAGACACACTGGCATAAAATACAAAGAATGATCCAATTACGTTTTTTTGCAACAGCATCTTATTTTGCTAATGCTTACAAATTAATGGTGTCTGTCAGCACCCCTTGCTACATGAGAGGAAACACAGAGAGCATTTTAAATCCCATGAATTTTATAGTGTGCATTACTTAAATACAGAAACAGCCTGAATTGTAAACAGTTGACAGGACTCTTATAATCTCTGTCTAGTCTAGTCAATATGAAAATGTAACTACATGGGGGAATGCAAAACACAGTTTCTGCCATACAGTCATTTATTAACCAAAACATTATTTACTCCTTCCAATTTACTGTTAGTAATTTATCTCTGTGGATCCCATTAACGTGCAAACACTAAGCACTTAGTCAATTCTGGAATGATCACTATATATAATTCCAAACCATTGTTTGTTGTTGTTATGTGCTGTCAAGTTGGAACTGACTTATAGCGACCCTGGTGGAGTTTTCAAGGTAAGTGAGATATATAAGAAACTAGTTTTACCAGTTCTACACATCCCAGTGAGTTTTTATAATTGCGTGAGGATTGTTGGAATTGCTTTAGCATCATTCAGGGTTTCTTGGTTCCCTGTGAGTTCAGCCAGCAAGAGATATGTAATGAACATGAAGATGACGCAATGCATCCAAGCCAACCAGGTAAGGACGGTTGCTTGATAATATCACAAAGTTGATTCAAAGTAAGAAGGAACTTGATTCTTACTCTCTCACACACACACTCTCTCTCTCTGACTAGTTAATCATGCAGCTGATCAGACGTAGACATATATTGCATTATATGGCCAGTTCACTGCAAATAAATAGTTTCTTGCCCTTGCCCTGAATGAATGAGTTCTTCCCCCTTTCTCTGCTCAGAATTAATGAAAGGGAAATGCTTGCCATGTCTGGCAAAAGGAAACAAAGGCTCTCTCATTGACTTCTACCTAGTAATAATGTTTGAACACAAGAGGAATGCTTGGCGATGCTAAATCAATAGAGGTCAAGCTGCAAGAACAGATTTTGGGGGACTGATGGAGGCCATTATTAGGGTCATTATAATGCTGCTTTCAACAAAATTTATAGTAAACTTATTGGCATGTGATCCAGGTAAAGAGAACAAGAGAGATTAGGATTGCTATATATCACTTCTGGAGAATTTATTGCTATAGTTTCTTAACCACGCTTGGTCAAGAATTACCAACTTACCTATAGAATGGAGAAACATCACAGAAGACATCCGGAAACAAAGCATAATGGTAACACCAATCTCTCTTTCCAGTTTGCAATAGGAGATGTTGAAATGTAGGAAGACTGTGAGACATTTATTACTTCTACAGTTGTAGCTGTTTCTATCTGCTGCAACAAACCCAGCACTAATTGCTGTTAATTAGTTTATTATAATATGAGATGTTTTGGTCTATAGCACACATTTTCTAGGAACATAGTGCCTGCTTTGAAGAAACCAGCTGAGTCTCAAACAAAAATTGCTGCAGGCTTTTATGGTGCATGGTGTACTACTAAATTTTCTACCCTGAAGAATACCAAGCATTTGACGCTTATCTGCATCAGGAATAAAATGGATCAGCATTGATTTTACTTACCCTAAACAATGAGCAGAAGAACCATTTTTTGCTTGCAACTTTATTACCTCTGACACAAGTTTGTTTTAAGTAACTGGTACTCAGAAACTGAAATTTAACTTGCATTCTATTCTGGATCTCAAGAAAGAATACTGAATTTTTGTTTTTCATATTGCTTTCAGATGTATGCAATTTTGAGTGGAAGAAAAGGTAAAGGTCACCCTTGCTCAAAAGCCAGTCGTATATGACTCTAGGGTTCAGTGCTCATCTCTATTTCATCGCTGAAGAGCCAGTGCTATCTGCTTCTGCAGACGTTTCCGTGGTCATGTGGCAGGCTTGACTAGACACTGGAGCACACAGAATGCTGTTTACCTTCCCACTAAAGTGGTCCCTATTTATCTACTTGCAATTTCTTGCTTTTGAACTGCTAGGTTGGTAGGAGCTGGGACAAAGATGGGAGCTCATTCAGTCCTGCAGTATTTGGGTATCAAACCGCTGACCTCCTGCTTTCTAGTCAGCTACCACAGCACTATAGAACGAATCCTAGTTTATGTTTTTTCCTCTGCCTTACTTCTTGTATTCGTTCTCTTTTAAAAGATGAACCTGTTTCTTATATTTGTCTTAATTGCTCTCTGATATTTTCTAAACAACAAACACACTGCTGTTCTATATTTGTCATTATTTCTCCCTTGCAGTATCGTTCCTCTCCTATGGTAATGATGGAGGGAGGCCTTCAAGTAGTATCTCTGAAAGATGGATATATATAAAAAATAGAAATGTTTAATAGGAGTGTGTGAGAATTTTTATCTGCCTGTGTCTGCAGTTTGGTTACTAAACATTAGCCCATTAATGTATCATAACTATTCCTCCTTTCCTATCAGACATTACATATATTGTGTTGCATTACAATCTTATGTGCTTCTGTGTTGAACTATACAGTAGCTTTTCTACTACAGGTACACATTCTTAATTGTACCAAGCAAGGTCACTTTGGTTTTTTGGCACAAGGAAACCCTTGATTAGCTGCCTACTGCTGGCATGAGAGTACATGGAGGGCTGGCCAATAATTTTTGTCTTTTTCGGGATAGGTTTTTAATGACCCACCTTAATATAGAGCAATTGTTGTTCCAGTTTGCATCATTTCCGATCCAGACAGTACACAACCACACATCCCTGTAAATATTCAGAATATTCCTCTTCTTTGGCAGGTGTTTAACATACAGTTTGCTTTCCCTGTATCATTTATGTATATTATCATTCATTTACTTGGAAGACTTATAACTCCATCTCTCAGTCAACTGATTTTCAAAGTAGACTCCCATGAACTCATATATTAGCTGCTCTTCTAGCTAATGTATAAGGTCAGAAAAATCTTTCTGACTTACTTTGTGTAGTTTTGGGAGATGTGCTGGGGGGGGGGTTGAGAGGGGGAGGAGGGAAAAGCCCCTTGCTGCTACTCATTCTCTGGTCAATGGATAGAGCCAGGCTATAATTTTAATATTCCTCAGAAGAAGGAAGTATGAACTCCCAAGCCAATTCCTCAAAGCGCTGATCAACCAATGTACTGACATAGGCTTCTGAGAATTGAAGTCTCCCTGTGGGACCGAGCCCCCGCATTGGGGAACACTGCATTAGATCCTTGGTTACTTGGCTGATAGGTTTCCCTTCTATTCCCCAGTCCGAAAGTACACTGGGTACAAAAGGGGAAAGTATCCCGGAAATGGGAGGCAAAGGACAAGGACATGTGCCCTTGTGGCACAGTGGTTAAACTGTTGTACTGCAGCCAAAACATCGTGATAGGGGTCAAGGTTGACTTCGCCTTCCATCCTGTTGAGGTTGCTAAAATGAGTATCCAGCATGTTGGGAGTGCTAATTACCTTGTGAACTGCCCGGAGAGTGCACTAAGTGCTATGGGGTGGTATATAAGTGTAATTGCTATTACTATGTGCCAAGCTTAGACACCTCAAACCTGGAATCTACCACCACACCTTCACCTCACCAGTGGAAGAAAGGAGTGGAGCAAGAGTGACCTTTACCTATTTGGTTCATTCAGTTGGCATATTTATGTTCAGTTCCGTTGCACATACAGGAATGTGTACAAGTGTTGCATCCCTTGTGTGTATTTCAGGAAGATGGTCATTTTTATGAGCATCATGGCAGTGGGACATGTGCTTTTAAAACAGAACATCACAGCAATCTAATCTACAACAAAGAATGCATAGAATGAAAAATAACTGTGTTCTATAGCTTGTATATTGAGAGCTTTTCAGAGCAGCTGAAAAAGATAAAAGCTGAAACTACTTACCATGATATTCAAATATATCTGCCCAGTTAGTCATTGCAATATTTAACTAAGACAAAATTCACTCCTGTTCTTTCTTATTTTTCTTCTGAAAAATGTTCATGTTTGCATGCATGTTTAAATAATGTGCATTTCTTTAAGGCATTCTGCCAACTGCTTAAATCTATCGTGTGCATATTAACTTTCAGATATGCCTGTATTTATCCATCAAAATGAAGACTTGGGAGCTCACATTGAACCTACACACACACACACAAAAAAAACAGGGCTACCAGATCAAATTCCTCATACATCTCAAATCATGCCCAAGCACTTGCCTTGTGGTTAGCCCTTGAAAGAGACTCTGTGATGTTGCTATTGGACTTAGAATGCCTCCCTCAACTACTGAAACAACAAATATTTCTTAATAGCTCATATAACCACAAAGCCATGCATAACTTACAGATAAGCATTGAGCAGGAGGTTGGACCTGATGGTCTCATAGGCCCCATCCAACTCAGTTATTCTACGATTCTATAATAAGAAGCAGAACTATGGCATGAGAAATAATATTAAGGAGAGATTAGGAAGAATTGTATTATAAATGTACATACTAAATGTACATTCCACATTCCTGAGATATTGCAATGTTCAGGAGAGTTATTTCCATACAGCTTATTTTACATTTTTCTTTTTGCTATAAAATTGGAGGCAAAGATGGAGCTGATATCTGAGCTCAATATATAGGATTACACTGCAAATATACTGAGCAACTTTCTTTCCAACACCTTAATCTCCGAGGCAGATACCACAACACTATATATTTGACACATTTCTTATCTTTCTGAAACTAGGCTTGCTTAGACCAATTTTCATGTCTGATACTCAGACATGAAAATTAGAATTTTGATTTTAACTCAAATACAGGATTTTATATTCTGATCATTTCAGTAAGTTTAAGATGATTTTGTAATAGAGACAAATGTATACATTTTAAGAGATGTTATCTATATATTACTTTTCAAAGTTGAATTGAATTATGGTAGCAATATGTAGTATACATATGTGCATGTGTGTGTGTGTCTGTGTGTGTGGGTTGCCCTTAGTGACCGTTCGGAGGCTGCAACTCGTACAGAATGTGGCTGCCTGGGTTGTGATGGGGTGCAGGCATTATGCTCGTGCCTCACCATTGCTGCGGGAGCTGCACTGGTTGCCAGTGTGCCTCCGGGTGCAATTCAAGGTGTTGGTCATTACCTTTAAAGCCCTATATGTTAGTGGGCCAGGATACTTAAGAGACCGCATCACCCTAAGAAAATCTGTCCATCCCACCAGAGCAGACAAGGGAGGCTCTCTGGTTGTACCATCGGCTAGAGAGGCACATCTCTCTAGCACTAGAAGGAGGGTCTTTTCCATGTCTGCTCTGGCCCTATGGAACCTCCTGCTAAGTGAGTTGCATCTCCAGATGGAGCTGCTGCCCTTTAGGAAGGGGGTTAAGACCTGGTTGACAGGGTAAGTATGGGGTATGGGCCAGACGGTTGCTTCAATTTGTTGGCTCATCTAAACCCCCCTCTCTCTGTGTGACTTGTTTAATCTCTTTTAATTTTTTGTAACTTTTTAATTCTGTTTAATCCTGTTTTTATACCATGTTTTTGCTGTGTTTTAAGTGTTTTTAAAGTTTGTTAGCCGCCCTGGGTCTTTGTGAGGACGGCGGCATAAAAGTTTGATTAAATAAATAAATAAATAAATAAATAATATTCTTCACAAAAATGTAGAAAGGATCAAACAATCTATATAGGAATGCAATTTGACGATACACAGTTAGTCGTTGAGTTTACAGCAGACAATCACATCATGCTTTGAGTTTGTTTTACATTGTAACATGGAAATAGGAAAAGCCAGACTTAATAACCGCATTCATTGCCTGTTTTGAATCTAAACAGCAAATCAGCAGGCTAAATATTTCTTGCCTCAAAAAGTAACTGCTTACCACTCTGTATATATGCTGAGCTCTTTGTGTGGGTGGTGTGTAATTTGGTCTGTATCTCTGTTTACTCTGAATAGTTTGGTGGTTTATCCTAGTTCAGTCTCTTTCTGACTCAAAATGTGTTAGTCTTAGAAATCTAGTAGCTAGGTACGCTCTTGCAACCATCATTTGCTAGAGAGATTTCTCCCCCTAACTTTTGCAACCAGGATAAAGTGAACAGCTGTATTATATATTTTGCCATCTACCTGACAGCTTTAGATGTAACACAGCCTATTTCCCCTTCTGTTAAAGCTGTGTCTGACTGTTTGTTAAATAGTTGAACTAAGAGAAAAGGAAAGCATAATTGAGGATGGCTTGCTTTTCAAAGAATTCAGCCTTAATCTTTGGCTAGATGCACCACGCTGCAAAGATTATCAACAGGTTATGGGTCCAGACCCAAAAGCTGTCCAGAGATTAATCAGAAATTAATTGGACAAGATTAAAAGGCAAAAGTGATTTGAAATGTAAGCATTTTTCAGAGCTGTTTTTAAAAAAAGTTTGTGTGTGTGCGTGCACGTGTGCATGTGCCTGTGTGTTTGCGTTTTTCTCCACCTATTTCCTCTTCCCCTTTACAAGCAATCAGCTAAACAGAGAAGAGAGGCTTCCAATGTTTTGATTAACTTCTTTTTTAGTAGTTAGGATGGCTTCAGCTGAGAAAAGTTAATTCCCAGGAAAGTTGCAAGATTGACTACCCATAATTTTGAGCACTCGTATCACAGAATGAAGCCTGAACTAAAGAATGCCAAGGTCTATGAATGCATAATAAAAAAAGCCCCTGCCTGAGGATGATGTAAAACTTAAATGGGATGGAATGGAGTAATTGTTGCTAAGTAAAAAATGAGATGACTAGATGGTATTGTAGACACAATGGGCACACAGCTGAGCGAGTTAAGGAGGATGGTGGAGGACAGAAGTGCCTGGCGGACAGTGGTCCATGGGGTCGCAAAGGGTCAGAATCAACTGTGTGACTGAACAACAACAAAAGTGGCTAATTTATATTTTTAAATATAAATTACTAAAGAAGTAGCTTACTTCAACTAGGACTAACAGCAGCAGAACAGTGTGGAAAAAACATTTGATGGACATTCAAAAAGGGTTTTGCTCCAGTTACAGAGTTGTACCATGCATATATACTCAGAAATACATCATATTGCACTGCTCACTGTCCATTCTTTCCACTTGCACATCTGTCTACTGTCTGAGGAGATGGTTTCTGAGATGGTGGAAAGGCATCCAGTGGAAGCCAAGAAACTAGTCCAACTGCTTGTGCAGTGGATTTTTGTGAGAACTGAAAGAACAAACCTAGTTCTAACCCCTTGTGTTCAGCAGACTAAGGGTGTTTAAGATTGCAGACTTTATGTATCTTTCCCAACATCAACCAGAGCTTTTTTACTCTTGGCAGCTGCAACTCACAGAACTCTAATAGCCAAGCCAGCGATTCTGGGAGCTATAAATGGTGGTGGTGGTTGTGGTGAAACCCTTCCACATTTTCTGATATTAACAAAGCAGAGCACAGCCTAAGACAAAATGCCCAAATAGTTAGATGAATGAGACTCTGATAAGGCATCAAATGTAATTAAATTTGCATTCTGATGCTATTGAGAGCAGGCACTGCTATATGATCTATCAACTACCACCAGATTTTCTGTTCCTCTATATGGATACATATGGGTGGGTGAATAGATAAACAGACAGTGAAATTATGTTGGAAATTACATGGCAACAAGCCCATAACATATCATAGACTCATTAAAATACTGCAAAACTGCTCTCCCAACCACCAGCCGATCTCAGAAACCATTCTATTTTATAATATGGAAATTGAGGAAATGTCCTATTAAATATGCATTTCCAGCATGCTGCTTCTTTAATTTTGCAGCTCACCAGTCCTTATCAGGTAGTCACAAACACTGAAAGCTGAAATATTACTATTATCTTCTGTTTTCCATTCTATCATCATGGAATCAGAATATGGGGCAGAATCCAGTGGTAGTCCTGGGGGTAGAGAAGAATCTTGTGAAAATGTGTGTGCAGATGATAATCCTTGTCTCCCTAACACTATCTTATGCAATGCCCCAAAACTGGCTTACAAGAAGTGAGAAACCCTCCAGAACTGATGTTGTAGGTTGTATCAAGGACTGCAGGGACGAAAATGAAGTTCACTTGTGACAGCCAGCACAAAATTTGATTTAACCAAATCTGTTTAAAGTATTTATCTTGTTAGCCAGTAAATTGATTTAGGGATATCATCTAATTAATACTTTAACAATACTTTAACAAACTATGAGATAGAATGAGCCAAATTCTGAAACAAAGGAGTAGGAAGACTGGAGAAACAATGATCATAAAATGCTGAACATGTACATGGAAGAACCAATCTACAAAATGAATAATAGTTTAAGTAACATGGAATGTCTTAAATGACCTGTATTTAAAACCAACCAAACTATTGAGATGGGTAGAACTTTAAGAAGCTTTGAAGTTTTCCCATATTTTTAACTGGGCTACCTGTTAATAAAGAAGAGAAGAGACAAGAAACTGGCTTTATATAGCAGCCATGATGTCTCTATGAACCACAACTTTTACTAGACAAGGTAAAGGAGAAAACAAAAAAAATTAAATTAAATTAAATTAAGTTAGGAACTGTGTCAGAGATCTTCGAATCAAGAGACAGAGATTCTAGACCTCTAAAATACTATGCTGTCTCTAGTGAGCATAGTACAGTACCTTAAAAAGCACCCAATCAGCTACAAAGAAAGAGCACAGGACAAGTAAGAATAGCTCTGCTGCTGATAATGCAACTAAATCAAAGTCAAAAGAAAGTCTAGTGGCTGATGTGCACAGAAGTGAAAGTACAACACTACACAACACATTCAATTGAAACATGGAATATAAGCAGTGGTGGGTAGCAGCAGGTTTGCACTAGTTCTCCAGAACCAGTAGCAGAAATTCTGGCTGACCCTGCCCATCCAAGTTTTGAAATAAAGTAGTCCAAATTTGGGTGCAACAGAGAGCTTTTCCCCTTCCCCCCTGGCCACACCCACCATACTACGTCTTCATATCAAAATGAATGACAGAACCTTAGAGGAGAGCTCTTTGGATGAAATACGTTATACATCCCAGGAACGGATGGACAGTTTACTCACTCTGAACTTGGCCTTAGTAGCTGAGGTGGATGATCCTTGTTATGTGGGCCAGAGTTGGAAAATTTTACTTTTTCAGACTTCCAGAATAACTAACAAAAATGGGATTTTAACTACATTTGAAGTAAAAGGAAGAACAAGGAAATGGTAATCCACTGTGTGAAGAACATGAAGAATTACCAAGGGTAATGAAGAGAAGGCAGAGCAGCAGGATCATAGCCAGAGGGACTCCAGAGTGGGCTTTGCCCACCCTGAGTTAGCAGTTTGCCCACCCTGGCAAAGTGTTGTTTCCCATAGGAATGCATTGAAAAGAGGCTATGTTGCCCACCCTGAAAAAACATTTTCCCACCAACATCTAGAATCCTGGCTGTGACCCTGAAGAAGAGTTGAATTCCTGCTTTTTCACAAAAGAAGAGTGCCAACCATCATCATCATCCTGGAGGACAGTGACACATAGGGTGCTAAAGGGTTCAGTTCTAGACATAGCATTATTCAGTATTTTCCTAAAAGATTTGGTTAAGGGCTTGGATAGAATGTTCACTGCATTTTCAGGTTGGTAGTTACCATATCAGAAAATAAAATGGGGGTTCAAAATGAGCATAACAGATTAGAATACTTGGCCAGTGCAAAAAAAAAAAAGTTTCCATGGGGGAAAATGTAAGGTGCTGCACCTAGGCAGGGAAAATAAGGATGGTGAAATCTGACTTGCAATTAGCAAGATCTAGGGTATTGTTGATGCAATAGGCACAGAGTTGGGTGTGTTGAGAAGGATAGTGGAGGAGAGAGGTGCCTGGTGTGCAATCGTCCATGGGGTCATAAAGGGTTGGAATTGACTGTGCAATTCAACAACAACAACAACAACACTCTTTACCCCTCACAATTTTTTAAGAGTAGCATCCTTATTTCAGTGTGAACCTTTGTGGATTACAATCCACTTCTTAAGACCCATGAGGAAGCAGAAATGAATATAAATGAAATGACTAGTTGAGGGTCACCATTAGCTCCTAACTGACATTTCCCCATCATCTCCACATGGCATGGGCGCTGGTGGGGCAGCTGTCGACCAACATACATGGAAAGTGCCTGGCTAGAGGAGTCTGGTTTAGATAATTAGATGAATGTATGTGAGATCTAATGGAGAGATGCTTCAGTTAAGGCTGAAGAAAAATTGCTCCAAATGCACAGTCAGTCATCAAGTTCATTAGATGACCCTGGGATAATCATTATTTAGCTGTCTAACATTATCTTGGAGGCTTACTGTGAATATAAGTGAGAACATGGCCAGGTATGATGCCTTATCGTTCTGGTGGAAGAAATATAGTGGCTGCTTTAGGTGGAAGAACTTTCTGCTAGTCAGTGTTGACCCTAACAACTTGTTATAAAGTCTAAATTTAGAGATGAGTGGGAGAAATTGTATTCTTTTCCTTCAGTACCTTTCCCACAAGATAATATGTTTAGAGATTTTGAAACAGACTTTTAACATTTTATTATGCTCCTGCCAAAACCTTTTCATTATTCCTGTCAAGCTCTCCCCATGGTTGTTTCGAACAGATTTAAACAGCAATTTATTACACAGCAGGAGTGATAAGTTAAGATGGCAAAAAAGCCTGCCATTGTAAGCAGAGACAGGAAGACAGTCACCTTTCTTTTCTTTTCTTTCTTTCTTTTTTAAATTTAAACAAAACAATACTCCCTTTCAGGCCACTCTGGCAGATGTGGTTATAGTGTTGGCTTGGTTTTTGTAAAGCACTTACAGCTGCTTAACAAGAGATGCCAGCTCACCTTGAAGGTTTTGCTTGAGCAAAATAGGTACTGTTGTGTAAGCCTGACACTGTTGAGCTGCATATTGCTGTTCTCAAGGCTATTTTATCTACTTGATTATTTTTACTATTCTTGGATAAATGGAGTTGTAGACACTAAAATGGACACTCAGCTATACTTGAGGAGGTACTCAGTTAACCACACTCAAATACAACGTGTTCAGGGATAATTATTTTAACTTCTCTGTATTCCTACAGATTACCCTTTTGGCTACAGGGGGCAATTCAAAGACAGGCCTCCTTCGGTTGGTGCCGAGGCTTGCTCATGGTGTCACTAGAGTGGATCAAAGCAGGCTTATGCTGCTATTTAGCATGCAGGAGTGCAATAGCAGTACACCATCTCATTGACTTGTGCTGCTCCTTTCCCTTGGCACAGCCTTGCATCTTTATTTATATCCATGTATGCCTCCTCTTGGGACTGCAGTAGCTTAGTGGTTAAGACATTGAACCTTACAACTGGAAGGTCAGCATGTCAGCAGTTTAAAGACCTGAGTGCTGCACAGTGGTGGGATGTCAAAAAATTTACTACCCTACCATGACATCATCACAGTGTGGGCGGAGCTAACATCATGGGCAGAGCCAAAGAAAAATAATAAGAAAATAAAATAAAAACAAGCAAGTGCGCGCGCGCGCGCGCGCACGCACACACACAAAACCGTAAATAAATTAAATAAATTAAATAAATACAATAAAAATTACATTAAAATACACCCACCCACCCACCCCAAACACAAACCCGTCACTTACCTGTTAGTATAAGTGCCGGGGCAGCACCATGTTGCAAGATGGATATGTTCATTGTACCGGTTCTCTAGGATAATATGCCTTAATGTAAATGTAAAACAGCTGTACCTCCTTAAGGGTTCTCCAATTGGAACAGCAATTGGAACAGCACAGGTGTAGCTTATTGATGAGGTAACTCCAAGACTTTGCTTAAAAGCCCCAAGCCAGGCCGCCAGGCCTTTTTAGGAACTGTGGTAGTACGTCAATATAGGTAAAGGTATTAAATACACATTAAAATACACACAGACACACCATATCCAAAGGTGAGTCACTTACCCTGGGGAGCAGGCAGTAGGGAGCTTCAGGCTAGCAGCTTCTCTTCTCTCCTCCCCGCTTGGGAGGACAGCAAGGAGGCCGTGCATACGCGCCAAGCACTGTAGGTATGCATGCACACCAAGTGCTTGGTGCACATGCACAGTGGGGGAACCAGTGAAAAGGTAAGCCCCTAAGGTGGTTCCCCCAAAAGCTGCTACCGGTTCTCCAGGACACTGGGAAAAGTTACTACCGGTTCTGGCAAACTGGTGCAAACTGTTGCATCCCATCACTGGTGCTGCACGATAGAGCGAGCTTCTGTTTCTGACCCAGCTCCTGCCAGGCTAGCAGTTCCAAAGCAAGAAATTCCATAGGTACCACTTCTGTGGGAAGGTAAACAGCATTCTGTGCACGCCGATGTCTAGTCATGCCTGCCACATGACCATGAAAATGTCTGCAGAAGCAGACAGCACTAGCTCTTCGGTTGTAAATGCATATGAGCACTGAACCCTAGAGTCAGATACAACTGGCTTTCGAGCAAGAGTGACCTTTACCTTTACCTTTACCTATACCTCCTCTTGCTACTCAGAAAACACAAGTACCCAAGGCCTTTACACGGGAATGTGTGTCTTGTATTAAAAAGCAGCACACTCGTTTCCACTGCCACATTGAGGGGCTGGAGGCAACTTTGTTGGCTGCAAAGGGATCTGCTTCAAATGATGCAGGTCCAGGGAAGGGAGCTATGCTTTATCCTAGGCCTGACAGATGTGCTAGCTAATGCAGATGCATGAGTTGCCAAGAAGCTTGGCAGTAAGTCATACAGTACTCAAGGCTGATCAAGGAAAACTGCAAGATGAACTACTGTTTATCACAGTGCCAAGTGTGATGTTTGGTTGTTCTTTCAGCCAAGAGGACTGGAAAGAATATATTGTATGGACATGTATATGTATTTGCATGTGTATTTGTGAACTTAAGTTGTACATATAGTAATACCTCAGATAACGTTTACCTCGGATAACTCTAAAATCGCATAACGTTAAGTAATCTGAGGAGGAGAATTGGATCGAATAACGTTAAGGTCCTATGGGATGGATCAGATAACAACCGCTAAAGCCTGTGCGGTTACAATGTATCTCTATGGAGCTTTAACGTTATCCGATCCATCCCATAGGATTTTAACATGCATCAGATAACACTAAAAATCGGAAAACACCAAGATTTGTGGAACCAAGTTTTAGCGTTATCCGAGGTATTACTGTACTTACTTTCACACACATAACTGTTTTCTCATCTTTCTGTCAATGACACGGGAATAGGAAATTCCCATGAGCTAATGAACAGATTGGGGCAAAAAGTTCTCGTTTCAAATACAAGTCTAGATGCTACATAGTAGGGATTTGCACTGTCTTTGAACAAATCGATGAAAATGAACTAAATCTCTCTCTCTGTGTGTGTATTTGTGCATTTTCAAAACAACAGTGGGACATGACAGATACTAATTGTAACAATACGGTGCCCATTGTTCTTCTGAGTTGCAGCTCCCTGGCTGGACAACCCAGGCATCAGATATGTATAGATAAGGTAGCGTCAAGCCAAATAACCACTCCAGTCTTCTTCAGGTATTTTAGAAATATATTGAAAGCATAGCAAGATTCAGGATACAGTCCATCAAAAGATCAGGAAGCAAAGAAAGAAACCAGGCTGCTTGTGTAAGGGATAGCCAATGGCCCCCCTTTGCCCAAGCCTCTACATTTTTGCAGTTTAAAAGCACAGCATCCAAGAGAGTGTCTCAGTGCGCGTGCGTGCGTCTCTGGGTTATATCTCCTCCCATAGGGTCCACCTTTGGCTCTCCCCCTTATGGATTCCAACCAATGATCTTACAGTAAGAAATGCCAACCAGACATTAAGTTTCGGTTCCTCCAAATTATGAGGCCCATTTAGTTTACAATCCAGACCTGGTGTGAAGGGACTCCTACACAAGAAATTCCCCAACTTGGATTTTAGCTAAAGCCAAGGGTATACCCCATTCCGTCACACTGACGGAAAGAGCTTTAACAGGGCAAAATGGGCTTTAACAGGGCAAAATGACACATGAATCCTTAATATTAAGGATTCACACATATTGATTCTTCTTCTTCTTCTTCCATGATAAGAAGCAGGGAAAGAGAAAGAAAAACACAAGAAAAGAATAGTTTCCACCATTCATTTCTATGGAGGATAACATGAAAACTACTTGATAAACATAAGTATACAATGGCTAGAGCCATCATAGAATGTACAACAGAATCTTAGAATAGAGAGCGAAGAAGCTAATTACGTCGCCGTCACCGTCATGTGCTGTCAGGTTGTTTTCAACTAATAGTGACTCTCCAAGGGACTTCTGGGTATAAAACATCCAGATTTCATTTACCATCCCTTCCTTCTGGTAGTGTGTAGCTTGCCCAAAACTACATAGGTAGCCAGAGCATGTAACCCCACTGAACACATGTGCTCCTGATCAGTGATGGGATGTCCCCGGTTCCAGACGGTTCCCTGGAACCGGTAGGACCAATTCCGGAGGGTTCTCCGGGAGGGGAGTCCACTTTTGGGGCGTCCGGTTCCGGACGCCTCACCGAAAGAATTTTTTTTTAAAAATCGGAGCTAAAATGGCTCCAATTGACTGTGCATGCGCAGAAACTCAATCTGACGCATTGCGCATGCGTCAGATTGAGTTTCTGCGCATGCGCAGTGAATTGGAGCCATTTTAGCTCCAATTTTTTTTTAAAAATTGTTTAAAGCTTTCAGGGCGGCGGCGGCGGCGGCGGCGGCGGCACCAGCCCTCTGAGAAGGGCACCTCCCGCGCGGCACGTTGAGGGCTGCCTGGGCCGTCCGCTGCCGACAAGCCCCATGCCCTGGGGACGCCCGGCGCGGCGCACCGCTGACGCCTCCTCCTCCACCGGGCGCCTGTAGGCTGGGTGCCTGCAACCGCCGTCCGCCGCCGCCGGAGCTGCCGCTGGCTGCATTCCTGTGGCCTCCTCCTTGGGCCGGTCCCTTTTTAGCCCGGCTGCGGTGGCTGGCGCAGGAGGAAGTTGCAGGCGGCGGCAGTGCGGCATGGGGACGGCGCAGGGAGGCTTGGCAGCCGCGGCTGGAGCCACCGCCAGTCGCCAGAGCCACTGCTGCCCGCCGCCCCTGGCCGTGGCCGGAGCCGGGCTATAAAAGGTACCGGCCCGAGGAGGAGGCCACAGGGGTGCAGGCAGCTCCGGCGGCGGCAGCTGTGGACGCAGTCGGGGTGCCGGGTCCCAAGAAAGGTAAGCGAGGGGTAATTTATTTGTGTTTTGGGTGGGTGGTTGTTTTTATTTTATTTATTTATTTATTTATTTGTGTCTGGGTGGGTGGGCTGAGAGGGAGGGGTGTGTGTATGTTTATTTTTATTTTTTATTTATTTTTATTTTTGGCCCCGCCCACAACGTCATGATGTCATGACGTCGGCTTCGGCCATGACATCATGACGTCATGACATTGGCCACGCCCATGACGTCCGTGACGTCATGGCGTGGTAGTAGAATTTTTGTCATCCCATCACTGCTCCTGATGATCATTGCAGGACTTTCTCCTGGGAAGCATAGTGCTGATTTAAATGCTTAGCTCATGGCTCTGCAGCCAGTTATTCCAACCCACTGAGCTATAACATCTCTGAAACTATACACAACCTGTGTGTAGAATGTGGGGTTAAGTCAAATACTTAGAAGCAAAGCATACCCTCTTTATGATGGGGAAAGGGTTTTAATGCTCAATCTGTTCATGTATTTTTCATGTCTACCTTACTTGTGTCTCTTTATCGTCTGTGTATCTGACAGGCATGTACGATCATTGGTAGATTATTGTGCACATTTTGCACAAATATCCCATTGAAATTACATGCATTTATTTCCACTGAAATCCAAGGAACTTTGCTTAGTTATGACTAACAGTTTCAGTGGTGGGCTCAAAAAATCTTTACTACCACACTGGGCATGTTATGGTAGGCATGGCCAGGGGGAGAGCCCTGCATTGCACCTGAATTAGGACTACTTTATTTCAAAACTTGGGTGGGTGGGGCCAGCCAGAATTTCTGCTACCAGTTCTGGCAAACTAGTGCAAACCTGCTGATGTCCACCATTGGATTACACTGATTTCAATGGATCCTATGTGGCCCTCCTTACAACATCCCTCTGAGAACATCCCACATTTCTGAAGCCAGGTTTTGAGAGGTATGGACAGTTGCAGGGCAAAGGAGGATAAAGTTTGATTGTATTTGCCAGTGCAACATTCAACATCCTGTAGCAGGTATTTATGAACATCCATCTGCTTTCACTATGCCTATGGAAGCAGGGTTGACCCTACTAATAGGTAGAATATGCAGATGGACTCAAGTAGCAATTGCTGAGATGGCAATGGTGGGATCTTTGAAGTGTTGCACATTGCTAAGGAAAAGGGACAGTTTCCCAAAGTAGCATGTAGGGTTTCTTTTTAATGTACACAGCTTTGAAATACTGTTTACGGGGGTGGCCCGTAAGTCCCTACCCATCTATATACTTATGTATCCAGTGTATCTGTGTGTTGTGTGGGTAGGGACTTACGGGCCACCCTGTACGTTAAAAAGGAACAACAAATGGCACCTTCTGGTGTGGTGAAGACACATGAAATGGTGTCATGGGTCAGATCTGGCCCACATCTGGTCCATGGGCTATAGGTTGGGAAACCCTATGCAGTACAGTACTAGTATATCAATGTCTTTGTGAGGTGATTTAGCACTAAAGTCAGCAGTTAGTTTAAAAAATTAAAAATACTTCAGGGCCACCAGAAAGATCATGGAGGTGGGTGTCCCTGCTGCCCAAAATATCATGCTCAGCTTACTACATCTCCTCATACCACCCACGGTCACACTTCTCTTTCCGGAGGACAAAACAACTGATCACATGAGGAAAAGTCCTTTTGAATAATTTCAGCTTGAAAAAGTAAGAGCCTCCCAGTGGCAGAAAAAGAAAAACACGTTGGAAGCAAAGATGATTGGACTTATTCAGATTGGTCATGTGATCATTAAAAAAGTGAATTTATCCATTTTAAACTAGCAACAAATCTTGCAGTATTTGTTCATGTAATTGCAGCATCAGAAGAATATGGTAAAAACTGTTTTAGCAACAGGAAGATCTCACTCTTCGGTGACATTTTCAACCCTCTGGCTTTTTACAAATGTGAATGAGGCAAGATAAAGGTAAAGGTCACCCTTGCACAAAATCAAGTCGTATCTGACTCTAGGGTTCAGTGCTCATCTCTGAATGATTGGTTTTATTTTCTGTGAGCCTCCCAGTGTCTTTAGAGTTGGACGGCAATATAAATCATATAAACAAACAAACAAACAAACAGTGCTGTCTGTGTTTGGAAACATTTCCATAGACATGTGGCAGGCTTGCTTCAACATGGAATGCTGTTTACTTTCCCACCAAAGTGTTCCCTATTTATCTACTTGCAACTTCTTGCTTTGGAACTGCTAGGTTGGCCGGAGCTGGGACAGAGATAAGAGCTTACTCCACCATGCAGTACTCGGGAATCGAACTCCGCCCTTCCAGTCGTCAAGTTCAATATCTTAAGCCCCCAAATGAGGCAAACATAACCCTAAATGATAACTCTAAGAAGAATCATATGATCCATACCAACAAACCATATCTAGTATTTCTGCCTCTACTAGGAGGTCTTTCATCATGTTCGTCTCCTAGTACAGGCTGGATATCATCCTGGCATCACCCTGCATGATACTGTGTTGTATCCAAACAAAATGAAAAATAGCTATCAATAATATATTGTTTGTCGAAAAGTTCATCCCATCTCTATCTTCCCAGCGACTGTGAGGATCTCAAAGGCAACAGGGATCTTGAAAGTAGACATACTGGTGATGTAATTGTCCCAGTGGCGTAGCGCAGGTTTCAGCCACCCAGGGCCCAGGCCAAACTTGCTGCCCCTCATCTAGGCTCTCCCCCCATCTATGCTCACCCCCCAATGCGAGTCCCTATTCTGCCCGGTCTGCCCTTGCTCCTCCATCCCCGTTTTCTCTTATGGTGCACCCCACCCATCCCACAGTTCTGCCACAGCTGCAGGGACCCAAATCTTTCCCCTCCCCACCCCACATGAGACCAGCTGGCTGGCTCATGAGCCGAAGCCTGCCTGGGCGCTCTCCAGACTGGCCCATTGTCTGCAGCCAAGGTGCGGACAGGAAGCACCTGAGGAGGGAAGGCGTTTGGTCCTGACTTTATCCTATACCCCATCTCCAGAGGCCGGGCTGCTCCACCCACCCACCCGTCTGCCCGCGCAAGGCAATGCCAGGCGAAGGCTGGTAAACCAGCTTGCTGGACCACATGCCCCACCAGTGGCGTAGCATGGGGGGGCGGGGGGGGGCGCGGATGCCCCGGGCAGCGCCTTTCAGGGGGCGGCAAAATGTCCCCTCCCCACCCTTTTGCTGGCGAGCGCCCCACGTGCGCTTCGCCGCTTGCCACACACCTCCGTCCGCTCGCACCTCCATCCGCTCGCTCGCCCGGCTGGCCGTCGGGGGCTCTCCGCCGCCTGTTGCCCCTGGCAGCGGCTTTCAGGGGGAGGCAAAATGTCCCCTCCCCACCCTTTTGCTGGCGAGGAGGAGAAAAAGGGGTTTTTTTTAGGCGGACAATTCAAGGAGGCTCCTTGAATTGTCCGCCTAAAAAAACCCCCTTTTTCTCCTCCTCGCCAGCAAAAGGGTGGGGAGGGAAGGAGGGGCACGCCCGGTCGCCCGCCCAGCTGGCCGTTGGGGGCTCTCCTGGCGGGCGGCCCGCGTGCGCGCGGACGCTGCTCGCCTCCGCCCACCCAGCCACCCACCCAACTTGCCGTGAGACGGGGCGCTCGTCGGGGGTGGGTGGTGCCATGGCGGGGAGCCCCTGGGGGCTGGCTGGGCAGGAGGAGGTGGGCAGCGTGCGCGTGCACGCGGGCCGCCCACCAGGAGAGCCCCCGACCGACAGCCAGCCTGGCGGGCGGGCCCCTCCTTGAATTGTCCGCCTAAAAAAAAACACTTTTTCTTCTCCTCGCCAGCAAAAGGGTGGGGAGGGGACATTTTGCCGCCCCCTGAAAGCCGCTCCCAGGGACAACAGGCGGCGGAGAGCCCCCGATGGCCAGCCGGGCGGGCGAGCAGACGGAGGTGCGAGCGGACGGAGGTGTGTGGCGCGCGCGCACGCCGCTAGTCAGCAGGGGGCCGGCTTCTACCTGGGTCGGGGGGAGGGGGCGGCGGCAGCAGCGAGCTGGGGCGGCGGCGAGTTTGTTCTTTGCCCCAGGCGGCTGAAGACTGCGCGACGCCACTGTGCCCCACCTCCTGCTGGAACATTTTGCTGCCCCCTAGAAAGTACGGCCTGGGGTAGCCCCCCTTGGCCCCCCTGCTACACCACTGAACTGTCCCCTTTAAACAAAACGTCTCCATCCCCAACCTGGTTCCACTATGTAACTGGATTAATGCATGACACAAAACCCATCTCTAGAAGCAAGGAATTTGGGTGGAGCCAATTTTCTTTGGAAAAGCTCTGAGGGAGGAGCAAATTTGCAAAACTTTCCCATGCGATACCCTCCAGCTCATTTTCCCTTTTGTAGGTTTTCCAGACATGTTTATTCTTGCAGCCCTAATTAACACCCTCAAACTGGAAGCTTCCTTGCTTTCTTGCTTCACATCTGAACCAGTTCTTCAAAAGCCATCTGTGCTCCAGATATTGCTGTAGAGCAGAATAGCTGATAATCCTTTTAAAGTATTCCTCCCCTCCCCAGCAGTTTATTTAATGCAGCTGCAAAATACATAAAAGATGCTAATAACTTAGCAGTAATAAGCCTGAGGGGGAAGAAAATGCTTTCTCTCCCTAGCACATACAGAGAGAGAGAGAGAGAGAGAGAGAGAGAGAGAGAGAGAACATTTGTATTAAGAGCACAGTAGCAACAACGTACAGATAATTTAACCCTCTTTTCCCTGGAAAACTCCCAGAAGTAATCAGAAGTAAATGGAGTTTGTTGTCAGTTATGGGCAATTAATGGTGCTGAAATTGTTCACTCGAGGATCATCACTTAGTAATTGGTTTTCCACATGAATAAAATAGAGTGCAGAATACCAGTACCAGTGTTGGATAGAGAGTAGAAGTGTGGTGGTCAGGAAACATTGCTTTATTGGGATAAGGAGGATAGCGGAAGATATTTTCATTTCCTCACTTAAAGTGGCACTGATATACAAAAAGGTTATTCTAATATCTTCTTTTTCTTTAAGTGATGTATCTGATTCCAAATATTGGCTGTCCTCATGGCTAATATGGGCTAAATAAATAAATATAAGGAATTAATCCACACTTAGTGTACCATTATTCTTGATCAGTGGGAGCAATTAATTAGACCAGTGGTGATAAACGTTTTAGAGACCGAGTGCACAAGGAGGAGGAGGTGCATGGGCAGGCACCGTGCATGCCCACACACCCATGTGATGTCACTGGTGTGCCTCCAATGATGTAACGTGGATGCATGCGCACATGCGAGGTGCGCCAGTGACATCACATGGGTGCATTCACATGCCCCCCTGCAGATGCAACCCACACACACACACCTCACCTTGTCCCTGCTGACACCTCTTGGTTGGGATACCAGTCTCCTTTCTTGCCTCCCCATAGGAAGAGGGAAGAGAGAATCCATTAGTTTCCCATTAACTGGTTCTCAAAGTCTTAATAACTCACTCTGAGACATTTGTAGAAGACAGAATAAAAAACAGTTCTTTACTTCCAGTTACTTGAGTTACAGATGTGAACAGACCAGCAGCAACTAAACAACTTGACACCAACTGATACAAGAGAGGGAAAGAATACAGACTAGAGAGGATTGGGGCACTCTTTAAATTCAGAGGATGGAAGGAATACTTGGCTAATGCTGGATAGGCAGTCATCCCAACCCAGAAAAGCCCCTCCCATTCATTCTCACTTCAGGTAGCATGTGAGATTGTAAATAAATAAACAACAGAACAGAGAATATTACAGTAGGAAGGAAAACTGAGGAAGTTTGCCACCTTCTTCAGTAGAAAATTTTGACCAGTAGAAAAAATGTGTTAAATCAAAAACATCCTGTAGACCAAAAGAGCCCTTCTGTCAGTAGGCAGTCTCTGATCATTCAAACACATTATGTCCACAATAGTAAACAACAGTATTTTTTCCGATGCCTTTTGTGGCAAGTTTCTCCACTGAATCCTATGTGGAAAACACCTTTCCTACCATGCAAGATGTTCATTTTCTGAATAGGCCACACTGTACCTTTCCAAATAAATAATATTGGACCAAAAAGATGAATATCTGATTTGGTAGATGACAGTTTTCTATGCTATATGATTTGTGAAGTAGATATCAGTGGCTGAAGAAGCTTTTGGAGGAAACAGGAGCATCTTTTCGAGATGAGTTAGTATGCATGGAAGCTGTCCAAAGGGACTCTTTTTGTTTGTTTCACAGCAGATGTCTGGGAGGGTTGTTTTTTTTTTTTTTGGCATGGCCCACTCCATCAAGCACTCGGGGATGGCTGAAATGCTAAGCATTTCTGATCAGAATATTGCATTTGTCTGGAAGTTAATTATGGTGGCTGCATGGTGATAAATAATTAATTATGCAAAGCCCATGCAGCTGCAGCCGGACAGCATTAAAGTGGCTTGCCATCAGTGCCCTCCATAGTTTAAGGATGGATAAAGGGATTTTGCAAAACGTAAGCCTCTTTCACTCCTGGGTTGTGCTGTACGGGTGGCCTTGCCTATAATCAGATAAACACAAAAATTAGATTCCCACTCAGCATGTCTTTCAAAACAAGCAAGGGAAATAGTTGGGAGGTCTTCTTCAGTTTAACCAGCAGGACCTCATTAGTAACCATCTTTAGTGCCACACACACGCTCACACATGTGTATGCACATATACTTATCCAAAGATTTAGACATGCTATTTTATGCAGAGAAAGCAAGGATCTCCTTTCTGGTTTTTGGCTGATGCTGATGGCTTACCATTCCAGTTTGTGGTGCAGGAGGTAGTCCTCCAAGATATAGCAGCTTTGGGTCAATAGCTAACAGCTGTTAAAGATCAAATCAGTCAATCCTAAAGAAAATCAACCCTGGCATCTCCTTGGAAGGACAAATACTGAAGATGAAGCTCAAGTATTTTGGCCACCAAATGAGAAGAGAGGGCTCCCTGGAGAAGGCCCTGATGCCAGGAAAGATTGAAGGCAAAAGTAGAAGGAGCTGACAGATGATGAGATGGCTAGATGGCATCATAGTGGATGTAGATCTGGGTGGACTACAGAGGATGGCAGATGACAGCACACTGTGATCCATGAGGTTCCAAAGGGTCGGACTAGACTATGCAACTGAACAACAAGAACAACAAATTAATTTTTACTCTATTTTCGTCCCTGTTTTCTGACCATTCTGATGCTAATCTCCCCTGACTGCTGCCACTGCACTAAAACTCTAGGCACATGAGTTTGTCATACGTTTTTGGGTTTGGTTTGGTTAAGGACATGTTCAAAGAAATAACTTGAACAGAAGGAAGAAGGAAAAGTCCATGCTACATGTTTCCTTCATTTTTATGCTCAGAAACATGAGAGCACTTGCTTCTTAGTACTCCGCTTAAGACCATCAGTTCATGTGGCTCTTACAAGGTATCACTCCTGCTGAGTTCAGAAAAAAGGCCTTTCCCAAGGAAATGTATTGGTCCTGTGCTATATAATATCTATATCAGGGGTTCCCAACCTTTTCACACAATAGGCCTGACTATGCCCCCTGGACTGCTGAGCTGGCTGGGCCATGTTCCCTGGAAGCGAAAGTAAATGTGCCCACTTCCATGTTTATAACAACTGCAGGAGCATTCATGGCTGATGTAACCATGTTTATGCATGCACAGGCACATTTTATGGCTTCCACTTCTGGGTGCAGTGGAGGAGGCAATGGGCCACATGAAACGGTGCCATGGGCGGGATCCAGCTCATGACTCGTAGGTTGGGAACCCCTGATCTATACTAAGGACCAGCCAATCAATACTGGAACTAGAGCCTTCACTTATGCAGATGATACAGCAATTATTGCTGAGTGAACAATGTTTGAGGAAGTAGAGACTAAGCTGCTATCTGCCCATGAACAACTATCTGTCTATTATGACAAAAAACACCTGAAACCTAATCCAGAAAACCCACAAATATGTGGATTCAATTTATGAAATAGGGAGGCAAGAAAGAAGCTGAACATAACTTGCAGAGGTCACAAATTAAACCACAGTGACAATCCAAAATAGCTGGGAGTAAAACTGGGCCATACTTTAACTTTAACTTATAAACAACACTATCAGGATATTAAGCAGAAAGTATCCACTATGAAAAATCTCTTCTGCAAACCTACAAATACCACATGGGAGAGCATAGACTAATGTTCTCCATACATCTGCCTTTGCCCTGTGTTTCTGTGCTGCAAACTATGCTGTCCTAGTCTGGAGAAATTCTACCCATGCTAGTTAAGTGATTGTGGCCCTTTATTAAACAGGTTGTATAGCTACAGACTGTTTATGACCAATGTCTGTTAATAAAATCTTCTCACTCCAGATGTTAGACAACAAGTAGCAGCAAAAGTTGAGAAGAAAAAGAAATAGACTGAAGACATCCAATGTTTGGATTTCAACAACATCCATCAAGGATGAAGTCAAGGAAGAGCTACCTAAAAACAATGGCATCAATTCTATCTTCAGTTGAGGCTCGTTGGCCTGAAATATAGAAAAGAATATAACCTGATGGAGAATCCAGTAGCAGGTTACCATCTGTAATATGGGACATGGAAGATGCTGAATAGGCTGAGAACTGGAGTAACATAATGCAAAACAAACCTAAAGAGTTGGGGCTATATTGATGGTGGTGAACAATGTGAATGTGGTGAGAGACAAGACTTTGAACATCTGCTGATCTGAGGCAACTTGCCTGAACCATGTGATATTGATTATTTGTTTGAAGCTATTAAACTGCTGAATACTGAAAAAGCAGAGTGGAAATGTGTAGTTTATGTATGCACAAATTTTAAATTGATTAGTGTTTTTAAAATTATGTTGGTTTAAAGTGTTTACTATTTGGACTTGGGTAAATAAATAAACAAACAAATAACTCCTACTGATCCTGCTGAAATATGCTCATATGGCAGAAACAAGAGGCTTGCCCTCACAGTATGAGTGGGTGGTGGAGTGTCTCTTGGCCGTCAAGTTAATGCATGCTTCCCCAAACTGTTGCTCTCCAGATGTGCTGGATGTCACATTCCATTATTTTCAGCCAGTAGGGCCACACAGGAGCCATCTGTGCCTTGGGCAATGGCCATTCACTGGCCATCTGGAGGCCATCAGCTTGGAGCGAAGTTGACACAGTGGATCCTGAGGCACTGCAGCTGGGTCGTGATCCAACTTTAGATGGCTCATGTCAGTAGGGCTGCCACTTTTTTCAGGACAGCAACAGTGACGACCACTTGTTTAAAAGGAACAAGCAAGTGTGAAAAAGTGGATCTCATGTTTACATAAGCAGTGAGTGCTAGTCTCTGGAAAGAGAGAGATAAATGTATGGGTTCATTATGATATTCTGAGCAAGACTTGCAATATGAGACCTTTGACTAAAATATGGCAACGGTGATCAGTACGTCTGTACCACTTGCTCAAGTGCAAAAATAATGGTAAACGGCATCTTTGGCTAGGAAGAAAGAGAATTGCCAAAAGAGTAATAGTGACACGTTGGGTTCAAAGGTATTTAGCTGCAAGCATCTCTCTCTTCTTCTCTCTTTAAAAAAAAAATAGCTGTGAGGGAAGAACATCATTACACTCAATTTAACAGTTCAGGCATCACTGTCATCAAGAGGCAGCATGAATGGCTGAAAAATCTATGTGAGCCCCGCCAAAGTGTTATGGAGATATGTGTGTGCGTGTGTGCACACACATGCATGTGTGTGTGTGCATGCATGTGTGCACATGCAGGGGCAAAGGAATTCATTACTTGCCCAAACTGCCAAACAATAGAAGTATCATTTGAAACAGGGGTCCCCAACCTTTTTTGTACCATGGACCAGTTTCATGCTAAGCAATTTTTCTATGGACCAATAAGTGGGGGTGGTGAGACTGGATTGTGCAAGTGCATAATAAAACACTGCACACAGGTGGAGGGTGGAGCCCCGCCATAGTTAAGCAACATGGAGATGGGGCACGGCCACCTGCCTATCTGCTGTGTCTGAAGCCCGTTCTCTTGCTCCATTTGCAAGGCAGACCCAGTGGAGTACATTGAGGGCAGAAGGCTGCCATAGGGGCTCCCAGTACTACCCACCCCAGCGGCTTGGTTCAGGACAGTCCATGGCCCAGTGTTTGTGGACTCCTGATTTAAAACATTCCTATGCAAGTGCTTTTGTTATTTTTCAAAGAAAAGAAATATTCCCACATTTTGTAATTTATTAAAACAGGTGTCAGTAAAAGAAAAGAAATTTTAGAAATATTTATTCTCACTAAAGTAAGGTATGGGTTAAGTTTGATCTACACATTACATCTACCACAGGGAATGTGGTTAAAAATTCTCCATCCAATGGTGATTACCACATGGTGACTTGAAAGCTGGTTCACAAATGCTTCCTAACAAGCAGCAGCTGAACATGACCTCACTGTACATTTGTATGTGCAATGAGATCAAATGGTGAGCATGCTTGATTACATGCATGGGGGGCCATCATGCATTCTCGCTCATCACTTGCTGTAAGCACAAAGAAATACACATACTGTACATTTCTCAACCCCTAAAGCCAGAATGGGCAGTCTTTGGCTTTCAAGGGGTGCCCTCAGTGGTGGGCTCCAAATTTTTTTTTGGAGTGGTATGGTGGGTGTGGCCAGGGGAAAGCCTTGCGTTGCACCTGAATTAGGACTACTTTATTTCAAAACTTGGATGAGTGGGGCCAGCCGGAATTTCTGCTACCAGTTCTAGCGAACCAGTGTGAACCTGCTGATGCTCACCACTGGCTGGCCTGCACTAACAGGCAGTGAGGATGAAGGTGGGGGTCACAAACAGATTTATGCACAGGCAGCATGGGCCAGATGAGTTGCATATTTACCTTTAACTTTACCTAAAATCTCCCTCTCTCTCACACACACTTTCACCTACACATCCAAACATGCAACAATCTTGGCTGCATCGCATTCATGGTGGAGGAAATTAATGCTTCTCCTGTCTACTCCTCCTGCTAAACAGAAAAACACAGCAGTTTTGGATACAGCAGGGTTTACAAAGAAGAAAACAAAGCCTTTACCACTACCATCCCTTGATCAGCAATTTGAAGTTCTCTGTCCTGGCACTGTTAAAATCTGAGCTGTAGTTAAGAGGGAGGCACCTGAGGCCTTTGCCTCAGTGCACCAACATTTGGAGGCCACCCCTGTCTAGAAGTGAGTCTCCTGAAAAATAAATGGAGACATCTAGCGCAGGGGTCAGCAAACTTGGTTCTCCAGATGTTCTTGGACTTCAGTTCCCAGAAGTCCTGATCAGCAGGTGTACTGACTTTGGCTTCTGGAAACTGAAGTTGAAGAACACCTGGAGAGCCAAGTTTGCTGATCTCTTTTTCTTCTTCAGGTGCTGTATCCATTCTGGATATTGGCTATCATCATGGTGATAGTCTTCCAGTTCTTAACTCCTTGGAACAGTTCTTCCATGGATATGCAACACCAGCCTCTCAGGTTCTTCACCCATGAAGTCTGTCTACATCCAGGGCCTCTCTTTCCAGGGATCTTTCCTTGAAGAGTGAGTTGGAGTGTTCTATATGATGACCCCTGGTCTAGCCCTATTCACTCCCTCACCTTTTTTGTTGGAAATATGCATTTTCTCTTTCTCCAGTAAGGTAGACCACCTTCTCTGCCTCCTTTCCCCTCCAACGTATCTGGCTGATACCCTTGCTTCATAGCAGAGTGTATGGGAGAAATTGTTGCTGTCCCCTTGCTTCTAACATTTCTAGCAAAGGGTATGATTAATAGCAGCAATGTGATCAGTCATGTCTTCCACACTGCCCAACTGAAGGCTGATCCATCAACACAGAAAGTGACCAGAGACTGCATGCAGTGAACCTCAAGTGGCCCAGCTGTGTCCTAAAGTAGCTTTGCATGTGTGAGGGGAGTCACCTTGGGTGTCCCCAGCGGGCCATCTGGCCTCACTTCACAAGCATGGGGGAAGAGAGGATAGGATTATGAGTGTGTAGCCATCAAGGTGGAGGAAACAGCACTACCTGATGTTGGGCCGTTGGAGGATATAATAGTAGGAATAAGAGGGGAGGAGTTGCAAGGCTTGGGGGTGTCATCACAGAACACATCAGAAGAGGAGTAGGAGATGTAGGGAAATGTATCAGATGACTAGGAGCTGACAACAGGGGAGGCTTTGAAGTGGAAAAAAGCTCCCCTCCCCAGCTTGGTCAGCTGCAGAAGGTGAGCTGGTAACTTCAGTGTTGCTGCTGTCAGCTTATTAAGCTCCACCCAGTGTTAGCATTTAGGATGCTTGATAGAAGTTTCTCCTACCACTCCTCCCAACCTCAAAGCTGGAGATGCTGAGAGCAACAGGCATGAACTCAATCTCTGAGGATGCAGTAGAAGAGGTGTCTGAGGCTCATATTATTCCTTCAATAAAAATTGTTCTGAGCCATGAACTCAAGATAAAACTCAGGGAGTTACTATCTGAGCTCACAGCATGAACGAGTCAAGCACTGTAAACAACGTGAGCCTTTAAAAAAAATGCATGAAACAGAAGATGAAACTGGGATGACGAAAATTCCTCAATCCCCGGTTGCCATATTTTATCTTCTCAATAGATAATATACCAGGCTGCATATTATTTGTGTGTTATACAAATTAATGTACTATGCTAATTGAGCACATTAATTTTTGAATTGTTTTTCTATCACTGGATGCAGACTTGAAACCATATCATGCAGCAAGTACTGACCACAGAGGGCCAAATATGTTTTGCCTTTGAATAAATGTGTAAAAAGGGACCAAATCAGGTGAAGTTGTATGATTCTGGAGTAACAAAGGATTGAAACAATGTGCTGTTGATCACTCACAGCATAGTGCAGGGGTAGGCAACCTACAGCCCATGAGCCAAATCCGGCCTGTAGTGTCAAATAACCAAGCCCCCACCCTCACTCCAGCCGCCAGTGCCGGAATTGTCTGTGGACTCATTTATGGCAACTGTAAACTGCGGGGGGACAACCAGTCTGGCCGCTTCAAGTGTCTGAGGGAGCATGATCCAGCCCCCAACTTAAAAAGGTTGGCAACATCCACATAGATTCTTTGTTTTCCCACTGGCATTCATAGCATTTTTAAAATTTTAAACCAAAGACATTGATTTGAACTGAGGAAATGGAAATTTCTTTTGACATAAAAGAATAAAACAAGAACCAACTGAATCCCAGTATCTCCCATGGGTGCCCCAAATACTAAACATGTAGGGAAGGCTGAGATTGAGATTACTGTGATCTACAAGAGAAAGAAATATCCTTTGAAATGTGGTGTTGACTGAAAGCTTTAGGGATGTTATTGACTGGCAGAAAGACAAATAAGTCAGTTTTAGACGCCGCCGACGCCTATTATTATTATTATTATTATTATTATTATTATTATTATTATTATTATTATTATTATTATTATTATTATTATTATTATTATTATTATTATTATTATTATTATTAAATAATAATCACTGAGGCGACTCAGAGGGGCTCACATAACATAAACAACATATACAGTATCACAATCTCAAATATAAATACAGCATAATATAAAAATATAACAACAGATGCAGCACAGATAATACAATCAATAAATTTTACATAAAAAGAAAAAAAAACAATACAATAAAATACAGTGTAAAAATACAATACAGTCAAGAGAGACAGCAAGGTCTTTATGGCTGGGCTAGCTGGTCCACACAGTTGCCCTTCATTCCCCCTCTCCAACAGGCAGGTAGAGTTCTGTGATGTTCCTGGGGTGGTCATGAAGGCCTCAATCTAGAAACTACAATGACTAAAGTGAGTCTATTGTACTTTGGACATATAATGAAAAAACTCACTGGAAAATACAATGGTACTAGGGAATGTGGAAGGCAGTTGTAAAAGAAAAAAGAAAAAAACTATCAGGAGATGAATTTGTTTAACCCCCAGTTCATTTGCAGAGCTTTCCTAATTTTTATGTGTTGTTTGTAGGCAACAAACAGGCTAGGCCTTCCCCCACCAAACTGCAACAATTACAAATCTATGAAAAAGGTCTGTCACAGATCTGAAACAACACTTCTTGATTAAATATATTTCATGAAAGTTAACAGTCTTGTGATTGCAAAATTTGCCCCATATTATGGCTTCTATGCAAGGCTAGATACTTGCTTTTTGTTTCCATACTGAAAGCTAGTAACTTCGGCAAGTTAATGTTCCAGATGTATATCCAGCTGAATATTAGGGGACAGAAAGATGGATACTTGCCAAAAGTACGAATTGATTGCTTGGCAAGGGCTTTTGAAAATAGAATGAAAGTACACTCTAGTTGTATAAGACCACTACTGAAGAAACATTGGTTGGACCAGGGAGATTACAGCCAAGGACAAATGTCTTCTTCTTGAACAAGGAACTCAAATGTACAATGGCAGACCAAATTCTTCTGCAGGAGGCTAATTGTTTGAGTCCATTTAAACTGACATTTAATCTAAGTTTGGCAGTAAAATTGCTTTCGGATGTTGCTGGACAACCTCTTTCAGGCTGGAGATGGGATAAGTACAATTCTGCTAGTTCCTTTAGACTTCTCAGAAGCTTTCAGTACCATAAACTATAGTGTTGTCCTCAATACTATGGTATTTGAATTGGGTGCAGATGAGTGTCTTGCAAAACTTCCATTTATACTTTAATAGTTATTTCTGGAAGGTCATGCTAAGAAGTTTCTCTTATATCTTGTGACATCTTTATATGTGAGTCTTACTGAATTCCATCCAATCCCCCATACTGTTCAACATCTACAGGAGATTACCGAGTGAGGTCATTCCAGGCTTGAAGGCACAGTTATCAACATGCCAATTACATGCAACTCTATTTCTACAATTCAGAATTAAGTGAGGCTGTAGGTATGCCAAACTACAGGGTTAAGAAACCTTCAGGCTGAGGTATAACAAATGGAAATTAAATCCAAACAAAGCAGAAGCAACAATTAGTGAGTGCTTCTTCTAGCTAAATGTATGGAGGTCAACCTGTTTTGATCAGAGCACACATTAGGCATCTGATGAACTGGTTCATAGCTCAGGGATATGAAATCCTAGATCCATCAATGTCATTAGAGCATCACTTAGCATCTCTGGCATGCTGTCTTTCAGCACTTTAGTCTGGAATCCCAGCTATGAATATAACTGAAGATGAATAATTTCACTTCAGTGAACTTAATTCTAATAGCCTTTAATTTGTACTTCTGTAATGTGGTTTAGATGTACTTCCAGTCCAGAAACTACAATAGATGAGGCAGCAAAGTATGTCAGTGAGAGTTTAACTGGGACCAGCTCTTTAAACATCTCATCTCACCTTTGAACAGTCTCATCTCATATGCACTGCAACCCAGTTTGCATTCGGGTCTAGTTCAATATGATGGCTTCAGCCAACTTGGGATCTTGGAATCTGTTAGCATACCATTTTACATTTGTGCCTACCCATAAACTCATACCACTAGCAGTGATCCTTCTTCAACTGCTTCTTTCATTTGATGCTCAGAAGGTACCCTATACAGCTACAGTGGGCCATTTTTTGAAGTGCCAATTACGTACATTCAGATTGACTGGGAGCTTGAGGACTGCATTCTCAAGGGGGTGGAATTTAATGGGGAAATGGGTCAAGGAACCTCATGTGCATATACTACTCTTTTTAATTTTTTCTTTAAAATGGTTACAAATTCTTAAAATGTAATGGAAAGACTGCAACAATGCTTGTTTATATTTGTATTTGCATAGAACCCATCAAGTTTTCATCTTTAATATTTTCTAAACATGGGAATACCAGATCACCTTATATGCCTCATGAGAGATCTGTACATGAATCAAGAAGCAAGAAGCAGTTACGACAGAATATGGAATGGCGGAGTGGTTTGGAATAGGAAAAGGAGTAAGACAAGACTACATTTTGTCACCCTGCTTATTCAACTTATACACAAAGCACATAATGCGCAATGCAGGGATGGAGGAATCACAATTTGGAATCAAAATTGCTGGGAGCAACATCAACAATTTGAGCTATGCAGATGGTACCACCTTAGTGGCAGAAAGTGAAGAGGACTTAAAAAAGCTCCTGATTAGGTTGAAATAAGAAAGTGAAAAAGCTGGTTTGAGACTCAATATAAAGAAAACCAAGATAATGGCAACAGGCCCTATCAGTCCCTGGAAAATAGATGGGGAAGAAGTAGAAGCAGTGACAGATTTTACTTTCTTAGGATCAAAGCTCACTGCAGATGGTGATTGCAGCCATGAAATAAAAAGGCGACTGATTCTTGGGAGGCAAGCGATGAGTAACCTGGGGAACATCGTGAAAAGCAGAGACATCAAATTGCAAACAAAAATTCGTATAGTGAAAGCAATGGTATTCCCTGTGGACCATTAGGAAAGCTGAGCGCAGAAGAATAGATGCTTTTGAGATGTGGTGTTGGAGGAGAGTTTTGAGAGTCCCCTGGAGAACAAATAGGTCAATCTTAGAAGAAATCAACCCTGACTGCTCTTTAGAAGGGAAAATAGTAAAGATGAAGCTAAAGTACTTTGGACATCAAATGAGAAGAGAAGACTCACTTGAGAAGGCCTTGATGCTTGGAAAGGCTGAAGGCAAAAGAGGAAGGAGGCGGCCAAGGATGAGATGGCTAGATGGTATTGTGGATGCAATGGCCACAGAGCTGAGCGAGTTGAGGGGGATGGTGGAGATCAGGAGTGCCTGGAGGACAGTGGTCCATGGCGTCACAAAGGGTCGGAATCAACTGTGCAACTGAACAACAACAACAGCAAACATCTTCTCTTGAATAAATTAATGAGACCCACAATTGTTTTCAATAATTATTTGGAGGAGTACCCACAACTACTACTCTTTTTCTGCAGTATATATAAAAGCCACAGAGGTGAAGCAGAGTCAGTGCCACAGCTGCAATAGCAATAGCCACAAAGTCACTAGAGCAGAGTAGATGTGAGCATGCAAAACAGGGAAGCAATGGGAGATTAAACATGTCTAATGTTAATTAAGCAGTGCAACAGCAATTAGAACTCAGTTAAAAGAAAGCCAATAGGTAATCTCTTAATTATTACAATTATGATGAAGACAACTGGGGAAGCTGTTCTGAGCCACAGAAGAAAGAGCTGAATATGTGCCACTGAATTCTATTGCAGCACTCCCCCTCCCCATCTTTTCTGATCTAATCTTGTGGAGGGAGGGGAGTTCAATAAATGCTTTGGAAGTCTATATTTTATTGGAAGTCCACATGATACCTACCCCATTCATGACATTTGACCCTCTTTGTGGTTGTATCTCAGATCTAGAAGGTCTTCTTTGTAGTTGTATCTCAGATCTAGAATGCTGCCCTCAAAAGAGGTGGTGGTGTTAACTTAATGTCAAAGATGTTCCTTTTCTATTACAGGGTAATTACTTTCTTTGTTGTCTTTGGCTTTTTAAATCTTTGATATTTTCATAATTACTTTTTTATAATTGAGAACAAATTATCTTTTTGTCTAATGTTAGTTTATTTTTGCTGTACAGTTGTACCTTGCTTAAAGAGCATAATGTGTTCAACAGGATTGCTCTTTAAGCGAGTTTGCTCTTTAAGCGAAAAACCATTGTAAATGACCAATTGTGGGGGTGATTGCGAACCCCGATTTATTTGTTAAGTGAGTTTTTGGTTGGTTTTAATTGTTAAGTGAAGTGAACATTCAGAGAACATTCTGCTCTTTAAGCGAGTTGCTCTTTATGCGAGGTTTGACTGAATTTTCTTCATATGGTAAAACCTTGCATAACTTGCTTAAAGAGCAGGATTTTCTCTGAATGGTCGCCTCACTTAACAACTAAAACCAATGCAAAACTCCTTAACAACTAAATTAGGGTTCGCAATCCCCACCACCACCAGAAGTCACAATTGGTCACTTACAATGGTGTTTCACTTAAAGAGCAAACTCACTTAAAGAGCAATCCTGTGGAACCAGTGATGGGATGTATCAGGTTTGAACCAGTTCACCAGAACCGGTAGTAACTTTTCCCAGTGTTCCGGAGAACCTGTAGCAGGTTTTTTTTTTTTGGGGGGACCACCTTTGGGGCTTACCTTTTCACTGGTTCCCCCACTGCGCATGCACACCAAGCACTTGGTGTGCATGCACGCCTACAGTGTTTGGCACGTATTCACGGCCTCCTTGCTGTCTTCCCAAGTGGGGAGGACGAAGAGAAGCTGCTAGCCTGAAGCTCCCTATAGCCTGCTCCCCAGGGTAAGTGACTCACCTTTGGATGTGGTGTGTCTCTGTGTATTTTAATGTGTATTTAATACCTTTACCTATATTGCCGTACTACCATAGTTCTTAAAAAGTTCTGGCGGCCTAGCTTGGGGTTTTTAAGCAAAGTCTTGGAGTTACCTCATCAATAAGCTACACCTGTGCTGTTCCAATTGCTGTTCCAATTGGAGAACCCTTAAGGAGGTACAGCGGTTTTACATTTACATTAAGGCATATTATCCTTAAAAGATCAGCGTTTTGCTGCCACCGGGAGTTGCCAGAAAATGGCCCGCCGATACCTGCCGTCTTTCCCCCGGACCCCAACCATGGCCAGGGGATAAAGGGCCGAGCCAGCTCCTCGCAGAAGATATGGCCCGCCGACCCGCTGTTTGGCTGAGGACACCTACTGCCCCCCCGGGCCACACCCATGCCCAGGGGATGAAAAGCCGGGACTTGGCTTTTGGAGTTGGGCGGGTTGGCCTCAAAATGCGCTTCTGCCACCACAGTCATTGTTCCCATCTGCAGACGTTGAGCCTGAGCTCTGCTATGGACATTGAGCTTGGGCTCTGTTGGGGACACTGTGGATTGGTTTGTTTGGGTTTGTGTGTATTAACAGTTAGGAGGCGTTGATCTATTGTGTATTGACTTATCGTGTATTGATTTATTGTGTGTATTGATCTATTATATGCTGATTACTGTATTTATTGCTCTGTTATATTTTATCCTAGTGTATTTTTGTTGTATTGTAACTTTGTTATTGGTGGATTCTGTAAGCCGCTCTGAGTTGGTTTTTACCAAGTAGGGCGGCATAGAAATCTAATAATAATAATAATAATAATAATAATAATAATAATAATAATAATAATAATAATAATAATAATAATAATAATAATAATAATAATAATAATAACTGGTTAGGCAAAGACTTAGCACCTAACTTCTTTAATTGTTGAAAAGTTGAAAAGTGCCAAAATGAGGCCATCTTGTGGTGAGTTCATTCTGTAGTTCCTTCCATCTGACCTAGTGTGAGAAAGATTAGCCAGAATAAGCTTTAAACTCTGGTTTAAAAGCTCTGGTTGATTTGTGTTTGGGGTGGGTGCGTGGGTGTTTGGGTGGGTGGGTGTATTTTAATGTATTTTTAATTTATTTATTTAATTTATTTATTTAATTTATTTACAGGTTTGTGTTGTGGGTAAGTGGGTGGGTGGGTTGAGGTGTGTGTGCGCGCTTATTTTTATTTTATTCATTATTATTTCTTTGACCCTGCCCACAACATCATGATGTCATGATGTTAGCTCCGCCCACACTGTGATGACATCACGGTGGGGTCGTAAAATTTTTGACATCTCACCACTGCGTGGAATGCATTATGCTCTTTAAGTGAGGTACCACTGTATTGGCTTTGTACTGGATTTTTGACATGTTGCCTCAGTGTCTAGTTGCTTTCATTTCTGTCTCCATGGTGTCTACTCATAAGGCAGATGTTCATAGTATTTCCTAATATCTTAATTGCTTAAAAGCAGGATGAGGAGGAAAGACTCCAATCACTCAGTTTTGTGATTGTTTCTATACAAATCCACCCTCCTTTTCAGGGTTGCACTGTCTTTCTTGCAAACATACCCCACCTTCTCCTTCCTCTGAAGGGAATTCCTTAGAATGAGTTCTCTATGTGTGCAGACACAAGCAGAAAGAGGTCCTGCACCTGAGAAGGACCTACTGCATGCAGGAGCTTCTTGCATTTAATAGCTCGCTTTGTAAATTACGGATAGAAGTTTTAAATATTTTTGAACTATAATTCCAATAAATCTCCATTCTGTGATTCTACCTGATAGGCAGACACCTTGTAAAAATCAAAAATCCCATTCTTAACGTACACAGTGAGCTACTAATTGGAATTACAAATGGTTTTCAATTTTCAGGAAATTAAGAAAAAATAAAATTTCAGAATGTTGCTCAGAAGAGCACTTTTGAGACATTTTAATTCACCATTTGTTATCATTCTTCAGGCTTCAACATCTCCCACAGATTATATGAAATGTTCCATTTTGGAAGGGCCACTGGTAGATACATTTTGTCTATAATGCAAATCTTGTATTGCAACTTCTCCGTAAGAGATGTAGTATGTATGAGGGAGGGCAACATTGTATTCAGCTCCAATAAAAAGGTGGGGCTTATTCTATGCTATAATTTGCCCTCCATTTCCCCAAAGTTTTACCTCCTCCCTCATTCTGATTCCTTTTAGAATTCCTTTTGGTGATATTTTTTTAGTACAGTGTACTATTGTAAGATGGTTGAAGGATACAGCCATTGTTCCTTCTTTCTGTTACACATCTGTTTGTCACTCTGCAGCCTTCCTGACAACCCACACTTCCTCATCTGAAAAAAGCCCCATGGGAGAAATTGTCATACATGCTTTTCTTCTGTGTTTGGATTTAAATGTGGGGAGCTGGAGAAGCTGCCACATGCACACACACGCGCACGCATGGCTTGGATTTAATCCTAACTATTATAACAGTTGCAACAGATGCCAATTTCAGAGAGATTATTTGCTTCTTCCAGGAGGTTCTTTCTGATAAAGTGGCTGTAGCACTTAATGCATTATTAACAGAGAAGAAGCACTGAGCCCTCCCCATTACAAACCTCTGCTCTAAATTCCCAATAGGGATAATATGGGGTCACAGAGTCATTATTAACCAATACCTGATAGCTAATTGATTTTATTATTTTGTGTATCAGAGATTGCAGACCACACATTTTAAAAGCTAGTTTGTCTCATTCTTCTAATACAAGTGACTGTTACAAAAAGATAAATAATTGATTGTGTTGTATTTTAAAATCTGCTCCCCCAAATTCTGAATTTGAAATTCAGATATCAGTATATGTTTCTATAGCCCAAAAAGAATGAATCAGTCTATAGCACTCTCATCATGAAAGTATTTATATAGAGCTCTGGTTCCCAATGTGGGGAAGTTTGATTTTTAAGGGGGGCAATTTGAGAATGAGTTATTAACAATGAATGGACTTTTAGGCTTCCTCTACGTGAATAGGAATTTACTTTTGAATAATAAGAATTATACAGCATGGGCGGGGTGGGGATCAGGATTTTAGGTGGGGCATGGTCAAAAAAAGGTTGGTAACCACTGGTATAGAGTATTCAAGAACTGTTTTTTTAAATTCAGGTATCACTATATAGTTCTATAACCCAAAAAGAATGAATCAGTCTATAGCACTCTCATCATGAAAGCATTCATATAGAGCAGAAGTTCTCAACCTTTTAAAGCTGGGGGCCGGGTCATGCTTCCTCAGACAGCTTTGGGGGTCAGATGGCCATTTTGCCCTTCCTCCACCACATGGCACTTCCTGGTGTGTTGGATATGGTGGTGGGAGCACATGAAATGGTGCCATGGGCTGCAGGTTGAGAATCCCTGGCATAGAGTATTCAAGAACTGAAACAACCTTAGCGCATTTTAAAAATGATGTAGCATTTGTTCATGAATGACTTCTAGGAACACAAAGTTAGTATTCAATGAAAAGAAACTCAGAAGTGGAGCTCAAGTAGGCAAAAAGAAAAAAGAAAAGAAAAGGCCAAAAGTACTTTTTCATGGTTATGGCAGAAATGCCTCCAAAGTATCTAATTAAATACTATCAAATTAAAACTATTGATTGCCACTCATTTTTTTAAAGCAGAAAACATTTCTGTGTTTATTGTGGCAATCTATCTCTTCGATTTAATGTACATACATATATCCTTGACAATAAAAAATGATAGCAATCAGCAAAGTCTTGGAAGGCAACATGGGAAGCATTCAGATGCAGCCTCAAAATTAAATGCCATTTCTACAATTTTCTCTTGCAACAATTAGAGGCAAACATTTCTCCAAATGATCTGATGAAACTATGAATCTTATGCTAACAATCTTTTGTTTACAGAGATTCAGAAGCACTGGGAATGCTATCATTGTATTTACAAGGATCATGAAAGTAGTTCTTTTAACAACTTCAGTCTTAATATTGAAAGTTAGGGCTTACACATAAAGAGAATTTGTTGCTGTAAAAGTTTCATTAGTGCTTATTTTGGTATTTCCCCCTATAGTCCACATGACATAAGGCTTGTCTTAGTCACAGTTGCATCAGTATCTGATTTTGCACATTATTTTGTCCCTTCTTGAAGTCATGGTTTAATTTTGTTCTGAGTTGTTGTACAGTAGATAGTGGAGCTCAGCACTGTTGAGCAGGCTTCTGGGAATTAAAGTCCATGAACACCTGGAGTGCCAAGTTTGGCCATCACTGATCTCGAGTGATTTTTGCTATAATAAGCGCTAATTATTGTGTGTGGAGGATAGCGTTGAGAACTTGGGCTGTTCTCTCAAGTGTCCCCCCTCTGTGCTAATGTGGTTTTTTTTTAAAAAAACTTCATCCTCAGTTAAATAAGAAGAATAAACAACATCTCTCAACAGATGTTGTCTAGCTAAGGCAGATAGGTAAAAAGCCATGACTGCCTCTGCTTCTCTCTTAAGAAGCAAAAGATTTCTTTCCTCCAAGGAGAAAAGCTTGAGAGTGAAGAAAGAGGAGGAAGTGAGATGGAGGATTAAAATCTTTATAAAACTCAGCTGGTAAACCATCCTCCCCAGGTGCTTTCTCCTTTTTCAACTTTTTTATTACATCTTCTACTTCCTTCATAGATATTCCTTGCTCCATTTTATTCCTATCTTCCTCTGTAATTTTTTTTTATTTTGTTGCTGTTCAAAAATTAGTCGCATTTTTCTTTGGTTTACCTCTTTTTTTGAATACAAATTTTTATAAAAGTTTTCAATAAGCAAAGCTTTTTCTTTCTTTTTGTTGCATCTTTTCCCATTCTTGTCTACCAAGACACCAACCTGCCCTTTACTCTTTTTATCTCTTGCTGCTTTTGCCAATAATTTAGAATTTTTATTGCCATATTCAAAATATTCTCTCTTAAGAAAGATCAAATCTTTCTTTACTTTTTCAATATCTTTCCCATCCAACTCTTTCTTGATTTTTTTTATCTTCTGAAATGTTTTCTGATCCTTCTTTTTAGCATATTCCATGTGAAGGTGTTTTAATTGTTGTTCCAATTCCTGATTCCTATTTTGAATTTGTCTATTTCTAATACTATTCAGTTTTATCGATTCCCCTCTAAAGATTGCCTTCATTGTATCCCAAACTCCTCCCCGACTGACCTCATTATTTTCATTAAATTTCCAACTTTCCTCCCATTTCTCCATAATTTGTTTCCTCGTTGATTCCTCTCGATATAACTTCGCATCATATCTCCAAATATACCCTCCTTTTTCTATCTCTTTAAGATTTATATTTGCTGTTACCTTTGCATGGTCAGATTCCCTAAATGTCCCGATCTTTATATCCTCAATTGTTTTGACTAATTCTTCTGTTACAAAAATGTAATCTATCCGTGAGTACATATCATGCACGTGTGAATAATAAGTATATTCTCTTTCCTGCGCTTTAAGTTCTCTCCAAACATCCTTCATACCCATGAATTTTCTCCATTCTTCTAATATGTACTTTTTACCTCTTTTTTTTACACTTGTACTGTCAATATCTGAACACATCATATTAAAATCTCCACATAAGACCATGCGTTTAGTCCCTTCCTTATTCAAAATTTTCCCCACTTTATCTAAAAATTCTTGCTGTTTGTCATTTGGAGCATAGATGTTAACCAACGTTATCTCTTCTTCCTCTATTTTTCCTTTTATTATTAAATATCTTCCTTCTGGGTCAGCAATAATTTTATTCACCGTAAACCCCAATTTTTCCGAAATCAGGATTGCAACTCCCCTAGCTTTGGATGTCCCATATGCTTTTTCATATATTTCGATTCCCCTCACCACCAAATTATTGACATCTGCGGATTTTTGATGAGTTTCTTGCAAAAAAATTATATCAGCCCTATCTTTGTTGAGCGACATCTGCAATCTCCTTCTTTTCAGGGCATTCCCTGTTCCCTTCACATTCCACGTTATTATTTTCAGTGACTTAACCATTTGTGTCTAACTCCACCTCCCGTTGTTCGTTTCCTTCCCTGGACGTGCTCCCTAAAAACCCTCCTGCTTCCCTACTACTAAAGAAATTAAACAAAGCAAAATATAATAATATCAAAAAACTAATTTCACTAAATAAAAAATAATAAAAAACAGACTTACCTAATCTTTCCCTTTCTTCTTCCCTCCCCACATCTTTCTTCCCGATGTCACCTTTGTTCTCCAAAGAGGGGGGGGGGGGGCGGAGAGAGATGGCATATACTTCCTCCAATAGCTCCCCGACTCTGACCATGATTAAATTTTACTTTTTATCGTCCCACCTGTTCCGCGCTTGTCCCTGGAATGTCCGCTCCTCCCACTGCTCCTCCCACTGCTCCCTCCTCCTCCCGGCCCAATACCGATCCCATAACACCGACCTTATACAATTCTGTTCTCAAAAGAATCCAATCCGCGTCCGCCTCCTTGATCAGGCCAATTTGTGTTAAATACAGCAATGCATCAGTATTCACATCAAGAACATGCCATTTTTTGTCATAAAAAAATCTCAGCTGTTGTGGAAATCGCCAACCATACTTAACGCCCTTTGCTACCAACAATCTTGTAACAGGTTTCATTTTGTATTTCCACCTCCTCTCCTCGGGCGCAATATCGTTGTAGACCTCCACATCCAGCCCTTCTATTTTTAGGGCGCCAGACCCAGCTTGCCTAATAAAGGACATCACTTTCAATTTATCCGCCCAATTTGCAAATTTAACTAGAACGTTTCTGGATGTCTTCCTATCCTTCTTTCCCCCCACCCTGTACACAGCACCAATATCGTCTAATCCAAAATCTTTACCCGTTTTTAGTGAGTTCAACCATTCCAAAACTCTCTCTTTCAGCTTGTCTGGCGTCCTCTCAGGCAGGTGACGGATCACAATGTTAGATTTTCTCCACCCCTCCTCCATCATCATCATTTTCCTCTCTTGCGCAGCCATCTTGTTTTCCATTACATGTTCTTGAATATAAAGCTCATTTACAGATATTATAGCATTTTTAACCTCCTTCTGCATTGCATTTGTAATCTCATCAATCCTTTGTGTATTTACTACCACATCTTTCTTCACGTCTGTAAGGGCTTTGGCCAGGCTTTCATATTGTAGCCTGGCCAATTCCCTGTCCCTTTTCATTTCTTCACTGTTGGCCTCTACTGTTTTATTCAATTTAGTTTGATTTGCATCCAGTTTTTGCATTGTCACCTGAGTATCTGTCATTTTTGCCTGAGTATCAGCCATGTTTTTGGCCAACTGTTGAAGAATTGTCGTTATATTGTCCATCCTTTGGGCCAGGTCGAGGGAGCCCCCTTGCTCTGTTGCTGTGGAATCCGTTGCTGCCGTTGTAGGCTCCATGTTCGGTGATGGAGTGTGCCGCTCTTCCTCTTCTTGCTCTTTACCCACTTCTTGCTCTTTGCCCCTTTTCCCTTTCCGACCTTTTGGTTTCACAACCTCCTCCATTATTTTCCCCTCCCTTCCCAACAAACACCCCAGTGTCTTAATTCAAGCTATGGCAATCAGAATTTACACATGAAAGATAGTTCGGCCCTCAGAGTCTCTGATAAAATGTTATCCGGCCCCCGGGCCGAAAAGTTTGGGCACCCCTGGTCTAAGTCAAAGGCACTTATATATAAGATCTTGTATATTGTTGTTAATTAAGGAGTTGACGTTTAGCCCCCGAGTCAAAATATTACTGTTCTTATCAAAGTTCCAAGGTCTTTTCTTGAAGGCCTGCACTATCTCTCAGAGCCGAAAGAACAAACAGAGAAACAACCTGAAAACGAATCTGCTGACAGAGTTTAAAAGGCACTTTTCCCACCGCAGTATTTCCTGGGCATGGCTTGTAGTACAAAGGAATCGCGTCGTCACCGCCCCTTTCAGGCTCAACTGTCCGCCATTACTTCTCAAAAAAAAAAAATAATAATAATAATCAGTAGCCCAAACACCACAGCGATGACCCAACAAGAGCACTTTAATCCCGCTTCAACTGTGTTTAAAAGTATATATGTATAAAGCTCTATGTACGATTTCACTCAGGCTGCCTTCTCAGCACTGCCCCCTCAGTTCGCGCTTCACTCCTCTTCCCCTGCCTTTCTTCTGCTCCAGCAATCCCGGTGCGGCTCGGCAGGCAGCAAAACACACACACACCTCCACCCGCTGCTCCAACGATCCCGGCGCGGCTCAACAGGCAGCGGGACACACACACCTCCACCCGCTGCCCGGAACACGCGCCTCCGATCCCCGGCTCACCACGGCCTGCCTCCTCTCTGCCGTCCACGTCGTCCTTCCGTTCCACTTCGTCCCAAAAACCTCCAAGAACCTCCGGGAACTCAGCCGCCAACCTCCGTCACAAAGCAAGCTCCGGCACAGAAAAAAACTATTTCCACAGCTCCACCAGGCAGCGGCGAGGTTTGAGTCTTCCGACCCCCCCCCTTCCGCCACCGGGGGCTCAGTCTTCCGTGCCCCGTTCACAATTGGCTGCTCTCCGGATATCTCACCAATTCCGTCCCCCTCTGCACTTCGGAGCAGGACCGCCAGGTATATTTATTTCTATTTTGTGTTTATTTATCCCATTGATTCCACATTGGTATGGCAGAGCGAGCGAGAGACGATGTTTCCCCTACGCCATCTTGGCTCCGCCCGTTTAATTTTGTTCTGAGTTGTTGTACAGTAGATAGTGGAGCTCAGCACTGTTGAGCAGGTCCTACTTTTAGGGTGCAAAGACAGGCTGAACAAAAGGCATATAAATTTGTAAACTGACTGAACTACAGATATTGAGGACTATGGACTAGATAACTGATCCAAGGGATGGATTGCCTAATCCAGAGATAACAAACCTTTTAGAGACTGAGCGCTCAAAGTGCAAACCAAAACCCAATTATTTATTGCAAAGTGCCAACATAGCAACAGGGGAGGAAGGAAACGTTCCCATTGGGCTGGGCAGAGGGGTGGGATGAACCCTGTGTTGGGGGGAAGAAGAAAGCACTCTCGTTGGGCCCCTGGGCAGAGGGGCAGATTAACTGTGCTGGGGGAGGGAGGAAGTGTTCCCATTGGGCTGCTGGGCAGAGGGGTGAGGCAAACTCTGCATGGGTGACCACAGAGAGGACACCGAGTGCCACCTCTGGCACACGTACCATAGGTTCGCCATCACTGGCCCTAATCCCTCATGAGTGGGTTGAGTGAGGTAATCTTTGGTTTGTTTCATAAACAGTACAACTATTTCCTGCAGGCAAAAAGGGCTGTGTGATTTTTTTCCCCAAGTCTTTTGGGGACTTTTGCACTTTTTTTCATGTAATTTTTACTTCTGCAGATTTTGACTTCTCTGGGGCCTTTGGGCCTTGGTTTGCCTTGATTTCGATCGAAGCTTCAGGGTTTTTTTGCTATGGATTAGAGTACTCCTTCTGGCAGATTCTACATCTCTCTTACTGTCTTCTTTTATTTGTTCTTTTGCACACATACCTATAATGTATTAAACCCCACAGATTCGCCTCAGTACAACCAAGTGATTTCATTACTCTGTTTAACATTTTCCCTTCTGATTTTCCTATCTAGATTTTCCTGGATCAATTTTCCTACACATTTCCCCTGAGTCTTCAGAAATAGGGAGCAATATATCTTTCATTCTCAGTCTTTATGCCAAAGACTGCTGAACATAATGAGCTTCAACTAACGGGCTGGTAGAAGGTTAGGGGAAAATACAGTGTTTTAAAAAAGGTTAGCCATGGTTGATTTTGCATAACTATAGGTTCATCTGATACTTCAGTCCAGATAATTCTGTATTGTACTTTTTATTTTCTTATTGCATTGTATTGTGCCAGAGGTACATTGATTTTCCTTTGATTTCTTTTATATTGTGCCTTTATTTCATAAATTTCATTCCCTGTTTATCCGCTGTGATTTATAAAATTTTCAAATTAATTGCATTTATGAATAGCCTCAGATAATCTCTGGTTACAACTTTTGCCCACTGAGGCAAATAAAGAGTCTCATTTTCAGGCACTATGGCAGGGTATTGGTATTGTTCCATCTAAGATAAGGAGAGAAGTAGCAGCGGACGCCCAGAGAATTAAGCAATAGAATGACCCTCAACATCCTCTGAATGGATATATGCCTTAAGTCCGTCAGGAAGAGCTTTGTGACAAGAAAAACATTCTTGAAGGTACGCAAGAGCAAAATCAAGTTAGGAGATGGAGGAAGGAACTCACTGGACAAGGAATAACATTAAAGGAAGATACAGATGAGAAACTCAACCTCCCCTAGGTCACATGGAGGATTATTTATTTATTTATTTAGATTTCTATTGCTGCCCACTCGCCGAGGCGACTCAGGGCGGCTTACAGTCAAAACAACAACAGTACAATAAAAATTATAAAATGCAACCACATAAAACAACCAAACCAGAACACAAACTAACTCCCGTCAGGCCGTTGTTGTGGGCCCAGAGGAGTGGGCAAGGTCCCCAGTCACTGCTAGGCCTTCGCATCTTCTTCCTCAGGCCATTGTCGTGTGCCCAGAGGAGTGGGCAAGGTCCCCAGCCACTGCTAGGCCTTGGCATCTTCTTCCTTGGGCCATTGTTGTAGGCCCAGAGGAGGGGGCGATGTTCTCAGCCACTGCTAGGCCTTGGCATCTTCTTCCTCAGGCCATTGTTATGGGCCCAGAGGAGGGGGTGATGTTCTCAGCCACTGCTAGGCCTTGGCATCTTCTTCCTCAGGCCATTGTTATGGGCCCAGAGGAGGGGGTGATGTTCTCAGCCACTGCTAGGCCTTGGCATCTTCTTGAATAGGCTGAGGGTCAAAATCCCTAAGTGCAAGACCAACATGCTCAAGTGGGGGTTGCTGGTAGACAACAACATGCTGTGTGATTGTGAACAGATACAGAACCCGGCTCATTTACTTCTGCCAATTACTTCCCGAAACAGGTACCACTGAGGACTTAAGTTTGGCCAAAGACAAAGCCAAGAAAGTGGCTTCATTTTGCCAGTCCGAAGTTTGATCTGGACATGAAAGAAGAAGACCTGTGTCTAAAGATCCAATTTGCTAATTCACTTCATCTGCATAATTCTGCCTGGCTGTACAGTCTGACTGCAGTGTTGGTGGAGAGAATGAGAGAGATTGAGGTTCAGTTGACTAATGTAAGGGTGAGGTTCAATTGAAGAAGAAGATGCTGCTGCTACCTTTTACATCAAGCCACATTGTTTTCCCTTTCTCCTTGATGTTTCCTGCCCACCTGCCCACCTGGCTACCTCGTTTTCCTTTTTTGGCCTTTATTTCTTGGCTTGTTTTCTTTGAGGTGCTTGTGTAACAGGCTGGACATACATCTAGCCCAGCCCTGCATTCCTTTGTGAAACTAGGGATGGACATTTTCCTTGTACCAGATGGGTGTGTGTGTGTGTGTGTGTGTGTGAGAGAGAGAGAGAGAGAGAGAGAGAGAGAGATGCACATAGGGATTTGTGGGAGTTGAAAAAAGGACCTATAAGAAGGAAAACTAATCATCTGGAAAGAGAGGCATGGCCCTTATGTAAATTATTAATGTAGCATCAACTTATTGCAGTAATAATTTTGGAAGCAACACTCGCATTTCAACAAAATTAACATTACTGAAGCCCAACTAGACTTCATAAGTATTTTGCTCCCTGAACTGGAGAAGGAAATGGCTTTTTCACTCCCCCAGACTTCAGGTGCAATATATCCAAAGCCAGCCAAATTACTCTGGCAGCTGAAGAAGGAAATGCCACAGCCACGTCTGCACATTCGTTGGAGCGCAATATAAAATAATGACAATAAGAATGACATAAATGTTCTGTCCTTTCACAACACCCCACATTTGCTTCCTAATTTAGCCCCTTCACCTTACATATATGGACACCCCTGATGATAACAATGTCATATGCAATTATTACTCTGTTTCTAAACATCCAAGACCCACCCTGAGTTCTTGGAAATACTGAATTCCTCACCGCAATCTACAGCATTTCACTCCAGCCTGGAGAGAAATGAGAATGTCTCTTGGTGAGAAAAGTGCATGTATTTATGAATGTTTTTCAGCTCCACCACTGAGTTGTGAACGCCACAGATCATAAAGATAAAAGAGATGCACTTTGGGAGCAAGAACCTGATAAAAGAGAAGGGAGAAGATGGGGCAGGGGCTGGCTGAGAGAAAGGAAAAGGCCAGGGAAAGGTGAGGCTGTAGTGGTTGCCATGGTGACACAAGCATTATGATTAATCTTTTGTCCTCCCCTGAAAAGAGAAGTATACTTGATCACTGGGGCATCAGAAACAGTCACAGATCTATGACTCTATGTGGTATAAAGTTTAGATCTGGGAGGATACTGAGCCTCCATTATGTTGCCCACAAAATATAATCCAGAGATAGCAGTGCGATAATTAGGGTGATAATAAACTAATTCATATGAGACCATGTTAGAGTACTAATTTCCCCTTTTCCTAAAAGGTTAGAAATTCACTGTAGCTTTATAGGGCCAGAGGTCTTTGTGGGGAAGACCAATGGGGATTTATGGTTAATTTTAGCAGGCAACATCACAGTTTGTACACAAAAACACATTGTGAGATTGCAGATGGAAGCATGCTGTCAACACTATAGACAAAAAGGGATATCAAGCCGAGCCTAAAAGCCTCTATTAAAAGTAAAGGTCACCACTGCTCAAAAGTCAGTCATATCCGACTCTAGGGCACAGTGCTCATCTCTGTTTATAGCTGAAGAGCCAGCGATGACTGCGTTTGCAGACATTTCTTAGGGTTTTTTTTTTTGGGGGGGGAGGGGAGAGTGCTTCCTTTTTAAAAACCAACAAAGTACAGACAGTAACACAGAAAAGTCTACCCCAGACTAACTCATGTATGAACACAAAGTATTCTCTGCCTCTGGTTTCTAACACAACAATATAGGATACGATCTGAAAACTCCTTTCTTGGTGGTCATTTAATGAACCCCAGTCACTCTCACTTTAAACAGTAGGTGTCATCTTGTCCCTGGGTTTGTGCCTGAAAGCTACAGTATTTTTGTTATTTAATTAATGAGTTTGAATGAACAGGGAACCAAAAAAAATCATCCCTTTTATAAGGCATCTTATGCTTTAGCAAAGAAAATAGTCAGAAGTGTAAACACAACCAGGACACATATTGGCTTATTATCACTGTTATCTTGCCCAACTTTGCCAGGTTTCAAGGCACCAACAGATGTCTTGAGAAACTGATGTGCTTCCCAGAGTCTTGAGTGGAGAGACCAATCTCAGGGAAAGCTGTGCTTGAAAAGGATAAAATTCAGTTTTTGTCCAGAAAGTGGTTTTAAGATCTGGATACCCATCTCTGCCCAGTCTAAACTGATGCCAGGGCTCACACAATTGTCTGCTTGCATGTTGTGTATACTTAGTGTCTTTGCACCAGAAAACTAGGAACAAGGGAAGGGGACCAGGATAAGTACTGAGGGATTCATTCATTTGGGTCCAGTGTCCAATTTGAACCAAAGCTGCTTCATTAATTTACAGATAGATCACTGGCAAATCGTTAGAATATTCAGGGTTTTTAATCCCTTTTTGTTCTATGTTTAATAGATTAAAGCTATTTTACTCTCATTCTTTCTTCCATCATTCACATATCAAAGTACTACAAATACAGGGATTTCTACCTCCCTTGCATGTGCCTTTCATGTACCTCAGTGAGATTCAAAGAATTTTACATTAGAAGGCCTTCAGACTTAGCTGGGCCAAGCTCCCTGTTCCTGCCCCCCGCCCCTGCTAATGGGGAACTTTCTTTCTGAGAACAAAGCTTGGTCTAGCTAAGCTTCAAAGCCTTCACATTTAGATTTTATTGCCAGGTGCATTACATTAAGGTATTTGTAAAGTGTCTGTACAAAGCAGAACTCCCAGAATGGGGAATTATGGTATAGGTTGCCTCCCATATATATATGGGTTCAGAATCTACAGTTTCAGTTACCCATGGGTATAAATATATTAAATCCTGAAATTTCCTGAAATTTATTCTGTCTTTCTATGGCACATTACTAGACACGGCCACTAGAGACCACTGCTTGCAATATAAAATATAGTGTTCCCTGTTATCCACAGTTTCAGGTATCTGAGGTAGGTCTTGGAACACTCTCCCCCTCCAAAGGCCTGGCAAACCTGATGGATATGATTCCTATAAATAGTACACCCATCTTCAGAATTTACACTATCCAGTCATGCCATTGTTTTAGGGTTGTAAAGTAGTTACAATTAAACCAACAAATCCCTGTAACACATGGGGAAAGTCTCAATTCCAGCTTTCCTGATATGTCACATCTGCTATGATTTGAATTCCTGCATTGAAGGAGTGGACTCAATGGCCTCATAGAGGCCTCTTCCAATTCAATTATTCTATGATTCTATAAGTCAGTACTGTACTTCATATGGTATCTCCCCACCAAAAATGTTTTGATAAAAGAAAAATAAAAGGAAGCAATTTCAGTTGAAAGGTTTCCCTTTGTTGTAGTACCATAAAATGAAGTGTGCCACTTGTCAAGAATGTCTACACAAAGGGGCTGTTTACTGTGCAACATTCTACAAATGAACTCTCACAAATGGACAGGTTGACAGTGCACAATTGGAAATATATTCATCATAAAATGAAAATTACAAAGGGCTACCCAGCATATGTCACAAGAGGGTATCTGATGAGATGGCTGTATGTGTGCAATCCATAATTTCAAAAGATGGGAGAGATCAAAACAAATCTGAATATCGAGCCATCCTGGGGCATTGTTACATCTTTTGAATCCCTGTGATAGACATGTCATCTTCCTTAATATAGCAGCAAAATGTTTTAGTTGTCAATTGAATGTTAAATGATCACAACGGAGTGGTTCATTCAAGAGAATTCCTTATAAGAGCATATTTATACGTTGAAGATGTAAGGCTGGGAGATCTGGCACCAATAACAGCATTGAATTAGGAGCAGAGGTCTTCCTATTTTAGAAGGGTCATTTTCTTGAAATCATAATCGCAACATGGTCCTGTTTCATTTAGAGCAAAAAGCGTGTTCTGACAAAACAAAACAAAATTCCTGATATGCTTGGAAGAGGAGCCATCTGCAATACAAACAGGTTGTGTCTAACTACGAACAAAGCTTAGAGTTGCTTGGGGAAGAGCCACACTGTTACAGTTTTTCCAGCCATGATCTGAAGCAGTATCTCTGTTTGTTTTAATAGGGATATAACTTTGTATCATGTGCATGCTCTGGATTGTGTCAGGCTCTGATAAAAGCTGCCATCACCTCACCAGGAATGTGCTGTAATGTATAAACACTTGACTTCACACTAGCCTTCCCTCTTTCCTGCCGCTCATCTTGCCTGCATTTCAATGACTGCTGAAAAGGGCAGGGCTGCGATACCAAGGCCTAGTCAACAGCCTGGATTGATGAAGGCAGGGGGATTACTACACCTCTGACTGCTAATCAATAGGTATTGAGTGCAACCCTAGGCTCTAAATTCAACAGGGTTAATAAGTGTCTACACAAAACAATGGCCTGAAATACAATCTTTCTATTGAGTGAGCAAAAGGAGAGGTGGGAATGTTTGCTTCAGCAGCTACAGATAAAGCCACTGAGAGACCAAACTATCTTCTCCTCCAGCTTAGCCTGACACATTCTTGCTTTACTATGTATTTTGTGCTGTCAGAGCTGCTGACAAAGGGAATGCCCCCATGGCGCTATGCGTTTGGCATTTCAAAGTAGGTGTGTTGCAAGGTTGGGGCCATATAAACAATATAAACAAACTTGTAAGCCCTTGTACATTCATTGCAGGATAGGAACAAAGATCTGAGTATGGACGGAGACACCATCTGTTGGAATTTCCCTAAAGTAAGAGGGGGATACTCTAGTTTTATGATGTGTAGGAGCATTTGTGCATGCCCAACAAAGAGGCAATACTTTCTTTAAAGGGGGGGGGGGGAGAAAGCCCTATGGCATGGAAAATATTTTGATTTCTCTCCCCACCCATTCATTGAAATTGCTTTAGTTTAGGACAGAAAAGAGGAATTGTTCAAAGTGTTTCAAAATATGTACTTTCACACTGTGGTTAGAAATTCCTACCTGAAAGAACTTTTCCCCTGACTGTAGCCATCCACAAAAGTAGCAGGTCAGATTTTATCTTTGCATTGGCCTGCTGATGTGTGAAAATATTTCCATTGCCCTTCACAGGACAACCTGGATGTTTCAACCACTTTCTGTGTTCTGCATAGTTCTGTTTTTCTCTATGAGCAGACCTTGGCACAGAATGACATCAGCATCAAAAAAGGAAAGACCATAGGGTCCACTTCAGATTATATCAGGGGATATAGTTGTGGTATTAGATGTTGTTGGATGGCAACAGTTGTGATCAGTATGGACTCTTTGCCAGGATGGACAAGACAGATGGAAGTTGAGGTTCCGACTGCTCCATGCGCTGCAGTTTCCCTAATCCTGTGTATCACCATCCTTTCTAGTAACCAAATATTTACTCTGAAATCACAAAAGATGTCATTTTGGGCCTATTACATCATTTTTGTCTGGTTGGAAATGGCTCTTACATTTTTCACAGGTTGTGCCCTTTGAAAGGAATACGTCCAAGTTATTTCCTTTTATTCTAAAAAATTACATACCTTACTCTCTATATTTTGGTTGAGAGTGGGAGAACATGCTACCACAGCTGCTTATTCACCACTTGGGGCTTCTTGAGCCAGAAACTTGCGGTCACCCTGAAACCCCACCGGAAGCTGCTGTTGCGGGTCTCAAAGGGCTGCTTTGTCCAAGACCTCCATGGTTAAGGAGGAAGGGAACAGCCCAGGGTGACATTACACCTGGAGAGTGAGAATTTCCATAGAGCTACAAAGTCAGAGAAATAAAGAAAAAAGCTCTCTCTCTCCCCCCCCTCTCTCTGCCTCTGCAAAGGGCTTCTGGGACTTTAATATGCTTTTTAGTTAACCAGCCGGGACAATGTTTCTGACCATGAATCTGGGACAATCCTGGTTTTCTGGGATGTATGGCAACCCTATGCTACCATGATTGTGACATGGTGTTCAAATAAATGCAATGCAGATGGTCAACAGCAGCTTTTAAAAGACTCACTCACACATGCACGCATGCAAGTACTTCTCCAAATCCAGTACATTTGCTCATTTTTTGTGCAGTTGTACAAATGCAGAGGTTCTTTCTCAGAAAGGATTAGGCATGTTTAGATTCTGTACTTAAACTCTATCCTAAGCAGATGATTTTTTTTCTTCTTAAAATGGTTATATCCTTTTACTGGTCAGGTCCAATGAGCGATTGGTTGTCCAAACAACTTCCTTGTGAAGACAAGCATTTGTTTGCCACTGAGCTCCAAGTAATTAATCATGAAGAAGAATTAGCAGACCGTGTGGATTTCCTTTACCCAAAGAATTGTGTACAGGAGATGATGAGGCCGCTGGTAGCTGAATAACAAAACTATCACCACCCGCAGGCACATGCTTGTTTTTCTTGTCCTGTCAAAGTCTCTGGCCAAACAGGGTGCTGCTGTAAAATCCAACTGACCACAGGATATTTTGAAAGGGAGGAAAATGAAATTATGTATCCATGTGCAATGATCGATCTTAACCTTCAAGAATCTTACCTTCTGAAACTGCAGTATCAGTCGTACACCATGAACCTTGTGTATTATCCAAGAAAGACTGTGAAAGCACTGCATTCAAGAAAGGATAGTTCCCATTAACCAAGATTTTTACTAATTCATCCAGTTTTGTAGTCTTTTAAATAAAACATGAGCATATCTTTCAATTTCTTATCTTCAGGATGAAATTGTGAATTTCAGATTTCACCCTGCCCACTTAGAAAGCATTGGTTTTTAAAATTATTATTGTTATTTGCATACAGTATGCAAAGTATGTATCATATTATAAATAATATGTGGAAAGAAAGAAAGAAAGAAATTTGGAAGATGATATAGAGTTGAAACAACACATGAATGCTGATCCAATTCTAACAAAACCCCTCACAATACACTTCTATTTTACTACTCTTTTGGGAATTTCTCTGTGGTTTCCACCCCACCCCCACCTCTTTATTAACTTCTATTGCTTTCTTAACTGGCCAATATAAATACTTGCCTTTAGGAAACAGGCAGCCTAGATATTGTGTCGGCAGACTGCTGTTTGTAGCTGAGAATAGCTTTTTGTGTTCCCTGAGAACCACAGCAGCATACAGTAATGTTCAGAATACATATTCCAGTCTTGCAAGTGTGAGATTAAAATACAAAACCACGAGGGGGAGCACTCTGACTTTAGAAAACAACCCCCCCCCCCACAACTGCTCCCCTGACCCTGAGATGAGAAATGATTGAAATGGACAACGGCTGACTGATCCAACCCGTCTATTTAACGCTTACAAGCACTTTTTCACAGTGCGGTTGACAAACTAATTTATTTAAACCCTGCACATACAAACAAGCCCCATCCCCATCCACCTTGATCAGGGGGACACTTGTCATTCACCTGAAAATCTACATCAGATACAGCAGGGCGTGTTTGTGTATTTGTCTACTTAGTGCCTTTTAAACTGTCATTTGCGACTTATCTGGTTCAAATACCTAGATGGATGTAAAGAAAACACTGGACTCAGTCAAAAGTGCAAAATTATTAATCAAGTGGGGCAAACAACAAATCTGTCTTCAGCAGCTTGTCCAGAGACCAGCTTTCAGGGACTCAGGGCAAAGAAAGCTTTGTGTGTGTTTGTGTGTGTGTGTGTGGGAAGGTTATGGAGGAGTTCCCTTGCCTATCAGCCCAGTTTATCTTAGCTTCATGTTTACTCTTCATTAGTTCCAAGTAAAAGAGAAAATTGCCTAGTAAAGGATGCACTGGGCTTATCATGTGTTGTGCTCTGAATTGCTAACACCATTCATTAATCAAACAAAAGCAAACCCATGCTCAAGGGGTACCACTGGGGACTGGCACAGTTTAGGGCCTATCTAGTTGAGTATGCTAATGACCGTTGATTTTGTTTTAATAAGCCCGTCAAAAGCTACTCCCTCAAATCTGGCCTAAGCTGCAGTGACAATCGGAGCATCCAGTGACAGCTGTGGAGTCGGAATGGCGCATCCCACTCCGAGGGGCTTGAGGCTTGCTTTTCATATCTCCTGGGGAGTCTGGCCAAATGGTAGATGAAGCCTGAGACTGCAGTAATATCTACTCTCTCACACACTTGTAGGTTATGAATTTCAATCAATATGCAGCCTCAGTAGCAAAGAAAAGCAGAGGGGCTGAAAGCTAATCAGCAGTCAAGGCGACAAGAAATAATCCATGCTGCAGCAACATAACAAACATATGATAATAAGCAGACTCCCATCCAACATAGGGTGCAATCCTGTGGGCAGTTTGGTTTTTAAACTGGCATTGACATTAAGGGGATTTCAAAAGCCTCACTAAATATAGTTATACCTACCTGTGTACCCTTATTATTCAACTGTTCAGAACAACATTTATTGGAATACAAGCTCCGTTACTTTAGCCTCGTAAATTCAATGTTCCTCTCTTAATCTCAGAATATATTTTTAGCAGTATGTGAAAAAATAGCATTATTTAATGCAGAAACAGTGGTGTGTGTGTGTGTGTGTGTGTTTTATTTTAACAATAAACATTTCAATGTTTCTTCCACTTGGAGGAGTAGTCATAACTTTCACAGAATGTCCATCATCAGCAATCAAAAAGAGCGCTCTAGCTAGTGAATTCAGATGCCCTCCTCCATCATAATTGAACTAGCAATTGGATTTAGGCCAACCAGAGTATGGAAGTACTGTAACTTTTAAAAAGGAATTAGTTTCCTGTGAAACAGTTAGTTACTATTCTATTCTATTTATTTATTATTCGTATTTATCCACCGCCCTCCTCACCGAGGTGACCCAGGGCAGCTCACAAATCACCACAACAAAACACAAACATTCCTAAACTCTTCAGATATAAAACTGTGCAAGATTAAAATTTAAAATCTAAAAAGTTTAAAAATGTCAAATTACTACATCTTGAGGGAGGGAGGGGCTTAAATCATCCAGCGGGCTGGGTTCACTATACCTCCCGCACCCCATACCTGCCCTGCCAGCCATGTTTTTAAATTCTTCCTAAAGGGCAGCAACTCCGTCTGGAGCCGCAGCTCGGTTGGCAGGAGGTTCCATAGGGCAGGAGCGGACACAGAGAAGGCCCTCCTCCTAGTGCCAGAGAGATGCGCCTCTTTGGCCGAGGGAACAACTAGAGAGCCTCTCTGGTCCGCTCTGGTGGGACGGACAGATGTTCTTGGGGTGAGGTGGTCTCTTAAGTATCCTGGCCCACTACCATGTAGGGCTTTAAAGGTAATGACCAGCACTTTGAATTGCACCTGGAGACATACTGGCAACCAGTGCAGCTCCCGGAGCAGTGGTGAGGCATGTGCATACCGCCCACATCCCAACACCACCCGGGCAGCCGCATTTTGGACCAGTTGAAGTCTCCGAATGATCATCAAGGGCAGCCCCATGTAGAACACATTATAGTAATCAAGTTTGGAGATGATCAGAGTGTGTGTAATCATGAGCAAGGAGTCCCGATCTAGGAGCGGGTGTAACTGGCGCACAAGCCCTCCTGGCCACAACTACCACCTGCTCTTCAAGCAGCAGTCACGAGTCCAGGAGGACGCCCAAGTTACGCACTGGGTCTGTTTGGGGCAGAACCAACCCAATTACAGGTTTTGAAAAGAAATGTTTTATGTTCCTGTTTTCTGGAGAAACAACCAAAACAGTTACCTTGTAGTTGCTTCAAAATTCTTATATCTAGCAGCTGCTCTGTCATACAAACCCCTTCCCCTTTTCCCCACCACTGTCATCACTTCAATGCCCAAAATGAAGCAAAGAACAGTAGCATGAGCCATCACTTGAACCATATCACATTACCTCATTATTAATAAAGCCATGTCCCTTTAAAGGCAAAAGTGACTAAAAAGTCAATACCAGCAAGAAGGTCCCCACATACTCCACAGATTTTTTTTAAAAATGCAGTGGTTAAGGAACAGTATTTGGCTGCAGATACAGAGGGTGGAATTTCAGCTATGCCACTGTACCTCCTGGGAGAAGAGCCAGCCTATATAGCCATGGGCAAGCTGTGTAGTTCCCTTGGTACCTCCTGAAGAAGGGAATGGTAACCCTCTTCTCTCCACTACCTGGAACATTTTGGAAAGGGTCAATGTAAGTCAAAATTGACTTGAAGGGATGCCATTTTTTAAAATAGAATATAACATATTTCTCTTTGTTATTCTAAAAACTATTTACACAAACAACACACACACTTTCTTTCACATATTCCACCCCTCTTTTTCTTCCCCTGATGATCTGGTGAATACATGCCACTTTTGAGTTATCTTTGTTTTTGAAGGAACTGTTAAGTCCCTCTGCTGCTTGAAAGTCATACTGATGTACTGGATAGAGTGGCAGACTTGCACTCAGTAGGCCTGGTTTTAAATCCCTGCTTGGCCATGAAACCTCACTGGAGGGTAGCAATGGTAAAACTAATCTTTAAGTGTCTCACATGCCTTGAATTCCTTATCAGGGAGCCATAAGCATTTCCCTTTTGTTTTTCTTAATGCCATACAATTAGTAAATATCTCAGATAATTTCCCCTCCATAGCAGTGGCTCAGATAACTAAGAAGCTGACTGGGAAGTGGAAGGTCAGCAGTTTGATTCCCGAGTGTCTAGTCTTGCCTGCCACATGTCCACGGAAACGTCTGCAGAAGCAGACAGCGCTGGCTCTTTGGCTTAGAAACAGAGATGAGCACTGACCCCTAGAGTCGGATACCTTTACCTTTACCTTTATGATCAAGGGACACCTTTACCTTTACCTTTATGATCTCTTAAGTTAGTACAGCCTGTGGAAATATTACCTGTTTGACTACATCTCCCAGAATTCACCACGATCAGCAGGTGTACTGACTTGGACTTCTGGTAACTGAAGTCCAAGAACACCTGGAGATCCATGTTTGCTGACTCCGGGTATAGTGGATCCATTGTCAAGCTAAGACTCAGAAAATATGGGTTTAACTCTCCATTTGGCCATGGGAACTGAATTTGGGTGGCAATGGCAAACAATTCCTCCAACATCTCTCATATATTTTCTCCTTCATGCATATATATTTCTCCTTCATGCATTTGAACACCTGTATAGCTATCATATATACTCCATCTGATTAGTATACCAAGTGAGTTGGAGTAATCAGCATGCATAATTTTGCAATCAAATAATGTAGAACCCAGAGCACTGTCAGAAGAATACCAAACCAAGCTTTCTTTTAATTGTGTCAGTTAGCACATGGTTTTCATTTGTCAGTAGTGTTAAATTAAATGTAAATCCCAACCTCGGTCTTTCAGCTACATCAACTCAGAAACTCCTTTATGAATGTAACAAGTTCCTTACGGAGAAGATAGTGGGTTTTAGCAGGTGTGTCTCAAACACATTTGTTCAGAAAGGAGTGATATGATTTCAGATCACCTTGGGAGGAATGAGCTTTCTGAGATCAACTGATAAGGTCACTAATGGAATGTTAAACCTTGCCAAAGGCATGGAAGGGAAGGGCAAAATGGTTGGTTTAAAATTTATTTAGCTTGCTTCTTAAGGAGATTAGCAATGAATTGTTACAGGAAGAGAAACCAAAAAGGGGTTCAGAAGCCACTCATCTGAATAAGTTATGTTTTGGAGGTCATCAATGGCACCTGTGATTTTTTTTTCCCAAAGGAGTTTTCAGAAAGCCCATCATCAACATTCTAGTTGGGGACTCATGCATTTTCCCTGAAGTACAAGTGTGGGAGCACCTCAATGTACCCTGACCTTTGTTAGTAGCTTCAATCACCATGTCAGTCATTAATGTTATGAAAAAGAAAATGAATGCCTTTGTACACTTGCTATGCCTTTATTCATGCTTTGCATGTAAAGCCATTCTAGATGTCTCTGGTGCTCCGTGTAGCGCTTACCAGTGTTCTGTACATGCCTAATATAGAGCTAAAGAAAAAGACTGTGTTCTTTAGCTCTGGTGAGGTCTCTCCAGGAAAATTGCAAAACACCCCAACTTTTATGCATTATCTGATAAGGGGCTAATTGTTTGTCTCCCTTGAGAGAGAAAAAATCCACAGTAGCCACTACAGTCAGCAGACTTTGCTATGCACAGTATTCATTAACTCTGACCCTTAATGCTCTACACACATAGCAACTTGATTAATCAGGTTAATACTTTAATAATAATATTCAGAATCATCTTGGATTTCTGCCAGGTGTCTGACCTGCCTCTTGATTAGCTCTTACCTTATTGTTCTTCTTTTCCAGTAATAAAGTGAGGGAAATGAGAGACACCAGGGAAGTTTGCATAGTCTCATGAACCACTGGCACAGATGGGAAAAGTTACTTTTTCAGACCTCATTTCCCAGAATGCCCTAGCCAGAATGGCCAGTGTACTGAGATATCCTAGTAATTGTAATCCCAAAATAGTAACATTTATCTTCTCTAGGGACTCTGATTTCCAGACAAGAAGAGGTGGTGATAATATTCCAAGAGGAAAGCCAGGCAAGGCATAATAGAGACAAGGCTCACAAGTCCAAAGTGCCAGGCCTTCCTCTTAGCAGGGGTGCTCACATCATCTGCCAAGTCCCTCCAGTTGCCCTGTTACCTCCGAGTTGAGTTGCTCACATGGTACAGTAGTCATAAGAAAAATGTACTTTCCAGGCAACATGATATTGTTCATGAGTTATCTGTTGTTATGCAAAATAATTGGGATGGCTTAATCTGGAAGGCTAATTAAGGCCCATTAGTTTAACAAACATTCTGCTGCTAGTGGAGATTAAAAGTGCTCTGATGTTTTTGTATTTGTTTGATATGATTCCTGGGTGGCTCATAGACCAAATAGGGGAGTGATTCCTATCATTTAACTATAAACCCTCCTGCCAGCCCCAGCTTCCTGTAGTCATAGAGTCCCTATACTTCAGACTTTACTGGTACACTACTGACAACGACCTCTGTTGTTTTCATCCTTGCATTCTTAGTCATGTTGATAAAAGCATCCTTTGCATATTGCAATGGCCAAAATCCACTAGCAAAGTCACAGATACAGTAGCTCATTCACCAAGTCCTCATGCATTCAATGGACCTACCTTTTTTGGGACCTACTACTGGATTTCAGCTGGTATCACAGTGTGAAGAGCTGTATGATGAGCTGATCACAGCAGTGTAATATTTTATAGTACAAGCCAACTAAATGTTTCTTTTCCATAAACCTGGCACTTAAGACCAGCCATTCAGATGCAAAATATTTAAATATTATACTTGTGCTATGGGACGAACCTATGGAATAAAAACTCTCTCCATGACAAAGTGTAATGGGCCCGTCCCTCAAGGTGAACATTATACCAAGAGAGGTTCCCTTTCAACATTGGAAAATAAAAGAATAACTCAAATGCCAAAAGTCTATATAAATAAAAAGTAGAATAAACAATGTTTGGGGCATTTATTTAAGGGTTGCTGGGTTTTTCTTTCAGTTACTAATATAGTTCTATTTATGCAAGAACTGATATTTAGATATTACTGTGAATACATGTGCAAAAATGTTTTAAAATACAAATGTGCTGAGATGTTGAAGAATAAAACAGTGACAGTTAATGCAAAGGCGTAAGCATAGGCTTTTGAGTATTTTCCAGAACCTATGTCCTTTTTGGTAGGTAAGGTCTCACCTATTTACATCAGATTGTTTGATATGATCCTGGGTGGCTCATACACCAAATCTGAATGGTGGCTCAGTGGTTGAGAAGCTTGTCTTGTTAGCTGGAAGACCAGCAAGTTGGCAGTTTGAGCCCCGGGCACTGCATGATGGTTTGAACACCTGTCTCTGTCCCAGCTCTTGGGGACATGAAAGGAGCCTCAATCAGGTGTCCCCTGAATGGAGTTTCTCCAGCAAAACTCCTTTCAACTCAGAATAATTTCTGGCATGAAAAATAATCATAATCAGATTAATTTGTTGTTGTTCAGTCGCACAGTCGATTCCGACCCTCTGCGACCCCATGGACCATTGCCCGCCAGGCACTCCTGTTCTCCACCATCCCCCTCAACTCACTGAGCTCTGTGCCCATTGTCTCCACAATACCATCTAACCATCTCATCTTGGGCCGTCCCCTTCTTCTTTTGCCCTCGACCCTTCTAAGCATCAAGGCTTTCTCAAGTGAATCCTCTCTTCTCATTTGATGTCCAAAGTACTTTAGCTTCATCTTTACAATTTGACTTTCTAAGGAGCATTCTGGGTTTATTTCTTCTAAGATTGACCTATTTGTTCTCCTCGCTGTCCAGGGGACTCTCAAAACTCTCCTCCAACACCACATCTCAAAGGCATCTATTCTTCTGCGCTCAGCTTTCCTAATGGTCCAGCTCTCACAACCATACATATGGAATGAAAATTCATTCTTGAACAGTTAAAAGGAAGGAACTAAACTCATTTTTTACTTTGATCAAAGATTTAAAAGCAACTTTTCATCTTCCCAACTGGCTCTACTCATCAGAAAAACACCTGGGAGAAATGGGTGTGACATTGCAAAGTGAAGGGGGAGAGTGGCTACAAGATTGATGTTTAGGATTGCCATTTCTCCACACAGCTACCATTCGCCTGATTCTACTATTGCCGAGTGACAAAGGTATTTGGTCTCTCCATTGCTGCTTGTTAGTAACAGTGACATTCTGTGTGAGCTTTTAGAAAATGGACTTGTCCATATAAATGCAGTTCAGTATAAGGGGAAACTTGACCTGAAATTGGAAAACCTGAAAATATTATAAGACTGGCAATTTTTATTCATGTACAAAAGCAATATGTTTCCATTGACATACTATCACAGTGCTTTGTAAATATTTAAAACAAATCAGATTTTAGCTTTGTGGAACTTTTTCAACCTAAATTGCATTGAACAACCATACTATGTGAAAATGAGAAAATATTGCAAAGATCATAATCAAATATTTCCACAGACACATTTCCCACACATCTCAGAAAACAAAACAAAATAAACAAAACAAAATAAAATAAAAAACACAGTAGCACTTTAAAGACGAACTGCTATATTTTTATTGTTAGCTTTCGTGGATCAAGTCCACTTCATCAGACAAAGAATGAAACTTACAGGCATGTTGTTTATACTGTATACCAATTTCAGGGGCTCGACTGTGTTACTGTGCTACTGTGTTTTTTATTTTTATTTTGTTTATTTTGTTTTGTTTTGTTGTCTGAGATGCCTGAACCACAGACTAACATGGCTACTATTCCAAAAAATGTCCCACACAGTAATTCCAACAAGTGTAGGATCATAAAATGAGTATCACAGAGTACCTGACATAGTGAAACATGAAGAATGAAAAGTAAGATGGGATACTATTTTACGGTGTCATATCCAAAGCCTTGAACAGATGGAAGGAAGGAAGGTGTTTTGATATTAAGTGTGGTTTTTAATATTGTAAACTGCCCAGAGTGGGAATATTTAATATAATTTTAAAAAAACACACAGTTAATACCAAAACACTTTGGGTTTTGGTGCTGATCTTACTGTAACATCTTAAAACAAAATTAAAATATGTATTATTATTTGTGCTTCAGAAGATAACCTTGGCAGGAGCCAAGAGTTGCCTTGGAGGTTAAATATTCTCACATCTAACAAACAAACAAACAAATAAATAATTTTTATTCTTTTTTTTTTAATATTTTATTAGGTATTAAAAAAATAATACAAGGATACAAAAGTACAAAAGTACAAAAATACAGAAATACATAACAAGACAATTACAGAAATATCTAGACTTATGAAGATCATGTAAAGTATTTTATGCATAACGATATTACGTGTTACATTTACCACCTTTTTAGACATAATCTTCTACACCTTCTTTTCTATTAGCCCATTAACACCACCCTCGTGCTATATACACTGTCCAGGGAGTTCTGTACCTTTACAATTTCCAAAAGTCATTCTGTTCTTGTACAGGGGGTATGCCCTTTTTTTCCTCCAAAGAATAACTTATAAAAGGTTCCCAGATCCTCCAGAAATTATTACTTTGCATTTTTCCTTTCCTACAATTTATTTCCCAAGTAAGCTTTTCATTTAACGCCAAATCCCACATTTGTATATACCAATCTTGAATATTGATTTGTTCATTACATTTCCACTTTTTGGCTATACATAATCTTGCAACGGTCAACATTATAGTCAGTAACTCTTTATTGTTCTTATTCATATCATAATCTCCTATATCTGTTAACAAGATTGTATCTGACCCCATTCCGATCTGCACTTTTAATATATTCTCTATTTCTTTTTCTATTCTTTCCCAGAAAGATTTTAATGCCTCACAGCTACCCCACATATGCTCATATGTTCCCTTCATTTTTTTGCATCTCCAACATATATCACTCAGATTACTATACATTCTGTGCAGGCCGACTGGGGTCCTATACCACCTCCATACTATTTTGTAATTGTGCTCTTTGATTCTGACCGACATTGTTCTCATTATCCTTCTTTCCCACATCTTTTGCCATTTTTTTGTTGGTATTCTTATATCTAGTTCCTGTTCCCAACTTTGTCTTAACACCTCTTGTATACTTTGGCTATTATTCAGGATCTTGTAGATTTTACTGACTAATCCTTTAATACCCATTTCTTCACTCCTGACTTTAGCCAAAAGTATCTCAAATTCCGTACAATCTCTATTTAGTCCATTTTCCCTTAGGAATTTCTTATTCCAATTATTTATCTGAAGGATCTTAAACCAGTCTAATTGTAATTGCATGTACAGCTCATGCCTTTTTTCCTGATCTTTGCAAGTGTTAACCCAATCTTTTAATAATTTTACCTTCTTTTCTACCAATATATCCCTAATCTTTTTATCAATTTTAATTGGAAAATCCTGAAAATCTTCCACCTCTAAAATCGGTGAAATCCCCGGAGTAAGCTCATTCCTCACTCTATTCCATGTCTCCACTGTTGTCTTTAACATCAGAACCTGAATCTCCTTTTTTCCTTTTTCCTTTCCATCCCGTAAAAACTGCGCCTTACCCTCCTTTGTAAATCCTTTCCCTTCAATTCTTTCCCAGATTGTTTCTTGCCTAATTAAAATCTTTATCACATTTCTTATTTGAAAGGCCCTATAATATTTAATAACATTGGGAATCCCTAGTCCTCCCTCCTTTTGTGAGAGATACCACAGTGATTTGGCTATTCTAGCTCCTCTATTTCCATTACAGTACCTATTGATCATATTCTGATATCCTTTCAACTCCTTGTCAGTATGTCTTAACGGTAAAACATCAAACAAAAAATTCAATTTAGGAACTAACATCATTTTGCATATGGCTATCCTACCAAACCATGACAAATTTAATTTACTATATTGTGCTATTTTCTTCTCTATTTCCTTCTTCTGTCTTCCATAATTTAACTCTTTGAGTTCCCCAATTTTATGTGATAGCATTACTCCCAAATACCTCATTTTCTGTGTAATCTGCACATTATAATTCCTTTTTATTGACTCCTCATCTTCTTTGTTCCCATTAACTAAGATCATTTCTGTTTTATCCCAATTAACTTTCAGTCCCGTTACTTCCTCGAAGTCTTTCAAATGTTTATTTATTTTAGCTATAGTTTTTGTTGGATGTTTCACCGTTATCAGTGTATCGTCTGCATAGAGGCTTACTTTGGTACCTTCCATTCCAATTATGTCCTCATCTTGACGAATTGTATTTGCCAACATTTCCATAGCCAATATAAACAATGAAGGTGACAATGGACAGCCCTGTCTCGTACCCGCCTCTAACCTAATCTCATTTGTATAAGATTCATTGAATTTGACTCTTGCTGAACCTTGTTTATATAACTTTCCAATAACCCCTTGAAATTTATCTCCGAATCCATATAATCTTATCAACTCATGAATCGTCACCCATTGTAAAGAGTCAAAGGCTTTGAAAATATCTAATGCTAAGAATCCCATCTTTTCCTTTCTTTTTTCAGCTAAATCCAGTATGTCCACTGCTCTTCTTATAAGGTCCGCCATATGTCTGTTTTTAACAAATCCCGCTTGATCCTTCTTAATATAATTGGCTATGAAACCATTTAATCTGTTTGCCAAAATCGTTGTAAAAATTTTTGCATCTTGATTGATCAGGGAAATTGGTCTATAAGATTCAATTTTTTCTATATTTTTACCAGGCTTGGGAATCAAAACTATAATCGACCTGTTCCATGAATCTGGAGTTGCATCTCCCTCTAAAATACCATTATATAACTCATATAATCTCGGGGCAATCCAAGGCATAAAATCTTTATAAAACTCAGCTGGTAAACCATCCTCCCCAGGTGCTTTCTCCTTTTTCAACTTTTTTATTACATCTTCTACTTCCTTCATAGATATTCCTTGCTCCATTTTATTCCTATCTTCCTCTGTAATTTTTTTTATTTTGTTGCTGTTCAAAAATTAGTCGCATTTTTCTTTGGTTTACCTCTTTTTTTGAATACAAATTTTTATAAAAGTTTTCAATAAGCAAAGCGGAGCCAAGATGGCGTAGGGGAAACATCGTCTCTCGCTCGCTCTGCCATACCAATGTGGAATCAATGGGATAAATAAACACAAAATAGAAATAAATATACCTGGCGGTCCTGCTCCGAAGTGCAGAGGGGGATGGAATTGGTGAGATATCCGGAGAGCAGCCGATTGTGAGCGGGGCACGGAAGACTGAGCTCCCGGTGGCGGAAGGGGGGGGGGGTCGGAAGACTCAAACCTCGCCGCTGCCTGGTGGAGCTGTGGAAATAGTTTTTTTCTGTGCCGGAGCTTGCTTTGTGACGGAGTTTGGCGGCTGAGTTCCCGGAGGTTCTTGGAGGTTTTTGGGACGAAGTGGAACGGAAGGACGACGTGGACGGCGGAGAGGAGGCAGGCCGTGGTGAGCCGGGGATCGGAGGCGCGTGTTCCGGGCAGCGGGTGGAGGTGTGTGTGTCCCGCTGCCTGTTGAGCCGCGCCGGGATCGTTGGAGCAGCGGGTGGAGGTGTGTGTGTGTTTTGCTGCCTGCCGAGCCGCACCGGGATTGCTGGAGCAGAAGAAAGGCAGGGGAAGAGGAGTGAAGCGCGAACTGAGGGGGCAGTGCTGAGAAGGCAGCCTGAGTGAAATCGTACATAGAGCTTTATACATATATACTTTTAAACACAGTTGAAGCGGGATTAAAGTGCTCTTGTTGGGTCATCGCTGTGGTGTTTGGGCTACCGTTTTTTTTTTTTGAGAAGTAATGGCGGACAGTTGAGCCTGAAAGGGGCGGTGACGAAGCGATTCCTTTGTACTACAAGCCATGCCCAGGAAATACTGCGGTGGGAAAAGTGCCTTTTAAACTCTGTCAGCAGATTCGTTTTCAGGTTGTTTCTCTGTTTGTTCTTTCGGCTCTGAGAGATAGTGCAGGCCTTCAAGAAAAGACCTTGGAACTTTGATAAGAACAGTAATATTTTGACTCGGGGGCTAAACGTCAACTCCTTTAATTAACAACAATATATAAGATCTTATATATAAGTGCCTTTGACTTAGACCAGGGGTGCCCAAACTTTTCGGCCCGGGGGCCGGATAACATTTTATCAGAGACTCTGAGGGCCGAACTATCTTTTATGTGTAAATTCTGATTGCCATAGCTTGAATTAAGACACTGGGGTGTTTGTTGGGAAGGGAGGGGAAAATAATGGAGGAGGTTGTGAAACCAAAAGGTCGGAAAGGGAAAAGGGGCAAAGAGCAAGAAGTGGGTAAAGAGCAAGAAGAGGAAGAGCGGCACACTCCATCACCGAACATGGAGCCTACAACGGCAGCAACGGATTCCACAGCAACAGAGCAAGGGGGCTCCCTCGACCTGGCCCAAAGGATGGACAATATAACGACAATTCTTCAACAGTTGGCCAAAAATATGGCTGATACTCAGGCAAAAATGACAGATACTCAGGTGACAATGCAAAAACTGGATGCAAATCAAACTAAATTGAATAAAACAGTAGAGGCCAACAGTGAAGAAATGAAAAGGGACAGGGAATTGGCCAGGCTACAATATGAAAGCCTGGCCAAAGCCCTTACAGACGTGAAGAAAGATGTGGTAGTAAATACACAAAGGATTGATGAGATTACAAATGCAATGCAGAAGGAGGTTAAAAATGCTATAATATCTGTAAATGAGCTTTATATTCAAGAACATGTAATGGAAAACAAGATGGCTGCGCAAGAGAGGAAAATGATGATGATGGAGGAGGGGTGGAGAAAATCTAACATTGTGATCCGTCACCTGCCTGAGAGGACGCCAGACAAGCTGAAAGAGAGAGTTTTGGAATGGTTGAACTCACTAAAAACGGGTAAAGATTTTGGATTAGACGATATTGGTGCTGTGTACAGGGTGGGGGGAAGGAAGGATAGGAAGACATCCAGAAACGTTCTAGTTAAATTTGCAAATTGGGCGGATAAATTGAAAGTGATGTCCTTTATTAGGCAAGCTGGGTCTGGCACCCTAAAAATAGAAGGGCTGGATGTGGAGGTCTACAACGATATTGCGCCCGAGGAGAGGAGGTGGAAATACAAAATGAAACCTGTTACAAGATTGTTGGTAGCAAAGGGCGTTAAGTATGGTTGGCGATTTCCACAACAGCTGAGATTTTTTTATGACAAAAAATGGCATGTTCTTGATGTGAATACTGATGCATTGCTGTATTTAACACAAATTGGCCTGATCAAGGAGACGGACGCGGATTGGATTCCTTTGAGAACAGAACTGTATAAGGTCGGTGTTATGGGATCGGTATTGGGCCGGGAGGAGGAGGGAGCAGTGGGAGGAGCAGTGGGTGGAGCGGACATTCCAGGGACAAGCGCGGAACAGGTGGGACGATAAAAAGTAAAATTTAATCATGGTCAGAGTCGGGGAGCTATTGGAGGAAGTATATGCCATCTCTCTCCGCCCCCCCTCCCCTCTTTGGAGAACAAAGGTGACATCGGGAAGAAAGATGTGGGGAGGGAAGAAGAAAGGGAAAGATTAGGTAAGTCTGTTTTTTATTATTTTTTATTTAGTGAAATTAGTTTTTTGATATTATTATATTTTGCTTTGTTTAATTTCTTTAGTAGTAGGGAAGCAGGAGGGTTTTTAGGGAGCACGTCCAGGGAAGGAAACGAACAACGGGAGGTGGAGTTAGACACAAATGGTTAAGTCACTGAAAATAATAACGTGGAATGTGAAGGGAACAGGGAATGCCCTGAAAAGAAGGAGATTGCAGATGTCGCTCAACAAAGATAGGGCTGATATAATTTTTTTGCAAGAAACTCATCAAAAATCCGCAGATGTCAATAATTTGGTGGTGAGGGGAATCGAAATATATGAAAAAGCATATGGGACATCCAAAACTAGGGGAGTTGCAATCCTGATTTCGGAAAAATTGGGGTTTACGGTGAATAAAATTATTGCTGACCCAGAAGGAAGATATTTAATAATAAAAGGAAAAATAGAGGAAGAAGAGATAACGTTGGTTAACATCTATGCTCCAAATGACAAACAGCAAGAATTTTTAGATAAAGTGGGGAAAATTTTGAATAAGGAAGGGACTAAACGCATGGTCTTATGTGGAGATTTTAATATGATGTGTTCAGATATTGACAGTACAAGTGTAAAAAAAAGAGGTAAAAAGTACATATTAGAAGAATGGAGAAAATTCGTGGGTATGAAGGATGTTTGGAGAGAACTTAAAGCGCAGGAAAGAGAATATACTTATTATTCACACGTGCATGATATGTACTCACGGATAGATTATATTTTTGTAACAGAAGAATTAGTCAAAACAATTGAGGATATAAAGATCGGGACATTTAGGGAATCTGACCATGCAAAGGTAACAGCAAATATAAATCTTAAAGAGATAGAAAAAGGAGGGTATATTTGGAGATATGATGCGAAGTTATATCGAGAGGAATCAACGAGGAAACAAATTATGGAGAAATGGGAGGAAAGTTGGAAATTTAATGAAAATAATGAGGTCAGTCGGGGAGGAGTTTGGGATACAATGAAGGCAATCTTTAGAGGGGAATCGATAAAACTGAATAGTATTAGAAATAGACAAATTCAAAATAGGAATCAGGAATTGGAACAACAATTAAAACACCTTCACATGGAATATGCTAAAAAGAAGGATCAGAAAACATTTCAGAAGATAAAAAAAATCAAGAAAGAGTTGGATGGGAAAGATATTGAAAAAGTAAAGAAAGATTTGATCTTTCTTAAGAGAGAATATTTTGAATATGGCAATAAAAATTCTAAATTATTGGCAAAAGCAGCAAGAGATAAAAAGAGTAAAGGGCAGGTTGGTGTCTTGGTAGACAAGAATGGGAAAAGATGCAACAAAAAGAATAATTTTTATTCTTGGTAATCTAGGACTTTTTCTGTTGTTGAGCATCACACATTGGATGATTCATTCTTCAAAGTTGTCAAAACAATCTGACACCTTTTTTTCCCAATCTGGGTTTGTCAAAACAGGTTTGTCAAACAACAAAGTGTATTGAAAGTGATGGAGTTAGGTTTTCATTGCAGACTGGCAATATTACTGTCTACTGCCAGTGAGTTTAGTGCTAACTCAGTAGCCTGCCAGGAATGAATCATTTTCACACTGGCTTTTCACAAATAACTGATCTCAAGTCTGTATTCAGGAGCAACTTTGGCACCAGGACAGGAAGAGAGTGGGCTGAAAGAGGTTGGAAACTTGGTGGGGAAAGGGTTGAAAAGAAAGGAAAACAAGGGATGAGAAATTGCTGTAGGAGGATGGGGGAAGGGACTGTGGAGCCTTATGAGAAATGGTTGGTTTTTTTCATCCTCTGGGTGGGTAAGGATACCATTATAAATGTACAAGTAAACAGTGCTGTTATGAACCATCAAAAGTGATACAAGGATATGGCAACAAGGTGCTCCAAAACACTCCATCTGGATGGCTTCTATGAGACTGTGGAGGGAAAGGGCTGTCCAAGTGAAAGCCACAGAGATCTTAAAGTTGAGATATTCAAGATTATAGCATTAGATGAGCAGAGCTGGGAATGTGTATACAGGTGACTTAAGAGGAGGTCATCATCTTATGACTGGAAGACAAGACAGTTGAAGCTGTCAGCATGGAATTATTAAGGAAAAACCCCAAGAAGGCAGGAAGTTATTATGGGAAAGCAGTGACTCAAGTCAGTAAGACGCTGACTGGAAGGCGGAAGGTCAGCAGTTCAATTCCCGAGTACTGCAGGACGGAATGAGCTCCCGTCTCTGTCCCAGCTCCTGCCAACCTAGCAGTTTGAAAGCAAGAAATTGCAAGTAGATAAATAAGGACCACTTTGGTGGGAAGGTAACAGCGTTCCATGTGCTCCGGTGTCTAATCATGCCTGCCACATGACCATGGAAACGTCTGCAGAAGCAGACAGCGCTGGCTCTTTGGCTTAGAAACAGAGATGAGCACTGACCCTTAGAGTTGGATACGACTGGCTTTCGAGCAAGAGAAACCTTTACCTTTACCTTTATGATCTCTTAAATTACTACAGCCTGTAGAAACATTACCTGTTTGACTACATCTCCCAGAATTCACCACGATCAGCAGGTGTACTGACTTGGACTTCTGGTAACTGAAGTCCAAGAACACCTGAAGATCCATGTTTGCTGACCTCGGGTATAGTGGATCCATTGTCAGGCTAAGACTCAGGAAATATGGGTTTATCTCTCCATTTGGCCATGGGAACTGAATTTGGGTGGCAATGGCAAACAATTCCTCCAACATCTCATGTACTTTGAAAATCCTATTACCGGTAGGTTGATAATGTATCAGAAGCGATTGGCCAGCAAAAGCATTCCTCGACCTTAGAACAGACACTGTTTTCTTTGAATGCAAAACTGGCTGTACAGTTTTCACATCTGTTACTGAGGTTACTCAGTGAATTCATTGCTGAAGTAGGGGATTTCTCATTTTACTGCTTATATGTTGAAAATCCAATGCAAGTTTACTCAGCAGGGCTTAATCCTCAGTAATAAACATATTTAAAGATAAAACCTCAACCACTGTGCAGCAACAATGCTTGAAAGCATGCCTTGTGGCAAATCAACAAATTATATACTGCTGCAAATTGTCTGTTAGCAAATTAGTTGTTGTTTATGAATGGGGCAATCAACTCTGCAGTTTTCTCCATCATCTGCAGTCAGCAATAATGCCACTTAGCAAAGCTTTGCTGTCCTAGTTTTGATCATGTGTTCTGAGGTGTTTTTTTAAATTGCCTTGACCCCATCAGTAACACTTGTAAGCACAAGCAATCTCCATTTACAGCCAAAGAGGCAGCACTGTCTGCATCTGCAGACATTTCCATGGTCATGTGGCAACCATGACTAGACACTGAAGCACACAGAATGCTGTTGCCTTTTTCGCCAAAGCAGTACCTATTTATCTACTTGCAATTTCTTGCTTTCAAGCATGGGCAACCTTTACCTTTACTTTAACCATAAGCAAACTCCTTCCTTTTATATTTGGCATGAGGTAGGACGGTGATTGGTCTTAATCTATTATGTGGGTGTTGTGGCCTGGCCACAGCAGTGGGAAGTGCTGCAGTAGAGGTATGGGGGAGTCTCCTTACTTGAGTTCAAAAGGGGCAAGCAGAATGTCAAATGTTCAGGGGTCAGAAGCCGATCGAGTCATGCCAAGGATGCAAGGGTCTTCTGGAAGCATAGTCGGGGTCACAAGCAGGGCTCCAAAATCCAGTATTCAGAGTCAAGAAACCAGGTGTGCAGTGTCAGGTCCATAAGAGAGAAGAAATGATCTGACAAGAGCCTGCCAGCATGCACCTCCGTTAGGGTGACTCAGACTCCACAGCTGAGGGCCAGTTCAGGAGGCGTGCCCTGGCCCTCCTTCTCCTCAGCTGTAACATTTGTCTTAATGAGTCTTTGCAACAAGCAGATGTGCTGGCCTGCTCCTAATCATCCTGATTGCTGGCACCTAGCCGAGCTGCCAATCTCTGATCACCTGGCCTGGCTTGTCCTTGATAGACCGTCTCCAAAGTGACAGCTGGCTGCAAGGCTGGTGCCAGGTCCATGTCCTCCTGCTCGACATCCTGATCTGGGCTGGCTGTGGCCTGAGGGACTGGCAGGAGGTCATCCTCAGGTTCAGACTCCAGACTGGAGCTGGCAGCAGGCAACTGGGGTGGCTGACTGTCCTCCATGCACCCAGGACCCCAAGTCACAACACTCAGAGATTGAGAAACTAATGTGCTTCAAAAGTGGAGGAAACTCAAGTTTCATGTCTCAGTCAACAAGTGGCCAAAATTCTGTTTCTTAGTGTAGTTAATTTCACGAAAGTATTTATTTTATTTTTTGGTGTATTTATTTGGTTGTTTAATTTTATTTTGTCATTTGTTTTATTATGTTATTTTGTTTTTTGTATGTGCACTGCCCAGAGTGGGAAATATGCCAAATAGACAGTATAAATAAATAAATAAATAAATAAATAAATAAATAAATAAAAAGAAAGCCCATTGAATCTGTGAGGATTTAGTGAGCTGACTTCTCCATGTGTTCCATTGATACGTGAGTAACTATGCCATAGTTAAAGTGAGTTGCAGTTCGAATAGGCCCATTTAAATCAACGAAGCCTACAAAACCTCATGATTTAGTAGGCTTACTCTAGTGCAATTTACTATGCTAAGCAACAGGATTTGGGCTGCTATTTACCTCTGTAGGGAGTCATTCAGTGTATTTATTATCACAGAAAGAAGGTAGGGAAATACACTTTGCTGCAGGTCAAAATATTACCTGTAGGTCTATTAAGCATTTGGCTCTTTTTTCCGGGGGGGGGGGAACAACATGGGCTGCCAGGAGGCTATTTCTCCCCACCCCATCCCCTTTTATGGTGCTCCAAAGTCATTCTCCCTGATTTGTAGCCATTTATCGCAGCTATGTAATGACTATAAAACTGAGCACAAGCATAAAACATGAAAGAAAGGTGTTGAAGTCAGCCTTAAGGTACTAAATTTTTGACAGCCGCTTGTAAAGCAGTTGAGATTTAGGTGCTGGAGAGGAATAATAGAAGTTTGGTGTGAGGTGAAAGGAGGAGCCCAAAAACCAGTGGGCCATGAGGGGGTAGTGTAGGAGGAGGGGATTTGTATTCTGAGGTTGTGAAACATTTGATAAGGCAAGGAAATGCATCTGCTGGGATGATAAAGAGGGATGCAGAGTCCAGCCTGGCAGCAGATCGATTGTTGTTTATAGGCAGATTTTTTGTTGTTGACTAAGGCAGAGGAACAACAGGTGCCTTTATTGTGGCAAAGTACGAAGCAAGGATTTGTGTGCACTTATGCAAAAAGCCTCTGGGAAAAACTTTTCTTCCTTTGTTTAGGAGAACTTCCAAAAAGGCACAAGCAACTTAAGGTAAAGGTCATTCTTGCTTGAAAGCCAGTCCTATCAGACTCTAGGCAGGGTAATCTATTGGGTGGTTATTTTGAAGCAACAAGGCAGCAGTTAGCATAGGATTTTTTTTTAAGTGATGGAAATGTAGAAGAAGAAAAAGCTATCACAACAACCACAAACAGAAATGCTTTGAAATGGACACAAATATTTTTCGGCCTTTCCTAGCAAAAGGATCAGGAGTAAAATATAAAATAAAATAGTGCTTTCTAGTTTATCCATTGATTCTAAATCGCGTCATGATTTCTCCTTATGTAGAGGACCCAAGAGTGAATAATTTTGGCATGTGGGGCAGAACAATCCCACAAGAATAGCTTCCTAGCTCCTTGTTAGTAAAAATGCAATGACAACCTAAATACTGTAATGACAATTTTGCTGCCCTTTCATGACACTCAATGTCTGCTCCCTGGGGCAGTCACACAAATGTTCTTCTCTGAGGATGATGGTCCTCCTTAAAAATAGCTGTCCTATTTTTTTTAATGATGTTTGAGTGGTCAGGTCCCCCCTTCCCTATTTCTCTGGCCAAGCAGGGAAAGTAGAGGCTTTGACTAGGAAATGTATCTGATCCAACCAGTGATGGGCAGTAAAAAAAATTGCTACCACACCGTGGGTGGAGCCTAAGTCATGGGTGGAGCCTATCATGGGTGGAGCGTACATCATGGGTGATCTAGTCATGCCTGCCATATGGCTATGTATACATCTGCAAACACAGGCAGCTCTGGCTCTTTGGCTGTAAACGGAGATGAGCACTGCACCCTAGAGTTGGATATGACTGGCTTTTGAGCAAGGGAGACCTTAAACCACTTGCAGGGACAAAACCTGATGGGGCACGGCAGGGAGGTGGGTGTGGCCACCCAATTTCACTACTCCCCCTGCCCAAAGGCCACCCAATTTCACCACCACCCTGCACAGAGGCCACCCATTTTGCTACGCCTCCTCCCGTGGGCTGTGTGAATCTGTTGCTGCCTACCACTGGATCCAGTCCTATTTCATTTGGGGAAGGAGGGGAGTCATTTGCCAGTCAAAGCTTCTACTTTCCCTGCTTAGCCAGAGAAAGGAATTTGAAGTGGACAAGCTCTTTTTTTGTTGTCTAGAACACAAAGAAGAAATGTCCTTGTATCCTAGAAGTAACAAAGATCTATTCTCATAATTTATTTTAAAGGACAGCATTTTGTTGCAACTGTGTCCCACCCAGAAGGGGAGCTATAACAGGGATATCATCCTGCTTATAGAATTTGGATCTGGGGTAATATCCCAGTTCATGTGTCAGTGAAGAGTGATCTTCACATGGCGACTTAATACTTTATTTGATAAATTGTGGATCAAGGTCACAAGCCTTTAGTGCCTTCTTGAATAATCAAGGCACTACTGGAAATCTAATAACGAACTCTTCATAATCTAAGGGTAATACGAGAGACTGTGTTGGCTTAGTGGCTAAGATGCTGAAATTGACAACTGGAAGGTTGACAGGTAAGCAGTTTGAGACTCGAGTGCTGGACAACAGAGTGAGCTCCTATCTCTGTTCCAGCTCTTGCCACCCTAGCAGTTTGAAAGCAAGCAATTGCAAGTAGATAAAAGGTACCACTTCAGTGGGAAGATAAACAGTATTCCATGCTCTCTGGTGTCCAGTCATGCCTGTCACGTTCCCACGGAAATGTCTGCAGATGTAGACAGCGCTGGCTCTTCGGCTATAAACAGAGATGAGATGAGCACCAAAACCTAGATTTGGATATGACTGGCTGTTGAGCAAGCTCGACCTTTAATAAGAGTGGAAGACCTAAATGATACAATATACTTGTGAGAAAATATTGAGTATAATGCAGCCCAAGGAAGAAGCATTTTAAATTCCATTGATTTCAAGTGGGAGCTTTTAAAGCACTTACCCGTATTTGCCGGCGTATAAGACGACTGGGTGTATAAGACGACCCCCCAACATTTCCACGCAAAATATAGAGTTTGTTATATACCCGCCGTATAAGACTACCCCCTCTTCTGCACACCTTCCACACACCAAATAAAACGTAAAAGAACATCAGATTTGATTTTAACATGTTAATTTATATTCAAATGCTTATGACATGCAGAAAAACTGTCACAAACATGTACAGTAAACATAAAACAGTGCAAGTGCAAAGTGGTACTTATTTATCTACCATATATACATGAATATAAGCCGACCCAAATATAAACCAAGGTACAGTAATACCTCATATAACATTAGTATCGAATAACACTAAAATCGCATAACATTAAGGAATCTGGGGGGAAGAATTGCATCAGATAACATTAAGATCCTATGGGATGCTTCAGATAACAACCGCTAAAGCCTGAGTGGTTACAATGTATCTCTATGGATCCCATAGAGGATCAGATAACACTAAAAATCATATAACACCAAGACTTGTGGAACCAGGTTTTAGTGTTATATGAGGTTTTACTGTACCTAATTTTGACCTTGAAACCCAGGAAAATAGATTGACCTGAGTTTAAGCCAAGAGTGGGAAATGTAGCAACTGCTAGTGAGTTTCAGTAATTAGAATACAGTAATATTAATTATTTTATTGATTTTTTTAGAACTGTACTTGCACCACCTACCAGTGGTGGCGCTGCAGGTAAAGTGGGTGGGCAGGTCAATTGCACTGAGGCAGAAAGTGTTGCTCTAGCCTAGCCTCTTGCTTCCCCTGCAAGGAAGAAGCATGGCTTTTTCCTCCCATCTTGGGCAGAGCAGAAGGTACCAGTAAGTGAAACCCTTTCTTTTTCCTCACCAGATTGAAAGGGAGACACAATTGTAATGTAGGGCTTCTTTCTTCATCTGGATGGCATGTAGAATGAGGTGGGTGAGCATCGGGAGGCCACTATGAGCAGCTATGTCTATCCCAACTGAAGTGCACCCGGCATATAAGGTGACTCCCCCACTTGGAGGCATGTTTTTCAGGGGGAAAAAGTAGTCTTATATGCCAGCAAATACTGTACATACAGTGTTTTTTTGTCAAACCATTGGGATTTAAAAATATTTAGCTGCCATGAATGGATCATAACCACTATGTTCTTCCCTTGGAATATTATTTGTAAAAGAAAGTGATAAAAAATGAAAATGAAAACAATGGGATGTTTTAAAGCTATCTTTACATCCTAAAATATAATTTATCACAGTTTAAATTTATAGTTAGGTTATGAATTAATATATGGAACATGATAATGTGAGTTCAGCCAAGTGATTTACTGCAGATATATTCCATTACCCTCTACCACCTGTGATCGTACACCTTTTTACAATAATTAATTTTTTTTAAAAAAATCTGTATCAAAATGTTCTTAATGATAGAGCTAAAAGCTTGACGATTTTGAAAATTTAAAATTAAGACAGCCACAGCTTCACTTCTTTCAGAGCTCTCAGGCAGGATAACTACAGACAGGACAGAAAATAATGTATGCAATATCCCAGCATGAAATGGAAGTAAATCACAAATTGCTAAGTGACGTTATATAAGAGAGATTGATTGCAACTGGTTTCTTTTAAAAATGCATCTCCATTGGCACTTACACATAAAAAAAGAGGCAAGCAAGTAGCTGAAAAAAAAATTCACAGTGAAAAGAGCATGGGAGGATGGTGAGACTCAGACTATGTGGTTGGCTTGTCTTCAGAGGCCCATTCATCTGTTTACCCCAGTGGTCTCTAAATCTGTGCAGGCTTTCCTGTTTGCAATATCAGGGATCACTAAAGAATAACTGTTGCAAATGCTGACATTTCTTGCTGCTTATTTGGCAACTCAGGAATAGTCCCCTCTCAGTCCTGGGCTGCTGAATCACTCAGTTATGTGGCTTCTGGGTCAATTCACCACTAACATGGGGCAATTTGGAGTTATTTGCCCTGTGTCCATTTCCTCAGGGACTGCGGTGTCTCAAGTGGTTAAGACGCTGAGTTCACTGACTGGAAGGTCAGAGTTCAATTCCCGAGTACTGCAGGACGGAATGAGCTCCTGCCTTTGTCCCAGCTCCTGCCAGCCTAGCAGTTCAAAAGCAAGAAATTGCAAGTAGATAAATAAGGACCACTTTGGTGGGAAGGTAAACGGCATTCCGTGCACTCGGGTGTCTAGTCATGCCTGCCACATGTCCACAGAAACGCCTGCAGATGCAGACAGCACTGGCTCTTTGGCTATAAACAGAGATGAGCACTGAACCCTAGAGTCAGGTACGACTGGCCTTCGAGCAAAGGTGACCTTTACCATTTCATCAACCAGCTAACTCAACCACCCCCCAATGCTTGTCTGCTCAGTTCTGGTGACATCATAAGGACTCTGGCTTTAGGTTTTTGTTCTCAAATGTGAGGGAACTGGATGCAACTGCTCTGACAGCTATAGTTGGCCATGTGTGAGTGTCCTGGAGCATGTGTTTTTGCTTCAAATGACTTACCATTGTGGTGCAGTGGTTAAGCTGCAATACAGCAGTCAAACCTCTGCTCATAATCTGAGTTCAATTCTAAAGGTCAGAGGTCAGTAAAATGAGTACCTAGCATGTTGGGAGCAAAATGCTATTTATCTGTTAATCTGCCCAGAGAATGCTGTAAGCACTATGTGGCAGTATATAAATGTAATTGCTATTGCTATCACTACATGAGCGTTTCCCAAACTATGTTCTGCAGAACATTGGTGGACTTCAATTCCCAGGAGCCAAAGTCTGTACATTGGCTTTGGGGAATTGACTTAGGCTTCTGGGAATTGAAGTCCCAAAACCAGAAATTGGGAAACACTGATTATGAGAAGCTGTGTCGTATTTTCCCCAGAGAGATTTCTTATAAAAACATTTCTAGAGAGAATGATGGTTTTTGTAGCCTCTTTCCACCACTTTGAGCAAAGAGGGTTGAACAGAGGTTGTCATAGTCTCCAGATCTAGGCTGACATATTCCATGCTCAAATTGACAGATGGGGATAGAGCAGAAAGCAGAAGGAAGGTTCCTGCTTAATGATCTGGGGTCTTTGGAGTTAAAGTGTGGACCCATACTTTGGCTGAGAGCCAGAGCAGCTCCTTTGATTAAGCTGCACGCCTACTGACTGTTAGAAGAAGGCCCAAAGATATCTGACCTCCCCCATGATAGCCTGAAGTGTCAACAAGATTCCCTCTGGTTGTTTAACTACCAAAGAACCTAAGAAGCGGCAGCCTAGATCAGAGTGCAGGCCTGCTTTATCAAGCATTCTAGGGACTGTGGTGGCTCAGTGGTTAAGAAGCTCGCCTTATTAGCTGGAAGATTGGGACGTTGGCAGTTTAAGACCTGAGTACTGCATGATGGAATGAGCACCCGTCTCTGTCCCAGCTCCTGCCAACCTAGCAGATCGAAAGCAAGTAATTGCAGGTAGATCAATAGGGACCACTTTGGTGGGAAAAGATCTTGGGGACATGAAAGGAGCCACATTTGGGTGTCCCCTGAGTGGAATTTCTCCAGCAAAAATCCTTTCAACCCAGAATAATTTCTGACAGGAAATGTTTAATAATTCTGGCTCTAAAACAATGATGTTTTTCACGTTACCCATGACAGATATCAGATAAATACAAGCATTTTCATGGCTGTATCTCCCATTGGCAATTTTGCCTGTTAGTTTTACTGAAAAGTTGCATATTTGCAACACTTTTTTGGAGCGAAAGTCATAGTTATTCATCATACAGATATTAACCAATATTAACATCATACAGATATTAACCGATCATAGAACCCAAAGTAAATTTTAAGAAGCCAAAACATGCCTTAAAATTTTGAATTACATATTCTGAATACAAAGTATCCATCTGTTTTCCTGTTGCAAGAATATTGTAAATTAAGTCCAACCAGAATGATTTTTGACCATCATTACAAAAAAGGGAAATAATGCATCCTCAAAACCCTAAGGAGTCTGTCATTTCCCCCATATTCTCAGTTCAGACTTGCAAACTGCTTTTGTTCAGCTGGAAGAGCTTGCCGGAAGCTGATTTACCCGAACTTCGTCTCAGTAGGCAAAGTGTCAAATATAGGGTACCTTGCTTTATTCTGGCTTCATTTCTGGGTGGCTGTCATTATTTTCACCAGACAATTTTTGTGATGTGATTTTTACATAGAGTTAGAGTAGTTGGAGAGGCAGTGGAAATTGCTTTCATTACTTCTTGGAAGGTTTAGGAAGCTAGGCAATAACTTCAGGTCTCTCCTTCCAACGTGAAGAAAAACAAGAAATTCCCGACTCCAAAAATAACCAACTAAAGTCCAGTGCCATCTATTGACTATGTTGTATGATGACATTATCCACATAACGACCTTAACCCAGTGGTTCCCAACCTTTTTTCACCATGCCCCGCCTAAACATCTTGAAAAACCTGTCCCCCACCCCTGCCACCCTGACATATAATTCTTATTATTCAAAAAGTGAGCTGCTATTTGCATGGAGGAAGCCTCAAAGGCCATTCACTGTTAATAACTCAATCTCGAATTGCCTCCTCCTTAAAAATCAAATTGCCCTCCTATGGGGGGAGTGTATGCCCCCCCCCCCACACACACACACCATAAAAGGCTGATGGATCCACAACAGAGGAGATTTGGTAGGTTGTGTTTGGCTATTTTCCCTCTGGCCCCCAAACTGAAGACTTGGAGATGGTGGCAGACTAGCAAATTCTACCGAAGTATTCTAAAAGAGCTATTACTAGTCCAACAGTTTAATTTCCTTGTCTTTATTCGTTCAAATGAATACGCAAACTTTGAAAATTTTTGTGCAGCTGGAAAATCAAAAGAGCGAGATAAGCTTTTATCCCCCCCAACTCCTTTTCTTCATTTTACTACAGTGATGTTAAGTGCTTACATCCAAAAATTCCTTTGATGCTGAAAGTTAACAGCTGATGCCCTGTCTCCTGGGACATCACAATCACTAGTTTCTTTTCAATTGCAGGACATTGTTCCATCACATAGTGGTCTTTTAAGATGAAAGAAAGCATTTTAATGGGGAGGGGGAACAGTTGAAATAGTTAAGTAAAAGACCTCTGTTTTCTTTTGCATTCCAGTACTCAAAAACATGCTTTCAATATCTTTGGTAGTTTTCTTCTGAAGTTTTCTTTCTTGCTTGCTTGCTTGCTTTGGGTGTGGAGAAGAGATCACATTTCAGAATCATCACTCATGAAATAATTAAATCTTAACAGAAGTCTGTAGCAATGTAAGGCAAAATGATAATAATGATGGTGAAGCAGAAGCAGAAGCAGAAGAAGCAGAAGAAGAAGAAGACTTTTTGGGTTTTTTTTTCTATTTGCTTCTTTTTGTGCCAAATAAATCACTGGCAGAAGGTAGGGAACCTTCCTACCTTTGAAGGGAAATAGTCAAGTAGCCCATTGGGGCCAATTAAATAAAAAATGGAAGTGACATCTTACAGATGCCACTATATCGTCTTTTCATCATTCTTTGCTGAGCAGTACAGCTGAGGCAGGCTGGTGTATCAAAGACTGTAATGTGTTATGCAGAGGTTGTTATACACATTTTATCCTCCTCCAAACTTCTTTCTTTCCAAACTAGAAGACACATTCCAAAATAGTCAACAAAAATTCTTGGGCACCTCAAACTATAAATCGGTAAATAAAAAGGCCAGACACAAGACATGGATTTCAACTTGAGCTGCAACTTTCTTAATTATTTAACTCAGTGGTGAGCAGCCAAAATGTTTACTACCACACTGTGGGCAGAGCCAACATTGTGGGAGGAGCCAACATCATGACATCATGGACGGAGCTGATGTCATGATGTCATGGGCGGAGCCAACGTAAAAAACTCATAAAAATAAGTACACATAAAAATACAAATTAAATAGACATAAAAATACATAAAATACACATAAAAACACATAAGATACACATTAAAATAAATGCTCATTAAATAGACATAAAACACATAAAATAAACATTAAAAATAAATACACATAAAAATACAAATTAAATAGACATAAAATACATAAAAATACACATTAAATACAGATTAAAATACACCCACCCATCCAGCACCCAAAGGTGAGTCACTTACCCTGTGGAGCAGGCTATAAGGAGCTTCAGGTTAGCAGTTTCTCTTCCTCCTCCCCACTTGGGAGGACAGCAAGGAGGCCGCACATGCACATCAATCACTTGGCATGCATGCACAGTGGGGGAACCGGTGAAAAGGTAAGCCCCTGAGGGGAGGGGGCTACTGGTTCTCTGGGACACCGGGAAAAGTTACTACCGGTTTTGGCGAACTGGTGAGAACCTGTTGCTGCCCATCACTGATTTAACTCTATAACCTGAGGTTGGGCCTAAAGTAGTGCATAAACTTGGGAACAGAAGCAATTGGATCATCCAGGCCTGTCTTGAGCCTTGATTGGGTAAATCACTTTCCCTGGGACTCTGCTGTACATCACCAGCATTGCCCTGGCCATCTTAATTGGGAATACTTTCTTGGGTTCATCTCCATCCTAAGTCTCATGAATTGAGGCAGGTTGTAAGTTAAGGCTGTCTCAGATGGCCATCCTGGCTCGTGTACCTCAATATCATGATTCAAAGCACCTAACTAAGGGGACCCAATTCCCCAGTTATGTCCTATGGAGCTAACTACTATCACCCCCTCCTTGTAAAGGTAAAGGTCACCCTTGCTTGAAAGCCAGTTGTATCTGACTCTAGGGTTCAGTGCTCATCTCTGTTTATAGCTGAAGAGCCAGCACTGTCTGCATTTGCAAATGTTTCCGTGGTCATGTGGCAGAGATGCCTAGACACCACCCATCAAAATTATGATCTATTTAACATGACTCTACCCTTGAACTTACCTTTGTGCCCACTAAAAAACAGAATGGGATAAGCAAAATCATCTGGAACCTGTTTGTTCAATACCAGCCCTGGCCCAAATTCCTAGCCAGCCCCCTAAGGTGACCAAGAATTTTACTCTGACTTACAGGGTTGGCAGACAAATTGCCCTGCGGCAATAATCCATCACTCTGGCACAAGAAGGTGGGCTTTTTGGTATCTGCTCCGGCCCTATGGAACCTCCTGCCAACTGAATTATGTCTCCAGACAGAACTGGTGCCCTTCAGAAAAGACCTAAAAATATGGCTGGCGAAGCAGGTGTGGGGCACTGATGATACGGTAGCCCCCTCTCCAGTGGTGAGCATTAGCAGGTTCGCACCAGTTCACCAGAACCAGTAGCAGAAATTCTGGCTGGCCCTGCCAATCCAAGTTTTGAACTAAAGTAGTCCTAATTTGGGTGCAACACAGGGCTTTTCCCCTGGCAACGCCCACAATACCACAGTGTAGTAGTAATTTTTTTTGAGTCCACCACTTCCCCCCTCGCTGGCTCATACAATGGTGGCCACTTGTACTTTTAGGTCTTAATCTCAATTTTTAATTAGTGGGGGTATTTTTTAGCAACAAGTTTTAATGGTATTAAGCTCTAACAATTTCTGTAATTTTTAATGTTTTATGAGTTCATAATTTTCTGAGTGTTGGGATATTAACATTGTGAGCTGCCCAGAGTCACTCCGGCGAGTGGGGCGGCTATATAAGTTTGAGCAATAAAATAAATAAATAAATAATTAAAATCCAAAGAGGTCAGCATTAGTGCGGGACATGCCTTTAAGGTTCCCTCTTCCTATCCCCATTACATCTCAGCCTTGCCCTGCTGCCTCATTATTGGAAAGGAGGAATGCTCCTGTTCCTCCCCAGCTGCTTAGCCAAAGAAATACATTTTGTATAAATGAAGACTTGGGTCATCCCATAAAAAAGAAATTCCAACATGGTTGCCTAGGAAAGCAGCCTATTCTTCCTTTTAGTGATCAGGAGTTTTATGCAAGTTATGTTTACCATTTTACACATATTGTGAAAAGCACATTGCAAAAAACCAAACAAAACAAACATTACCATCTTGGTCTCATTTCTTCTTCTTCCATGTTTAAGCCAGATGCGAAACTGCCATAATAAAGGCACCTTTTGGTGAGTTCATTCTGCAGTTCCTTTCGCCTGACCTAGTGTGAGGTTGCTGTTACCAGGTTGCCATTACGGCCGATTGTGGTTGAAAAATACCATACTTTTCAAGGAGGATGAATGGTCCTAGTACCATTTCTTCATATCAAGCTGGTCAGATTTGAGAAAAATCCAGGGACAGCGAGAGATTTTCATGAGGTGATTGTTTCACATCATTAATTTGTTGCAAAATCTGTTGCCTGTGTTTATTTCTTGGCTGTGTTGCCTATTGTTGTAAGTATGGATCTAGCACCTAACACCCAAGAGAGGGAAGTATTTCTGTCCAAGATAATCTGTGGCTTATTGATTTTCCTCAAATGGTCTTCCTCAGTTTCCCCTTCTAGGCCTGCCCTGTTCCTTGTTAACTGCAGTCGCAGTTCACACTATCAACATGGGCTTAAGGTCAACAGGACTGTAATAATGCAGATGAGCAACCTCCTCTGTTCCAGAGTTTTTAAACAATGACCCCCAACCATTCTCTGTGTTACCTGGGCCTTATAGGAGTTGTTTTCCAAGGCATGGAGAGGATGAAAGTTACCAACCCCCCAGAGATTCCTCAGTTCAGAGTGATTTTGCACACAATGCTTTGGAGTATCTTCACATACATTCCAGTATGACAGTAACCCTTGCACTGACCACAAATGCTTATGTGCCATACATGTTAGTTAGAGGCATTTATACTCTAGTCTCATGGTGGTGAACCTTGGCATTCCAGCTGTTCTTGGACTTCAATTCCCAGAAGCCCTGATCAGCAGGAGTGCTGACTTGGGCTTCTGGTAATTGAAGTCCAAGAATACCTGGAGTGCAAGGTTCGCCACCACTGGACTAGTCTTGCCAGTCAATAAAAACAAATACTGCTGGCTGCCAGGCTTGCCATCTTAAATAGCATAACACAAAAAAGATGGAGAGGGACGGAGCAAACAGGAAAAACACAGCACCATTTCTTAATTTCATACAGTTATTACAAATGCCTCTCCTCCATAATTTGTTTCACATTAATTAAAATAATAGAGTGTTTTGCTGAATGTGGTGCATATATTTAAAAAGAATAATAAATCACATTAACATAAATAATACAAGAGATAACACAAGATTCATTTGCAGGCTGGCCAAGCCATGAGGCAGAGTTGAAGCAGCTACTTCATGCAGCCAGTTGAAGAAGGTTCATTATGAATGTATTGTTGCTGGAGTAATTTATTGCAACAGAGACAGATTAAAGTATCTGTGGGGTTTAGGTACCAGGATAGTTAAGGTGGAGGGAGAGGGTTGGTATTTGTTCTGCTTTGGGCTGCAAATAGCTTGGTCCACTCCTGCTCAGGTTGGGAAATGTTTTTGGCTACTATAGCAGGTTCGACAGAGCAAGCACCATTATTCCAGACGCTTTCATGACCTAGATGACTTCTGAAGTGGCAGCTTTCAAAGTCAGGGCCGTATAATACTTCAGTATTGGATTCAGTAACCACCCACGAAGCAGAACAGCACTAAGACGTCAAGGGCAGAAAAATTGCAAGCATATTTGTGTTTTATGCCGTTAAAATGAGTGCCACCGTTACTTTGACATTTATAAATGCTAAAACAGTGACTTTATCATGTTGTTCATTCTGCAGCAGAGGGAGGTTGCTTAGAATACCCCACTTCTTGTGAATATAGATTATTCTGTAATTTTATTTGGCTTTTTTACACAGACATAAAGAGGAACCCCCTGTGCCCTCAACCATTGTCAAGGAACACCACACGATTTGATGAGCCATCGTAAATTATAAGGGAGAGAGATAACAGAAGGAAGGAGTTGGCAAACAGCGGCTTGTGTTGTTGTGCTTAAGCATCACTTCTCTGCAAAAGTTCTTACATCATAAACAAGCTAACCTTAACCCTAAATGCTTTAAGGCAGTAGCTGCGTGTGAATCATTCTAAATGTCATTTTGGAAGATAAGCTAAAACAACATGACTGCAGACAGACTTGAGCATCAGTATGTGTGGTGCGTCTAGCTGCTTACTGACTGTCTCAGGAGATTTAATTTCTTTTACAAAGGAAATCTGCCAAGAAAAAGCAAGTGCTGTTGTATTTTAGTATCTTCTCCGCTTACTGTCTGGGGCCTCTTTCTTCATTCATACCAGGCTACTGCACAATTTAAAAGTATGGATGTGTATGAAATACAGATACAATTGAAAAATATATATGTTAAAATGGTTAGACTGCTTTTGACTGGAAGCAGGCTAACTTGAATATTATTATGTCCACTGCTTATTAGATCTTATTTTGTACATGTAGTAGGGTATAAATTGTATGCATATAAATACTGCATTGACTTTATTTTTTCACATTATCTAAGTATGTATTTATTTACTATATTTATTATTATTTATTTTACCATCATTAATGTGTGTTGTTTGAGGGATATTGTTATTGGTATTTTGCTTTTTGACTATAATTCATTCTTTTTTATTTATTGTTTCTTGGTTTTGTACATTACATTATGTTTTATTTTATATTGTTACTGTATTTGAAAAAGAAAAATATTTTAATCTGTTGTATGCCACCCAGTGTGTTAGACTATCCCAGATGGGTAGATTATAAACCTAATAAACAAACAAAATGTACTGTTTTATTACACATAGCACTATCATATCTGGCTTCTTATTCTTCTTCCATGTCTAGGCCAGATGTGTAACTGCCAAAATGCCTTTTGGTGAGTTCATTCTGCAGTTTATTTTGCCTGACCTACCTAGTGTGAGAAAGATTAGCCGGCACAAGGTGACTATTGCCTGGGCTACACCTGATTGTGGTTCAAAAATGCCGCAGCCTTTGGGGAGGCTCTTTTGGTGTACCATGAAATATCATAAATAAATGGAAGACAGACTCCTTAGGATTCTAGATTTAACCGTCCCCAGCAGCAACCCATCATAGTCACTAATATGGCAACTACAGGCAATTTAAACAACAGAAAAGCATAGACATGAATGCAAAAGAAAGTATACATCAAAATAAAATAAATATAGATGTCAGAGCATTAATCCCAACACCCTTGTAAAGCAGCAGAAAGAAAACTTTAAAACTGAACAAAGCAATACCATAATCACCGCTTTATATCAGGGGTACCCAAACATTTTGGGCCGTGGGCCGATCATGTGGTTCAGGGAGCCAGTCATTAAGGCCCGGGGTTGGGTGCGGCCGCCGACGCCAATTCATCCAGCCCGCGAAGCCCTCGTCGCTCCGTACGGGCGCATTTTACTTCCGCTTCCAGGAGTGACGAGGGCTTCGTGGGCTGGATGAATTGGCGTCGGGGGCCGTACCCAGCCCCCCGGGCCTTAGTTTGGGCACCACTGCTTTATATCATAATAAAGCCAGGGGGGCTAGACTGATCCCCTTCCAGAAAAGGCTCTTTCTGTAGTGTCCTCCTTCCTAACCTTTTCAGATAATGGGCCAATAGCTCTTCAACTAATGTCCTCCTATTTTACTACAACCAGCAGCCATCTTCTTAAGGCTGTTCAGTGCTCCTTTACTTGAGTTGCATTACTTGGGGATGACAGGAGATTGGATATGGGATTTGCTTCACATACTGCACAGGGTTATTTAATTTAATTTAATTACTATACCACCCTATCCACAGGCCTCTATGTGGTGTACACAAGTTAAAACCAATATAAAACAAATTTTAAAACCCTTAAAAACATAGCAATATTACCCCCCACTGCGCCATTTACTATGTAAAAACAAATATGAGCTAGTTTTTAAAAAATTCATCACAAGAACTGTATCTTGTTTGTAACACACACGTACGCACGTATGCATGCCACACACCATTTTGTAAATGTCACTGAAAGTCCTGACCCTGTGAATCCCAAAGATCCCCTTGCCTAAGACATCCCTAAGGCTCCCCCCCCCCCCCCCAGTCTCAGGCTTTAGCCATAAAATGCCAGAATCCATGCTTCTAATCTGGCAAATTTACTCCTTAGCTTTTCCAGAATTCAGCAGGCATGTTCAGGGTGGTATGGCCATATTAAAAATGATGCAAATTCAGTTTTCTACTGTTTTTCCCTGAAAGTAAGACATAACCAGAAAATAAGAGCTAGCATGATTTTTCAGGATGCTTGTAATATAAGCCCTACCCCAAAAATAAGCCCCAGTTAAGATTGTCAGTCAGACAGACACATAGAGTATATCCATTGCAACACACAACAGACGTATTTAATTATAAAATTATATATATTATAAAATAATATTATTGTCATTGATACTTAAAATAATAATATTATAAAGTATAATTAAGTATTTGTAAATACCCAAGCAGGTGCCTTTAGATGAGAGGTAAATGCCTATATAAAAGGATGAACTCAAGACTTATTGCCACATGACTTGTTAACGAATCAATGTGATTGTGTTTAATATGAATCTTCATAATACATTGTGTGTTGTAATGGATGTACTTAATGCACTTGTTTTCTATATTTTGGTGTCTGCAATTTTTCATCACTTTTGTGTGGACCATCATTCTTAACTGTCATCATTTTTGTTACAATTCCTGTTGCGTAAGTCTTCAATTAACACTTGGTTTAAAAAATAAAAATAATTACATTCCCTGAAAATAAACCCAAATTTATCTTTTGGAGCAAAAATTAATATAAAACCTGGTCTTATTTTTGGGAAAACAAATTAAGATTTGTGCAGTGAATGTGATTTCAGCTTTGATTCCTACAGCATTGCAAAATATGCAAAGTATCTTAAGATTGATCTGCTAAGGTTCTATTTTGTGCTAATGGACCACACACAAATGCAGGAGACTCCCATTCAGATTCATCATCCTCAATGAAAAGGGCAACAGATGGGATAATGGAAGGGACAGGATAGCATACTTTTTCTCCTTGCATGTATACTAAGCAGAGGTTTTCTTTATTCTCAAAGGTGAAACTCAAGGTAGCCAATAATAAAATGAATTAGACAAATATACTGTAAAAACATATCTGAGAGTAAACAAAACAGAATAGCAAAAAAAGACACACACCCCACTTTCTTGTGTAAAAATCTTTCTAATAAACTTCTTTTTCTTCTTCTTCTTGTGCCCGATATTGGCAATCCTCATGGTGATCAGCCATGAAGATTGTCCTGAGAATATAATGCAGTGGCCTTCCATTTCCCTTTTGCATCACAGTGTGAAACCCATATCACTGATCCAGTCCCATGAGTCACTTTCTGGTCCTGAGCAGGCCTGTGGTAGGGAGAGAATTTATCGGGACAGACGGGAGTGCGCCGCTGCTCAAAGCCCACGCTTTAAAAGCAAATGCCACCTCGGCATTTGCCGCTTCTGGATTCATTCCGCTCCGTGGGAAAAAGTCCAAAGCACTTTGGCAACTTCTGCAGCTCCTCCCGACGTGCTTTGGACTTTTCCCCATGGAGCAGAATGAAGCCTGGGGAGAAGAACAGAAGTGGGAAATGCTGAAGAGGTGTTTCCCTTTAAAGTTTGAGCTTTGAGCAGCAGCACACTCCCATCTGTCCCGATAGATTCTCCCCACCAAGGGCCTGGTCCTGAGCCCTTTTGGCATACAAAGTCCTCATCAGCTGATACCCTCCATCAAGATGGTTTCAAGTGGGATTTAATCCACTTGGGGACCATCACCCTTCCCTGTGTACTTTGCCACCCAAGGCCCTTAGTACCCAGGGTTGTCAGGTTAGTTAACTGCCACCTGATGATCGATGTTGAGTCACTGGCAGCATGCTCTACTCTACACCATAGCAGGATAACCTGGCCAGACTGGATCTGTTTTAAACACATGTGATATTTTTGAAGATACTTTTATAATTAGCTTTTAGCCAAGACTGCTATGTCACCAAAGTAGTTAATCTTGTAACAAATTAATTTTATGGTCATTTTCTAGGTCATTTAAACCTCTCTGTAAGTATAACCTATTACAGTTCCTGTAAAACAGTGAACTTGAGATGGTAATCAGCACCTCTGGAAAATTGTGGCCGAATGTAAAATTGCAGATATAGCGATTTCTGACGGTGGCGTAATTTTCTGGCCCATTATTTAAATATGCGTTTGGCCCTGAGCCAGCTCTCCCTTTCACCGCTGCTTTTCCAAAACTAGCTTGGAGCTGAGGGAATTTCCATCTCATGGGCAGCAACAATCACATGTGGAGCCAGCTTGCAGAAAGCCTGTCTGATTGACTGTTTCAGATCAAAATACTGTTCACAAACTGCAAGGAAGCAAATTTACTGGAAAATTAGAATTATTGGCAAGAACAACAGAGATAAGGTGAAGACCCTGCTTCGTAAGGGTAGAAGAACAATTGAAAGACACACCTTTTGTGCAGACAGTATTATTATTATTATTATTTAAAATTAATTAAAATACAGGAAAAGGCAAAACAACAACAACCCAAGAACAAAAACCTAAACAAAAATACAAAAATGCTGCCATTCTGTGTCTAATTCTTCTTCTATTTCTTGGGGGGAAAGAACATTATGTTCTGAATTCATTTTATTCTCAGAATTCAATATTTCCCTGAAGACATTATGTTCAGTCAGAGCAGCACAATTGGAAGGTCAAAACTCTTTCTAAACAGGGTGGCCTGTTAATGTAGCATTGATAGGCCACAAAGAAGATGTTATTAAAACATATCTCCTATAGAATCAGTCCCCCAGTGTTCCCACGGTAGCTCGCAGTAAAGGGAGAAAAAATATACAGTATGTACAGTCAAACCTCGCATAAAGAGTGTCTCGCTTAAAGAGTAACTCGCTTAAAGAGCAGAATTTTCTCTGAATGTTCGCTTGCTTAACAAATTAAATCAACCAAAAACTTGCTTAACAAATAAATCAGGGTTCACAAACCCCCCTGCAATTGGTCATTTACAATGGTGTTTCGCTTAAAGAGCAAACTCGCTTAATGAGCAATCCTGTGGAACACATTATGCTCTTTAAGGGAGGTACAACTGTACCATAAACCACAGGGAATCTTTAAGACAGGAATTCTCAAACTTATAAAGCCAGGGGCCAGGTCACGCTCCCTCAGACAGCTTCGGGGGCCAGGGGGCCATTTTGCCCTTCCTTCACCACATGGCACTTTCTGGTATGGGGGAGGCAGGAGAGGGCACATGAAATGGCACTGTGGGCTGCATCTGGCCCACAGCCCCTAGGTTGAGAATCCCGGCTTTAAGACAACTGAATTTTCAAGAAGTAAAATAAAAGAAAGACTTTTTTACCCCTTCAAAACATGGCATAGCAAAAAATATCTCAACAAACTAAGTTGTTGGAGAATTCAGCAGGTTTTTGCTTGTCACAGAAGTGAGCCCTGTAGAGGACTCAAACACATTCCTAGGATGGGTTTTCCAAAGAAAAGATTCTGCAGAAGAAGATACAGATTGGGACACTGTTTAGAGAACATGAGGTTTCCCACCTCTCCTTATTTTGTGGTGAGGTTGTTAGCTGAAACACATTTCCAAAAATAAACATAACAACGGTCCACTTTAGGATAAAAGGCACAAACAAGTGCATGGTTTAGAATAAAATGCATATAAAAGTGTCTATTTTAGGGTAAAGGGCAGGCATTTTTTTTTAAAAAAAGGACACTGAAATTGTGCAGACATAGGTGCATGTCTTCTTTCAGAAATGAAGGATGGATGTAGAAATGGGATAAAGCCAACTGATGAATGAATGTGTCAGAAACTTACTCACACCAAATAGGATGAAGGTGATTTTAAAAAAAAAACTTAAATGAATCTGAAGAAATTTGCAACTTTCAGCATTTCTTGTTCAAGACAAACTGAAATGCAATTATCTTCCATTTGCACCAGCCTAATGCTGCGTTCAAATCTCCATTCAATCATGGCAACTCACTGGGCTAGCAGAACTGGAAAAAACACCCCTTAAATATCTCACTTACCTTGAAACCCCTATTAGGGGTGCTGTAAGCTGGGACTGCAGTGGCTTCGTGGTTAAGACACTGAGCTTGAAGACTGGAAGGTCGGAGTTTGATACCCGAGTACTGCATGACAGAGTGAGCTCCTGTCTCTGCCCCAGCTCCTGCCAACCTAACAGTTCCTTGCACCAGAAGCAGAAGTAAAATGCACCCATGCATGTGCAAAATGCTGCCATAAATGCACCCACGGCTGTCGTAAACACGTTTATGACAGCTACAGGTGGATTTACAGCAGCGTTTTGTGCATGCATGAGCATGTTTTACTAATGCTTCCGGGAGCAGCGAGGGTGGCACCACAGGTTGGATCCGGCCTGTGGGCCATAGTTTGGGCAGCACTGTTTTAAGTCTTTGTTTTTTTGAAATTTTCTGCACTCAATTTTTTCCCCTCCCTGAATATTAAGAAATTTGCACAATTTGGGAAAGCTCTTTTCAAAATCAGAAATGAAATTCTTGCCTTTATTTTGTTGTTTGTTTTATTATGTTGCTGTTGTTTATTTGTCTGTAAACCACCCAGAGTGGGAAATGTCCTAGAAGGACAGTATTAAAATGTAATAAATAAATAAATTGCCTATCCCATAAACAGAAACACAACATTTTGTAGCGGCTCCAAAACAATGGAATTATGTCATAAATTGTTGCATCACAGTCACTTGTAGGACGGTTGGTATTCAGAGCATGCCAGGCATTAGTATATGAAGAATTCTAAAGAGAATATGTGGGGGAGATTATTCTTTGTTTTCCCTAGGAGCAGATTTCCACTTGCTAAGAAGGAGGTGAATAAGCCAGTCTGAAAGATGTTAAATCTGAACATCGTAAAAGCAATAAATCTGACATATGCCTTACTGTTCCTGCGTAGACAAAACTTTTTTTAGAGAAAGGTTTGGAGGCATCCTAGAGTACTTTTGCAGCTCAAAGAACACAACACACTTGGCTGTCTTCCTGTTTCTAGTGTTGTAAGCAGCACGAATATCATACCACTGCTGCATTTGGCTAGGTTTTATCTGGCTTCTGCAGACCCTCGCATAAGAAACTAATATAGTAAACAGGTACCAAAGAGAAATCCAACTTGGGCAGAAAATGTTGCAAAACATTGCCATCCCAGAAAGAAAAAAAAAGCCCCAATTTTTCCTCCGGAGACCAAACACTTCACTCTCCATCTGCTTCAAAAAGGGAGGGTTTATCCATATGGCAGCAGGCTGAGCTACTAAGTCAATATACTCCATGAGTCCATGAAACAGAATTGAATGTTAAGTAACTGAAGCCCCAATTAAAAGGTGGGATATGTAAACTCTAATGCCTTTGCTGTATATTTCTTGCTAATAATGGAAAGTAATACACCACCCATTGGTTCATAATTAATATGTGCAATTCAAATTAATAATTTCTCCAAACCATGGAGTGAGACACTTCCTGAATTACAGCTTTCAGGAATGAAATGTAAGCCATACATATTTTACCAGGCAATACTATAATTTCCAACGTGCATAATGGCATTTTATTTTTCTTATAGTTTTCAGCAAGCCAGTTCATTTTGGATAAATGTGATTATTGCAATGTTTGTGTTTTCCGATAATCTTCTGTACAGATTTATTCTTGGATTTGGGGATGTCATTGTGAGCTATGTCACATGGAGCATGTGATGTAAATGTCTCTTAACTGCATTCATAAATAGATCTTAAAATAGTCCCTGCCAGAATCTTAAAGCCCATAGGCAATACAGGAGAAAGAGCAATTCGCTTAGAAATCTTAAACCTGTAATGCTAAGCACCCTTGCCTGAGTCCATTTCTCATTCATCTTGCCCTCACACAAAAGAACAAGGAAGTAAGGATTTGTTCTACTTGCCCTGTGGAAGATGATGATCTATTTTATGGAACTCTTGACAAGAAAATGAGAATGGGTTTTGCACATATTGAGCAAATTGGTGCAAATATCACTTTATTGCAAGTAGTGCAACTGGCACAAAATGACAATGGCTCCTAATTTGCTGCACTGACCTTTAAGTATTAGAAGCATACTTAGAAGGGGGCTTAGTATCTTTTATTAATCAGTTGGTCATTCTGTGCTTGCTGTGTATGTGCTTAGCTTCACAAAGTGAAAAGACCCTACTTTTGAGCAGGAACAATTTGTGCAAATTCTGGTGGCATGAATTTTTTTTTAGTGTTCCTCATCTTACTCTTAATTAGAGAGAAGGAATCATTGTTGTTTTTGTTATGTGCCTTATGACTTATGGTGACCCTATGAATGAGAGATCTCAAAATGTCCTGTCCTCCACAGACCTGCTCAGCAATTATAAACTCAAGCCTGTAGGTTCCTTTAGGGAGTCAATCCAACTCACATTTGGCTTTACTCTTTTCCTGCTGCTTTCCACCTTTCCCAACATCATTGCCTTTTCCAGAGAGTCTTGGCTTCTTAAGATGTGCCCAAAGTAAGAATCCTGAGCTCCATCATTTGCTATAGGGCCCACTTGTGTTACTTTCTGCAGTCCAGGGTATCCACAAAGCTCTCCTCCAGCACCATATTTCAAATTAATCATTTCCCCCCTTATCAACTTGCCTTACTGTCTAACTTTCACACCCATATATGGTGATCAAGAATATAACAGTTTGGATGATCTTGGTCTTAGTCTTGAGCGGCAAGTCCTTACACTTCGAAGGAATCACACAGAGCTTAAACATTCCTTGTTGAAATCTCATCAGATCAAGACAGACCATGTCCATGGGAACAAAAGATTTAATGAGCATTGCTTATGTTCCTTGCAAAGCCACCTTTAAATATGTTTAAGCTAGGCTTCCTAGGGATCAAGGAAAAAAATCCACTTCTGTACTGCTAGAGGATATCATGCCTTCTTTCATGGACTCTTCCTCTAGGTCTCTGGAGTCAGTTGGCACAGAGTAAATGACAGCTAATTCTGATGCTGGACCCCCAGGAAAGCAGAAGCAGAGTCCAGGGTTAGACTCTGAGGAGGAAACAGGGTCACCTCCCTGTCCAAGAAAGCACCAGACAAAGTAAAAGACAGAAAGTACCCAGAGACAAGGAAAAGTACCCAGAGACAAGGAAATCTTTGTTGAAAGTAGAGCCCTCCTATTGACTAAGCAGGTGTTCTTGGGAAGAAGTGCAGACTTGATATTGTGAAGTGTAAGCAGTCTCTGGAGTAGAGCAGAGACCAACTCAGCTACAAGAAATTCATCTGAAAGCTGGGGAAAAATCACCAAGAACATTGTCTCTACCCTGTTTTGTATTGTGTTCCTGTCTTGCTGCTTCTTTGATTTCCTAGCATCCTGGTCTTTGACATGCCTTCAGTGACTCTTCTGCCTTCTCTGTGTTTCAGTTGAGACTCTAGTCTAGCAGAACTGTGATTTATGGAATAACTTGGCTTGTACTTTGGCCTTTTTTTTTGTTCACCCAGCGATTCAAAGCTACCCTGGTCACCACTGAGAAACTGCACACCACTATGAGGTGATCCATAGCCGTCTAGAGAACAGTGTAAACTTTGGTAGTTCTTGGTCTTTCCATTTTCAACTGTGAATATGAAAGCCACTTATTAAGATGGTCCTCGACAAGCAATGTGAAAGCATTCAGGAGAAAAGGTTACACCAGTTCTTGCTTCTTATGCTCCTATATCTGGACTATGATGATAACTTTGGCAATCCATTTTCCCCATCTGTATAATTTAATGCACTCCTTGTGATATCCATATTGATATTATGTTTACTATTATTGATATTACGGGTTTTGAATTCAGAGCAGAAGCTGAAAAGACAGGATAGGTGTTGGGGATTAATAAAGACAGCCTGTACAAGAAAATGAGGAGCACATGGAAGAAGTTCACACACATACCCCACCTCCCACTCCAGATGCAACAGGCCATGGCTGATTGCCATGCTTCTGCATTTTATCATCCTATCAATTATAGTATAATGTGAGCTTTAATCAGATAATGTGAGTTTTAATTGGATTTTTAACGACAATTGGTCTATTTCCTTAAGTGTTTGTCTAGTTTTTGTGATTACTATTGATATTATGTTTGCTGTTATTGATATTATGGGTTATTTTGGGTGGGTTTTGATTTATATGGAGTGGTCGATGATTGCAAATATTATTCATATTTCACCACCCAGAACAATGCAAGTTATTAAATCGGACAGTATGAAAGTATAACAACCAAACCTGAAGTGTAGTAATGAGACTCCTCTTTGTTCTCAAATGAACCACTTTAGCAATTAATAGCTGTGACTTTGAGATAAAGATTCATTACAGGCAAAGGCTACATCACCTCTACTCCTACAGCCTCTTTATCAGCTTCTTTATTTGAACACCCAAATACATGACTCCAGCTTTCCACTCAAAGGAAACTGAGGAATAGGAGAAACTCACAAAACACCTGACCACTAGCATATTCCACAGAAGGCAAGTTGAGTGAGAAACGAGAGCTGGGCCATTTTGGCTTTCAGGAGTGTACGAGCCAGATTTATTGTCACTGTATTTGTGCTAAATCAATTCATGTGTGGCTGCTGTACAACGTCCAATAAAAAGGCCTTCAGGGCAATTACCATTTCACATGAAATATAGGTTTTTTGGTAGGGCATAATGTAACACAGATGGTAAGTTGTGCTTTGCCATTTTACAGTTTCTGTGCATTACCTGAGCAATAAATACTGGTCAAATCAAGCAATCATTTTAAAGATTCAATGCAACTAATTTTCCCCATATGCGCTGCTACAGTTATATCTCCTGAAGAGAATGTATCTAGATCTCTAGGCCTTATATGTCTTTTCCCGGAGAACTAACAAAGGTCAGTTGGCGGCAAATAAGGATATCTCTTTTTAAATATACTTAACTTCTGCTCTTTGTGGGTAGCAGCCTCAGGTTTTGCTTGTGTCCCATTAAAATTGCTACCTGTTTAAAGCCATTTATTGTTTAGTGGCTCTAAACACCAAACCATCTTGCTTACATAATTCACAGATGTGTCTCAGTAAAATATACAAGACAAAACAAGGGGAGATGAATTCTCCCCTCAACCCTCCACTTTGCTACATAAAACCATGTAACTAGTCCTTGCAAGTTCAGAAACAAAGCAATCTCTTCTGAGGGGAGGAACTCCGTTTGGAAAAGGATACCTCTCCCTTGTATTCAGTTGAAAAGGAGAAAAGTGTCCACTCTTGTCAAGACATGAGAGATGGCTGTTTGAAAGAATGATGTGCAAAATGCAATGACGTGAGTTGAACTAATGCTATACTCGCAGGTATGACCTACTCCTTGTCAAACATCAGGGCAGATTTAGCTCAGGAGGTTGATAAACCATTGCCTTCATGCTAACCCTTTCCCTGGTTTCTGCTGTGTGCTGTATTTTGTTTCACATCATTTAAAAAGTGATACCGCTCGAGGGGGTGCTTACGAAGCTCCATGCTAAGGGGAGGAACAGAATTCATGACAGCTGTAAACAGACTGGAAGGAGGAAGAACAAGAGTTGCTAGCTTTAAAGTTAAAGGGATGTGCTAGGATAAGCCAGCTAATGATGTTTCCCTAAGAGAGGTGTTTTTGCATTTGCTTCAGAAAGGGAAAAATGAATTTATCACAAACCCTTCATTTTCTTGGGTTTGTATGGTTTGGGATGTGAGCAGCTGTCTCATACTATGTCCTTTGCTAATCACAAAAATATTCTCTCTCTCTCCCCCCCCCTCTCTCCAAAGATTTCTTTTCTCAAAGGAAGAGATGTGAAGAATACCTGTTAGAATTTCTCACTGTTGACAAGACAGGCTGTTTCAAACACATTGAGGCAGTCTGTTGCAGAAACTAGTGTTCCCAATAAACAGCTTTCCAGCAATCTACGAATGAAATGCAGGAGGTGGGAGGTCAACCAGGATTTTGACCCAGCCTGCCAAAATTTAGAAGGTATAAATATTTGTGGCTGGGAGGAAACAAGCCCACCCATGAGGATTTGCTCTTGGAGGGTAGCAAACCTGCCTGCCTTGAGCATGTATATTGCCTTCTGTCACTCCTCTTCAGTAGAAGTAAAATCAAAATAGGCAAGCTAAGCCCAGATACAATATTGTGCACTTAGCCCCAGGTATATCTCCTCACTTCTCCATCTCCTTCCAGTGTATGCCAATCTTATTTGATCCAAGTTTAACCTTGAGTGTACAGCTGTGAGATAAGCACATTTCTCCCCTCTTTACTGAGGTTGTTCAATTTTTGCCAAATGTTTCTGTGCAGAAGCACTGTATGTTTTCTCGAAGCATAGCACATATGCAGTGAGCACAGATGGACTGCTTGTTTGATAAAAAGATACAAACAACCCATCTGTTGCTTTTGGTGATTAAAAGTCTATGCAACAGGCTGCAACTATTCTGTTTTTGTGCTATTTGCTCAACAATAGTTCTTCAAGATTTGAAAACTCTCACCAAGGTTTGTAGAAAATATCTTGCCATTTCTGAGGAGAGGAAAAACAATTATGATTTTTCCTTATTTGCTAAGGCTAAAGTCCTCTGGAGCTCAATGAAACTTACTTCCACATTAGCCAGCATCAGAATGAGTGGTATATCTGCTCTAATGAAAATTATAATCCTTAGGCTGAATGGTAATGTTGTTCTAGTTGGATAGTCTTGATCATATATACAATATAATTTATATAAACTTTGTAAATTTTGTGAAGCTCTGATTAGTTTTCATTATAGATTAAAGTGCTTTATCTTTCTGATCCAGTCCTTTGTTTACCTACCCACTGCTATTTTTATACACAAGGTGTAACTGATATCATTTTGCTGTCAAGTCTGTTTAAGTCATCAAGGCCAGTAGTTCCTATTTTCAGTATTCTAGCACTGAAAGTACAGATGCTGTTCAAATGCTTTAACACAAGTCATAGTCAGCAGTTGACATGCATTGTTCTGTCACATCTCTCGCTCTGAAATATGGGGAATTAAATATTTCTAATTAAATTTATACTTACCTGGCAGGGGAGACACAATGATCACACCTTAATTAAATTTTTAATATTTCAAATTAAAATATGAAGTACTCCTCTAAAGGAAGTTGAGCTGTCAAACAATGGGTTGAGATTTGGTGAGTCAACTACTCTATAACCTCCAGTGATTCTGGAACAGTGTTGTCTGTTTATATTGTTTCATGTCCATTAATTTCATGATTACATTGTCCATTTTAATCTGTTCTAATATAAACTCTCCCAAAGTCGCACATTTTGCTAGATGGGAAGTTCTTATTATTTTGTGTCCTGATCAAACTCTGGACTGCCAAAATGAAGCCACTTTCTTCACTTTGTCATTGCCCAAACCCAAGTCCTCATATGTGCATGTCTCTGGCAGCAATTGGCAGACCAGCAAATGGGCTGGACTCTGTTTTTCTACACATTCACACCATGTGTTGTTGTCCACCAGCAGTCCCCACTTGGAGCATGTTGGTCTTACATTTAGGAACTCCAACCCTCAGCCTATTCAGGCTCCTCCAGGTGATATAGAGGAGAATGAGATCTTCACCTATATCCACCTTTAATGATGTTCTTTTCCCAGTGAGCTCCTTCCTCCATCTTCTAATTTGCTTTTGCTCTTCTGTACCCCCAAGAATGTTTGTTCTTGCCATAAAGCTCTTCCTGGATCTGATCCCGTGGACTTGAGGCTCATATCCATTCAGAGGGTAAATAGTCCTTCTCTCGCTTAGTTCTCTCAGCATCTGCTGCTATTTCTCTCCTGATCTTAGAAGAGATATAATAAACAAACATAATAATGGATTTCAGCCACTGTGTTGTAGCATTATAGCTTCTTGTTTGTTTTTTCTGTTCCAGTTTTAATGATATCTGTCTTAATCTTGTAAGATGCCTTGAATACAAATTTTGGAAGGGATGCAAGTAAAAAATATATATAAAAATGAACATTCACTATGACAAACTAGATACAGCAGAGTGGCAAACTAGGACTCAGGTGATCTGAGCTCAAATCCCTGCTGGACCACGAAAGTTTGCTCTCTCTCTCTCTATGTGTGTGTGTGTGTGTTTAAGTGGTAAAACCACTCCTTAAATATCTCACTCACCTTGAAAGCTTTATTGAGGGTCATTGTAAGCTGGGTCTGATTCAACAGGACATTAAAAAGTGAGAATCTACTGCCTGAAAAACTATTATTTAATGGGTCCTACCAATGAATTACTGGCTACTGTGAGTAGAAAAAGTATCCTTCCTTTAATTCTGCAGTGGTTTTACTACCTCATACTATTCCTATACAACTGATGCAGTTGCAGCTCTTCAGTAGCACCCTGTGTTGTCTGATTCCTCCACTATCTCAAGTTATTAAAGTGCATCAGAAAGTATGTCTTAGGGACTTTCAGCAATATTGCATTATGATAGCTATAACAGTCTGAGTTGACTGTCTCAGATGGCAGATGCTAGGAGGCAACCTTAGTTAACTCTGCCTTTTCCTTGTCAATTCTTTGTCTGTTTTCCTGTTTAGCAGGGATAGAGCTGTGTAGTTACCAGAGGCGTAGCTACCGCCGTATCTGCCGTATCAATTATACGGGGCCCCCGGGTCACGGGGGCCCCCAACGTGCGTAAACAAAACAAATCTTTACCCTTCCTAAGGGCCCCCAAAAGATTTTTATACGGGGCCCCGCCAAGGCACGCTACTCTTCTGGTAGTTACACAACCTCTCTTGCCCCCTAAACTAGCCTGCTGCCTTCAGATGTGGCGAAGGACCTTACCCCATCAACAGAGCTGAAGTAAGATGTGAGGAAGAGAAACCATCCCATCCTTCACTTCAGGTTGCAAAATGCCCTCGTGTAGTGTTTCCCAACCTTTGGTTTTGGAACAGAAGTCTAAGTCAGTACATTGGCTGATCAGTGTTTTTGGGAATCAATTTAAGCTTCTGGGAATTGAAGTCCAAAAACCAAAGGTTGAGAAGCAGTGCCCTAGTGTATCCCTGAATCCCTCATCCTTTGTTTATAAAAGCCCTCCGTATATCTGTAATTATAGTGTTTCTACTTCTGCCTAATTGCATGGTTTAGTATTGTCCTTTTGTTAATCTTGCTTAGAGTAGACTCATTGAGTCAATGGGATTTGATTGACCACCAATTGATTCAGTGAAATTAGTCTGAGTTGAGGACAAGTACCAGGATGTGTTTCATGGCAAAGAAAATTGACAGTGATGCAAAAATAACTCTGTAGATTAGGGGTGTCCAAACTTTACAGGACACGGGCTGTTCATGTGGTTCAGGGAGCTGGTCACTATGGTCTGGGGTCCAGATGCAGCCCCAAATGCCAATTCATCTGGCCCACGAAGCCCTCGTTGCTCCTGGAAACGGAAGTAAAACGCACCCATATGCGCATGTTTTACTTCCGCTTCCAGGAGCGACAAGAGCTTTGTGGGCCGCATCTGGCCCCCAGCCCATAGTTTTGGCACTCCTGCTGTAGATGGTCAAAACTTCAGCTTGATTTATTGCATTTGAAAGCAAAGTTTAAAAAAACTGTCCAAATTGTTGTACTGAGTGATTAATTTCTGCATGCCATGCCACCTGGTGGACTCTTTTCATCACTGCAGTTGAAAGTTAAATTGCTTTTTATCCAGAGCAAAATGGGTAGAGAAGGATGAAGTTGGATTGAGCTGGTTGTGCTACAGATAGACTGATCCATCTGTTTCTAATCTGTGCCAGTTCTGGTCTGTGCCTATCTCATCTTCTATTCTGATTTTTTTCTAAAGAAAAATATGAAAATTTCCATCTATACAAGCTTGAAAGTATGCAGTATTGTATGCATTTTCAAGCTGCATTTTAAAAACTGAATTACAACATTCAAAGTGTGCATTATGAAGAAAAATCCCATTCCAATCTGCAGATCAATACTGGAATTGTGAATCAGAACTGCTCACTTAGAAATTATAATTTCTAGCCTCCCTAATTGGTTCCATTTTCTACATCCCAGTTCTTCTCCATGTTTTTTAAATCTATCCAGGATCCCAGAAGAAAGGATGGTTGTATGGGATATATTTTCATTGTTAATATGTGAAATTCACTATAGTTCTGCAGAAAATCTTTTAAAACTTGGCTGTATAAATCTTTATTATCTTTTTGTTTGGACTATTATGAATATGCATGTCACATCACCTACACACACATCAGCTTAATAACATCCACAAATCATGCCTAAAGGGGAACAAAACAAACCTAAAAAATACTTATGAAAAACCACAGTGTGTAAACTGAATGGAATGCATTTTAGCTTATTGTGCATTTTCAGGAACATTTAACAATATGAAGACATATTTTATAAAATATTTTCCAGTTGTTTCAATAACTGTGTTTTATCAGGAACCTAACATAAATGATGCTTACATTTTATCTTTGCACTTCCTCTAAATATTTGACCTGTGGTCATACACATATTATTTGCAATTAAGAACAGGGTAATCCAGTTGACTTATACAAAACCCACCAATTTGTCAGTGTTTTGAATGACTGCACACACTGGGAATCCATGAAACTTTGACATGTGTGCTTTTCCAAATTTTGCTCTGTACTTCTGTAATTAAGAAATTACATATTAATGTGCTCCTATTTGGAGAATGTACTCTGGAAAAACTAGTCCAACCCCCCCCCCCCCCCGAAAAACAAACATTTTAAAATGCATCAGGAAAATTGTTTCCAAAAATGGGTACAGTACATCAGAAAACTCAATTAATTGGAAGAATCATGCACAAAATACATATGAATTTGCAAATGATTAAAAAAAACATTTGGGACAAACAAGTTAAAGTTAGGAATATTCTCAAAATTTGGGAGATCTCCAAATGCAAATTGGAAAAATGAAAAACCAAGAATGGTAGATGCTCCCACCTCTGTATCTGACACAAGAGTCAAGGATCTCATTTGCCTGGTAAAAGCAACTTGTACTAGATCTACTAGAACCCATAGGAAAATGATGTTTTTGCTGGATTGACAGTGTGGAAATCACCTCCATTCATTCCTAGTCCTAACCCCTCCCTGCTGCTGAAAGTTGTAAAATAACTATTTTGCAAGGCGAAACATTGTACTTAACAACATCAGCTGTAGCATGGCTGACTGCCAAAAACGACAGGGGGGGCTAGCACACTTCTGAGCACACCCTCTTCAAGGAAATGTGGATTCTCGATTGCGTGCATTCATTTCTAGTAATTCTCGGCCCTTATCCCACCTCCACTCCTGCTTTGGCCGTCATTTGAAATGCTAATCCTGTTGCTGGGCAGAAAGCTGCCTTCCTGCAAACCCCATTCATGTTTTATCCCATTTGCCAGGGAAAACATTTCCTGAACTGATCCTCAGTGGAGTCGGCAATACAGAGGGGGTGACAGCTGCCTGGGTGATACTGAGCCAGCCCTTCTGTAAGGCAGACTGAGGCAACACCATCCCATTGTTAGTGGTTTTCTTCCTTGTCTTTTTACTACTGAAACTGGATTTTTTTTGAAGTGTTCACCTTTTTAGTCTGTGCAAATCAGAGAGTAAGCAAAACAAAGAGCAAAAATAATTTGTGGTACCTTAAAGACTAGCTACTGTATTTTAATGTGAACTTTTGTGGATTAAGCCCACTTTGTCAGACATTAGAGTGAAACTTCATGGCATTAATTTATACACATCAGGTACAAAGACACACAATGATTGGTTAAGTATATACATTTACAAATCAGTGTGGCTTTTCAATCAATCAATCTTTATGCTGGTCCAAGACCAGCACAGTACAGCAAAAATAACTGAAGTTAAAATGAGGGTATTTAAAATATATCAAGAGTAAAGGTAAAGGTCACCCTTGCTCAAAAACCATCATATCTGACTCTGGGGTTCAGTGCTCATCTCTGTTTCATAGCTGAAGAGCCAGGGCTGTCTGGAGTTGCAGACATTTCTGTGGACATGTGGAAGGCATGACTAGACACAGGAACAGACAGAACACTGTTTACCTTCCCACTGAAGTGGTCCCTATTTATCTACTTGCAATTTCTTGCTTTCAAACTGCTAGGTTGGCAGACCGAAGTTAAAATGAGGGTACTTAAAATATTTTTTAAAAGGAGCGTTTCAGTGTGGCTTTTAAAAAGTACAGTGGAACCTTGGTTAACAAATGGCTTGGTTAACATAAAAATTGCATAACAAAAGGAAATCCATAGAAAATAGTGGCTTGGTTTACAGAATTTTTTTCAAAACAGATTAATTGGTTTTCAATGCATTTCCTATGGGAAACTTCATTTCGATTAATGTATTTTGATTTTTAGTGCATTCCTATGGGAAATTAAGTTAAGGTAGTTTTCACTGTAAGAAATGACCCACAGAATGGATTAATTACATTAACCAAGGTTCCACTGCAAAAGCAATCACATACTGTCCCATAGCACTTAGTGCACTCTTTGGGCGGTTTACAAGTTAATTAGCAGTTTGGCCCAAACATGCTGGGTACTCATTTTATGGACCTCAGAAGGATGGAAGACAGAGTCAACCTTGAGCTCTGGTCAGGATGGAACCCACCACCTTTTGTTTATGGTTCAGCAGTTTTACCACTGGCAAGCTGGAAAGTTTTCTTGGAGGTTTGCTGGTGATTTACTGGGGAAGGGAGAGGGAAAACTCAGCTGAGAAAATGTCCTGGCTGGCCCTAACATAAAGAATGATGAAGGACTGGCTTTATTTTTCCACAACACTATTTCAGATTACAAATTCAGGAGAAAAATAATACCTTTATTGGATAACTAAAAAAAATACACGAGCTTTCGTGATTCAAGATCACTTCTTCAGGCATGCACCAATTTCTTGTGGATAGTGCAGGACAATTATCTACGAGAATCCCCAAAGTACACGTGTCAGGCTTTGTTTTCTAGAGATGAGTTGGGGAAAAACCCCCATTCATGCCTCAAGAAGGGATCTTGAATCATGAAATTTTTTGGAATAGTAGCCGTGTTAGTCTGTGGTTCAGGCATATCAGAAAACAAAATAAACAAAACAAAATAAAATAAAAAACACTGTAGCACTTTAAAGACTAACTGCTATATTTTTATTGTTAGCTTTCGTGGATTTAGTCCACTTCATCAGACAAAGAGTGAAACTTACAGGCATGTTCTTTATATACCAAATTCAGGGGCTCAAAGGGAGAAGGGGTGTGGTCAAGCAAGATGACAGACAAGTGAGCACAAGAATACAGTTTCACACAGCCATTAGCAACAATAGATTATTCATTTAGAGTTTATCTGAATAAATAATCTATTGTTGCTAATGGCTGCATGAAACAAAAAAAAGTGCTTTATTATGACACAGAATAACACCAGTAAAATTTCAGAGATATGTAAAACCTTCTGTCTAACTCAGGAGTTCTCAACCTTTTTAAGCTGGGAGCTGTACCATGCTCCCTCAGACAGCTTCAGGGGCCAGAAGACCATTTTGCCCTTCCTCTACCACATGACACTTCCTGGTGTGTTGGAGGTGGGGGGCACATGAAATGGTGCTATGGGCCATATTCTTCCTCACTACAAGAATACTCTCTTGCTCTTACCACTGAAAAAAAAAAGTACTTTCCAGATATACTGTTACAAGCTCTGGATTAGACTTCATAGAAGTTCAGCACTACAAGAGCCAAACTTTCATTTGCAAAGGGCTTCCTATATAAAATGTCTGATATAATTCATTAGCATATGCAGGCGCGCACGCACACACACACACACCTTTCAACATGATTTTACATTATACTCCACAAGAAATGTTGATCAAGGACTCCGGTTATACACGCGGGCCTGTGTTTATACATCAAAAGAGCTCTAAATACTTTGAGTTCTTTTAAGAGCTGGAGGGGTCAAGTGGGATTTGTAGCTGTTTAAAAAACCCATAGAACTTAATGGTATCCTTCCTTTAAGAACAACACCCTTGATGATTCGTGTTGTCATACCATGTGGCTGTCTTGGAACTACTGTATCTGCTTTGCATTCTGCATAGACTGAACATCCACCCAGTATTCTTTTTCAGCACCTTACATTTAGAGCACATGGTTTTAGATAATAATACGGAATGCCAGTACAAGCTAAGGATGCAACCCCACTCATGCTCTCAAGGTCAACTGTGAAGCTCCCTTCTCTGCCTTCTGCTTTCTTCTCATTGCAGGTAGGCTTGGTTCCAAATGACACCTAAGATGTTGTCCTTGCAGACGACGCTACATTTTCTGCTTGAGTAAATGCATTCAGACTTGGCTGTGTGACTGAATAACACTTGGGATGAGGATCACAGATAGTTTAGCAGATCTGGCCTTGGAACTTGGTAAGAGCAAGCAGGATCAGGCCCTTGGTTGGCTCATGTGTGTGTAAGACCCATGACTAATGCCAGGCAGATGTAGGATGTGGATATAGGACCAGTACTGGTTGGCATCAGGATTTACCTTTTGAAACAGGTAGGTAAATCTGACTTCCAGCTCTGGTAGTGCACTGGATTTGAACAAATGCTGAAATGTTGACCGAATCAGGGGTATTTGGTGCTGTCCAGGATCACATATTGGAACAATCAGGTTCACAGATGTTAATGGAGAAGGAAATGGAGAGCTTCATTCAGTGGTGGGATTCAATAGGTTTGCCCCAGTTCGCCAGAACCAGTAGCAGAAATTCCAGCTGGCCCCACCCATCCAAGTTTTGAAATAAAGTAGTCCTAATTTGGGTGTACAATGCAGGGCTTCCCCCCTGGCCACACCCACCATACCACGCTCACAGAGTAGGTAGTAATTTTTTTTGAATCCCACCACTTGCTTCACACATGATGAAACCCAAGATATTCAGAAAGTCATAGACATGGACACAAATCAGACTGTATCAGAGGATCTCCCAAAGGGAATTGGATCTATTTGGGTGACAATCTGTAGTGTCTTTTTCAGTCACATAATAATGGAGTTAAAAGGGCCTATTAGGCCACTGAGTCCAAAGCATGCTCAATTCTAAGATGAACAGCATACTCTCCTTTGTCTCCCATAGTTTTTCTTTCTGTTTCCTCATTTCTAATGGTGTTGTGTGAATTCTAGATTTAATATGAGGGATCTGGGGGAATGCTGTTCCATCATGATCAAGACGCTGCTGCTGCTACTGTTTTGCTTTGATACTCTAGATTTGGATTATTTTTACCCTTTTCTCCAAAGGCAATATACATTCCAAATATATATATACAGTGGAAACTCATATAACAATTGCCCCGTATAGCAATGAAATCGCATAACAATTCAGTTTTGGGGGGAAATGGCATCCTGCATAACAATTTTCCCTATGGAAAAAAATCGTACAACAATTTTTCAATGGGAAAAACCACTTAGAGAAAAAAAAAACATTGTACAATGTATCACATAGGCAAAATCACTATACGATGCATGCATCATATAGCAATTGTTTCATACAACAATGAGCCCCATGGAACAGATTAAAATCATTGTATGAGGTACTACTGTACTAAGTCACTGTGGAGCAAAAGTTATAGTTAGTTGGTGTGGGTTGGCAGGGGTGTAAAGAAGAGTAATGCAGGTCACTAACAAAATGTTAGGATAGGCAGCCTTTCCTAAACTGGCATGCATTAGATTCCATCATTCCCAATAAGAATGTGTTATAGGATTAGTAGTCCATCTGGGGTACACAGATCCTTGAAGATAATCCATCTGGGGTACAATCCTTGAAGATTGTGGTATTTTTGAACCATAATCGGAAGTACTCTTGTAATGGCAACCTTGTGTTGCTGGCTAATCTTTCTCACACTAGGTCAGGGGAAAGGAACTGCAGAATGAACTCACCAAAAGGAGGAGGAGGAGGAGAAAGAGGAGGAGAAGGAGGAGAAGGAGAAAGAGAAGAAGAAGAAGAAGAAGAAGAAGAAGAAGAAGAAGAAGAAGAAGAAGAAGAAGAAGAAGAAGAAGAAGAAGAAGAAGAAGAAGAAGAAGAAGAAGAAGAAGAAGAAGAAGAAGAAGAAGAAGAAGAAGAAGAAGAAGAAGAAGAAGAAGAAGAAGAAGAAGAAGAAGAAAAGAGCCATGAAGTGTTGGAGGAGAGCATCTGAGGTGTGAGGTAGCATGTCCAGCATTCTCTAAGGTGCCCAGCTGCCCTGAGCTGTACTGGTGGACCTTGTCCTCTTTCTAGTGTGCTCATCAGGTTCTTCTGTACATCTTCACCTCAGACAAAAAACAACAACACTTTTACCTCTGGTATGTGTGACTTCTTTCTATTGGAAAGAAAAGAGAAATCTTGCAAATTAGATACCTGTCAGTTAGGCAATCCTCATGTATTAATTTATTTGTGTATGAAATTATCTCAGTGGTGGAAATGTGCTAACGCTCTTACCTCATAAAGTCCATTTCCACAATTGTCATTTGCTGTTGAACATGTCCAGGATCAGAAAGTAAATGAAATTATACTGTCACAGTGGTCTTGGGACCTAAAGTTCTTCCCTTCCTCAGGGAAAAAGTTGACCAATTCAGCAAAACATTGACAACAAGTGAAGTTTTTTTTTAAATTTGCTTCTTTCCTTTCCTCAGTGTGTATGCCTATGTGTACCCACATTCACATACCCCACTGCTTCAAGGAAAGCTTGAAATATTCTTTACTGGCAAGTCTGTTCTTAGCAAAAGGTGCCTCTTTTGTGCCTGCCAACACAATGTGAAGTCCTTCCATCCTGATTTGAGTGACTGACATTTTCAGTTCCTTTTAGTAGACTGGAACAACTGATTAACCATAGTGGGTGGATGGAAGTGCTGTCTTTCTGACACCTGCAATTTACCCAAAGAACTGTGTTCCATTGCTATTTCCAAGAGAAAATAAGTTAAGTATTATATAATATGCCTTCAAACTTCTGAATAATTCATCTGTGCTGTGTTACACATTGTTTTAAATGAAAGATGTGGGCTACGGTCTATATGATTTGAGTAGCTTTGATGGACAATGAAAAAGGAGCAGTTTTACCCTAATATCAAATGAAGACCACCTGTCTAGGGATATGAGCCTTTGCTATCTTTTGTCATTTGTGGCATCCTTATATAAAAAGGCCCCTTTCTACCAAGATATGAAGAGCTATTTCTCCCACTAAAAGGTGTTTTGAACATGACATGAAATGTGACATTATTATGTAAACAACTCAGAAATAATCCAGGCAAAGTCAAACTCTTAATTTCTCTAGGCACGTTCTTACAGCTCACAGTGAGAAATGCAAGTGTTAGCTCCTGTTGCAGATTTATGCTGGCAGAAGTGCAGTGGTGTTAACTCACAGTAGCAAATTGCTGCTGATTAAGACATTGCCATTTGCATGGCACAAGTCGGATGGCTTGGTGTGCAAGGAGGAATCCATGCAGTGACCCATTAATGGCAATTTGCCCCTGCAAGTTGCACCCTTGTCTTTCCTCTAGTATAATTCTACAACAGAATTTTAGCCTCTATCTGAAATCTGTAGCACATTCATATACATAACTCCTCAAGAACTGTACTCAAATACCAATAGTAACAGCTGTGCAGTACACATTCCAATACAGTATCACAAAAATGATATCTGAACACAGGTATTGCTCTCCCTAGACAGAGTCAGGGTAGGTGATTCTTTTTAAAATATATTCCCTGCACTGGTGCTTTGAACAACCTAACCCTATATATTTTGTCTGTGCACCGCCCTGAGTCGGTTTCACCGAGTAGGGTGGTATATAAATTGAATAAATAAATAAATAAACAAACAAACAAACAACAACCACCCAAGACTGAGAGTGAGAAATGGCTGAAGTAGACCTGGGTCCTAAACATTTGTGATGTTGTTACTGTCTGTCCTCAATATGGTACAATGTAGTTGTAATGACAAATCATGACTTGCATTACGATGTTCATTAATGTAGCTGTAATGACAAATCATGACTTGCATTATGATGTTCATTAATGGTGAAGAAATGGCTATATAGTCTGCTTTTGAAGTAGATATTTTCTGTATAGAATTTGTATTCCTGGGGTGCAGTAAACATTATTTGACATTACTTGATTTCATAGAAATGTATTTTGCTGATAGTATAGAATAGATGATAAAATTCTGTTCTATTAAACATGCATTAGTTACTTGCCATTTTTCTTCCATAACAAGTTAACGTATATATTACTAAAAGGCCTGAATCCTATTCTTTACATATGCTGGCATATGTCAGATGGCATAATAGCAATAACAATAACAATTACACTTATATTCCACCCCATAGCATTTAGTGTACTCTCTGGATGGCTCACTAGGTAATTAACATTTTTGCCCCCAACATACTGAGTACTAAGTTTACTGACATTGGAAGGCTGGAAGGCTGAGGCAATCTGAATTCCCATCATGACTGAACTCACAATGTCAGCATAAATTGCAATGGTGGGTTTCCACTAGTTAAGGAAGCTTGTATTCTTTTTATCACATGCTAGCTGCATGGACTGATACACAGTGAGAAATACAAGTATCAGCTCACAAATTATCCACAACTCACATCTATGATCTAGGCTAGTGGTGGTGAACCTATGGCACGTGTGCCAGAAGGGGCACTCAGATGCCTCTCTGTGGGCACATGCACCATCGCCCCAGCACTGAGTTTGCCCCAGCCCTCTGCCCAGCAGCCCAATGGGAGCACTTCCTCCCTTCCTCAGCACAGCGTTCACCCTGCCCCTCTGCAACATGGACAGCAGCCTGTTGAGTTTGGGCACTTAGTCTCTAAAAGGTTCGTCATCACTGATCTAGGCCATTTCACTTAACATCAGCGTACATAAATAATAGGTTTCTAAGTAATGAATGTGTATACTGATTTATAGTATAACAGAGTTATAATAGCAAAAGTTATAGCTCTGCTGAAACCCATAATTGTGCAATGGATTATGCACATACCACACCATACCTGGTTGGCTGAACAGAACTTTGCCCTCAGTTACTAATTTTCTTCTTCTTTGCAGACACTTTGAGCTTTCTTGGTACATGGTTGAGGTCCTTTTAAGAGGCCCCACAGTATTAATGAAGCAAAAGGGAGTGGTTTGGTTTCTTATTGGTGCATTTTTAATTTGTTTTTATTGAAAGTTCTTCACCATCTGAGACCCTAATCTATGGCTTACTTAGTTTGTGCACAAAACTGGCACTGTCCTCAGTGGTTAATGTGTGGCAAGCACACTCTGAAGGTAACTTCATTTTGAGAGTAATCAAAACAGGCAGTTGTCTCTTGGTCAGTGAAAAAAGCCACACAGCAGAACGCTTCTGCAATGGACATCTGGCATGCAATAAATGCATTTAGGAAGTAATAAACAGCCCATTTCGAATGACTTCTGAAATTGGTTTCAGCACAAGCTACCAGAAGGAAACAAGTTTCTGGAAGCTCATTTAGAGAGAGACAGATCTACAAAAGCATCTCTCCTACTTAAACTGTTTAGCAGTCTACAAACCAAACACCAACCTAATTCTAACCTGATTAATTAATGGAGTCTTTGAGTCTAGTCTTGGCAGTTCACATACCATGTGCCACTCTAGTTTTGAGGCAAAGCGGTTCTTCCACAGCTAAACTGACAAAGATTAAATATCTTTCTCTCTTTGTGGCCATCGCAAAGAAGTTGCCCCATTTCACATGCATGCAGTTTAACCAGGAGGAAGAGCTTCTTGCAAGTGGATCAGCTGTTCTTCTTATACGACCTCTGCTTGATTTGTGAGTGGGTGGAACCATTACCTAGTGATGTGTGTTGAATCCCTTGATTCTTTTCTCATTTACCTGCAGGTGTGACAAAATTGACATACAGTGTTTCACACACACACACACACACACACACACACACACACACACACACACACACACACACACACACACACACACCATTTGATCCTCATGACCTAAAAGCCAATGTGAATCAACCCAGGTTCTCCCTCCTCCCAAATCCACCATTTTTTGCCTCCATTGCTAGGCTTCTGCTTTTTTTTTTTGACAGAGGATCTGTTCACACTGTTTCAGGCTGTATTTGAATCAATACTTACAAGTGTGTGCAGAAGTGCAGGTGGTTTGTGTGGTGGTGGAGCAGCTAAGTGGATGGCTGTGTTAAAACACCAAGAGAGCTGAATCTTTGCAAATACAGTAGATCCACGAATAACGAAAATAATTCATTCTACAAGGGACTTCATTATATGATTTTTTTCATTATATAATGCATGCATTGTACAATGAAAATCCCTATGGGAAAAATCGTACAACTAATTTTTTTCCATTGTACGATTTTTGCCATAGAGATTTTCATTGCACCATTTCCCCCATATAGATACATTGCATCATATAACGAAATTTTTTGTTATATGGGGCACAATGGGTTTTTCAAATCTTCTTCACTGTACAGTTTTTTTCACTGTAAGAGGCATTCGTTATATGGAGTTCTACTGTACTGTAATTCATCTCTCTTTTAAAAGACATATTATACAAGGGAACATAGACACTAAAGAGATGGGAGAAAGAGAGAGAAAGAGTGAAAGGAGGAAATTCCCACTTGGTCCTAGTATGCAGATTGTTAAGGCAGTTCATCTGAAGTCATGCCATCTGCACATCAGAAGGGGTACAGGAGACCTGTGTTAACAAGCTGCAAAACAGATTGTTTATTACCTTCTTGTTTCCGGTGTAGCCAATTAACATGAATCCATGCAGGGGAACCCAACTTTGTGGGTGCAACTTCACAGAGGGTCAATTCACATTTTTCTTGCTGTATAGTTGCAACCTAAGATGACTCCTGATATATAATGGGGGCTCTTTTTTTTTTAATTGAGCAAAAGGGTTAAAGGGCCTGCAACCATGGATTAAGCTAAATGTTATGTTTAGTACATTTTTAGAAGAACATTGTCAAGTGTTGAAAGATGATTGTTTAGCAGATATGTTTGATTTTGCATTTTTTTAGTTATATATTTTACATTTAGTATCCTTTGATTAATTTCTGGTATCTCAGTGGAACTTAGATGTGGAGCTTAATTTATAGGTGAGATTGTTTACGAATCATCTGAAGAAATCTCATTGTGGCAAGGAAAAGACACAATCATTGTAGGGGATGTGCATCCCCATAGCATTTTATATGGCCCTTTCCCTCTGGCTGTTCACTTGACTGAGTCACAAAGGTGGGGTTGTCAGGTATCAAGGCACCACCTGAAGTCACAGGGAGTTGCTATGCTTCCACCCCTCTCAAAATGAGGAGACAAATCTCAAGGGGAGTAGTACTGGAGGGGGAAAAATGTGTTTTTATTGTATGACATGGCTTTCATGCCTGGGTGCTCATCTTCTTCACATTCCCAAATAGCCTTCAGATTCACTGGCTCAGCCTCCAGACTCACTGGCTCAGCATAAGGTATGCTTAGGACAGGGGTAAGCAAATCTGGCTCTCCAGATGTTCTTGGACTTTCATTCCCAAATGCCCGTCAGTACACCTGCTGATCAAGGCTTCTGGGAATTGAAGTTCAAGCTTGCTGACTCCTTGTCTAGGAGGCAAGGCTACAAAGCCACATTGTCAGCCTACCCTTCTCTCCAACACATACAGGTATGTTAATTTGCATTCATTGCACTAGCTGTTATGCCATCACAAGGGTCTCTCCCAAAGAAATGGGAAACCCAATACAGGAGGCTCATTAATAACAGGCTGAGAAACATTTTTTGGAGGCTGAGGTAGAGAATTTTTAAAAAAAGACAACAGTGAGGGACTCCTGGATGCAGAGAATCCCACATTGGTGTGGAGAACACCAGAGGTACCATTGGAGTTATATCTTTCACATACACACTTCCATGACAGAGGCAGAAGGCTAGCACAAGAAATTATGCTGGCTGAGACAAAACAGAGAATGGCACCCCACCCACAGTGAAGGAAAACGGTGTCACACCAAAGCCAGCCATGTTGTTTTGCCACCTGAAGTAGAAAATGCCACAAGCTTTTCTGCACCTCCTCAGCAGTAGAAATACTACTGTTTTCCCAATCAGAATCAAGAGAGAAGTGGCAATCGCCTGTCACTATTTCAGCCCACTCCTCATCTGCAAAACCTTCTCTAGTTTTTAAAAACAAACAAACAGAAGAAACCATCAACACTAGTAACAAAGAAAATTATTTATATTTCATCTCCACAGTATCAAATAGACATAAAGCACCCATTCTCATAAAAAAGAATGTGTGTGTGTGTGTGTGTGTGTGTGTGTGTGTGTGTGTGTGTGTGTGTGTGTGTGTGTGTGTGTGTGTGTGTGTAAGGGACTAAGATTCAATGAATAGGCATAAAATTTAATCAAGCTTGTTTTCTGAGCCATACCATACATGGTTTTTATAAATAATTTTGATAATACAATACTGTATATTAACCCTTTGTGTTAAATATTTTATTCATTATGCTATAATAAAGCATTCCATAATCGATTCCCTCCTCCCCCTCCCAATTATTTTTTGTGATATGCTTCAGGAAAAATATAGAAGGGAAAAAACAATTTCCACTTATTCTGGGGGCATTTTCCGGGTCTTAACTTTCTAGGAAGAAGAGAAAGTTCTACAGCTTAATAAGACTATAGTATTACAAAAAACAAAAAAACAAAAGAAGGACAACATGTGCTCAAGCAAATAAATTCCTAAAAATACAGGGTCAAGAAGAATGAGATTAGTTTGGGAAAGGTTAAGAAAGGGAAACCAAGGTTTGGGCACTGGTAGAATGAGGGAAAGAGAAGCTTATGCTACGGTACCACTTGCAAACATAAGGCAGGCACTAGACTCAGAATCCATTGTTGTCATTGTCGTTTGTCCTAGTATTCACAAGACCAGGAAAGTAGAGAACATTGGTTGAAGTCCTGTTGCTTAGCATAATAAGTCAAAAGCTCTTCTTTTTTTCATGTCCTGATCAAACATTGGACTGCCAAAATGAAGCGACTTTCTTGGTTTTGTTGTTGGCCAAACTTAAGTCCTCATATAGCAGTCTGAAAGCAAGGAATTGCAAGTACAGTAGATAAATAGGGACCATTTCAGTGGGAAGGGAAACAGTGTCCTGTACACTCCAGTGTCTAATCATGCCTGCCACGTGACCATGGAACTGCCTGCAGGCATAGACAGCGCTGGCTCTTTGGCTATAAAGGGAGGTGAACAACGAACCCTAGAGTCAGATACGACTGGCTTTTGAGCATGGGCGGCCTTTATCTAAGGAGGATCAGGAGGGGGTTGGAAGGCAAGACTACCATAGTGTGTTGCTATGGGGCGGTGTGATTCCAGGCTGTGAGAAGAGGAGCCTAGTGGATTGGTTATATTTTATTTAAGAGGAATCATGACTGAGTTAAAATTGAAACCAAGGACTTCCAACTTCCTGCTCATCATGGGAAGGATGCTATCATACTAGCTTTTAAATTAGTATCATGCACAAAATAGGCAAACTACAACCCTCCAGATGTTTGGGATCACAAATCTCATGCAACTCATATGAACAATCAGGAAGTTTATGGGAAACCTGCAGGTTTTGGCAGTAATCAGCAGACCAGTAAATGAACGGAATTCTGTCTCTCTCCACATTCACACAGCATGTTGTTGTTTACCAGCAGCTTTTAGGGATTCTGACCCTCAGTAGCTCCATGCTCATCATTAGAACTCTGCTATCATTGGTCTCACTTGTTCAAAAGCCAGTTGTATCTGATTCTAGGGTACAGTGCTCATCTCAATTTATAGCCAAAGAGCCAGCAATGTCTTTGCCTGCAGATGTTTCCATTCAAAGTGATGGTTCCAAGTGGCTCTTTTTCTGCAATCAGTTTAAAATTATTGATGAAAGATAGCAGACTGTTGGTAGAAAACCTAAGTAACCCATATGTAGAAATAATGCAGATGCATCCTCTGCTCCTAAGAAGCTCATCACTTATATTTCTACTGGATGCCTTAATTATCTATCAGTAAAAATAAATCAGATAATTTAATATCTTGCCAGCATACATTATTATTTATGATGGTTTTTTACTAATCTGTTTAGGGGCTGCAGTGGTTCAGTGGTTAAGAAGCTCACCTTGTTAGCTGGAAGACTGCCAATCAGCAGTTTGAGACCCAGGTACTGCATGACTGATTGAGCGTCCGTCTCTGTCCCATCTCTTGCCAGCCTAGCAGTTCGAAAGTAAGAAATTACAAATACACTAGTACCCTGAATAACGTTATGACTTGGTTCCACAAGTCCCGTCGTTATTCGGTTTTTAACGTTGTGCGATACATTGAACACACAATGTTAAAAAAAGCCCTGTTTCCCTGGAGGCTGCAGGAAGCGAGAACATCGGGATTTGAATCCTGACATTTTGGCTTGCTGCTGCCTCCAGGGAGGTGGGAGAACTTTGGAAACAGCTTGGAGCGGGTTTCCCCACCTCCCTGGACCCGGCGGGGGGGTCAGAGACCCCAAAATTGGTAAAAAAAACGTCCGTTTTTTTTTACCAATTTTGGGGTTTCTGACCCCCCCGCCGGGTCCAGGGAGGTGGGCAGACTCGATCCAAGGTGTTTCTGGGCTTCCCCGACGTCCTGAGCCAGTGCAGCAAGCCAGAATGTCAGAGTTCGAATCCCGATGCTCTGGCTTCCTGCACTGGCTCAGGACGTCGGGGAAGCCCAGAAACACCTTGGATCGGGTCCCCACACCTCCCTGGACCCAGCGGGGGGGGGGGGGGTCAGAAACCCCAAAATTGGTAAAAAAAACGGACTTTTTTTTACCAATTTTGGGGGCTCTGACCCCCCCGCCGGGTCCAGGGAGGTGTGGGGACCCGATCCAAGGTGTTTCTGGGCTTCCCCGACGTCCTGAGCCAGTGCAGCAAGCCAGAATGTCAGGATTCGAATCCCCACGTTCTCGCTTCCTGCAGCATAAAAGAGGGTGGGGGAAGTTCAAAATTAGCGCACATCAGCTCTAGGGAGGTCGGGAGACCCGATGCGCGCTAATTTTGAACTTCCCCCACCCTCTTTTATGCTGCAGGAAGCCAGAATGTCGGGATTCGAATCCTGACATTCTGGGTCGCTGCACTGGCTCAGGACATCGGGGAAGCCCAGAAAAAGCTTGGATCGTGTCTGCTTGAAACGTTTCTGACCCCCCCGCTGGGTCCTGGGAGGTGTGGGGACCCGATCCAAGGTGTTTCTGGGCTTCCCCGACGTCCTGAGCCAGTGCAGCAACCCAGAACGTCGGGATTCGAATCCTGACATTCTGGGTCGCTGCACTGGCTCAGGACATCGGGGAAGCCCAGAAAAAGCTTGGATCGTGTCTGCCCACCTCCCTGGACCCGGCGGGGGGGTCAGAGACCCCAAAATTGGTAAAAAAAAACGTCCATTTTTTTTACCAATTTTGGGGTTTCTGACCCCCCCGCTGGGTCCTGGGAGGTGTGGGGACCCGATCCAAGGTGTTTCTGGGCTTCCCCGACGTCCTGAACCAGTGCAGCAACCCAGAACGTCGGGATTCGAACTCTGACATCCTGGCTTGCTACACTGGCTCAGGACGTCGGGGAAGCTCAGAAAAAGCTTGGATCGTGTCTGCCCACCTCCCTGGACCTGGCGGGGGGGTCAGAAACCCCCAAATTGGTAAAAAAAACGTCCTTTTTTTTACCAATTTTGGGGGGTCTGACCCCCCCGCCGGGTCCAGGGAGGTGTGGGGACCCGATCCAAGGTGTTTCTGGGCTTCCCCGACGTCCTGAGCCAGTGCAGGAAGCCAGAACGTCGGGATTCGAACTCTGACATTCTGGCTTGCTGCACCGGCTCTGGACGTCGGGGAAGCCCAGAAACACCTCCAGAGAGATCAGAGGACCCGATCTACAGCTGCAGGGTGGCTGGGGAAGCTGACGGGGACTCCCTGTCGGCTTCCCTAGCCACCCGCCCATGCCTCCGCAGCTGTGGGGTGGCTGGGTAAGCCGATGGGGGAGCCCCCCGTCAGCTTTCCAGCCTCCCCACCCCTGCCTCCGTAGCTGCAGGGTGGCTGGGAAGCTGAACGGAGAACCCCGTTCAGCTTTCCACCCACCCTGCTGCTAAGAACGACTGTATCGTGTAACGTTAAAATCGCGTTACTCGATACAAGATGTTTCCGAAAATCTTGTAACGTTATGCGGTTTTAACGATATACGGTACTCGCGTTATACGGGGTATTACTGTAGATCAATAGGGACCACTTTGGTAGGAAAAAGATCGTGGAGACATGAAAGGCGTCTCATTCGGGCATCCCCTGAGCAGAGTTTCTCCAGCAAAAAATCCTTTCAACCCAGAATAATTTCTGACATGGAATTATTATTACTAGTCTGTTTTGAAATGCCATATTTCAAACATGAAGAAACAAATCAATTTAATACTCAGTCCTCAAATGGTTTGGTAATGAATACAGTGTAATAGTTTATTCTGTAATACAGAGGAACTGATGCTGATTGACGTTTCATTTGGCTCTGTATTCATAGACATTAACAATAGTCCAAAAATATAAATATGAAACTTAATCATCCATTAATTTCTATCCCAAACCCTCCAAAAACTCTGAGGAGAAGGACGCAAGGAATAAATACATCCTTAAAATCCTAACCCAGCTGCAGTTCATTCCACCCAATATAAACCTGATTTCTGGAGTCTCTGACTGAAATCCTGTTGCTCGGTGGGAAAAAGATCTTGGGAAAATTGCTCTTAATCGCTCCCTTTTTGCTATTGCCCTCTGGTGAGTTCCACAAAGAGAGTTGTTCTATGAATGAGCCAGAGACATGTCTGCTGTTTCCTGTCATACCATGTATGTGGACATTTCTTACTCTGACCACTTCTTCAAGTTATAATATGATAATCTGGAACAGCTGTTCAGGTTCAGTGTCCTTACAAGGAGAGAGTAACACAAATTTGATCATATAGGTTTATATCACTGTAAAATTGCAGTATTTCGATTGTTATAAAATCAGGACATTTCTTAATGATCTAAAATTTGGCTAAGAAGATCTATCTTGTAGGCGCCATAAGCTAGCCAACTTCTTTTTTAAAAATCCAATATGAAATAGTTAAGCTACAGCAGTTTAAGGGTTTTCCCTTGAACTGTTTTCCTTTCAAAAGTCTTTTATGACAGGTTTCATTATGCTTTGGCACATAACACTGTTCTGGATCCCAATATTTAACTGTCTGAGTTCTCTGGAAAATGAAATAGACCACGGTTGTCTGAAAAGCTTTGCCTGTTCGATTGTCACAGCTGGACACATTCGTCTAAGCCAGGGGCTCTCAACCTATGTCCTGGGGGCCGGATGCAGCCCATGACACCATGTCATGTGACCCACCTCTGCCACAACCGGAAGTGCCATGTGTGGCAGGCAGGGGAAAATAGCTGTCTGGCCCCCAAAGCTGTCTGAGGGAGTGTGACCCAGCCCTCGGCTTGAAAAAGTTGAGAACCCTTGGTCTAAGTTCACACATGCACTCCTATCTGCCCTGTACATAGGCAACACTTCAAGGCTACGGCTGAATTCCAGCTGCAACAAATTATGCTGCCTAAAGCTGATGCTGTCTTCACTCATTGCCGTTTGGGGGAAATTAAAAGTTTCTGATTCTCCTTTGGAATAAATCCCGGGAAGTTGCAGGTTGGCGAAGATGGAATATGTTCCATTACCAACAATTTTTTGGGAACTAAAAACCTAAGAATCACAGGAAGGGTTCTTTATGTGCCAGCTGGGAGCAAACTGAAAGGTAAAAGCATTTGTATGCTGAGCAACAGGATTTCAGTCAGAGACTCCAGAAATCAGGTTTACATTGGGTGAAATGAACTGCAGCTGGGTTAGGATTTTAAGGATGTATTTATTCCTTGTGTCCTTCTCCTCAGAGTTTCTGGAGGGTTTGGGATAGAAATTAATGGATGATTAAGTTTCATATTTATATTTTTGGACTATTGTTTAGTTTTTCATTAATTATTAAACTTTCACTTGAATTTCAGTGGCATGTTAAAGATGTTTCATGTGCATTGGAGACAGGTAGGTAGGAAGGTATGTGCCAGGAACAAAATCATCTGCAAACTTACAAATACCACATGGGGAGCACAGCCTAATGTTCTCTGTACATCTGCCCTTTTGTGTTGTGTTTCTTGCTGCAGAATATGCTGTCCCAGTCTGGAGAAATTCTGTCCATTCTAGTCAAGTTAACATGGCCTTTTATGAAGCAGGCTGTATAGTTACAGGCTGTTTATGACTGATGCCTGTTATTAAAATCTTTTCACTCATGGATGTAGCAGCTCCAGATGACAGAAGACAAATAGCAGCAGAAGTTGAGAAGAAAAAGCAAGAAACAAACCCAAGGCATCCAATAGTTGGACTTCAATGTCACCCATCAAGGTTGAAGCCAAGGAATAGCTTTTTAAAAACAACAGTACCAATTCTATCTTCAGCCGAGGGTCCTTGAACTGAACTATGCAAAAGAATATCACACAGAAGGTTATGGGTGATGAAGGAGGTTCCCATCTCCAGTATGGGACATGGAAGACACTGATTAGGCTGAGAACTGGGGTGTGACAAGATGCAAAACAAACCTAAGGAGGTGGGGTTATATTGATGATGGTGAACAATGTGGATGTGGTGAGAAAGAAGACTTTGAACATCTACTAATCTACAGCAATATGCTTGAACTGTGTGATATTGAAGATTTGTTTGAATCAAACAACAGGCTATTCAAACTGCTGAGTGTTGGAAAAGTAGGGTGTCAATATGTAGTTGATGTATGCATATATTTTTAGATGATTAGTGTTTTCAAAATTATGTTGGTTTTAAATTTTAGTGCTTCAGACTCAGATAAATATATAAACCATACAATTGGAGATTACATAGAAGATTAAATACAAATTACATAGCATACATATATAATATATGCATATAAAGGCCTAATCCAATTGATATTGCCAGCAATACCACATTAGTTGCACTGAATCAAGTTACCTTTCAACTTTGATCTACTGTAACTGAGATGAGTTGATCTGGCAGGAAGACTTCTGTACAAACACAGACTCTTATTGCCCATTTCATGTCTTTACAAATACAAATGGCAGATTATTTGTGTGTGTCTGGCCAGACAAGACCAAGTAAGGTCTTCATCCTAGATGTATTCCTCTAGAAAGTGATTCCATACTGAGCAGTTCTTTGTCATGGAAGCTGAAATATAACAGTTTCATTTTCTGAAAGAAGGCTGCCCACCCATGCACACACGTGTGTGTACGCACACACATGCACACACACTTGTGTGCATTCACGCAGAGGCACACATACTTTGTATTTATTTATTTTACATTTATTTGAGAAGAGTTTTCTGGAGAAGACTTCTCCCCAGCCTCCGGCATGTGGAATCTCATAAAACAAGGCCATTGAAATTCTCCAGATGCAGCTTGGCTTTAGGATGTAAATAATGTTCAGATACTGATTTCCAGAAGCCCTGTAAAAAGCATTAAAATTTCAACTTAAAACTGCTCACTGGGAAAAAAGAAGAGGGTGAGTGGGGGGAGAAATCCAAATATAATTCAGAGGAAGATGAATGTTATTTCTGACCAGCATGCTCTAACTTGTAAAGCTTCTCCCTTGCATTACAGGCTTAAGCTTGCCTGAGCTCTTCCCCCACAAGGATTTATGTTCCAATTTACCACACATTGGGCAAATCTCATAGATTCTCCAGATACTGGCCATCACTCAGGAATGTAGCCAGTAAGGCAGGTATGGGCCTAGTATTAACATCTTTCAATCTATAACCCACTAGGCCAAGCAAGAATCATATCCAGAAGGGAAAACCCATAGTTAGACCTTGGAATGTTTACCTTTGAAAAGTAATTATTCACGGTCATATTATTAAGATCTCGAAAAGTAGTTGCTATTACAGTTGCAGCACTTAAATTTCCAGGGGTAGCTGTGTTACTATACGGTCTGTTGGAGTCAAAGCAACAAAGAATCTTGCAGTACCTTAAAAACAAGTACATTTCATTTGGCCGAAGCTTTCACAGAAGGCTGCCCAGTTCCCTTTTTAGTTCTTCCTTTTTCCAGCTGCTATAAGCTGCTGGTCAGTGGTACAAATTGCATTTGAGTCATGCAGAGACACAGACTATGGAATTGTCAAAGTAGCTAGTGAAATTAAACCCCAAAAGCAATGATGTTATCCTTCCTTAAGTTACAAACATAATGTAACTTAGGTATTTCTTTCTTTCTTTTTCTTTTTTCATGTCCTGATCAGACCCTGGACTGCTAAAATGAAGCCACTTTCTTTGCTTTGTCATTGCCCAAATGCAATTCCTCATCAGTGCATGTCTCTGGCAATAACTTGCAGACCAGCAAATGGGCCAGACTCTGTCTCTCTGCACATTCACACCGTATGTTGTTGTCCACCAGCAGTCCCCACTTGAGCATGGTGATCTTGCATTTAGGGACTCCAACGCTCAGCCTATTCAGGGTCCTCCAGGTGATGTAGAGTAGAATGAAATCTTCGGCTATATCCACCTTTATTGATGTTGTCCAGTGAGCTACTTCCTCCACCTTCTAATTTGGTTTTGTGCTTGTGTACCTCAGTAATGTTTGTTCTTGCCATAAAGCTCTTCCTGGATCTGAGCAGGTGGACTTGGGGCTCAGATCCATTCAGAAGGTGTGGAGGGTCATTCTCTCAGTTCTCTCACTATCTGCTGTTACTTTCCCCCTAATCTTAGGTAGAGCAATACCTACAAGGGAATATATCCTCTCAACTGCTGTAGTTTTAAAGCAGGGGTTCTCAACCTTCTCAAGCCAAAGGCTGGGTCACACTCCCTCAGACAACTTCAGGGGCTGGATGGCCATTTTGCCCTGCCTGCATGATGGGAATGGTCGGTTCATTAAATAGGAACCACACATAGCACTTCTGGGTGTGGTGGAGGCGGGGGTACATGAAATTGCACCACAGGTCATAGGTTGAGAACCTCTGGTTTAAGGCATCCTGTCACTATCCACATAGCTTCATTAACAGCAATGTCAACTTCTTTTGCATGTGTGGATGTGTTCCATACTGGAGCAGCATGCTCTGCTGCAGAGACGCTCAGGCCCAAAGCTGATGTGCGCAATGTGAATGGTTGAGTTCCCCGTTTATAGTTTGTGAGTTTCTTGATGTTTGTTCCTTGTACTAACTTTGGCTTTGGTATTCGGGCAGTGCTACTTAAAAGACAGTGTCAGATCAAGCGTCACACAAAGGTATTTTGGTGTTGAACAGTGCTGTAATTGATTCCCTTGTCATCTAACATTCAACCCTTGCCTCTTGGTTTCGAAGGTGGAAAGCACATACTTGAGTCTTGGTATTCCTTAACAACAAGCCACCCAGTCAATCCTCACTTATGGGGACATTTTCCCAGGTTTTGTAAGAAGAGAGGTTTACCATTCCCTTCTTCTGGGTGCTGTGCAGCTTTCTCAAGGCCACAAAGGCTGGTTCTTCTCCTGGGAGACACAGTGGAGAATCAAACTTTTGTTTGACAACGAAGTACCCAATTCACTGAGCTATCCAGCTCTAGGCTTTGCAAAAAGGAAACAATTACAAATAACCTGTTATTTCCAAGCTCTGCTGATGGTGAAAAAACCAGTTGTGGCTTCAGTAAACTGAGATGCCCTGTGATGTATGGAATTGCATAAATCATGTAAACGGAAGTGAGAGAAAAATCATGTAAACGGAAGTGAGAGAAAAGTCCTCTAGTTTTCCTGATGGATAGTTATGCAGCCTTTGCTTAACAGTCCCTATCAAAATAGATTGGAAACAATGCTGGTTGCAGTAATTAAATACCTTTTCCCTTGTAGTAAGACTGTGAAACCTTAAGGATTAATAGATTCGTTTCTATGTGAGCTTTCATGAAACAAAGCCCACTTTCTCAGATTAAGATTTTTTAAAATAAAGTAATTGTAGTGGCCTTGCAACCAATGCACTCTTGCCACACATACCTGCAGGTGGGGCATAATTGTGCATCAGAAGAGAGCACAAACATATTGGGATTATGGCCAACAAAATACAGTAATAACTGGTTTGTTTGTTGTTGTTTTTTGGCATAGGGTGCAATCTATTAACTCACCTGGTGGATAGCTAGTGTGTATAAACCTTCCTTGCTACTAAGGTCATTTTTGACTCTAACGTCTTTACCAATCCATGATTTTGTTACCCAGTAAGATATAAGTCGTATCTTTGAATGTTTATAACTTGCATCATTCTAGAGGCATTGCTGGCAGGGTGATGATGGAAGATGGTAGTACAGCAATTAGTTAAAGCAAAAATGTATCAGAGCAACTGCAGCTACTACAATTGTAAATTCCTTTAGAAACATTCATGTCAAAATGCTACCTCACTTTTCTTTCTTATCAAGGAGTCTACAAAAGCCAGACAACATTTTTAATTCAGCAGTAAAATGCAGCCATCCAGAAGAAAGCCTTTTGCTGGCCACAGTCACACCATTTTTATGTTGACTGCACCTATGCATATTCCTGTCCTAAGTGCAGGTCTTCATGGAGAGAGTGAATTGGCCATAAGGCTTTATTTTGGTGACTTTCTCCTAAAGGTAACTGTACCAGTGAAAGTGATGTTAGCTCTCATGAGGGTGATTATCAAACAGCTACATATTGGAATCAGAACTCAAATCATAATGATTACCATCAGTGGCTGTGTTGCAACTTTGGTCTTTGCCAGAACATTTTCTGACCAACAGCTAAATGAACTTAGCAGAACATAAGAAGCTGGCTAGAGCATATACATAAATCATGTATAGGTTTTCATGGGCAGCACAAACCATGTCCAGACTTCCAGACAAGGAGTACTTTGGGATAGTGGCAGAAGATTTATTGTAAAGCACAGATGTGATTTTTAAAATACATATATACTGTATATTAAAAGCCACATGAATTTCATTTAAAAGAGACATGGAGTTATTCCTGCATCTACCGAATCTCCCTTTACCAGCCTCTCACAAAAATTATGTTGTTCAGTATAAAATCTTGATCTTGACAGTTTTCCACAGAAGATTTGTTTGCAGACTGTCATATTGGATGGATTAAGTATGCTGATAGCATATGAAAGCATATCCATCGGCATCAGTCCTAGATATGTGTGGAATAATAAAACAAGGAGCTGTATAACAGCCAGAGGAAGCTGAATAATGGCAAATAAATAGTGAACATGATGTGAGAATTAAAGACATATCCCTTGCCTTGTTTGGATGTTGACCACCAGTCAGTGACTACAGTGTCACTGTCAGACAGTGCTAATGCAAAGAGTGGTGTTACTACTTCACAAATCCTAGTCCCAGAAATCTACAAAAATGACTCAATGGTGAGATAGCACCATGACCAGTTTGAGAAGTGTAGGATATGCATCTCATAATACCAATAGTTTGGAAATTGATGTGTTGGTTTGTTGATGCAAACACCATTTTACACCTCTTATTTTTGCAGCAATATTGTTATTTTTGTAGGAGGTTTTGCTCAGGTGTTCCTAACTAATAGATGTCACTTCCTTTGTTGTTATCTCATGTTATGTCTTCCTGTTTTCCTGTTGTTCCCTATCCCCCAGAACTATTGTCTTTTCTGGTCAGTTCTGTATTTTCATTATACATGCATGGCTGGACACCCTGCTACGGTAATGGAGTAAAGCATACAGCCAGTGACTCAATGCAGAGTGTTGGGTGACGGTAAATAACCTGACTCCCAAAAGGAGCCAATGGCTATGGACTGATGAGCCCCTTTAGGTGGGGTGATGGTCAGTGATGGGATGATAAAAATTTTAGTACCCCACCCTGACGTCATCACAGTGGGGGCGGAGCTAACGTCATGACGTCATGGGTGGAGCCAACGTCATGACGTCATGATGTTGTAGGCGGGGCCAAGAATAAAATAAATATAATAAAAATAAAACACACACACCCCTCAACCCACACACACAAAACCGTTAATAAAATAAATAAATAAAATAATAATTAAATAAAAATACACCCAAACACCCACCCACCCCAAACACAAACCCCACTTACAATGGGGACCGTTGTGGCTGGCCCCAAGCCTCGGCGCCCAGCGGCGGCGCGCCTAGCCGGGTGGCCGAGGGCCTCCCGGCCGCAACCCTCCATGGGCAGCCCTAAAACTCGGCACCCATCGGCGGCACGCCTAGCCGGGCGGCCCAGGGCTCCCGGCCGCAACTCTCCACGGGCGCCCCAAGCCTCGCTGCCCGGTGGCGGGCCTAGCCGGGCAGCCCAGGGCTCCCGGCTGCAACTCTCCACGGGCGCCCCAAGCCTCGCTGCCCGGCGGTGCGCCTAGCCCGGTGGCCCAGGGCTCCCGGCTCCCGGCCGCAACTCTCCACGGGCTGCCCCGAGCCTCGGCGCCCGGCGGCGCTCCTAGCCGGGCGGCCCAGGGCTCCCAGCCGCAACTCTCCATGGGCTGCCCGTGGAGAGTTGCGGCCAGGAGCCCTGGGCCGCCCGGCTAGGTGCGCCCCCGGGCGCTGTGGCTCAGGGCTGCCCGTGGAGAGTTGCGGCTGGGAGCCCTGGGCTGCCCGGCTAGGCGCGTCGCCGGGCAGCGAGGCTTGGGGTGCCCGTGGAGAGTTGTGGCCGCCAAAGTCATCACCGCTGCAATCTCCGCCGCTGCCATTATCGTTGCTGCCGCTGCTGGTGCCGTCATCGCCGCTCCCGTCATCGCCGCCACTGCCTGTGTTGCCGCCGCCGTCAGCCCCGCCGCCGCCACTATCTCGTTCTTGAGGACTGCCGGTGTTGCTGATTTTTTTAAAAAATTGGAGCTAAAATGGCTCCGATTTACTGCGCATGCGCAGAAACTCAATCTGCCGCATTGCGCATGTGTCAGATTGAGTTTCTAAGCATACGCAGTAAAATTGGAGTAAAAATTGCTCCAATTTTATTGCGCATGTGCAGAAACTCAATCTGACGCATGCGCAATGGGGCAGATTGAGTTTCTGCACATGCGCAGTAAATCGGAGCCATTTTAGCTCCAATTTTTTTTTTAAAAAAAAATCTTTCGGTGAGGCGTCCGGAACCGGACGCCTCAAAAGTGGACTCCCCTCCTGGAGAACCCTCCGGGATTGTTCTTACCGGTTCCAGGGAACCGTATAGAACCGGGGACATCCCATCACTGGTGATGGTCCCCTCAGTAGAGGAAATGCCACTGGAAACCATCATATTGGGCCCAACGGCAAAATGAGCAGAGGAGGAACCACTTCTGATTCCCAATGGTTATGGAGGCAGAAGAGGCCATGCCAAGTGGACTGGCTGTGAAGGTGCACCTTGATAATATCCTCAAGGCTGTGTTTCATTTCATATGTGCCACAGGAGATGGCTCCGTGATCATAGTGTGTGGGTCACTTTGTGGCAAGCTGGGATCCACCTTAAACAAATTCATGCCAATGGCATTTTGATGTGAATTCTATGAATGTCTTACCTTTCGGTTGGTTGGTCTGACAGCTCTTGCAGTGTAACGAAAATCATGTACTTTTGAGAAGCTGTAACACCAAAATTAAGGCACCCATGAAAATAAGTGTAATATCATTTGAAAGACCGTCTCGGCGACTATAAGAATTGGTAGAACACAAAAGCCAAAAATGCAAAACGATGCAAAAATGCATCGCTTTTGGAAGTAGCATCAGAAAAGTGACAGTTTTGCTGGGTGGGTTGGTTGTCATGGGGCTAGCGAAAAAACTACCCAACCAATTCAGATGATCCAAAGTGTGTTTGAAAGAGGAAAGATTAACCTTTGTGGGGACACTTTCAGATTTGGAATTGGACTTCGGAAACATAGTTTATAAAGCATTTTACAAAAAAAAAACACTAAAAAGAGGTCACACAAACCCCCCAAAAGGAGGGGAAACCAATTTAAAAAGTGAATATGACAACTTCCCGAGGTGGATACAGATCACATACAACATGTGGAGAAAAATGACACCACAAAAAAGATATTGAGGAAAAATGTGATGCATTGAAATGAACTGAAGTTCATCATACGAGAAATAAATAATTTTTAAAACCCAGCATTGCAAACTCAGGTCACATAATACTTCATGTAGACCAGACATTTTCTCTCCACCTCCTTCTCCCAGCCTCAGCTGAGAAATGAGTAATACCTACATTTGATAGCTTGAAGATATGAAAATAAATAACAAAATGTGATGAAATTGGTCAATCTATGAAACAGAGCTGAGCAAAGAATTTCCTCAAGCCATTTTTGTGGCAATTGGATCCCTATATCTGTCAGTGTCTCCCCCCCTTTTCCAATAAATAAATAAATAAATAAATAAATAAATAAATAAATAAATAAATAAATAAATATGGAAGGCCTATTGTATTGTGGGATTATATAAAATAGACTCAGCAGAGATTCTCCAAGCTCATTTCCCCTGAACTCCAAGATTAAAACTGGAAATGGAAGTCGGGGCACTTAAAGATCTAAATTATTGTTCAAACCAGATATTTGGTGGTTAAGAGGCTAACTGGAAGGTGGCAGGTCAGCAGTTCGATACCTAAATACTGCATGACAGAACGAGCTCCCATCTCTGTCCCACCTCCTGCCAACCTAGCAGTTCAAAACCAAGAAATTGCAAATAGATAAATAGGGACCACTTTGGTGGGAAGGTAAACAGTGTTCCGTGCACTCTGGTATCTAGTCACATGTCCATGGAAATATCTGCAGACTCAGACAGTGCTGGCTCTTTGGCTATAAAAAGAGATGAGCACTGAACCCTGGAATCAGATACGATTTGAACAAGGATGACCTTTACCTGCCAATGTTGCTCATCCCATAAATTAAAAACATTGCCAAGGAAAAAAAATTATTTCTTTGAAAACAAGATTTTATTCCTTCCCTTCTCATACAAAATCAATCCAATGTTCCTGACCATCCATGTAAGAGACAAATTAAGTGCGAAGGGCAACATAATTCATTTGCAGTGCTGAGGGTAACCTGAAAGTGCTTTTACTGCATCCATTATCTATCGAAATGCACCTTTTCTCTTACGAGTCAAGTACTGAGGTGAAAAATAGTTTAAGAAGAAGCTGAATGTGCATGACACCAATTGACTATTAGCACATGATGTCAACAAGACATTTCCTCATCAGTCTTGCTGAAGGGATTTTAAATTTGGTTATGATCTTTTTGATGCAGAAAAATCTGGATGCTTCTTGTTGACTTACAGTTCATGTCTTTGTCCTTTCTTTTATATACAATTTGGAGCTGCATCTTCCCATTTACACCAGGACTTTGAGGTATGAGGAAAGAAATGCTAAAGGTAGAAGCAGTTACGGGCCATGCTGCTGTTGGTACCTGGTGCTGAAAGAGAACTGTGTAAGATTGCAGTCTCATCTATTGTAAGCTGCCCAGAGTGGTGCCTTTACCAGATGGGTGGGGTATAAGTAAGTACCGTATATGCTGGTGTATAAGATGACTTTTTACCCCTGAAAAACATGCCTCCAAAGGGGGGGGGGCGTCTTGTACACCGGGTGCACTTCAGTTGAATAAGATACAGTAATACCTCAGATAACATTTACCTCGGATAACATTTACCTCAGATAAATCGCATAACGTTAAGCAATCTGGGGAGGAGAATTGCATCGAATAACGTTAAGGTCCTATGGGATGGATCGGATAACAACTTTTAATATCAGATGACGAACAGGAGTTTGAAGGCTTTTAAAGGGAAACTGTCACGCCAGCAAACTTGCTAGGGACTTGCCTGGCACTTGCTCTCTCCCTCTATTTGTTACCTTCCTTCTATCATTGACAGTTCCAGTTTGGTTAACAGATTAGAAAACAAACAGCATGGCAGCTCCCATAGGTTTATTGTTTCATTCTGCTTTAGTGAATTGTCTTTGGTGAATTATGTTTAATAAATTTGCACTGTTTTATGTTTACTGTACATGTTTGATAACATACAGCCTCGTGACAGTTTTTCTGCATGTCATAAGCATTTGAATATAAAGTAACATGTTGAAATCAAATCTGATGTTCTTTTACGTTTTATTTGGTGTGTGGAAGGTGTGCGGAAGAGGGGGTAGTCTTATACAGCGAGTATATAACAAACTCTATATTTTGAGTGGAAATGTTGGGGCTCATCTTATATACCCAGTCGTCTTGTACACCGGCATATATGGTACTGTATATACTCGAGTATAAGCTGACCTGAATATAAGCCAAGGTACCCAATTTTGGTCTTGAAAACCCAAGAAAATAGATTGACCCAAGTATAAGCCGAGGGTGGAAAATGTAGCTGCTGATAGTGAGTTTCAATAATCAAAATACATGAAAATATGGTAAAATTAAATTGTTAGCACATCTCAATCTGACATGGTTTTGGGACCCTCGTGGTCGTTGACCCGAGAATAAGCTGAGTCCCCTTTTCAGGGCTCATTTTTAGGGTCCAAAAACTTGGCTTATACTCAAGTATATACAGTAAGTAAGTAAGTAAGTAAGTAAGTAAGTAAGTAAGTAAGTAAGTAAGTGTGTGTGAGAGAGAAAGCGAGTGAGTGAGTGAATAAAAACATGCCCATTCATAAAACAGGGTTTTTTTCCCTTTAAAAAGGCACCAGACCAAGCTTCGGAAACACAGAGAAAGGAATGTGTGGACCTTTTTTGAACTCCCACAAATTTTCTCAAAAATCTCCATTTCGACATCCAGCTTTTATCCAACTAAGGATTTTGTTGTTGTTTAAAAGTTCATATGTATCAACGTGCATTTGACACTGTAATCCCTACATAACTAAAATGTCATTGTGTAATATGAATTGCTACTAGGCCACCATGACTAGTGTGACCAAATGCCTATTCTTATCACTCATCTAGGCATAGGAAGTTTCTGGAAGGGAAAGAGAAGTTAACACTATCCTAAATGGTTGTAAATAAAACTTTTCTGATTAATGGATGATAAAGGTCTTCAAATAGATTCTTTCAGCTGCTCGAGCAACAATTTGGAAGCCAGTGAAACTGTATTCTAGTCAACTTCTCCCATAAAAAACACTACTTATACCTTAGCTTTGAAAAATTATGCCAAAAATATAAGCCAACAGTGGCCTCTATTTCTAATTGCTGAGCATTCATGGGTTTTAAAAAATGCCAGTGTTCAGAGATCAGTTTGAAAGATGTACGAAGGGGTACATTAAAACCTTTCTTGTACTACAATGAATGAAGACATTCTCTGCAAGTAAACTGTAAATTTTATTAGGTCCATACATCCCTATGCAGGCATAGCTACCAATATGCTAATATACCTGGCCGCCATTCTAAAGTTCTAAAGCTTGGCTTACTTGGCAGATGAAAAATTCACTATTACACACTTGTGTTTCCAAGTAAAAGTGAGACAAGGATCACTTTGGGCTAAGAACGGTTGAGACACAGAGGCCCTTTAGAACCACTCCACATGTTTAGCTATCTGTCTCCACATCACTACACAGGAGAGAAAACATCCTGATCTGTGTGGTGAGTGCCACCGCCAAATGGCTTACCATATCGAAACATTTAAAATGGCCACCAAGATGTGAGTACTCCCTTTGCTACAAAAACGGAGCGGCCATGGTCAACTTCTGTCAGGAATCAGAGCTCATGTTTATAACAGGTATGTGTGGGTTGGCTACTTTGGAGAGAAGGGCCTTGTTATTAAGTGTCATTCTGAAAAGAATTCCCCAAAGGATTTTGTAGATATTCCTTCTGCCATTTGGAAGAAGCAGAATGTCGTATGCATATTGTCACCTTCCGCTAACAGACAAGGAGGCGAGGAAATGGATAGAAGAATTGGGGGAAAGGATAGAAGATTTGAATCAGATGCAGCAAGGCTAATTGCATCTCCCTTTTACAAATGCCTGAGCTTTAGAAATAACAAGATAAAACATCTTTTAATGTAATTATAGGCTGCTACAGGCTTATTAATAATATAAAACACACACACACACATCTGACTGGTTTGCTGCAGAAAAGAGACCGCGGCAGTAGCATGATGCAAAATGAAGGAAATAATTAAAACCCAACTCTTTCTCCCTATCTTGCGTGAACTGCCAGTCAATCCCAGGAAGAAAAGAACTGCTAATAAAATATTAATACGTCCCCCTTTCCTGCGATTTCCTGTTTTTTCCCCCTTGAAGAAATGAAAAAGAACAACGTGCTTTGGTACACTAAGCTTATGCCTGTTTGTCAATCAAAAGAGCAGGAAACCTGGAGAAGGCAACCCAATGAAGCTGAGCTCTTAAAGGGCGAAGGAGAGGGCTAGGAGAGAAGGGAGGCTGATGGCCACTCAAGCTTGACCCCCGCAAGAATTTATTGAGGCAGAAAGGCAAGTGTCATTGGGAGATGGCTTTGGGCAGGGGAGCACCGGCTGTGCTTTCCCTTTCTATAGGAAATGGTGCCAAAGAGCGGGAAGCTATTTCTTACTGACAGTTACTCCATGTCAGCAATCGTGCAATAATAAGTAAAGGCAATGTTATATTTTAAGTGGCTCAGAAATCTGCAGGTACTGGACAGCTTTAGAAAGAGAAAGATGGTGTCCTGTGTGCTCATGAGTAGGCAGAGTAAATCGCCTGCTTTAGGCAGTTTGGTCAGATTATCCTACTATGGTAATAGAGTAGACCATTCTGCCAGCAACTCATCACTGATCATCAGGTGGCAGTTGACTAACCTGACCATGCTGAGGACTAATGGCCTTGGGTGGCAACGTCCACAGGAAAGGATTATGGTCACCAATTGGATTAAATCCTACTTGAATCCATCTTGATGGAGGGCAGCAGCTTCATCAATACTGGCCTGGAGCTGATGAGGACTTTGTGTGCGAAAAGGAGTGAGGATCAGAAAGTGACTCATGGAACTGGATCCATGGTATGGGTAACACACTGCAATGTAGATGGCAAATGGAAGGCCACTGCATTATATTTGCAGGACAATCCTCATAGTGGATGCCATGATGATAGCCAATATTTGGAATTCAATACAGCACAAGAAGGAGGAGGAGGAAGAGGCAGCAAAGCTCAAGGGATGGGTAATGCAAATATTTCTCATATATATAGTGGTATTGTAATGGTTTCTTCAGGACAGTTGTTGCTTTATGATGGCAGCACCAACCCAGATACTCTCACCCTTTTCACTTTGTTTTATATGAAAACTGAAAGATCTGGAGAGGCTCCTGCTCACCTGTAGACCATGAGTGCAATGAAGCACCCAGAATTCTTGGGAGCAGTAGTTCTACATCCTCATAAGGAACCATGACCAAAGCTACGTGCTTCTTTCTAATTGGGTTCATGAACCAAGATTATAGAATGAGTGAACATGGCAAGCAAATGAGAAATATTCGCATTATCCATCCCTTGAGCTTTGCTGCCTCCTCCTCCTCCTCTTCTTTCATTCTTATTTCTGATTTTAATTGGAGCTGTTCTCCTGTATTTAATTTGCATTGGATCCGTTTCATATGTCAGCACATGCTTGGTTGTGTCTACTTCGAAGTAAGTCCAATAGGGTTACTCTCAGTTGTGGAGATAGAGGATTGCCAGTTGAATTAATTTCAATGAGAGCTCTTGCAAAGGTCCTTTTTAAAATGGTTTTGGAAGCCAGAGGAGGGAAAAAAAGAAATGATGTTACTGAAATTTGTTCTGTATTCCACTGGTATCTAAAAGAGCACATTGGAGGTGCTCAAATCAATTTGTGTTGCCACAGCGACATGTTACTTCATTGAGAACCAGCTGGGTTGTCCATATGGATAAGAGCTTCATGCCCAGCAATGACACATCGCTGTAATCCATCTGGAAGGTGATAAGAGAGATGTGTAACTGGAGCTGTCACTAGCCACAGGATGGGCTAAAATTTGCTAGCCAACTGCAGGTGACACAATGAATTACTTGCCAGTTCTGTGAAATCTTTCATGAATAAGCCACTCTCTTCTACCTGGCAAACCAGCACACTTGATTTTACTTTGATGATTTATATTGCAATAGATGGAGAGCTTTTTGAATGTTCCATTTTGAGGTTAAGGATTGTAAAAAACATTTTTAGTATTTGTTGACCAAAGTTTAGAAAAACTATTCTTTTAGATGACAACGTCTTGCTTCTGCAAATTGTAGTGCAAAAGTTTTTGGGCATTAAATACCAAGAGTGGATTGTTGGTCCCCCCCCCCCAACAAAAAAGTGACACTAAATTCCCACTTGCTGAATGAATTAATGAATGTTTATTAATTTATTAGTATTACAACCTTAATAACATAAGAATTTAAAATCTGTACAATACAATGGAGTGCAATAAAATACAATAAAAATACAGTAAAAATTCAATAAAATACAATAAAATACAATATGTACATACCTGAGCTGCTTTTAAAAGAATGTAAACTGGAGAAGGTGCCTTAATACAATTAATACATGCATATCCATAGTCAGATAAGTAAATGGAACAGGACTGTTCCAAACTACATTGTCATCCTGTGGTATTATAATAATTACTTTGTGTCAAATACAAGCCAAAAATTATGCCAAGGCCCTGACATCTCTGATAATGGGATTCTGCAAACCTGGAAGCCCTATTTGCCAGCAGCACTATAATGATGTGAGAATAACCACAAAGCAGCACTGGATAGCAGAGCATAGGTAGAGAAAGCATAATCTTCTAGCTATCATTGGGCAATGGCTTCCATGAATTCTTAACTATTAGCAATTTGGCTATAGTTTCAGACTGTCCTCAATCCCCTCCCAGTCATGCTATTCACTGAATTGTTTTGGTCCTTCAAACAAGTCTGCTTCGTAAGGTGGATGGGAGGAAAAACTGGAGGGAAACCTGCTTTTTTGTCTGTTTCAGAATGCGTGAGTAATGTTGAATTGAGAGCACAGCAGCCTACGCCAAGAAAAATGCACATAATACAGTGTAAGCTGCTTAGTGCCTGAAAAACGCCAATTACAGCAACAAGAACGGCAACAAAAACATTGTCTTGCCCCAGATTTGTATTCCTTTCTACCCATACATTGCTTTAAATGTAACTTTATACTGATTTTAAAATGTCAAACATGCTCAAGCAACGTTTAGCTTGTTAAGAGTAATAATTCACTGAATCACTTTTATAATAGGCTCATTGAAAAATACTTCTGTCTTATGAGAACGGACAGATGGAATACATGTCCAGCCTGTAGATGTTCTTCCAGATAACATTTGTTTCCTTTTAGATGTACAGCGGCACCGGCAGCAATTCACGCATGAAGTTTATCACTTTGCTAATTTCCCCATCAGTCACAGTAGATATTGATTGTCTCCATTTAGAGATGCACACAGCATTGCCAAATGAAAAGTTATTTATACACCCAGCATGGCATTTCATTCCTTAAACAGGCAATCAATGTGTGCTGTTCCAAATGGCATATTTTGAATGTGATAACAAAACTCCAAAAATCGAATACATTGCCAACTGAATGTCATTTGATCTTGGCACATGTTTGTGTGTGCATAAAGGGGAGCCTGTGGTATGAACCCATGGTCCAGTATTTTAGGCTGAGGCAGCCCTCCTGATCCTGAGGGGTGTGTGTGTGTGTGCGCGCGCGCGCACACAAGTGTGTGTGTGTGTGTGCGCAGGCATGCACGCCTGTACGTTTGTCTTTATGTCCGTTGGTCACACATGCATCCACACACACACATATACAAGGTTATAATGATATGGAATTATTATTACATATATGATTTAGGAATAGGTATTATAATTGTATTTTCAGCCTTTCACTTCCTTCACAATAAATATATGTGTCTGTGTGTCTGTCTGTAGGTTCACCAATCATCAGCTATATTTCTATGAGAAGGAACTGAATATATATAGAAAGAGCTGATGACAGACTGGCATAGACAGAGACGTATATATTTTTGTATTGTGAAGGAAGGGACTGCAGTAGCTTAGTGGTTAAAATGCTGGACTTGATGACTGGAAGGTTGGCAGGTTGAGACCCAAGTGCTGCACAACAGAGTGAGTTCCCATCTCTGTCCCAGCTTCTGTCAACTTAGTAGTTCGAAGCAAGAAATTGCAAGTAGATAAATAAGTCCAGTATCTAGTCTTGCATGCCACAAGTCCATGGAAACTTCTGCAGACACAGACAGCGTTGTTTTTTTTTGCTATAAACAGAGATGAGCACCGATCTCTAAGGTTGGATACAACTGGCTTTTGAGCAAGGAAGACTTTTACCTTTACCTATTGTGAAGGAGCTGAAAGGCTGAAGAAAAATTTAATTCTATTACTTTATGTCATTCCGCATATGTGGCTGGACATTCTGCTATGGTAATGGAGTAGACTGCACAACCATGGGCAGATGAGCCCCTTTAATTTGGGTGATGGCCCCCTCAGTGGAGGAAATGCCACTGGAAACCATCATGTTAGGCCCAATGGAACAATGAGCAGAGGAGGAATGACTTCACTATTCTGATTCCCAATGGACATGGAGGCAGAAGAGGCTGTACGGGTATGTCTTACTTCCGCTTCCAGGGGTGACAAGGGTGGCATGGGCCAGAAGAATTGCAGTAAACCCTTTCTTGTGGACTCATGAGGGCTTGGGCTTCTGGGAATTGAAGTCCAAGACCATCTGGAGTGCCAAGGTTCACCGTCACAGATCTAGAGCCATGGTAGTAAACCTTGGCACTCCAGGTGTTCTTGGACTTCAATTACCAGAAGCCCAAGTCAGCACTCCTGCTGATTAGGGCTTCTGGGGATTGAAGTTCAAGAACAGCTGGAATGCCAAAGTTTACCATCACCAACCTAGAGCAATGGTTCCCAATGTTGGCTCCACACCCTGTAGGGGTACTTCAGTTCCCAGAAGCCTAAGTCAATACATTGGCTGATCAGTGCTTTGGGGAATTGACTTAGACTGCTGGGAATTGAAGTCCAAAAACTAAAGGTTGGGAAACACTGATCTAGAGGAACCAGCTGACAATTTCATGTGGGGAGAGGAAGGAGAGAATGATATGACAGAACTGGTAGGGAGTGATTCAGAAGAGTCTTGGCTGCAGAAAAGGTGCTGGCACTTTGCCACTGCCCCCCTCCCCGTGGGGTGGCACAACTACACCCCCGATCCTTTGATAAACTGTGACAAGAAACTGTCTGAAACATGCACAGGACATTTTTATAGTTCAACTGCACACTTCACACTTTCTGATGGATAAAATTATTTTAATTATCCAGATGGGGGAGTGAGGGGGAACACCCAGAATATCCCAGTCTAATCTCTGCATATGCATAATTGGAATAGCTTGCAGAGATATGGTGAAATATAACTAAATATATAGATGTGAATGGTGGCCTATAGATAATACACCGAGTGTCAGATCTTCAAGAAATGACCATTTATTGCAGCAGTTCCCCAACTTTCGTGTCAGGGGCCGAATCACCCTCTCTGTCAGCTTCAAGGACTGGATGGCCATTTCGCCCTACTTGCACAATAGGGGTGGCCATTTTATCCCAACAACTTCAAAGGGGTGGCCATTTTGTTTCTTGAATGCCCTTGGAGGGGTGGGGGCCACATGCAATGGTGCTGTGGGCCAGATCCGGCCCTCAGGCCTTAGGTTGGGAACCCCTGGTTTATTGTTATGGTTGCAAAGGAACAGTTTCCAGTGCCATCCCAAGTGTAAGAGTATTTACTCTCATCCGTGGGGAGCAGACTGCAGCCCCTTTGGGTAGATGTGTTTGGGAAGGCCATACTTATTATTTATTTATTTATTTATTGGTCACATTTGTATGCCGCCCTACTCGCAGAGCAACTCAGGCCGGCTAACAACAATAAAACGCAACAATCTCATCATAAAATTTGTCAATATAACCCTGACCAATGCTTGAATTTAAAAGATTAAAAATTTAGCAAAGATAAAAGATTAAAAAGGGAGGGGAGTTGTCATATGAGACAGCAGGCTAGGGTAACCTTGTGACCAGTATCCCACACCTGCCCCGCCAGCCATGATTTTATGCCCTTCCTAAAAGGCAACAGCTCTGTCTGGAGGTGCAACTCAGTTGGTAGGAGGTTCCATAGGGCCGGAGCAGACACAGAGAAGGCCCTCCTTTTGGTGCTAGAGAGATGCACCTCTCTAGCTGATGGTACGACCAGAGAGTCTCTCCCGTCTGCTCTGGTGGGATGGACAGATGTTCTTGGGGTGATGCGGTCTCTTAAGTATCCTGACCCACTACCATGTAGGACTTTAAAGGTAATAACCAGCACCTTGAATTACACTTTTATAAGAGCAAGCAGAGCACACACTGGGGCACAAAGTCACAGATCTCTTCTTTGTGGAGCCCTGAACATCTCTTCTTTCTTGCTATAAAGCACCTAGTGCAAAAAAGTCTGGAATCTGCCGATGAAAATTTCACACTTCCAGGTGCTCCATGGATTATTCATGAGGCGTTTGGAGCTGTCACCATGGGAGCCAATGGGCTACAATGTATTTAGCATATTAATGCTTTCTTTAAAATTTATTTAGTGCACGAGGAGCTGCGTTGCACCACCTGGAATGCAATCGCAAATGGCTGCTGACTCAAACAGCATCGCAACATGAGAAGGGGGGGGGGATATTTTCTGGTGGCGGCGGTGTGGGGCAACCAAACATGCACCACACATGTGTGAGAACGTTCACTCCCATGCGTTGGCTTCCAAATGAAAAGCAAGCCTCCTGAAGATTTGTTCTTTTAATAATAATGTTTTCCTTTTATCTGCTGGGAGCTTGGGGCTCATTATATGGCCAGCTTTACTGCGGTAGCACATGCCCTGGAAAGATTTTTTAATAGGCAAGCCATGTGATTTGTCAGACATTACATCAGAATGATTTAATACACCAAGGGCAAGATTGTGTGTCAAGTCCAGCTGCTATTACCGTTTCTTCAGCAGCTTCTTTGGAGGGGCTTCAGAAAAGCAACTACAGAATGATAGCCATTCATTTTGTTGCAGTTCGTGAGGGGGAAAGAAAGAGGCAATCACTTTCCAGCAGCCTCTGGCCCATCGGCTTGGCAATTTTTCTCTTTGGGTCTCGTCGTCAGACAGCAGAAGTGAATGTTGAACCCAAGATGTGGAAAACAAGGGTGTGTTTGCAGGGGAAGAAAGGGTTTTTTCCCCTCCAAAGGTTTCAGATGACAAGGATGAGGTCATGTGAAACATCCATAGAGTTCATATTAACAATTCGCTTTGATATCCACACGCATCGCATGCTGACGGAGCCTTTCAAGATGAAGAGAAAATGCTTCCTTCTCAAAGATAAACTGGGAGGCAGCTTCAAAATGAGAGAACATCATCAAATGCTGAATATGGAGTTTACGACTTCGTTAGTTACCATTGTGAATGCCTTCTGTGCCAATGAAGGCTGGTCACTAAATGTGTCATTGTGGAATATCAGTAGTCTCAACTTCATCTCACCTTTATTATCAGCTGTTCTGAGGGCTTTGATCTCTTTCAGAAGTAAGAACAGGGGTGTCAGAACAGCTCTTCTAGTCGCAAGTGGGAAGGAACAATAGTGCCCACTGGTCCACAATCTGGCTACTCCTCTCTCAATGTGTTATTTCATTAAAGTGATTTCATGCCTGACCTATGTCCTACCTATTAATGTACATATGTACTTTTTTTAAAAACCCAGATCAGATGTGCTTGTTTGTTGCTTTGAGTTTTACTCCTCTGCCTCCGAAATAAAGCATTACAGTAAAGCAGGTCTGAGGGACTTAGAGACCTCTCACTGAACTACAACTCTTACCATTCCTTTCTCATGACTGTGCTGGCTAATGGGATGGGAACATGAGCCTGGAAAGCCACTGTTTCCCTAGCACTGCTGTGAAGGAATATTTCTCAGCCCATTCCACCGACTGCTTGGACTACAACTATCATTATGAATGGCCTGAGCAACAGAAGAAATAAAATCCATTAAAGATTCCTTGAGCTGCCTGGATAGCCAGTGGTTTGGGTATCTGGCCAGAGGTGGTGAGTTCGATTTCCAACTGTGCCTCTTAGGAAAAGAGCCAGCCCTTGGGCAAACAGCACAGTCCCAGAGCACCCCCTGAATAGGAGACTAGGAAACCACTCCAGAGTAGGCTCTACCTAGACAACCTGAAAGGGATTGCCATAAATTGGAATTGACTTGATGGGAAGTAATAATTATTCATTATTAAACACTCCTTCCAACAAGAATTTTTTAATTAAAAAAAGGAGGAAGGTAACATTTTTTTAAAAAAAAGGGGGAACCCTGATCTTGGTAATTACTATCAAGCTAGGCTAATACTGATCCTTTGGTAATGGAAAAGTTAACATGAGACTAATTACATAGGCTTAAAAATGACAAATACATTCCTAATTTGGAAGCTGTCAAGTGGGAAACATAAGGCATGTCGACAACACACATGATTTTCTCTCTCCCATACGATTGTTTTTCTCTTTCACACACCCCTTAGATTCTGACAGTTAGGAAATGGTTGCTGGTTGGAAAATCAGGACTCTATTTTAGTGGCTCCTTCCACCAACATATGTGTTATGGAAAGAATTTGATGTTGGTACCTATTTTTCCCCTAAGTGGCTCCTCATCTTTGATATCAATAATGTCAGGCAAGTACAAGGTTATCCTATGCTGGGAACAGCAGTAACCACAGAAGTGCAATACTCACTCACTCACTCACTCACTCACTCACTCACTCACTCACT